>CM029473.1:10279959-11631461 GCA_017140325.1 Eucalyptus leucophloia subsp. euroa | reverse complement strand
CCCTAATATATTTCCATACAAGAAGACTGCTCGTACGGTATATTATTGTAGATTTGTTTCTTTCATCAAATGGGCATGCGCCAATGAAAAAAAAAAACTCAGCTTGAAAGGCGTATCGGCGATGGATAGCAACCACGAGAATCAAACTAACATTCTACTTACGGTGCCAGTACAGCGGAATAAGTGAGGCTTACTTTCTTGTACAAGCATTCTTTTTTAGTACGGTTCACAAATTATAAATGATGTTCGTTACATATATAGCGGCACATCCTAAGTTCTTGTGGATCATATATTACTTTTATTCACCCAAAATATCTAAGAACAAGACAGAAACCGAACCAAAAGCATCCCGAGGAATATTAGCAAAAAGAAGAAACAATTTAGAGAGAGAGAGAGAGAGAGAGGCTCTTGCATCTTACAACGACAGTAACTATTTCATATATGTGTCGATCACTTTCTTTGTGCACCCCATTTCTAAAAAGCAGGAGGTGGCCACAAATGGATCTTCAGAAGCAAGAAACGAAACGAAAGCGAAGACAATAAACAGAAAATCAGAAGACCCAAAAGAGATCTACGTACACACAGACAGACACGGAGACACAAAACATCACCATACCACCAGAACAAAACCATACTAAAAGCGGTTCAGGTCGGGCGATCGTGTGGACCCCTTTTAGCTCGAGTTTGTCCCTTCTTGAGCTTCGGAAGAAAGTATGCAGAAACGTGTTCAGGGGAGACGGAGGATCCGCCGGAGATTGTCGGTCGCGCCGGTGTCGACTCCGGCGGCCTCGGCGTTGCAGCTGAGCTGCTTCGGCCTCAGCAGAGAGAACTTGGGCAACGGCAAGCTGCTCGGAGGAGGCGATATCGCGTACATCACAGAGCCAGAGAACTTCTCCAAATCTCCCAAAACAAGCGAGCGGAAACCCCCATCGCCCCTCAACGAACCCCTGGACACAAAGACGTGCCTTGGGAGCTCATCCGGGTCGGGACCCATCGAGCATGTCGACCCGATAAGCGCGACCCCGTCGTCGGCTGACGGGTTATCCGAACGTGGGGCGGGGGGTGATTTCACCGGGTTCTTGGTGTCCTTTTTGTTGTTGGGGTCTCGCCTCTTCGGCCGCTTCGGAGAAGACTTCTTGGGGGTGAGCGGCGACGACTGGGGCTTGTTGGTCTTCACGTTAGAATTAGGGGGTGGGAGAGAGAGGGAAGAGTAGGGTTTGGGCAAAGGGAGCAAAGGTGGCTGGCCCTGGTGGTGACGAGGAGGGACGCTGTTGAAGCCGAGAGGGCTGGAGACCGGCGGTGATGACGGAGGAGGGTGAGAGAAGGAGAGAGAGCGCGAAAGAGGAGGTGGATAGAAGAGCAGCACATGACCCGCTCCTCCTCCTGCTCCGCCGTGGACGGTGCTCGTGGGAGACGGTCTCGCTGTGAAGCTATGGTGGCCGTGGTGGTGGTTTCTCTTCGGCATCGTCTTGATTGGCTTGCATGGGGGGATCGGCTGATGATCCGGTGCGTAAGATGCAGCAACTGCTTCCATGGCGGCAGCTCCTTCACGAACTCGCAGCACAGAGAGAGAGAGAGAGAGAGAGAGAGAGAGAGAGAGAGAGAGAGGGTTCTTTGATCGAGATCTGGGAAAAAACAGGAAACCTATGCTATCAAAGGTTTTCAAACTGATTCACAAAAAAAGACAGTTTGATGTCTGAGCAGCCTGAGCTCTTCGGGAAAATCCGCACGGATCAGCTTATAGAAACCTACGTGAGGGGGCGGAACGAGAAAAACGAGACTTGAAAATCAAAACAACGAAAGATATCGACGGCCTCTCGGGTATCAAAAGATCAAGAATAGAGAGAGCGGAAGAGAAGGCAAGATATATAGGACTCCGAACATCAGCTACATGCGTCGATTCACGATCGACCGATGCGAGCACCCCTTTCCTTTAGAGATTCCACAGGGTTTCCCTGATCTCTAACTTTTCTGGGAATGAACGCAGCTTTCTGTCAGCTCGCCCCATCATTTTATAGGCCAAATATCACCAACGGCTACACAATGCAACCTCGGTCTTCTTCTTTTAATTAATCCCCCATTCTTCATTTGTCTTTTTTATTTATTTTTTTTGCCTCCTTAGATCTCGTCCATCACGGACCTCTTTCGACCAATGAGAATCGAGTAAGTATCAAGACAATACATCGTGTAATAGGGATTATAGGAAAAAAAAAAAAAAACTCTTTACGTGGCTTGATTTTATGGTCAAGCCTTTTACAACCCGCTAAGAGTTCGGAGCTACAAGTACGGTTATAATATAATCTTTCCATTTTTTCGTGCTGTATCAATCGAAATTTAAAATCGCATGCTTTTACTTTTTTCAACAAACCAAATGAATTTTTATCGAATGATGCGATATCATTTTTGAAAATTCAAATTTCATGCTTAAGCATCTTAATTGCGCAATCCCGACGTCAAATATACTGTCGCCCTTTCGCCCGTACAATACCTGTGGCCGAATACGATGGAATAACGTGGCTGTTTTACTGCTAATTTACCCGACAACCGCTGCGGTCGGTCCACTGTAGGGCGGCAACCGCCATTCGTATTTCGGCCGTCGGATCGCGTCTGGGGGAGATAGCCGTTGGGGGGATCCGGGCCGTCGATCGGCCCTTCCTCCGGGTCCTCGAAGTTGGTGTGCGGGGTCCGGGGGACCAAGCGAATCCTGGCCATACACGATAAAATAAAGGCGGTGGGGCCCGCCGTGCCGCTTCGTCGCCCTACCCCCCCTAGTCGTCATGACCTCATGTGCGTGGAATTCAAAAAGGTGTGGTCGAAAAAAAAAAAAAAATATATATATATATATATATATATATATATAAATATAAATATCCCGATATAAGAGAGTTTTTTTTTTTTTTTTTTTGGGTGCCCCTCCCTCTCTCCTCTAGGCGTTGCTAGGGTCCCACAGAAGGCACGGTGGAGGCGCACATCTGTGGACACGTGGCGATCGAGTGGCCAATCGGGGCCTTCCCGTGATGAGATCTTCCCCCGCGAATGATTGGTTGGGGGGGGGGGGGGGGGAGCTGGCGGGGCCTCCCCGGTCTCGGCAGTAGAATATGGTCCTGAGAGTTTGCCTATTATTCGGGTTGTTGGTGTTATTATTAGTAGGTCGCAACAAATACTTTTTTGGTTTTTATATGGTCCTTGCTTTGCTGTTCAAATTTCCGTGACGTGATAAGGCCGTCGACTTCCTTTATTGTTTGGTGTTTTAATTAAGTTATTGATAAAACCTTTAGCTTATAAACTATGGAATTGATATTTCATATCTCGCATTTCTGAGTGAAGATCATTACAGATATTTTTACCTCACTTACTCTGGTTTATTATGTTTATGCTTCTACCACTAAGTTGAGTTGAGGAATCATGGACCACTCTCTTCAACCCAGACAACCCTAGGTTGTGTTGTGCATGTAAATGCAATCACGTGGCTAATAAATTGCATGGAAGTAGAGCCTTCTAAAGGTTTTTTTTTTTTTTTTTTTAGAGGGGACATTCAGATATCAACCATAACATGCAAAATGCAATGAGTATTACATGTGGAATTAATATGCAGACTATATTCTTAGTATAGACAGAGTTGAGACGAATTGTTTATGGAAAATAAAAAATCGATATTCAGATCCAGATGGTTCGGCAAAAAGTGCAAACACTTTGATTACGCCTATCAGCTTGAGTTATGGTTCGCATGTTGCACGGCTCATGGTTGAAGATAAAGTGATTCTCCGGCTGAAAATTTACCTATTTAGGTAAGTATTATCTTGGGAAGGTGCCATAATGTCAAAGGGTACCGGCCAAGATATTTCACACCCCATTGGCGACTTCGCTTACCAGAAATTTCCTTTGGAATCTATAAAGCTCATGTGGACAAGAACGCGTAAAACGACAATACACAAAACATAGACAACGGCTGCGGACAACCCGACTTCAATCTAAGAATTAATAAGTTCGTCATCAATCAAATTTCGAGTTAAACTATAAGCACGTGAAGCACCGCCTTGTGGACTTGTAGTTGAAAACTAAGGCCCCCAACGAAACCATGAATATTCCTATTGGAGGAGCAGCCACCACAGTTTTCCGACCACAAATAAACAAATGAGGAAGGAGCTGGAAACCCTAGTTGGCGTATATATATTCATGAGGGCTCCCAAATTATCAACTAGGCCAACGCCAAGATTGCCGACTTTCTACGGTTTCTTTGAGGAAGACGTGAGATATCCTTATCAATCTGTCGAGACGACTCTTGGCACTAGGAAATTGTGGGGTTGACCCAAAATTGGGGATTTAGATTGGCTTGGGTTATGTGGAACCATGTCTTCTAGATTGTTAAGAATATTAAGAGTTTTAGTAGAATTCTTTTTAGTAGATCTAACACTTTTTTAGAAAGTGGGAAAATGACGCGTATATAGGGTGCGTTTGGGAGAACTTTGGGGGAAAGTCTTTAGGTAAACGCAAAACACCTTTGAGTTAAAGGTGTTTTTCCAAAACGCCGTATTTGGTAAATTGTATTTTGAAAGCGCTTGTGAAAAGACTTTGAGCAAAATAGTGTTTGGGAAATTATATTTACAAAGCATCTTTATGTAAAAAAAAAATTATCAAAAGAAAAATTAAAAAAAATTGACCGGCAAGGGCAGCGAACTCCGGCGACCTCCGGCGAACTCCGGCGAACCTCCGGCGACCTCCGGTGACCTCGGATTTGGGGGGGCGAGGTCGCGTGACCTCCGGCGACCCCGGATCTGGGGCGGCGAGGCCCGGCGACCTCGGATTTGGGTCGTGGCGGCGTCGCGCGACCTCCCACGACGTCCGGCGACCTCGGATCGGGAGGCGGCAAGGTCGCGCGACGCCGCCTCGACCTTCGGCGACCTAGATTCGGGGCGTCGAGGTCGCGGGAGGTCCTCGCCGCCCCGAATCTGGGTCGCCGCAGGGTCGCGCGACCTCGCCGCCCTCGGATCTGGGGCGGCGAGGTCGCCCAACGCCGCCGCGACCCAGATCGGAGGCGGGAAGGTCCTCCCGCGACCCTACCGCCCCAGATCTAGGTCCCGGCGACCCAGACCTTGCCGCGACCCACCCCCGACGTCGGTTGCGTCACCCCCGACGACGGTCGTCTAGGCGAGGCAACTGCTTGCCTTTCGTCGGTGACTGGTCAAGGAAGAAGAAGAAGCTCGCCCGGAAGAAGAAGAAGCTCATGGAAGAAGACGATGAATAGTAAGGGCGAAAATGAACAAACGAAAAATAAACGAGGGTAATTTGGGAAGGAATTTTTTTTTTTAATCCTCAAGCTCAGCATTTTCGGTAAGCTGAAAGCCCAAGGCAGCCCCCATCCTGCCTTGGGCTTTCAGCCTTGTGAAAGCACGCATTTGGGGAATGCTGACCCAAAAACAAATGCCAAATGGGCTGGCATTTGCCTAAGGATGTTTAAGCCCCCAAAGGGCTTTGGGAAGTAGTTCCCAAACGGAGCCATAGTCCATGGACTTTGGCCCGGTGTATGATGTAGTTCCTGAATTTTTGATTTGTTCAATGTCGTTATTGAACTACTAGTAAATATTCAATTCAATCTTTCTGTTTAATCAAATGACAAGTTGGACTTTAGTTGATGACATGGATTATTATATGCTGAGTTGGATTTTTAAGAATGACGAGTAAAACATGTCTATGCTTTTATCCATATACTTTAGCCAAGTAAAAAAGAAAAAAGGACATTAACATTTCCATTATTATTTGATGACGTGGATTGTCATGACCTGATTTTAGATGAACATCATACTTGGACAATGCATGTGCAATTTTTTGTTGTTGTTGTCCGCTATTCAAACTTAACGGATTGAAAGTTGTTAGGTTGGATCAATGAAAGGATGACATTGAACATTTTCGTATAATTTAGGAACCGAATTAAACATTTACTAATAATTTAAGGGCCACATAAAACAAATTCAAAGTTTAGAAATGACATTGTATATTGGACCAAAGTCCACGAGCAATCCGTGTAATTTTCCCATAATAAACTTGGCCACAAAGAAAATAAAAATTTTATATCCATTTTCTTTCAACAAGCAAAATTATTAAGATGGATAAGGGCTAACATATATTACATGCGTGGAAACTATTAGTGTAATTATTAAGGAAAAAGCTATAAAAAATCATCCATTATGCCACTATGACACATTTACCATAATTTTTTTTTTTTTACGATATCAAAATCTCAAACTATGCCAATTATGATACAATTACCTTAAAGAAAATTTGTGAAATAAAAAATTCAAATTTATATTTATGTGAAATATTTATTCTCAGTTAAGATTCCGTCAAATGATTTTCCAGTCAAAATAAGTTGTTTTTATTTCACTTAAGTTTCATGGGCGCTATGTCAATATTGTTTACATTTCAGCATTTATTTTCAATGATGCTTATTGACAAAATCTTGATAGAAGGTAAATGCGTTGCACAAATACAAGTTTGAGATTTTGAGTATCACAAAAAAAAATTAAAATAAATGTATTACCATAGGTATAATTTGGGGGTTTTTGTAACTTTTTCCTGAATTATCATTGGTTTCCTTCTTCTCTAATTTTAAATTATGTTATCATAAATATTCTTCTCGTCTTATGTTAGACGCCCAGCCGGCCGGATAGTATTAGGTAATGTGGGTCCAATCAGATTTGGGCAGTCCATACGCGCATATTGATTCATATTTTTCACATAGTGCATTAATTTAGCAATTATTCGCCGGTGAGAGAACCGCGCATTTTTCTTGCCTCTCGCTAAAATTCAAACTTCCATTCATCGACTGTTTCCCTTAATCTGCAGGACTGATCCCGTGTAATATTCGCTTTTTGTTTTTCTCTTCTTAAATTTAATTTTAATTGAAAGACATGCCCTAGGGCCTAGGCAACACTTTCTTGGCCTCACTAAGTAGGTTCCATACCTCGCATTTTTAACCTATATGTTGGAAGATATGCATTAGATCCTGAAGATATGCTCGGGAATCATGCTTGATTATGATTGTACATAAATTAGTTAGGAATTTAGATTGAGATTAGATTTTGATTTCAATTGATTTCACATAATATACTATTGCCATTACCATATCATTTATGTATTATATTTATAGAGGTTTGTACATCAAGAATATACAATGAGAATATACAATTTTTCCCAAATTCTCTTATCTTCTCCACGGTCTCTCGTCTCCTTTCACTATACAAAATGCTCCTAAACTCTTACTTTGTTATATCCATCGATCTTCTGTGCATATTTCGGCTCACACTTTCTTTGCACGTGGGTTTTCAAAAATGAAGTTGTAATTTTCTCTAACTTTTAGACAAATCACTCTTTTGTAACGATATGGTAAGACAAATCGAAAATCATATACTGAATATGAGAAAAAGAGGCAAAAAAAATGCAATGATCTATTTAAAGAAATTAAGACATAAAAAATGCAATGATCTTTATTTTTATTTTATTTTCCATATATATCCTCCATTAGTTAGCACTTTAAAAAGACCACGCCATTGGCATGGCATAATTATGCACTATTGTAATTTTAGACACTATTTTACTTAATTATGCACACTAAAAGAGTTATGAAAACAAGACTAAGTGATGATATTCTTAAAATGCTGGAAGAAACAAAAGAGAATCATATCGAGCCATCTTTCCATTAGGAAAATATCATTTACACAATGTGAACGAATAAACAACTTTGTGACAATGACAAGCAATGTTGACTTCGCCAGGAGTAATTTCTTAATTAGAAAACAGAAGACGAGATAAATATCTTTAGAATAAAATTGTAATCGAAGAAAAAAATTAAAAGGAAACTAATTACAATAATTATTATTGTGGTTGTTATTATATTCTATTTATATATCATCACACATCCATCCCTTCGCTTGGTTTTTCTTTACTCCTCCTTCTCCTCCTCATCATTCTTAGTATTGTTGTTCTCTAATTATTTTAAAAGATATTTCCTTTTCATATTACTACATTTTTCTCTAGTATTAAATTTATTTTTGCGCAATTAGTGCCGCGGCAGAGGAGTTATTTGACTGAAAATAAAGGAGAATTACAGTTTTACCCTTGGAAATTGACATATCAAGCGCGTGCAAACAGGAAATAAAAATGGAAAAAGCATTGGCAGCCGTGACAAAATGAAGATTTTTATTATTGAAGCTTGAGAGGCAGGCGTGCATCATCTTGAAAAGTTCAGAAGGATTTCGGCTAAATCCCCCTTAAAAGTATTACTAGATTGATGACAGCTCTGTTACTAGCTGTCCTCCATATCTGCTTGGAAGCACGGCCAGCATGCAATTCAAACCTGGGATCCATTCGATCCGGCAGGCTACCTTCCTCTTGAACCTATGCATACAAACTCCTAAGAACAATCAGCTTTTGTTGTTGCTGGAATTATGTGGTATGGTTCAGCAACTACCTCTATCAAATTATTTGGTCCCGAGCCAACAGTGGCTTTTATCTCTGGCATCTATACGTTCTCAACCCTTGTTTCCTATGGCCGTGAACTACAGTCTCTCTGATGACTTAAGACTTTAACGCTTGAATCTATCCATAAAAAAGAAAAAGCTAATAGTGGTTTTGGACACAGTACAGCCCTACCCTACGGGCATTTGCTCAAGAGGCTATTTTCGTCTTCTCTTGAGCAGTGAGTGAGCTTAGACCACTCGATAAAAGCAACAGCTACTGCTCCAGTGAAACTCTAGGAAACCCATTCAGGAAATTCCACAAGGAGATGCACATGCTTGAAACAAGAAACTTAGCAGTGTAAACATCACCACACAGTACAAAGCTCCCTGTGGACTCAAAATTGCATAATAATCCGATAAGTCGTACAGTTAATTTTCTGTAATGGTATCCCTGCATTTGGTACATGTCAAAAATGTAGTTTGCCCTTCATCTGCCGATCTCATCTGCAACAGGGTCAGATATCAAGGAGTGAATGACGAGAAAAGGGAAGATGGGAAATACTTGTGTTAGGGAAGATTGGCGTGAGAGAGGATAGCAGTGCGCTGAACTTGTACATTACCTGCTTCCGAGTATACTCGAATTCATTGTTGCCACATTTTTCACACTTCCGAGCTATCTGAGAGGCAAGGCCGATATACGAGAACATCACAATTGGTCCACAAAGAAAACATCATGCCGTTATACTAATATAGCAGAATGTAGCAACTACCGTTGCCAATTTCAGCTCCCCCTCCTCGAAGGTAGACATGCCAAGCTCCCTCCTTATGTCCTGAGATATGGTAGATGACCATGAGAAGCTTAACATTTTCAAATGTGCAATCCAAAGCATAGGGAAAATTAAGGAGGACAAGGCCTTTTCTCAACTAAAGTACTACTAGGTGTTCTTCAAAGTAGATAAAATAAGGGTCCGTGATTCAATGTGTTAATAAGAAAAGGTTTAAGATGAAATTATTATTATTATTATTTTAATCCTCTTTTAACAGGACAAAACAGAAGTCTAGTGATCCCTACCAAATTCACTCAACAATGTCATGAATTCTACATGATGTGGGCACTGTTTAATTCAATAATGTTAGAGAAACCATCAAGAGGTATACGCATCTATTTTGCAGCAGAACCACTCATCTCAGTACCTTTCAATCTCACAATCTCAACATCAGAGGTCCGTAATTGGAAGCAACAATAGGTAGTTGTGAAAAATTAAGCTTCACTAACAACAGACAGCCTTGTATTTAGGTTGTGGTCAGTGAATTAAAGGCCTTCCAGAAGCGAGAAAACTTGACGTATTTTTCCATTGTGAGTAGGAGTTCACATTTTTGCCAAGTTGGTGCCCTTTCTAAGCCTCAAATGTTCTTCAGTACTGAAGAGTCACCATAGCCATTCAAATTTCTAGCATTTTCTATATTTTATGTTCACTCTAAAATGACTACCTAGGCAGGAGAACACAATGAATTATAACTATATTCTCTAAATTGTTGAACTAGCAGAACATGTATGCACCTAACTCATGATTTTAAGATCCAACAGAGCGCATGCATCAATCAGTCAGCTAGTTCAAGGCATACCTGAGCAGTTACTCTGTACTTAATTTCTTTTCCAGCAATATCTGAGAGCAAAGTCATCAATAAGGCACATTATTGAGAAAAGTAGAAATTGACTTTAAGAGCAAATTGGTAAGGTCTAATAAATAGCTAACCAGCAACTACCATTTGAAAAATAACAATAAAAACACACAATGACCGAACAGCCAAACCACTCCAAACAAAAAGACAGCAGACAGAGTCAGAGAATGAGACAACCATGCTAAGATATGCATTTCACATTAGTGGTTTGGCCTGAAATGGCTATTTTTTCCCCACACTAGTGGTCTCAGGTGTAACCAGTAACAAATTCTGTGAAAGGCCTACTGAGTAATGATTTTGGCCAGCACAATAGTTTCTCCAAGTTCATATTACACAGTATTACAGGTAGGGTGGCATAAAAAGAATTTTTCTTCAGCCATTTCCTTTTCCTCCTCAATTATCAAATTCTCAGGGTGTCTCTCAATGGATCATCATCCTCATCATCCAAAATCAAGAACTAAGATACTTCTAACCAATACAAACTTACAAGGTGAATTGTCCCAAGGTATGCAGAAGGCTCAAAATGGAATATTTGCAGATGGAAAGATGAAAACTTTCTGATATCCTAGGCAAAGAAACTATTTCTTTCCAATGCATCACGAAAAAAAAAAAAAAAAATCAAATCTTTGCAGTGTAAAAGAACAATGGTGAATCCTTAACAAAAAAAAAAAATGGTGAACAATGCCACTATAAAAGGGCAGAACACAGACAATAGCATTATAAAAAGAGCAGAACACGGAAAGAGCAGGACACAACAGCCTATCCTGAGAAGCAACACTTAACAATCTTGAGACTTTATATAAAATTCAGTCTCATGCCAACTTGAAGACCCAGAAAAAGAGACTCCAAAAGCAGAACCATCTCTATAATTATTAATCAAGCAGAGATTGAAAACAGAGATCCCAACCTTTAGTGCTCCGCTTAAAATTGCACAAAGGGCACTTGGCAAACTTGACCGAACTTAGCGTAAGCATCGTCCCACAGAAGTCACAAAACAAGAAATCACGATCTCGGGAACGCGCCATGAGTTAGCCTGCAGAGGACAACTCAAAATCAGATTTTTTTTCCCCTCCTCTGTTTCCCTAACAAACAGCCGAAAGCACACAAATTCATACGAGGGTGTCGCCTGCAGAGAAGCATTCTAGAAAAAATCGACATGTCCCCAAACTGTTCTACTTCTTAGAACCCAACCCATTCGATAGCTTCAAAGGGAGAACGAGACTCACCTCAGCGTCGACGTCGAATCAGCGAGCCAGGCGCGGGCGACGGCAAAGACCAGCGGCGAGTCGGAGCGTTCGAGCTGCAGAAGAACGGGAGGCGGAGCTGGGTTGCTGCCGAGAAAGAGATAGAGAGGGAGAGATAGAGAGGGAGAGAGAGAGAGAGAGCTCCGGCGACGGCGACGGCGACGGCGACGATTGCGACTGCGCAGCCGGAGCGAGAGGCAGGGAGGCTGAGGTTTTGAGTGAAGAACTGTCCATGTCCTACCCTAAAAATAAAAAGGCGTTGTATAATTATTGAGTATATTATTTTTTTAAAATTGTTTTATCTGTTTTTCAAATTATTATATGCATTCCGAGTCTTCATCAACAAACATATCATCAAAATCCAAATTTACGTATTTTAAATTTTCACTATCAATATGTGAAATTATAGATGAATCGTGTCATTATACTTATTTCAGATTTTAGACAATATTTTTTTGTATATTTAATTTTCATATAATATTTACATCCTAAAAGTAAATAGATATTGCTTATGATTATTCAGTGCATTATTTTGTCAAGATTGTTTTATTTAATATCTCAAATTATCAAAAGAATCACATAAACATTGTCAAAAGGGAAGCTGATTATTGTATAAAAATTATCTACGTTAATACTTGCCATACCATATAGAATTGCTAACGTCCACATCGGTAATGTCTAGTCAAAATTGACCAAGTGAATTTTATTAGCAAAAACGTGAAAATATTTATTACTTAAATGGATAATTAAAAATTTAAAATTGAATTGTGTCATATAATGAATTTAATATTTTTGTTGGTAATTTTCCCATTGATTGCATACTTGGGTTGACGTGAGAGGGAGCCGTTGTCCCTACTGGGCTGATTGGTTTTAGGTATGCCTTTTATCAAAACTATATAATAATTTATGAAATCATCGTATAAAATTTTTATATATCAAGTTTTGTATTTGGAGTTTGACTTTATGTCCCCTCCCCTAAGCTATGTTTAAATTTTTCACTGACCTTCATGATCACAGAGTTGACAATTCATTTGCCAAATACCAGTGGAGACATAGGGGGAGTTTTACGTGATAATTATGCATACTAATAACTTAGTAATCAAGTGAATTCATGTTGTGCATGTTGAGTAGCATGCAATGGTCACTTTAAATTGAACCGATATAACTAAAATATGTGTGGTGTAGCTATAATTGTGTTGCATTGTAACTATGGTATGAATATAAATATTGCAATTATGTATTTGGTACTGCATATTTTAAAGCTACACAATTTCTAAGTTACAATATCTTTGAGCTGTGTGAGGCAGTTTTTTAAAAGTTATCATAGCCATAAAATATTTGACAAGCACTATATTCAATTTAAAGATATTAAAGATCAAAATATCTGCAAATTCAAAGTTATCTTATGGGAAAATAATTTCATAAATGACTACCTCTTCATAATGGATTATCCTTTTTATATATTAGATGGCGATGATGAGTCACACATGTTTTTGAAATGAAAAATGTCATCATGGGCTTGACTCATATGCCCTTCAAATAAAGTAGAGAAGGTTTTTGCATCATGTATATATAGAGCTATATAAATAAGAATTTCTCACGTCCAAGTAACCTCACCAAGACAATAAATAAAAATAAAATTTGTGACTCATTATGCTTGACCAAAAAACATGAACTTCTACCGAACCCAGTGGGAGTCCACCATTATGAATGGGATTGTACAAATATATTTCAAAGAATCTCAGCAATATGAGTCTATTGGCACTAATTTTGCCCGCAATAAAACGTCACTATGGTACTGATATAGTCAACAAAATATATTGCATTGTTTTGTCATAAAAGGCGACCTTATCATTCACGTTGGACTTATTTTTATTATAAAATATTCAAGTAAAACTTTTTGTTGAAATTTTCGTTGGAGGTACTTGAGTAATAATATTTTCTTCAACATAGTACTAAAGTGATTTGGCGAAAAGTTTTGATAAGCATTTTATGAAAATTATGACACTTCTAGTATTCTTTTCTCTTTCAAAATCAACACCAAAATCTTTAAAGTTGCAAATCAGTAGTAGATTGAGGACTGAATGCTGTTATACATCTGTCTTTAATAGAGAAAATAGGTTGAAAGAGGTACATGTCATGTGAAATATCAAGTAATCTTCAAATTCCAAATAAATCTACTAAAGCATTAAAAAAGAAAAAAAGAAAAGAGAGTGACGCTTCCAATCATTAGCCGTACAAATTCAAAGTAATTTGTCTACCACGTGGCCGTTCCCAATAATTACCCGTACAAATTCAACATAGCTTCGGTCAATTCCAGCTCAAACCTTGTGGATTTTCACGGTTGTAGATGACTCATCAATTCATTTGTTCTAGCAGCGCTATGTTCCAGCTAGTACCTCTTCTCGAAAATGAGGATCAACTAGTCCTTTTCACTCCACCCATCGTTGCAGCGTGGATGGTAGGGTTGCTAGACTCCACGTAGGAGGTCTCAGTTTCGAAGTCTCTGCGAAGCAGAGAGGCTGAAGCGTTGCGTGACGTCTCGCCCGGGATGCGTGGGTGGTGGTTTCTTGCGTGCCTCCCGGGGTTTACTTTTGCCGGCCGTACGGTGGGTTCTGGGTCACAAAAAAAAAAAAAAACTAGTCCTTTTGACGGATTGTGATGATATAGTAAGAGTTGCATATGCTCTTGATCTGCTGTTTGATTGATGATTGCTGTTGTTTCAACAGATCAATGTTTGATTGCACTGTTGGTGTTGGATTGACGTGAATATGGACGAATTATGGTATTTTTTATGATGCAATTAATCGTTCTCTGTCAAGTGAATTTTAATTGTAAAATGTTATTTGTAAGTTGATATACGTTGCCATCTTGCAATGTAATCATATTGTCACCTTGTTTGAGTTGAATATTTTTCCATATGATTTGACAACCTCAGAGATTCAATTCAGTAACCAGGCATGCAGCAAAATCTCATGTTAAGTTATTTTTGAAAATATATTATAAGGACTTCACTTTATCACGAATAATTGAAATTTTGCGACTGTTATCAGTGGTGGGAGAGCATGTAAATAGGGAAAGCTACTGTGGGTAGAACAATTTTGATGGACGAATGCTTTGGAAGATAAGCTTTCTGAAGCGTTTTATCTTAGAGAACCAGCAATGGATAGTTGTACAAAACAGACATTTGAGAAGGCTAACTATAGAAAAGACAAATCTATGAATAGGGCAATATAATTTTCTCAGCGTCCGGTATCTTACGTAAATAAATTGTCGTCTTGGCAGTGACAAGATTACTTCACTGCACTTGGGAGAGCTTTCTGACTGCAGCGATGTTTTGGTGTCAAAGTGGGATATAAGTCGCCTTTAGTAGCAACAGACACACCTGGGGTTTTTCACATGTCAAAGTGCTTTTCTCAAAAATGTACAGTGTGGTGTTTCTGTGATGACATTGCATTAAGATTCTTATATTGTACCTTACCCATGTTATGTTGGAATGGCTGAAACAGATAGTGACTTTGGAAGCTGTGGTTGAGGAATGTGTTGGTGAAATTTTTAATGAAAACGATTCCAAAGTAAGTTGCAATGTCTTTGGAAGATGTGGTTGAGGAACGTTTTGAAGAAAATTCTTGATGAAAATGATTCAAAAGTAAGTCCATCAGACTTTTTGTATGATCATCTGGCACTTACAAAGTGTAGTGCATGCTCGTAGCCGAAGGTCCTACTTCAGTTCATATTTATTAGCTTTTCTTGAGCTGCATGAGTACAGGCACCTTTCGAGACATTGCAAAGAAAACAAGAGTAATGCCATGCTGTCGCTTGCAAAATCAAAGTCAGATCCAATCTGGATAAGATTAGTACCACAAACATGACAGAGGGTTGGAGCAGTGACTTAATGGCGTGTGTAGTACGTTAGAACAAGTAGTATTATCTCCAGTTGCAATGCCTTTCACTGGCAGTTACAAAATATGTGGCTTCATGAAGAACAAGACAGTTAAGGATATCCTCACGGCCAAGGGAAGTTCAAAATTTGATCCTGAAGAGCAGCAAGCTGCCATTTTGGCTTGGTTTCAGTTATGGCATTAATTAATATCCAAGAATCAAGTTTCTTAAATGGCTTTCCGATAATTCTTTCTCATTTAGAACAGGACTCCTTCTCGCACTTGTTTTCTCGATACAGACAGACTCAAAAAGAAGTATAATAATCAAGTGTGAGATTTAAACTTGGCATTGTTATTTCCACGAGCCAATAGATCTGGTATGATCCCGAAACATTTCTTCGCCCGAAACATTTCTTCACATACATATTTGAATTTGCTATTCTAAGGAATTTTATTCCCAGTGATATCTTTGGCATAACAGGAGGAAGTCGAGAAGAAAAACGGGCTAGTAACAATGTGATCGGATAGAATATTTGATGTTGACGATACCACAGCCTTCAATCAGCTTTCAGAAGAGCTGAATATCAAAATACCAGAGGTAATATCGTCACTTTAGTCCTAAGATTTGTACCTGAGATTCTTCATTACTCGTATCTGTCTCCTGAGCCTTGGATCCTTTTCCGCTCATCTCTGCTTGAAGTAAACTATCCTTTCAAACCCAGGATGGAATTTAGAGTTTGAATGGGTAAGGGGAGATCTCTGCTTAAAATTGTGCTAAAGCTTGCTTGGTGCTATCTATCATATTAGGAGGAAGAGAAATGTTATCTTGCATGATCATGTCGTTCCTCAGATTGTTCGGGTCATTAAGTTGGTCATTTTCTCGGTCAGGGTCGTGTTGCAGGAAACGAATTCGTTTTTGACTGATGCAGATGAAGCTTCGTGTTCGAGATGGGGGCATTGGGCTGTGGTTGATAAGAGCAATTTTGGTTTTGGGCTTTGGAGAAATTCTGGATGTTCTGATGAGCCCTGTGAATTTCCGTTTGTGGGTTGTTGATGGATTTGTAAGGTGTTGTGATATTGAGCTTGCATATGGGCCTAGTCCGTCCGGTTCACCTCAGAAGTTGAGCAACGAAAGGGTTACCGAAAATGTTAACGTGAAGATTCTAGACGTGTTAATCCTCCATAGGTCTTGATATTCTGTATATATAAACCATCATGCACATGAGATTAAATTTCTCATGCTGCTCATGTTTGCCCTGATAAGAAAAGACGGCTGCAAAGATGAGAAGACTTGAGAGTAGAAAAGAACATAATGGCAATTTAATTAGCACTCGATTTATTTCAATCATTTTTTAAATCTGTCTCTCTGTAATTATTTGCGTTTGTGCATTCAATCTTGTCATTGTGCTGAAACACTTTACAAGAGTTTAAAATGCTCATGGTGCAACTCCATATAAGCTTTGAGCATGATCATGTGAAAATTTTGGGGAGTTTATTTTGTCTCAAGAGTGATTTAGAGGATATAACATCTAATATATATACCTCAAAGTAAGAAATCACCAACTCTTCTACTTAGCTAACGTTAATAGTCTCTATCATGATTATTAATGATTGAAACGGAAAGTATAATACATTAGTAATTTGTCATCAAACATAACTAGATAAATTAAGTTGGGCAAGGGCAACTGTTATAAGCATATTTATCCAGGTAGAAAAGCAACTATTAGGATGAGGGGACTATTGTGAATTATTATTAATTGAGTGATTAAATGATGCCGTCGGTTCGAAAATTGTTGGAAGAAAAGACAACACTAAGGGTGCGTTTGTTTCACGGAAACAACTTCCAGAAAAATGTTTTCTGGATTTTCCGGTGTTCGTTTCATGGAAAATCAACTACTCAAGGGAAATGTTTTCCATCAATAGTAAAAACTACCTTCAAATATAAGGAAAATGTTTTCCACTTTTCAAAAGTGGAAAACATTTTCCATAACTTCTTCAACCTTATATATATATATATATATATATATATATATATTTTCTTTCTTTCCTTTTCATCTTTCTTCCTTAGCTTGGCGGTGGTCGGCCCCGACAAAGGCCGGCGACTAGCGATCGGTAATGGCTGGCCGCGGTCGCGAGCCAACTCAAGCTTTGCCCGGGCCGGTGAGGCTCCGCCTAGCTCGATCGTGGAAGCCCGGCTCGCTTGAGCTCGGCGAGCTCGGGCCTCGCCGACTTGGGGCGGAGCTGCGGCCTCGCCAGATCCGGCGAGCCGGGCGGGGCTCCAGCCTAGCCCGAGCTCCGCCGCCGATTTGGCGAGCTCGTGGCTCGCTAGAGCCCAATGAACCTCCGGCGAGCTCGGGCGAGATCGGTCGAGCCTCGAGCTCGCCGGATCTAATGATCGGATCTTGGTCGGCCGAACACTTGGAAAATATAGCCATTTTCCTGGAAAATGACTTATGGGAAAATATTTTCCGGAGATGGCCCATTTTCCATAAAACGAACACAGCCTAAGGCTTTGTTTATTTCACGGAAAATGTGATGTTTATGGAAAATATTTTCTAGGAAAATGTAGTTATTTTCCAATGTTTAGATGAAATTTGAAAATGAAGTGAAAAATATTTTTTGCTGTTTGGTAAGGAAAATATTTTCCTCCATATACTCTTTTTCATTTATTTATTTTATTCTTTAAAATTGATTATTAAATTATTTTTTCATTTTTATTTTTATTTTCTTTTTGCCTTTTCTTTTTTTTGTTTTCATCTTCTTCTTTCTGTTGGTTGCCGGCCATGGCGATGGCCAACGGCTGGCTATAGGCGAGCCTCGAGCTCACCAAGGAGCACAAGGCTCGTTGATTTGGCGACACTCGAGTCTAGTGAGGTCAAGGCTCACCGGATCGGTGAGTGCGAGCTTGTGGTCGACGAGCGGCGAGCTTGAGCTTGCCGTGGCTAGTCTCCAAACCATCACCATGGCCGGCAACTAGCCAAGAAAGAAGAAGTTGGGAAACAAAGAAAAGAAAAAGAAAAAAAGAAAAGAAAAAGAAAAAAAGAAAAGAAAAGAAAATTAAAAAAATTTCGAATAAAAAAGGAAAGAAGAAGAAAAAGGGAGAGGAGGAAGTGATGATTTATAGAGGTATGAGATAAGAGAGATTAAGTGAGGAAAATATTTTCCCTTAATTGAGAAGACTTTTTTCCTTTAATGGAAAATGTTTTCCCCAAGAATTCATTTTCCATAAAACGAACGTTGGAAAATCCAAAAAACGTTTTCTTAAAAGTTATTTTCGTGAAATGAAGAGAGCCTAAATAAATGATAGTGTTTCTCTACAGATGACAATGGAAGTTACACAACAAATGACATACAACAACCGTGAAAAACAATGCATGGAGGCTTGCCCCGACTTTTGGCTTATGAAAAACGGAGGAGACTTGACTTTGCAACTTGGATGGATGAAAATAAAAAGCAGTGCGTGGAACGACCTGAGTGCATTCTCATTTTTTGTAAAGCCACTTTCTATTACCCGTAATTAGGACGTTGTCCCATAGAATGAAGTGTGTTTTACGATACTTTTGCCATGTAAAGACAGACTTTCTAACTTAGAATATGAAAGCGTGGGTCATCAAGAGTCAATTCACATGAGAAATTTGATGATGATTTGATTCTTGGTTTTCACGTTCCACCAACTCCAACACCATTGATTTCGCATGGCAAACATTAATTAATAAAGAAAATTAGGATGCCAATTAAATTGCCAAACATGCCTTCCCCAATTTCATTAAACTAGACGTTTGTAGTCTTCAAGTCTCTGCGGCTGATGGCGGCTTGCCGGATGCAGAGATATCCCGAACCTCCAAATTCTCGCCATCCTCTTTAATTATGCGTTCTTCTGCCGTGGCAGATGGGGTGGCGTCAAATCCTCTCCCTCCCGAGCAATTACGCAGACCTTTCCACAAGGACTTTATGCAGGTCTTTGGATTCCGCCTCCGCTAAGACTAGACTCTATGGTAGGAGGAATAAAGTTCCCGGAAATGACGGTAAAGATTCCCACGTTACTGCTTGAGGCAATTCCATGACTGTCAATCCTAATCTTTGGACCAACTGTTGATCTTTATTGTCTACTCGGGTTGACGAGGACAGGGACCGCTGCCCCTCAGAGGTGCTTGCTTTTTTGTCTGTATTTTATCAAATACGTATTATTTTATGAAATCACCGTAGAAAATTTTTATATCTCACCCTCATAACTAGGTACTGAAGTTTACTTTATGTTGCATCTCCTAAGCTGTGTTTCTACATTCTTCATTTCTTCTTCCCTCATCATTACTGATTAGATTTTTAACATTCATTTGCCAATTATAAAGTGTATACACGAGGAGATTTGACTTGACAGTCATGCAAAGTAGTAACTCAGTAATCAAGTGAATTTATGCTGGGTATATTCAGCGGTATGTAATGATCGCTTTGACTTTGAATCAAACTATTAACAAGTGAAATATAATTGACATAATTGCAGTTGCGCAGTGTCACGCCCCGATCCTTGGGCACGCACACATCCTTCTCTTGGTCGATTTTAATATGCGATATCCCAGGACTATATATCGCCGACCCTTTCTTTTTGTCAAGCACATGCGGAAGCAATTATAAATCCCCAGACAATAAAACAATGGGATAGAAAAGCAGGGCCATAATTTTCATATTGAAATTTATAACCAAACTTTTATATAAAATACAAACCAGAGAACTTCATAACTATTCACATCAAAACGGAGATCTCTAAATAAGATAAACTCTCAACCATTCGAGCCGTACTCAAGGCTCCTCTCGGGATTATCTTCTTCTTCCAAAAATCATTCTCCTCAAGTTTCACCTCCGAGTTCTCCTTCTTAGACTCCTCCTCATCAGCTCCTCATCAGGGTCCTGAAATGTTTTTCCCCAAACTGGGATGAGACTACGTCTCAGCGAGTTCTACCCCACTAAGCCCGATTAGTAAACCATTATACTATGGCTGCCTAAACACGCAAAGGGCAGAGGACGTACCTTAGCATCAGATCCCACCTGCAAGTTAGTACAATTCACAATAGGCAATCAAGCAATCATATCACCGATCGAAGCATCGGTCTAATCGACTTAATCGATTACACACCAACAAGACCACTCACGGTCATTTCCATTCAATCAATCAATTCGCAACATCAAATCAAAGCAATGATCAATCACATTGAATCACACTCAGATCTAATCATCGATCAATCGACCTAGTCGATCACAAGTCAGTCGAATCATTCTAGGTCATTCACTCCATCCCACATAATCTCCAATAGTACACTTAGTCACAGAGCTCCATCAATGCTCTCGGGCGTCGTTTTCGCCAAGGTGACATAAGTATCGACGGTCTACGTGCGTTCTTTAAAGGCGCCGTTTTTCGACAGATGATTTTTCTCATCACCGAACCACGCCGTCACCAGGTCACAAATCACTCGACAGTCACGTGCGTTCTTTAAGCGCCGTTTTTCGCACAGATGATGTCTTTCATCACCGAACCACGCTGTCGGGATTCATAGGTAGTCTACGTGCGTTCTTTAAGGCGCCGTTTTCGCACGATGATATTCCTCATCACTTAGAACCACGCCTACCATAAGTCATAGACAGTCTACGTGGGTTTTTTAAGGCGCCGTTTTCGCAAGTGATGTACTTTATCCTTAACCACGCCTGTCATCTTCGTCTTGATCGGTCTCACCAATAGAATTCTCAGTTAGTTCTCATCACTCTCTCCACTTACAGCTCAACAAGGCAGTACAAATGCTAACTATCCATACTCGGCCATCTACCAATCAATCATTCAATCTCAATCAATTCCAAATCAATTTAGAGTAAATCCCTAAAATATCACAATTTATTCAATTTCATACAACGTGGAGCTCAAATAAATAAACGGACTGCGCCACAACGATCAGCACGAGATTTCGGTCGTCGGCCATCAAAATCTTAATTTCTGAAAAATAATTAATTAATTAATTAATTTCGAAAATTAATTATTAATTATTAAAAATTCAATTTAGCTCAAAATAAGGCCCGATTAAATAAACGGACTTCACCACAGTCATCAGCATAATTTTCCGGTTCCAGGCCATCTCAGTTGAATTTTCGGAAAATAAATAATTATTTAATTAATTTCGAAAATTAATTAATATTAAAAATTCAATTTAGCTTAACATAAAGTCCGATTAAATAAACGGACTTCACCACAGTCATCAGCATAATTTTCCGGTTCCAGGCCATCTCAGTTGAATTTTCGGAAAATAAATAATTATTTAATTAATTTCGAAAATTAATTAATATTAAAAATTCAATTTAGCTTAACATAAAGTCCGATTGAATAAACGGACTTCACCACAGTCATCCGCATAATATTCCGATTCCAGACCATCTCCCTTGAATTTTCGGAAAATAAATAATTATTTAATTTAATTCCGAAAATTAATATTTAAATGCCAAAAATCCCACTTAGGCCCGAATCGCCAAATTGAAGCCCAATTAGGGGTCGAAAAATTCCCGAGATGCTTCCAATAAATAGTAGACCACGTCTACTTGTTAATTGCGCAATCAATTTATTTAAATCACACCACAATTGACTAATAATTGCTAATTTATTCTAATCTAACAACCTAAATATAATTAATTAAAACTAAACCAACCTTAAGCATAATTAGCCAACTAATCCAGGATTAGTGAGATTACTCACCAAATCGCGCGCAAATCGGATCAATCTGACGGCGGCGACGCGAGGAACAATTCTTCCCAAAGCACGGCTCGGGTTCGAGGCCCGGAAACGGCCCGAAACGGCCCACGAACTGGCTGGAAACCCACTCGCGGGTTTGCTGGTTCGGCTGCGAAACAGGGGAAAACAGAGATGGTTAGGTGCGGAGAAGGGTCGGGAAGGTAGGCGAGGGTTCAGCAAGGCTGCACGGCGGCTCCGGCGGCTTGCTCGGCCACTCACGGTGGCTGGACAGGGGCAAAACTGAGCTGAACAGAGGCCGAACGGCCTGGACGGCGCACGGCGGGGATGACGAGGCGCGAAGGGGTGGCGGCGGAGCGCACGGCGGCGAGCGGCGAACGTGCGGGCGTGCGCGGGCGTGTTGGACGAGCGGCGAGCGGGCGGCGGTCTTCGGCGAGCTGCTGTCCTTCCTCCTCCGCTTGCTGGTTTTTCACGAACAAGAAGAAAGAAAGAGAGGGTTTCGGTCACGTGGGGTTGGGGGAGAAGAAAGAGGAGAGAGAAGAAGAGATAAGTGAGAGAAGAAGGGTTTGAAAAGTCAAAGAAAAAGAAAGAAAGAGGAAGCCAGCCAAGCATTCGGTGGAGGGGAGGGGGATTCGCACGAAGGGGAGGGGAGAGGAGAGAGGAGAGAGAAAGAAAAGAGAGAAAAGAAAAGAGAGGAAAGAGAGGGGAAAAAGAGAGAAAAAGAAAAGGGGGAGAGAGAGAGAAAAAAGAAAAATAAAATGCATACTTCCTTTATGTAAATTTTTCCTTTTCCCTTTTTATTTTAATTTGGTTTTCAATTTTTCCTCCGATAATTTCTTTTATTGAAATTTTGGACCGTCAATAAATTGACGACGATGACAAGGATCCTAATTATCCGTAAATTAAAACCCGAAAAATCTGGATGTCACACGCAGCATTGTAATTATGGTGTAAAGTGTTGTGATTTCTGTATTTGGTAATGCATTTTTTAAGGTCATGGCATCTTAAAGTTGTGAGGCAATTCTTTAAAAGCTGAAAGTTATTATTGTAGCCCTAAAACGTTTAACAAGCACATTATTAAACTTAAAAGGATATTGGAGATTCAAAGTCATCTTAGTGGAAAAAAATTCATAAATGAAGGTCTCTTTATAATGAATTTTCATAATTTGTCCCAGAGCTATACATATCTTTTGAAATGAAAATGCCATGGCAAACCTGACTAAGAAACCTTTCAAGAAAAGTAGAGAAAACTTTCATATCGTATATATGCAGAGCCAAGTAGATAAGAATTTTCCACACCCTAGTGACCCACCTAGACAATCAAGGGAATCAAAGTTGTGACCCAGTAATGTCATCTCACGGAGACTGACTTCTTTTGCATTAAACTTTAAGTGCACTGCTGTCCCGAGCCACTGTGCTCGACCAAAAAACGTGGAATTCTACCAAATATGAATGGGACTTTGCCAATATATTTCGAAGTCTCTCGGCAATATTAATCCGACCAACAGAACCTATGGAACGGGCAACGCGTTGTGAGCCCACCAGCAGTCACTTCCACACTTTGGAAGGGCTAAATAAACTGAGGTGCTTTCTTGCATATGCAAGAGTGAATAATGGGGTGGATCTGACAGCTTTTTCTAGTGGGATTTAAAACTAATAAATGATTACAGAAAAATGGGGGGAGTCTTATAGCTTTTTCTAGGGGGTTGATCTAGCATATTAACTTAATCCCCAACACTGAGGGCAATTTGAACCCGTTTTATCTACTTGGCTAACGTCAATAATCCCTACCATGACGTTTAATGATTAAAATGGAAAGTAAAAAACGTCGGTAATTTAGTGTCGAACATAACTAGATAAATTAAGTTGCGCGAAGGCAACTGCTATGAGCATGCTAATCTATGTAGAAAGGCAATTATTGTTAGATAAGTATAAGAACATACGAATAGGACGAGGGTACTATCACGCTTGATGCGTATTATAATTAATCAAGTGCTCCAAGAATTTTATCATCTGAAATTCGTTGGAAGAAAACACGACACTAAATAAATAACAATGCTTCTCCGGTAACGATGGCAATGGAACTCACGCAACGTACGACGTCTGACACCCGCGGAGAAAAACTTATGCATGGAGGCTTGCGAAACACGGAGGAGACTTGACTTTGCACATGGGACGGATGAAGCGGAAAGCAGGACACCGACGACTTGGGTACATCTAATAATGCCCCTCTTCACTTTTACTAAAGCCACTTTTCTTTTCACGTTCATCAGGAATTTTTTTACCGCAGTTGATTGTCGCCTTAACTCAGTCTGAGGCGATAAAAATACAGAGTGTGTCGCCTCCGGCATACCTATGGCAACAAGATCGAATTTCGTTGCCTTAACTGTACCTAAGGCAACAAAAGAACAGTTTCTTTTGTCACCTTTGGCATTATTGACGGCGACAAAACTATTTTTGTGGCAAAAACTTTTGCGATCTGGGGCAGCTTTTCTATTGGTGTAATAGATCGATATGGTTGTAGTGGATTGTTAAATCACCTATAGACGTTTTAATAACTTAAAGCAATTTTTACCTATTTCATGAAATAGTAAGATGGAGAAATGCAGTGCCGATTGATGCTGGGAAGAAAGCGCTTCCAAGTTACATTCACAAACACGTGCTATTGGAAAATATGCCTTTGAATTTGGTAGAACAATGAATACGGATCTTTAGAGTATTCAAGTCGGACTTTCAGGCGTGATATCACTTTTTTTAAAGATTTATTTGCCCCACAACGTTGCTAATGGTCATTTTCAAATTTCCTCCAGGATACAACAAAGTCTCAAATGAGAATACTAAATAGTAATTCTAGTATTTCTCCAGGGTCTCTCTAGGAAACAATTGATGTTTTTTCATAAAGAAGGCTCGAAATATATATATATATATATATATATATATATATATAAATATATGTATATATATATATATATAACAGTCTTAAAAACGCAGGCAACTCTTCGTGAAAGGTTGTAAAGCGAACAAATGTATCATTTCGAAAATTGTCCAGCTGAACAAAGGCGTCCATTCGGAAGAAGTTGAAAGAACAAATGATTGCAACTCTTCGGGAAAAATTGCAAACTGAATGAATATCTTTTCCAAAGGTTGTCTTGAAAAGACACAAACAAAAATTCGGAATAATAATTTTTTAAATAAATAAAATTTCGAATTTTTGTTTTTTTAATAATTTCTGAAAATTTTCAAAACCAAAAAACAACCTTTAAATTGATTAAAGTTAATAAGATAACCGCACGAAAAAAAATAAAATAATAAAGGGATTAGTGCTAATTAAATCTAAGTGCGCCAAAACCACGTACCCGCATGCGAGTATGGTAGGGTCTAGCCCATACTCAATCATCCCTTTAGAGACACAAAGGAAGCCCCATACTTATTAATTGGCCCACTTCCTCCCACTTTTCTATGTGGGATAAGGAAAATACACTTAGTTTGTTTTTACAAACAAACTTTTAACACATGCAGTACTCATTTTGTAAAGCACCAAAGTGGGCTTGACCAAATAATGTCGTAGATAATAGGGACGATTCTACGATGGAGAATTTATAACCCAATTCACCGACTATGATCTATGACCGGTACTTATAAGATCATTGGAAAAGTTAATGTTACTTTGGTAAAATTACTGATCTATAAATATAAAAAAAAATCACCTTGGATCATAAAAAGTTACCAAATCACGTATGAAAATAATCCATGAAAGAAATTCCTCTTCATTCTGCGCGAAGTGTTTGATGTTAAGCTGTTGCAGTGTTCATCTCCGGCATGTAGCATACGCCCTAAGGATCGGCATGACAAAGCCTACATCGGATATTACTCCGTGTTAATGTTTCTTTCTGTCCATCCTCCTTATGATTGATATAAAGTAACGAACAATGTAACGAGTTTGGGTCTAGGAAAGAAAAATTCTTTTAACTTGGATATTTATTTTACACGCTTGTGCACCTAGGACGAAACTAACTTCGACGGAAATTCTGATCTTCCTTAACCATGACAAAATGAGAAATCATTTTGGCTGAATCTTACATGAAATTACCCGCATGTCGACCAACAGAGCTTTTAGAGCAGGTAACACACGTTGTGGGCCCACCAACGGACATTTAGAGAAGACTTGTTTCGATGACTTCACACTTGAGAAGGGCTACATAAGTTAAAGCACTCTCCACCACCAATAAACTCACTTGCATACTAAATTACAAAATGGGGGAGCATCAAATCCTCAGCCTGCTCCCTTTTCTCCTTTTCTTACATTCCTCCCTTCCCTTTGCCTCGCCCCTTTGCCCTCCTGACCAACGCGATTCCTTGCTCCATTTTAAAAATTCCTTCGTGCTTGATGTCGTGGCGTTAGACTATTGTCATTCACATTACCCATATTATCCAAAGACAAACTCATGGAACAAGACCATTGATTGCTGCTTGTGGGGCGGTGTCACTTGCGACAATGTCACCGGTAACGTCATCAATCTTGATCTCACTTGCAGCACGTTTCATGGCGCTCTTCATTCCAATAGCTCCCTCCATCTCCCGAAGCTTGAGGAGTTGCTATTGCGATCTAGCAATTTGATCGAGTTTCCCCATTTCTTGAATTCATTTAAAGGACTAACAAATCTAGACCTCTCTTCAAATACGATTAGTGGGGAGATCCCAGAGTGGTTTTGGGGAATAAGCCATGGTACATTGGAAACATTAGATATTTCTCATAACCTTCTGAGGGGAGGTATACAACAACTGCACTGGAAGCGATTGTCATATATTAACCTTGAGAGCAACTCATTCCAAGGACCACTCCCTATCCCTCCACCTGCTACTTCTTCCTTTTTTGCCTCCGATAATGGTTTCACCGGTGAGATCTCTTCTTCAATTTGCCAGTTGAGTTCACTCAAGTTTTTACATTTGTCTAACAATAATCTCTCTGGAAATATGCCACCATGTTTTGGTAATTTATCCAATCTCGTAGATCTAGATTTGAGCAACAATATATTACGAGGATTATTACCGCGCACCCTAGTCAAATGTGTGAAGTTATCTTCGCTGGTTCTCAATCACAACAAGTTCAATGATATTTTCCCACATTGGCTGCAAGCACCGAAATTGTTCTCAATTGATTTGCGATCCAACAAATTTCAGGATAGGATTAACTTCACTGCCTTTGGACTCTCTTTCCCTTCTCTTGCATATTTATTTCTTTCCAACAACAACTTTTTGGGATGGTGGCTCCCAGAGGATTTCTCAAACACTTCATTGATTGTAATAGATCTAGCCAACAACAAGTTTGGAGGGCCAATTCCACTTCCATCTCTCGTCACCATTTACTACTCCATTGCAAGCAATAATTTTGTAGGGAAGGTCCCTTCTTTGATATGGCATTTCTTTGATATGCAATGCCACCAAGCTCGAGATGATTGACTTGTCTAACAATAGCTTAATGAGTAGCTTGCCTCCATGCATAACAAATTTCAGCACCCATCTGTCAATTTTGAACTTGGGAATGAATTACCTTGAGGGCATAATTCCTCAATCATTTTCTTGGAGAAGTAGCTTGACGACTCTTGACTTGAGTCAAAATCAGCTTATAGGCACATTGCCTCGGTCCCTTGACAAATGTGAATATTTAGAAGTTATGGATCTCAGTAACAATTGGATAAAGGGTACATTCCCGGGATGGTTGGGAACACTACAACAACTAAAAGTTCTCAATTTGAGGTCCAATAATTTTAAGGGTCTTTTGGATATTCCCATGGGAGTTGATCTCTTTCCCAAGTTACAGATTTTGGACCTCTCCAACAATAACTTTGGCGGCCCTTTACCAGCCAATTTGATTATGAACCTTAAAGCTATGAGCAATGGCATAAATTGGCATGAAACACAACTTTATATGACACAATCTTTTGAAAAGAGTTTGTACGATAATTCCATTTCCATAACCATGAAAGGGCAAAAGGTTGTGCTATTGAAGATCTTGTCCATCATCACAATCATCGACTTGTCACACAACTCTTTCCAAGGGGATATCCCAGGAGTTATTGGACATCTCAAGTTTCTCATAGGGCTCAATCTTTCTCATAATCACCTTACAGGTTCCATCCCTCTTACTCTGGGGAACTTGACTTATCTTGAATGGCTCGATTTATCTTCGAACAAGCTTTGTGGGGGAATTCCTGGAGCATTGAGAAATTTGTCATTCCTTGCGTACTTAAACCTTTCGAACAACCAACTCGCCGGTCCAATTCCTTGTGGCTACCTATTCGACACTTATTCAAGTGAATCATTTAGTGGGAATCCAGGCTTATGTGGATCTCAATTATCAAAAGAATGCTCTCCAGGATTGTCCTCATTAACTTTCAATTGCAAAGGGCATGAGAATTGGTTCAAACAAAAAATAGCGTGGATAGGCTATTCATCTGGAATCGTAATTGGGATTTCCATATCATACATTGCAGTTGAAACAAGAAAGCCTAAATGGCTTGCGCAAGGTGTGAGAATGCTAGAGAGAAGAGCAGCTGAGTGGATGGAGAAGCCAAAGCAGAAGACCATTAGATTTCATAGACAATGAAATTGTTTGAGGAGTAGTTTCTTTAAACTACACAATGTAGATTCATTGAATAAGCATGTCACCAGATAAGCTTGAAATGTCATTTTCCTTATGGAGGCTTGTTTCTAATGTCTTCTATTCTTGTTTCTTTGTGCAACTGTATATCATATTAATTGAGAAGATGGATAATGAGATATGTCAAGCACAAATCTTTAAACGAAAGAAAGAAGAAGCAAAAAGTAGAAAAATGAAGCAAAGGCCATTAATATATCTAGATATCTTTTCCAGCTTCCCGTATGCGTAGCTTTTCTTTGTCCATGAAGAATTAGTAATGAAGACTGGGTTTAACCCATTTACTAAAATCTTTGAAGTTGCAGGTCAGTAGAAGATTGTGGAGCAGAAGCCATTATACATTGTCTTCGATTGAGAACGTAAGTCAAAGTGGAATAGAAAAAAGTTGAGCGAAATGTTCAAAGTATCTTCAAATTTCCAATAATTCTACTAAACAATAACAAATGACAGTGCCTCGCTAACAATTAACTGTCCAAATTTTAAAGTAATTTGTCTACCATTCCGGACATAGCCATGCATGTAATGGTAGGTAAAAGATGATACAAATTAAACTATTTCGAGTGTGATTTTTTTGACGGTCTTATAGTTAGC
Organism: Eucalyptus leucophloia subsp. euroa; assembly: GCA_017140325.1. NCBI lineage: Eukaryota > Viridiplantae > Streptophyta > Magnoliopsida > Myrtales > Myrtaceae > Eucalyptus > Eucalyptus leucophloia. The sequence continues at coordinate 11,602,224 of CM029473.1, read as the reverse complement.
TTATCAGTAAGCTCTATTTAGTCCGAATCAGCCCACTGGTCTAAATACTTGTATCTTTGAGAGAGATCGATGACATGCAGTTTGGGGGACTCGAAATGACTTGTAGCTTCTCCCAAGTACCCCATGAAAAATCTGCTGGACTGCAAGTTGAGTACCCTTATTTCGGGCAGTGAGTCCAGCCATGATGTAGAATTGTCCCTCAAATTTATGAATTAGAGGTTGTCACAATATTTGAATCCTTGGCAATGGACCTTGCAGGTTAGTTATTACTCAAGAAGACCATCTTCGGTGCCCACGTTTTTTTTTTTCCTATTTCAATCGTATTGGTAAATTTGTGCAATTGATGACCTGCTGGTCATGTCATCCATCCTGATTTGCGAAGCCATTCACAACCGTCAATTTAACGATACTTATTACGTTTTTATTTATTTATTTATTTATATAAATGTACTATGCATAACTAAATCATGGTGGTGTAAATAGTAAATCACTAGTGAAATTAATAGTCGACTAGGAATTTATAGTAGTAAACTACCTATTTTGTTTGTAAGTTACAACTGTTAATTGACATTGCTAGTTAAATAAATAGGTAATCTGTACTTTATCAATGGAAAAATGTGCTCATCTATAATAATAAAAAACTATTGTTCATGACCTACTAGGGTAATTAAACTTGGAAAATTGATTATTTCCTTCGCATGTTATCGTCGAAAAAATATTGGTACTTGTAAACTGCAAACTAGTAATAATCCATTAGGAAATAAGAACGGTGAAATGATTATTTTGTTCACAAGTGATAACTATTAATCGATGTTATTAGTAAAGTACGTAAGCAATTTGTAGTCTACTAATGAAAAACACGCTCACCAGTAAAAACAAACGACTGTTCATAATTTCTAATGTATTTCAACTTGGTAAATCAATTATTTTGTTAGCGGGTTACTGACAAATGAACAGTGGTACTCGTGAAATCAAAATGATGTTTGGTAATCTACTAGAAATTTATATTGGTAAAGTAGATATTTTGTTCATAAGTTGAAACTGTTGGCAGACAGTATCAGTAAAGTATCTAAGCAATTCGTTAACAGCTAATTAATGAAAGGGGCCACTTGTAGAATAATAATAAAAAGATGATAATATATTAATGGGTTTGATGATGGCAATTGGTAACCTTGTTATTTGATTGGTATTTTAGTTGGTCGAAAAAGAAGTTATCGGTCGTTTTACTTTAACAATGGTTTTTCAAATTAACCACGTGCCAAACAAAATTCCCATTTTGGCTATCGGAATTTAAGAAATCTGCAACTTACCCAGCTCCGGGGCGGGTGCAGCGCAGATATAGTGCCAAGTTCATCCAAATATTAGCCAAGATAATAGGAAGAACAGTTTGGATTGCTGCTCGTGGGACGGTGTCGCTTGCAATGATGTAACGGGTAATGTTACCGGCTTCGATCCTTCACTCAGCTATTTTCAGGGCTCCCACCATTTTGATAACTCACTTTTCACACTTTGCCAGCTTCGGAGCCTCAACTTAGCTGTTAACAATTTCCATGCCTCACCACTTTACCTGAACTAAGGGCGTATACTAAATCGAGACGCCTCAATCTCTCTTGTTCCAATTTTTCAGGTTAAATCCTATTGAAATTTCTTACTTTTCTAAACTTGTTTTACTTGATCTTTCTTCAAACATTAATGGTACATATGTGACGCACCGTCTTAACATTGAAAAAACAGATTTCGAAATGCTTGTTCAGAATTTGCTAGAGTTTAGAGAACTTAGACTTGATTTAGTAGACATGTCTAATGTTTCATCTTTGTTCCTTCATGAATTTATCCTCCTCGATGTTTTCCAATGTGTCCATGAGCGATTTACAGGGGAACTTCTGCACGATGGATTCCGCTTGATAGACCTCCTTGATGTCAATTTGAAGTTCAATGACATCACGGTTTCTTCTCTGAAGTCCAATTGGAGCAAGTCTCTTGAATGCTTAACCCTTCTTGTATACAAGCAACTCGGGCAAAATACCCTATGTGACCGGGGAATTGAATTGTACATGTCTAGATCTTGAGACTTTGGCATTTTCTTCCTACAACTTGACCAAGCTTTCTTTTTCTCTGAACTCTTTAAAAAAGCTAAGAGAATTGGATTTCTCCAAAAACAGAATCGGTTGTCAGATATTGAAATGGTATTGGGATTAGGGAAAAAAACATTATAGTATCTTGATATTTCTGGTAACCTTGTTAAGGGAAGTATACATCAATTTCCCTAAAGAGAGTTCGTCACTGTTGACCTTAATGACAACGTACTACTCGAAGGGCCGCTTCCGATTCCACCACTCCCTTTATTCATCTTTCGGGCCACAGGAAAATCACTCCATTGAGAGATCTTCCGTCTGCATGTTAAGCTCCCTTGATACTCTGCACTTGGCTTGTAAAAATCTCTCTGGCGCTACTCCGAATGTTTGAGAAATTTAACAAACCTCGGAACTAGACGTGAGTGCCATTAAGTTTGAATGGACATTACTGCAGTCTTTAGATGACTGTGCATGATCGTTCAATCTAAATGTCTGTCGCAACTAAATCAGTGATCCTTTACTGAAGTGATTCCTATGGCCATGAACTTTAGTCTCACTGATGATTTAGACTCAATGCTTGAATTTATCCAAAAAGAAGCTAATGGTGGTTTCGGACACAAAACAGCCCTATGGGCTTTTGCTTAAGGGGTTATTTTCATCTTCTCTTGAGCAATAAGTGAGCTTAGCCCACTTGATAACAGCAAGAGAAATTGCTTCAGTGAAACTCTAGGAAGCTCATTCTGGAAATTCTACAACGAGATGCACAAACTTGAAACAAGAAACTTAGCAGTGTAACCAACACCATACGGTACAAAGCCTCCCGTAGATTCAAAATTGCATAATAATCTGATAAGTCATACAGTTAGTTTTCCGTAATAGTATCCCTGCATTTGGTACACGTCAAAAATGTAGTTTGCCCTTCATCTGCCGATCTCATCTGCAACGGGTCAGAAATTAAGGAGGAATGAATGATGAGAAAAGGGAAGACGGGAAATACTCGTGTTATGGAAGATTGATGTGAGAGAGAATATCAGTGCGCTGAACTTGTACATTACCTGCTTCCGAGTATACTCGAATTCATTGTAGCCACATTTTTCACACTTCCGAGTTATCTGAGAGGCAAGGCCGATATAAGAGAACATCACAATCGGTTCACAAAGAAAACATTATGCCGATATACTGATATAGCAGAATGTAGCCACTACCATTGCCAATTTCAGCTCCCCCTCCTCGAAGGTAGACATGCCAAGCTCTTTCCTTATGTCCTGAGATATGGTAGATGACCATGAGATTTTCAAATGTGTGATCCAAAGCATAGGGAAAATTAAGGAGGACATAGCTTTTTCTCAACTAAAGTACACTCTAGGTTTTGCTTCAAAGTAGAAAACATAAAGGTCCGTGATTCAATGTGTTAATAGGAAAAGGTTTAAGATGAGAATTTTAATTTATTTATTTTTTGAATCCTCTTTAACCGGACAAAAACAGAAGTCTAGTGACCCCTACCAAATTCACTCAACAATGTCGTGAATTCTACATGATGTGGGCACTATTTGATTCAATAATGTCAGATAAGCCATCAAGAGGTATACGTGTCTATGTTGCAGCGGAACCACTCATCTCTGTTCCTTTCATTCTCAGCATCAGAGGTCAGTAATTGGAAGCAACAAAAGGTAGCTGTGAAAAATTAAGCTTCGCTAACAACAGATAGCCACATATTTAGGTTGTGGCCAGCGAATCCAAAGCCTTCCAGAAGCTAGAAAACTTGATGTGATTTTTCCATCATGAGTAGAGGAGTTCACATTTTTGCCTAGTTGATGCCCTTTTGCAGCCTCAAATGTTCTTTAGAGCTGAAGAGTCACCATAGCCATTCAAATTCTAGCATTTTCTATATTTGATGGTCACTCTAAAAATAACTACCTAGGCAGTAGAACATGATGAAATATAACTATATCCTCTTAAATTGTTGAACTAGTAGAACATGTATGCACCTAACTCATGATTCTAAGACCCAACAGAGTGCATGCATCAACCAGTCAGCCAGTTCAAGGCATACCTGAGCGGTTACTCTGTACTTAATTTCTCTTCCAGCAATATCTGAGAGCAAAGCCATCAATAAGGCACGTTATTGAGAAAAGTCGAAATTGACTCGAAGAGCAAAATGGTAGATCTAATAAATAGGTAACTGGCAGCTAATATCCGAAAGATAGCAATAAAAACACACAATGACTGAACCATGGCACCACTCGAAACAAAAAGACAGCAGACATTGTCAGATAATGGGACGGCCATGCTAAGATACGCATTTCACATTAGTGGTTTGACTTGAAATGGCTATTTTCTTCCCCAAACTAGTGGTCTTGGGTGTAACCAGTAACAAATTCTGCGAAAAGCCTACCCAGGAATGATTTTGGCCAGCACAATAGTATCTCCAAGTTCATATTAGCCAGTATATAGGTAGGGTAGCTGATCACACCTTTCACTGCCATAGAAAGAGTTCCTCTCCAGCCTTTTCTTTTTTTTTCTCCTCAATTATCAAATTCTCAGGGTGCCTCTCAATGGATCATCATCCTCATCATCCCAAATCAAGAACTAAGATAATTCTAACCAATACAAACTTACAAGGGGAATTGTCCCAAGGTATGCAGAAGGCTCAAAATGGAAAATTTGCAGATGGAAAGATGGAAATTTTCTGATATCCTAGGCAAAGAAACTATTTCTTTCCAATGCTTCATGAAAAAAAAAAAAAAAAAAAAATCAAATCTTCGCAGTATAAAAGAACAATGGTGAACAATGCCACTATAAGAGCATAACACAGAAACGGAAGGACACAACAGCCTAACCCGAGAAGCAACACTCGACAATCTCGAGACTTACCATAAAATTCAATCTCATGCCAACTTCAAGGCCCAGAGAAAGAGACTCCAAAAGCAGAACCATCTCTATAATTATTAATCAAGAATACTGAGCGATTGAAAATGGAGATCCCAACCTTTGGTGCTCCGTTTAAAATTACACAAAGGGCACTTTGCAAACTTGACCGAACTTAGCGTAAGCATCGTCCCACAGAAGTCGCAAAACAAGAAGTCACGATCTCGGGAACGCGCCATGAGTCAGCCTGCAGAGGACAACTCAAAATCAGATTTTTTTTCCTCATCTTTTTCCCTTACAACAGCCGAAAGCATACAAAGTCATACGAGGGCATCGCCTGCAAAAGAAGCATTCCAGAAAAAATCAACATGTCCCCAAACTACTCTACTTCTTAGAGTCCAAGCCCTTCGATAGCTTCAAAGGGAAGACGAAACTCACCTCCGTGTCCGGCGGCGGGCGGAGCTGGTTGCTGTGAAGAGAGAGAGAGAGAGAGACGGAAAGAGGTCTGGCGACGGCGACGGCGATGATTGTTGTGGCGAGAGGGTGCGACTGCGCCGCCGGAGCTGGAGGCAGATGTCAGAGGGAAGAACCGTTCACGTTACGAATCCAAGCAACGGAACTTTTGAAATTGTTTTGTCTTTTTCTTTTTTAAATTATTACATACAATTTGATCTTCATCAATACACATGCGTCAAAATCGAAATTTGTTTTTTTTTTTTTAGATTTTCATATCAATATGTAAATCATAGAATAATTGTGTCATTATACTTAATTTAGATTTTAGACAATGTTCTCTTTTCTTGTATATTTAAGTTTTATGTAATACTTTCATCCTAAAATCTTAAAAGCAAAAAGATGTTGCCCCTAATTATCCAGTACATTATTTTGTCAGAATTGTTTTATTTAATTTCTCAAGTTATCAAAAGAATCATGTACACATTGTTGGGAGTCAAGTTGACTATTGTACATGATATATAGCAAAAATTATTGATGTAATTGACCATGCCACATAACATTGCTAGTGTCTACATCAGCAATTTTCAAATGGACTTAATTGATATAATGTGAAAATATTTAAAATTTAGTTATATAATTGAAATGTTTAAAATTGAATTCATTGTTGTATAATAAGTTTAAGATTTTTTTACTAATTTATTCATCGTATAAATATCTCACTCTCAAGGTTAGGTATTTGGAGTTTATTTTGTGTCCCCTCCACTAAGCTATGTTTCTAAATCGTTCACTGAATTCTTTCATCATTACTGAGTTGACATTTAACATTCATTTACCAAATACTAGTACTAATAACTTAGTAATCAAGTGAATTCATGTTGTGAATGTTTTTTTTTTTTTTTTGGGATCAAAATGTTGTGCACGTTGAGTAGCATGCAATCTTCTCTTTAAATTGAACTGATAAAACTAAAACATGTGTGGTGTAGTTATAATTGTGTTGCATTGTAACTATGGTATTAACTATAAATATTGCAATTTTGTATTTGGTACTACATATTTTAAAGCTAAAACATCTCTGAGTTACAATATCTTTGAGTTGTATGAGGTAGTTTTTTAAAAGTTATCGTCACTTTATTCAACTTAAAGATATTAAAGATTCAAAGTATCTACAAATTCAGAGTTATCTTACAGGGAAATAAATTCATAAATGACTACCTCTTCATACTGGATTATCCATTTTATATATTAGATGGCGATGGTGAGCCACACATGTCTTTAAAATGAAAAATGCCACCATTGACTTGACTAATAAAGCAGAGAAGGTTTCTGCGTCATGTATATATAGAGCCAAGTAAATTAGAATTTCTCACATCGAAGAAGTAACCCCACCAAGAAAATCAACAAAAACCAAATTTGTGACCCATTGTACTCGACCAAAAAACATGGAATTCTACCAAACCCAGCGGGAGTCCACCAATATGAATGGGAGTCTACCAATATATTTCAAAGTCTCTCGGCAATATAAGTCCATTGGTACTAATTTGGCCCGCAATAAAACAGCACTATGGTAATGATATAGTCAACAAAAGATGCCACGTTGTTTTGTCATAAAAGGTGACCTTATCGTTCACGTTGGACTTTTTTTTTATTGTAAAAAAGCCACATAAAACTTTTTGTTAGAATTTTTTGCCAAAAGCACTTAAGTGATCATTTTTACTTTAATATGACATTAAAGTGATTTGACGAAAAGTTTTTGCATTAAAGTGAGTATCGTACGGAAATTATGACACTTTTAGTGTCTTTTTCTCCCAAAAAATCAACACTAAAATCTTTAACGTTGCAAGCCAGCAGCATATGTCTTTAATAGAGAAAATAGGTCAAAGTGAAAGAGGAAAATGTCATGTGAAGTATTAAATAATCTTCAAATTCTAAATAAATCTACTTAAACTTAAAAAAAAAAAGAAAAAGAAAAGAGAATGACACGTCCAATCATTAGCCGTACAAATTCAAAGTAATTTGCCTACCACATGGCCATTCCCAATAATTAGCCGTACGAATTCAATGGTGCTTCGGTCAATTCTAGCTAAAACCATGTGGATTTTCACAGTTGCGAATGACTCATCTATTCATTTGTTCTGGCAGCGCTGTGTTCCAGCTAGTACCCCTTCTCATGGATGAGTATCGACTAGTTTTTTTTTTTTTTTTTTTTTTTTTTTTTTTTTTTGGCGGATCGTGATAATATAGCAGGAGTTGCTTATGCTCTTGATCTGCTGTACTATTTTCAAGAGCTTGCCTTCGCCACTTTGAGAGATGACTGCTTTTGTTTCAACAAATTAATGTTTGATTGCACTGTTAGTGCTGGATTAACATGAATATGGATGAATTTTGGCATTCTTTATGATACAATCAATGTTCTCTGTCAAGTGATTTGTGATTGTAAAATGTTGTTTGTAAGTTGATATTCGTTGTGATGCTTGGACTGTAATCAGATTGTCAACTTATTTGAGTTGAATTTTATTCCATATGATTTGACAACCTTAGAGATTCAATTCATTAACTATGCAAGCAGCGAAATCTCAGACTAAATTATTTGTGAAAAAATATTATATGGATTGCACTTTATCATGAATAACTGAAATTTTGCGACTGTTATCAGCAGCAGGGGAGCATGTAATGGGGAAAGCCACTGTAGGTAGAACAACTTTGATGGACAAATGCTTTGGTAGATAAACTTTCTCAAGCGTTATGTCTTCCAGAACCAGTAATGGATAGTTGTACAAAACAGGCTTTTATAAAGGCTAACTATAGAAAAGACAAATCTATGAATAGGGCAATATAATTTTCTCAGCTTCACGGTATCTTTATACGTAAATAAATTGTCATCTTGGCAGTGACAAGATTACTTCACTGTGCTTAAGAGAGCTTTCTGACTAAAGCGATGTTTTGGTCTCAAAGTGGGATATAAGTTGCCTTGGTAGCAACAGACATACTTGGGGTTTTTCACATGTCAAAATGCTTTTCTCAAAAATGTACAATGTGATGTTTCTGTGATGACATTGCATTAATATTCTTATATGTACCTTACCCATGTTATGTTGGGATGGCTGAAACAGATAGGTACTTTGGAAGCTGTGGTTGAGGAATGTGTTGGTGAAATTCTTAATGAAAACGATTCCAAAGTAAATTGCAATGACTTTGGAAGATGTGGTTGAGGAATGTGTTGAAGAAATTCTTGATGAAAATGATTCAAAAGTAAGTCCATCAGACTTTTTATGTGTCATCTGGCATTTACGAAGTGTATTGGCTGCTCGTTGTCGAAGCTTCTTCTTCAGTTCAGATTTATTAGCTTTTCTTGAGCTCCATGAGTACAGGCACCTTTCGAGGCATTGCAAAGAAAACAAGAGTAAAGCCACGCTGTCACTTGCAAAATCAAAGTCAGTTTCAATCTGGATAAGATTAGAACCACAAACATGATGGAGGGTTGGAGCAGTGATTTCAATGGTGTGCGTAGTATGTTAGGACAAGTATTATCTCCAGTTGCAATGTGTTTCACCAGCAGATGCAAAAAATGTAGCTTCCTGAAGAACAAGACAGATAAGGATATCATCATGGCCAAGGGAAGTTCAAAATTTGATCCTAAAGAGCAGCAAGCTGCCATTTTAGCTTCGTTTCAGTTATGGCATTAATTAATATCCAAGAATCAAGTTTCTTAAATGGCTCTCCGATAATGACACATTTAGAATTATGTGGTGAACTTCCCCCAGGCTCTGTAATTCTTTCCGATTTAGAATAGGATTCCTTCTCGCACGTACTTTTTTCTCAATACAAACGGACTATCAAAAAGAAGTAAAATAATCGAGTGTGAGATTTAAAACTCGACATTGCTATTTCCACAAGCCAATAGATATGACATGATGCTGAAACATTTCTTTGCATACATCATTGAATTTGCTATTCTACAGAATTTTATTCCCAGTGATATCTTGGGTATAACAGGAGGAAGTCGAGAAATAAAATTGGCTAGTAACAATGTGATCAGATAGAATATTTGATGTTGACGATAATTCAGCCATCAATCAGCTTTCAGGAGAGCTGAACATCAAAATACCAGAGGTACTTTAGTCCTAAGATTTGCACCCCAGATTCTTCATTGCTTGTATCTGCCTCCTGAGCTTTGGATCCTTTTCCGCTCATCTCTGCTTGAAGTAAAACTATCCTTTCAAACACGGCATGGGATTTAGAGTTTGAATGGGTAAGGGGAGATCTCTGCTTAAAACTGTGCTAAAGCTTGCTTGGAATGGGGCTATCTATCATATTAGGAGGAAGAGAAATGTTATCTTGCATGATCTTGGCGTTCCTCAGATTGTTCGGATCATTAAGTTGGTCGTTTTCTCGGTCAGGGTTCGAATTCAAGCCGTTTTGCAGGAAACGAATTCGTGTTCGAGATGGGGGCATTGGGCTGTGGTTGATAAGAGAAATTTTGATTTTGGGCTTTGGAGAAATTCTGGATGTTCTGATGAGCCCTGTGAATCTCGGTTTGTGGGTTGTTGATGGATTTGTAAGGACTTGGCATTGTTGTGATATTGAGCTTGTATATGGGCCTAGTCCGTCCATTTCACCTCAGAAGTTGGGCAACGAAAGGGTTACCGAAAATGTTAACATGAAGATTCTAGACATGTTAATCCTCCATAGATCTTGATATTCTGTATATATAAACCATCATGCACATGAGATTAAATTTCTCATGCCCCTAATGTTTGCCCTGATAAGAAAAGACGGCTGGGAAGATGAGAAGACTTGAGGGTAGAAAAGGACATAATGGCAATTTAATTAGCACTTGATTTATTTCAACGATTTTTAAAATCTGTCTCTCTGTAATTATTTGCGTTTGTGCATTCAATCTTGTCATTGCACTGAAACACTTTACAAGAGTTTAAAATTCTCATGGGGCAACTCCATATAAGCTTAGAGCATGATCATGTAGAAATTTTAGGGAGTTTACTTTGTCTCGAGAGTGATTTAGAGGATATAATATCTAATCTATACATACATACACACATACATACATACACACACACATATATATATATATATATATATATATATATATTTATATATTTATCTCAAAGTAAGAAATCACCAACTCTTCTGCTTAGCTAATGATAATAGTCCCTACCATGATTATTAATGACTGAAACGGAAAGTATAATACATTAGTAATTTGTCATCAAACATAACCGGATAAGTTAAGTTGGGCAAGGGCAACGGTTATAAGCATATTGATCCATGTAGAAAAGCAACTAATAGGATGAGGGGATTATCATGAATTATAATTAATTGAGTGATTAAAGGACGCCATCGGTCCGAAAATTATTGGAAGAAAAGACAACACTAAATAAATAACAATGTTTCTCTGCAGATGACAATGGAAGTTACACAACAAAAGACATACGACAACTGTGAAGAACAATGCATGGAGGCTTGCCCCGACTTTTGGCTTATAAAAGATGGAGGAGACTTGACTTTGCAAGTTAGATGGATGAAATAAAAAGCAGAACGTACACAACTTGAGCGCATTCTCACTTTTTGTGAAGCCACTTTCTATTCTCCGTAATTAGGACCTTGTCCCATAGAATAAAGTGTGTTTTACGATACTTCTGCCATGTAAAGACTGACTTTTTGACTTAGAAAAAGAAAGCGTGGGTCATCAAGAGTCAATTTGCATGAAAAAATTGATGATGATTTGATTCTTGGTTTTCACTTTCCACCAAGTCCAACACAATAGAGTTCGCACGGCAAATATTAATTAAAAAAGAAAAGCAGGATGCCAATTAAATTGCCAAACATGCCTTCAATTATGCCAAAATCAGATATTTGGGGCTTCCCTATTTTCATTTAACTAGACGTTTGTCGTCTTCTAGTCTCTGCGGCTGATGGGCGGCTTGCCAGATGCAAAGATATCCCAAACCTGCAATTCTGGCCATCCTCTTTAATTATGCATCCTTCTGCCGTGGAAGATGGGTGACTTCATCCATCCGTGGGACAACGCAAGTTGGTTGAGATCTCTCCTTTAGTCAAAGAGGTCAAATGTTCGAAACCCTACATTGTTAGCGATTAAAGTGAGGGATCCGGCGGTAGGTTGCTAGATCAGTTTTCCCGAGATATAGTCACTGTTGGGCCTTCACTGCGGAGGCCCATGAAACCCCAAATCGGCGTAAGCCAATAAGGACAGGCTTCGATAGATTCCTCGGTTCAATTAAAAAAAAAAAAAAAGATGGAGTGGCGTCAAATCCTCGCCCTCCCGAGCAATTACGCAGACCTTTCCACAAGGACTTTGTGCAGGTTGAGTCTAAGACTAGACTCTACGGAAGGAGGAAGAAAGTTCCCGGAAATGACGGTAAAGATTCCCACGTTATTGCTTGAGACAATTCCATGACTGTCAATCCTAATCTTTGAACCAATTGTTGGTCTTTATTGTCTTCTTGAGCTGGCGAGGACAGGGACCGCTGCCCCTCAGAGCTGCTTGCTTTTTTGTCCGAATTTTATCAAATACGTATCATTTTATGAAATCATCGTAGTACATTTTAATATCTCACCTTCGTAACTAGTTACTTGACAATAAAACCCAAACCTACAATTCTCGCAAAATCCTCTTTAATTATGTGTAATTCTGCAGTGGAAGATGGGGGTGGCGTCAAATCCTCATCCTCCGGAGCAGTTATGCAGACCTTTCCACAAGGACTTTATGCAGGTCTTTCGATTCTGCCTTGAAATTGAAAGCTAATACTAGACTCCGTGGTGGAAGGACGAAAGTTCCAGGAAATGACGATACGACGTTACAGCGCAATGCGATTCCATAACTGCTAATCCTAATCTTTGGTGATTGTTTATATCGATTGTCTGCTTGGGTTGACAAGGACGGGCACCGCCGCCCCTCAGGGCTGCTTGCTTTTTCGTCAAACTTTTACCAACTGCCTATTATTTTTGTGAAATCATCGTGGAAAATTTATATATCTCACTCCCATAACTAGATACTGAAGTTTACTTTACGTCACCTCCCCTAAGCTATGTTTCTACGTTCTTCTTCTTTCATATATTTAACCTTCATCTGCCAATTACAAGTGGATACATAAGGAGATTTGACTTGACAATTATGTAGAATAGCAACTTAGTAATCAAGTGAATTTATGTTGTGTATATTTAGCAGCATGCAATGATCACTTTAACTTTGAATCAAATTAATAAAAAATAAAATATATTGAATATAGTTGCAGTTGTGCTGCGTTGTAACCATGGTGTAACAAGTATTGCAATCTGTGTATTTGGTCAAAGCATATTTTAAAGCCACAACATCTTAAAGTTGTGAGGCAATTCTCTAAAAGTTTGAAAGTTATTATTGTAGCTCTTAATTGTTAAAAGAAGCACAATATGAAACAAGAAAGGATATTGGAGATTCAAAGTGTCTAGAAATTCAAAGTTATCTTAAAGGAAAACAATTCATAAATGACTACCCTCTTTATAATGAATTTTCTAAATTTGTCTATCAATAGTGATGACCAGAGTCATACATATCTTTTAAAATGAAAAATGCCTCACAAAGTTGACTAATAAACTTTTCAAGAAAGGCGGAGAAGACTTTCGCGTCATGTATATATAGAGCCAAACAAGTAAGAATTTTCCACACCCAAGTAAATCCACCAAGAGAATCAAATTTGTGACCCCAGTAATGTCATCTCAAGGAGACTTTGACTTCTTTGCATTAGAATTTAAGTGCACCGCCGTCCTAGAGCCACCATGCTCGATTGAAAAACATCGAATTCTACCAATATTAGCCCACCGATGTGAAGTGGACTTCGCCACTATATTTCAAAGTCTCTCAGTAACATCAATCAATTAGGACTTATTTGACCCGCAATAAAACATCAGTATGGCAATGGTATAGTCAAGAATCCGACCAGCAGAACCTTTAGAACGGGTAACACACGCTGTGAGCCCACCAGCAGACCTTAGAGAGAAGACGTGTGTCCATCAGCATCTGACAGACTTTTCTAGCAGGGGTTAAAACTAATAAATGATTCCAGAAAAATGGGGTGAGTCTAATAGCTATCTAAAAGGGGGTAGGATCTTGCATATTAGATTAAACCCCAACCCGCGGGGCAAGTTGATCACGTCTTATTGGGGACGATGGGAGGAGGAGAAGTTGGAAGGCTATGTGAGCCCACCAACAGCCCTTAGATTAGACTTGTGTAGATGACTTGGCTTATTAGAAGAGTTTAAAACCTTGACGGGGCAACTCCATATAACCTTAGAGCACGATCTGAAATTGTTTAGGGAGTTTATTTTGTCTTAAGAGTGATCAAGAAAATACAATATATATAAAACACGCACATATCTTAAAAGTAAAAAATCATTGACTCTTCTACTTAGCTAACGTTAATAATCCCTACCAGGATGATGAATGCTTGAAACAGAAAGTAAAATACATCAGCAATTTGTCGTCAAACGTAACTAGATTAATTAAGTCGGGTAAGGGCAACTGTTATACGCATACTAATCTATGTAAAAAAGCAATTATTATTAGATGCATGTAGGAACATCCGAATAGGATGAGAGGACTACCGCGCTTGATGCGAAATATAATTAATTGAGTGCCCCAAGAATTCTGTTATTCTAAAAATCGTCGTAAAAAAAGAGTAACACCAAAGGAAAAACAATGCTTCTCTGCTAATGACAATGGAACTTGCATAACGTACAACGTACGACAACCGCGATTAACAACGTATGCACGGAGGCTTACAAAAAATTGGAGGAGTCTTGACTCTGCACTTGGACGGATGAACCGAAAGGCAGAGCACTGATAACTTGATAACTTGAGTGCATGTAAAATGGGGAAAATTATCAAAATAGTCCTAAACTTATTATACTTTTTTTGGCCAATTTAGTCCTAAATATATTGTATTTGTGTCAATTCAATTCCGTCGGCCAATTTTAGCCGGCTGGCTCTAGGCATCCGACCAACACTAACGTGACAATCTTTTAAAAAAAATTTCTTTAATTTTTTTTTGATTTTTTGATTTTTTTTTCTGTTCTTCTTCCAACCTCACCGGCCACTAATGAGGCTCACCCTCGCGATGGCCAGTTTTCTTCTTCCCTTGATTAGGTTTGTCGTACGAACAATTAACGTGTGTTGAACAATACTTGATGATGGGGCGGCTTGCAACCTGCAGATATCCCAATCCCGCAATTCTTGCGACGTCTTCTTTAATTATGCCAACATTTGCAGTGCAAAATGGATCGCATCAAATCCTCACCCTCCCGAGCAATTATGCAGACCTCTCCACAAGGATTTATTTTATTTTATTTTATTTTATTTTTATTAATTGCAGTTGATTGTCGTCCTAACTCATTCTAACGCTATAAAAGAAACAGATTTTGTCGACTCCGGCATACCTATGGCAACAAAATCGAATTCCGTCGCCTTAACTCTACCTAAGGCAACAAAAGAACAGTTTCTTTCGTCGCCTTAGGCATATCGACGGCGACAAAATTATTTTTGTCGCAAAAACTTTTGCGACCTTAGGTAGCTTTTCTATTGGTGTAATTAGAGCAATTTATTTGTAGTGGATTGTTAAATCACCTATAGACGTTTCAATAACTTAAAGCAATTTTTACCTATTTCATGGAATAGTAAGATGGAGAAGTGCAGTGCCGATTGATGCTGGGAAGAAAGCGCTTCCAAGTTACATTCACAAACACGTGCAGTACTCGTTTTCTAAAGCACCGAAGTAGGCCTGATCAAAGAATTTCGTCGATAAGAGGGACGATTCTACGATGGAGAATTTATAACCCAATTCACCAACTATGATCTATGACCGGTACTTATAAGATGACTGGAAAAGTTAATGTCACTTTGGTGAAATTACTAATCTATAAATATAAAAAAATCATCTTGGATAATAAAAAGTTAGTAAATCACATGTGAAAATAACACATGATAAAAATTCCTTTTCATTCTGAGTGTAGCCTTCGATGTTAAGATGTTGCGGTGTTCATCTCCGGCATGTAGTGTACGCCCTGAGAGTCGGCATGACAAAGCCGACATCAGATATTATTCCGTGTTAATGTTTTTTTCTGTCCATCCTCCTCATGATTGATATAAAGTAACGAACACTGTAACGAGTATATGTCTAGGAAATAAAAATTCTTTTAACCTGGTTATTTATTTTACCCGCTTGTGCACCTATGGCTAAACTAACTTCGACAGAAATTCCGATCGTCCTTAACCATGACGAAATGAGAAATCATTTTGACTAAATCGTACATGAAATTACTCGTGTGTCGACCAACGGAGCTTTTAGAATGGGTAACACATGTTGTGGGCCCACCAACAGACCTCAGAGAAGACTTGTTTTGATGACTTCACATGTGAGAAGGGCTATATAAGTTGAAGCACTCTCCATTATCAATAAACTCACTTGCATACTAAATTACAAAATGGGGTGGTATCAAATCCTCGGCCTCCTCCCTTTTGTCCTTTTCTTACATTCCTCCCTTCCCTTTGCCTCGCCCCTTTGCCCTCCTGACCAGCACGATTCCTTGCTCCATTTTAAAAATTCCTTCGTGCTTGATGTCATGGCATCGGACTATTGTCATTCATATTACCCATCTTATCCAAAGACAAACTCATGGAACAAGGCCGTGGATTGCTGCTCGTGGGGTGGTGTCACTTGCGACAAGGTCACTGGTAACGTCATCAATCTTGATCTCACTTGCAGTGGGTTTCATGGCGCTCTTTATTCCAATGGCTCCCTCCTTCTCCCAAAGCTTGAGGAGTTGCTGTTGCGATCTTGCAATTTGATCAAGTTTCCCTATTTCTTAAATTCATTTAAAGCGCTAACATATCTAGACCTCTCTTTCAATAATATTAGTGGGGAGATTCCGGAGTGGTTTTGGGGAATAAGCCATGATACGTTAGAAAAATTAGATATTTCTAATAACCTTTTGGGGGGAGGTATACAACAATTGCATTGGAAGCGATTGTCGTATATTAACCTTGAGAACAACTCATTCCAAGGGCCACTTCCAATCCCTCCACCTTCTACTTCTTCCTTATGTGCCTCCAAGAGTGGTTTCACCGGTGAGATCCCTCTTTCAATTTGCCAATTGAGTTCACTCAAGTTTTTACATTTGTCTTACAATAATCTCTCTGGAATTATGCCATCATGTTTTGGTAATTTATCCGATCTCATGGATCTAGATTTGAGCAACAATATACTACAAGGACCATTACCGCGCTCCCTAGTCAAATGTGTGAAGTTATATTCACTAGTTCTCAATCACAACGAGTTCAGTGATATTTTCCCACATTGGCTGGAAGCACCGAAATTGTTCTCACTTGATTTGCGATTCAACAATTTTCGTGATAGGATCAATCTCACTGCCTTTGGACTCTCCTTTCCTTCTCTTGCATATTTATTTCTTTCCAACAATAATTTTTTGGGATGGTGGCTCATAGAGGATTTATCAAACACCTCATTGATTGTAATAGATTTGGCTGACAACAAGTTTGGAGGGGCAATTCCACTTCCATCTACCATCACCACATACTACTCTGTGGCAAGTAATAATTTTGCAGGGAAGATCCCTTTTCGGATATGCAATGCCACCAAGCTCGGGATGATCGACTTGTCTAACAATAGCTTTACAAGTAGCTTGCCTCCATGTATAACAAATTTTAGCACCCATTTGTCAGTTTTGAATTTGCGAATGAATTATCTTGAGGGCACAATTCCTCAATCATTTTCTTGGGGAAATAGCTTGATGACTCTTGACTTGAGTCAAAATCAGTTTGAAGGCAAATTGCCCCGATCCCTTGAAAAATGTGAAGTTCTAGAAATTCTGGAACTCAGTAACAATCGGATTAAGGATACATTCCCAGGATGGTTGGGAACACTCCCACAACTAAAAGTTCTTGATTTGAGGTCCAATAATTTAAAGGGTTTTGTGGATATTCCCATGGGAGTTGACCTCTTTCCCAAGTTACATATTTTAGACCTCTCCAACAATAACTTTGGCGGTCCTTTGCCAGCCAAATTGATTATGAACCTTAAAGCAATGACGGATGACAAGGATGATCTAGAAACATTATATTACATGGCACAGTCTTTTGAAAAGAGTTCATATGAAAATTCTTTGTCCATAACCCTAAATGGGAGAGAAATTAGGCTTGTAAAAATCCTCACCATCCTCACAATCATTGACTTATCACACAACTCTTTCAAAGAGAATATCCCAAGAGATATTGGACATCTTCACTTTCTCAGAGGGCTCAATCTTTCTTATAACCACCTTACAGGTTCCATCCCTCAGACTCTAGGGAACTTGACCAATCTTGAATGGCTTGATCTTTCTTCGAACAAGCTTTGTGGGGGAATTCCTAGAGAATTGGGGGATTTGCACTGCCTTCAGCATTTAAACCTTTCGAACAACCAACTTGTTGGTCGAATTCCTCAAGACAAACAATTGTCCACGTGGTCCATGTTTTCAAAAGACTCATTTAGTGAGAATCCAGGCTTATGTGGAAGTCCACATTCAAAAGAATGCTCTCTAGGATCGTTCTCGTCAACTTATGATTGCAACGGGCATGGGCATAAGAATTGGTTCAAACAAAAAACAGTGTGGATAGGTTATTCATCAGGAATTGTAATTGGGATTTCCATGGCATACATTGCAGTTGAAATAGGAAGGCCTAAATGGCTTGCGCAAGGTGTGAGAATGCTAGAGAGAAGAGCAGCTGAGTGGATGAAGAAGCCAAAGCAGAAGACCATTAGATTTCATAGACAATGAAATTGTTTGAGGAGTTGTTTCTTTAAACTGCACAATGTAGATTCATTGAATAAAGATGTGACTAGACAAGCTTGAAATGTCATTTCCCTTATTGAGGCTTATTTCTAATGTCTTCTATTCTTGTTTTTTTGTGCAACTGTGTATCACATTAATTGAGAAAATTAATAATGAGAAAAAAAAAAGAAATAGAAAAGAGATTCATTGATTCTTGTTTCTTTGTCAAGCACACAGCTTTAAAGAAAAAAAGAAGCTAAAAATAGAAAAATGAAAAGGCCATTAATCTCTTTGTCTCTATTCCTGATTTTTGGGAAATTTGACAAACATCCCTGAACTAGACTTGAGTGCCAATAAGTTTGAATGGACATTACTGCAGTCTTTAGACAACTGTGCACGATTGTTCAATCTAAATTTCAGTCACAACTAAATCAGTGATACTTTTCCAAAGTGGTTACTGGAAGCACCTTCTTTAGGGAGCATCAGTCTGCGGAATGAATTTTATGGCCAGATCGATCCGCCGACTGCTCATTTTCTTCCCTCGTCAATGGGCCGATAAATATTTTCTCCACAGGTTGAAATTGTGAATGGTTGATCTATCCAACAATGAATCTGAAGGTCCTCTTCCAATTCCACCGACCACCACTCTCTTCTATTCCACTGCAAACAGCAAGGTAAACGTGATGAGCATCTGGACACATAGTTGAACATGTTTGGATTGAGCTTGATTAAGTTCATGTAATAAACAAGCAATCCGTTCAGACATGAATGAGAAAACCTTTTGTTCATTAGTCAACCCTTTCAATATTTATACACTGTCAGGTAAACATGTTCGTGTCCAAAATTGCCAGCCCTATTTAAACATGTCATATATGAGCTCAAAAGGTCGATTTGCACACGACGCGTTCAAGCATTCTTGTTTAAAAAGGGTCACCTGTCTAAAATTGGCCAGAAATACACGTTGTGTTTGTACTTTACATTGACCCGGTCGACAACCATACCACCACGAGACAAGCAGCAACACTTTTGACAGATCCTGTTCCTCTCTCTTTTACATGCGTTTTCAAGATCGTGAACAGTAGGATAAATCACGGGCTACTTGGACCAGTTGATAGTTGTAACTTGTAAGTGAGAAGTAGGTACGGACTTGTGGCTGAACCTTTTCCTTCGTGAAGCGCAAAACGCTGAAGTTGGTTTGATCTTAGTGTGAAATCAATGAATCCTGAAAGTGACATGGTTTCCCGCTGCGTTCTTCGGTTGTTCGAGGAAACCATGAATTGTCCAACAAGGTCAATATGGACCTCTGAAATACCTTAATAGCCTCTCCATCCAGTTGAGACTGCAATCCATAGTCCAAATAGGTCGCCCAGACGTCTTGTTTGCACTCAGTTTCATTCGTCTTCTGCTGTGTTACTAGTGCCACGCCAACCTAAACCTGGCACATCCTTCATCTGTTTAGCAAAAGATGCATGTTTGGATCGAGGCTCCAAAAGGCAGTTCTGATTTTTTTCTGAGATAATTAGAGATGGAGAGTGCGATCCCATAATCGATGTGGTCATTGTTCTAAGTGATAGATGGTTGCAACATCTTGATGTCTTGAGATATACAATGATTGAAACATCTCTTTGTATATAGAATTCTCGCTACTTTAGATTATATTCCACCCAGTCATATCATTGAACGACACTTTTGGTCTAGTATTGGCCAAGCCACCTGCACAGCAGGCCCAATATAAGTTGGGTTAGTCGGCTATGTGGAAATACATTTCACTCAACCAAAGAAAGATAATGAAAAATTGGCATAAATATCACTAAAGACCATCCAAGATATCTCCGCATGATCAGTATGTTTTGTATGTAATTTTCAGGTCGACGTGGCAGGGCTAGGGCAGATTTTGCTATAATGACTTCAATAAATTCCTCCACCTTTCAAGAAGAGCAACGTGGAAGAGAAGCGGTTGGATTGATACTTATCAAGACACGACTCCCTATCCAAGGATCACTCCGCTCGTGCACCGCTTTTGCAGCTAAAACAGTCGGCAAAATAATGGCATCAACTGTGGCTAAAAACCTGAAGTCGTAGGATGTGGACATATTTCCATTAATTGGAGGCAGATCCGTAAGTTGAATTAAGTTTGAGTCCGATTGAAAATTATTCGATTCAAATTAATTACATATAGATTGAATAACTTATATATGATTTGATTCATATTACTAAAATACTTTTATATTTAACTAAATATAAGAAAACTCATATCCAAACTGAATTTAGAGATATGAGTGAGCGAGTGTGAAATTGGGTGAGGACAAGAAAGAGTGAAGAAAGTCATAGAAAAGAGTTAGGTTTAAATAAGCTGCGAACCCCTTTAATACCTATATTATTTTAGGTTTTATCATTCTAAACCAATTTATAATTCATTTAGTGAATATAACTGTCCCATATAGCAATTCAATCAATCAAATGTAGGCTAAAAAATAGATTTATGATCCATTTTTACAGGTCTAATTGGAGGTAATTTATCCATGACAAAACTTAAACCTTAACAACACATTTGAATAATAATGTGGTAATAAACCACTGGGCTCTAAGCCCTGTGGCAAAGTATCCACTTGGGATCTACGAGGCGAGGAGTTTGACCCCTCACCTCTTGCATCTCGCCCCACGAGTTGATGCGTATATAAAGATGCTGTTTCGATCCCACATTGAAGTACCCACTTCGGATCCTCCCTCATGTTCTCAATTCGGACAAACTCGATAACATTCGATTGGGACAAGGGATTGATCAAGCCACCCCCTTATGTTCTCAGTTCGGACTGATCCAGTAACATCCCATAGGGACGAGGGATCGGTCAGGCCACCTTTAGACGTTTGGTTCTACGTATCCTAACTTCTCCTCCCTCCTTTGCTAAGAACAATCTTATTCGTCCGTACGTCATGTGACAAATTGCTGCGAAATCGCCTATTTCCTAGAATCTCGTCCTTTTTACTAATTGAGTTTTCACATTGGAATGGGAAAAAGGGCTAGCCTGAAAAGGCCAATATCATAGTCACCTAAGTTTCTACAAATAAATTCTGACCAAACCCAAATTCATGACAAATTGTACGGTCAGTCGAGACGCTGACCCGAAGTAACTACCTTTGGTGGATGAGTCGTCGATGCCACAACACTTAGCTGTCCTACAGCTCACAATGATGCATCCGTAATAAATGACACTAGCTAACTTGACCACGCTTGGCTCACATTTTCCATGGCGCCTAAATGGACTGATGAGAATTCCTGAGCCTCCAATCCATGTATGCAAATTGTCGGTTGGGTTTGGTTCCACTCCTGTCCATCACCATACCCACGGTGATATGGGATCGCCTCATTTTACATGACATAGATGCAACATGCCTTGAGATGTAAGTACACTCTCCATTAACACACGGTGAGAGAGATGTACAATTGCACGCCTCGTGTCATTTCGAACCTCTCCCTCTAGAATGGAAGATTTGAAATCAATATCGTCTAAATGATCCGTTCTATCCAAAATCAAGTTGATTGTGTAATTCAGAACGACAAAGTTTGTTAGTACATGTTCGGGGTACTTTGCTCCAATCGCAACTCTATCAAGACATGTACACCGAGCAGAACGGGTTCATGGCTTTGTGATCCGATGGCTAAGACGATCCACATTCAGCAATTTTAATCAAACCGGCCACTGAACTCCGATTTCAATCAAGCCATGCACCGGACTTTCACTTCTTAGGGAAATTATACATCTATATAGATTCCTAGTTGACCCATGAAGTAGTGATTCTAGAGAAGTTTTGACATGTATGTGAACATGATATCATGTGGGTCTGCTGAAAGCCTGCAACATCGTAGTCGATGGTTCGATCGGGCAAATGTCCCCTGGAAAAAGACAGAGGGACCACATTGAATTCGAGGGACCTCCATAGCCGGAAAAGCTCTGTGCAGAAGCGGCAAAACCAAACTGTTCGAAGCTTCATGGGTATGACACTCTCTCGCCAGCCAATCGCTCTTCGTCTTCTACATTCTCATCCTCTCTGTCTATCTGTCTGTCTCTCTCTCGAAGCTGCAGGTAGTAATGAAGCCGGGTTTTTGGTTGGCCAACTATTTCCTGTCTGCATTTATTGGCGGGAAAGCTGGCCTGTGAGGTTTCACCCCCTCCCCTCCTCGCACGAGCCGCCCATGACCACGAAAGTGAGCTCTTTCGCATGCTCTTTTCTCGTCTCCTGAAGCTCTGCATTTCAAATCCTCTCTGCCCGTCGTCGTCGTCGTTGAGCGATCATGAAAGCACCTGAGCTTGAGCGCGAGCCTGCAAATGACCCGGTCCGTGATGATCGGATTCCAAAGCTGCCGGAACCAACTAAGGAGCAGGAGAAGGAGAAGGAGAAGCCGAGCACTTCCTTCTTCGGCTTGTTTGTGGCTGCCGACAAGATTGATTGCGTTTTGATGTTCTTCGGAAGCGCCGGCGCGTGCATCCACGGTGCCGCCCTCCCCGTGTTCTTCGTTCTGTTTGGCCGGATGATCGATTCTCTTGGCAAGCTGTCTTCCGATCCCCATGGATTGTCTTCGCGCGTTTCTGAGGTAATGCGTGGCCGTCTGGCTTCATTCTCATCGGAGTAGAGACCAGTGCGATCACCCATGCTTTCGAATAGAGTTATGAGAGAATAGAGTGACCAGTTTTCTTAGGAGTTTACAGGTTTAAATTGATGCTTTCTTTTGCAAGCTAATACATCGTCAAAAGGCCAGACGCAAGCATCTGACATCCTTATAACATTGCAGGATGCTCTGTACCTCGTGTATCTAGGAGTCATCGTGTTCGCATCAGCATGGACAGGTATGCATCAAGCTTGTTATGGATGAATTTTGTTCTTTCAACCGAACAAATTCCAATAATCCATCCCTATCTGAGCTTAATTCCTGGTCATATAAGTCTTTAGGTGTTGCATTGTGGACGCAAACCGGGGAGAGGCAAACAGCTCGTTTGCGGCTTAAGTATCTGCAGGCAGTTCTTAGGAAAGACATCAACTTTTTTGATACAGAAGCTAAGGACTGTAACATTCTTCACCACATTACAAGCGACGCAATACTAGTACAAGATGCAATCGGCGACAAGGTATATGATGAAAGAAATCTGCATGCATATTTGTATTCTCAATCCCTGTTGCGATAAGGGTACACTTCCACAACTTATTCTTTTTATGCACTGCAGACAGGCCATGCTCTGCGTTACCTTTCGCAATTCATCGTAGGATTTGCTGTTGGATTTACGTCGGTGTGGCAGCTCACGCTTCTGACCTTGGCTGTTGTTCCGTTGATAGCATTTGCCGGAGGAGCTTATACTGTTATCATGTCTTCTCTATCAGAGAAAGGTGAAGCTGCATATGCTGAAGCAGGGAAGGTTGCGGAAGAGGTAGACACTAGCTTTACCAATGAATGTGTTTCTCTTAGTAAGCAATAGCATTGTCTTCTTTTTCGATCCAAATAATGAAAAATTTTGTTTCAGATGCTTCACCCAACCTCTCCTCCTAAAACCCAAATTATGTTTTACTTAGCTGCTTACTTCACCCCACAAGTTGATTAAAGTAACTGAAGGAGCAACTCTTTTCTACTCCACTTTGCATGGATCAGGTTATCTCGCAGATTCGAACGGTATACTCTTTTGTAGGGGAGGACAAAGCAGTCCAAGCATATTCTAAGTCACTTAAAGTTGCACTAAAACTGGGGAAGAAGAGCGGTTTTGCCAAAGGAATGGGTGTCGGCTTTACATATGCTCTCTTATTCTGTGCTTGGGCATTGCTTCTGTGGTATGCCAGCATTCTCGTCCGGCACCACCATACAAACGGAGGGAAAGCATTCACGACCATCATAAACGTTATCTTTAGTGGTTTGTAAGTCTAGCACACCGCTGGTAACATCCAGCCTCCAGTTTTCTCAGGACACTGTTCATTGTTTCTTCTGATAAGAATTAAGTACTTTCATCTTCGCAGTGCGCTGGGTCAAGCTGCCCCAAACCTTGCTGCCATTGCAAAAGGGCAGGCGGCTGTTGCCAACATCATTAGCATGATACAAACGGATAATAAGCCATCTAAGGGATCTGATGAAGGAACGAAATTGTCAGAAGTAGCTGGAGAAATTGAATTTCGCGAGGTCTGCTTTGCTTATCCATCCCGTCCCAACATGGTATTTGACAATTTGAGTTTCACCATCAGGGCCGGCAAGAGCATGGCGATTGTTGGTCCGAGTGGTTCTGGAAAGAGTACCATAATCTCCTTGGTACAACGGTTCTATGACCCAACTTCAGGTATCTATCATCATGCAGTTAGTTTAAGCCAAATTTTACACTGATCGTCATATGGTCAAAACTCTTATCGCTGATGGCTAATCAAATCAATCTGTCGGTTATGATGCTTGTAGGCCAAATTCTGCTTGACGGACATGATCTCAAGACTCTTCAACTAAAATGGCTGAGAGAACAAATGGGATTGGTTAGCCAAGAGCCAGCACTGTTTGCCACTACTATAGCCAATAACATTCTATTTGGTAAAGCAGATGCTAAAACGGAGCAACTCGTAGAAGCTGCTAAAGCTTCAAATGCACATTCCTTCATCCAAAAGCTTCCCGATTGTTATTACACTCAGGTGCGTTCCTCTGATTATCAGAGCTCGTCTCTCTGGAAGAGCTGCAGACTATAGGTTTCGACATTTAAGTTCACTTTGCTGATGGTGCAGCCATTATCCACGTTCTAACTTTTAACAGACAAGATATTCCCTTTTGCTTTTAAAATGTTCAGCCATTTCCACTGCTCGCTCTGTAGAGGCAACCTATTCTGTCAAGTCAAATCCTGAGAAAACCACCTGATCCATCTCCTACTCGAAAGTAATCAAACTACCTCTTTTTTCTAACATTTACATCCAGAAGATTATTATTTATGGGAGCTCCACTTCAGAGTCCCTTTGAGCGGAACGAATGAAACATCTTTACATGGGAAAAACACGAGAAACCTTCCTCTCATAAATGGAGTTTACCTTCAGTCATCAAATGCAGTCACTGAAGTATGTGCATAGAAAGTTGCTTACCTACACCTTTCCAATTTGCCTGGCCTACATAGAATATGGGAGTATAGTTCATCTGATGAATCCACGGCACCGGATAGTACCCTTTTTTCTGTCCAGACTGTCACTTGGTAATTGCTTCAAATGAATGATACTTGACAACTAACATTAATTCAGGTGGGAGAGGGAGGAACCCAACTTTCTGGAGGACAGAAGCAGAGGATTGCCATTGCAAGAGCTGTGCTACGGAACCCAAAGATACTACTTTTGGATGAGGCGACCAGTGCCCTTGACGCAGAATCGGAACTTGTCGTCCAAGAAGCACTTGACAGAATAATGACGAATAGGACAACAATAATCATTGCACACCGCTTATCCACAGTCCGAGATGTTGATTGTATCGTTGTCCTGAAAAACGGCCAGGTCGTTGAAAGTGGAAACCATTCAGAGTTGTTATCTAAGGGAGGCGAGTACGCGACCCTTGTGAGCTTACAGTTAACTGAAAATGACACTCAATCGCGCTCACTATGTCGCTCGGGTTCTTCTGCAAATTCTAGCTTCCGAGGAAGTTTTAACAGTGAGCACACTACACTGCCACAGAGGATTTACCAAAACATTCCCCCAACGGACACTGCTGCCTCGGTATCAATCTGGGAGCTGTTAAAACTGAATGCCCCTGAATGGCCTTTTGCATTGCTCGGGTCAGTTGGTGCGGTCCTGGCAGGCATGGAAGCTCCTCTATTTGCGATTGGGATCACCCACATCTTGTCTGCGTTTTATTCACCTGATGCTCATCGTGCTAAGCAAGAGGTCGATCGGATTGCACTCTTATTTGTCGGAGTAGCTGCTATTACCATCCCGATTTACTTGATACAGCATTTCTTCTACACGCTGATGGGGGAGCGCCTCACAACCCGTGTTCGCTCATTGATGTTCTCAGGTTCTTTTGCTTCAGCTAACTTGATTTGTAGAATAATTTAAAAATTTTACTTTCAGATCCAGATAATCAAATCAACACAAAAATGAACTTAACTAGGCTTCCATAAGTATTTCCATTCACGAGATCAATTCAATTAAAGACTATCTTGGAATAATGCATTACCTTTAATGCAGCTATCCTCACCAACGAGATTGGGTGGTTTGATTTGGATGAAAATAGCACCGGTTGCCTAACAACAATTTTAGCAGCGGATGCAACACTGGTCCGGAGTGCACTGGCTGACCGTCTATCGACCATTACGCAGAATGTAGCACTCACAGTGACGGCATTTGTCATTGCCTTCAAATTAAGCTGGCGGATAGCAGCTGTTGTCATTGCTTCCTTCCCTCTCCTTGTTGGAGCATCAATAACTGAGGTAAATTTCTGAAACCATCCTAAATAATGATAGAGGTTGCTTGCGTGAATTCATCATCTGGCAAATAGGCCAATATGAACTTGTCGACCGAATTCAGCTCATCCCATTGCGCCAACTGATGTTTTTGCTTTCAAGACTGTTGAGTGCTCAAAATAACTTCTTGAGTGTGTCCTTGCATCCCCCCCAAAAAAATGCAGCAATTATTTCTTAAGGGATTCGGAGGAGACTACAGCACTGCCTATTCTCGGGCCACTTCATTGGCACGTGAAGCAATTGCAAACATTCGCACCGTCGCTGCATTTGGTGCTGAAGACCGGATCTCAGATCAGTTTGCTTCTGAATTAGCCCAACCAAACCGGCAAGCACTTATCCGAGGGCACATATCGGGGTTCGGCTTTGGCATATCACAGTTCTTTGCATTCTGTTCCTACTCGCTCGGCCTTTGGTATGCTTCCGTTCTAATCAAGCACAGGGAATCGAACTTTGGAGACATCATCAAATCCTTCATGGTTTTGATAGTTACTGCACTAGCCGTTGCAGAGACCCTGGCTCTCACGCCAGACATTGTGAAGGGCAAGCAAGCGCTAGGGTCAGTTTTCCGTGTCCTCAAGAGGCGGACTGCCATACATCCTTACAGCCGCATGTCGAAAATGGTGCTCACGGTCCGAGGAAATATAGAATTCAGGAGCGTCAGTTTTAGGTATCCGGCCAGGCCGGATGTAAGCATCTTCGAAGATTTGAATTTGAAAGTTTCGGCGGGGAAGAGCCTTGCGGTGGTGGGACAAAGTGGGTCGGGAAAGAGTACGGTGATCTCCCTAGTGATGAGATTTTATGACCCCACCTCTGGATCAGTTCTTATAGATGGCTGCGATATAAAATCCATGAACTTGAGAATGCTAAGGTTAAGGATAGGTTTGGTCCAGCAGGAACCGGCGTTATTCGCCACGACGATATCTGAGAACATAAAGTACGGAAATTCAGAAGCTTCGGAAATAGAGGTGATGGAGGCGGCCAAAGCGGCGAATGCCCATGAGTTTATAAGCACGATGCCGGAAGGGTACCAAACAAACGTTGGCAATAGGGGAGTGCAATTGTCGGGAGGACAGAAACAGAGGGTGGCCATAGCAAGGGCAATCCTGAAGGACCCTTCAATCCTCCTCCTGGACGAAGCGACGAGTGCTTTGGACACGTCGTCGGAGAAGTTGGTCCAAGACGCTCTTGATAAGCTCATGAAAGATCGGACGACGATCTTAGTGGCGCACAGGCTGACGACCATCCGAGACGCCAATAGAATCGCCGTGCTGCAAAATGGCAGGGTAGCAGAAATAGGCCGTCACGACCAGCTCATTGCGAAACCCAGTGGACTCTACAAGAAATTGGTCAGCCTGCAACAGGAGGAGAAGAACCCGGAAGCAATTTCATAGCCAGCACGTAGCGAGGCAACGATTATCGAGTTATTGAAGCCTAACAGATAGTAGCCAGAACCTACTGGTGAGCGTGAATACATCTCTCATTAAGAATTGTTTAGCATTTGACTAGAAGATCCTGAGTAATTTGTCCAGGGCATAAGAAGATGCATGCACAGGTCAAAAAACCTGATTACATTATAGCTTTATTGGCAGTGTAATTGGTTAAATAATTTTCTTGATTTGTTCTATAAAACTCAAAAGCACGATCGCTTTTTATACGCTAGCCAGCACTACCAACAGCACAAAATCTCGATTATTTATAGCTGTCGTCGTTATTTATTTATTGTTTTCTTGGAGGTAACGGGTTCGGTTTTTCGTCAAAGCAAGAAGGGAAAATGGGTATGTATGTAACTGAAGCGAAAACACAAAGAAATCTTGCCTCACGGGGAACGAAAAGGTCTAAAAGAACAAAAGAATAGCTGTACAAGAGAGGCGTGTTTATCTCATTCACATTCGAATTACGGTAAACCACTAGTTGATCTGAACCAAATAACTTATCTTTCCCCGACCATCATAATCTATGTCGAAGCAAACCAAGCCACCTCTTTTCTTGAAGAGTCCATGCCAAAACTCTGGTCAGGCTTCTTCTTCCCCAAAAACATGTGCCCCGGCCAAAAGAATCACATGCGTACCCGCATTGTGTTTTGAATATATCATCTACGATTCAATTGGAGATCACACCATAATTGGCTCGTACTTCTCGCCCATCATGCCTCCCTTCTCTTTTTGATATTGGATGTACCGAACTGTGCTGACAAAGAATGTATCTGAAGCTGGATCCTGGGTTGTGGAATCGCTTTGCATCTCGTTCTTTATTAGCTCAACCAGGCTCTGAATTGCAGAGCTTGTGACCTGTGGGTTGCCTTTCTCAAAAAAGTAGAGGTACCTGAAACACAAATTCTCGTCAACTGCACCAAGGAACCAAAAAAGAAGACCGCAAATGTTTAAAATCTCACTCACTTGTTCAAGATTTCGACAAAAAGTGTGACTGGGCCAGCGCTACCCCGTGTAACGCTGGCCATCTGTTGCGCTGCATTTGCTATTCTCAAAGCACGTTTAAGACAAAGTAGAACCCTGCAGTTACAGGAAATACTTCCAAAATTTCATGCTCTCGCAAAACAGTTGAAATGAGGAGCACATCCCAAAAACTAATGAAGGTCAAATACAATGAAGAAAATTATACTGTCATCCCAGCAAAGGAATAACTTCCTTGATCCAATAGCAAAAATGAATCCCCCGAAGGAGAATACTGACACAAGTATTCCTTTTCCTTCTCCTATTGCATAAACACAAACAAGTCCCCAACAGAAGCTGAAAAAAGTGAAAAGGTAAAAGTAGGGAAGCGGGCACCTTTCTCCATCTTTAATGCCTTCCTGATTGTCGACCCAGAAAAGGTGGGAACATGCGCAAACTGCTCTGCACTGGTCATGCTTCTTCAGAAGCTTTGCAGAATACTGACAGACATGGGAGAAAATTTAGGCTATAACATAAATAATTTAATTAGAGAAAGGAGCAGAAAAATCTACAAGCATTATTACCCCAGTTGCCTTGTGTGTTAAAGTATCTCTATTCTCAACACCAAATACAGTCATCCGCTGGAGACTCCCAATAATTAAATGTATTGCTGTAACCTGGGCTTTCGAGTCCTTAAAAATATTGCAAAGAAAATGGGTCCAAAGCATACAGTCTTAGTTCCTCATTTGTCACTCAAAGACTCGAAATCTCATAACTAATCATATTAAGAGTGTGAAGCAATTACCGCAACTTCTTCTTCATATAGTACAAAAGCCTGGGTAAAAAATTCATAAGCCACTGGTTCAAGATCACAATCGCCGGCAGCCTAGCATTCCACATGCAATGCCAAAAAAAGTCATGCAAACTGAAAGTTATAATTGTTGCACATAGCACAGCCTTGTTTGCCAGTACACACAATTACTGATAAGGAAATCACAAGTGTCTCTTTGTAATGGAAAATATTATGAGTATTAGAGTAATGTACAAAATCTATGCACATGATCTGAAAGCCTGAGACATTATTTTCCTGACTAAACATAGCAAGTGAAAGGGCGAGACTAACATGGAACTCATTTAGACACTGACAAGGGCTCAAATTAGATAAAGGCTTATTACTTGAAAAAACAGAATTTTGGGGTGACTCACGAAAGTGGTTATTCAATGTTGACTCTATCTTGAATCAGGTCACTAACACTTTTAAAATCCTCAGTCAGGTAATGTCGACAAAAGTGATCCCAATTGCAGTAATTTCAGAAGTATAATAAATTCTCTTAAAAGTCATCAAAATTAGGGTCACCTATATCTTTCTGAAAAATCTAATGCATATGATGTTAAAAGCATTAGCAGCTTTTCAGTTCTGAGCAAAAATAAAAGCAAGGAATTCTTTCTTCTACCTTGATGAGGAACTTAATCATACTACACCTCATTTGGTAGAAGAGGACGGGGAAAGGAGAAGGTCATAGCATACCTCTGCACATTGAAGATATAACCTTAGTGCAAGTTCAGGTGATGGTACAGATGAAAGAGCCTCAATTATCTGAAACAAAAGTGATGATAGGTGAGAATTGCATCTTAGCAAGTAAGAAAAAATTGCAAAAAAATTAGCAGGATAAAGAAAAAAAACTGCAGGCAAGGTAACAATAATAATTTTAGAAAATGGTTCCAGTAAAGACTTCGCCCAACAATGTCCAATTTTGTGGTAAAGAAGAATGAGCTATCAATGGATCATCTGAGGTCGAAACCACTACAAGTCATATGGAACAAGCTGGGAAGGCTGACCAATCCTTAGAAGGGTTTTTGTGTTGAGGAGGGGGTGGGGTTTGGGGGTTCCTCCTGGACCAAGCAAGAACAGAGTTGTGAAAAATTAGAACAGTGAGGGCAAGGGCTCCTAGGATGCGAATTCATACTAAGCAGGAGACCAGGTATGGGGTTGTTCGAGTTTTAATCATTCAGTGCTAGAATATTAAAATTGCCAAAAAACTGAGAATGGAAAGATGAAAAAGTCCATGTGCAAAACAAGGTAACTTGACCTACAAAGAGTTGCAGTAACAAACTTAAATAACTACACCTGGCTCAAAAGCTGGAAAAGTTTTCTAGGAGTTGCAGGCAATTCTTCTCCCACAACTTCACCATCTTGACTTTGCAATCGCCTGACCAACTGTAGATTGCAACACAATGTCCCACGCAGTTAATATATAGTTTTCAAGATCAAACTACACACTTCCAGGTGAAAATTGAAGACTAACTACTGGACCTAAATCTCTGAAGATGGCCAACTACTCCGGATAAGTCTCTTTGGGTTATCATTTGTTCCATTCTTACAGAATTAGTAAGTA
The DNA here is from genome assembly GCA_017140325.1 of Eucalyptus leucophloia subsp. euroa. Taxonomy (NCBI): domain Eukaryota; kingdom Viridiplantae; phylum Streptophyta; class Magnoliopsida; order Myrtales; family Myrtaceae; genus Eucalyptus; species Eucalyptus leucophloia. The sequence goes on along the minus strand of CM029473.1, from coordinate 11,570,749 downwards.
GAAATATTTTAAGCTTACAGTCTTCAAAAGTTGCAGTATTTATCCTTGTGTATGCTCCCCTCTCCAGAATCACAAAGTGAAAATACAAGCAAGCAGGTATAAAAATCATATTCATATCTCTCCAGAGTACAGATATTTCTCAAAATCACAATATATCCTTGTGTATGCTCCCCTCTCCAGAATCACAAAGTGAAAATACAAGCAAGCAGGTTTAAAAATCATATTCATATTTCTCCAGTACAGATATTTTTCAAAATCCAACTCATGCTTACATGGATACAATGGGGAAAAATCGGATTACATGAAATGCAAGCTGACAAAAAACTGTCACCTTGATTCACTTCCAGTTCAGAATATTCAAATTGATGCCAGAGTACAGTCACAAAACTAAAGAAATAATAGGATTTATCATAGCAAACTATCCAGCCGGTTGAGAATGTTTAAGCAAAGAAAATCTGAGCTCATATTGTCTGAAGGTGGGTAGGGGACAAAAGGGGAAGAAGGAATTTTAACAAATGCAAAGAGTAAATCATCAATAAAGTAATGACTACAAGCAATCGGCTATATCAAGCTTTTGATTGTTACTGTTGTAGCAACCCCCTTTATATGATAAAGTAATGGGAGCCACGTACATGTTTTGTTTAAGCATCTATGATGCATCTCCTTTTTATATTGGAATAGATGATGCTGCCAAAAGTAAACTCTACCTCACAATTCCTGATATATTCATCATAAAAAAGCTCTAATGGATGCATAATGCAGTATTAATTCATGGCAACCTGGAAACTTTTGCCTAACGGATGCATTGTCTTTAGGTTGTTAAATGAGAGACCAAAAAGAACTCAGATTCAAAAGTTAGTGCTAAAGGCTGAAGCTAAGCAGGTCTATTTACCCGCATTCAGTTTGCTAGTTCATCTAAAACACAGATTATCTAGACTTTAATTAGTAAATTATGCTTCAGATGTAGTGATACCATTACCCAGTTGTTCCTCCATCAAACACTGAATTCTAGACCTCTAATAAGTAATTTATGCACATCAAATACCTGCTAAAAGAGGAGATGAAAATCAGCAGTTAGAGAACCCAAAAGTGACAATATAAGCTACTTATTTTGGAGGAGCCCCTTCTTCGCATAAATATAAATGTCTAACTGACAGGCAATCCAACAACAAGGTAAATGGAAAGGGGCAGGAATAAAGAAACATACTATACCAATTCTCAGATGATTCTATTTCCGCAACTTTTCATCCGTTTCGGATCTCACTGTCTACTTTCCATGTGGATAATCAATTAAAAGTTTTCAACAGGTCAGTCGAGGGGGAAATAAAGCATACCCTGAGGGCAGAAAAAACAAGTGGAGGAACTGTAAAAGGCAGGCGATTTGGACCTCCGCCCATAATGTGCTTTTGCACCGCACATATAATCTGCAAATAAGAAAAATTATGGAATCAATTACCAGCCGTTTCATGGTCAAAGAAACATTAAGCAATGATAAAAGCAGAGGACACTGGATGATACCCATTGTTGCTTGAAGTTAGAAAAGTATTGGTTACATCATAAATAACAAATGAAACTTAATTAAATAACCCATTAATCAGGATCAGTTCTAATCTCTACTCAAGATACCCAGACCACATTTCTCCCTATGATAAAGCTAACCATCATAACTCTGTAAAACACTATCAAAAGGATTTCTTCATCAGTCAGAAAGAAATTTTTCAGTAGAAATGTTATACGGCAGAAATTTTTCCTGAACTGGAACTCTAACAGATATACAGCAGTAATTCACAAACAGATATGAGACAATCTAACTTTCCCATAGTCCAAGATGTACACATGCGACATGATCAGACCACTTTTTTAAATTTCCCAGGTGATGTCATTTGTCCTTAACAAACAAGACAAGTTTTCTCCCTTCCTGTCAAATCCCCATTCTCTTCATAAAAGCACATATGCAGACACCAATAACAGATAACTCTTCTCTCTAAGTCATTATTACCATAGATAATTAGCATAAAACATGCAACAGAACATGATTTACCTTAAGCATTTCTTCTGGGTCATCGTTATATAGCATATGTATAAGGCGAGCAACAGAATTTTGCTCTTCGTTGAAGTCTTCCTCATCAAGCTACAGTAAATGTTTGATATGACAAAAGTGAGCAGGAAAGAGCATGAAGTGAAGTAATGTTGAACAAACAAAGATATATGTCAAATAACATTATTTAACAATACCTATTGACACAATTTGCAAATAAAAATATGATAACATACTTATCAGTACCTCATCCTCAGCTATTCCCTCCACATCTTTAACAAGTCCTTCGATTAATTCAAACAACACCTCAACCTACAAACCAAATTCAGAATTTAGTCACAAATTCATAATAAGAAATACAAAGCGAAAGGGTAATACATACCTTATCAGCCTCCTTGATGCAGGTGTTATTCTTCATGATGCTTTGAATTATAACCAATGCCATTTGTTTGTTTGTCGAACTATCAAGGTATTCCATGACGCGTGGATAATTAGGAAGCATCAAGGCTCTGACAACATCATTGTATTTCTCTATTGGAGCACTCAGGAGTGCAACAATTTGTTTTGTTGCTCTTCTGTCTTCAAGCTTTGGTTTGCCAGAGAGCTTCTTAACACATGCTCCCTGCACAACAGTTTTCACAGAATTGATAGATCAGGCCCACACACCTCTCTAAATTGATGGTGACACGAAGTACGATCTCAAGACATGATCCATTGTCACTGAAATCAGTTTAATAAGTATCAGAAGAGCACATACCAGAACTTGATCCACATAATCAAGCCGATCAGGGTGGACACGGAGAGTAAATGTGAGAAGAGAAACATACAAAGAAATTGCTCCAACAACTGGCATCTCAGCATGGGCATCTATAACCTGCCATTAGATTGTAACTTGTTAACCTGGATCCTACATACTTTAAGTTTCAAAATTTTTCCATGAAGACATAAAATCATTGAAGGAAATAGAGAAGACCTAGATTTGGTTTGCTCTAGGTATTTCCTATAAGCTTGGATTATTTGGTTACTCAGACTTTTAAAGTTGTAATCTAATGCTCTCGAGCAATATGAATTCTTCGTCTCCAGATATTTGTTCGCTGTTTCAATGCATTCTTGTCAAACTCAAACAAGTAAATGCAATTAGCAGTTACATGTTCTAGAATACATCCTTACTAGGATAAATTCTTTCCTATAATTACCTCATTTAAGTATAAAAAAAATGCGTTCATGTAATAGCTTAGGCTTTCAAATCAATTTACTGTCATTCCTTAAATTTTGCATAGTATCAAAATAGGTCTTTGCTCGAATCTCTCTATGTTTTTGCTTGCCTCCTCATTTATCAATTTCCACACTTCAACTTTAGTCCCAAATTTTATACATTAGAACATCTAATTCCCTCAATAATCATTTAGAATCAATTGGTCCCTACCCTAGACCTCATATTAAGTACATGCTGATAGTGTTTCTTCCATGTGAAGCATATAATGGGAGAAGTTTAAATTTAAGTAAAGTATAACTGCAAATCTTGGGTTCCAACCAGGAAGCTGCCATCCAAAACACACGACTCAAATTCACCTAAATGAGGATGAAGACCAACTATTGTCAAAATGAATACTTAAGGGATAGTTTGCAAAAGAAGGAGCATTAAGTTTGGGTGGATATTTTAAGGACCACTGGCACTATATCCCCAAATTTGTTTTTGTGATTAATTGTTCAGCTACTCCCATAAAGTCTTAATGTCCTTTGAAATCCAGATCTATATTTTCCATATGACTACCTAAAATTTGGGAGGAGTCTGCAGCTTGGTGTAAGCTCAGAACAGCTAAAAGAACTATCATGAATTGAATTTTGGGATCTTTACAAGAAACTGATGCCTGAATTTCCTTCAGGACACAAACTTAGCTATTCACCTTCCAAATGGCACTGCTCAACTTAGCAAATGCCTCCACTTGCAGAAATTCTGGTAATACCTGACATTAACCAAAGAAAATGTCAATAAAGTTGGGGAAAGAAGATCTGCACAAGCCTTTATTAAGCTAACTTACATCTGGGCTTGAGGCAGCATAATTTGACAATCTATCCATCAACTGAGACAGCAGCATCTTGACGTCAACAGTTGGCTGAGTACCAAAACTAAGTCAGATGAATGAAAAAATAAAAGTTCAAATCTCTACGGGATCTATCAGTTTATCTTTCTTCAACAACTAGCAGCATTAATTATATCGTACTAATGGGTTCTTGAAGATGACGAATACCTACTTATGAGAAGCTCTACCACACAGCCCTGCATAATATCAGTTAAAAAGGAAAGGAAAGGAAAAACTTGAAAGTATACTGCTCAGTGCAGGATGACCATGTGAGAGGTCAAGTTTTTCTTTCTTTTAGAGAACAAATAAATAAGCCATTGTTTTTCCAAGATCCACCGTTTTATATCTTAAGATGAGCTATAAATAATATTTGCAATTTGGCAGTAATAAAGAGCCAGTTTGAAAAGAAATTTTTTTTATCTTAAAATGAGCATGTAAATTGATACTGACAATTTCGCACTGTCAAAGAGCCAGTTGAAAGGAAATCTGATACTCATCAGTGAATTCAAAGTTCTGATAGAACGTAGCCCCCAATTGCAAGGCTGGCAAGCTTCCCATCCAATTTAGTGATACTTTGATCCTCCCATGCAATATTTGTTTTTACTGGCTAAAAAATCTGGATGTTCAGGCAAGTCTCATGGATGAAATAATTGACCAGGAACTCTATGCCAGTCTTGCAACAGTAAACTCGTTTTCAAATACATAAGTAATCTTCATTTAAGTTCAATTTTGTGAGAAATAGAGTCAATACAGATGGATAAGGGAAAAGGTGGTAGAAGAAATGTCATCATAGCAGCAGCAGCGGTGATGGCAAGATGCTGTGTTCTATTCATAGCAACAAACATGCTAATAAAATCAATAAGGTAAGTATACAAAGAGCTGCCCACCTGAAGCTGAGAGCAAGAACCCAATAACGCCTCAAGGGTCTGCAAATGGTATACATCTGGGAAGACCTGGATCAGGCATTCCATCAGATAATACTGGGCAAGATCATCTTTACAGTTGACAACCTGTTCAAAGACAATTTTATCATGATATTATCAAAGACTATGATCCAAGCTTTGGAAGAAACGAAATTCAAAGTCAGTAACCAGAATGAAAATAATAGTCAATGCCTATAATCAATCATGATACCTGCTCCAAGACCCCAGGAAGAACAGTTTCTTTGTATATTTCAAGATCCACACCCTCTATCTGACTAAGAACATGGAGGTTTTTCCCTACCTGGGAAAATTAGTCATGGTTAATTTATGTGTCTTAATGTAACAGAGCTGAACCTTGGATGGAGACAATGTCAGATTATTACAAGATCACGAAGCTCACTCCTTTCTTTTTCCTGCTTCTCTCTAATCCGACCAAGACCCTGCGACTAGAATGTCAAATTGAATGCCTCAACCCAGGATCACCAAAGACAATGAATGACAGACAAGCACCTTAAAACCTACATGCCAAAAAAATTATTATTTCATGATTCACTTGTAGCATGTAATTGCAGATACCATGGCACCATAAATGTCATTGAAGTATATCATAAGGATGAGCAAGGTTCACCTGATGCTGCATGCGGACCCAAAGCTTATTCATTTCAGTAAAATTTTGCAGCACAAATTCAACAGCGTCCATAACAGTGTCGCCACCTCTGCAGGTTGACATGAAAGCCGATAAATCAAGAGGCCAACTGATCAAGACGATTGACTTGTAGCCAATCACCAATCATGTCCAATTTGTTCCTATATACTACATAAGGATATATGAAGCAACTGACATTCCCAGAAAAGATATAACTACGAGGCGAAACTAATAGAGCCACAATACCTCAGCACTAGATGTATTCTATAGTTTGGATCTATAAGAGGATTTAATTACCAATAAACAACTCAATGTATGTAGAAGAAGTACTATTGAACTACAAGCTTGCCAAACACAGTATACAGGGAGAATGCATCAAATCTGACCACATTATCCTGGATGGGAAGAAGAAAGGAAGGAAGGAAGAAAAAGTTTGCATCTTAGTGAAATTTCACTACAAGTACAAACTCAGACATGATTCTCTGTCTCTTCGTACTTTCTTGAAGAGTCAATCTCCACCTTGAACAGAACCAACAAGGGACAGAAATAAGAAATAGAGCATGAGTCATTAACATGTATTTTGTGACTTTTTCATTAAGCGAGCAGATACCAATATATTTGCCTATTAATTTTACCAAAAAAAAAAATATATATATATATATATAAATATTTGCCTATTAGAGTACAAGCCTCATCATAATGTCAGCCTGTCTCGCATGCAGATCTGTATCCAGGAAGAGAAGGCTGGTCCTATTAATGAACTTGAATGTGAAGTGGAAAAGCATAGAACAAGTACTCATACCCTTCATATTCAGAACCAATGTCAGGTAACTTATCTCTACTGACTTGAGATAGGTAACTTCTTAAAAACAGGCCCCGAATTGGATGCTGAACACCACGGCACATCTCAACAAGATCTTTAAGGATATCCTTGGCAGGTGCTTCCTTGGACTTGATGTACACAGGTCCCACAGTACATAGGAGATAGCTGAAATTCCAAGATAAAAGCTCAAAATGCACTCAGAAGACATTGGCAGGGAAACAATTATGTGATCTAAGTACGAGTGAAGGATACACATAACAAGATGAAGATAGTAATACAGCTACAGAAATGTCATCGAGAAAAAAGATACATTCACGTGGAGTTAGAAACGAAGCGTCGTAATAAAGAAAAAGTTACTACAGATGTAACAAGTGCATTGGATGAGGCAACATCAACTCCTGGAATTAAGGGTCATTTCTTATGAGAATCTTGATTGGCATTCTTCTCTGGCAATACAGTAAAGTGTGATTGATTAACATACATGCTATGAATAGATTGATTTGCGTACATGGTGCGAAACAAATCGCACTCAGACATAGTTCTCTGATCCACATGGTCATTGTCCTTCATGCATATTACAAACATCCAGACTTTATTTTTTCTGGCTACCAATCCACGAAGTATTAAAAGTAGTGGCCTTTTGGTGGTGGGTCACGCACTTACGTATCACTATAAATTTCAGGTAGGATAATCCCACACTTTCGGCTGGTGCACTGCTCAGATATTGTTTATAACGACTCAGCCCGATTCATGTGGGCCAAGCCCCCAAGGAGCACTAGAGGTGGTGGCCTTTCAGGGTGGGGCTCACTTATATATCGGCTGATAATCAATCTCTCTATCAAATTGGGACTACTCCAGCTCATGCAAAGGACAGTATGAGCTAATGCTTTTTTCTCACACTTAACAACTTACAATAATCGCCTGACTTTATACATCATGGCTACTCATAAAAAGGGTTTGTAGATAGATTGCAGGGGTAGAGAAGGTTAAACCACACACCCGAAGCTACCATGCTGTAACAACTGAATTAGGTTATGAAGATTGTGGATTAAATTCGTACAATTGGCAAATCAAAACGAACACGTTATAGCAAAGCTGAGAAGACACACACAACCAAAAGAAAGAAGTTCCGCCAAAAAAAAGAAGAAGAGAAGAATGAGGCCATAATCAAAAAGCTTTTCCAACCAAATGGCGTTTATGCACATTCCTGCCACTTACAGTCGGGGCAAAATGTTGCCAGCATGCTGCACGAGCTCATACAAATCGACTATGGAAACGCCATGCCTGCCTTCGTCCTTGAAGAACATCTCCAGCCCCCTCAGTTCATCGAAAGCTCTCATATCTAGTGGTCAACCAAACCAAAAAACGGCCAAATCACCGACAAAACGAAACGAAACCAAACGAGCACACCTTGCTCAATCGCCTTCCAAGTTCAGAATCTACCGAACCGCATCGAAAGAGAGCAATTTCGATAGCAACAGAATCACCGCACGCCAGCAAGTCCAGGGAGGGGGACAGAGAGATCGAGAGAGGACGTACAGAGATCGTAATACTTGTGGGGAGAGAGATTCGAAGTCCGGAGCTCGGACAGCATCAGGGCCGAGTACTTGAGAGCTTCTCTCAGGTTGTTGGCGTCCTGACACGAGAAAGGATCGAGTGACAAACAGCGAGATCAGAAAGCCAGGTTTTCAACGACACCCCGACGCGACGGCGGCGGCGGCGGAGGCGATCGGAGGCGGAGGGGGAGGAGGAGTTCGGAGACGGGGCGGCGAGAGAGTACCAGGGCGCGATGCATGTAGAAGGCGTTCTGCTGGATGGCGGCGATCCCTTCGGCCAGCCATTTCTCCTCGTCCTCGGGTCTTTCCAGCACCATCGACGCCGGTCCGAGAGATTGACCCCAGAAGGAAGAGAGAGAGAGAGAGAGAGAGAGAGACGGAGAAGGAGCTGTTCGTGCTTAATCACGGGTGAACGGGAAGAAGAAGAACGAATTATGCCGGGAGCCGTACGCGACCCTGATCGGTCACCACTCCCGAATTAGCAGAAGCCAATTTTCCTGCGCTACGAAATGATTCGCCGCGCGGCGGCCCTACAAAACGAGTCGGTAAGACTTCGAGAATGTGATGTCGAGATCTACCAACCAACATAATAACCGTTTTTCAACGCCCGCATTTCCAGTTGCATTAGAGGTTTTGGTCTAGTATATGAAACGCAAATCACTTCCATTCATCACATCATGAATCATTGTCGTCCAACAGCAGCGACATTCAGCACAGTTCGGTTTTTGAGCAGGGTCCACGAGATCGTACGACGGACCTCAGGTTTATCCAAGCGCCATTTCTCATCATCTTTGAATCAAACAGTGACAATTTCCACACAATATAAGGCAAAGGAACAAAATTTCTCTCATTTTGCTCAAAATTTCTCTTTCATTTTGCTCAACTTATGTACATCTGTGCCGCTTTACAAAGTAATTTGAACGGGAAAAAAAGAATTAAAATGGAACAGTATAAGGCAAGGCGTAAATCTCGGCCTCAGGTAAATAATGGGCTTGCGGCGGCCAAGTAAAAGAAATTGCTGTGTCGTCCCCTACTTTAGGCCGCTTCGGAGATTTACCCTCTACGCGTTTCGTCTTGAAAAGCCAGTCCTCATCATCAAGTTCACCAAGTCCGTGATCCAAAGGAAGGGGCACCCAATGCTCTATCAGAGTTTCATATGTGGATTCAAGCTCTGACAATTCATTTTTGACTGATGGAGGGACAGTCTGAAATGCTGTATCTAATTGAGGAGAGGCTTCTGGCTTCACCAATAAAGCCTCCTTCGCAGTAGCCGAAGGGATGTTTATTTGACAAGGCGCATGACTCGTCTCATGCAAATCTGTTCTTCCGGATGTAGTGCACTCAGGTTGTCCAACAAATGGACTCTCAGGTGCTGCTGCTCGTTTCGATCGAAGAGGAGTTGCGGAATTACCTTGAAGATCGCTCCTCAGATTCGAACACGCATCTGAAGAACCGATCGATGGAATGCCGAAGCTACCAGAGAGATCCCAGAGAGAGATTGAGGAAATGAGACGGCTGAATTCGACGAAACGGAGCAGTTCTTCCCGTTTCTCTTTTTTTATTTTTCCTTTTTTCCATTTGACGGAATTGTTGAAATTTCCTTTTTTTTTTCTTTGATCGTACATGGGCCAAGGGTGGAGCGGATCTGGGCCGAATTAGCATGCACTCTGGGCTGAACAGCTACATAAACACCTTCCTCGGTTTGAGTCCATTTAATTATTTAACTAAAATTTTTGAGTCAATTTATTTTTGTAAAATCTTTAATGCGGGTCGAAAAGGTTAAAAATAGACCCAATCTCACCCTGAATGCTGCGAAGCGTTTACCCACCACAACCGGTGCATATGAGAATAGCGCAGGATCCCTCACATTTATCAAGAATATATGATCTCAGGTAGAATTAACTAGCCACAAGCAGTGCGTGAAAGAAGAAATACAAGGTTCTCTCACGATTATCGAAATATACATACACGATTATTCAGTCCCGTGCCACGTGAAAATTCTGTGTAAAAATTTCACTTCAAAAATATTTCACAAATATCATGCTTAAATATATACGTGATAAGTATAAAGCATAATTATTTATTAGTCAAGTGAAAGGAGGGTGCTCAGAGAAATCATCCCTAACTTGATATTCCAAAATGATTTTGTCCAGCATTTTGTTGATTTGTGTGTCATCATTGTGCAATTGCCAGTGAAAAATGGAAGAGCTTCCTGGACAGATATTTAAAAAAAAAAAATGTTCTCGTAACTTAAAGCTAATTAAAAAAAAATTGTGAGGATTAATAGCTACCAATTTGTCAATTTAAAGATATAGGCTAATGGAAAGATCAATGGTTTTGCTTTTCACGGGAAGCAAATGAAAATTCATTAACCACAAGATTTGATTGAAAATGTCGAAGAAGCCCTTTGCCCATCTTAATTCCTCGTACAAATGCCCAACTGGAATTTATTTTATTTTTTTTGTCGAAATAAGTAGCTTTCATTACTCACTAAAAAATGGATAACAAGTAATTTCAACACCTAAGCATAAGATTAAGCAAAGGGGATGGGAAGGATTAGCAAACCAACTCAGTGGAAGGGAGCTAGTTTGGTGGTCCCTTACGACTAGACCCATTAAACGGGTGGGTCGGGTCGGGTTTGGTTTGGGTCGGGTCATAAATGGTCCGACCCAAATCGACCCATTTAACTCGTTTATGACCCGTTTATTGCAATGCAAAAATTTTGACCCATACCCGACCTATTTAACTAAACTTAATTTATTATATATATTTAGAAAAATGATATTGCTAAAATAATTTTATAAAATACAAATTTAATGAAAATTTTTTATAACTTTTAAAATAATTATTTTAAAAAATCGAAGTTTAATTATTTTTATTTTTTAAAATAAAATTTTAATCATTTTTATTTTTTAAATATAATTTTTCTTTTTTTCTTTTTTCTTCTTCTTCTTCTTTGGCCGGCTGCCGGCCACGACGACGGCTGGCAATCGGTCACAAGCGAGCCTCAAGCTTGCTCGACGAGCTCTAGAGGATATATATATATATATTATGTAAGTATTCTTACAAGGGTTCCAACGTAAAAAGTGAAACCAATCTATCCTTCTCTAGTATCATTTTTCCAATTGGCCAAGTGACCAATTTTTCTAAAGAATTTTTTTTTTTTTTTTTTTTATAGATGGAATGTGTCTCAATGGATGTAAGAATTTAAGGAATATTAGTGCAGTACTTTGATAGTTGAGCAAGTGTCTATAGATCTTCATGAGCCCCTTTTGCCGAGAGCATTGAACAAATGACTTTGATGCAACATTCTCTATAGGTGCCACCTTTATGCCTAGACTGATTTTAAGAGGTCACAAGTATTGAAATTTGCCACTGACCCACACTCCGTCAAGTAGAAAGGAATCCCAGAAGGATCTCATAATTGAACAGCTCCTATTCATTGCCAATCTCTCATCACTGATACAATATCCGCACACAGCAGAAGCAAAATATACATCAAACAAAATGAACACATGGTAGACTCAAGACTAAAAGATTTCAATCTGACTTAAAACAGGGGTACATCATATGCTGATTATTTATGAAAACTCATATGTACTCAGAACTCCATGAAGCCTCTGCTGCATCATCTTCACTGTAAGCATCATCCAGTTAAGACCCTCTGGGATTCTATAATTCCAGCCTTCATCCAGTTGATTTTCCTTCCCTTTGTAGGCTTGAGATTCCTGCAAGATACACCAACAGATTCAGCAGAAAGAAAGTTGAGGTTAAGGCAACCAAACTACAATCTTTTTGCAAAATGGAAGGTTGCACTAGACCCAGACGACATACCCATCTATGAAGTCAAAAGAACTCTTAAATTCATTAGGTAGATTGACAAGGGAGAAATCTCCAAAGGGAATTCTTCCCTGGTAGGCAATGTTGTGGATGCGAATGCTACCCGGAATCAAGTTTATCTACTCGGCTGCATGTCCAGATTATCTAACAAAAAATGTGTCATAAACAATGAACTATAAGATGAAAACTTACCTTGGCATTTTTGTAAAGCCCTCGAGATTGGTACATTGTTGTGAGGTAGCATGGAAGAAGAGCAGTGTGCCAGTCATTGGCAATGAAGACAACATCTTCACCTGCTTGACGCACAGATAAAATTTAACTTTCAATCAGTATTTAGAACTGAAAACTGACCTTCAACGAAACAATGATAGACAAAATTCCCACCACATGTCAACTAATTAGTTGGAGAAAACATAAATTAGAACATGTTCAGGGTTCAGGATTGCATGTTATGAATCTAACATAAAGGGTAAAGAATGAGGTGCCGAAAAGAAGCTCTAACAACAGAGTGGAGGAATATGATGTCGAAAGAGCAATTTCTATTCACTAGAACATTGAAAATCGCAGCAGTCATCAAATTCATCCTTACCTTCACTTAGAACATTCTGGGCCTAAGCTTGAGGAACCGCAACAACTCTCTATTCGCAAGATACCACCCGCTGCAACTCCACTGGATCCGGCTCTCCCGTAACTCACAAAGTGGTCACCACCAGCAGTAGAGCGAACTGCCCGTAAGGGAAATAAAAAATGAAGATCAACTGCAGTACATGGCTCTCTCGTAACTCACAAAATGACTGGACAAAGAGTATATTTTGATCCACACAGCCCTAGCAACAAATGGTTTTATCCGTTTTGAACGCACTACCGAATGCAGAGAAGAAGTATTAGAAATAAACCTGATCTTGTCCTTCTTTGTGCGTATCAGTTGATGAAGAATCCTTTCGCCGCTTCCATACAAACAGCGGAATAAGCACCAAAACGAGAAGCATTGAGAGTATGGCAACAAAGAGTTCCTCCAACTTCAAGTCCTAGAATTAAAACACACAAGGAGACCGAGACTAAGGAGACATAATCAGATGAATGCAAATAAAAACACCGGTACTTGTAATCATCATCCGATTGCAGAATTCCCCCAAAAAGTCCACGACTGCGTGTTGAGACGGAGTACTTGAACCGAGCGGCTCCATCCTCCGATGATGGATCCAAGAGCCGTTCGCGGCGAGCAGACGAGTGCTGCTTTTAGGGTTTTGCATATTCTGGATTCGATGTCGAATGAAGATGCCGATTGACGTGCTTCGCGAAATCGAGAGGAACGCCCTAGTCCAGCTAATCCGCAAGACTGATCGTGGCACTAAAATTCCCAATTGATTGAATGGACAAATTCCATACGGCTGCTGCTGGAAGTAGTCCCTCGACTCCCTCCCTCCTTCTTGGAACAGCCGTTGTTGATTAGCACGAGCGACCCTCCTCCATCCTCGCCAACCCGAACCCTACCGCTGGTGGTGACACTACGACGATTGAGTTGTCGAAAAACCTCAGCCACTAGAGATGGGCGTCGCCGCCCACGATGGGCGGTGGCAAGGCGACGATGGGCGACGGCAAGCGGCGACGAGGCGATGGAGGTGGCAGCGAATCGAAAGCGAAGAGGGGGTCGTAGAATCGTCAATCGTGGGCGTGGCCTTCGTGGGTTACTTACTGGGTTTATTTTGATGGGTTGGTAAATGGGTATATAGTAGACCCATTTAAGACCCAGTCCGTTTATTTTTAAAACCCACGTGGGTGTCTTGGGAAAAAAAAGGCTGATCCATTAACGACCCATTTAAGCATAAATGGGTCAATAAATGGGTTTTCTACCCATTTAACACCTCTACTTACGACCCAATGACGGCTTTGTTGGTATCTCTAAGTTAAAAGATGAGCCGAACTTTAAGGATAATGGCCTACAAAGAAGTGCAGTCGTTATGATGGAATTAGCAACCCACAATACTTCCCTTTGGCTCATAATACTTTCAACAGCAACTAAATTATCTAAAGCTAAGAGAAAGCCCAATTGGAGTTGAATGAAGGTGTGACGGCTTAAGCATATCACAAGCTACATGTGTCATTTCCTTTTATACTCAATTATAATCACGCATACGGAAACATTACGAAAACATCACAACACATCATAAAGAAAGTTGATACATATATATTTTTCTTTATGCAAACACCAATACTTATTATCGAAACATATAGTTCTAGAACCTATGGTTTATGGACCAACTAGTACTACTATTCTCGTACTATTTCACAAGCAAGCCACCACCCATCTTAGAAGTTGATGGTCTCAAGCATCACTCCATCCCTTCCATCGTCATGTCCAATGGAAAATGAGGGTTGAGCCGAAGCTTAGGAAATGAAATCCCTAAGTCTTAAGATAGGAGATCATCTAATACTCAACTTGGTACTAAGTCAAACAACATGAATTCAAGGCAATACAAAATAACTATACAAGAATAAGTTTTCTTTCTTTTCTATCATAATATGCTAATAAGATATATTAACAACATTACATGTTCGTTCAGCCAAAAGTAAACGGATGCCATATTATAAGGTGCACCAATATCTAGTGATTCAATGCCATACACATGAATATACATAGGCAAGTTCATACTTGTCACACATTTCACCACCACACATAAGTGAATTCATACATGTCATACATTTCACCACTACTATATATATTCCATACTTGTCATGAATCTCAACATCATACGTTCACATTGGTCATAAAAGTCATACATAGATAAGTTTATACGGATCATGAAGCTCACCAATACTTACACGGGTGATTTCATACTTATCACTGATTATAATCCATTTAAACTCATGAGACATCATGAATACTCCCGAAGCATACCAACGTGCTCTTCCCTTTTTTTAGTGTACAATTCCATTCACTTATGCCCCCTTCACCATCTAAAAGCCTATCATAAGCTGCCCCTTGTTCGGACCTTCTCGCCTCGATGATTACTCCCCTCTCTCATTAGACCAAGTCATTTTAAGCTCATTAGCTTTCCGTCTAGTTTGTCCCCAAACCACACCTCTTCCAAAGGGGGTCCCACTTTGACATCCTCAAATTATCTCATATGACCGATTGATGTAATATTGACAACTCATATAATCAACATTGTGAATATTGACAACTCAAATAATCAATACATAAATATTGACAATGCAAAGAATTGATCATTTGATTAATCAACAACACCTAACTAGTAATTCGATAACTTAGCCAAATTACAAAAATATCGCTTCCAAGTTCACACTAAAAAAATTGTCATCACATCTCAGTGAAACAATCAGGCACCCCTACCAAATCCATCAAACGCCTCATAAGTATGAAGCGAGCTTAGGGCCCATGACAAAATTTCTAGAATAGAAATCAATTTTTGGTAAGAAATTGATTTCTCAATTTCTATTCCCCGGACAAGTTTATGAGCAAAGAAACCCATTTGCTAATGACTCGATTTTTTTATTTTTGGAATAGAAATTCGTTTGATAATAGAATAAAATTTCTATTTTTAGGAACAGAAATTGATTAGATAACAATATAGGAAATCATCAAATACAAAATAATAGTCGAAATAATAGTAATACATTACAAAAGTTGAAAATACAATTTCATGGAATTCCCAGCATATTATGGTCTATTGCTATTTTATTGGCAATAGTTTTCCTAAGCGTATTTATTTGGTTTTCATCATCGATTAATATATCGTTTGCAAGTTCATCTTGCATAAGTTCAAACAAGAATTGTAGATCTCCATATAGGGAAATTTTTTTATCCATCTTGTCCTAATCACGGATGTAATTATGGATGGCACAATATACAATTATAATATGTGCTTGCTTTCGAATTGCAAATGAGAGCATGTGCCTCAAAATAGAAAAACAATTCTTCAATGCCCAAAATAATCTTTCAATAACATTATTTAGAGAAGAATGCCTATAGTTGAACAATTCTCTTGCAGTTGTTGGCCGTCTCGCTATACCCCTATAATCATTTAAATGATACCATTCACCTTTAAAAGGAGTTAAAAATCCCAAAGTTGCTGCATAACCAAAATCCACGACATAATATTTGCCTATAACAAGGTATTCATACATTGGTCATAATTTGTAACTATAAATATGATCATAAAAAAAATACTCCTTAAAGGACAAGCAAATACCTAGTGGTGGTAGAGGAAATTCTAAGCGAGGAGTCTTTAGTACTACTGAAAGTACTCAACAATCGTTGACAGAGCCTTCCCAACCAGCATATATAAAAGTAAATTTCATATCAAATGAACAAACACACATCACATTACGAGTGGTAATGCATTTCCTATATCTAAATGAGATTTGCTTCGACATAGGTACAGAAGTATGAATATTGGTGCCATCAATAGTGCTTATATAGCTTTATCATTTTATCAAAAACTAGTATTATATAATATTATTAACAAAATAAAATTGATGGTGTAAAGGAATATATGATAATTCTATCTTGAATTAACGTTTATGGTAAGGATCCATAAAAATCTCTTATGGGACAACATCAAAGGAAGGTGGTATGATAACCTATTTTGCCAATTTGAGAACTGTTTGCAGTACTTTAATGAAGTATTTTATGATAGTTTGTCCTGAACGTTGGAATCTCTCACATAAATCTCTATTTGAGTTCTTGTGACAAATCATAAATAAGAAAATCCCGATTTGTTGATCTGCCTCAATATATTAACTATCTTCCAACCAACCTTTTTCTTTCATTAAATCACAAAAGTTGAGAAAGACATATCTCTCAATTCTAAAAACTTCATATACTCTATCGGAATGCTCATAAAGAACCTCCCTTATCTAGTGCGGTCATGATAATAAGTTGTTCATAATATGTTCTCTCATATGTAGGGACATATCCACTATAATAGTGGCCAACCATGCCATCAATATATCAAAATTAAAATCATTAAAATCTTGCTCAATTGATTTAACTAATGCTACTTAACCATTATACATGCTACGTTTACGCCCATTCATATTACATATATCATCACACAAAATAAGAATATAAGCTCATTAGATAAGGAGTCCAATAGTAATCAACAATAGTGATAATGTCATCATAATTGCAACTTAAAAACATAAATAAACAAAGTCTCAAATACATAAGTCATAGAATGAGATTAAGCCAAATATAAATCTATAGCATGTTTCTTAACAACTACTTAAAAAGATTCAAAAAGTCAACATCTTCTTTTAGGTAGAGAAATGATAAAAGCCTCTCTCTAAGTAGCATTAGGCATGCCTGGTTCATAATTTTATTGTAAATATTCTGCTCCGAGTCAAACATGTCATTTAGAATGACAACCACAACTCCTATGAAGTAGGAGTCTATAGAAGGTGGGCCTATGAGGTTACGGAGCCACTTATTGACTGGACCGTCCTAAATTTGATCATTTCTTGAATGACTTTGTAAGTACCACTAACACCATAGTTGTTACTTTTTCTTCTTCTCTTGGAATTTGGAGTCCTATTCAACTTGTGCTTCTCATGAACTGAGGTGGTAGCACATTAGATGTAAAAACTCCCTCATCAACGTAGTGTTCATTAGATTCCTCCTAATAAACTACCGTAGCACCACCACCATTGTTGCCACTAACACCATTATCTTCTCTTACTGACACCACTAAGTCTTCCGTATTTCTTATTACATACTCCCTAGTAGCATATGTATCACCAAACACAATACAAAGATTTGAGTACTGAGGAAACTCATCATTCTTGAATTTAGCCCATTCACCATTATCCTACAAATTTCATAAAAATGACATACATCAACAATATAATTGAAGATTACATTTATAATAAGAAAAAATGGACCCAAGTAAAGTGATATCTTGATATGAGAATCTCATACACTTGGATCCTTCATAGCAACCGTTTTATTTACATTATCCCATCCAAATCCAAATTGTGAAAGAAGCTTCTTAAAGCTACTGTACCGCTTCTTTAGTTTATTCACCTTGTTCTTCAATTTAATTACATTTGTAGAAATTAATATAGGAGAAGAAAAGAGAGCGATGTAGAAATTGACAGAAAGAATGAAGAGAACGTGTAAACTTATTAGGGTTTTCCACGTCTCACACATTTTATTATTAAATAATACTTAATGACCATAATAACCATATCAGTGTTAATGACCATAATAACCCTCATACTATAACACTCCCTCTCAAGCTGGAGCATAGATATCAAGCATGCCTAACTTGTTACAAATATATAGAACCCTACTACTCTCTAAAGACTTGGTAAAAATATTAACTAGTTGCTCACCGGTCCTAACATGATTAGTAGAAATAACTCCAGCTTGAAACTTTCTCACGAATTAAGTGACAATCAACTTCAATATGTTTGGTACGCTCATGGAATACTGGATTTGAAGCAATATAGATTGCTGCCTGATTATCACACCACAGCTTCATTGGCGTAGGATTTTCGAATCCAAGTTCAACTCATAATTGAGGTATCCTGTCGCGACCTGATCTCGCTGCCCTTGATGTCAAAAGAGGGAAATGTCGGGTTTAGGGGTACTTGATCACAAGAGTTCTCTCACGAGATCGCGCACTCTTCCAAGCTCGTACCCCGCGCGACAACGGGTTTATTTATGCAATCTAGGTTTTTAACAACCTAAGAATATATAAGAGTCACCACTAGCCTCATTTTGGGGGTCAGCTAGAAAATCCAATCAGGGATCAGGAGTGATCCCTCGATTTCTACACAACCAGATATCTAGGTTCAGGGACTTGGGTTACGCTAATATTTCTATTAACACAATTTCGGTACCTAAACAATATGTTATGTTTTTCCTAACATGTCCATGCATTTCTTTTTACATTTTTTGAGATCATCATTTTTATACTAAGTGATCATGCGTGGTGGATTACTTTCATTCTATTATATTCCTAAGAAAAAAAAAACAAGAAAAGGAACCACTCAATGAAATTGAAACTGCAAGACATGAAGTAAACAATCAAGAAAAGCAGTAAATTTGTCATGCAATCCTAAAAATATAAAATAGAAAACGCAATTAAGAAAAATGAGAGAAAAAGAGAAAACCTGCAACTCGTCAGGTTTTATACAACAAAATAAACTCGAGACATATGTCGGGAAAAAATGAATATTACATAATGGTCAGAGTGGATATCGACCTTCACCATCTTCACACATTCTCCATTTTCCGGGCCCTAATCTAAACCTAATCTAAGAAACATGGATTCCTTGCCTCATCTTATATGACTAAGATAACGCATAGAAATCGTTATTATAACGAATGGACATAGACATCATACATGAATATGAATCCAACAAATTCAAGTCACAAACAGCAATTATAACTTGGTGACAACATATTATGAATATACACAATATTCATAGCCAATAATATAGCATGTTCAACAAGAACAACAATGAATCCAGTAAACTTGAACCATATATAATAAGAGTAGACATATTCAGCGAGCTCACAATGCAACAAGTGTACAAATTCAACAAATAGCACATGCCGAGATGAAGATTATGCAAGCTAATAGTGACAATGTACTTGCACATAGAACTCAAGCAATATGCTATGTACGTACACATACAACCCAAGCAAGACGCTATTTTCACTCTAAAGCTTACGATCTCATCTCACGTGCAAAGTAACAGAAACGAAGTATAAGCAATATCTTTGAAGAAAAGCAACAAATGGTCATTATCCTACTAAAAGAAAATGAATTTTATGGCATTTTAGTATGTCCTAAAAATTTATAGAAGAAAATCACAACAGAAAATTGCAACAAAATATTACAAATTAAAGGTAGAAAAAATCAATGTGATTGGAAGGGAACCTATGGAATTTGTTCCAAGCGAATCATACAACATCAACAATATCATGGGGAACAACTTTTATGGCAAAAGTTTTCCCACGTGAGCTACATAGAAATTTATGAAAATTCAAGAATGCACAACACCACGTCGGAAATGCAGCAAAATAGTAGGGTATCATGACACAATATCAACATCTTCATATTCGCAATAACCATTTCAACCTTACATGGATTAATGTAACAATATGATCTACATCTATCAAATCCAAATGATTTAGAAATTCAGACTAATTATTCATAACTAAATGCATTGTTGTTGTGGATAGCAACAAATAGAATAGGAGGAATTGAAAAAAAAAAAAGTAAGATAAAAGGGAATGTCATGATCATCTATCATGAGACACTAACTTAAAAAATCTGAACATAAATCAATTAAAACAGAATATTAGAGCAGAACACCTATGACGCCAGATCAATGCTCGATCTTTGCAATAAGTGTTAGGTAGGGCAAACGATGGGCAAATTGTGTATATAATATGTCTATAGAAAGCTTGTGAAATCTATTACAAATCTCTAGAAGACATTAAATCCTAATAACATCATCTACTAGCTCAATCCAGCTAGAACATCAATAAGTCAGAACAGCAAATCAATCTAAAATTGCTACAGAATTGACAGATTTCAAATGTGCTTTTCAGCAACCAAACGACATCCACTATGGGTGTGTGACGTATCAAATCAAAGCTCTAGAAGTGTATTTTTTTATGTCTAGAATGGCTCGAGGTCAAAAAAACTCATTTAGCACTTCATTTTTAGCCAAAACAATAAGTCCATCATAAAGGTATGAAAGTGCAGATTAACACAAATCACGCTCAATCAACCTCAAATTCATGATTATTGATCGTCAATTCATAGACAATCATCCAATAACATTGTATAAAAGTAATCAACCGAATGAAGCACTCATAAGAGAAGCAAAGTCAACAAACAAAACCTCCTCGCATGCTCAACAATCACAGCAGCATACTTCAAGTCATATTTTCAGAATAGTGTGTATATTTTTGAGATGGATTCAAGTTGACAAATGACTTACATTCGAGGGCTTTAATACATCAAATCAAAGCTTAAGATGTGCACGTCTAACTTCTAGCTCATCACTTCACAAAACAACGACATTTAAGAGTTCAAAATAAACCTAACAAAAACATACTCATACATACTTTGACTTGAGTTACATTTAATGTACTAACCTTGAATGAATCAGCGAAGGATCGAAACCCTATGTGCCTCAGATCCAGATGCTGACCGTTCTAGAGGGTAGTGGGAAGGTAAGGAACTTATCATTGCATTTCCTCTGCTTAAGATTCTAGTTCAACTTCAACTCCAACTTTACCTTTTACCTCATTGATTGATGGATATGCCTAGTCGATCTAACAATTTTCAATAAAGGTCATCATTCAAATATACCATCTTGCAAAACGGTTTCAAGTCGACATCTGTAGCCATGTTTGTAAGTGTACGAAAGTTAAACTACACTAAAGAAGAATTGAATAAAGAGATAAAAGGGGAATGAAAAAGGAAAGAACACATATACTAATAACCGGAACTCAACTAAATCACTGCACCACGTGCGAAGTTCTACTCGGCCATTTTAAGTCAGAAAACCAAACGAAAAAGTAGCAAAACCAATCACACCGAGCAGCTTGATCACAGCCAATCACAACAAACCTAACTAATACCGCAATCAAATGACTCCCAAACTACTTCAAACCAAACATTTGAAACATAACGCAAAACAAAGCCTTCGAAGCAGAGACAAGAAAAATCACAAGAGCGGCATTTACCGACGACATGGGTTCCGATAGCCGCGGCGACAATCGCTGATGGGGATGGAACGCCGCCGCGTGAGGCTGTGAGGGCTTGAGGCCTCTCCCTATGTGCCTCGAGATCCGGATCTGCACCGTCGACCACTCCATCTCCTAAATCACTGCACCACGTGCGAAGTTCTACTCGGCCATTTTAAGTCAGAAAACCAAACGAAAAAGTGGCAAAACCAATCACACCGAGCAGCTTGATCACAGCCAATCACAACAAACCTGACTAATACCGCAATCAAATGACTCCCAAACTACTTCAAACCAAACATTTGAAACATAACGCAAAACAAAGCCGTCGAAGACGAGAGACAAGAAAAATCACGAGAGCGGCATTTACCGACGACATGGGTTCCGATAGCCGCGGCGACAATCGCCTGATGGGGATGGAACGCCACCGCGTGAGGCTGTGAGGGCTTGAGGCCTCTCCCTATGTGCCTCAGATCCAGATGCTGCACCGTCGACCACTCCATCTCCTAAATCACTGCACCACGTGCGAATTTCTACTCGGCCATTTTAAGTCAGAAAACCAAACGAAAAAGTGGCAAAACCAATCACCGAAAGCGGCTTGATCACAGCCAATCACAACAAACCCGACTAATACCGCAATCAAATGACTCCCAAACTACTTCAAACCAAACATTTGAAACATAACGCAAAACAAAGCCGTCGGCGAGACAAGAAAAATCACAAGAGCGGCATTTACCGACGACATGGGTTCCGATAGCCGCGGCGACAATCGCGATGGGGATGGAACGCCGCCGCGTGAGGCCGTGAGGGCTTGAGGCCTCTCCCTATGTGCCTCAGATCCAGATGCTGCACCGTCGACCACTCCATCTCCTACTCACCTGAAACTCCGATTCCCATCCTCAGCATCGATTCAAAGAAAAATAAAAAAAATAAAAAATAAAAAGGGACGCGAGTGCCAAAAAACAGCAATCACAAACAACAGCTGCGCACGGAAACATCCTTGATCGTCCGCATTAAGCTCAATTCCAGAGCCGGATCGGTCGATGGCGCCAGCTCGGAGATCTCCATGCCGTGAGAAGCTGTACACGAAACTACGACCGGCGTAGCTCCGATCCACGAGCAGCGCTTGCGCACAGGGATGGAGGGAGACCGATCTAGTAGTGATGGAGTTCGATCGAAGAGGAGTTGTGGAATTACCTGGAAGATCGCTCCTTAGATTCGAACGCGCATCTAAAGAACCGATCGATGGAATGCCGAAGCTACCAGAGAGATCCCAGAGAGAGATTGAGGAAATGAAGACGGCTGAAATCGAAGAAACAGAGCAGTTCTTCCCGTTCCTCTTTTTTTTTTTTTTTTCCTTTTTTTTCTTTGATCATACATGGGCCCAAGGGTGGAGCGGATCTGGGCCGAATTAGCCTGCACTCTGGGCTGAACGGCTACAAAACAGCTTCCTCGGTTTGAGTCCATTTAATTATTTAATCAAAATTTTTGAGTCAATTTATTTTTGTAAAATCTTTAATGCTGGTCGAAAGGGTTAAAAATAGACCCAATCTCACCCTGAATGCTGCAAAGCGTTTACCCGCCACAACCGGTGCATATAAGAATAGCGCAGGATCCCTCACATTTATCAACAATATATGATCCCGGGTAGAATTTTTTTTTTTGGTCGGAATCCCAGGTAAAATTAACTAGCCACAAGCAATGCATAAAAGAAGAAATACAAGGTTCTCTCATCATTATTGAAATATACATACACGATTATTCAGTCCCGTGCCACGTGAAAATTCCATGTAAAAATTTCGTTTCAAAAACATTTCACAAATATCATGCTTAAATATATACGTGATAAGTATAAAGCATAATTATTTATTAGTCAAGTGAAAGGACGGTGCTCAGAGAAATCATCCTTAACTTGATATTCCAAAATGATTTTGTCCAACATTTTGTTGATTTTTGTGTCATCATTGTGCAATTGCCAGTGAAAAATGAAAGAGCTTCCTGGACAGATTTACAAAAGTTGAAAATACAATTTCATGGAATTTCCAGCATATTATGGTCTTTTGCTATTTTATATGCAATAGTTTTCCTAAGCGTATTTATTTGGTTTCCATCATCGATCAATATATCGTTTGCAAGTTCATCCTGCATAAGTTCAAACAAGAACTGCAGATCTCCATATAGGGAAATTTTTTTATCCATCTTGTCATAATCATGGATGTAATTATGGATGGCATAATATACAATTACAATATGTGCTTGCTTTCGAATTATAAATGAGAACATGTGCCTCAAAATAGAAAAACAATTCTTCAATGCCCCAAATAATCTTTCAATAACATTCTTTAGAGAAGAATACCTATAGTTGAACAATTCTCTTACAGTTGTTGGTCATTTCGCTATACCCCTATAATCATTTAAATGATACCGTTCACCTTTAAAATGAGTTAAAAATCCCAGAGTTGCTGCATAACCAAAATCCACAACATAGTATTTGCCTATAATAAGGTATTCATACATTGGTCATAATTTGTAACTATAAATATGATCATAAAAAAAAATATTCCTTAAAGGATAAGCAAATACCTAGTGGTGGTCGAGGAAATTCCAAGCGAGGAGTCTCTAGTATTGCTGAAAGTACTCAACAATCGTTGCAGAGTCTTCCCAACCAGCATATATAAAGGTAAATTCCATATCAAATGAACAAACACACATCACATTATGAGTGGTAATGCATTTCCTATATCTAAATAAGATTTACTTTGACACAGGTACAGAAGCATGAATATGGGTGCCATCAATAGCGCTTATATAGCTCTATCATTTTATCAAAAACTGGTATTATATAATATTATCAACAAAATAAAATTGATGGTGTAAAGGAATATATGATAATTCTATCTTGAATTAACGTTTACGGTAAGGATCCATAAAAATCTTTTATGGGACAATATTAAAGGAATGTGGTATGATAACATATTTTGCCAATTTGAGAACTGCTTGCAGTACTTTAATGAAGTATTTGATGATAGTTTGTCATGAACGTTGGATCTCACATAAATCTCTATTTGAGTTCTTGTGACAAATCATAGATAAGAAAATCCCAATTTGTTGATCTACCTCAATATATTGACTATCTTCCAACCAATCTTTTTCTTTCATTAAATCACAAAAGTTGAGAAAGACATGTCTCTCCATTCTAAAAACTTCATATACTCTATCGGAATGCTCATAAAGAACCTCCCTTATCTAGTGCTATCCTGATAATAAGTTGTCCCTAATAGGTTATCTCATGTGTAGGGATATATCCACTATAATAGTGGCCAACCATGCCATCGGTATATCAAAATTAAAATCATCAAAATCATGCTCAATTGATTTAACTGATACTACTTGACCATTATACATGCTACGTTTACGCCCATTCATATTACCTATATCATCACACAAAATAAGAATATAAACTCATTAGATAAGGACTCCAATAGTAATCAACAATAATGATAATGTCATCATAATTGCAACTTAAAAATATAAATAAACAAAGTCTCAAATACATAAGTCATAGAATGAGATTAAGCCAAATATAAATCTATAGCATGTTTCTTAACAACTACTTAAAGAGATTCAAAAAGTCCACATCTTCTTTCAAGTAGAGAAATGATAAAAGCCTTTCTCTAAGTAGCATTAAGGCATGCCTAGTTCACAACTTTACTGTAAATATTCTGCTCCAAGTCAAGCATGCCATTTAGAATGGCAACCACAACTCCTATGAAGTAGGGGTCTATAAAAGGTGGGGCCTATGAGGTTACGGAGCCACTTGTTGACTGGGCCGTCCTAAATTTGATCATTTCTTGAATGGCTTTGTAAGTGCCATTAACACTACAATTGTTACTTTTTCTTCTTCTCTTGGAATTTGGTGTCCTATTCAACTTGTGCTTCTCATGAACTGAGGTGGTAGCACGTTAGATGTAAAAATTCCCTCATCAACGTAGTGTTCATTAGATTCCTCCTAATAAACTACCGTAGCACCACCACCATTGTCGCCACTAACACCATTATCTTCTCCTTCTGACACCACTAAGTCTTCCGTATTTCCTATTACATACTCCCTAGTAGCATATATATCACCAAACACAATACAAAGATTTGGATACTGAGGAAACCCATCATTCTTGAATTTAGCCCATTCACCATAATTCTACAAATTTCATAAAAATGACATATATAATTGAAGCTTACATCCACAATAAGAAAAAATAGACCTAAGTAAAGTGATACATTGATGTGAGAATCTTATACACTTGGATCCTCCATAACAATTGTTTTATTTACATTATCTCATCCAAATCCAAATTATGAAAGAAGCTTCTTAAAGCTACTGTACCGCTTCTTTAGTTTATTCACCTCATTCTTCAATTTAATTACATTTGTAGAAATTAATATAGGAGAATAAAAGAGAGCGATGTAGAAATTGACAGAAGGAATGAAGAGAACGTGTAAACCGATTGAACTAATTGAACTAAGGGCTAGGATTTGATCTTCCTAGTTAAGAGTTCCCCTAATTGAGCATATGCCTACTTCAATGGCCAGGATACATTATTAATGAACGGCGACGATTAATTGTGAACTAATTGGAGTTTTCTCTCTATTTTATTTTATTTTATTTTTAATGATGTATCGACTAAAAATCATGTGTCAACATATCCAAATTAATTCACAAGTAGCTTGAGCCATAACTCTGTATTATGATTCCGCACTGGATCTAGCCACAACATTTTGCTTCTTACTCTTTTAAGATACTAGGTTTCCTCCCACAAAAGTGCAATAACCCAATGTAGACCTTTTATCTGTAGGAGACCCAACCCAATCAGCATTTGAAAACACTTCCACTCTTCTGTGACCATGATCACCAAAGAAAAGACCACGACTTGGAGTTTTCTTCAAGTATCTTAAAATTTTGATTACAGCATCCCAATGAGAGGGATGAGAAGAAGACATAAATTGACTTACAACACTCACAGAAAAGGAAATATCGGATCGAGTGATAGTTAGATAATTCAATTTTCCAACAAGCCTTCGATACCGTTTTGGATCATTTAATAGTACATCTTTTGGGTAGAACGGCCATACCATTTCTCCTCTACTTTAAGAGTTGGGGTGCAACATCATGCAATTGTAAACTAAAGACAAACCAATTCTCGGCAAGTACATCATCTAGGTACGTTAAAAAGTTCTTTCCCCTTTTGCCAAAACATTCTAAATCAAAAAAAAAAAAAATGTCTTTGCTCATCCAATTCGGATCCTGATTCCACACAAGCATAATTTTGTATTTCACCAAGTCACCAACATGATAATACATGGTATTCAACAATTTATGTTCCAAACCTTGTCAAAAGTTTCCCTCTTGCAAGGCAAGAATACGAGATTATCCCATTGAAAACGAAAAACGGGTGAGATCTTCTCTTCTTTTCAGGAGTGCACGACCAAGAAGTAATCAAACCTCAAATGAGCACATACAAAAGATCGACAACATTGAACACTTCATAGGTGACACTTTTTATTATACAAAGAAGCCATTGTGTGTGAGAGAGAGATCTCTATTATTATGGCTCAAGGAAGCTGGCCGCAATTAGCAACCACGACGGGCTTGGATGTGCGACCGGAGGAAGACCCAACCTTCTCGATGGCCTTGACCACTTCCATTCCCTCCACCACCTTCCCAAACACCACGTGCTTCCCATCGAGCCACTCCGTCTTCGTAGTGCATATGAAGAACTGGGACCCGTTCGTCCCTGGCCCTGCGTTGGCCATGGACAGGATCCCCGGCCCCGTGTGCTTCTTTATGAAGTTCTCATCTGCAAACTTCGCTCCGTATATGGACTCCCCTCCAGTCCCATTCCCGGCGGTGAAGTCACCTCCCTTACATGAAAGATATATGAAACATTCAGAATATTCTCCAGATTTAAAAATTATTAGGTCCGAGAGGAATCGAATTCCACCAACTAAGGAAATGAATCGTTGGCAATAACCACTTTACAAGCTTCTTGTATCTCTATAGGCACTTGGACCCTATCCCTTAGCCCGTGAGCTAACCTCATTGGCTCTCTAGGATTCATCCTAATTCACCACTCACAAAAGGAAAAGAGCTTTAAGATGGGTTGACATGCACTTTCGCGGGATGAAAGACACGGCACGATGCTCCACTAAAATTAATTTACAAAATCACTAAATTTAACCTCTGAAATATTCTAATCGAGAATTAAATATGACTTTCTCAATCCAATTTTCAAGTTTGTTAATAGATCATATGAGTTTTGTTACTCAATCCCGCCAGGGCTATCTATCTCATCATCTAGTCTCCTCATATCGCGGAACGTTTATTAGTGGTACCTCGATCACTCATTTAATTCTCAAATCACATCAATTGGACAGTCTTATCAGCATACTCCATAGTCAAACTTCCTTTCGATGACTTCTCTCGATCATATTTTGCTCCCAAGTCTGAGGTTATTCTTTCCCGTACGAAATCACAGCAAGCCATGATCTTACATTTCCACCATCTCATTGACGGGCTACGAAAATTTAGACAAATTGAAAATCACGATAATCAACGCATCCAATACGAAAATGAAAATCGAGATGTTGGAAGTAACCTGGCACATGAAGCTAGGTATGACCCGGTGGAACTTGGAGCCCTTGTAGTGGAGCGGCTTCCCTCTCCTCCCGACCCCCTTCTCGCCGGTGCAGAGCGCCCGGAAGTTCTCCGCAGTGCGCGGGGTCGTGTCCGCATACAGCTCCATCACGACCCGCCCGGCGGCCGCCCCGCCGATCGTCATGTCGAAGAAGACCTTCGGGTTCGGCATGGTCAACACGGATCAACAGGTAGAGAGTTCGAGATCGAGAGTGCTGTGGACGGATCTTCTGCGGAGGCGTGGTGGCGGAGGCGTCGATATATAGGGGCGGGGGCGGACGAAGTAGGGGGAGAATATCTGGAGGGGAGCGGGCTGGCGCGTTGGAAGCGGACGCGTGTCGAGCGCGGATTGGGAGGCGGCGGGTCCTGTCGGAAAAGCAGCTGCGGGAGATGGACGCGACCATCTCCTCGACTACAAGTGGTGGATGGACGAGGAATAAAAATCGATTGGGAGGGTGGACCCCACATTTGGGGGAATTATTATCCACTAAAGTGCGAAACGGACGTCGAGAGAATTTTCGGTAATTTTAAAATTTGTTTAGAGGGATCTTTGTAGATTTGAATTTTATTGGCAA
This sequence comes from Eucalyptus leucophloia subsp. euroa, assembly GCA_017140325.1. Taxonomy (NCBI): domain Eukaryota; kingdom Viridiplantae; phylum Streptophyta; class Magnoliopsida; order Myrtales; family Myrtaceae; genus Eucalyptus; species Eucalyptus leucophloia. The sequence continues at coordinate 11,541,837 of CM029473.1, read as the reverse complement.
GTATCTTCGGAGCATTTGCTAAATACCTCGGTAAAGAAAAATTGCTTCCTTCCATGCAGTCTCTTTCTAACACGTCAAAATGGTTCGTAAACATAGTGCTTAACCCATATGAATGTTAATAGGTTATGAATATATTAGTTTTATTGGTAAATGTGTCATAAATGAATTTAAACACAATATGAGTATTATATGAATTATAAATTGACTATAAATTAGTCGTATATAGGTTTACAATTAACTTAAACATAACTTATTCTTATGACTCTCTCTTCAATCTCTCTCACCTTACTTGATCTCGCACTCACCCACTTGCACTCTTATCTTAATTTGACTATGACTTTTCATAGATTAGGTTAAATTTGTATTACGTGGAAATTGATCAAAATGAATTAAATAGGTTTATTTGGGTCGGACCATTAATTAGCCGACCCACTGATTTGATAGTTTTACTTGTGTTATGCTCACAAGCAAAAAATTACTTTTTCAGTAGGATTAATTGAGACCATTCTATGTTTTACCGTCTCAAACGCTACATTTCTATCATTTGGTTTTCATTTAGGAACACGGATTAAAGTCTGACTTTTAAAGCTTGAAAAGGTTTTAAGTTTTGGCGACAAGATCAATAATACCTACTTGAAAAATATCGGAAGAAGAAAAAGACCTCTAATGAGCACATTTTTTCAATCGGAATTGTAAGCAAAAGCTGTCGGGATGCACATATGAGATTTAATCAGTGCATCTTGTTGTTTGGCAGAGGTGGTTGGTTCAATGTTTATTATGAGTGAGTCATTCAAGTTTTTGAAGATATAACATGCTAGAGATGAACGCGGCCTACAAACAACAAATTATTTGATGGAGTGAAATTATATATATGATGAGTTGGATTTTCATAAACATCAATCAAAATATCTATTTATTTATCTATCTACTTTAGAAAAGGCAAAAATTAGAGGACATCGACACTTCCATCATTATTCGATAACATAGATTATTATTTTCTACTTTAATATGAATATCTTATTCGGATAATCCACATGCAACTTTTTCTTTTATTATTAGCATATTCCATCAACTTGAATTAATGGAAAGATGGTATTGAAAACTTTTATATAGTCTAGGACTAAATTGAACATTTAAATATAATAGCAATATTGTAATAGGTGAAAAGTAGTAGTGTGGTAACAAAAATATTCATTGAAAATTCCTCATTAAGCCACATCATCCCATTAGTGTTCCCCATCCAATCCTTTAGACTACGTTTGGTAATCAAGATAAAAGTGAACTAGAAAAAAAATTATGATATTCCTTTACCCAAAAATAAAATAAAATTTATGATATTCTGTGTTTTTTTTTTTTTTGTGTCCAAAACAAGATAAAATCATATATAGACGTGATATAATCCAGATAAAAATATATTACGGGGGAGATAGGACAAAGGTCGATAAGATTTTTTTATATCCATGATATAAAAGATATTTATCTCAAATAATATACTTCTCAAATTAAAAAAATTAAAAAAAATAATATAAAATGTTATTTAGATTCTAATATAAAAAAGAAGATTCAAAATAACAAAAAGATAATAATGGACAATTTTGTTGTTGATTGATTTCTATTTTCAGTGATATATTCTTATTTCTTTCTATTCTATAATATATGCTCTTTTAATACATTTATATAGTATCTATATTTATTAGGATTAATACAATGAAAAATTTCAAATAAGTATACTTATGACAAATTTACCTCAAATTAATTTTGGATTGTCAAAAACCCTAAATTGGTATACATATGATAAATTTATTTCAAACTAATTATTTAGTCACCAAAAACTCACAACTGATACAAGCACGACACAATTACCCTCGGTTAGCTTCCTTCAAGTTTTACCATGAAATTACCAAATTTGATGACACCTCACAATAGCTCGGTCGACGGGGCAAGTTCACGTGGAAATTCATAACACTCTCTCCCAAAGCACTCTAATCCTTTTTCATCTTCCTCTTCATCGAGCATGCTCCTTTATTATCATCTTTGATTTCGTAATTATGCGTTGGAACTCGTTCAAGCACACAACAATCTTCCCGCTTATGATTTCTTTTTCCAAGCTTGTTTGGCTAACTCATCCAGATCACTATATTAGGATGTTCAATGGCTTCAGTTGAAAGTGGTTTGAAGGTGAGCATGTCATCTTCCAACTCTATCAACTGAGTTTGTTGAAAGATGATCTGGGATTTTTCGTACTTTGAGGGAGATGTAGAGTGAACCATATTTGTTTTCAGATTATGGCTAACTGGGGCAGGGGGAGAGTTATGAACCTTTACGTGGATTTGCCATGTCAATTAAGCTATTGTCATATGCCATCTAGTTCAATAACGATAAAATTTGACAAAAACTAATAGAGAGTACATGTGTATGTGCACTAATTTGGGGTTTTTGGTAATCCAAAATTAATTTTGAGTAAGTTTGTCATAGGTATATAATTTAAGATTTTCCGTGATACTAATCCTATTTACTACATATTTTAGGTATTTTAGGTAAATTAGTATAGTTCGAAGGGAAAGAAATACAAAAAAAAAAAAAAAAGAGAGAGAGAGAGGAAAAAACATTAAAAAATAATAATTAGTAAACAAAAATGAAATAGAAGACCCCTGATTTTAACTAAACATTTTCAAACTTGAAATGGATCTTTTTAATTCACTTCATCTCCATCTTTTCCTTTGGTTCATATTGAAGCTTCACAATTCCTCCATAATTCTTTCTTCACGTTAAAGCTCCACGAAAGCATGAGAAAGTCAAAGCTTCTTCTCATCCATAACTCTCTAATCAACGTAAAAAATCCGCAAAACTAGCAAATGAGTCGAAACTCCTATTTTTCATATCTTTGTGGTTCATTTTGAAGTTTTACAAAAGTGGCAATAGATTTAATGCACCGTACTTTTTGGAATCACAAAAATGAATAACAATGTCTTCTCTCTTTGCATTTATTCTTAGTATCAAATCTTTTTAAGATGCATATCGTACAATAATTATGAATTAATTGATGAGTTATCTTCATGCATTTGAAATTTCTCTAGCACTGAATCCTGAGAAATTTTTACCATTTCCGTTTGTACCTTTTCATGTTTATTTACATTGATATGTCGTTCAATATCAAACAATAGATATGACAAAGTATAAAATAGACAGCTTTGTTACTATGATTCATCATATAGTGGCTAAAATATCGCAAAATCCATAGATTTTATATTATATTTTTATCTAGTCTTATCCGATCAAAACTAGCTTTAATATATGTATAGAGTTCCTCTTTATACCCACCGTAAAAGGAACAAAACAATATGAAAGGTTTCTTGCTACTTCAAAGAGGAAATTTCTTGGCTTGACTTGCGTCTTTAGCTCCGTTGCTATTGCATCCTTCCTGAAGATTATGCCCAGTCTAAACGTGTTCGTTAAGCTAGTGCCCTAACAACCACCTAGATAGTTAAATTAGTTGCAATGGGTCAAGTGTCTTCTACGAAGTTGTGACTTTGATTTCTATTGTGAGCTAAAATTTGAATTGGTTGTCTTGCGTTACCCAATAGCGATATGCCTTGTGGGGGAAGACGTCTTGACTTCTAGCATCTCAATGGAGCTGTGGTAATAAGCTTGCTAGCTTCAAATCTTTTAGGCTGGAGTAGCTATGTGTCACGAGCTGATTGTTTGGAATCATAGCAAGTATGGCACACTTATGATAACATTCAAAGGGAGTGTCTAGACCCGATTGCTAAGACTGAGCATGGTCTTGATAAGTCCAATCTAGCATTTAACCTAGGAACCAACCTGCATTATTGGTCCTCAATTTTTGAGATGGAGAACCGTTGAATCTGGGACTGAGAACAGAATCAAACCCTATAGTTTTAGTCCAGTTCTTAGATCAACTTGCTTAGGGGTTCTAGGGACATACCCAATCCTCTAAGGAACTGGACCAGGACTTGTCAATGGCCCGGTCTGGGGTCGGTCTAGACGCTCACCCCCACGGTCGCACCGCCCCTGCTTTTCTCCCTAATACGAAAAAGAGTATCATGAGGCCCATGGGTGGGAGAATGCATGGGCAGACCTGACCCATAGTCCAGCTCAAAACCAGTCAACGTGGGCCGGGAACAAGATCTAGTCCGGCCCAGCACCACCCGCTTCGCGCCAATTTTTTTCGTTCAACAAAAAAGGACTCCCGGGTCATACCATGTTGGCCTGGTCCTGACGTCGACTCGACCCGGACAACAATGGAGCCAAATGGAAACGACTTCCCGATCGTCAACTAAACCACCTAATTAGCAGTCAAATCACGACAGCTAAGCTTATATTTTATGTATTTAGCAGATAATCATTCCCACTCCAATGCTTCCGTCATCGCCTTGCGGCCAGCCATTGCCGGCTCAGCTAGTTCCTCCCTCCTGTCTCTTTCCCTCTCGCGTTGAATGTTTCCAACATTCATTTCCATGGAAACTGTCAGCGAATGAAGTGGCCAATGGGACAGAGTGAATAATGACTTTATTTAATCCCTTCCCGTCTTCGCTCCCGTTTCCGGGTAGCTCACGAAGTGACTCGAAAAGCGCTCCCTTGGCGAATGTTCACACGCCCCGGTACTTTTGTTGCGTCGGCAGAGTTCGGTGTCTGCATGACTTTGTGCTTTACGTCGATCGAGCCGCGCCACTGGGACAGACTGATCGGCGGGTGAAGGATGAAGAAGCCCGTAGTTTCGATGCTGCAGTTTTGTTATGGGAGACTAGAGAGTAACGCTTGACTTTGCAGAAACCATTGGCAACTGTCTACACCAATGTCCTGATCAGAGCAGCCTGAGAGAGAGAGAGAGGGACAAGTAAGGCGACCCAAGGAGACTGAAAGAATTCGTTTGGCGTTTGAATAAACATGTCTGGAAATTACAGATTCTCAATGGACCAGCAGGACATAGTTCAATTGTTGATCACGAACGTCGGGAGTTTTATCCGAGACCGGTTGATCGACAAGGAGCAGAGGATACGCCAGAAGGAACAGTGTGCGGAGAGATTGGCGGCTGAGGGAGGTAGCAATGACATGGACACCGAGGTTCGGTATTCTGATCAGGCAGTGCTGGCGAATTTGGATTGGGGGATAGATGCCCTTGAAGAAGCTATCAATACCTCCAACATGGAGACGAAGCTTGCCCGGTTGGACTACGCCGAGAAGATGCTGCAAGTGTGCGCGATGTTGAATTCGCAGCAGAAGACTGCTGGAGTCCCAAATTTCTACCTCTCTGCTTGGGCGCATCTCAATCTTTCGTACTTGTGGATGCTGAGGAACGAGGATCGCGAGTCCGTACTTCATGCAATTGAGATGTTCATTGTGGACCCTTTCTTTTCGCGGATCGATTTTGCTCCAGATGTTTGGAGGGACCTGTTTCTTCCGCACATGAACTCGATCGCCGGGTGGTACACAGAGGCGAGGCACAGGCTTGTGATGGAAGCTATTCCAGATGCTTCTGACCTGTCCTTCACAGCTGATATGGACCAGTTCCTCAACGAGTCGGTCATCTTCTCGATGAGGCCTGACCAAATGGAGAAGACGCAGAAGCTCGAGCAGCTCTATCGAGAGTCCTTGGATGAGAATACAAGGCTTTATGCAAAGTACTATAGGGACTGCCTGAACTGCGACTCGAGCAGCGGAAAGAAGGCAATGCCCATGTTCCCAATCGCAGAGCCCCCAATGACTCCCTTGCATGAGTTGAGCCGTTCCATTCCAGATTACATGAAATTCGGTCCGATTCTGCCCAAGAGTGCAGGGTTCTCGCCGATCCTGAAATCAAATGATGGCGTGAGACAAGCGAGCAGGTTAGCTGTTATTCTAGTTGCTGCACTATAGCTTTGCATTTTCATTGCATTTCAGTATATATTCTTTCTGATGTCTTCCACAGATTAAGAAATGTAGCGTCCAGCATTTCCGAGGATATGGAGGAGGATGTCACCCACGAGCACCACGTAAGTCGGAACATTCTAACCGTCGCTTGATACACTCTTAAGCTCCGTCAGCTCTTTGAATTTCTTTGAATTTTAATATGATTATGACTTGAATGTTGGATGCAATTCCAGGAAGAGCTAACTGACAAGAACGACAACGATTCTGAATGTGATAATGATGAGCCCTCCACAGTTTCTGAATATAAGAATCGCAGGCTAATCTCTCTTAAGAGTATGAGAATCGCTGAGGAAAGAAGCAATGGGCCCAAAGGACTTCCATATCCAGCAAAAGTTCGACGGAGTCCCAAAATGTTCTCTCCTGTCGATTCCCCCCAAACTACTTCTAAGGTTTCATCTCCAAAAGCCGACATATATGACAGAAAGGAACCGGCAGCAGTATTGCCCCTGCTTTCAGGACGCATCCGAGATTTGACAATGTCCAACTCTTTGCCTCAATCACCACGCCTCAATGATGATTTCAGTATAAACTCTGCAAAGTCAGATGGTGAAGCCATTGTATGTTTTCTTTTGCACAATCCAGACCCCCTTCAGATTTGTGTTCATGTCCTTCCTCTGGTACAAATTGAAATGATGAATTCTCACTAAAACTGGTTTTTCAAGGCAGTTGTCGCATAGAAGCTGCAGGAAAAGTGACAACAGATCACGGAGTATAAGCAATGACTATGTGAGAGGCCAAGTATTTGACAATAGGTAAGAAAGTGTTATTGGGAAGTAATAATCTGTAGATTTCTTGTGTCAATTTCTTTTACTTGATATGCAGGACCCTGACAAATACTGTTATCGAAATTAATGACTTTGGTTCTTGCTTTCCTCATACATGTTACTCTTTTGTGATTCTGCACTTTTCATACTGAAAGTGACGATGACAATAATAGCTGCATTTCGCTCCCACTGTCTGACAATCAAACTAGTCGAACAAAACCACCCAAAGATTTTGTCTGCCCAATCACAGGCCAGCTTTTCAGCGATCCAGTTACCCTTGAAACTGGTCAGACATATGAAAGAAGAGCAATTCAAGAATGGATAGAGCGGGGAAACACGACTTGTCCCATCACTCGGCAAGCTCTCTCCGCGAACACATTGCCCAAGACAAACTACGTCCTCAAAAGACTAATCACATCTTGGAAAGAACAGTATCCTGATATTGCCCAAGAGTTGTCATATGCAGAAACACCAAGAAACTCGATGAGTTCTTCCTCTATGACTGAAAACCTCGAACCTTCAAATGTGTCCAGGACATTTGACTTCCCCAGTAATACAAACTCAGATGGGTACATGAGTCTGAGGCGCAAAAGATTTACACAAGGAGTAGTATCTACATCACCGACGAGTGTCATATCTCAAGCTGCTATGGAGACAATCATAAATGGGTTAAAACCACATGTCTCGTGCCTTTGTACATCAGAGGACTTGCAAGAATGTGAGGTGGCAGTCCTGACAATTGCCAAGACCTGGAAGGAGACAAAAGGAGATCCTGCAATTCATTCATACCTGTCCAAACCTACGACTGTGAATGGGTTAGTTGAAATATTATCGGCCTCACTGAATAGGGAGGTTCTCAGATATTCAATTTACATTCTTTCGGAGCTAATACATGTTGACGAACCTATTGGAGAGACCCTCACTAGTATTGACTCTGATTTTGATTGCCTGGCTGAATTACTCAAGAATGGTCTTGCGGAGGCTGCCGTCCTCATATACCAGCTGAGGCCAGCATATGCCCAGCTTTCAGCGAACAATCTTGTACCCTCCCTTGTGCAGTTAATACTTAACAAAAGCGGAGATCTGAATGATCTCCAACTGTTAATCGAACCAAAGGACGCTGCTATAGCGATGCTTGAGCAGATTTTGATGGGAGGGGACGAAAACAGCCGGTCTGTCAATGCTCAAAGTGTTATTTCTGCAAATGGAGTTCCAGGCCTGATCAAGTACATGGACAAGGTTGAAGGAAGGCAGTCAATTATCTCCATACTACTGTGCTGTATACATGCTGATAGAACTTGCAGGAATTTGATAGCAAACAGAATCGAATTGTCTTCAGTCCTTGACCTATTTCATGCTGGAAATGACACCGTAAGAGGCATTTGCATAGAATTTCTGCTGGAACTGGTCCAAACTGACAGGTACTTTCTGCTGGAGTATACGGATCTAATTAATGTTAGCGTTCACTTGTCATGCAAGCTTCACATGTTTCAGCCTTACCATTTGAAATGCATCAAAATTCAGAAGTTTCCTCATGTGAGACGAGTGTCTTCATGTTGGCCTAAAATAATCAAAGTCTGGACTAAAGGAAAGTTCAGTTTCTAATTTGTCAAATAAAAAGTTCATAGTACCACATGTTTCATCATTGTAATGGCTCATGTACGTGGTCTGAAAAAGTTGACCCTCATGTAATAATTTCAATTTTTTGAGGCATCGGAGAACTTAGAGGAAAACATTCTATGTGGCTGCCTCTACGTTACTATCTTGAACACTTTTCTTGTCATCTTCTAGGAGAAGCATTATTAATACATGATTTTGTTGTCTCAGAAGAACAATCTCCAACCAGATATTGCAGTTGATCAAAGATGAAGGTGCATTTAGCACCATGCACACCCTCCTAGTGCATCTTCAAATGGCTCCTATGGAGCAACAACCAGCTATTGCTACACTTCTTCTTATGCTTGATCTCCTGGTTAGTACTTCTGCATCTCAAACACGGTCTGCATCAGAAATTGCACCTATTGATCGAGCTTAGAATTCACATACTCGATGATTTTTTGCTTTTCCAGGTAGAACCTAGGAACATGAGCATTTACAGGGAAGAAGCGATAGAGGCCCTGATTGAGGCACTGCAGAAGAAGGATTTTCCCAGTTCCCAGATAACAGCTTTGAATGCTCTACTATGTCTTTCTGGACGCATGACTGCCTCGGGAAAATCCTGCACTGAAGCTTGGTTGCTGAAGGTTGCAGGGTTCGATCAACCATTCAATGCTCTAATGAAGGGGAAAGGCCAACCATGCATGAGAATGAATTGGCAGAAACAATGGTTTGAATACGTTTGGTCGGTAGTTTATGTGCATTCATATGCTCTTTCCAAAAACTCTAAAAGCTTCTCTCCTGTGTAGGAAGAGGAAGAGAAAGCCGCAAATTCTTGGGAGAGAAGAGTGGCCTTTGTCCTTTGCAACCATGAAAGGGGAGTCATTTTCAAAGCTCTAGAGGAATGCCTCAAAAGTAATTCCATTGAAATGGCAAAATCATGCCTCGTGATTGCCACATGGCTCACTTACATGCTTTCTGTTCTTCCCGATACTGGCATGAAAAATGCTGCCCGAAAGTCTTTCCTCGAAGAATTAATAAATGTGCTCCAGTCTTCTAAGAACTTAGAGGAGAAGATTTTGGCTACCTTAGCAATAAAAACTTTCATCGGCGACCCAGGTATGATCCGTTATAGTGTAGTTAATGCTCACATTTAGAATGCCGCATAAATTGACAGGTTGCTATCGAATTATCAGCGGCACTTGAAGAACTGGGAATGTACGCTAAATGCATCTACAAGATGCTGAGAAAGCTGAAGAAGCATTCAGTATTAGTTGCTGACATATTGAAGGCCTTGATGAACTTAACATCTGTGAATGCAGTAAGTGGTCCTATTCCTCTTGCAGTGTATCAATGGTTCTATATCCAAATGAGCAACTAGTGATTCCCAATATCATAATTTAGACAGAGTTATGGAGTTGCAGTGAAGTGATCGAATTGGAATCATCTGCGAATGGCGAGGTCCTCTGTTTGCTTCATTTAAAGGGGCTGCTTTTGAGCAGCCATTCTGACGGAACCATTAAGGTAAGATGCAAAGCAAACCGCTGTTTCCGACGTTTAGTATTCCTTCACGTGAAAGCAAGCACACTCCATGCTCACTCTATCATGGGACAGCTTCCATAACAGAGTCTCCTCTGATCATGTGCATTATCTTTCCCATAGGTCTGGGACGCTGGCAAGAGGGTCTTGAGATTGATCCAAGAAGTTCGCGAACACACAAAAGCTGTTACATGCCTCTACGTTCCCCCTTCTGGCGACAGACTGTATAGCGGTTCGTTGGACAAGACGATTCGGGTAAATCATCTCAGAATGCACTCTTTTCGTTCTTCTAGCTCAGACCATGGCCAATTCATAGACCTGAACTTGACCAATGGCACAAATATAAATCACAGGAAGATTATCTAGACCATTACCTTCGTTTTCTCATGCACGAAGCGGGCCTCGCACGACTAAGCAGATAAATGGGCTTTGCTTTTGTCTTATAATGCTGAAAAGGTCGCCATTCCATACTTCTTCTGCAGGTATGGGTAATCAAACCTGAAGAAATCCATTGTCTTCAAGTCCATGACGTGAAAGAGCCAGTGTATGAGCTGACCGCCAACGCACATGCCGCGTGCTTCATTTCTCAAGGAACCGGGGTTAAGGCAAGAGCAACTTTTCATACATACTCATTGGATCTGATTGGCAAGAGGACAAGGATAGTAGCCAACTCTTTATGCTGTTTCAGGTGTATAATTGGTCAGGGACTCCAAAGCATATAAACTTCAGCAACAACAAAATGGCTCGGTGCCTCGCCATGGCCGAGGGTAAGCTCTACTGTGGCTGTTCTGGATACAGCATCCAGGTACACACTAGATATCTTTGCATAGTCTAATCCTTGCAATTAACAAATTAACGGTCACAAATCTTCGAGCATGCTACAATGTCATAGGAGGTGGATTTGGGAAAGTCGACATCGGGTGTGTTCTACTCAGGGACTAGGAAGTTGCTTGGGAAGAAAACTATTCATTCCCTGCTTGTTCACGACAACCTTCTCTTCGCCGGTGGTTCATCCGTGGATGGAACGGCGGGAAAGGTATGACTTCCGTTGCCCACCGTCCATTCACATAAAAATTTGACTGACAAATGAGTCAAAACTTATGTTTCTGAACTTGCGCATGGAAGGTATTCTCTCTCCCCAGCAAGGCTATCAGCGGGTCGCTCTCGACGGGGTTCGACATCCAACGGATGGCAGTGAGCAACGACTTCATATTCACAGCGACGAAATGCGGGATCATCGAGGTCTGGTTGAAAGAAAGAGTTGCGAGAGTCGCCTCCATCAAGATGGGTAGTGGAGGGAACACCGCAAAGACTACATCCCTGGCGGCGGACACGGATGGAGGCATGCTTTTTGCCGGCTCCTCAGATGGCAAGATACAGGTCTGAATTGAACTCAGAACCCAAAAACTATGATTTAAGAAACTTAAAAGAACAAAATGGGACCTCACTTAGCTCCATTGAATTCCTCCCATAATGTTCTTCCTTTCCTATTTTGCAGGTTTGGACTATGGACTAGACACACTGCCAGCTACAGGGAGAAATATACAAACTAGGGTAGATCCAGCAGAAAAGAATAGTTTTGCATCTCAGTATTTGCTTGCCAATCATGATTTTCCTTAATGTACCAAGCTGAATCATATGTCCCTTCATATGACGTTGGTATCAGCCTGATATTGGACTGCAATCAGCCGCTTGTTAATTATTGCAGTTCATAGAAATGGTTCAAGCCTCTGGCTGGTTTTTCTCCAATTAAGGGTCCTTTGGTGAATCACTTGCTAAAAAAGCTCTGTATCGCCCGCAAAAATGATAAGTTCACAAAAAAGAATATTTTCATCATCATTGCTGTCCATAAATTTTCATTTTTTGTTGACTGATTATCTAAGTGATACATTTTAGAAAATTATGGACCGAATTCAATCGTGTATCACTTGAAAATCCGGTTTGTTCGCCGCTACGGATTTGAAAATCCGGGATATGAGCAGATTGTTAAATTAATTTTGGTTGGGGAAGCCGTGCTGGTGCATCTGCATTCGTACTCTGCAGTACGACCAGTCCGAAGAAAATTCAGTTTGGTCCGAATGTCACTGCAGGTTTCTTAATGACCAAATCCGTCCAACCGAGGCTCCTCATCGTCCGAGACCGTATCATCGGATCCGACACTAAAGAAAAGTCGAAAGACAATGTTTTGGCTTTAAAAAAAAAAAAAAGATCAAAGGCAGAGGCTTTGCACTCAGAATGAAAAGGACTTAATGTTGACAAAGGCTTTCACTGATCTTTCGATCTCAAATCGCATTTGTTCTGTACTCCTCATCGTGCCCACCTCCGCCTCCAACACGCACCGTCAATCGAAAAAACGAACGGAAAGCAAAGGACGACGGAAACGGACTGCCCAGATGAAAAACAGAGAAAAACAGAGACAAGAAGAGAGAGAAAAGGGGGAGAGATTGGATCTCGCGATGGATGGAGACCGAGGACGGTGAATGAAGGGGAATCATCAGGAACATTGGATCTTGTAACATCAGTGCTCGACACTGGCGTGTCTCAGACGACCGTCGTGAGAAATTTGTAATCCAAACTCATCACCTGAATCCCTCCATCACCACCACCATCGTCATCGCCATCAACATCAACACAACACACACAAGATATAGAGAGAGAGAGAGAGAGAGAGAGAGAGAGGAGGGAGGGCGAGGGCGAGGGCTTTGGAAGCACGCCGGCACGGCAACACAGAGAGGAGCGAGAGAGAGCGAGCGAGCGAGCGAGCGAGTGAATGGAAAAGACGGGATGCAGAGGACGTACTTATGCTTGCGGTCGGGGAGGATTAGGGTTTCGTTCCCCTTTGAAGTTACGATTTTGCCCCCCAGTAGACTCACTTCCGGGCCGGCTCGCTCTTGGGCCGCGGCCCGTCCTTGTTCTGGGCCCGGTACGGGGAGAGCAGTCTTTTCACCAAGGCGATTGCCCAGACCTCGTCGGCGAGCTCCGTCGCGTCCCACTTCCGAATCGACGCCAGCCTCTCCCTCCCGCCCCCTCCCCCCGACTCCTTTCTCGGATCGCCGGAGATCGAAGGGCCAACGATCCCCGATCGCGAGCCAACCGGCGCTCGATCGCCGAAGCCGCGCCGAATTCGGCCGCCGCGGCGGCGGCGGGGGTCATGGCCTCCGATTGCTTCCCTCCGTTCATCGCCGCTCAGCTCAATTACCTCGTCCACCAGTCTACTCTCGGCGTCAAGGTACGGAACTCGGTTCGGCTCCCGGACCGTCCTTACTTTTCGAGTTTTGCGGTTTCCGTTTTCGTGAGCGAGCTCCGGTGGTCGCAGGTCGAGAACGTGTGGTCCGGGAGCAAGAGCTACCCCGGAGTGCTCGATCGGTTCACTCTGTTGATTCCTTACTGCCTGGACTACATCAAGTGTAAGTCGCACCTCTAGTGCTCTGCTTTTAGATGGCGAAATTCCTGGTATCCTGCGGATGATCGGTGTCTGATCTGTTTGCTTTACGCGTTCCTCGAATGTCCGGACCGCGCATTTCGACGCAATGTCAGAAGATTTTAGGTTGTTTAGTTGAAGCGCACGCTTTTGGTATTTGTCTATCGTCTCGGCTACATTAGATTTTGGCGAGTGGAGTATCTGCCGTGTTTGCCTCGAGGCGGAAAGCTTTGTGATCTGAGATGATTCGTCGGTGTTTGTGTAGGGGATGTTCTATACAACGCGGAGTTTCCCCTTTGTCCCCCAGATGTTATATTCGCGCCAGAAGATGAACATTTTCATCCGTTTCGGCTGAGGAGCAGGGAGGGAGGAAACGAAATGGAGGGAGCCAAGAACAGCTTGTCTGATTGGAACCACAAAGACCCTACTCGGCTATGTGCTCTCATCCAAGAACTGAGGCTAGTGTTCTCTCGAATTTGATGTGTCGTGGTTTGTGGACGTGAGTATTCTAAACGGTCGAAAGTGGTTAACCGGAGAATGACTTTGCTAATTAGGGATGAGTACATGGACTATCAGAGGAGACGTGCTGGAGAGGTTGATGATGATAGGCTGACGTTCGAGATTAGCACTATTTTGTCTAGGGAGGTAAATGACTCTAGACACACTAAACTTTGACTCTTCCATTATATTATGAGAAGCAAAATGATGATGTGACTCTTATCATGAGCAGTCTTGTGACATCTAGATTGCTTGTATGCTTGAGACATTTGTTGGCACCGCATATGTGGTATTTGAACTTGACTAGTTTGCCGAAGTTTTAATCAACCTAATCTTCTCTTCCCACTTTTTAATCTATTGGTTCACTATAGGAACAGAATCTTCATGATTCTGCTTCTTAAAACCTCTCATATGCAATTGTGCCGTCCTCCAAATATGAAGTCCGGTATGACCATAGGATTCTATCTCTTGCATTGGTTGAAATGGGTAATTACCAATGACAGGGTAGGTTCTAACTAGTACATGGTTCCTACAGTGTAATTGATCAGTGGATAATAAAACTGGTCTGATAGTCACATCAATATTGATGGTAGAAATTTGTTTGGACTTGCTTATTTACTTCTTTACTAATGAGGTGATATAACTGATGTCTCATTTTGATTGAGTTCATTCCACAGTCCATCCAAGTTGTTGGACCATTCCTCATCTTCTTGTTGTGCATAACTCCCTTTTCTTTCTACAGGGAATTGAAATGCATATGAGTTCTGGACTTGATAAGGTATTTCTTGGAAGGATGTGTTCTGTATTCTCATTTAAGTTGCAGCAGTAGTGTTGATATTTGAATACCATTCAATTATATTTCTGGTTATTGTGCCTTTGAATTTTAGCGTAGCCACAGGGGGTAAAGTTTGCAGTTCCCCTGGTGGACATGAATATAAACAAAGTGGTGCATGGATGCCCTTGGCGACATCTCCAGAAAATACATTTACAGGTCTCCTCAAATTTTCTGTTGAATGTATCTTAAATTCAATGGCATGCATATGGCAATATGGGAAATTTTCATGGTGGCAGGTTGTGTATCCAGTTGGAAAAAAGTATGTATCTGCTGCCTCCGCCCCTCGTCTTAAGTTAGTATCTACTCCTGAATTGAAGGCTTTATTTTCGGTGGACGATGTCAAGCTTCCTTCATGGGTGGATGGAATGTACGTATAGCTATATGTTGCGTGGTTCATGATTCTATTTTTCTTGTAGAAAAGTACTTATTTTCAGGTGTTGCTTTCTCTTGCTTTGATTTCTCTTCCTGGAAGGTGCATGGCTGAATACCTTCCCCATCTCGAAGAATCTCTTCAAGGACAGGTCAGCTGCATTTGTTTGGCAGTTACTTGTGACTGTTGATATCTTCTCGAATGACTATTATACTTCAGAAGGTTAATACCGAATTCTTCTCAGATTATGGAAGCAGTAGCACTAATCGATATTAGGAGGCACTTTATCGAGGCATTAGCCCCTGTGTTTGGCAGACCAGTGGAAGCTGATCCGGTATGCATGATCAAATGTGTGCGTGGGCAGATATGTCAATCATTATGACTAATCCCCTAATACTCATGGCTTGTTTTCCCAGGTCTTTTGCAGAAAAGCAACGGTTCTGGTTGCCTCTGGCGTATTCACCTTTCTGGTATCACTTATGTTTTGCTATGTCTTCTTTATTTTAGACTCTGATATCACACTCTGTTGCAACAAGCATGAGCTCGACACAAGAGTTGGGAGAGAGAGAGGAGCTGTTCTACAACGATGGCACAACGGAGGCCACTTCTTTCGATAGGAGTAGCTAAAGACATTGGAGGTAACAGCAGTTGAGAGAGAGAGAGAGATTCCTGCCAACCATTTTGCCGCCATCGCCGGCCTTCATGGCGATGGTGGGGGGTGGCGGCAACAAGGGCAGCCCTTGCCGCCTGCTTGTTTTTCTTTTTTAGCTTATTTTTTACTTCAATCTTAATTAAAATTTGTATTAAAAATTATATTTAGACAAAAAAAGATGTCGTTTTAGCATTATGTTTTGTGTTTTAGCCATATTATCGTCATGGAAGAGAGTATAAATATTAAAAAAAATCACGTCGGCATTTTTCGTTTATCAAGTTAGAAGAAATTAACAGAATGACTTAACTACATCAGTCTGATAAATTTTAGAATTTAATTGCATATTTTGCAAATTTTAGGATTCAACTACACTTTCGTGATAAATTTTAGGACTTTTATTGCACGTATCTTACGAAGGACACCTAATTTAAGTTGCATGTGCCCGTCCGTCATGGGGAAGAATGGTGCACGACAATATTGTTTCTTTGCCCTCCCTTTGGTTTGTCCACATCGTTTGGTTGTCCTGTTATGGAATATGCTCCCACTAGTTCTCTCTCCCACATAGTGCATATTACCTCCCACTACAACGAGAGAGATTATAAATAGCACAATTGAGTACATCAGTTTCACTCCCAACACATCAATCTTTCTTTAATCATCTCAGTTGAAAGTAGATATAAAAGAAAAATAAAAATTTGGTCCAACTCTGTCATACCACGATGGCAAAACACTTTCGCTTCTCTTTCGCATGTCGGTGCTCTTTGCTTTTGGTTTTGATTTTGTGCCATGACGTTTTCCATGTTGAAGAAAGGCATTTGAGGGAAGTTTCAAAGGCTCATCGTCGTCATCACCACCACCACCATCATGAGACGGGTGTGAGCGCTGGAAGAAGTTTCGGAGGTGGTGAAGGAAGAGGTAAGAAGAGGACGAGTAAGGTTGAGCATGTTGCAAATTTTGGATCGACCAAGCCTGGTCACAGCCCTGGTGTTGGTCACTCAATCAACGCTTGAAGCTTCTTCACTCCCACTCTCTCTCGCTCTCTCTTTCTCTCATTGAATTTCTTCGGCCTCAAGGAGTTGGTTCTACCGCGTAATTCTTCTTCTTTGTACTTAAAAGCTCTCTCTCATTGAATATCTTGCAGCTTCAAGGAGTTGGTTCTACAGTGTAATTATTCTTCTAGGAGTTGGTTCTACAGTGTAATTATTCTTCTAGGAGTTGGTTCTACAGTGTAATTATTCTTCTTTGTATTTAAAAGCTCTTTCTCTCTCTCTCTCTCTCTCTCTCTCTCTCTCTCTCTCTCTCTCTCTCTCTCTCCCCCGCCCATAATTTCCGGTTGTTCGCCAATAGGTGTACATTGCTTGGAAAGGCGAGGATGATCATTTGCTCCATTGCACATTAATCAGTCCCAAAACTCTTGCATGACTTAGAAACTTTCAAATCTGCGATGAATGGCCAAAACTTGGGATAATCCTCAATCCACCATCAAGTTTTGGCAAGACCAGGATATATCGCCGGAGTTTACGTAGACGATCCAAATTATATAAGGAAACTAACAAGTAGAAGATCCTTAGAATTTATGGGAAACTGTACCTAAGGAGTTTGGTTTTAGGACGGTTTAAAATTTTATCTAGCTGAAAACTGTGATAATGACGAGAAAAAAAGAAGTCACTAATTACTCTACACAATAAAGAAGCAGCTAAAAGCGTAAATGCATAACTCATTTCAGAGTTTAGAATGATTTCAGTATCAATTATGTGCGTAACCATTATTTAGTTACAAAACAAAAGTCAATTATATAGCTTCATGAATGTAACAATGACGAGAAGAAATATTCCAGAAATTGGATTGGGTCGAAATAAATTTTTGCTTTCATACCATTCAATCTTCTTTAGAGTATAATATTTGAAATAATAACTTGAGGTATTTCATTCAAAATGTTTTGATATCCAATGCTCTAAGTCTACTACAATCAAAACTTCAAAGAGGTCCCAGGATCGAAACTCTGCAGTTGCTAACACATCTTAAGTGGGGAACCATGGTGATGGGGTCATGTACTAGTCTCCCTTGAGGTATAGGGACCCAGCCCTTCGATGTCGTTCGGGCACGACGGGCCCATGGTGGAGTCCTCGATTATCAAAAAAAAAAAAAGAAAATAGATGAGATTCTTCTTCGAGGAAATTTAACTGGTTTCCTAGGAAAAATTAAAAGGCAGAGAAGGCATCATTTTTTTTTTTTTTTTATGAGGGACGGTGCCGTTAAGTAATAATTTCTCTTTGAAAATTTGTTCCAAAAGTTATTTGGTTGGCTTTATTAGGTTTTAGAGCAAATGGATGTGTTTAAGTTAGAGAACTAAAGTTGGGTCATGGTGAATCTCTTTGTTGTATGTATTAGAGATAACTTTGGCGTGCCTAGACTTGAGTAATGTGTACCTTATCCATGTCAAATTATTCAACATGATTTATCACGGGTAAGTTTCACAAATTCAACGACCGTGATGTGTGACTTCGGCTTAAAAATGAACTCCGATTAGAGAGGGAAAATCACCAATTCTATCGTTATCTATCCATCTAAAAGTTGAGGCAAACTAGTAGGAGATAGAAGTACATTCCATCATCTAGATACTCTAATACCCCAGACAGAGTGAATTTCTCAAATACAGTACACCCAAGAAAAGCGAACCAAATACAGCAGTTTCCTTCCTCGAGTGCCAACGCCAGGTTGACTTCAGCAAGAGGTCATGCGCACTAAATTTTATAATCCAAATGAGGAAAGGCTGTTACCACAGTTTTTTTTTTTTTCCAAATGAGGAAAGGCTCAGTAGTATATATTGTACGATAACACACTCATAAAAGAAAAGATCACTCAATATTATCCCTAAACTTTTGATAAATGTTCAATCTAATTTTAGATTATATAAAAATGTTTAATGTAATCCCTACACTTGAATTAACAGAAGAATAGCATTGGATATTTTCATATAGCATATAGACTAGATCATATATTTATCAAAAATTCGGGGATCATATTGGACAAATCAAAAGTTTAGGTGACAATATTGTACGTTGGTTTAAAGTTCATGAATCATGTTTGACAAATTAAAATATTAGGGATGATATTGCATTTGCATATCGGGTTAAAGTTCATATATCATTTGATAATTATTCCAAGTACAAATAATAACCATTACTAAAGCACAATATTGACAGAGTGAATAGTCAGGACTTTCTACGAAGCCCTTATTAATTTATCATGAACAATGCATGATCATTTGTAATTAGTATGTCATTGCAACACAGCATAGACCTATACTAATTCAGTACAGACACTCCTCTTGACTCGCTCTCGAGGTAGATCATGCATACTATACGGGGGAACACACGGTAATGGGGTCGTGCAATTTTGCTTATAAGCAAATCGACATTGGCAAGCTAATTAATCAGTAATTAACTTATCCATGGATAAATTAACCAATCAATTCTAAATATATTATATGTATGTCAATTTAGTCCTAAACATTTTATTATTGTTAATTTAGTGATAAATTTTTGTGTGAAATTTCAATTTCTCTCTTAATCATTTTGGTACCATATAAAAATATGGTTAATATCACGAAAAATCCCAAACTGGTACACATGTAACAAATTTACCCTAAACTAAATTTTGGGTCATGAATAATCCCAAACTACAATACTTGTCACAAATTTATCACAAACTAATTTTTAGGTCACCCAAACTCCACACCGGTACACTCATGATACATTTACCATCCATTAACTTCTTTCAAATTTTACCTAAAATTGTTAAGCTAGATGACACAAGACAAGAACTTAATTGGCATGGCAAATCCACATGATAATCCATAATAATTTGGGGTAAATTTATCATAAATATACCAACTTGAGATTTTTGCTAACCAAAAATATAATTTGGGATAAATTTGTCACAAGTAAACTAGTTTCTGATTTTTTGTGATCCAAAAAATCACAAAGCATTAGTTTGAGGTTTTTTGTAACATTAATCCATAATAATGAAAGATGAAAAGAGAAATATCGACAATTTTGGTGCACCCATTAGACAATGTATTACAGGTACGACACTGTAGCACCCAATTTACAAACTGTACCTAATATTCTTCACCAATATATATAACCAAGGGTGCACGACTTGAGATTATTCAACACCTGGAATCTCGAAGCTGTGACCATCGGTGCACGATCTAAAATTTGAAAGATCCCCCCTAAAAATGCTTTTCGGGTCAATCGGCCCCACGTGCACTCATTGTAGTGGCAAACAAGCAGGTTTAAACTCGAGCAAGTAGCTACTTTAGTCAATCTCCGGGACATGATTGTTAATCGTGAGGGAAAAAGATTCGTCTTTTTCCTCACTCGGTCTCGGAAGGTCAGTCAAACCTCGTTGGTAGGCCTCACTCCAACGTATCATTTCCATGCCGAGATAAAACCCTCGTGGCTGGAAAAAGCTAGTTGAAGCGTGCGCTGTGCTCATGAACTTTGATCCCGCATTACTGATACATGTCCTTAAAAAGGCTTGTGTATATTTCCACTAGAATTCAAGATTGACTAAAAGATTCTCAGGATTCTTGCCCTGGGACAATCCGAAGCCATCTTTACATCTAACTTGCGACAAAAAAAATACCAGTGCATTATTCCTTCTCCTTGGAATATGAAGGTATCAGAGAGGTATCAACCATTAAATAGCTCGATATTTGGAGGTGTTGAAGGATGGAGAGAGATTATAAAATGAACGTAGACCTTATTATAGTATGGATTTGAATGCTACTGACGTGGAACAAAAGATACATTTCAATACACCTGCGGAGGATCTGGTGGGACATCGAAGATCGACTTTTCATTTGGCGCATTCCCTCGGAAATGATGATAATTTGGACAATCATTACCTTAGTTCCTACCAACACTAAGGCTTGTTTTCCCTCCTACTTCCCTCTAAAGGTCTTTGGGACCAAAGGGTAAGTCAAAATATATCTTGGTCAGAGAATCAGTGAATCTATCTATATATCGCCGACAGCACGCAGTAACTAGACAAAGCATCACATAAGCAATTAGAAGCAAAATCCTGCAACAGCATCCATCAAAGATAAACTACATCAACCGCCAATAAAAACCATGGACACTAGCGCTCCATTCGTCCATGAAAATTACCCCGGTTAAGCCACAAGTTCTTCACAGGAGAGTTCCGATGTAACTTCAGAAAACAACTTCACTTGGTCTTTAGGACATTTGATTTCCGGCATCTATCATTTGCCATAAAAAAACTTCCACAACAAGCCACTCTTCCTTCGAGTCACTCTCTAGTCTTTCCTTTTTCCATTACAGATCAATGGACAATAATCAATGAGGACCTTCAACTAGTAGAATTTGTATGTTACATATACACACCGGTGACATGAATGCGTGGCCATGACAAAATGGCTCAACATATACAATGAATAAAACAAGGGGAAAATTTGGAAGCATACCACAAGCTCCTACAAAAGAATACAGAGAGTACGTACCTAAAGGGCACACGTTCTATTCAAACTCTCCAATAAGCAGCTTCAACATCCTACAGAAGCATTTTATCTAGCAGCACCTTGAATCATTGAGTAAGCAACATGAAGCCTAGAGGATCGAGAACTCAAAACTCTCATATCTGTGTATAAATGAGAGTATGTCTTTAGCCGAATGGTGAAGGTACAGGAGCAGGACCTGCAAGAGCATCCGATCTTTTGATGCTTCCCATACCACATATGATGCATCCAGGAGTTGATAAAGCTGAGAACTTCGCTCCACATAGATCACAGACATCGTACCCAATAGTTGAAAGACGGCTGAGAGTGGCAGCACAGAACTGAGAGGGATCTTCCAAAGGATCAATAGATTTGTTGGACAAACCCCTCTGAACGCACATGTCAATAAGACTCCTTAGCTCGTCCTGTTTGCCTGGAGGTGCTTTTGACAAGAGGAGATCAAGCATCTGCTTGGCATAAGCAAAGTTTTGAACATCCATGTTTCGTTTGATGGCAGTCCGAATGCAATTTATTCGGTGCTTTGCAAGTAGTGGCAAAGAACCCAAATGTCGGGATAGTCTGGCCATCTCATCTTTAGCACTAATTGCACTGGCACCTTGGACTTTTTGCAGGCGTCCAATTTCCTGTGGTATCAAAGTCAATAGAGGTAGATGTGGTCTGAAGAAACTCAAATAATGGGGAAAACAATTAAGCGGACTCCTTATTGATTATGACTACTTTATCCTCCCAAACTCTCTGCATTATATCAAAACAAATTTCATATCACAGAGGTGGCACTGACAATGTCACAGAAAAATGGGCTTCACTAACAAGAAAGAACCTCGTGCAATTACATATAGTAATCACTTTTCTGGGCACCGCTTACAGAATGGCAAAGTGAAATTTTACTCTGGCTGTATAATGTGAGCAGATGAGGTTCCATGAGTGGGTCTTGCTGTAGTCAAATTCTCTATATTCAGGATATGACTACTCAACTAAAATGAATGCAGCATTCTCAGAAGTGGCAGTCATACATCGAAAACCATAGAAGATTAGACCATGTCTCCACAAATATTCCTTTGTAAAATGTGCTGAAGGTTTTCAGAGCTGCAGTGTCAATATAAAAAATGTAATGATGCAAGTTTGGGCATAATAATATGGCCAAATTATGGATATCTAGAGGAAATAGAGTTCACCTATAAGAATAAGTCGTGAAATTTGCATGTTCAACAATACTGACAAAATGAACCGAAAGAGATTTTCCAGACTTAAACTGACTTGCCTTCAAAATCAAAACGAGCATTTCATTAATTTACATTAACTGACATAAAAATTACCACACACCTGTAGAAGAGTAACTGCAATTTTGTACTGAGCACAAATAGTGCCTTGTGCCTTAATATCAGCCCCACGTGACTGGTCCTTTGCAAGTGCCAGGAAGGCTTCATCAAAACAAGATAATGCATCAGCTAGCTGATTCTGCTCAAGGTGTACAAGACCAGTTTTAAAACATACTGATGCAGCAGCCCCACGTGGAACCTGTAAATGCCAACAACATAAAATTAACATGCATTCCATATGAGGAATTCATCAATCAGTTGTTGAAGCAGAGTGGGAGTTCAATGTGGCCACTGGCCAACTAATGCATAACCTCAATGTACAATCATCTAATCATATATCAAGCAAAACTTTGACAACGTTAAGATTGCAACATCATTGAAAAATGAGAATAAAACAGGATGCAGCCCCACTTTGTTGTCCATAACAAGAGAGAGATCAAATGGAGTTCTTCACAAAATTTTAAAAAGTAAAAAGAAAAAAAAGAAAGAAAGAAAGAAATACTCAATAGATCAAGGTGTTAAAGTATTTTACTTCATATAACATAGTTCCAGAATCTTGCTCTTTGCCATACTACAGCAGCAGCATTATCAAACCATAAGCATTTGTGCAGTCTAACACAACTTTCATACTATAGCAAAAGGAGAGAAGCAAAGACTAGCCCGTTACACTAGTCTAGAACTTAGAAGCCCCAAAACTACTCTTCATGGGATCCAAATAGGTGGAAATGCTTCTCAATACTCAAGAGAAGAAATCTATAGGACAATTTCACAATTTAATATACGTCTATGTAAATAATTTAAGTTCACCTGTCCAGGCCGCACGGATGCTGGTGGAGAAGCAGGATGGACAGGTTTTCCAGAATCTGTGGAAGCTGAAGCCCCAAGAACACTAAGATCAAGAGGTTGGGTTGAGATGGGGACTTGAGCCTGAGGCTGCGGTGCTACTACAGTGTGAGCAGCAGTTTGTGGTGGAACGCCACCATCAGGAAGTCCAATTGAATCAAGTGGGACAGCAGGTTGTTGAGAGGCTTGAGGGGGAACACCACCATCAGCAAGCCCTATATCAGCTGCAGATGTATTGACCTGACTAGTTGTTGCTTTTCCAGTTTCAACGCCTCTAGCAGGTTCACCCATTTTTGAGAGAGATGTCCCAGGAGGACGCAATTGAGCTGCAACCTGCAGGGACGATACGGTATTCTGGAAGAAGTCCTCAGGAATGGGTCTAGCTGTCACCCCCATTCCCGTAATGGCAGGACCAGGCTGTGCTGCTGGTGCAGATTGTGATAACACATCAGTACCAAAAATATCTGCAGGAGCAGAAACCGGACTAAAACCTGCAGGGCCAGTAACCATTCCACCAGTTGAAGAAGCAGAACGTTGTGACAAGCTCTGCCCAATATCCAATGACTTTGTCCTACTAATTGATGAAACTAAACCCTCACCTAGCTTGAATTGCTTTGTTGCCTCTTTGATCTTGTCAACATCCACGGGAGAGGCAACAGGTTTATCTCTAATTCTTATTTGCAATTTCTTTGTTTTGGACACACCTTCCTCATCGCTGCTGCTACCATCATCACCATACATTGTTTTCTTAAATTCTTCTTCAGCTTTGGCTTGTTCGTCTGCAGCAGTAGCAGTATGCATTGTAAGGGTTTCCAGACCCATCAAGGATTCAGCCTTGGAGTCGGCCTTGGCAATGCCATTAGACGTTGATTTCACCAAAGAAGTTTGTATACCATTTGGCTTACTGTCATTTCTAACAGGAATGAGAACTTTGGCCAAGCTGTCTTCCCTAACTGCCACAATATTGCCCCTTCCTTTGATTGAACCCAAATACACACCAATATGATCTGCAATTATAGATGGAATAGCACCATCATCTGTTTTCATATATGGCATAACTTCAGCCGCAAGCTCCCACTGAGGTATGTCCTTCAAATTAGTAGGGGTCTTAATTTCCCAGTTTCCACCACCCCACTCGGGTCCTTTAGGGACCATGCTCTCTGCAGCAAAATTAGCAAAAATTCCTTGTGTCCATCCTGTAGAGCGGACTCTCAAAATTCGTTCACAATATCGCCGGATTTCTGAATCGCCACCATCTTCCTCCAATTTCTGAGCAAGACGTCGCATGGCACTGGGGTTCAAGTGGCATATAAAGAGATCCAGCATACTTTCATAGTCAGATATGACTTCAAAAGTCTCTTTTGCATAGTCAAACTGACCATACCTGCATGTCAATTCTCTATTAGCAACTGAAGGCAGGCACAAGTAAATGGACCCGCAAGTACAATATTATCTCTTCAATACACCATTCTGTATGCACTTGAGGTCAAGTGTCAACAAATATTACATATGGGACCCATACACTAAAGCAGTGAAATAGACAAGATTATGTATACTTAGGCAAGGCTAGTATTGCCAACTTAAACAAATATACCATGGTATTCAACCACGCGACCCAATCAACAATATTCGCAAGCTTGAGAATAATCAATTTTCAAGGCTCCCCAAGTCAATATTCACGTTAATAACTGACATGGTGTTCGTCGAAAAATAACGCTTAAACAATACATCAGAGCTTCAAACTGCATTTCGGATATATTTTCAGAGATATTCGTGGAGAATGAAATGTGTCACCTCACATGTTAAACAGAAGCAGCAAGATCACATAGAAATTGAATTCCATGCATCTTTTTGTATAGCAGTCTAATTATCATTTTGAATAACAAAGGATGCATGTGTGTAATATGTTTGTCATCATGCTATATGGAATATAGCTAAAAAGGAATTAACAATAACATCACCAACTCAAAACCACTCCAGACTTCTGACCAAAAAGGAAAAAAAAAAAAAAAAAAAAAAAACCCACTCCATAGTAAAAGCCGTCCAATGTCTCACTTGTCACACTATTGGCAGTCAAGCTCAACAAGCCAGTTCTTCCAGCACCAAATCATCACTGCCCAAACAAACATTGCACAAATTTCCAGCAATGACCTCATTCATACCAATAGGATTTACAAATCCAAGCATTTAGACCAAAGAATATACAAGAAAACAATAGATTTCAACAGGAAATCCCTTATACATTACTATATTGATTTATTATAAATCTGGTGTATATGGGAGCAAATGTCGGATCAAGATAATTACAAGCAGAAACGGAAATTAACAGTACAGGTGGACTTTAAGAGTTGTAAGAATTGAAACAAATTATTAGGAATGACATGTAATGTGAACATTTCTCGAGGCAAGTGAAGTTCCCAACTAGGTACTTATGTCTACTTACTTGATACAGGCATATCCCAATTGTCGAAAACGATGGAACAAATGAGAAGTTGGAGGGCATTTGGGATAGTCTCTCGAACGCAAAAACTCATCCTTCAAGACTGATAGAGCCGTAGAAAATCGGAGGGCTTTAATTGCATATATACCCCTCAAGACCTAGACAGCCAAAACAGTAAATAAACAGGATAGGTCCTAAGATGATTGATTATGATGAAGTCTGTTGAACATGGTGAAAAGCAAACCTGTGTGAATTGTGGACCCGATTGAGAGAGTGATACAGCTAAATCCCCACAAACAGGAGGACCTCTTGCGAGGATGTTGAGTGATCGTGGAGTTATACGCAAGCTGTCAAACCTTGTTACCCAAAAAAGATATTGCATGTCAGGTTTCACTAGGATCTCATGCAAATTCATTTAGCAATAACATGTACATCTTCACTCCAGACAGTGTAGCATCAGGGTTGAGTACCTTGACGTTATTTGATATAGTATCTCAGAAAGGTCAATTTTTTGCTCAAAGTGTTGTTGCATT
The DNA here is from genome assembly GCA_017140325.1 of Eucalyptus leucophloia subsp. euroa. Lineage (NCBI taxonomy): Eukaryota > Viridiplantae > Streptophyta > Magnoliopsida > Myrtales > Myrtaceae > Eucalyptus > Eucalyptus leucophloia. Next base: position 11,515,551 of record CM029473.1, on the reverse strand, counting down.
GTGGCAAATCCAATAAGAAGAGGTTCAAGAAGTCCAACAAGACAGCTCCTAATTTCAACTCCTTTCTTCTGTCTAGGATTTATTTCGGTAGGGGTGGCCAGCAACAGCCTATCATTCAAAGCACCTACCAAAACTGGAAAGGAAGATCATCCTGGTGTCAGAAGTACAGTGACAGTGTAAAAATCAAAAGATGAAATATAAATTTAAAAAATGCTGGAAATTTTTTAAAACATCCTAAAAATACAAAACTCAGCACCTGCATAAGGCATACTGATAGAGAGAATGGTCCTTGCTTTCCCATCCCAGCCAAGCACGCTAATTGAACTGGCTGTGGAGAACAGAAGTGCAGGCCCAACCCATAAAATAGATCTGAAGTAAGGTGAAGTTAAGAACATACAATGTTCTCATCACATCAATAACAAAATTTTCATAATCTGTACATGTGAAAAGCATGAACTCTACTGCACATGTAGCCAAGAGGAAAAAGGCTAATTGAAAAGCCTCTAAATTAGGATATTGGAGGCATTCCTTTGTCAAATCTGGTAGAACTGGTTGCCAGCACATCAAGATCAGCAGATGCTATAAGAACCCTATGCGTAGTAATTATTCCTGCAACAAAGCCTCTGAGAGTTTCCTGCCAATGCACCTGCCGAAGTCCGACTGACATCAACATTTGAATTGGCAAACGCATTTATTCAATGTCATACATAAAATTACAAAAGAAAAAGTATACTAGCACATGTCAATAGGATTATCGACATTAAACAACAATACCTAACAATCAGGACATCAAGCCAGTATGATTTAGATGAGTTCAATTAATCACATAACAGCATATAGGATCACATCAAGAGGTAACAGCTATGTCGTTGAACCAGCAACAAGGTGGCAAAAGAAGTCAGAGGAGAGGACATGAATCCTCCACAAAACTAGAGTGCATCATTTGAAATTGATACTAAAAGAAAATTTAAATCACATTTCTATGACCACACCCTTGCAGATTCTGAAGTGAAACAATGGAGCTTTTACATCTCCTCATTCTTGAAATTAGTTCACAGATAGGGAAAGAGGAAGAGGATCAATTTTCTTACAAAGAGATTCTCATTTCCTACCGAAAGTTACAAAAAAACACATGCTATAATATGTGCACAGAAGCAGTTTCATTCCTATCAGCAGCACCTCAACACATATTCCTCAAATGTAATTTAACAATGTTCATCCAGATCCACTATCTACAGATCGCAGATTTGTCTTCCAAGTGCACACAATTCTCAGGTGCTCCTGAACAATCTAAAGCCTATATCTGCCCTCAATAAAAAGTTAATTCCAATTCTATAGCTGGTTGAAATCGGCAAAGTGTCCTCATGACTAGTATTAAGAGAAAGGTTTCCCAAATCAAACTGCAAACTACATGTGGCCAAAAAGCGAAAAAAATCACAAGCTCATGCAGGAACCAAGAGTTTACAGAAATCCTATGTTATAACATTCTAACAGACCCACAAAAGATAAAATTAACTACAATGGTGAAAATTGCTCAGATCTCTGCTCGACAAGGGGTATCTTCATGCTAGTGTCACACAGAAAATAAAAATATATCCTCATGGACATTTTCTTATATCATTTGTCAGGACTGCAGGTTGCCTGGACAAAATTAGTTAAAGGTAAAAGATAGCCCTCTTCTTATCAGGAACATTTTCATTCAAGTGGCACAAAGGGGATACCAACCCATTTGCAAAATCAATTACTGGATAAAGAGTCCAGAAGGCTTAAAACATTTCTAGTTAACATTACCTGGAGAACAATCTCATTTACTTTCAGCTTAATGGATTTTTTCCCTTCTGCTTTTGTCGATATGTAATGGCCATTTGTAGTTGAAAGGCGGGACCCTTGGACCAGCTTCGCCAAACCGATGGTGTTCCCATGTGAAGCAAACATCAAAGTTGACTCTGCACATTAATCTGGATCATGTAAAAGCATCTAACAAGATATATGAATGACAAAAGCAAATTCCACTCTTCAGGTACCTATAGGAGTCGTAAAAATTCTATCAACTTCAGTTTCAAACATGAATGGAAGAGGGCCTTGAATAGAACCAACATTAGTATCTGCAGATTCGCTTTGCTCAGCACTAGAAGCTTCCTTCTTCTGATTATCAGCTTCTAGTAAAGTTCCTCCTGGTAGTACAAATAAAGAGAGTCCAGATTTGTCGTTGTCGAGTACTGCAAACTGATTCTCATTTGGACCAACAAATGCAGCATCTAAACCTGAAAAGTTCAGAAATAAATGATCTAAGTCATTCTGTGGCTTTTATATCGATGTACATGAAGTAAAAGTGGATTTTCCTTGGAAATTGGAAAGACAAACCTTTGACCGAGCTCCCCTTACTGTTAGCAGCCTGAATATTAGTATTTTCCCAGTAAAGGAAAACTTCATTTGCAGCACCTCTGCACTCATAAACAATGAGAAAAAGATGCTGCTTCATGCTGTAGACTATGCGTGTTGGATAGTAATCCACATTCCCAGGGATCTGCAATTGAAATAACATACTGCATCAATTATAAGAGGACAAGTTTCTGGAGACATTAGCCTAAGGTGATTGACAATTCAAAACAATATTCCAGATGCCAGGGTTTTGCGTTGCATCATACCGATTTTTGAAGTTTCTTGTAGATAGAATCTGTCCCAGAACAAAGATTGTATGCCATGAGGTTTAGGTCATCTACATAAAAAGCTCGGACAGGATAGTGAAGGACTCGACTCTCTTTATTAAAGAAATTCATCTCCAAATGGAATGGCTGCCAAATGAAAATGGCTTCAGACAAAAATACAATGAAAATAGATAGAGATTGTAGAGATTGAGCATCAGAGACTGAAAAGTTACCTGGCAAACAGGAATATCTTTCAGAGGATGGCTAGCATTGGAGACAGTAACAAGGGGTAATCGAGAAATAGGAGCACTTTTTGCATGACCTTCCATGAAATGCTGCAACAACATACCAATAAGTAGTGTGAACAATCTGAAGAGAAAAATAGAGACAGGCTAGCTAATATCATAGGGTGGAAAAACACCTACTACAGAAAAACATCAAATAGCACCCACAAATCTGAAATCTTTTCCAGCATGAAAAATAATAGAAACAGTGAAACCACTTATTGCCAAAGGTAAAAATGTCATCATTTCCTGATAAAAATTCAAAGAAAGTTGAAGTTCAAGGGTTTTGTCAATATGAATTTAAAACAATTTAACCAGCCCAGACCTGATAAGCATTTCAATGCGTTAATAGTAAACAAATTTAGAGCACATTCCTTTGGGCCTTCAAAAAATTCCCAATCCAGGCCTACTGAAAGATTGAAACCCATTGCATGGGTTACGCTCAATGAAAGTCTTTTTAAGGTTCAAATTTTTAGCTAATGCAGCCAACTGACTTCTGAACTGAAATCTGAATTAATTATGCTCCATTTATGAAAGACAGAATTAAGTACATATTCTCATTCAAACCAGGAGACACTACATCTATATTCAAAGTGCAATAACACAAAATGCAGCTCTCAGGTAAACCGTCTTAGTTAATATTGTGCTTGGGCAAATCTTATAGCGTATTTCAGATGCAAGAAGATTTATAAATTTAAAACTTCCACAACTCAACCATACCCTTATATGTAAAGAGTGATTACACAACCACATAAGACTATGTTATACAGCCCACCCATGGTTCAAAAATCTGGAAAGCAGAAAAGGACTCATGTCTCGGCTGATACTTCTTTTCATCATACTGTGTAACTTGGAGATTATATATTCAATAACTTTGAATCAGTCTTGTATTTTATTAGCAAGCTTTCCTTCTGCTATCTAATCTTATATATTAATCATGTGGTGAACGATTTTTTCAGTAAATTTCATCGAATATACAAAGGACTGGAGAAGCAAAACAAAGGTCAAGGGAGAAGACTGCAACATGCAGCCACACATTGCCAAATTAGTTAGCTGAGGTAAAAAAAAAAAAAAAAAAACCATTAGATATATATGTGGTAAAGCACAGAAAGGTGAGACAAATAATCAACATTAGTCCACAAAAATTAAAGCAAAGAAGAAACATACGCTATAAAGAAATGCCTTCCTTGCAATATCTGAAATTGTAAGGTGATTTTGACTGGAAAAAAGATCAAAAAGAAATTAATCATTCAACAAAGATACAGAATAGCATAAATGATTTCAGCAAACAGATAAGCTCATGTAACAGGGTATAATAAAAAATGAACGCTGTGAGAATTTCTGGACTCACCCCTTCAAGTGATGCTCTTGCAATTGTGCTTGAAGTTGATGCTCGGCCAAGATTCCAGAGGAACCCAAGGAGGAAAGTTTCTCTTTCAAAACAGATGCTGCACATCACTTATGAATTATTAGTTCACATATTGGAAGCTAGAATAAAAATATTAGCCATAACCAATGAAAATATTACTTGATGACAGTAAAAAGATGATATATGATTAGATGTATTTTCAGGATGCACTAGAAGGATTTCAGGAAAGTCACTGATGATGGTCTATAATTTTACTAAAACATACAAAAGCAAATATTTCAGAATGCATGGATTGAAGATAAGTTCTCTAACCCCACAGAGGAAAAGTGTATAACAATTAGAACTAAAACTTAACAAGAAAGGGGACAGAATTCAAAGGGATTCAAGATACGTTCAATCACCCATTGGGTGGAAGAGAGGGTCATGAAACTAGAACCTAAATCTAATGCCTAGAGGTCCATGGTAATTGCCAAGTAAGCCACTCCTTTTCTTGGTAAAATCACACATTTTCCTCAAAGAAGGAATTTAAACATTCAAAAGTTATCCATAAGTTAGACCAAACATTCACCAAAGAAACACATTGTCAATAAATATAGCTCATGACTATTAACTTGACTGAAATTGCTTGAAAAGCATCGACACTATAGAATATCCGAAGATGCAGCAATAAACTGAGAGAAGGATAAATCAACTTATACATAGATGAGAGTATTCAGCAGTTGTTAATAACAAAAAAATAGGTCAAATGGTACATCAAGGTAAATACTAGAAATCACCTGAAGACCCCCTAGCACTTTGGAGAACTGCAAAGAGTTGTTTCCGTCCCTCCCGAGTGTATGCAGCTCTACTTTTCGGGTTGTCAGTGCTTGCCATACTCTGTCAATGGAAAAAAATGAGATTCATTTCACAAGTCCAATCAGGATACTTTGGTAGTAATAAGTAGATGGCTGCACGTAACTGCAAAGAGAAGAGTGGCTAAATTCAATTTGGGATGCACTTCTAATGCTCTAATCCGTGGTAAGGGATACACCGTTTCTCCCCCTTGTTGAGATAAAATGTTAGGGATATCAATTGGTTCAATTGCTGCAGCCAAAATCAAGAAGACCATGAGCCAAAGCAGATCAGAATATGTGCAAGTACATGCAAGGCAGAGGAGAAACTAGACATCAGTTATTTCAGCTCCAGCACTTCAACAGTTGACAACAACATCAAAGTTGCAGAAGTCAAGAACTCATGAAGAAAATGAAAATACATCTTTGGAACACTGATTCTGTTCATAAGAAATTAGTAGTCAGGACTATGGAACACCAGTAATAATTATTTCTTATTTGGCAAAATATTTGTTATATGTTAACAATGCCACATAGATTATGGAGCTTTTACTAATGACTCCTGCAAAATAGACTGCATGTGATCATGATTATTGCTTTACTTTCCACATCCAACTGGATAATTTATAGATCGATACTGAATCATCCTATCATGCTTCAGATAAGCACTTCATTCACATAAAGAAGCAAACCAAACTCATGCTGACTTCTTATCGATGCAAATTTTATATATGGGTCAACAGCTGGAAGACTAACAATCCAAAAAGAAGCAGCTTTCACCCATGGAATGGAACATATTTTAGCAACTGGGGGGTCAAAAACCCATTATTTCAATATCCATGAGAAAAAGCCTCTTCACAACTTTCAATATCAAAAGCTGGTCAACAAGATGCAGGGAAAACAAAAATACTTAGAATACTTATCGAGCTAGCTGCCAAAAAAGCCAGTGCAAATCTTATCAACCAAGTAACAAAACACAAAGTTCAATCCACAACACAACAAGCACCATCCACCAGACTCCCATGATACGTAATAAATGCAAATTGAATTTCCAACACAAACCATCACATGGTTTCCATATTTAAGTTCTTTTACATTATCTCATATGTAAAATGTGAAATCATTGCCAGCATTTAAACATATTGGACTGAAATAAGAATTTAAAATAGAGGAGAAATCAGAGTTGCTCGCGTCAGGAAAGAACTTGACAATTTTTTTCCTTATAAGATCAAAACACTTTGCACTTCCTTGAGTATCAAATGACGGTTTCACACAAAAAGAGACGACGGGAAAAATCAGCATATTCTGCTATGGTGATGTTGTGAAATGCATGAAGAACCCATAAATCTGGAATACCTGCAGGTTCAAAAAAATTTGCTTGCATGGGTGGTCTGTTTGGATTAAGATTCACACGTGTTTTCCAGACTTGAAGGTTCCCATCCTTTGAAAGTGTGACTAGCAGCCGCAGCATTGAAAGCCAAGCAATTGAAATAATTGGTTGAGAACCCACCTGCGTACTGGTTGCACGTAATTAGAATAATGCATCCATGGTCAGAAATTGTTACTGGGGCAATAAAATTCTTAACAGAACATTATAAACACAGTAAGAATTGCGTCACCACTAATCCAGAATGTACCACACAAATATCAATAAATTAGAAAAAAAGTACTGCAAAATTGTTATGATATCATGGACAATCCAAGCATCTTTTTTGTTTTCTTTTTGGCTTGGAGGACCCCACCGTTTAAAAATGACATCTCTATATCAAATTGCAACTAGTCCAGATCATAATAACAAGTCGTGAAGCATTATACACCAATTGCCTAGAGACGCTAACTGTACCATGACTTTTTCATCCACATTCCAAAAAAATTCCACTGGGCATATTATCCAGGATATTGACCCCCTATTAAATGCTCCAATTATCAAGATCTTCAATCTTTCCAAAAGCTAATATTTAAGGAAATGTCTCCCTTCTATTGTGATTGATCATCTGTACATAGGTGAATTCCCTTGGTGCTTCATCAATTTAACCACATAAAAGAACTACATTGATGTCATGTCTAAGGACAGAATTTCAAAATAGCAATGGATAGAGCTTTAATAATTTCATGGCAACAATTGTACTGCAAATCAATAGCTATGACCAAAAATATAACTCACATATTATTTTTTCGGGTTCTTATATAAAAGTAACTAGACCATTACCGATTCTCCACTTCTAAAGCTTGAAACATGAAGATTTAGCTACTTTTGAGATATTATAAACAAAAGATTAGCCACTGTACATAATGTACATTATGCATGTTCACCACACACATTGCAATAGGCATTTGATTCCTAGTATGTGATCATGCTTCAGAGATGCCAACTTCAGTAAATGCAGAGACCTATAATTACACTTGATTGACTGGAATTAAGACCTGCTTCACTCAATGATACGCCCACAAAAGTGATGTAAAAATCAATAAATGGAAAAGAATCAGAAGTTGAAGGTGGACCAAGGATGATTATAACATTAGTAATTCACCTTTGTGGATGACAAGAGTGAAAACAATGTTTTGATTTAGACCAGAGGTGCTCAAAAAAATTGATATCCTATGTCACAAGTTAAATAAACAGCATGGGTTCATCTATTGGCTACTTTTCTATGGACACATAGGATGCTTCTCCTTTATTGAGTCTCCAAATCAATTATCCAAACAAAACAGATACCCATGCATAGGGAGTATGAAATCTAACTTTCCTACACTCGATTGATTCCTATAAAATGTAGTAGCAAAAAACCCTCCCAACCCACTCATTGAACGGGAGAATGGATAATCCAAGCTCATTGATCATTATTTGAAACCCTATGTAGCAGCAAAAACGCCTCCCAACCCACTCTTTGAATGGGAGAATGGATAATTTAATCTCATTGATCATTATTTGAAACCCTAACTACTACCTATTTATGCTAAGTATTCTCCTTCCTCAATATAGTCCCATAATGTATTTCCCTGCAGCGAATGCATGTTAACTTATAGTCATTGTCAACACGGTTTCTTTGAAGTCATTGTCAACATGGTTTCTTTGTTTAACTTGCAGGTTGCATGGTCTATTTAGTTTCACGGGAATCTTAAGCTCCATTGATGAAAATCAACTTAGATTCTGATTTTCTGGGACTTGCCTTGGCAATTAATTCATCAAAGTCCATGATCTGTAACAAACTAGAATAACTGGTTAGGTGATTTTACCAGTGGGTTGGGTTTGGTTGAAATATTTGAACCCAAATATGTCACTATAAAGGGCATCAGGTAAAAAGAAGAGATGTCATTAAGGAAAGAGACTTAATATACCCCCAACTGAATTGAAGCAAACCCAATCACAAACAACTCTAATTTAGATGCAATAGACAACTTTGACTATGATGATGATGACAATGGTGATGGAGAAAGGAGATGAACTCAGAACGTCCTACTTCTGTAGCAGCATACTTCAATGAAGCCGCACCAACTACCAAGGAGCAAGTAGACAAGTTGACTCCCCAATGAACCAGCCCAAATAACCAAACTGGTCTAAAACACAAATAAAAATTCTGAGCCGGTATGACCAGGTTGGTTCATGTTCTCAAGCCTCCGAACTTTTCTAAACACCCCGAAGATTCAGTCTCTTCTACCTTTCACATATTTATGATACTATAGACGTGTCATTGACAAGATGAAGCCCCCTAAGCATAACAAATGACCCCAATGCATCACAAGATAACTATTAGAACTTACATTCCAATCATATTAGGTCTCTCAGTGGAGACATCCCATGCCAATAAAGTACCCCGTCTATCACCAACAAAAACCCATTCTAAAGTAGGATGAAAAGCGAAGGCACTGGTTCCAAGGAGCTTGATAGTATTATCAACTGCAATGAAAGCAAAGCCAGTTAAAGCCACACATTAAAATGTCAAAAGGACGCATAGTGGAATGAGCTCTCACGTTGTAATGTGTAATGAACAGCATATGTATGGATGTTGTAAGCTCGAATCAATCCATCTGCATAAGCTACATACTGTAGTTGGAAAAAAAAAAGTAAACGTTCAGCATTAGCAGTACCCACAAAGGAAAAGGACAGAAAGTTCTTTTAACTGAAAGTAAAGAGAAAAAAGGAAGACAATATGTTACCAGGACAGGAAGGCGAGGATGGCAAGCAAGATTGACAATAGGTTTCTTCAAGTCTGTCTTTATTTTTGTTGGTGCCCTACCTCCTTCAACAGTTCCAACAACTACAAGCATGTGCCAGAAAAAACAACCTTATTAATATGGATCCATCAATAAGGCCAGAACAAAGATTTATCTGCTTTGCCAGAATCATATTATTTAAGAGCAAGTCTAAGGCTCTGTGCATGAAATGACAGTTCTGTAGCTACAATCTGGAGATTATAAAGCTCAATAAGAAAGTAGCTCAAAAATGAGCCCAGCAGATGACTGTTTGAGTGGCATTTGTGCTTTATCTTTCTTTCTATGCTTTTTTAAGGACCTTTTCCATGATATTTGAATAAGCTATTAGAGCCCAATTGGTGACGCCTTTTTCCAGGATCACAACGTAAGATCTATTCCCTAGAACCCTTTCTACTAAAGAACAAAAAGACCAAGATGATCCTTATGCAACAGCTCAAAAACATATGCAACCATATATCGATGCAGCACTGCTGAAATTTTGCTAAGGACATCTGTCGTCATCTTGTCTTGCACATTATATCCCAGATAAGAATACAGCAAACGTACTTTCAGTTTAAAAAACAACCAAAAACAATTAGCTTTCCAGTTCTGGGAAACAAATTTCTGAATCGGAGCATTACCAAAAGCCCACACAATAGAGCTACAAGATTGCATCTACTGAGCTATCCATCCAATCTAAGTAGTAGCATCTCAACTCAAGTAATGTAGTATATAGGCTTTTCAACGATATTGAATATAACCAAGTGATTGCATAATGCCAAATTTTTCTGCAGTAATTCTAAATGTAGTAGAGATATCCTGGTTATCGGTTAAATCAGATACACTCATTTTTAGTCTTTTTTTCCACCAACATCAGCTCATGGCTTGATGCCCACAACTGTATTCCTTCCATCTCTTAATACCATTGGTCTAAGAACATCTTCCTTTCTAGGTAAGTAAATTGAAGATGAGAGAGGACAGAGGTGTAAGTGTGCTTATTGGCAGAGGCCCACTCAAGCATAATGCATGATGTACTTTACTATTCTGGAAGTGTGCATAATGCATGCCTAACAAGGCTCTTCTTTTATTTCTTCAGCTCATCCTTGCTTATCTTTCAGAATATTTCTCTCTTCCAATTTTCAATACCTGCCACTTTATTCTCCACTTGCTATATACACCCGTCAAGCCATCATGACGGAAAAAACCTACCAATAGACTTAAAGCCTTCCATATTGCCTCACAAACCAAAGCATAAACATTTATTAGTGTTTTATAGCTAAGATCTGGTCAGAGTTTTATGCTCCTACAATATGAACTGGATCATGGCAGGTTATAGATTAAGCTTGGCAGAGTATAATAGGCCCCTTTAGTAAAACAGTTCGACTTTCTTGTACCTTTCTTCATAATTTGGGCCATGGCTCTTGAGAGGAAAGAGTTCCCCATTAAGATATTAGCAGATAGGTGGGTGATAACTTTGTGCTCTTGGAATATTGTAAGATCTCTGAGTTTCTCTAACCCTTGAGTTCTGTTTATATTAAAATGCTTCAATAAATACAGCAGACTCTCAGTTTCTTTCTAGCTCAGAGGTTCTTTTGTATATAGATTTACATCCCTTATTTCCTCAAAACGAATCCTTTACCTTCTAATAGAAAATATACTCTAAAAAAGTGTGTGTGCGAATTATATAGTATACATGCATGTGTGTATTGGCGCCCCCGGGGGGGGGGGGGGGGGAGAGAACAAAACAAATGCATAGGAGAAAAAGCATAAGATGTAAAAACTAAACATTTCATAATGGATCAATAACTAAATCAAATGAAGAGATCAACTAACCTGTCACACTCATCCTTCGATGAAAACCAAAAAACACAACGGGTTGCAGAGGGGTCAAAGCAAGATGGACTTCTGTGTCAATGGAAATCTGCTCCATCCTCTTTTCAGGTGAATGTAACACACAGGTCTGTTCGGAGTCAAAATCACAAGATCGAATTGTGCAGTCCTGTGAAGGGAATGAATAAGAGCAGTGAGGTGAAAAGAAGCACAAGTGAAACAACACCCACCCAAAAAAAAAAAAGGAAAACTGCTTCAGATAGGTATCTAATACACGAAGAAGAGAATCAAACAAATAAGACTGCAGCATGATTTAGAGATGGAAGATTACCACGAGTAATGTAAATTTACAATGACTAACTCAATGAGCACTGAAAGAGAAGAGGCAGGGTTTCCTCTCAATAACTCATGCTTGTCCATGAGTGAAAAGGAAAGGAAAAAAATCAGTAAAGCAGATACATTTGGTATATAGTAAATGTCAATAGCTATCTACTTGTTTCCTTCATGAAAACTGAAACAGATACGCTAGTGTAGATCACTCTATTGGATTTAGTTTACAATAAGAAGGAACACAGCAGATCTAGATTCTAGAGATGATAGTCAAAGCAGTGGTCATCAAATTGTGTCCCTCATTGGGGTCACAAAAGTATCACTCACTTCCATCCAGCTGGAAAATTGGTAATTAACTGCAAAAATTTCCTCACTATGAAAATCATGCACTCCTATTTATCATGTGAACTTTACAAGTATGTGCATCTGCATCCATGCATAAGTTTGTGCGACGTGTGCAACTGTTACATATCGACCATGAAAGAAAGGATCCTATACCTATATGCTCAAGTTATGATACCACCAGCCTAAAACATCAAATAGACCATGCAAGGACAGTAACGCAGAAACATCCCAGGAACATAACGTCATCTTCATTTAGCAACTTAAAATCCTTTATGCAGAAAGCCATCAAGAAACTGACCTCAAGGATAGCAATTACAGCATGCCCACTAGTGGGACTATACTGCATCCGAACAACAGGAGAACCGATATCAATTGACGAAATCTTGCTTCCAGTAACTGCATCAAATTCTGGTTGACACAAAAAAAAATTAAAAGTTATCATTTTCACCACCGGCAAACAACATGCAGAGAAAAGATTATAGGAAATACAGACATTTTCCCAAACTGGGCAAAAGGAAAGTATTATGACATGTAAAAAATTCTGGGTCAAAAAAGAGAAAAATGAATGTAGATGATTATTGACATGGCAGGCATCATGAAGCTAACTGATGTCTTTGTCTGATCAATGGAAGTTTTGCCACTTCTTCCAGAATCAAGGGAGTTCTGAAACATTGTAACTTCTAAGCACTAATTTTTTTTAAATGAGCCCAATGTGCCAAACTTGTCTAGTATGTGGTATTATTTACACATCTGATCTAGCATTGCACTCGATAGGAAATCTACCCAAGAAAAACTCTTTAAGCCAGACTTGAGTTAGCGAGTAGGTTAGGCATTTGAGTAGCAACCATCCTTGGGTAAAACCGTATTTTGCCTCAAATTCTCTCTATTTTTATTCATATCCATACAAGAAACTTTACAAACTTGGCTATCTTTATAGAAATGAGAAATTTCATCTTCTTCACAACAACAAACCTGACTAATACCGCAATCAAATGACTCCCAAACTACTTCAAACCAAACATTTGAAACATAACGCAAAACAAAGCCGTTGAAGCAGAGACAAGAAAAATCACGAGAGCGGCATTTACCGACGACATGGGTTCCGATAGCCGCGGCGACAATCGCCTGATGGGGATGGAACGCCGCCGCGTGAGGCTGCGAGGGCTTGAGGCCTCTCCCTATGTGCCTCAGATCCAGATGCTGCACCGTCGACCACTCCATCTCCTACTCACCTGAAACTCCGATTCCCATCCTTAGCATCGATTCAAAGAAAAATAAAAAAGGGACGCGAGTGCCCAAAAACAGCAATCACAAACAACAGCTGCGCACGGAAACATCCTCGATTCGTCCGCATTAAGCTCAATTCCAGAGCCAAATCGGTCGATGGCGCCAGCTCGGAGAGGAGTTGCGGAATTACCTGGAAGACATTTAGCACAGAGACAGGAAACCAAGGGACCAACAAATGGACTCTCAGGTGCTGCTGCTCGTTTCAATCGGATTCTGAGAATGTTGCCTGTAATGTCAAAAAAATAGATACGTCAAATATAATCACCAGAAGACATTTAGCACAGAGACAGGAAACCAGGGGACCAGGAAATTATCATAAAGCATTGGTCGCAATAAGACAAGTTTTCTAGTTCTTTCCACTTGAAAGAACCGACACATTCAGGTCCAATCAATCCACTCACCCTCCCCCAACCAGCAGAAAAAACAATATAGGCAGAGGTAGATAACATTATTTCTACCTGTTGCTAGTGAACATCTAAAAAGGCTAGCATCAGCAGCCAATATGACAATTTTTCGGCACCATCAAATCCGATCTATAATAAACCAATTTCGGAAATCTATACAAGGATGCCAAACCAGTACAAATAAACAGACAAGATTGAGTGTGCTCGTCAATCTCAGGAAATAACTTGGAGAATACATGAAACAGATGTCGCCATTTAAAACAAGCCATACACCCAGTTTATTGTTAATCATTAGCAGGATTAAAGATTAGATGCACGATAAGACATCTCACAAAACGGTTTTACTGTTTTTTTTGGGTCATAAGTTTTAGTCCAAATCACTGAAATTAACCCAACAAAAGAATAGGTGCAAGTCCGCATATTTCGCATATTTGAATAGGTGCAAGTCCGCATATTTCGCATATTTCGTAGGTGCATCAAACTATTTAGTATTTAAGTTCAAATTACTCGTGCAACAAATACCAAACAAAGGCACCAGGCAGGAACTACAATCTTTAAATCTTTACAAGAATGGCACCCAAGCTGGGTACGTCAGAAAGCATTGCCTCACTAAACACTAAACACAGAATATGGACAAAGTTTGCTCCTTTCACTTCTTGCCCCCATCATGTACAAAACAGAGAACCCCATAATTACAAGATCCAGAAAATACACGGGCAACCAGCGTCTACCACTACGTGCAGCACAACCTTCCACCCGGCGGCAACCTCAAGATCCAGGCAAACCTCACATCACATGTACAAATCGCTACACAGACCCCCGCCAATCACGGCCGGAGCAAAACCAAGGCCGTAGACAAAACCGAGAAATTGCAAGACAAAACCGAGAAGTTTGCTCAACCAACCTTAAGAGACCCCATCAAAGTCTCCCTCAGCGTCCCTCTCTTCACGCATCCCTCGCGAGGCGTGTAGGGAAAGCAACGAGACATCGTTCCAAAAGACTTCGCCTTTCGCCCACACGAGAGAGGATCGCGAGGCACGCGGTCGGATCGAACCCCGATTCGAATCGGAGAGGAGGAGTAGAGGACGGAATCCCGCCTGCAAGCGCGCGCGCTACGGAAGGAGGACGATGGAGAAGACGAGAACGCGCGAGAGAGGAAGAAGAAAACCCTAGCCCCCAACAGATTCTGATACCTGTACAGCCTTTTGCTGGGAGCAGGGGTCATATTTATAGCGGAGGTCGACCGACTTAAGGTTGCGTGGCTGTGATGTACCGATAATGCCCTTTTGTTGTGGTTCCGTCTCGACTTAGGCCCGTTTGGTTGATTTTGGGGAAATGCCCTCGGAGAGAATGTAAATACCTTTGAGATAAAAAGAGTTTCCCGAAATCTTCTGCGTTTGGTAAATTACAATCTCAAGTAGCTTTGAAAAATAATTTTAGCAAAAATACCGTTTGGCAAAACTTGCATTTCAAATTAGCTTTTGCTATTTTTTATTTATTTAAAGTCCGAAAATAAAATTCGATGGCCGCGACATCGGGCGGCCAATCTGCCGCCGGACCCGAGATCGGCCCGGACCGCCAGATCTAGCCTCCGGAGGATCATGCCGGACGCCAGATCGGCCTCTCGACGGCCGGATCCGGTGGTTGAGGGCGTGACTCGGTGAGTCGCTGGTCGCGCGACCCGGCGGCGTCGCCTTGGTTCGCGGACCCAAGCGACGTCGCCAGCCGCGTGCGCTGACGGCCAGAGTCGCGCGACCTCGGGCGGCGTCGCGCTGGACCCGCGCGCGCCCGGCGCCGCCGCGAGGTCCGCGCGGCGAGGCCGCCTAGGTCGCATGGTCGCGCCACCCGGCGGTGGTCACCGGCGT
Source organism: Eucalyptus leucophloia subsp. euroa (assembly GCA_017140325.1). Taxonomy (NCBI): domain Eukaryota; kingdom Viridiplantae; phylum Streptophyta; class Magnoliopsida; order Myrtales; family Myrtaceae; genus Eucalyptus; species Eucalyptus leucophloia. The sequence goes on along the minus strand of CM029473.1, from coordinate 11,500,165 downwards.
GACCCCACGCGGTGGTGGTGGTTGCAAAGAAGAAGCGCGCGGGAAGGCGAAGACGAAGGCGAAGAAAATGAGCCGAACGGAGAAGAAGATGAACAGGGAATGACGATGAACAGTAATTTTGCATTTCTGAAATGCTCAATGCTCAATGCTGGTCCTACCCAGCATTCAGCTTTTAGCTTGTAGAATGCTTGCATTTCACAAATGGGCATTTGAAAGTCATTGCCAAACACATAAAATTTTCCCCAAGGGGCTTTGGGGGCTCAAAGCCCCTTGGGAAAGCCCAACCAAACGCCCCCTTAGTCTTCCCCACCGGCGCCGCCGGGTCGGGCCTTACGTTGGGCCTTACGTTGGGCCTGACGATTTCTTAGTTGGGCCCGCCCATTATCAGAGATTATTAATGTCTCTAAGGGCCCGTTTGGTTCGGCTTTTGGGAAATGCCTTAGATTTGGAGAACGCAAATATCTTTGAGAGAAAAGGAGCTTTCGGAAATGTTAGACCGTTTGGTAAATTTTAGCATTGAAATGCAACTTAGCATAAATGCCGTTTGGTAAATTTGCATTTGTAATTAGCTTTTGGTATTTTTTATTTTCTTTAAATTTTGAAATCAAATTTCTTAGTTGGGACCGCCCATTATCAGAGATTATTAATGCCTCAGAGGTCGCGGAGGCCTGATGGCCGTCCGGCGGCCAGATCGCTCGCGGTCGCGCCGTCGCTCGCGAGACCCGGGCGACGCCGCGGCCGAGGTCGCCCGACCTCGGCGGCGTCGCTGGTCGGCGAGACCAGCCGCCGCCGAGGTCCGCCGCGACCTCGAGCGGCGTCGCTGGTCGCCGCCGCCAGAATCGGCCGCCGAACGGCCAGATCGGCCTCGCTGGTCGCTGGCTCGCGAGACCGGGCGGCCGCCGAGGTTCCGCGCCGCTGTCGCGCGACCTCGAGCCACCCGCGGGTCTCCCCACCCCGGCGGTGGTCACCGGGGACGCGGGACCCCACGCGGCGGTGGCGGCGGGCCGGAGAAGCCGCACTCTCGGCCGGCGAGGAAGACGAAGACGAACGAAGAAGAAAGGGGGAAGAAGATGAACAGTGGATTAATGAACGGTGAATCGGCATTTCGGAGAAATGCTCAATGCCCAAAGCTGGTCCTACCCAAGATTGGGCTTTCAAGCATTTGGGATGCTGATATTTGGCCAAGTAGCATTTGAAAGTAATTGCCAAACACGAAATTTTTTCCCCAAGGGGCTTTCGGGCCCGAAAGCCCCTTGGGAAAGTCCAACCAAACAGGGCCTAAATATCCTTGACCGATCGAAGTGGACAAGTGGAACTCCATTCCGCGAAGAGATTACTCGTCCAGACTCTCCAAATTAATCCTTCCAGCTGATTGATTAGGCTTACGCGAGTCTAGCGGGTTTTCAGGCTCATGACCACCTCTCATTATTGGAAAAGTTCCAAAGGATGAGGTTAGATTAAAATGTCGTGACTGATTTAGACTCTTGCTCGAATATAAGGTCATTGAAAAATCGAATCTAATTGCTTAAATTAACAAAATAAATGCGGTGCTCTTTTGATCTCTCATAATCTCAAGCATAGGTGTACTTACTCGTATAGGTTGTTCTTTTATATTCTTAATTTGCACCATGTAATTTAGCCATATGTTATTGACCAGAAAAAAAAACTATATGTTGCTTTAGCATTTAGATAATTGTATAAATGATTCCTTAATTTTAGATCAATGTGTAATGTGTTCATGAATTTTTAATTTGTTCAATGCATGTTATTGAATTTTAAACTAATATGCATTGTCAGTTGTAGATTTTTATTTTATTTAATAGGTCCACAAACTTTAGCATATATTTAATCTACTTCCTGTATTATATAAACACATTCAATACTATCTCTTAATTTGAATTAATGAAAGGATGTCATTAAACATTTTTACTTTTGGAGTAAATTGAATATGCACTGAAAGTTTATAGACTACATCATATAAATTAGATTTTTAAAGACAACATTGCATGATGTGCCAATATTTATAAATTATATTAAACAAATGAAATTTTGAAAATTTGTATTTTTCATCAAAAATTTTGTTTTTGAGAGCAGATTGGAATAGAATCAAAAAAAAAAGTTGATTAGTTTAGGAAGCAATTTGAGAATCAAAATCAAGAACTCTTTCCTTCGGCCATCTCGCGACCGCCATCCGCCATTTGCTGTCCTCTGCTGCCACTCGCTGTCCACCATTGCTGGCCGCCAAAGGCTAGCCAAACTAGAGCGAGGTTCGACGAGCTTACTGGAGGCAAGCCCAGCCACTGGCGAGGCTCAACCTCCCCAGATTTGGTGAGGCTTGACCGACGAGGGTTGATGATCTTTCCGGTGAGGCCGCCGTCTTCGTCTGGCCGCCGCCAATCCGACGACTAGCCATAAGAAGAAGAAAAAGATGAGTAAAAAAAAGAAAAAAGAAAAAAAAGGAAAAAAGTGAAAAATTTATTTAAAAAATTAATTTGAAATAGAATTAATAAATCTATCAACGTAGTTTTATTTCAAAATTAGAAATTTTAAATTTTTAGAAAAGATATTTAGAATAGAACAAAATAAAATAAATCATTTATGACTATAATCACCTCCCGCTGCCCTTCCCCGCCGCTTCGCCATTACTCTTGCACTGAAAAGTTCCTCCCGGTTCCGGAATTCGGACGATGACGACGAGGTCGATCAGAGGAGCCGCCGCTTTGACCCGCGCCGCCGCGGCCGGCGGAGCAGCCGCCGCGGGCGCGTCCCAGCACCGCCTCCTTCGAGCCGCGCTCCGCGATCTCCGGGTGGGCACGAGCTCCCCGTGGCTCTCCGAGGTACTGACCGGCCGGCGCTGGCCGTCGATCCCCTCCGCGTCCAATGGCGCCGCGGGGGCCAGGCTCGTGTCCTCCGCCGCCGCCGCGGCGACGTCTCCGGCTCGGGAAGAGGGCTCGCGAGGGGCGAGGTTTCTCCCCGGTGACGTCGTCCTTTACCAGTACGAGGCTTGCCCTTTCTGCAACAAAGTTAAAGGTTAGCTACCGGGCTTTCTCTAGAATCTCTTAAGAAGCTAGAATAGTTCAGCGAGGGAAGCGCTTCGCCGTTTCGGTACGTGCTGCTTCTTGTTTGCGTGGGAAGTAATCGGTGTTCTTTGGCCCTCGAAGGCTGAGCATGCGAAGTTTTGCTGTAAGACATTCAGTCTAGTGGTGTGTATGCACTGATAGAGGCATCTTGGGGATGTACGCTTTGGCTGATCCCTCTCTCTGGTTCGAATCAGAGTGTCCTCCAGATTTTGTTCGCTCACAGTGGTTTCTTTGTATTTGTAGCATTCCTTTTTTCCTCTTATCATCACAAAGGGAAGTTGAGGCTTGGGGAAATGTAAAATGATAACAATGAAGTTAATCGGATCGCATTGGACACCGTAACCAGTATCTACAGAATATGTAGGAAGATAGTTCTTGGCCAGGAAAACCAAACTAAAGTGAGAGAATTTAAAATGCTGAAGTGTGCCTTCGCTTGTGCTGCTGGTATTACGGCATCTCTCATGATTGTTAGTACGTCAGTCGTTGTCCATTATTAATCTTGCATGTGGGTATCATTAATTTCATTATGATGTTGTTTGATTTTCTTTTCTTTTCCTTCAGCATTCTTGGATTACTACAAAATACCGTACAAAGTTGTGGAGGTCAACCCCATCAGCAAGAAAGAGATCAAATAGTCTGATTACAAGAAGGTGCCTATACTGATGGTAGATGGAAATCCGATGAATGACTCTTCAGGTTGTTGGTCATTCCCCTTATCCTTTTTATCTCATGCTTGTTCTTTCATGTTGATGCGATTAATGATATCTAACTTTGGAGTATTCAAGCCTATTCTGCCGATTTTGGTGTGTGCAGCTATCATTGATCAGTTGTTCGGAAAAATTCATCCTGATGACTTGGCGGAAAATGAGGAGGAGAGGAAGTGGCGTGGGTACAATTAACTTCTCTGCCATTTTCTTTTTGTTTCTGGGGTTTCTGTGACTTCATTCCTTTCATCCAAGCTATCTTAGACATCTCCTGTTATGTTTCACACAATGTCACTGACTCACCATTGGTGTGTAATACAACTGGATGTAGGTGGGTCGATAATCATTTGGTTCATGTTTTATCACCAAATATATACAGAACTCCTTCAGAAGCCCTTGAGTCATTCTACTATATTACTACCCATGGTAAGGACAACATATGCATTGGTGTTCCTGAGTTGTTTTTGGCAACATATCTGTGTCTTTTTTTCCTTTTTTTTTTTGGAATTTTTACCCCATTTAGTTGCTAACTGTTGATAGCTTGTTCCAATTCCAACAAAAAGAAGCAATTAGCATGGAAATATTTGCTGGCACTGTTACTTTAATACTTAGCTGTACTTTCTATTGCTTTGCAAGTGAAAGAGCTGTCTACAAGCTGTGCGAAAGCACTGTGCATTTTACTGGTAGCTAGCAAGTAGACAATGGAAGCTCAACCTATGGATGTGCTTAAGCATCTATTTTTCGAAAGAGCATGATCATCATTGATCATTGTTTACCTTCTACTGAGACATGAGCAGTGAGGCTAAGCTAGGTGTGTTGTTATGCTTTAGTTCACAGTAGTTGACTTGGCAGTGCCCTTTTTCTGGAAAGGTTTATTTTGGTATAGCAGCAAGAGTTGACAATGAGTCAAGCTGTTTGTTTAAGGAAAAAGCAAGTAAACTCTGGTCAACCCCATAGGGAGCTTGGTCCACCAGCTCAAGTTTTCATGTATTTCTGCAGTGATATGGTATCACACTTGTTGTCTATTGTAGGACATCAATTCTAAAGCATCCTTAATTCTTAGATCATAGCTGTTTTGAGCATAGTAGGGTTTTGAATCCAGAAACCATCTTTTATTCCCAGATCATAGCTGTTTTGAGCACAACCAGAGCTTTCTGCGAATCTGTGAAGTTTCTTTTTTTGAAGATAAACGAGTTTAGATTTTCTGAATGCCCACATCTTTTGACACATACAACCCAGTAAAATGCGTAGACAATTATGATACTAAGAGTCATATGCTGTGGCAAAAGTTTGCAACTGATTCATGATATAACATTAGACATGCAAAGGCACCACAAAGACTCAATCAACATCCATGTGGTCTTCCTTCCATCATGTGACTGATCTGACCTTTTGTGGTTGGGCTAATGTTGCTGTTGATCGTGATCTTTTATTTCTTTTAATCATGTTTAGTACTAGACTCACTGTAATTCATTGTTCGGCTAGGGTTTGGCTCTAGGACCTGTAGTTGAAGTGCACTAGTTTTCATATTCTTAAGTCCTTGCTAAGCGCTTAGAGGATCCAATATCTGTACTCTAGCTTCATCTATTTCTAGTGTATTCTAAGCTTTTATGAGATCCATACTCTACTTTCATCCCTTTCTATTGTTGCCTGTTTTAGTTTTTCAATTCTTTTTCTCTCTGATCTTGTGAATTTATTGTGTACTATAGTTTCAATAGATACTAGTTTGATTCACAATTTCTTTTGGTGATGTTTTTTATTCTAAACAAACAGTTTAGAGTGCACCTTTTCTGTACTCCTCGGTGTATTTCTCCTGCTAATTGTGATGAACATCTACTTATTGAGTACCATACTTGCTCTATATACTTCAATGAATTATGATTATAGTATGATGAGGATCCACAATTATAGGCAACTTCAGCTTCATGGAGAGGTTAATTGCCAAGTACAGCGGAGCTGCAGCTATGTATATGGTGTCGAAGAAGTTGAAGAAGAGACACAACATTACAGATGAACGCGCAGCCTTGTATGAAGCTGCTGAAACATGGGTGGATGCTCTTAAAGGGAGGCCATTTTGTGGTAAGCTCAATCGGTTCTGCTCATTGGTTGGTCAGAAGCAGTGAGAAGAATGCTGCAAGACTTGACTCTCTTTTCTGGTTGTTATCTGCAACAGGTGGCGCAGAGCCTAATTTAGCTGATCTCGCTGTTTTTGGCGTGCTGAGGCCAATCCGGCACCTCCAATCTGGGAAAGATATGGTTGAGCATACTCGAATAGGTGAATGGTATGACAGAATGCAGCATGCCGTGGGGAATTCTACGAGAGCAATGACTCAGTCGTGACAGGAGTCTAGGGAAAAAATTTAGAGCAAGGCGGATGTTGTTGTCGTGTCGGCAATGCCCTGAGTCTCATCAGAAATACCCCCCTTCTTTTTTTCTGTCGGCATTTTGAGGCATATCTGCTGTTCTTATAGCATTGATAGAGTGCCGTGTCAATAAGTTGTTTTTGCCATTTTGACACGCACTTCAATGAATTGTACGCACTGATTGCACTCTAAGCTGGTGATAAAATCTGCAAGCGGTGGTTAGTGTTCTACGAATGTATGTGCACTGGTGACCTGATGCTTGTTTTGCGGTCTATGTTATGAGGCTCGCCCTCTGCTGCTGCTTGACCCTGGAGAAGCTTTCTAAGCATCACAGAAGTCGGCACGGCATGTGTTGAGACATTGAAGTCGAACCCTGGCCGATAAAATGATAGCAGAGTCTCTGCATCTTCTAACCGAGTTGTTCGGGATTTTGACCCTTGACTGGATCCTTTGGTAAGTTCCTCAACAGTCAACAGGCCAGCCAACTCTAGGGATCATTGACATTCAATTTTCTGCTTTTTCTGCACCTAATAAAATGATAATATATTAAAATGCCTCAAATTGTCATGAGCGAAGGTACTTATATTTAGGGCCCATTGGAAAAATGCAATGGGGAGGAGTTTTCCGAAATGCTTTAGTGTTTGGCAAATTATAACTTTAAAGTGTATTGGAAAGTGACTTTGGTGTAAATACTATTTGGTAAATTAAATATTGTTTGGTAAATTCTATATTTACAAAGGGCTTTTATTAATTTAAAAAAAAAATAAAATCAAATCTAATGAAGCATTGTCATCGTCCTACAGTTGGCCAACCGCTGGCGGCCAGATTTACCTCCGATGAGGCTATCCGGTGGCTAGATTTGGTCATCGGCGATTGGTTGGCCTCTGGTAGCCTCACTTGAGGTCGGCCTCCACTAGATATAGCCTTCGACAGCCTCGCCTAAGGTTGGCCTTCTCTAGATCTGGCCTCCATAAGATGAACAATTGCACCCAAAAAAAAAGTCAGCAAATGAGCAGTAAGAGTGGACTTGTATTTCGAAAATGTAAAAAGTTCAAAGTAGATGCGAAATTGCTTTGGACTTTTAACATTTCTAATACTGACATTTGGTTAATGTACTTCCAAAAATGCTTGCCAAATGCCTAATAATTTCCTCAAGGAACATTGAGAGCTCATAACCTCTTGAGAAAACTGAACCAAACAGGATTTTGGTGATTATACTTGATAGTTGTAATTCTCCAATAAGTTTTGACAAATGACAAATTAGAATCGCCCCTTCACATCTAGCAATTTTAGTCTCGCACGGTTGAATATTTTCGCACTAGCATATTTCAATGAAAGATTATAAAAATCTGAATTTAGTGCAATTCTTTTTTGTTTTTTTCTCTTTGAACTTGCTTTCATGATTGCGATACTCTTTAACGGAGAGCTTTATTAGGGTGCATTTGATAACTTTTCTATCTCTAAGAAAAAATTTTGTTTAGAAATAATTTTATTCATTTTTGTTCTTGAGAACAAAAAAATAGATTTTTTTTAATCTTTTATTTTTGTTCCATATATATTCGTTGGCAACTTTTCCATTCCAGCAAAATAGAATAATTAGCTGACAATTTCTATTTTTTTTTTGTTTTGTTTTGAGAAGCAAAAGAACATAAAGATAAAAAATCAAGATAATTACAAAACATATCCTCAATGGTAATTATCTTCAAAATTTTAGTTTTTATACTTATGGTCAGTAATTTTTTACAAAATATTAGTAAAATTATTGCATTTTTAGCATACCCAACATTTGAAGATTTTTGTTACTTACTATTGTGGATTTACATGAATCGGATTAGCTGATTTTGTTCTAGTGTTGTTTTAATTCCGGTTCCTAAAAATGGAATTGGTGTCTTGATGGTTCGATTTTTGAAGATTGGACTGAACAGAACCAACTAAGTATATTTTATTATTTTATTATTTCTTCAAAAAAATTAATAAAATGTGAGTTAAATGCTATCTATTCGGTTCCAAATAATGAGAAAAGGTTTAGTGGAGAAAAAGTAGTAGGAAAAAATAAGTGATTAATTTCATTGTATTGGATTGGAGCTCTCCTGTCGGCACGCGTGTCCACGTCCTCCCCCACCGCCCCGGAACCCCGAAATTCCAATCTTGACCTTGAACTTGACCTCACGGAGCAACCGCTCCACCAACGCGGGCTCACCATAACTCGGCGTGCGCCGGGCTCCACCCGATCTCTCCTCTCCCCCATAGAACGAACCCCTCCCTCTTTTCTCTCTCCTCTCGTGTCCGCGTTCCTAAGGGTGCGTTTGGTTGTGTTTCTGTTTAAAAATTGTTCCAGGGAACGAAATAGAAAAAAGTGTTTACATTCGGGGAACAATTTTTGAACAAAACAACGTGTTTGGTAAACTTGTTAGGGAATAAAAAATAAACAGAAACATGTTTGGTAAATTTGGATAATTTTTTTATTTCTTTTATTTTTTCTATTTTTTTCTTATTTTTCTTTTTTTCTTTTTTTTTTTCATTTTTTTCTTCTTTCGCCGAGGGTCGGCTCGCCTTGATCCGACGAGGCCGAGCTCGCCTGGGCCGGCGGGCGAGGCGCGGCCTCGCCGGGCCACCGCCAGGCGACGCCGACTCGCCCAGATCCGGCGAGGCCGAGGGATCCGGCGAGGCGAGCTCGGCTCGCCTAGGCCGGGCGAGATCGGCCTCGCCGGGCGGGCGAGATCGAGGTCGCCCGGATGCCGGTGAGAGGTCGGCCTCGCCCGGCCTACGGCGAGCCTCGGCCTCGCCGGGGACGGCGAGCCTCGCCGTGGCCGGGCGAGGCCGCCGTCCCTCGTCGGCCGGTCGCCGGCCATGGCCGAGGCCGGCGACCGGCCAAAAGAAAAAGAACAAGAAAATAAGAGAAAAAAGAAAAAAAATAAGTGTTTCTCAAAAGTGTTTCGAAACAAGAAACACAAAATTTGTGTTTCTTGTTTACATTTTTTCTTTTTGTTCAAGGAACAAAAGAACAAAAAAAGGAACAACGCGTCCAAACAAAAAAAACAGAAAAAGTGTTTAAAAATAAAAAAAAGAAACACAAACAAACGGGGCCTAAGCAACCGGAATCATCTTTCCTCCTCCTCCTCCTCCTCCTCCTCCTCCTCCTCCATCGACCGAATATCCAATCCAATCCAATCTCTCTCCCCCTCATTGCGACTACACCGCCGCCGGAAAATTGACTCCTACTGATATTCAATTTTTGAATACCTCTTGCAGAGCAGAGGCCATGGACTTCAAAGATTGGTGTGAAAGTGAGTGTGTGAGGCTTATTGGGATTAAAGGTACTTCCCCACACTTTTCTACAGTATTTCTTTAAAGTTTAATTTGGTCATTCTGTGGACCATTCATAATGCGATAAGTGGTAGCAAATGAAACAAAAGATTGTCAGCAAGAGCGTGAATGAACCTTTGTAATGACTGCCCAATTTCCAGCCTATGCAACATTTTCTTTACCAGTAATATAGCTTAGTAAAGAGCATGAAGCTTCAAAATAAAAAAAAAAAAAAAGGACCTTAGTGCATTTGATCGTGTTATTGTAGCAAAGTATCATTTACTTGATTTTTGCAGATATATCTACTTCCACTCGAGTATAATGCAATCATCATCATTATTTTTCTGTAGATACAAGTTTCCTGGAATATTGCTTGAAGCAGTCACGATCAGAGGCCGAGATGCCGCTTTTGATTGAGAATCTTGGATCCTTTGATCCGGATCATGAGTTCATTGACAAATTCCTGAACTACAAGGGATTGTTACCAGCAGACGTGCTTGAAATTGCCTTTCAAAGTCGGAATGATGGGAAGGCACCTCTTGTCAGTGGTGCCGGAGATGTGAATTCTGATGATCTAGGGCAACTCGATTCCCTAAGAGGCCCCCACGAAGAGGGGGAAGAAAGGGAAGAAGGCCAGCCCTTCAGTTTTAGGATTTATTATTGTTGTCAGTAAATACATGTTTTGATTGAATGGTCGAAAAGTCTTCGTCAGATTTTTATGGCTGACCCTTTTTGTTCTTCCTTTTAGAGCAACAGCTGCGGCACTAATTTAATCTGCTCCAGCCATTTTGTGCACTCTGTAGTTTAGTCATTTTAGCTGTGTCAAACTTGTAACTTTATTTCAAGGGAACTCGTTTCCTTTCTGTTCTTGGAATACTTTGAAGCGCTTTTGGTGCGATATATCCGTGGACAACGTTGTTATCGAAATCTCGTGTTTCATCACGTAAAAATTAACACAGCATTCAAAATGATGTGCAGCTTTTCGGAGGGTGAATGGGGACAAAAATTGTGGAAACGATGAAGCCAATTTTTGTGTAGTCCTATGACCTGTAATGCAAGAATTTTCTGAAGTTTCTGATTTGTTAATAACAATAGTAAACCCTAATATCCAGCTGCGGACTATTACCTTAACAAGCGAAAATTACCAAATTTTTTTTAACCCTATTATAATTTTTATTAATTTAATCCTAAATTTTTTAATTATATCAATTAAGTTTTATACATTTTTACGTTTTGTTAATGGTTGCCTGGTTGGAAGTCACTGCATTTTTTCTTTTAATTCTCTTTTTCTTTTTTACTGTTTCTGTCTAGGCAGCCCTCCCTAGTCACAGTTGAAAAAATAAGAAAAGAAAATAGAAAAAAAAATCGAAAAAGCATCGAAATATTATTAAGAATTCTCTCTATCAATATCAGCCGTGCTATATACACGTAGGATGGCTAATATATATGTTAGTGATTTTCAACTAGATGAATGCAATTGGCAAAACATGAAAACTCAATTGAAAGATTTAGTACAGAATAGATTAATGTTTTTTTTAAAAATATAATTTTCCCCATTAAGCAGCTACTAGCTAGTAGCCTCGACTTGGTTCAAGGATATTCAATTGGCATTGTGCAAGCAATTAAGGCTTTGTTAATTCATGAAAAATTTGTTGTTTCTAGAAAATATTTTTCAAGAACTTATTTTTCAGGAAAATAACAACATATTTAGTCGTCCGACTCAAACCTGAAAATGAAGTGAAAATTATCTTTTGCCATTCGGTATTTGATTTAATTTTCCTCTATGCACTCCTTTTGATAATTTATTTTTTTATTTCATTTTTTATATTATTTTTTTATTTTCTTTTAAAAATTCAAAATTTTAATTATTATTTTTTCTTTTTTCCCTTTCCTAAAGAAGTTGCCAGCCTTGGAAAGAAGTTGCCAGCCAAGGTGATGGCTAGCAAGCTGAGGGATGAGCTTGCCAGCCTCTAATGATGCTTGAGCATTGCCGATCTATAAGGCTAGAGCCTTATTGCCCCTCTAATGACGATTGAGTGCCGTCGATTTGGCAAGGCTTGAGCCTCCTGTTCTCAAGCTATGCTCGAGCCTTGCTGTCCTCTGGGGCCATTCGAGCTATCCTATGGTTGGTCGCCAACTTATGTTGTAGCTAGCAATTGGTTGAAGAAGAAGAAAAAAAGAAAAAGGACAAAAATAAAATATAATTAAAAATTCAATAAAAAAAGGAAAAGAAAAAAGGAAAATAGAAAATAATAAATAATTAAAATGAGTAGTGAAAGAATGCGTTTTCCTTTATTTTTCATGAATTGAACATTGAAAACTTCGGAAAACATTCTTGAAAGTAAGCGAACGGAGCCTTGAAGAAAAGACAAAGCTTCACCAATCCTCTTAATTCAGTCTCTTTCCTGTATTTACATTGCCTTTCTTTTGTTCTTTGTCCACGTATTTGCTATGTAATTCAATTCAATAAGCAGCAGCTTGACTCATGACATTCCCTGATCTCCACCTTCTTGTTCCCTCTTCAAATCTGCAGGTGGTAAAAAGCAATCCATGGACAACCCACATATGTTGAAGTCCACCTCCTCGATCCTCCAAGTCTCCTCGATCTTCCGCTTGTGATTCTGCGCAGCTCCATACCTGAACATGGTCACCGAAGTCTTCCTGCCATGAGCGATGTTGATCCCATCGATGTTTCTGTAGTCCTCGACGGTCGACTCCATTGTGGTTTCCCAAAAAACACTGTCGTTCCCCCTTATTGACTTCATCCTTACTAACTTGGTGTCCTCGAAGTGGACCAAGAGGCCGGTCCTCTGGCTGAAGTAGCCCCACACCTTGTGATGGGTGAGCTCGGTGTAATGCATATGATGTTAAAAGCATTAGTAGCTTTTCAGTTCTGAGCAAAAATAAAAGCAAGGAATTCTTTCTTCTACCTTGATGAGGAACTTAATCATACTACACCTCATTTGGTAGAAGAGGACGGGAAAGGAGAAGGTCATAGCATACCTCTGCACATTGCAGATATAACCTTAGTGCAAGTTCAGGTGATGGTACAGATGAAAGAGCGTCAATTATCTGAAACAAAAGTGATGATAGGTGAGAATTGCATCTTAGCAAGTAAGAAAAAATTGCAAAAAAATTAGCAGGATAAAGAAAAAAAACTGCAGTCAAGGTAACAATAATAATGTTAGAAAATGGTTCCAGTAAAGACTTTGCCCAACAATGTCCAATTTTGTGGTAAAGAAGAATGAGCTATCAATGGATCATCTGAGGTCGAAACCACTACAAGTCATATGGAACAAGCTGGGAAGGCTGACCAATCATTAGAAGGGTTTTTGTGTTTTTTTTTTTTTTGTTGGGGGGGGGGGTGTTGGGGGTTCCTCCTGGACCAAGCAAGAACAGAGTTGTGAAAAATTAGAACAGTGGGGGCATGGGCTCCTAGGATGCGAATTCATACTAAGCAGGAGACCAGGTATGGGGTTGTTCGAGTTTTAATCATTCAGTGCTAGAATATTAAAATTGCCAAAAAACTGAGAATGGAAAGATGAAAAAGTCCATGTGCAAAACAAGGTAACTTGACCTACAAAGAGTTGCAGTAACAAACTTAAATAACTACACCTGGCTCAAAAGCTGGAAAAGTTTTCTAGGAGTTGCAGGCAATTCTTCTCCCACAACTTCACCATCTTGACTTTGCAATCGCCTGACCAACTGTAGATTGCAACACAATGTCCCACGCAGTTAATATATAGTTTTCAAGATCAAACTACACACTTCCAGGTGAAAATTGAAGACTAACTACTGGACCTAAATCTCTGAAGATGGCCAACTACTCCGGATAAGTCTCTTTGGGTTATCATTTGTTCCATTCTTACAGAAATAGTAAGTAGAAATATTTTAAGCTTACATTCTTCAAAAGTTGCAGTATTTATCCTTGTGTATGCTCCCCTCTCCAGAATCACAAAGTGAAAATACAAGCAAGCAGGTTTAAAAATCATATTCATATCTCTCCAGAGTACAGATATTTCTCAAAATCACAATATATCCTTGTGTATGCTCCCCTCTCCACAATCACAAAGTGAAAATACAAGCAAGCAGGTTTAAAAATGATATTCATATTTCTCCAGAGTACAGATATTTCTCAAAATCCAACTCATGCTTACATGGATACAATGGGGAAAACACGGATTACATGAAATGCAAGCTGACAAAAAACTGTCGCCTTGATTCACTTCCAGTTCAGAATATTCAAATTGATGCCAGAGTACAGTCACAAAACTAAAGAAATAATAGGATTTATCATAGCAAACTATCCAGCCGGTTGAGAATGTTTAAGCAAAGAAAATCTGAGCTCATATTGTCTGAAGGTGGGTAGGGGACAAAAGGGGAAAAAGGAATTTTAACAAATGCAAAGAGTAAATCATCAATAAAGTAATGACTCCAAGCGATCAGCTTTATCAAGCTATTGATTGTGACTGTTGTAGCAACCCCTTTATTTGATAAAGTAATGGGAGCCACATACACGTTTTGTTTAAGCATCTATGATGCATCTCCTTTTTATATTGGAATAGATGATGCTGCCAAAAGTAAACTCTACCTCACAATTCCTGATATATTCATCATAAAAGAGCTCTAATGGATGCATAATGCAGTACTAATTCATGGCAACCTGGAAACTTTTGCCTAACGGATGCATTGTCTTTAGGTTGTTAAATGAGAGACCAAAAAGAACTCAGATTCAAAAGTTAGTGCTGAAGGCACTAAGCAGGTCTATTTACCCGCATTCAGTTTGCTAGTTCATCTAAAACGCAGATTATCTAGACTCTAATTAGTAAATTATGCTTCAGATGTAGTGATACCATTACCCAGTTGTTCCTCCATCAAACACTGAATTCTAGACCTCTAATAAGTAATTTATGCACATCAAATACCTGCTAAAAGAGGAGATGAAAATCAGCAGTTAGAGAACCCAAAAGTGTCTAACTGACAGGCAATCCAACAACAAGGTAAATGGAAAGGGGGCAGGAATAAAGAAACATACCATACCAATTCTCATATGATTCTATTTCCGCAACTTTTCATCCGTTTCGGATCTCACTGTCTACTTTCCATGTGGATAATCAATTAAAAGTTTTCAACAGGTCAGTCAAGAGGGGGAAATAAAGCATACCCTGAGGGCAGAAAAAACAAGTGGAGGAACTGTAAAAGGCAGGCGATTTGGACCTCCACCCATAATGTGCTTTTGCACCGCACATATAATCTGCAAATAAGAAAAATTATGGAATCAATTACCAGCCGTTTCATGGTCAAAGAAACATTAAGCAATGATAAAAGCAGAGGACACTGGATGATACCCATTGTTGCTTGAAGTTAGAAAAGTATTGGTTACATCATAAATAACATATGAAACTTAATTAAATAACCCATTAATCAGGATCAGTTCTAATCTCTACTCAAGGTACCCAGACCACATTTCTCCCTATGATAAAGCTAACCATCATAACTCTGTAAAACACTATCAAAAGGATTTCTTCATCAGTCAGAAAGAAATTTTTCAGTAGAAATGTTAAAAAATATTGTTCCTGAACTGGAACTCTTAACAGATATACCGCAGTAATTCACAAACAGATATGAGACAATCTAACTTTTCCATAGTCCAAGATGTACACATGCGACATGATCAGACCACTTTTTTAAATTTCCCAGGTGATGTCATTTGTCCTTAACAAACAAGACAAGTTTTCTCCCTTCCTGTCAAATCCCCATTCTCTTCATAAAAACACATATGCAGACACCAATAACAGATAACTCTTCTCTCTAAGTCATTATTACCATAGAGAATTAGCATAAAACATGCATTAGAACATGATTTACCTTAAGCATTTCTTCTGGGTCATCGTTATACAGCATGTGTATAAGGCGAGCAACAGAATTTTGCTCTTCGTTGAAGTCTTCCTCATCAAGCTACAGTAAATGTTTGATATGATAAAAGTGAGCAGGAAAGAGCATGAAGTGAAGTAATGTTGAACAAACAAAGATATATGTCAAATAACATTATTTAACAATACCTATTGACACAATTTGCAAATAAAAATATGATAACATACTTATCAGTACCTCATCCTCAGCTATTCCCTCCACATCTTTAACAAGTCCTTCGATTAATTCAAACAACACCTCAACCTACAAACCAAATTCAGATTTAGTCACAAATTCATAATAAGAAATACAAAGCGAAAGGGTGATACAGACCTTATCAGCCTCCTTGATGCAGGTGTTATTCTTCATGATGCTTTGAATTATAACCAATGCCATTTGTTTGTTTGTTGAACTATCAAGGTATTCCATGACGCGTGGATAATTAGGAAGCGTCAAGGCTCTGACAACATCATTGTATTTCTCTATTGGAGCACTCAGGAGTGCAACAATTTGTTTTGTTGCTCTTCTGTCTTCAAGCTTTGGTTTGCCAGAGAGCTTCTTAACACATGCTCCCTGCACAACAGTTTTCACAGAATTGATAGATCATGCCCACACACCTCTCTAAATTGATGGTGACACGAAGTACGATCTCAAGACATGATCCATTGTCACTGAAGTCAGTTTAATAAGTATCAGAAGGGCACATACCAGAACTTGATCCACATAATCAAGCCGATCAGGGTGGACACGGAGAGTAAATGTGAGAAGAGAAACATACAAAGAAATTGCTCCAACAACTGGCATCTCAGCGTGGGCATCTATAACCTGCCATTAGATTGTAACTCGTTAACCTGGATCCTACATACTTTAAGTTTCAAAATTTTTCCATGAAGACATAAAATCATTGAAGGAAATAGAGAAGACCTAGATTTGGTTTGCTCTAGGTATTTCCTATAAGCTTGGATTATTTGGTTACTCAGACTTTTAAAGTTGTAATCTAATGCTCTCAAGCAATATGAATTCTTCGTCTCCACATATTTGTTTGCTGTTTCAATGCATTCTTGTCAAACTCAAACAAGTAAATGCAATTAGCAGTTACATGTTCTAGAAGACATCCTTACTAGGATAAATTCTTTCCTATAATTACCTCATTTAAGTATAAAAAAATGCTTTCATGTAATAGCCTAAGCTTTCAAATCAATTTACTGTCATCCCTTAAATTTTGCATAGTATCAAAATAGGTCCTTTGCTCGAATCTCCATG
Source organism: Eucalyptus leucophloia subsp. euroa (assembly GCA_017140325.1). NCBI lineage: Eukaryota > Viridiplantae > Streptophyta > Magnoliopsida > Myrtales > Myrtaceae > Eucalyptus > Eucalyptus leucophloia. The sequence continues at coordinate 11,483,536 of CM029473.1, read as the reverse complement.
TTTCTGCTTGCCTCCCCATTTATCAATTTCCACACTTCAACTTTAGTCCCATATTTTATACATTAGAACATCTAATTCCCTCAATAATCATTTAGAATCAATTGGTCCCTACCCTAGACCTCATATTAAGTACATGCTGATAGTGTTTATTCCATGTGAAGCATATAATGGGAGAGTTTAAATTTAAGTAAAGTATAACTGCAAATCTTGGGTTCCAACCAGGAAGCTGCCATCCAAAACACAAGACTCAAATTCACCTAAATGAGGATGAAGACCAACTATTGTCAAAATGAATACTTAAGGGATAGTTTGCAAAAGAAGGAGCATTATTGGGTGAATTTTTTAAGGACCACTGGCACTATATCCCCAAATTTGTTTTTGTGATTAATTGTTCAGCTACTCTCATAAAGTCTTAATGTCCTTTGAAATCCAGATCTATATTTTCCATATGACTACCTAAAATTTGGGAGGAGTCTGCAGCTTGGTGTAAGCTCAGAACAGCTAAAAGAACTATCATGAATTGAATTTTGGGATCTTTACAAGAAACTGATGCCTGAATTTCCTTCAGGACACAAACTTAGCTATTCACCTTCCAAATGGCACTGCTCAACTTAGCAAATGCCTCCACTTGCAGAAATTCTGGTAAGACCTGACATTAACCAAAGAAAATGTCAATAAAGTTGGGGAAGAAGATCTGCACAAGCTTTTATTAAGCTAACTTACATCTGGGCTTGAGGCAGCATAATTTGACAATCTATCCATCAACTGAGACAGCAGCATCTTGACATCAACAGTTGGCTGAGTACCAAAACTAAGTCAGATGAATGAAAGAAAAAAAGTTCAAATCTCTACGGGATCTATCGGTTTATCTTTCTTCAACGACTAGCAGCATTAATTATACCGTACTAATGGGTTCTTGAAGATGACAAATACCTACTTATGAGAAGCTCTACCACACAGCCCTGCATAATATCAGTTGGAAAGGAAAGGAAAGGAAAAACTTGAAAGTATACTGCTCAGTGCAGGATGACCATGGGAGAGGTCAAGTTTTTCTTTCTTTCAGAGAACAAATAAATAAGCCATTGTTTTTCCAAGATCCACCATTTTATATCTTAAGATGAGCTATAAATAATATTTGCAATTTGGCAGTAATAAAGAGCCAGTTTGAAAAGAAATTTTTTTGTATCTTAAAATGAGCATGTAAATTGATACTGACAATTTCGCACTGCCAAAGAGCCAGTTGAAAGGAAATCTGATACTCATCAGTGAATTGAAAGTTCTCATAGAACGTAGCCCCCGATTGCAAAGCTGGCAAGCTTCCCATCCAATTTAGTGATACTTTGATCTTTCCATGCAATAGTTGTTTTTACTGGCTAAAAGATCTGGATGTTCAGGCAAGTCTCATGGATGAAATAATTGACCAGGAACTCTATGCCAGTCTCGCAACAGTAAACTCGTTTTCACATACATGAGTAATCTTCATTTAAGTTCAATTTTGTGAGAAATAGAGTCAATACAGATGGATAAGGGAAAAGGTGGTAGAAGCTGTTACAATATGAGGGTTATTATGGTCATTAACGCTGATAGGGTTATTATGGTCATTAAGTATTATTTAATAATAAAAGGTGTGAGACGTGGAAACCCTAATCAGTTTTTTACGTTCTCCTTCTTTCTGTTTTACACGTTCTCCTTGTTCCTCTTCATCAATTTCTACATCGCTCTCTTTTCTTCTTCTATATTAATTTCTACATGGTATCAGAGCCACATCAACAAGCATCACTCAACCCAAGCCGGTGTTGGGCAGCCCTCTCGAGTCTAGATTTGATGCCGACAAGCGTAGTCGGCTCAGATCTGGTCTCGTTGGCTTAGATCTAATGTCGTCAGGCGTCGCACTGTCTTGTCCATCCATTCAAGATCTGACGTTGGTTGAGCTCGCGTTCCTCTGTGCAAGCTGATCTGATTGGTGTGGTTCTCTAAAGTTCGCTTGTGTGTTCGTTGTTCTCAGTTTTACACAAAAAAAAAAATTGCAGCAACTTGCTTGATGGAGATGCTGATCCTGTTCATCATGAAATTGATGTTGGATGAGGTGGTTTCTGGTTGGGCATAATTTATGTTTTTTGGGAATTTGTCTTGATGAAATAGGAGGAGTTGATTGAAGTATTATGGAGATTTGGACTGTTTGAAACAAATCGTAGTAGTTTGTTGAATTGAATTAGTTGGAGGGATTTAAATTTGATTATTGTGCCGAAAGTTATTACGTTATATTGGTACACATTGAATTATGGCGGAGAATAAAGGTGTAGTAGCAGAGGTTGTGTCTACATCCTCTACTCGTTTGACAAGAGAAGAAGCTAGAAGGTATCACCAATTTTCAACAATGGAAGAAAATCGTATCGTTAGTGTTGATCGGAAGAGAACAACAGAATCATCTAACCGGTGATAGATCCGCCTTCGATACCGGTTGGGATACCGTGGATGCTAGAATTCTTGGTCAAATGTTGAATTCCATGGAATCTCATATTGCGGTTTTGGTTACACATATTAATACTGTGAAGGATTTGTGGGACTACTTGAATGTCCTTTATTCTGGACAAGATAATCTTTCAAGGATATATGAAGTGTCCCAAGGATTTTATAAGGCTGATAGAAAGGGTCGGCCACTTACTCAATATTTTGCTGATTTCAAAAGGATGTATGATGAGCTTAATTCTTTACTGTCCATTACTTCTAATGTCAAGGAGATGCAGGAGCAACGGGAGCAATTGGCTATTATGGGTTTTTTGGGAGGATTAGGGCAAGAGTATGATGCTGTTCGTTCTCAAATACTTGGAGGAGATAGGGTGAGTTCACTCACTGAGACATTTGCTCGTGTTCTAAGGGTCTCACACGAACCGCCTAAGGATGCATTTTCTATAGGTGAGAACTCAGCCTTGGCAGCCCAAGGAAATCGTGGTCGTAGTCGAGGTCGTGGTGGTGGTCGAAGTGGTGGCGCCGGCCGTAGTTTTGGTAGAGGCCAACCACCCTTTGCTAGCAACACTTATAGCGACATAGGGGGTAATACCGGTTTGGTTCGAACTTGTCATTACCGTAGTTTACCAGGACATATTCAAAGATTCTGTTATAAGCTTCATGGAAGGCCCTCTCAATGGCTACGCCTAATGTAGCTAATGCAACAGAATCTAGTACCTCTTCACAATCCACTACGGGAGGAAAGTTGATCAGAATGTCGGAAGAGGAATTTGCTAGATATAATCAACTCCAGATTTCCCAGCCGGTTTCACAGTCGTCCTCCTCCACAGCTACTTTTGTTCAGACAGGTAATACAAAAGCATGTCTTTCTTCTGCCTCCCGCCCCTGGGTCATTGACTCAGGTGCTACCGATCATATGACTGGAGTCTCAGGTATCTTTTCTGACTTTCATGAGTCTATGTCTAATGTTACATTAGCTTATGGTTCTCTATCCACAGTGAAGGGGATAGGCACAGTTCCCCTAACATCCTCTATATCTTTATCTTCAGTCAAGTATCTCCCTAGTTTTCCGTTCAACCTTATGTCTGTCAGTCAGCTAACTAAAGCATATAATTGTTCCGTAACTTTTTATCCCGATTTCTGTGTTTTTCAGGACTTGAAGACGAGGAAGACGATTGGTAAAGGACATGTGTCAGGAGGGTTATACTTGCTTGATGATACTACAAGTGCTGTTTGTTGCGCAGCTTCCCCCCATCAGATCCATTGTCGTTCGGGCCACCCATCCTTGGAAAGTTTAAAGAAGTTAGATCCCCAATTTCAGTCTTTATCTAGTCTTGAGTGTGAGTCGTGTCAGTTTGGGAAATTGCACCGTATTAGTTATCGTCCAAGAGTCAATAAACAGGCCTCTCAGCCGTTTGTGTTAGTTCATTCTGATATATGGGGTCCTTGTCCTACTCTTTCTAAGTTGGGTTTTAAGTACTTCGTTACTTTTGTCGATGACTATTCAAGAGCCACTTGGCTATATCTAATGAAAAGTCGTTCTGAGTTATTTTCTATATTTTGTGCATTTGTCAACGAAGTACATACTCAATCTTCGGTTTCTGTTCGTATTCTTCGAAGTGATAATGCTAAAGAATATTTTTCTAATCATTTTTCTGAATTCATGGCCCAACGGGGCATCCTTCATCAATCTTCTTGTTCGGATATACCACAGCAAAATGGTGTCGCCAAAGGAAGAACCGCCACTTACTAGAAGTTGCTCGATCATTGATGTTTGAAATGAAGGTAGACAAATCCTTTTGGGCTGATGCTATCATGACCGCATGCTATCTTATCAATCGCATGCCGTCCTCTGTTCTTAAGGGTGCGACACCACATTCTCTTCTTTTTCCTTCGGAACCCTTGTTTCATTTACCACCTCGTATATTTGGTTGTGTCTGCTATATTCGTGACCATCGTCCAGGACTTTCCAAACTAGACCCTCGGTCTCTTAAATGTATTTTTGTGGGATATTCTCGTACACAAAAGGGATATCGTTGTTATTGTCCTTCGTTGCATAAGTATTTCACCACTGCAGATGTCTCCTTTTTTGAGTCGACTACTTATTCTGATGAACCAATAGAGCCTCCTACAGTGAATGATGATTTCTTTACATATATCATTATGAAACCCACTTCGGACTCTGCTCCAATCCCTCCACCAGTTCAACATGTATACAAGACGTCATCATCAGCATGTGGAACCCCTTGCAGATGTACCTCCGCCTATTTCGTCTTCTCCGTCTTCTAAGTCTGAGGTAAGTCTATCACATAATGATCTTCATATCCCTATTGCTCACCGCAAAGGGGTTCGCAGTTGTACCCAACACTCTATTGCACAATTTGTCACCTATTCTGGTTTGTCTGCTTCTTTTCGAGCTAGTCTAGACACTATTGATAAACATCCTACTCCCAAAACTGTTGCTGAAGCATTATCTAGTCAAGACTGGAGGACAGCTATGGAGGAGGAACTAATGGCACTTGACCAAAACAAGACTTGGGATCTTGTTCCTCTACCTAAAGGAAAAACTACCATTGGATGTAAATGGGTGTTCATGTTAAGGTTAATCCCGATGACTCTCTTGCTCGCCTCAAAGCCGATTGGTTGCTAAAGGTTATACACAGGTTTATGGGATTGATTGTGTGATACTTTCTCTCCAGTGGCTAAGATGACATCTGTTCGTCTTTTACTTTCATTGGCTGCTTCTGCTTGTTGGCCTCTTTTTCAACTTGATGTGAAAAATGCCTTTCTCAATGGTGATTTAAATGAAAAAGTGTATATGGAGCAACCACCTGAGTTTGTTGCTCAAGGGGAGTCTGGTCATGTTTGTCGTTTGAAGAAATCTTTATATGGTTTGAAGCAATCTCCTAGAGCCTGGTTTGGAAAGTTTACAGAAGTGGTGCTCAAGTTTGGAATGTTCAGATGTAGTGGAGATCATTCTATGTTTTATCGTGTTTCAGGAGCTGGTCAGATATTTCTTGTAGTTTATGTCGATGATATTGTTATAACTGGAGATGATTTCACAGGGATTGATGAATTGAAATTGCATTTGCAACAACAGTTTCAAACAAAGGATTTGGGACGGCTTAGATATTTTTTGGGTATCGAAGTGGCACAGGCAAAGAAAGGTATCCATATCTCACAACACAAGTATGTTTTGGATTTGCTTAGAGAGACAGGTATGCTAGGAGCAAAACCCCTAGATACACCCATGGAAGTTGGCTCAAAATTAATGGCGAGAGGAAGGTGAACTATTGAATGATCCGAACGGTATCGAAGGCTTGTTGGAAAATTGAATTATTTGACTGTCACTCGACCCGATATTTCCTTTTCTGTGAGTGTTGTGAGTCAATTTATGTCTTCTCCTCGTACCTCTCATTGGAATGCTGTAGTCAGAATTTTGAGATGCTTGAAGAAGACCCCAAGTCGTGGTCTTTTCTTTGGTGATCATGGTCACAGAGGAGTGGAAGTATTCTCGGATGCTGATTGGGCTGGATCTCCTACAGATAGAAGATCTACATCGGGTTACTGCACTTTTGTGGGGGGAAACCTAGTATCTTGGAAGAGTAAGAAGCAAAATGTTGTGGCTAGATCCAGTGCAGAATCAGAATACAGAGCTATGGCTCAAGCTACTTGTGAATTAATTTGGATACGTCAGCTATTAATTGAACTTGGATTTGAAGATCCTGCACCAATGAAGTTGTGGTGTGATAATCAGGCAGCAATCCATATTGCTTCAAATCCAGTATTCAATGAACGTACCAAGCATATTGAAGTTGATTGTCACTTTATCCGTGAGAAGCTTCAGGCTGAAGTTATTTCTACTAGTCATGTTAGGACTAGTGAGCAACTAGCTGATATTTTCACCAAGTCATTAGGCAATAGTAGAGTTGAGTATATTTGTAACAAGCTGGGCATGCTTGATATCTATGCTCCAGCTTGAGGGAGAGTGTTACAATATGAGGGTTATTATGGTCATTAACGCTGATAGGGTTATTATGGTCATTAAGTATTATTTAATAATAAAAGGTGTGAGACGTGGAAACCCTAATCAGTTTTTTACGTTCTCCTTCTTTCTGTTTTACACATTCTCCTTGTTCCTTCTTCATCAATTTCTACATCGCTCTCTTTTCTTCTTCTATATTAATTTCTACAGAAGCAATGTCATCATAGCAGCATTAGCGGTGATGGCAAGATGCTGTGTTCTATTCATAGCAACAAACATGCTAATAAAATCAATAAGGTAAGTATACAAAGAGCTGCCCACCTGAAGCTGAGAGCAAGAACCCAATAACGCCTCAAGGGTCTGCAAATGGTATACATCTGGGAAGACCTGGATCAGGCATTCCATCAGATAATACTGGGCAAGATCATCTTTACAGTTGACAACCTGTTCAAAGACAATTTTATCATGATATTATCAAAGACTATGATCCAACCTTTGGAAGAAACAAAATTCAAAGTCAGTAACCAGAATGAAAATAATAGTCAATGCCTATAATCAATCATGATACCTGCTCCAAGACCCCAGGAAGAACAGTTTCTTTGTATATTTCAAGATCCACACCCTCTATCTGACTAAGAACATGGAGGTTTTTCCCTACCTGGGAAAATTAGTCATGGTTAATTTATGTGTCTTAATATAACAGAGCTGAACCTTGGATGGAGACAATGTCAGATTATTACAAGATCACGAAGCTCACTCCTTTCTTTTTCCTGCTTCTCTCTAATCCGACCAAGACCCTGCGACTAGAATGTCAAATTGAATGCCTCAACCCAGGATCACCAAAGACAATGAATGACAGACAACACCATAAAACCTACATGCCAAAAAAATTATAATTTCATGATTCACTTTTAGCATGTAATTGCAGATACCATGGCACCATAAATGTCATTGAAGTATATCATAAGGATGAGCAAGGTTCACCTGATGCTGCATGCGGACCCAAAGCTTATTCATTTCAGTAAAATTTTGCAGCACAAATTCAACAGCGTCCATAACAGTGTCGCCACCTCTGCAGGTTGACATGAAAGCCGATAAATCAAGAGGCCAACTGATCAAGATGATTGACTTGTAGCCAATCACCAATCATGTCCAATTTGTTACTATATACTACATAAGGATATAAAAAGCAACTGACATTCCCAGAAAAGATATAACTACGAGGCGAAACTAATAGAGCCACAATACCTCAGCACTAGATGTATTCTATAGTTTGGATCTATAAGAGGATTTAATTACAAATAAACAACTCAATGTATGCAGAAGAAGTACTATTGAACTACAAGCTTCCCAAACACAGTATACAGGGAGAATGCATCAAATCTGACCACATTATCCTGGATGGGAAGAAGAAAGGAAGGAAGGAAGAAAAAGTTTGCATCTTAGTGAAATTTCACTACAAGTACAAACTCAGACATGATTCTCTGTCTCTTCGTACTTTCTTGAAGAGTCAATCTCCACCTTGAACAGAACCAACAAGGGACAGAAATAAGAAATAGAGCATGAGTCATTAAGATGTATTTTGTGACTTTTTCATTAAGCAAGCAGATACCAATATATTTGCCTATTAGAGCACAAGCCTCATCATAATGTCAGCCTGTCTCGCATGCAGATCTGTATCCAGGAAGAGAAGGCTGATCCTATTAATGAACTTGAATGTGAAGTGGAAAAGCATAGAACAAGTACTCATACCCTTCATATTCAGAACCAATGTCAGGTAACTTATCTCTACTGACTTGAGATAGGTAACTTCTTAAAAACAGGCCCCGTATTGGATGCTGAACACCACGGCACATCTCAACATGATCTTTAAGGATATCCTTGGCAGGTGCTTCCTTGGACTTGATGTACACAGATCCCACAGTACATAGGAGATAGCTGAAATTCCAAGATAAAAGCTCAAAATGCACTCAGAAGACATTGGCAGGGAAACAATTATGTGATCTAAGTATGAGTGAAGGATACACATAACAAGATGAAGATAGTAATACAGCTACAGAAATGTCGCCAAGAAAAAAGATACATTCACATGGAGTTAGAAACAAAGCGTCGTAATAAAGAAAAAGTTACTACAGATGTAACAAGTGCATTGGATGAGGCAACATCAACTCCTGGAATTAAGGGTCATTTCATATGAGAATCTTGATTGGCATTCTTCTCTGGCAATACAGTAAAGTGTGATTGATTAACATACATGCTATGAATAGATTGATTTGCGTACATGGTGCAAAACAAATCGCACTCAGACATATTTCTCTGATCCACATGGTCGTTGTGTGAAATAGAATGTCATTGCCACCTTCATGCATATTACAAACATCTAGACTTTATTTTTTCTGGCTACCAATCCACGAAGTATTAAAGGTAGTGGCCTTTTGGTGGTGGGTTGTGCACTTATGTACCACTATAAATTTCTGGTAGGATAATCCCACACTGTCAGCTGGTGCACTGCTCAGATATTGTTTATAATGACTCAGCCCGATTCATGTGGGCCAAGCCCCCAAGGAGCACTAGAGGTGGTGGCCTTTCGAGGTGGGGCTCACTTATATATCGGTTGATAATCGATCTCTCTATCAATTTGGGACTACTCCAGCTCATGCAAAGGACAGTATGAGCTAATGCTTTTTTCTCACACTTAACAACTTATATCCATCATGGCTACTCATAAAAAGCTACCATGCTGTAACAGCTGAATTCAGTTATGAAGATCATGGATTAAATTCGTATGGTTGGCAAATCAAAACAAACACGTTATAGCAAAGCTGAGAAGACACAAATAACCAAAAGAAAAAAGTTCTGCCCAAAAAAAACGCAAAAAAGAAGAAGAGAAGAATGAGGCCATAATCAAAAAGCTTTGCCAACCAAATGGCGTTTATGCACATTCCCGTCACTTACAGTCGGGGCAATATGTTGCCAGCATGCTGCACGAGCTCATACAAATCAACTATGGAAACGCCGTGCCTGCCTTCGTCCTTGAAGAACATCTCCAGCCCCCTCAGTTCATCGAAAGCTCTCATATCTAGTGGTCAACCAAACCGAAAAACGGCCAAATCACCGAAAAAACGAAACGAAACCAAACGAGCACACCTTGCACAATCGCCTTCCGAGTTCAAAATCTACCGAACCACATCGAAAGAGAGCAATTTCGATAGCAACAGAATCACTCCACGCCAGCAAGTCCAGGAAGGGGGACAGAGAGATCGAGAGAGGACGTACAGAGATCGTAATACTTGTGGGGAGAGAGATTCGAAGTCCGGAGCTCGGACAGCATCAGGGCCGAGTACTTGAGAGCTTCTCTCAGGTTGTTGGCGTCCTGAAACGAGAAAGGATCGAGCGAGAACAGCGAGATCAGAAAGCCAGGTTTTAACGACACCACGACGCGACGGCGCCGCCGCCGCGGAGATCGGAGGCGGAGGGGGAGGAGGAGTTCGGAGACGGGGCGGCGAGAGAGTACCAGGGCGCGATGCATGTAGAAGGCGTTCTGCTGGATGGCGGCGATCCCTTCGGCCAGCCATTTCTCCTCGTCCTCGGCTCTTTCCAGCACCATCGACGCCGGTCCGAGAGATTGAACCCAGAAGGAAGAGAGAGAGAGAGAGAGAGACGGAGAAGGAGCTGTTCGTGCTTAATCGCGGGCGAACGGGGGAAGAACGAATGATGCCGGGAGCCGTACGCGACCCTGATCGGCCACTCCCGAATTAGCAGAAGCCAATTTTTCCTGCGCTACGAAATGATTCGCCGCGCGGCGGGCCTACAAAACGGGTTGGTAAGACTTCGAGAATGTGATGTCGAGATCTACCAACCAACATCATAACCGTTTTTCAACGCCCGCATTTCCAGTTGCATACGAGGTTTTGGTTTAGCATATGAAACGCAAATCACTTCCATTCATCACATCATGAATCATTGTCGTCCAACAGCAGCGACATTCAGCACAGTTCGGTTTTTGAGCAGGGTCCACGAGATCGTACAACGGACCTCAGGTTTATCCAAGCGCCATTTCTCACCATCTTTGAATCAAACAGTGACAATTTCCACACTAAATAATGCAAAGGGACAAAATTTCTCTTTCATTTTGCTCAACTTATGTACATCTGTGCCGCTTTACAAAGTAATTTGAACGGGGAAAAAAAGAATTAAAATGGAACAGTATAAGGCAAGGCATAAATCTCGGCCTCAGGTAAATAATGGGCTTGCGGTGGCCAAGTAAAAGGAATTGCTGCGTCGTCCCCTACTTTAGGCAGCTTCGGAGATTTCGTCTTGAAAAGCCAGTCCTCATCATCAAGTTCACCAAGTCCGTGATCCAAAGGAAGAGGCGCCCAATGTAGAGTTTCATATGTGGATTTAAGCTCTGACAATTCATTTCTGGCCGATGGAGGGACAGTCTGAAATGCTGTATCCAATTGAGGAGAGGCTTCTGGCTTCACCAATAAAGCCTCGTGACTATGCTGCTTAGGAGGAAAATCTGTTCTTCCGGATGTAGTGCACTCAGGTTGTCCAACAGGTGGACTCTCAGGTGCTGCTGCCCGTTTCAACCGGATTCTGAGAATGTTGCCTGTGATGTCAAAAAAAATAGATACGTCAAATATAATCACCAATCACCAAGACCAAACACGACCAAACCAGCACCAATATTAATGCAAATGAACAAAACTTTACCACGTCGTTCAATGCTAGAAGTCGAGGCATTGCTGCTCCTGCTCTTGCTCCCATCAGATAGGTAGCCAACTGGTTGCTCATGCTCTTCTGTAATTGAACTCTTCTCCCCTTGCTCAGAGGAGTCTTTACTCATGGGAGGGGAGTCTGAATCAAAAAATTTTCTCTTCCCCACTTTGATGTCTTTACTCACTGGAGGGGAGTCTGAATCAAAAACTTTTCTCTTCCTCACTCCTGCCGGTGCCGGTGGTTTCTCATGAAATTGTCTCTTTACCTTGCTAACATTACCAGCAGCAAAGGATTTCAGGGGGTTTTCGATCTCCTCCTTTTCCCTCTTGTTTGGCTTACTTCTTTTTGTCTCAGCCACCTTCTGCTTTTCCTTCTGGAGCTTTAAAGCACCAGAAGACATTTAGCACAGAGACAGGAAACCAGACAGGAAACCAGCGGACCAGGAAACCAAGAAGCAAGCACGACCAAGCATTATCATAAAGCATTGGTCGCAATAAGACAAGTTTTTTAGTTCTTTCCACATGAAAGAACCAACACATTCAGGTCCAATCAATCCACTCACCCTCCCCCAACCAGCAGAAAAAACAACATAGGTAGATAACATTATTTCTACCTGTTGCGAGTGAACATCTAAAAAGGCTAGCATCAGCAGCCAATATGACAATTTTTCGGCACCATCAAATCCAATCAATAATAAACCAATTTCGGAAATCCATACAAGGATGCCAAACCAGTACAGATAAGCAGACAAGATTGAGTGTGCTCGTCAATCTCAGGAAATAACTTGAAGAATACATGAAAGAGATGTCACGATCGCCAATTAAAACAATCCATACACCCAGTTTATTGTTAATCATTACCAGGATTTAAGATTAGATGCACGATAAGACATCTCACAAAACGGTTTTAGTGTTTTTTCAGTTTTAGTCCAAATCACTGAAATTAACCCAACAAAAGAAATCAAAAGAAAGAATAGGTGCATCTAGCAGTCCGCATATTTCGTAGATGCATCAAACACTTCACTCAGCATATTGAGTTATTGCATATTTCGTATTTAAGTTCAAATTACTCGTGCAAGGAACTACAATCTTTACAAGAATGGCACCAAGCTGCGGAAGTATTGCCTCACTAAACACAGAATATAGACAAAGTTTGCTCCTTTCACTTCTTGCCCCATCATGTACAAAACAGAGAACCTCATAATTACAAGATCCAGAAAATACACGGGCAACCAGCGTCTATCACTAACTACGCGCAACACAACCTACACAGAATATGGACAAAGTTTGCTCCTTTCACCTCATAAAGATCCAGAAAATACACGGGCAACCAGCGTCTATCCCTACGCGCAACACAACCTTCCACCCGACGGGGTCCAGTCCGATTCAAGATCCAGGCAAACCTCACATCACATGTACAAATCGCTACACAGACCCCCGCCAATCACGGCCGGAGCAAAACCCAAGGCCGTAGACAAAACCGAGAAATTGCGAGACAAAACCGAGAAATTTGCTCAACCAACCTTAAGAGACCCCATCAAAGTCTCCCTCAGCGTCCCTCTCTTCACGCATCCCTCGCGAGGCGTGTAGGGAAAGCAACGAGACATCGTTCCAAAAGACTTCGCCTTTCGCCCACACGAGAGAGGATCGCGAGGCACGCGGTCGGATCGAAACCCCGATTCGAATCCCAAACCCGAGGCGAAGCCGGAGAGGAGTAGAGGACGGAATCCCGCCTGCAGGCGCGCGCGCTAGGGAAGGAGGAAGATGGAGAAGACGAGAACGCGGGATATAGGAAGAAGAAAACCCTAGCCCCCCAAAAGATTCTGCTATCTGTACAGCCTTTTGCTGGGAGCAGGGGGTCGTATTTATTGCGGAGGTCCACCGACTTAAGGTTTGCGTGGCTGTGATGTACCGATAATGCCCTTTTGTTATGGTTCCGTCTCCGCTTAGACTCCCCCACCGGCGCCGCCGGGTCGGGCCTTACGTTGGGCTTGACGATTTCTTAGTTGGGCCCGCCCATTATCAGAGATTATTAATGCCTCTAAATATCCTTGACCGATCGAAGTGGACAAGCGGAACTCCATTCCGCGAAGAAACTACTCGTCCAGGCTCTCCAAATTAATCCTCGAGCTGATTGATTAGCCTCACACGAGTCTAGCGGGTTTTCAGGCTCATGACCACCTCTCATTATTGGAAAAGTTCCAAAGGATAAGGTTAGATTAAAATGTCGGGACCGATTTCGAATTTTGTTTGAATATAAGGTACCTGAAAAATTGAATTTAATTGCTTAAATTAACAAGATAAATGCGGTGCTCTTTTGATGTCTCATAAGCTTGAGCATAGGTGTACTTACTCGTATAGATTTTTCTTTTATATTCTTAATTTGCACCATGTAATTTCGCCATATGTTACTTACCAAAAAAAAAAAAAAAAAAAGCTATATGTTGCTTCGGTACTTGGATATTTGTACAAATGGTCCCTTAATTTTGGATTAATGTGTTTATAAGGTTTTAATTTGTCAATTATAGACTTTTATTTTATTTAACAAGTCCACAAACTTTTAACATATATTAATCTACTTCCTAAATTATATAAAAATGTTCGATATTATCTCTTAACTTGAATTAATAAAAGGTCATTATTAAACATTTTTAGTTTTGGATTAGATTGAATATGTACTAATAGTTTATGGACTACATCATACAAGTTAACTTTATAAAGACGATATCTCCTAATGTTTATAAATTATACTAAACAAATAAAATTCAAAAAAATTGTACTTTTCATCAAAATTTTGAGGTCGTTTATGTAAATTTCTTTTCCTAAAGTACCGCGTGATATTCAATGTATCGGTGCCAAACGAACAGCTTGCAGCAACCCGCGCCACCGTAGCATTTTCCGTCACGGGCCAGTCCCGTGGAGAACCTTCTACGGCGTGTGGACTCTTCCCTGCTGCCCTTTCAAACCGGTTCCGGAATTCGAACGATGACGACGAGGTCGATCAGAGGAGCCGCCGCTTTCACCCGCGCCGCCGCGGCCGGCGGAGCAGCCTCCGCCGGCGCCTCCCAGCACCGCCTCCTTCGAGCCGCGCTCCGCAATCCCCGGGCGGGCACGAGCTCCCCGTGGCTCTCCGAGGTGCTGACCGGCCGGCGCTGGCCGTCGATCCCCTCCGCGTCCAATGGCGCCGCGGGGGCCAGGCTCGTGTCCTCCGTCGCCGCCGCGGCGACGTCTGCGGCTCGGGAAGAGGGCTCGCGAGGGGCGAGGTTTCTCGCCGGCGACGTCGTCCTCTACCAGTACGAGGCTTGCCCTTTCTGCAACAAAGTTAAAGGTTAGCTACCGGGCTTCTCTAGAATCTCTTAAGAAGCTAGAATCGTTCAGCGAGTGAAGCGCTTCGCCGTTTCTTTACATGCCGCTTCTTGTTTGCGTGGGAAGTAATCGGTGTTCTTTGGCCCTCGAAGGCTGAGCGTGCAAAGTTTTGCCGAAAGAGAGTTCAGTCTAGTGGAGTGTATGCACTGAGAGATGCATCTCGGGGATGTACGCTTTGGCTGATCCCTTTCTCTGGTTCGAATCAGATTGTCGTCGAGATTTTGTTCGCTCACAGTGGTTTCTTTGTATTTGTAGCATTCCTTTTTTCCTCTAGTCATCACAAAGGGAAGTTGAGGCTTGGGGAAATGTAAAATGATAACGATGAAGTTAATTGGATCGCATTGGACACCGTAACCAGTATCTACAGAATATGTAGGAAAATAGTTCTTGGCCAGGAAAACCAAAGGGAGAGAATTTAAAATGCTGAAGTGTGGCTTCGCTTGTGCTGCTGGTATTACGGTGTCTCTCATGATTGTTAGTATGTCACTTGTTGTCAATTATTAATCTCGCATTTGGGCATCATTAACTTCATTAGAATGTTGTTTGATTTTTTTTTTTTCTTTTCCTTCAGCGTTCTTGGATTACTACAAAATACCGTACAAAGTTGTGGAGGTCAACCCCATCAACAAGAAAGAGATCAAATGGTCTGATTACAAGAAGGTGCCTATACTGATGGTAGATGGAAAGCAGATGAATGACTCTTCAGGTTGTTTGTCATTTCCCTTATACTTTTTATCTCTCGCCTGTTCTTTCATGTTGATGCGATTAATGATATCTAACTTTGGAGCATTCAAGCCTATTCTGCCGAACACGCAAGTTTTTGAAGGTCTTTTGATTTTCAGTCACACTCTGCAATGACCGATTTTGGTGTGTGCAGCTATCATTGATCAGTTGTTCGGAAAAATTCATCCTGATGACTTGGCAGAAAATGAGGAGGAGAGGAAGTGGCGTGGGTACAATTGACTTCTCTGCCATTTTCTTTTTGTTTCTGGGGTTTCTGTGACTTCATTTCCTTTCATCCAAGCTATCTTAGACATCTCCTGTTATGTTTCACACAATGTCACTGACTCACCATTGGTGTGTAATACAACTGGATGTAGGTGGGTCGATAATCATTTGGTTCATGTTTTATCACCAAATATATACAGAACTCCTTCAGAGGCCCTTGAGTCATTCGACTATATTACTACCCATGGTAAGGACAACATATGCATTGGTGTTCCTGAGTTGTTTTTGGCAACATATCTGTGTCTTTTTTTTTTTTTTTGGAATTTTTACCCCATTTAGTTGCTAACTGTTGATAGCTTGTTCCAATTCCAACAAAAAGAAGCAATTAGCATGGAAAAATTTGCTGGCACTGTTACTTTAATACTTAACTGTACTTTCTACTGCTTTACAAGTGAAAGAGCTGTCTACAAGCTGTGGGAAATCATTGTGCATTTTACCGGTAGCTAGCAAGTAGACAATGGCAGCTCAACCTATGGATGTGCTTAAGCATCTATTTTTCGAAAGAGCATGATCATCATTGATCATTGTTTACCTTTTACTGAGATATGAGCAGTGAGGCTAAGCTAGGTGTGTTGTTATGCTTTAGTTCACAGTAGTTGACTTGGCAGTGCCCTTTTTCTGGAAAGGTTTATTTTGGTACAGCAGCAAGAGTTGACAATGAGTCAAGCTGTTTGTTTAAGGAAACACAAGTAAACTCTGGTCAACCCCATAGGGAGCTTGGTCCACCAGCTCAAGTTTTCATTTATTTCTGCAGTGATATGGTATCACACTTGTTGTCTATCGTAGGACATCAATTCTAAAGCATCCTGAATTCTTAGATCATAGCTGTTTTGAGCATAGTAGGGTTTTGAATCCAGAAACCATCTTTAATTCCCAGATCATAGCTGTTTTGAGCACAACCAGAGCTTTCTGCGAATCTGTGAAGTTTCTTTTTTCGAAGATAAACAAGTTTAGATTTTCTGAATGCCCACATCTTTTGACACATACAACCCAGTAAAATGCGTAGACAATTATGATACTAAGAGTTATACACTGTGGCAAAAGTTTGCAACTGATTCATGATATAACATTAGACATGCAAAGGCACCACAAAGACTCAGTCAACATCCATGTGGTCTTCCTTCCATCATGTGACTGATGTAACCTTTTGTGGTTGGGCTAATGTTGCTGTTGATCGTGATCTTTTATTTCTTTTAATCATGTTTAGTACTAGACTCACTGTAATTCATTGTTCGGCTAGGGTTTGGCTCTAGGACCTGTAGTTGAAGTGCACTAGTTTTCATATTCTTAAGTCTTTGCTAAGCGCTTAGAGGATCCAATATCTATACTCTAGTTTCATCTATTTCTAGTGTATTCTAAGCTTTTATGAGATCCGTACTCTTCTTTCATCATTTCTATTGTTGCCTGTTTTAGTTTGTCAATTCTTTTTCTCTCTGATCTTGTGAATTTCTTGTGTACTATAATTTCAATAAATACTAGTTTGATTTGCACCATTTCTTTTGGTGATGTTTTTTATTCTAAACAAACAGTTTAGAGTGCACCTTTTCTGTACTCCTCGGTGTATTTCTCCTGCTAATCGTGATGAATATCTACTTATTGAGTATCATACTTGCTGTATATACTTCAATGAATTATGATTATAGTATGATGAGGATCCACAATTATAGGCAACTTCAGCTTCATGGAGAGGTTAATTGCCAAGTACAGTGGAGCTGCAGCTATGTATATGGTGTCGAAGAAGTTGAAGAAGAGACACAACATTACAGACGAACGTGCAGCCTTGTATGAAGCTGCTGAAACATGGGTGGATGCTCTTAAGGGGAGGCCATTTTGTGGTAAGCTCGATCGGTTCTGCTCATTGGTTGGTCAGAAGCAGTGAGAAGAATGCTGCAAGACTTGATTCTCTTTTCTGGTGGTTATCTGCAACAGGTGGCGCAGAGCCTAATTTAGCCGATCTCGCTGTTTTTGGCGTGCTGAGGCCGATCCGGCACCTCCAATCTGGGAAAGATATGGTTGAGCATACTCGGATAGGTGAATGGTATGACAGAATGCACCATGCCGTGGGGAATTCTACGAGAGCAATGACTCAGTCGTGGCAGGAGTGTAGGGAAAAAATTTAGAGCAAGGCGGACGATGTTGTCGAGTTGGCAATGCCTTGAGTCTCATAAGAAACACCCCCCTTCTTTTTTTCTGTCGGCATTTTGAGCCATATCTACTGTTCTTATAGCATTGATAGAGTACCGTGTCAATAAGTTGTTTTTGCCATTTTGACACGCACTTCAATGAATTGTATGCACTGATTGCACTCTAAGCCGGTGATAAAATCTGCAAGCGGTGGTTAGTGTTCTACGAATGTATGTGCACTGGTGACCTGATGCTTGTTTTGCGGTCTATGCTCCGAGGCTCGCCCTCTGCTGCTGCTTGACTGTGGAGAAGCTTTCTAAGCATCACAGAAGTCGCCATGGCATGTGGTGAGACATTGAAGTCGGACCCTTGTCGATAAAATGATAGCAGAGTCTGTGCATCTTCTAACCGAGTTGTTTGGGATTTCGACCCTTGACTGGATCCTTTGGTAAGTTCCTAAACAGTCAACAGGCCAGCCAACTCCAGGGATCATTGACATTCAATTTTCTGCTTTTTCTGCACCTAATAAAATGATAATGTAGTAAAATGCCTCAAATTGTCATGAGCGAAGGTACTTATAATTAGGGCCCATTGAGAAAATGCAAATACCTTGGGCTAGAGGAGTTTTCCAAAATGCTTTGGTGTTTGGCAAATTATAACTTTAAAGTGTATTGAAAAGTGACTTTGGTGCAAATATTATTTGGTAAATTAAATAATGTTTGGTAAATTCTATATTTACAAAGGGCTTTTATTAATTTTAAAAAAATTAAAATCAAATCTAATGAAGCATTGTCATCGTTCGACAATTGGCCAACCGTTGGCAACAAGATCTAGCTATCGATGAGGTAGCCTAAGGTTGCGACTTCAAGTGCCGTTGCCTGGGTCACACGAACCTAGGCAGCAGCACCTAAGGTTGTGAACCCACTTGACAAAGCCGTACGAACCCAAGTGACGCCACTTGAGATAGCGTGAGACTCAAGCAATGATGCCTGAGGTCACGGCATCATGCAACCTCCGATGAGGTTGTCCGGTGGCTAGATTTGGTTGTCGGTAGTTGGTTGGTCTCTGGTAGCCTCGCTTGAGGTTGGCCTCCACTAGATATAGCCTTTGGCAACCTTGCCTAAGGTTGGCCTGCGCTAGATCTGGCCTCCATAAGATAAACAATCGCACTAAAAAAAAGTTAGCAAATGAGCGGTAAGAGTGGACTTGTATTCCCAAAATGTCAAAAGTTCAAAGTAAGTGTGAAATTTCTTTGGACTTTCAACATTTCCAATATTGACATTTGGTTAATGTACTTCCAAAAATGCTTGCCAAATGCCTAATAATTTCCTCGAGGGACGTTGAGAGCTCAAAATCCCTTGGGAAAATTGAACCAAATGGGACTTTGGTGATTATACTTGATAGTCATAATTCTCTGATAAGTTTTGACAAATGACAAATTAGAACCGCCCCTTCACATCTAGCAATTTTAGTCTCGCACGGTTGAATATTTTCACGCTAGCAAATTTCAGTGAAAGATTATAAAAATCTGAGTTTAGTGCAATTCTTTTTTGTTTTTTTCTCTTCGAACTTGCTTTCATGATTGCGATACTCTTTAACGAAAAGCTTTATTAGGGTGCATTTGATAACTTTTCCATTTCTAAGAAAATTTTTTGTTTAGAAATAATTTTATTCATTTCTGTTCTTAAGAACATAAAAATAATTATTTTTTTTTACCTTTTGTTTCTGTTCCATATATATTCGTTGGCTACTTTTCCATTCCGACAAAATAGAATAATTAGCTGACAATTTCTATTATTTTTTTTGTTTTGTTTTGAGAAACAAAAAGAACACAAAAATAAAAAATCAAGATAATTACAAAACATTTCCTCAATGGTAATTATCTTCAAAATTTTAGTTTTTATACTTATGGTCCGTAATTTTTTACAAAAAAATTAGTAAAATTATTGCTTTTTTAGCATATCCAACATTTGAAGATTTTTGTTACTTACTATTGCAAATTTACATACCAAACTGAATTGGATTAGCTGATTTTGTTCTAGTGTTGTTTTAGTTTCGATTCCTAAAAGTGAAATTGGTGTCTTGATGGTCCGGTTTTCGAGGACTAGACCGAATCGAACTGACTAAGTATATTAATAAAATGTGAGTTAAACGCTATCTTTGATTCAGTTCCAAATAATGAGAAAAAGGTTAATGGAGAAAAAGTAGTAGGAAAACATAAGTGATTAGTTTCATTGTATCGGATTGGAACTAGATCAAACTATTGATTTAATCCGGTTCCCAAACTTAAGATCAGCCAACCCAGTCCCTAATTCCGATTTTTGAGAGTTGGATTGGGAACCGCCATCGGCCTCTCCTGTCGGCTCGCGTGTCCACGCCCTCCCCCACCGCCCTGGAACTCCGAAATTCCCATCTTGACCTCGACCTCGTGGAGCAACCACTCCACCAACGCGGGCTCACCATAACTCGGCGTGCGTGGGGCTCCACCCGATCTCTCCTCTCCCCCCCCGAACGAACCCCTCCCTCTTTCTCTCTCCTCTCGTTTCCGCATTCCTAAGCAACCGGAATCATCTTTCCTCCTCCTCCATCTTCCTCGACCGAAAATCCAATCCAATCCAATCCAATCTCTCTCCCCCCTCGTCATGCACCAAGGCAACTACTCCTCCGCCCCGTTACCACTACCCTCACCTCCCGCCCAACCTTAACCAGCAACCGGAATCATCGGAAAATTGACTCCTACTGATATTCAATTTTTGAATACCTCTTGCAGAGGCCATGGACTTCAAAGATTGGTGTGAAAGTGAGTGTGTGAGGGTTATTGGGATTAAAAGGTACTTCCCCACACTTTCTACGGTATTCCTTTAAAGTTTAATTTGGTCATACTGTGGACCATTCATAATGCGATAAGTGGTAGCATATGAAACAAAAGATTGTCAGCAAGAGCGTGAATGGACCTTTTGTAATGACTGCTCAATTTCCAGCCTATGCAACATTTTCTTTACCAGTAATATAGCTTAGTAAAGAGCATGAAGCTTCAAAATAAAAAAGGACCTTAGCGCATATCGTGTTATTGTAGCAAAATATCATTTACTTGATTTTTGCAGATATCTACTTCCACTCGAGTATAATGCAATCATCTTTATTTTTCTGTAGATACAAGTTTCCTGGAATATTGCTTGAAGCAGGTCACGATCAGAGGCCGAGATGCTTTTGATTGAGAATCTTGGATCCTTTGATCCCGATCATGAGTTCATTGACAAAATTCCTGAACTACAAGGAATTGTTACCAGCAGACGTGCTTGAAATTGCCTTTCAAAGTCGGAATGATGGGAAGGCACCTCTTGTCAGTGGTGCCGGAGATGTGAATTCTGATGATCTAGGGCAGCTCGATTCCTTAAGAGGTCCCGACGGGCCTCCAAAAAGAAGGCAGCAGCAAGAAGAAGGGGGAAGAAAGGGAAGAAGGCCAACCCTTCAGTTTTAGGATTTATTAATGTTGTCAGTAACCGGATCATGATGGGCGAGATCCAGACGGTCGAAGAGTAGCTGGGTTTCATGGGTTGGATGTAAATACATGTTTTGATTGAGTGGTCGAAAAGTCTTGTCAGATTTTTATGGCCGACCCTTTTTGTTCTTCCTTTTAGAGCAACAGCTGCGGCAATAATTTAATCTGCTTCCAGCCATTTTGTGCACTCTGTAGTCTAGTCATTTTAGCTGTGTCAAACTTGTAACTTTATTTCAAGGGAACTCGTTCCTTTCTGTTCTTGGAATACTTTGAAGTGCTTTCGGTGTGATATATCCGTGGACAACGTTGTTATCGAAATCTCGTGTTTCGTCACGTAAAATTAACACAGCATTCAGAATGATGTGCAGCTTTTCGGAGGGTGAATGGGGACAAAAATTGTGGAAACGATGAAGTTAATTTTTGTGGAGTCCTATGACCTGTATGCAAGAATTTTCTGAAGTTTCTGATTTGTTAATAACAATAGTAAACCCTAGTGTCCAGCTGCGGACTATTACCTTAACAAGCGAAAATTACCAATTTTTTTTAACCCTATTATAATTTTATTAATTTAATCCTAAATTTTTTAATTATATCAATTAAGTTTTATACATTTTACGTTTTGTTAATGGTCAGAAGTCATTGCATGAATGTTGATCCTATGTGATACAATTAGAATTAGTGTGGATATTTATTATTTTATAATTTTAAAAATTTTTCTTCTTACTTTTTTTCCTTTAATTCTCTTTTTCTTTTTTACCGTTTCCGTCTTGGCAGCCCTCCCTAGTAAAAAAAAGAAGAAAAGAAAAAAAAATAAAAATAAAAATTTGAAAAATATTAAAATATTATTAAAAATTATATATATCAATATCAACTGTGCTATATACATGTAGGACGGCTAATATATATGTTAGCGATTTCCAACTAGATGAATGCAGTTGGCAAAACATGAAAAAGTTGAAAACTCAATTGAAAGATTTAGTACTGAATAGATTAATGTTTCTTTTTTTTAAAATATAATTTTCCCCATTAAGCAGCTAGTAGCCTCGACTCGGTTCAAGGATATTCAACTGGCATTGTGCAAGCAATTAAGGCTTTGTTAATTTCATGGAAAATGTGTTGTTTTTGGAAAATATTTTTCAAGAACTTATTTTTCAGGAAAAGAATAACATATTCAATTGTCCGGCTCAAACCTGAAAATGAAATGAAAATTATCTTTTGCCATTCGGTATCTGATTTAATTTTCCTCTATGCACTCATTTTGATCATTTAAAAAAATCTATTCTTTTTCATTTTATTTTAAAAATTCAAAATTTTAATTAATTTTCTTTTTCTTTTTTCCTTTTCCTTGAGAAGTTGCCCGCCAAGGTGATGGCTAGCAAGCTAAGGGATGAGCTTGCCAGCCTCTGATGATGCTTGAGCATTGCTGATCTATGAGGCTAGAGCCTTATTGCCCCTCTAATGACAATCGAGTATCGTTGATTTGGCAAGGCTTGAGCCTCCTGTTCTCAAGCTATGCTCGAGCCTTGCTGCCCTCTGGGGCCATTCGAGTTAGCCTGTGGTTGGTTGCCAACCTATGCTGTAGTTAGCAATTGGTTGAAGAAGAAGAAAAAAAGAAAAATGACAAAAATAAAATATAATTAAAAATTCAATCAAAAAAAGGAAAATAATAAATAATAAATAATTAAAATGAGTAGTGCAAGAATGCGTTTTCCTTTATTTTTCATGAATTGAACATTTGAAAACTTCGGAAAACATTCTTGAAAGGAAGCGAAAGGAGCCTTGAAGAAAAGACAAAGCTTCACCGATCCTCTTAATTCATAGTCTCTTACGTATTTACATTGCCTTTCTTTTGTTCTTTGTCCACGTACTTGCTATGTAATTCAATTCAAAAAGCGGCAGCTTGACTCATGACATTCCCTGATCTCCACCTTCTTGTTCCCTCTTCAAATCTGCAGGTGGTAAAAAGCAATCCATGGACAACCCACATATGTTGAAGTCTACCTCCTCGATCCTCCAAGTCTCCTCGATCTTCCGCTTGTGATTTTGCCCAGCTCCATACCTGAACATGGTCACCGAAGTCTTCCCACCATGAGCGATGTTGATCCCATCGACGTTTCTGTAGTCCTCGATGGTCGACTCCATCGTGGTTTCCCAGAAAACACTGTCGTTCCCCCTTATCGACTTCATCCTTACTAACTTGGTGTCCTCGAAGTGGACCAAGAGGCCGGTCCTCTGGCTGAAGTAGCCCCACACCTTGTGATGGGTGAGCTCGGTGTTTGGCGAGCTCTGTGCTTTGAGGATATTTTGGGCCGCCTCGATCTTTAGAGCAAAGCAGTCTTCACCGTTGATCGTCTTCTCCCCAATGCACACTGCATCCAGGAATAGGTTGGCCGTCGATCTTGGGTCCAAGCCCTAATCGTAAGTAATGAAATTTAGAAAATTTAGATCAGACTCCAAAAAGGGACCAATAAAACTGAACAAACTGATTGTTAATACGATCCCCCAACTCCAATAAATTCATCATTGATGATGACAATTGTTGATCATTTTTGATTTTACGGCATTTGATCTGAAGTTCTTTCCCTGGAAAATCTGATCCTTTCTGGTTCTGCAGAAAGAATCTCCAATCATTCCTCGTTTCAAAAATGACTTCTTCCTGCTTTGTTTCTATGAGAACGCTCGTATCTCATAAATGTAGTCACTTTTTACCAAGATTTCGAACCGTGAAGCTACCAAAGCCACCGAGAATACTGATTTCTAAAGCCAGAAGTTTTAAGAGTAATCATAAAAAGGATACCTGAAAGAAGCGGCGAAGGGGTCTAGGAGGACCGCGATTGGCATGGCAAGGCTGAGAGGAAGACTGGTTCCAAGCGACTTTACCGTCGCTGCCCGCGCTCACCTTGAGTCCCGCAACCACCAGCTCGAGGAACCAGAGATCGGGGTTCTTCTGCCACAGCACGAACCCGCCGACCTCATTACTCCCGGTGGCGTGTACGCTGCCATCGCCCTGCCGCATCTCAGATGCCGCCATCTTCACCTGCCCCACCGCGTACATGCTATGCACAGCGTTCAATGCCCCTTGCCCTCCTGTGGCCGCCAAGTACTGCTGAATTATGTACTGCGCGGTCGAGGCTTCCTGTTTATCATAATGCCACACAGAGATTTACTTTAATTTCATTCTCAAAACAGTAGGAAAATAAAGGAGAATATATCAAACAATTACACATGCAAGCCACGAATACCCTATCATGAAAAGACCTTTTCTCAAGGGCAAAAATGAAAGAAAAGAACATGATAATTTGCAAATAAATCAAACGTGATTTCCTGACCCATCGACACAGGATCTTCTGGTGCGTAATCTTTTGCAGCGAGCAAAGTCGAACGGAGGGCAAAATATTGCTTTCCAAGCACAATAACGAATTAATCATCTGAAAGAGAACTAGGAATCGTTCCTCTTCTTGTTTTTGGCGGGAAAGTTAGTGATGACAGGAGGTTAGGAGTAGGCTTACAATGGTGCAACCCTTGAGGGGTCGGGTTAGAGCCTGATCCGACTGGACCTGGAAAGGAATAAGAGGCGACCCGACGAGCTTGAGCAGAGCCATGAACTCGTTCCTCGACCCGGATGACAGATGCTGCTGTGGTTGCGATTCTGACGACGAAGAAGACGAAGAAGCATACGAACCAGAAGAGGAGGAGGACTTGTTGCAATAATCAATGGCGGATGAGGACGAGGACTGGGCCTTCATCAGAGCGCGGAGGTTCTGCCACCTCAGCACGGCATTGGTACCCATGCTGGTGAACATCTCCTCTGGGATGGGCACCTCCAGGACGGTGTCAAGGCCGTCCTCCCTGTCAAAGTTGGGGCACAGCTTCCTCATCGACAGCGACGACCAAGACGATGTCGTCGCTGCGTACATTGATTGTCTCTTTATCTATATACTTTTCGCTCGAAGGATTTCTCGTCTTTCTTTTTACCCTCCAATGAGAGAGAAGGAGGAGGAGGAGGGAGAGGAAGGAGAGAGGAAGGTTTCTTTTCCCCTCCCTGAGATAGAATATAATAGCCTTTTCTGGATTGTTTTGGCTTTGGTTTTGGTTTGGTTTGGAAGTTGTAAGGGGCGAATCAAGAGAAAGAGAGAGAATTGCATTGCATTCTTTGTAGTTGACGTGCAGGCACGAATTCAGGGCTAAGTTTGGTTGGTTTATTTTTGGGTAGTCAACGAGCTCGTCGTGGTCAAAAGTTCATCCGCAACTTACAACCGATTTCGCCTTGGTCATTAATAAGAGACAGCGTGGATTTCAGATTCCATTTCCATTTCTGTGCCAGGTTATCTCCTATTGATATTGAATCTCTATCGGTCAATGTAGCCGACCCTCAATATTGCTCTTGGTAAGACGGGCAATGAGAAGCCAATGAACATCTTGGTTATGTTGCGCACCATTTATGAGTTTTCTTGTATATAGTTTTCTTGTGTATGATCGTGAGCTCTTCTCGTATATGATCGTGAGCTCTTCCAAGAACATGCTCATATGATCGATGAGAAGCCAATAAACATCTTGATTCCTTTGCATTGGTTGTGGTGTTCGAATTTCGGATGCCCTTACCATGGTGTGTATGCTAAACCCCAGTGAACCCTATCCTTCATAATGAGTTTATTTTATATTCAATTTAATTATTTAAAATATACCACAAGCCTCGTTTCTATGCTTAGGTTCGGGGACTTTATGGTAATTTGCTTATTAAGGCCCTCTCTGCAATTAGATTTTGTTGAATCGCCAAACAGACCCCGCGAATCACGGGGGCCGGAGCAAAACCCAAGGCCAACCAACCTTTAAGAGCCCTCTCGAGAAGTCTTTTGGGCGCGCGCGACGGAAGGAGGAAGATGGAGAAGACGAGAACGCGGGAGAGAGGAAGAAGAAAACCCTAGCCCCCCAAAAGATTCTGATATCTGTACAGCCTTTTGCTGGGAGGAGGGGGTCGTATTTTTAGCGGAGGTCGACCGACTTAAAGGTTGCGTGGCTGTGATGTACCGATAATGCCCTTTTGTTATGGTTCCGTCTCGGCTTAGTCTCCCCCACCGGCGCCGCCGGGTCGGGCGTTACGTTGGGCCTGACGATTTCTTAGTTGGGCCCGCCCATTATCAGAGATTATTAATGCCTCTAAATATCCTTGACCGATCGAAGTGGACAAGTGAAACTCCATTCCGCGAAGAGATTACTCGTCCAGGCTCTCCAAATTAATCCTTCCAGCTGATTGATTAGGCTTACACGAGTCTAGCGGCTTTTCAGGCTCATGACCATCTCTCATTATTGGAAAAGTTCCAAAGGATGAGGTTGGATTAAAATGTCGAGACCGGTTTCGAATCTTGTTCGAATATAAGGTACATGAAAAATCGAATTAATTGCTTAAATTAACAGAATAAATGGGTGCTCTTTTGATTTCTCATAAGCTCGTGGAGAGCATAGGTGTACTTACTCGTATAGATTTTTCTTTTACATTCTTAATTTGCACCATGTGATTTAGCGATATGTTACTTACCCAAAAAAAAGAAGAAGCTATATGTTGATTTAGTACTTGGATGTTTGTACAAATGGTCCATTAATCTTGGATCAATGTATTTATAAGCTTTTAATTTGTTCAATGCATATTATTGAATTTCAAACTAATATTCAATGTGAGTTATAGACTTTTATTTTATTTAACAAGTCCACAGACTTTTAGCTTAAATTTAATATATTTCCTAAATTATATAAAAATGTTCGATATTATTTTATAACTTGAATTAATGAAAGGTCATTATTAAACATTTTTAGTTTTAGATTAGATTAAATATGTATTGAAAATTTATGGATCACATCATACAAATTAAATTTCTAAAGACGATATCTGCTAATATTTATAAATTATATTAAACAAATAAAATTAAAAAAAATTGTACTTTTCATCAAAATTTTAAGGTCTTTTATGTAAATTTCTTTTCCTAATATGTACGTGATATTCAATGTATCGGTGCCAAACGTACAGGCTACAGCTTGCAGCAACACGCGCCACCGTAGCATTTTCCGTCACGCGCCAGTTCCGTGGAGAACCTTCTACGGCGTGTGGACTCTTCCCTGCTGCACTGTCAAACCGGTTCCGGAATTGGAACGATGACGACGAGGTCGATCAGAGGAGCCGCCGCTTTGACCCGCGCCGCCGCCGCCGCCGCCGCCTGCGCCTCCGAGCACCGCCTCCTTCGAGCCGCGCTCCGCAATCCCCGGGCAGGCACGAGCTCCCCGTGGCTCTCCGAGGTACCGACCGGCCGGCGCTGGCCTTCGATCCCCTCCGTTGCCAATGGCGCCGCGGGGGCCAGGCTCGTGTCCTCCGCCGCAGCGGCGGCGACGTCTGCGGCTTGGGAAGAGGGCTCGCGAGGGGCGAGGTTTCTCGCCGGCGACGTCGTCCTCTACCAGTACGAGGCTTGCCCTTTCTGCAACAAAGTTAAAGGTTAGCTACCGGGCTTCTCTAGAATCTCTTAAGAAGCTAGAATCGTTCAGCGAGTGAAGCGCTTCGCCGTTTCGGTACGTGCCGCTTCTTCGTTTGCGCGGGAAGCAATCGTTGTTCTTTGGCCCTCGAAGGCTGACCGTGCAAAGTTTTGCCGAAAGAGAGTTCAGTCTAGTGGTGTGTATCCACTGAGAGATGCATCTTGGGGATGTATGCTTTGGCTGATCCCTTTCTCTGGTTCGAATCAGAGTGTCCTCGAGATTTTGTTCGCTCACAGTGGTTTCTTTGTATTTGTAGCATTTTTTTTTTCCTCTTATCATCAGAAGGGGAAGTTGAGGCTTGGGGAAATGTAAAATGATAACGATGAAGTTAATCGGATGGCATTGGACACCATAACCAGTATCTACGGAATATGTAGGAAAATAGTTCTTGGCCAGGAAAACCAAACTAAAGTGAGAGAATTTAAAATGCTGAAGTGTGGCTTCGCTTGTGCTGCTGGTATTACGGCATCTCTCATGATTGTTAGTATGTCAGTTGTTGTCCATTATTAATCTCGTGTGTGGGTATCATTAATTTCATTATGATGTTGTTTGATTTTTTCTTTTTTCTTTTCCTTCAGCATTCTTGGATTACTACAAAATACCGTACAAAGTTGTGGAGGTCAACCCCATCAGCAAGAAAGAGATCAAATGGTCTGATTACAAGAAGGTGCCTATACTGATGGTAGATGGAAAGCAGATGAATGACTCTTCAGGTTGTTGGTCATTCCCCTTATCCTTTTTATCTCATGCTTGTTCTTTCATGTTGATGCAATTAATGATATCTAACTTTGGAGCATTCAAGCCTATTCTGCTGAACAGGCAAGTTTTTGAAGGTCTTTTGATTTTCAGTCACACTCTGCAATGACCAATTTTGGTGTGTGCAGCTATCATTGATCAGTTGTTCGGAAAAATTCATCCTGATGACTTGGTGGAAAATGAGGAGGAGAGGAAGTGGCGTGGGTACAATTAACTTCTCTGCCATTCACTTTTTGTTTCTGGGGATTATGTGACTTCATTTCCTTTCATCCAAGCTATCTTAGACGTCTCCTGTTATGTTTCACACAATGTCACTGACTCACCATTGGTGTGTAATACAACTGGATGTAGGTGGGTTGATAATCATTTGGTTCATGTTTTATCACCAAATATATACAGAACTCCTTCAGAGGCCCTTGAGTCATTTGACTATATTACTACCCATGGTAAGGACAACATATGCATTGGTGTTCCTGAGTTATTTTTGGCAACATATATGTGTCTTTTTTTCTTTTTCTTTTTGAATTCTTACCCCATTTAGTTTCTAACTGTTGATAGCTTGTTCTAATTCCAACAAAAAGAAGCAATTAGCATGGAGAAATTTGCTGGCACTGTTACTTTAGTACTTAACTGTACTTGCTATTGCTTTACAAGTGAAAGAGCTGTCTACAAGCTGTGCGAAAGCATTGTGCACTTTACTGGTAGCTAGCAAGTAGACAATGGGAAGCTCAACCTATGGATGTG
Organism: Eucalyptus leucophloia subsp. euroa; assembly: GCA_017140325.1. Taxonomy (NCBI): domain Eukaryota; kingdom Viridiplantae; phylum Streptophyta; class Magnoliopsida; order Myrtales; family Myrtaceae; genus Eucalyptus; species Eucalyptus leucophloia. The sequence continues at coordinate 11,454,342 of CM029473.1, read as the reverse complement.
CTCAAGCATCTATTCTTCGAAAGAGCTTGATCATTGTTGATTGTTGTTCACCTTTTACTGAGACATGAGGAGTGAGGCTAAGCTAGGTGTGTTGTTATGCTTTAGTTCACAGTAGTTGACTTGGCAGTGCCCTTTTTCTGGAAAGGTTTATTTTGGTATAGCAGCAAGAGTTGGCAATGAGTCAAGCTGTTTGTTTAAGGAAAAAGCAAGTAAACTCTGATCAACCCCATAGGGAGCTTGGTCCACCAGCTCAAGTTTTCATTTATTTCTGCAGTGATATGGTATCACACTTGTTGTCTATCGTAGGACATCAATTCTAAATTATCCTTAATTCTTAGATCATAGCTGTTTTGAGCATAGTAGGGTTTTGAATCCAGAAACCATCCTTTATTTCCAGATCATAGCTGTTTTGACCATATCCAGAGCTTTCTGCGAATAAGATAAACAAGTTTGGATTTTCTGAATGCCTGCATCTTTTGACACATACAACCCAATAAAATGTGTAGATAATTAGGATTCTAAGAGTTATACACTGGCAAAAGTCTGCAACTGATTCATGATATAACATTAGACATGCAAAGGCACTACAAAGACTCAGTTATCATCCACATGGTCTTCCTTCCATCATATGACTGATCTAACCTTTTGTGGTTGGGCTAATGTTGCTGTTGATCGTGATCTTTCATTTCTTTTAATCATTTTAGTACTAGACTCACTGTAATTCATTGGTTGGGTTGGGTTGGGTTTGGCTCTAGGACCTGTAGTTGAAGTGCACTAGTTTTCATAATCTTAAGTCTTTGCTAAGTGCTTACAGGAACCAATATCTATACTCTAGTTTCATCTATTTCTAGTTATTCTAAACTTTTATGAGATCCATACTCTACTTTCATCATTTCTATTGTTGCCTGTTTTAGTTTGTCAATTCTTTTTCTCTCTGATCTTTTGAATTTCTTGTGTACTATTATTTCAATAAATACTAGTTTGATTTGCACCATTTCTTTGGGTGATGTTTCTTATTCTAAACAAACAGTTTAGAGTACACCTTTTCTGTACTCCTTGGTGTATTTCTCCTGCTAATCATGATGAATATCTACTTATTGAGTATCATAATTGCTCTATATACTTCAATGGATTATGATTATATTATGAGGAGGATCCACAATTATAGGCAACTTCAACTTCATGGAGAGGTTAATTGCCAAGTACAGCGGAGCTGCAGCTATGTATATGGTGTCGAAGAAGTTGAAGAAGAGACACAACATTACAGACGAACGTGCAGCCTTGTATGAAGCTGCTGAAACATGGGTGGATGCTCTTAAGGGGAGGCCATTTTGTGGTAAGATAGATCGCTTCTGCTCATTGGTTGGTCAGAAGCGGCGAGAAGAATGCTGCAAGACTTGACTCTCTTTTCTGGTGGTTATCTGCAACAGGTGGCACAGAGCCTAATCTAGCTGATCTCGCTGTTTTTGGCGTGCTGAGGCCGATCCAGCACCTCCAATCTGGGAAAGATATGGTTGAGCATACTCGGATAGGTGAATGGTATGACAGAATGCAGCATGCCGTGGGGAATTCTACTAGAGCAATGAGTCAGTCGTGGCAGGAGTCTAGGGAAAAAATTTAGAGCAAGGCCGACAATGTTGTCGAGTCGGCAATGCCCTGAGTCTCATAAGAAACACCCCCCTTCTTTTTTTCTGTCAGCATTTTGAGCCACATCTGCTGTTCTTATAGCATTGATAGAGTACCGTGTCAATAAGTTGTTTTCGCCAATTTGACGCTCACTTCAATGAATTGTATGCACTTATAAGCCGGTAATAAAATCTGCAAGCGGTGGTTAGTGTTCTACGAATGAATGTGACCTGATGCTTGTTTTGCGGTCTATGCTCCGAGGCTCGCCCTCTGCTGCTGCTTGACTGGAGAAGATTTCTAAGCATCACAGAAGTCGCCATGGCATGTGGTAAGACATTGGAGTCGGACCCTTGTCGGTAAAATGATAGCAGAGTCTGCATCTTCTAACCGAGTTGTTTGGGATTTCGACCCTTGACTGGATCCTTTGGTAAGTTCCTAAACAGTCAACAGGCCAACCAACTCCAGGGATCATTCGTATTCACTTTTCTGCATTTTCTGCACCCAATAAAACGATAATATAATAAATACCTCAAATTGTCATGAGCGAAGGTACTTATATTTAGTGATTATACTTGATAGCTGTAATTCTCTGATAAGTTTTTACAAATGACAAGATAGAACCGCCCCTTCACATCTAGCAAATTCTAGTCTCGCACGGCTGAATATTTTCACGCTGGCAAATTTTAGTGAAAGATAATAAAAAATCTGAATTTAGTGTAATTTTATTTTGTTTTTTCCTCTTCGAACTTGCTTTCATGATCACAATTCTCTTTAATGGAAAGCCTTATTAGGATGCATTTGATAACTTTTCTATCTTTTGAAAAGATTTTTGTTTAGAAAATAGTTTATCCATTTCTCTTCCTTGGGAACAAAGAAATATATTTGTTTTTTCCTTTTTTTTTTGTTCTATATTATTCGTTGGCTACTTTTCTATTCCAACAAAATAGAATAATTAATTGACAATTTCTATTTTTTTTATTTCGAGAAATAAAAGAACAGAAAAATAAAAAAAAAAGGATAATTACAAAACATATCCTCAATGGTAATTATTATTCAAAATTTTAGTTTTTATACTTGTGTTCAGTAATTTTTTACAAAAAATACATAAAATTATTGCCTTTTTAGCATATCCAACATATGAAGATTTTTGTTACTTCCTATTCCAAATTTACATACCAAACCCATTGTGTTAATTGCCAAATGGAGTCGTAAAATTAGGGTGTGTAAAATAGAATTCTTGAATTGAATCGGATTAGTTGGTTTTGTTCAAGTGTCGGTTTCTAAATGTGGAATTGGTGTCTAGATGGTTCATTTCTAGGTGATTGGACCGAATCGAACTGACTAAGTATATTTTTTATTTTATTTTATTGTTTCTTAAAAATTAATAAAATGTGAACTAAACACCATTTCAATTTTTTTTTCCATCTCAATTTGGTTTCAAATGATGAGAAAAAATTTAATAAAAAAAATAATAGAAAAAAATAAGCGATCAATTTCATTGTATCGGGTTGGAAACTAGACCAAATTATTGGTTCAGTCCCGTTCCCGACCTTAAGACCAGCTGATCCAGCCCCTAATTCCGATTTTTGATAATCGAATCGGGAACCACCTCTACAAAAAATTTCATCAAAAGTCAACCGAGCCACACCATCGGACGCCAGACGAGACGGCCGTGGAAAGACCGCTCTGGACCCCACCGCCATCGGCCTCTCCTGTCGGCACGGGTGTCCACGCCCTCCCCACCGCCCCGGAAACCCGAAATTCCCATCTTGACCTTGACCTCGCGGAGCAACCACTCCACCAACGCGGGCTCACCATAGCACGGTGTGCGCCGGGCTCCACCCGATATCTCCTCCCCCCGAAGAACGAACTCCTCCCTCTTTCTCTCTCCTCTCGTTTCCGCGTTCCTAAAGCAACCGGAATCATCTTTCCTCCTCCATCTTCCTCGACCGAAAATCCAATCCAATCTCTCTTCCCCCTCATCATGCAGCAAGGCGACTACTCCTCCGCCCCGTACTACCACTACCCTCACCTCCCGCCGAACCCTAACCACCCGGCCGTCGCCGCCGCCGATCCGCCGCCGATGTCCTTCGCCTCCGCGCCCCCTTCTCCTCCGGCTACTCCCCCTCCGACTACCCCGCCTACCCCCTACGGCGCCCCCGCCCCCGATCCGATCGCCCCCCGACCGCCCCCTCCTTCGCCCCGCCCCCGATCTCCAGCTCCAACCCCCAAGCGCCGCCGCCGCCCCCGCCGCCGGTGTCCTCCTTCGTCCCTTCTACCCCGCAGGCCCCCTCCTCCTTCCCTCCCTTCGACTCTCACGCCCCCTACCAGCCGCCCCCGCCGCCGCCGCCGCAGCAGTCTTATTACGCGCCGCCCCCGCCCCCCCCGCCCGCCCCGCGCCCGCGCCTCCTCCGCCCGGGCCCTACGATCAGCTTCAGGCCGCCGCGAGCTACCCTCCGCAGACCTCGATCGCGCCCCCCGCCCTGAACCCTAGCACGAATTCGCCGTACTCGTCCATCTACTCCTCTTCGGCTCCGTACAACCCGCCGTATGAGCCGACGTATGATAATTCCGTGAAGTACGATCAGGGGGGATCGTTCCTCGATGATAGGTATGGCGGGGGATACGGTCGTAGCATGTCCGATTACGGGTCGGATTTCTACAGGAAGCAATCGGATGTTTCGCAGTATGGTTCGGGTTCGAGGCGGGAGGACGCGTATGGAGATGGTGTGTTTGCTTACGAAGGAGGGAAAGTCGAGCCATACGGTGCTCGAGGCACTTCTTCGAAATCATCGACCTGGTCTGCGTTCGATGATTATGGAAGACCAATCAGTTTTCCCTCTGGGAAGGAGTCTTCAGTCAGCTCACCCAAGATTGTAAGAGCAGTGCCCAAGGCGGAGACGCAGCAGGATGTAAAGAGTGGGGTCCAGAAGTTTAGGGTGAAGCTCTTGCCTGAAAGTGGTTCTTCAAGTACAATGGATGTTCTCTGTCAGGTTTGTCTTTGCTTGTTTATTTTGCTTAATTTCTACCTTTAGAAGTTTATAGTGTGCAGAGTAGTGAGTTCATCGTTAGTATTTCAGCGCTACTGAATTTGACTCGTTTAATGCCTAGTTTGTCTTAAATCAGAGGCTAACCTAAGATTCTTTGGGGTTCTAGGACAGATAGACCGTATGACCATCAAAGTGATTCATTACAAAAAAATAAACCTGCAAAGTATGGGTACAAATGATCTGATGCAACTGAATATATTACATCTCTTGACTGTTTGAGTTGTAATGTTATGATAGTTTTCATTGTGATTCTTCATTGCAAGTGAACTGAAGCAACTGATTTTTGGCTAAACTGCCATAATGATTTTAAAATAAAAAGCAAAGAACTTTCCTTTATCAGGCAACACCTGTTTTTGTTCTGGAAAACCTTAGCACATCCTACACTAATAGCTTGTAAGAGATGCAAGGTTGTAGTTTTGTACTGTCTTCATTATTCCAGTTCCTGTTATACTCTTTGCTTATTACTGAAGCAAGTAAAAGGATTGCCTGCCTTAGATGCTAATTCTAATTTTTTTTTTTTCCATTAGCTCATGTCTTAAGAAGTTGAAGATATGCCCTTTTGATCTTTAAATGTCTTGAAGATCACTGTTTGACAAAATAATTGCTTGATAGATGTGTTATGTGGATTTATCATAAAATTATGTGGATTATGAGGATTGTATATGTTAGAGATAAATGCAATGTTAGCCATCACTGTTTGTAGATGCCTTCAAAAGACTAATATAATAAAAATTACATAAGTCACCATAAAATCAATCGATAATGTAACTATTACTGACCAAATTATATAATGAGGGAAGGACACTGACTGCATCTGCTGTAGAAAACGTTAGTAAACAACCTAGACTAGTTAAAAGAGGAATGGTGAAAATTGGTATACCTAGAAGGTTTCTTGTTTAGTACCCATATTAGCCCAAATAGTTAGGTCCTCTTTGACAACTTAATTAAATGCCGATAACTGAAAAATTTGACACTTAATAAGATTAAAAGAGTCTGGTAATACTGACTAATTTTGACTAGACAGATTCATTTAAGCAAAAATTTCATTCAAGATGAAGTAAGGAAGCAGTTACTTAATTTGTTTGATGGAAAAACTTTTGTGGGAGTTAGAACTTTACCAATTATATTGCTAAAGCCTATTATCACATCTGCAACTCTTTTTTGCTGAGAAACTAACCGGATGCAATGTTTATCTTCCAAAGCTTATATTGAACAATCTTTTGTTAAGCACTTGTTTTGTTTGCCTTAAAATTTTTTTTTCCTACTAATTTGAAAATTTAACATTTTATAGGTGTATACATGTCAATATTTGCATTTTTCTGAAAGATGTGTTTTGCATAAAATAAAAATCGAAGTATAAGAACTGCTGGATTTGGAAAAAATAACTTAAAATCCATACAAATCAAACATATTCAGTGTCTAAGTTCTGAGAACTTATTTTTCGAATTTATCGTATAAGCTGTTCATTGATTTCTCAATCTCATCAATCTCGTTACTATTCATATTATCTCCTTACCATGTTCTTAATATTAATTCAAAGATCTTAAACATCTCTATGTTTTGTTGTAAGATACCTGTAGTAAACAAGAGCTGCGACAATACAGTAGATCATTTTGTCTTATTCTTGCTTTTATCCTTCAGTCATTTGGTGGTTGATTCTATTGCGACTGATTCTTGATGTTACATATTCTCTTTCAGATAGGCTTGGATGGAATTCGTATGCTTGATCCTTCAACAAGTCGGACTTTGAGGATATACCCCTTAGAGACCATCACCAGATGTGAAGTGAGTTAATTGTCCTTGTTTACGCGTTCTTTTACAGTTTATAACTTAATGTTGACCTATGGATGCATGGTGCCACGCAGGTGACAGATTCATCTATATTTTCATTTTGGTCAAAGAGTTCTGTGGATATTGAACCCAGGCGTATTAGATTACAATCAAATCGTTACACAACTAACACACTCCTTGATACGGTGACAGCTGCAACTGTTCAGGTAGAATGCTACATCTGCATTTACCAATTATGTGCATGATGTGGTGGATGGATAAATTAGTGAGCTGACAAGGCTTGTCCAATGTGTGTGTGAAGTAGACTTTTTACCCTGTTATGTTAATATGTTATAATTTGTAGCCACTTATGAATGAATTCTCACACTCTATCGCCGTTGCTTAGATATCGAGTATTTCCTGCCTTTTTCCTTGCTTTCATGTGCATACTGGCGCAAGGCCAAAGTCCTTCCTTTCACATGCATTTTGGTGGGACTTGCAAGGCCTTGCAGAAATGCAAGCCAGGCCTTCACTCATTTCTAAACTTTGAAACCTCACTGGACTGGCTGGTTTGACTGGAACTGGTCTTAGGTCTGGTCAGATTTAGACTACTAAATTGTTTGTGGCTAAACTGGCATTGGATGCTTTAGAGTTTTCATCCAGGGACTTACTATTGGATGTACATTGTTCACACCAGCTGTTCATCTGCTGAACCATAGTCTCTGTGGATTTGAACCTTTGACCGGGGTCCAAGGATTGAGATGCACTTGTGCACTTGAACTGTTAGACCACACGTTGCCCATACTTGCAAAGAGATGAATTCATTTAAGGATCCATGTCTCTGCATTAGACCATCAATAGAAAATGGCTCCATAGTTAATTTTTTTTGTGGACCTTAAATAGCACCATAATATATATATATATATAACTTGTTATGTAACTTTAAATAGCTCCGTAGTTCAGCTGATGGTTTATGTGCTTTCTGGACTGAAAGTAAATGTTTTACATGCTCCAGTTAAAGGAAATGGGTGGAAGGAGCAGGCCTTCTGATCCTGTAAAGACAAGTGAACAGTCTGCAGAGAGGAAGAAAGGTATTGCTGACTGGATGAATTTGATGAAGCCTGGCAATGAAGAGAAAGATCACTGGGTATAACGCAAAATCCATTTTTATCTTCTTCATTCTCCCCGGGGGTGTATGCTGATGGAATTGATGTTATTTTGTTGCATTGGCTATTTGGGCAAGCATGCGTTAGTTTTTTTGTTGCTTGTGGCATTTTCCCTGATGCTGAGGTAAAAGTTCCTTCAGTCGGTGGCAGCTTCTGTTTAAGCTTTGGTTTAATTTTTGCTGCAATGGTTTGCAAGTAGGCTTTTGGGAAAACAGGATTGTTTGGAGATCTTGATCTGTCTAGATTTGTGGAACTCCATTGAAGAAACAAACTTGCTTCATGTGGACTTGAACGCATGCATTTACATGAACTTGGAAGCTCCATTAGGCAAATGGGATGGAAATTTTAAACTATTTAGAATTCTTCCTGCTTTGCTAGAGTCTCTGTACAGATATGCTTACCTTACGTCTTTGCACACCTGTTTGATTGGTTAGATTGTGGCCTTACCATAAAATTGCCTTTGTTTCGAAGCATCTAGTGGTAGTCTTTGAAATGGATGCTTACGGAGGTTTTTTATCATCTCATTTTATGTGGCCCCTCCAGCTTTTTTAAGGATTTCCATTTCAAGCTATATCAATTCTCGAGCAATCACACATGCACCAAACATCTTCAAATTGCTTATGCATATTTGATGCCTTGAAATCCATTTGGCGTGAGTATTTTCAAGAGTGTACTCTACAAGATTTTGCACTTCATTGTCCCTATTTTATTGTCCATTTCATGGAAGATCTGACGATTATAGATGTTGACATCCTTTTGTATCCTGGATCTCCCTCTTTACAAGGGCTTAGACTAGCTACATAGAGATCTCATGCAGACCAAAATTGGCTAGCAACTTGTGCCATGCCATCAAAATTGTGTTTTTCTTTTTGTATTTGTGTTGGTCATTTATGTCATCAACATATAGTGAAAATATGGATCAAAAAATGTCAAGTGTGTCGTCTTTGAATTAATCATAGTCACCAAATGCTGATGTCTCTCAGTAAATCCTTTTTGTGTAAAAAGTTATCACCCTTTGAAATCGTATTATATCGTGTTTTACCAGGCGTTTTGTATGCATTTATCCTCATTCTTAATGAGAAGAATGAGAAGTTACTCTCAAAAGCATGGAAGTATCAAATCATTGGTTTCCTTAGAATCTCACATCAGCCTTGTTTGCCATAAAAGCTACTCACATGCCTTGGTTTTTCCTTATTAGGTTCCCGATGAAGCAGCTTCAAAGTGTACAGCTTGTGGAACGGATTTTAGTGCTTTTATTCGCAGGGTACGTACTTTTATATCACTACTAGTCTCTTCAGTGTTCATCTATATTGTTTTCCCTCATGTCTGGTTTTTTTGGATTCAGCACCACTGCAGGAACTGTGGAGATATTTTCTGCGATAAATGTACCCATGGCAGGATTGCCCTAACTGCCGAAGAAAATGCTCAACCAGTTCGCGTTTGTGACCGTTGTTTGGTATATTTCTTGTTTCTTTGAAGTGAATGTACCCCACATGTATCTTAGTATGTGCTTGGGCCTGAGACCTATTACAACTTGCAATAGGCTGGCTTATTACACTCCTCATACCTTGTCACTCTAAACAATGGGGTTTTGTAGGCTGAAGTCACTCAGCGACTGAGCAATGCGAAGGAGGCATCTAGTAAACCGGTGGGATTTCAGAGTCATGAGGACCTTGCAAGAAAGCTTCAGGTAGTGTTTCTGATACTTTGCATAGATAGCTTCAGGTAGACATGTTCCCTGTAATTTCTTTGTGGCAAAGTCTTCGGACAACTTTGCGCAATCTTTTTTGAGGCTCTTTTGAAGAAAGTGTGTTGTCACGCTATACCTTTCTGACATTATTTGTATGTGACAGGAGGAAATGGAGAGGAATCGCAAAGGATCAGCGGGTAATTCTCTAATCTTAACTGGATACACGTGTTCTCAAGGCAGCTGTTTATTTTCAGAGGATCCATTTTTTTAATGTACCTGATGGATTCTGTCATGAAAGTACCCTTTTTTGGCTCGTTGTTAGTTGAGCTTCTGTCTAGTGTTGACAGAGGAACTGTCTTTTTACAGGCTCCCAGTCAGATGGTTCTGGAAGGAGGATGAAGGAAGTTGCCTGTCCCATATGCACTGTTCATTTGCAGGTATGAGACCCTTCACCAACAACAGCTCAGATGTGTTATGTTGGTCCTATTGTTAAATACTTAGATATTAAAAGGGGTGTGCTCTGGAATAATTGCAGGTCCAGGTTCCAACCTCTGGTTCTGAGACTATTGAATGTGGAGTGTGTCAGCATCCCTTCCTCGTGAGTGCCCACTAGTGCCACCCTCTTTGGGCGATGAGGCTTCTGCATTATAACTTGTTTGAATTGTTTAGCATGTGGAAAAGGGCTTTGGATGGCTACAACGAGATTAGCGACCTATTTAGTAAATTCCTTTGCTTTCTTTGGAGAATTTGAGCCAATGTTGGTAGTTCACGATATATTACTGTAAATTGAGATTTGAGTTGGTGCTGAGTGTGATAGTGACTTTTGTACATGGATGAACTGCAGAATTGTTGGTGCGGGTATTGTGGTATGCGTATCGCATGCCAGTGACTTGTTGCAAGTTACCTTTCGATGTAAAAAATAATTGATCATGTTAATCCCGTGACTTATTAGCATTTTTCTTCTTGCAAGTATCTTCTTTGTAGTTTGAATTATAGCTACCGTTTGCTTAGGCGTACCATGTCGCATACCTCATAATCATCAAGATCCAGGGGATAAGTTGCAATAAAGTGGCTTAATTGTGTTGGGATGCAGTTTAATCATGTTCATTTATGCCATGGGTCAGGTGTTTTTATATACTAGAGAAAGGTATTCATCGTCCCACAGTGTCTCAGGATTTTCTTAGTGGTTGTGAGCGAGACACCGAGGACGATAATCTGTGCGTTTCCCCACCTTAGTGAAAAGTCGACTCCGTTCCGCTACAGGGTATTCAAATGGTCCAAGAAATTGGACAAAGTCTAATAGGGAATGCTCGTCCTCTAAAATGAGCACTCTAGCTCTTTCTAGTTATGGAATTATGCCTGGAATGAAAATAGGGAATACCTATTAGAGTGATGAAAATAGAAAATACCTGTTAGACTGGTTCCAGGTTCAATACAAGTTCCATTTGGAATCTACTCACTGTAAGAGTTCTTATTTTTCGGAATTTAGAACCTGTTCAGTATACTCTGAAACCTAAAACCTACATATCCTGAGTTTTAGGGTTCGATTTCAAGTTCTGTTTAGGTTTGTTTCTCTTATTAATTGTATGATTGTTATGAATCTTCATTTTTAATGACCACTACTTTCTCTTAGTACCAATCGAGAGTACACAAAATCAAAAGTCACCATACCAGCACATTAACAATTGGAGCTTATCACTTGAACACCGAAGTATTAAACATATATACTTAAAATTCGAACCCCTATATTCATTACAAGACCTAGGGAGTGTTTGGTTGGGCATTCCCAAGGGGCTTTGGGAGAAATTTTAGGTGTTTGGCAAGGGCTTTTGAATGCCCATTTGCGAAATGCAAGCATTCCACATGCTCAAAGCCCAATGCTGGGTAGGGCAACTTTGAGCATTCAGCATTCTCCTAATGCAAGTTCATTGTTCACGCGTCATTCTCCCACGACTTCTTCAAGTCCTCCGTTGCCGCCTTCGTTGTCAACGCCGTCCTCTGCTGCCGCCTTCATTGTCAACACCGCCTCCGCCTCCGTCATCGATGCCGCCTCTGCCTCCGCCTCCGTCATTGACGCTGCCTTCGCCTCCATCATAGACGCCTTCCTCTTCTGCGATAGATCCATCCTCGACGAGCGCGAGCAGCACCGGTCAACTCCTTCGGCTCGTGAGAACTAGGACTCAAGCCACTAGATCTAGCCGTTGGAGGCCAGATCTAGCGGTCCGGAGGCCAGATCTGGCCGTCCGACGGCGAGATCGGCCCTCCGACGCCGATCTAGCCTTCACCCCCCTTCGGCCAACTCGACGGTCCTCCCGCCCCGCCGTTACGGGACACCCCGACTTCGAGTTCTCCACGGCCCCGCCGCCGCCTCGCCTCCACCGTCGACGCCTTCCTCTTACGTGGCAAATCCATCTCCCTCCGAGCTCCTTCGGCTCGCACGAATCGGGCCATCTAGAGGCCAAATCGGCCGTCCGGCGCCAGCGGTTGGCCTCTGCGGCCGTAGACGACGGCGTGCGTCTACGGTCCGGAGGCCGCATTTTGGCCTTGGGGACGGCCACCACCGGCCGCCGGATTTGATTTTAAGATTTAAAAAAAAAAAAATTAAAAGCAAAAGCCCATTTGTAATAAGTTTTGCCAAACGGTATTTTTACACAAGTCACTTTCCAATGCATATTTGCCAAACACCCGAGCATTCCCGAAAACCCCTTTAACCTAAAGATATTTGCATTTGGCCAAGGACATTTCCTCAAAGTCGAACCAAATGGGCCCCATGCCATTAGCTATTACTTTTGACCATCATTGTTCACTGGACTTTACCTCCTTTACTACGACTTACTGAAATGAACAGAAACTAAGGGTTTGGAGTAAGATGACCATGTGGAGATTAACTAGAACGCTTTTATGGAGTATTAGTAAGTGTGACCTCAACTCTAGCAAAGCTCTCACCATTAACGATCATTTACAGGCATTGGAACATAAAACACAAGAACAACGAACCTAAAGTTCAGAAACAAATTCAGATATTGAGAAATCACTAGGACTTAGACGTAAATGACTTGAAGACTAGTTAAGATCATTCAACCTAAATCACTTTACTTTCGGATTACAGAAGAACGAGGTTAACTCCCTCTAAATCCTCATAAACATTTCATCAAATAGGTGATGGGCGTCTAGACTGAATGATGTAGAGGCAACGACTCAATTCCATATTGATACTATTTCGTTTGAGTCCTAGAATTCTCATAAACATTTCATCGAACAGGCCATGGCGTCTCAACTGAATGATCTAGATGCGACTCAATACTATATTGGTACCAAAACTGCTCAATAAGTTCGAAACACTTATAGATACTCATTGTCATAAACCATACAATGAACGTTCGTCTCCCTTATCCTGTACATGTATCATTCGATACATTAATATTAATGATAATTACATTCTTGTTCTCCTATAAATAGGAGTTTAGTTTTGATGTACAATAGACAATCACACAGAAACATGACAGTGAGATACTAGAAATAAAGCTTTCTCATCTTGCTACTATCTCTAATGTTCACTTGCTTTCTCTTTTCTAATCTCTTCTCTATTATATATTCGCAACGCGATATTTTACAACATTTAAGACCTTCGGTGCCTTTATCCTTTTTTCTTTTTGATTGTGTTCTCGGTGCCATTTGGCTAGATCATTGGCTGTCGTTTTTGCAAGAACGGGTCAACCGGGGTAAGATTTTGCTTCATTAATGTCGAGTGAGTAGACCCCCTTTTGCGCGCTTAAAATTGCATAATGTGTGGCGCAACCTACGTTTTGATGCCGTGGAAAGTCGAGTGTTCACATAGGTCACGAAAGGCCATGACTTTTACATCACTTTCCTAAAAGAAATCTCTGCCAAAGTCTTTGGATTTCATTTAATGAGTGGGACTCGATTCCAAAATAGAAACTGATCAAGTTAGAAAAGTGAAGACTACAAAATAAAATATTCCAAAGTCTTCAAGGAACCAAAACTACAATTGGTATAGGCCTATCTATGAAATCCAACCTAACTAGGGGTCATCCTTAGCCTAGTGAGGCTGTCTAGGAGCCAAGTGAAAAATAATTTTACGTAACTAAAAATATGAGATCGGGCACTTGATTATACTAATTCTCGAACTAGTGTTTTTTTGGTATGCTAACTAATGTCGGCTAATGATATTACCTAGTGGGGGTGAATAGGTGATTTCTTTGACCTTGACAAGAATTGCGGAATTAAAATGATCCAGTTTGATACAAGCTTAATCGGATGAAATAAAGTCTTGATATAAGCAGTCTGTTTATATTCTTATAGCGGTAGGTGTCCACTTTGGCAATTTTTTGGGTCCTGATGAAGTTTCCAGAAAATGGGTTCGATTCGTTGGCCTTACTTTCGGCCAACGCATTAGTTGCGAGATTCTGACATGCGACGGCGATGAAAAGCCATGGCATTAGCGGTCTTGTAAAAGATATAGCGCGATTGATCTTATTAAGTGTTCGGATTCCGTGACCATGCGCTGCTTCCTTTTCTCTCGATTCTTTACAAGGGTCTCCTCGTACCTGAAAGTGCAGGGTCAAACCGTAAATATTGTGGTTTTGTGAAGATTCAGGGCGATAAGGAATATAGGATGGGACCAAAAGTGCACCATGAAGCCCTTATTGAATGTATCTGCCGGAGGTTGGGGTGGCCCAAATTGGTGTTCTGGTTGGAAAATTAGCATCACATGTTGTGATCTTGGAGCAACAAATCCGAGTGCCCACATCTAACATATAATTTTCATGAGCTCGGCTATCTTATTGGTGCCGTACTTTTAATTTTCTAACCCTCTAATACCAGCCTCGGCTTTCATTGGGGGAAAACAGGACAATACTTTGACCGGTTTCTTTCTTTTTTTCATTTTTACATTGTTTCCATTTTCTCTTGGCTTAATTTAGGATTAGAATATTTATGAAGGCCCCAAAAGCACCTATCTGAATGGGGGAAACTCTACATATCCCATTAAGTTCAAACCCTTGAATTTGAAAAAAAAGAAAAGAAAAAAAATTACATTCCACAAAACAGATAATCACAAGTAAGAAGGTATTATCACTAAGCTGAAAGAAATCGTTAATGTCATTAGAAAGATCTATTAAATCCAAAGATGAGAAAAACTTGAAATGTTAGCTTTACAACTAATAAGAAAATCATTGTGCATTGTGACTTCTAATTCGTTCTGCTGGATTCATTGCTTTAAAAAGACTCTCTAGTGGCCTAAAAACATTAGCTTTCATTACTGCTGGCTTAGGATTGCTTGGTGTCATATCTCATTCATCGCTAGCATCTTCAATTGAATTGTTCATGTCATCTTAATCACTAACATTATTTTCATCAGTAAAGCATTGTATGTCTATTATATGTGAGTGTATATACCAACGAAAAATTTGACGTTACAGTAATCTTACTTTCTTGTAATCAAAGAAGTAAAGATTAAAAACTTTTCTCCACAGTCGTGTTAATCCATTGCAATAACTTAAAATAATCGAAAGTTCAAAGTATACTAGATATTCACATTCATTTTTTTTTTTTGAGTTCTAAAATTTCTTTTATTTAGGAACGAAATCCACCAAATCTTTTTTTTTTTTGTGGCCAGAGATTAATATTAACTATTCAAAAAGTTGCGATTGAATTCTTCCTATACTACTTATTGTTCGAATATTATCACTTTGATTTTTTTTAAATAAAAGAGAAAAATGAATAAATCCCACCAATTTGTTGACAAAAAAAAATTATGAAATCGGCAAGTCAGTATCATTGCTCCCAACTTCAAAATCACTGGTTGACATTCCATTGTCTATTTTGTAAAATGACCATACGGTCATGTATTCACTTTCTAGTTTCAATTTACTATCATCTTGAATGTTCTAAGTTGCGACAAAATGGTGGGTTGTATTTGACCATATTGAAAGCTTATCTTTCCTCCAAGCTAAAGAACCTTGGGAAGCCTTAGCTTTATTCCAAAGAAGTAAATTCTAGAATTTTAAGAATAGGTAAATAGGATTAGCTCATTAGCAGCTCGAGCTCATAGACATTTCTATTTTGTTTGGATTTGAGGTCCTTTGGAAATTATGGTCATTTAGGAAGGAGAGAAGTGCCTAAAAAAATCGAAGTAACTTTTTGGTTATCTAAATAGGTCTTAAAGAAATTTGGGCTACATCATACAACATTTATTATAATATACTTATTGATTATAGTTTTCTTTACATTTTTAGAATCGATAATCTTTTAAATTTATCTGGTATTATTCCTAATAAAAGACAGGTTAAATATGAATGGGTAGAAAAAAGATTCAATCTAACCACTATTTCTGTAATATAATTATGGCAATCCACACTCAATCTCACTTGGACCCAAATCATATTCAACTCAACGCAAGCTCCAAATTTTAGCAATTTTCCACTTCAAATATTTGTTAGGGTGTGTTTGTTTCACGAAAAATGTAATGTTTTTGGAAAATATTTTTGGGAAACAATTTTCTAGGAAAACAGCTAGTTTTCCTTTGTTTAGTGATACGTAATTGAAAATATTTTTTGGTAGTTGGATTGTATTTGAAAAATGATTGAAGATGTAGAAGATGCCGATGTAGATGAAGAGAAGGAAGTGAAGCCAATGGGAGTGCAGGAGGGGCTAGGGTTGGAGGAGGTGGTGATGACAAAAGGGAGGGGGTGAAGGAGAAGGAGAGGGGAGGAGGAGTTAGGATTTACGTTCAGAGGCAAAGAAAGAAAAGAGAAAACAAGAAAAAAAGAAAAAAAATATAATAATAGCAAATTCAAAATTTTAAGTAGAAATCCTTTTTAATAATAAATTTTTCATTAAGTAAGGATCTTAAAATATTTTAGAAAATATTTTCTAATTCTTTCAAAGGGAAAATCGTTTTTCTGAATTTATACTTTGAAAGGAAAATATTTTTTATTAATTAGGAAAATATTTTTTGTTGACTCATTTTTTTAAATGAATTAAATGCTGAAAAATGAAGAAAACATTTTTTCAAAAATTATTTTTCGTAAAATAAACACATCCTTAATTTTTTTTTTTTTTTACCATGTTCTAGATCAGTTGTCATTTCTGCAAGAATGGGGTGGACCGCGTCCAGATTTGGCATCGTGAATGCCGTGGGAGAACACTTTCCTTATACGCTTTGAATTCAAAATCGTGCAGCACGACGTGGGGTCTGATCTTGCGGAAAATTGGGTGCACCCACACCTCACGAAAGACGTTGACTTGACATCGCTTTCCTCAAAGACCTCTCTGTCGAAGCCTCTGCTTTTCGTACGATGGGAGGGTGGGACTCATAAATAGGTCAGACCAAAAAAAAAAAAAAAAAAAAAAACCTCCGAAATGGGGACTGACCCAGTCAGAAAAGTGACATACGAAGACTTCAAAGGCCCGCATGTTTTCACTTCTGAAATCTGTTTATAAACAAATTTTTTATTTTTTTGTTTAGAAACAAAAAAAAAAACATAAAGGCGTTTGATTGTATTTCTGTTTTTTTATTTTTTTTTCCCGAAACTCAAAAAGAACAGAAACGAGAAACAAAAAAAAGTTATTTCTTGTTCCAGAAATAATTTTGAAGAAACAATTTTTTATTTCTTGTTTCTTTTGGTCTCTCTTCTCTTCTCTTCCTCTTTTCTTCTTCTTTCTCTTTGGTCGGTCGCCGGCTTTAGCCATGGCCGACCGTCGAGGGCCCGCAACGCCGTCGAGGTTGGCGACCTCACCGGAGCGTCATGAAGCCCCGGGCGAGGCTCGGCGTCGCCGGCGGGCGAGGCGAGCCTTGCCCAACGACGGTGAGGCTCGGCCTCGCCAAGGGCCGGCAAGCCTCGCCGTGGCGGGCGAGGATGCCGGCCTACTGTCGGCCGGCGGCCCGGCTGAAAGAAAAAAAAAAAAAAATAAAGGAAAAAATAAAAATTAAAAAATAAAAAATTAAAAGAAACAAAAAAAGAACAAAAATTTACCAAACGTGTTTCTATTTATTTTTTATTCATAGAACAAATTTACCAAACGCATCTTTTTGTTCAAAAAGTGTTCCTCGAAAGAAACACTTTTTTTGTTTTTTTCCCTGAAATAAAAAAAGAATAGAAACGTTACCAAACAGCCCCAAAAGTAACAAGTCTTCAAGGAACCAAAAATTCTCCACTTACGGTCTAAAAGTAATGTAAACGTACCTTTTGTCAGTCTCCGCTTAGGCCATTTTATTGCATTCCCATTATCATGGAAAATGATAGGATCGTGACTTTTCTCTCAGAAAAGATAACTACCCCAGTCCACCTACAGCGTAAAAGTAATATAAACGTACCTTCTGTCAGTCTCCACTTAGGCCATTTTATTGCATTCCCATTATCATGGAAAATGATAGGATCGTGACTTTCACAACCTATTTAAGCATCGCTTCTAGCCTCAGGGAAACACAAACCAACTTATCCAAACTAAAACAGGAGAAGGAAAGGAAGAATCCATGGACTCTTCATCTAAATTCAAGAGGCTCATGAGCCTTGCGGCTGCTCTTGTCCTTTTCACTACCTTTGCCATTCTGCTCCCTACTCATGCTTCTCTTGTAGAAGCACAAGCTCTCCTCAAGTGGAAGTCTGGTCTTGGCAACCATTTGCTTTCTTCCCTCTCTTCGTGGACTTCCTCTCCTCATAATGCCACTAGTTCCAATTCAACCATGAGTCCGTGCACTTGGCGTGGCATCTCCTGCAATCGGGCAGGAAGCGTGGTCGGCATTAATCTCACCAGCGCCGATGTTGAAGGTACGCTTGATGAATTTCCATTCCCATCGTTGTCTCATCTCGCGAATATGGACCTAAGTATAAATAGTCTTTCTGGCCACATTCCTCCTCAAATTAGTCTCCTGAGCAATCTCACCTATCTTGACCTCTTTATCAATCGATTCTCAGGGAAGATATCGCCAAAGATCGGCCATCTAACAAAACTAGAGGCCCTACACCTGATCTCCAATTATTTAAATGGCTCAATTCCCCAAGAAATCGGGCAATTGCATTTGCTCAATGAGGTCGCACTATATTCGAATCAGTTAAATGGACCCATACCTTCCTCATTGGGTAATTTGAGCAAATTAGCTATCTTGTATCTCTACAACAACTCCTTTTCTGGTTCTATTCCTGCTAAAATAGGAAATATGACAAATTTGGAAGTGCTCCACATGAATTCCAACAACCTGACAGGATCAATCCCTTCTACTTTGGGGAACTTAACCAAATTAAGAGAGTTGCAGCTATCTACTAATAAGCTTACTGGTTCCATCCCCCTAGAACTGGGGAATTTGAACCTTCTTAGCTCGTTGAGCCTATATAGAAATAATCTTACCGGTTCAATCCCGCCAATATTAGGCAATTTGACGAAGCTTACCCTTCTTTATCTCTACGGTAACCAGCTTTCCGGTCACATTCCTAATGAGTTAGGAAATCTCCGCTCTATGCTTGACTTAGAGTTGAGTACAAATCAGCTCACTGGCCCAATTCCTTCTTCGTTGGGTCACTTGACCGACCTATTATATTTGTTCCTCCGCGGGAATCAACTTTCTAGTTCAGTTCCTAAGTCCTTGGGGGATTTGATGAACTTAAAGATGCTGGAACTGGATGCCAACGAATTAACTGGCTCCTTACCAGAAAACTTGTGCCAAGGTGAATTTCTTGAAAGTCTCTCAATGAGTGGCAACAAGTTAACTGGTTCTATCCCTAGAAGCTTGAAAAATTGCACAAGCTTAGTCAGACTTCGCCTCGAGAAAAACCAATTGACTGGAAACATCTCCGAGATCTTTGGTGTCTACCCCAACCTGACCTTTATCGACTTGAGTTCCAACAAGTTGTATGGAGAAATCTCAACAAATTGGGGAAGTTGCATGAGTTTAAGTGATCTAAACATTGCTGGAAATAACATCACTGGTAGCTTGCCTCTTGAGATCATAAATGCGACTAAACTAAGTGTAATTGATCTATCCTTCAATAGTTTAGTCGGGGAGGTTCCGAAAGCATTTGGAAAATTGACTTCTTTGGAAGTAATTGATTTGTCCAACAACAAATTCGATGGTCCACTTCCACTTCCGTCACCCGTCACATGGTTCTATTCGATTGCAAATAATAAAATAACAGGGAAGATCCCTTTATCAATATGCAATGCCACCTATCTCTCAATCCTTATCTTGTCTAATAATAGCATAACCGGTAGCCTACCTCAGTGCTTATCAAACTTTGATTTATGGGATTTGAACTTGCAATTGAATAGTCTTTCAGGCACAATCCCTCGAACATTTTCATTGCAATGTAGCTTGAGAAGTCTTGACTTGAGTCAAAATAAATTTGAAGGCACATTGCCCCAATCCCTTGTCAATTGTAAAAACATGGAAGTTTTGGATTTTGGGGATAATAAGATAGAGGATAAGTTCCCAGCATGGTTGGGAACACTACCGAGCTAAAAGTTCTTATTTTGAAGTCCAACAATTTTAAGGGTTTTTTAAATTTTCCAGAGGTAGCTCATCTCTTTTCCAAGTTGCACATTTTGGATCTCTCAAACAACAACTTCACTGGTCCTTTACCAGTCAAATTGGTAGCGAAACTTCAAGGGATGATGATTGGACAAAATGAGCAAGAGCCACGAGACAAATCATTGTACATGAGGCAGGACAATGTAAATGGAGATCGGTTCTATGAAGATTCCGTGAATGTGATCATCAAAGGAAAGGAGATTCGCCTAGAGAGGATATTGACCATCTTCACAACCATCGACTTATCGCTCAACTCCTTTCAAGGGAACATCCCTAGTATTATTGGAAATCTTCATTTTCTTATAGGGCTCAATCTTTCCCACAACCACTTGATAGGTTCCATTCCTTCAACCCTTAGAAATTTGACTAACCTTGAATGGCTAGATTTATCTTCAAACAAGCTTAGTGGGAGGGTTCCTAGAGAACTTGGAGATTTGTCATTTCTTGGGTGTTTGAACCTCTCAAATAACCAACTCATAGGCCCTATACCTCAAGACAAGCAATTGAGCACATTCACGAGTGACTCATTTCGGGGAAATCTAGGCTTATGTGGAACTCCATTTCAAAATGCATGCCCTGGTGATGCTCTGCCATCTCCACCACCACCATTGTTCTTCCAAGAGGATAATACAAGAGACCATGGTAGTAGGTTTGATGGGAAAGTAGTTGGGATAGGTTATGCATCCGGGTTCGTGATTGGGATTTCCATAGCGTATATTTCATGGGAAACTGGAAGACCTAAATGGCTTGTGGGAAAAGTGAGAAGCATGGAGAGAAGAGTCAAATTGATGAAGAAGCCAAAGTGGAAGGCCATCAAATTTCATTGAGGCCGATGAAATTGTTGGGAAATTTGAACTATGTGCAATGTAGTCGAAGGAATACACTTCTTGTCGGATTGAAATGCAATTTTGCATATGGATGCCTTTTTTTATTATGCTGTCATCTTCTTCTTTAAGTGTGATTTTTGAATTGGGTGGATTGAATAGATGAGCACGAAAGAGATCTTTCGAAAAACCGCTTTGCATCATTAACACCTTATGTGTCCTTTTCTTGTATAGTGAACGACATTCTTGTTTCTCCATGGGAAAGAAAGAAAGATGATGAGCCGTCAAACTATTTAACCCAGGGTTGCATGATTGAATTTGCCATTGAAATATGTCCTTACGGATTTCTAAATTTGTCATTGTCCCACTACACATTTCTATTGAAGTTGTAGGCTAGTGTTAGATTGTTGACTTGTTCTTGCACCTTTCATACTTGTCTGCAATAGTGAACCGAGGTACTAAAAGTTCAAGCCTCAAAGCATCTTTCGAAATTTAGATTCAAAGTAATGTAATTGCAAAATTCTTGAGTCTTCTAGGCCAAAAAACTAATTTTTTCAGGTTCGTGGATTTTTTGAAGTTGCGAGTAATTTTCAAATACTATTGGCAAATAAACATAACCGGTAGCTTGCTCATAAGTTAACTCGTCAACAATTACACATCATAATGAATTTATCAAGTCCATAGTCAATGACTAACTTCTTCTAAATTCTACCATTAGTATCACCAAAGATTTAAATTCGTATATTTGTGCCACATTTAACCAAACCAAACAAATAATTTCCAATTATTATGCTCGTGCCACATTTACCTCAAATTAATTTTTATGTTATAGAAAAATCCCAAACTACTACCCAAACTAATTTTCACTTCAATTTTGGCTAAGACGCTCCCAAAAAGTGTCTTTACCTTTTTGCCCCTTTGTCTCACATGTTTTAGTCATAATTTCCTCCCTTTTTCGTTTATTTTAATTTCTTGCGGAATCAAGCAATGAGGAGAAGTAAACTCGAGCTCCTCAACGTCTCCTAAAAAAAAAAAAAAAACTCTCCTATAATCTTGATGTCCGGCAAAGTTCTCTCCCACAGATTGCTAGCTGCGAGGAAACCGATTGCGCAAGTTGCCCGAATCGCTCAATGAGCTTAGGCTTCAACTGCCCAAATGGTTAGTTGATCGTGGAGGCAGCGCATGACGAGGGCGTCCCTCCGCGTGAGACGAGGACAATGGGGGTGTTTGGTTGGGCATTTCCAAAGCCCCTTTGACCCCCAAAGCCCATTTGGGAAAAAATTTAGTGTTTGGCAAAATTTTTAGAAGCCCCTTTGCCCAAGTATGAGCATTTGGAATGCTCAATGCCCAATGCTGGGGAGGGGCTGCATTGGGCATTCGGCATTTGGGAAATGCCGAGCCTACTGTTCATCGTTTTTCTTCACCGGTCGTCTTCTTCTTCTTCCGGTCTTCTTCTTCTTCTTCCGCCACGGAGCTTCTCCCAGCGACCACCGCCGCTGCCGCCGGAGGGTCGTGCGTCGCCGGCGACCACCGTCGGGGTGCCGCGACGCGCGACCAAGCGCGGACCTCGGCGCGTCGGACCGGTTCCGAGCGAACCAGCGACGCCGCCTAAGGTCCGCGTCGCTCGGAGGTCGCCCGAGGTCGCGGACCTCGGGCGGCGTCACCTGGTTCCCGCGACCTCGGGCGGGCGCGGCGCGACCTCGGGCGACGTCGTCGCCCCGCGGAGGCGCGACCTCGAAGCCGCCAGATCTGGCGGTCCGGAGGCCAGTCGGCCGCCGGACCGCCAGATCGGCTCCGCCTCCACGCGCTGAGGTTTCAGCGGCTGACGGCGTCGCCGAGGTCACAACCTCGGGCGGCCGGACGGCTAGACCTCGGGCGGCCGGACGGCTAGATCTCGCTGGATTCGGCATCACCGCGCCGGTTGATTTTTGATTTTTTTAAAAAGAAAATTAAAAGCAAAAGCCCATTTGCAATAAATTTTCTTAAACGGTATTTTTCGCCAAAGAACTTTTCAATCGTAATTTGCCAAACGGTCGAAGCATTCCCGAAAACCCCTTTATCCTAAAGATATTTGCATTTGGCCAAAGACATTTCCCAAAAGCCGAACCAAACGGGCCCAATGAGGAAGAGAATGAAGAGAATAGTAACCACGAGAGATATGAACGAGGCGAAGGGGAGAGGAAAGGTGATAAACCAATCGGATAACGAGAACGGAGGAGAGAACATAGATAAAATATGACGAGGACGATGCACATCGGAGGCGGCGTGACGTGCTCAGGCTCTGGATCTGAGACTTTGCAACGTGAGCTCGAAGCGTGCGTAAGCGGATTCTCAATTGTGCGGAGATTTTAATGGGGTTGGATGATAACCCAATCAAACTGAGGCTCAAAGTGCCTGGATCAGACAGCTACATAGCCAATTCGGAGGATTACGCGGATGACATTGGGCACCAGGCGTTGCTGCAGAATTTGGCGGAGACAGTGCAAGAAGAGGAGCTCCACCAGTCGCGAAATCAGCGCTTAGCCCCCATCTGTGGGGATTAGATCAAAGGACCAAATCTTGGTGTGTGTGATCTGTAAGGATATGGTGACCGTCGAAGAGATGGCGAAGAAATTTCCCTGTGGGCATGGTTATCATGGGGACTGCATTGTGCCGTGGTAGGGTGGGAAGAGTAAGCGTCTGATTTGCTGGTTTGAGTTGCCGACGGTTGATCCTGAGTATGAAGAGGAGAAGAAGAAAATGAATGTGAACGCAGGTGGAGCCGAAGTTTTGTTTCCTAAGATTCGGCACAAGAGAAAAGGAAGTAGGACGAACGAATTCGCCGAATTCGCCGTACTCGTCCATCTACGCCTCGTCGGCTCCGTACAACCCGCCGTATGAGCCGACGTATGATAATCCCGTGAAGTACGATCAGGGGGGATCGTACCGCGATGATAGGTATGGCAGGGGATACGGCCGTAGCTTGTCCGATTACGGGTCGGATTTCTACAGGAAGCAATCGGATGTTTCGCAGTACGGTTCGGGTTCGAGGCGGGAGGACGCGTATGGAGATGGTGTGTTTGCTTACGGAGGAGGGAAAGTCGAGCCATACGGTGCTCGAGGCACTTCTTCGAAATCATCGACCTGGTCTGCGTTCGATGACTATGGAAGGCCAATCAGTTTTCCCTCTGGGAAGGAGTCTTCAGTCAGCTCACCCAAGATTGTAAGAGCAGTGCCCAAGGCGGAGACGCAGCAGGATGTAAAGAGTGGGGTCCAGAAGTTTAGGGTGAAGCTCTTGCCTGAAAGTGGTTCTTCAAGTACAACGGATGTTCTCTGTCAGGTTTGTCTTTGCTTGTTCGTTTTGCTTAATTTCTACCTTTAGAAGTTTATAGTGTGCAGAGTAGTAAGTTCATCGTTAGTATTTCAGCGCTACTGAATTTGACTCGTTTAATGCCTAGTTCGTCTTAAATCAGAGGCTAACCTAAGATTCTTCGGGGTGTTCTAGGACAGATAGACCGTATGAGCATCAAAGTGTTTCATCACAAAAAAATAAACCTGCAATGTATGGGTACAAATGATCTGATGCAACTGAATATATTACATCTCTTGACTGATCGAGTTGTAATATTATGATAGTTTTCATTGTGATTTTACATTGCAAGTGAACTGAAGTAACTGATGTTTTGGCTTAACCGCCATAATGATTTTAAAATAAAAAGCAAAACCTGTTGTTGTTCTGGAAAACCTTAGCACTTTTTACACTAATAGCTTGTAAGAGATGCAAGGTTGTAGTTTTGTACTGTCTTCATTATTCCAGTTCCTGTTATTCTCTTTGCTTATTGCTTATTACTGAAGCAAGTAAAAGGATTGCCTGCCTTAGATGCTAATGCGAATTTTTATTTTTTTTTCCATTAGCTCATGTCTTAAGAAGTTGAAGATATGCCCTTTTGATCTTTAAATGTCTTGAAGATCACTGTTTGACGAAATGATTGCTTGATAGATGTGTTATGTGGATTTATCATAAAATTGTGGATTATGAGGATTGTAGATGTTAGAGATAAATGCGATGTTAGCAATCACTGTTTGTAGATGCCTTCAAAAGACTAATATAATAAAAATTACATAAGTCACCATAAAATCAATCAATAATGTAACTATTACTGACCAAATTATATAATGGGGGAAGGAAACTGACTGCATTTGCTGTAGAAAACGTTAGTAAACAACCTAGACTAGCTAAAAGAGGAATGGTGAAAATTGGTATACCTTGAAGGTTTCTTGTTTAGTACCCATATTAGCCCAAATAGTTAGGTCCTCTATGACAGCTTAATGAAGTGCCGATAACTGAAAAATTTGACACTTAATACGATTAAAAGAGTCTGGTAATACTGACTAATTTTGACTAGACAGATTCATTTAAGCAAAAAATTTCACTCAAGATGAAGTAAGGAAGCAGTTAATTTGTTTGATGGAAAAACTTTTGTGGGAGTTAGAACTTTACCAATTATATTGCTAAAGCCTATTATCACATCTGCAACTCCTTTTTGCTGAGAAACTAACAAGATGCAATGTTTATCTTACAAAGCTTATATTGAACAATCTTTTGTTAAGCACTTGTTTTGTTTGCTTTAAAATTTTTCTTTACTAATAATTTGAAAATTTAACATTTTATAGGTGTATACATGTCGATATCAGTATTTTTCTGAAAGATGTCGTGTTTTGCATAAAATAAAAATCGAATTATAAGCACTGCAGGATTTGGAAAAAAAAAAAAAAAAAAAAAAAAAAAAAAAAAAAAAACTTAAAATCCATACAAATCAAACATATTCAGTGTCTAAATTCTGAGAACTTATTTTTCAAATTTATCATACAAGCTGTTCATTGATTTCTCAATCTCATCAATAGTTACTTTCACCCTCTTGCCGAGTGCCAATTATTGCAAGAGGAGGAATAGAACACCTATTAGTAAACCAATATAATTCCCTTTGGCATTGATAAATCATGGTGTACGTGCACTCGGTGTTTTGTTCCCCCACACCTGGGGGAAATATGAGGTGGAGAACACCTATAATTGAACTCACTGATTTCGTTACTATTCATATTATCTCCTTACCGTGTTCTTAATATTAATTCAAAGATCTTAAACATCTCTTTGTTTTGTTGTAAGATACCTATAGTAAACAAGAGCCGTGACCAATACAGTAGATCATTTTGTCACTTTCTTGCTTTTATCCTTCAGTCATTTGGTGGTTGATTCTATTGCAACTGATTCTTGATGTTACGTATTCTCTTTCAGAGAGGCTTGGATGGAATTCGTATGCTTGATCCTTCAACAAGCCGGACTTTGAGGATATAACCTTTAGAGACCATCACCAGATGTGAAGTGAGTTGATTGTCCTTTTTTACACGTTCTTTTACAGTATATAACTTAATGTTGACCTATGGATGCATTGTGCCACGCAGTTGACGGATTCATCTATATTTTCATTTTGGTCAAAGAGTTCTGTGGATATTGAACCCAGACGTATTAGATTACAATCAAATCGTTACACAACTAACACACTCCTTGATACGGTGACAGCTGCGACTGTTCAGGTAGAATGCTACATTTGCATTTACCAATTATGTGCATGATGTGGTGGATGGATAAATTAGTGGGCTGACAAGGCTTGTCCAATGTGTGTGTGAAGAAGACTTTTTACCCTGTTATGTTAATATGTTATAATTTGTAGCCACTTATGAATGAATTCTCACACTCTATTGCTGTTGCTTAGATATTGAGTATTTCCTGCCCTTTTCCTTGCTTTCATGTGCATACTGGCGCTAGGCCAAAGTCCTTCCTTTCACATGCATATTGGTGGGATTTGCAAGGCCTTGCAGAAATGCAAGTCAGGCCTTCACTCATTTCTAAACTTTGAAACCTCACTGGACTGGCTGGTTTGACTGGAACTGGTCTTAGGTCTGGTCAGATTTAGACTACTAAATTGTCTGTGGCTAAACTGGCATTGGATGTTTTAGAGTTTTCATCCAGGGACTTACTATTGGATGTACATTGT
Source organism: Eucalyptus leucophloia subsp. euroa (assembly GCA_017140325.1). Lineage (NCBI taxonomy): Eukaryota > Viridiplantae > Streptophyta > Magnoliopsida > Myrtales > Myrtaceae > Eucalyptus > Eucalyptus leucophloia. The sequence goes on along the minus strand of CM029473.1, from coordinate 11,427,635 downwards.
TCGCACCAGCTGTTCATCGGCTGAACCATAGTCTTTGTGGATTTGAACCTTTGACCGGGGTCCAAGGATTGAGATGCACTTGTGCGCTTGAACTGTTAGACCACATGTTGCCCTTACTTGAAAAGAGATGAATTCATTTAAGGATCCATATCCCTGCATTAGACCATCAATAGAAAATAGCTCCATAGTTATTTATTATTATTATTTTTTTGTGGACCTTAAATAGCTCCATATTATTTATTTATTTATTTATTTTTATAACTTTAAATAGCTCCATAGTTTAGCTGATGGTTTATGTGCTTTCTGGACTGAAAGTAAATGTTTTACATGCTCCAGTTAAAGGAAATGGGTGGAAGGACCAGGCCATCTGATCCTGTAAAGACAAGTGAACAGCCTGCAGAGAGGAAGAAAGGTATTGCTGACTGGATGAATTTGATGAAGCCTGGCAATGAGGAGAAGGATCACTGGGTATAACACAAAATCCATTTTTATCTTCTTCATCCCCCCCAGGGCGTACGCCAATGGAATTGATGTTATTTTGTTGCATTGGCTATTTGGGCAAGCATGCGTTAGTTTTTTTGTTGCTTGTGGCATTTTCCCTGATGCTGAGGTAAAAGTTCCTTCAGTCGGTGGCAGCTTCTGTTTAAGCTTTGGTTTAATTTTTGCTGCAATGGTTTGCAAGTGGGCTTTTGGGAAAACGGGATTGTTTGGAGATCTTGATCTGTCTAGATTTGTGGAACTCTATTGAAGAAACAAACTTGCTTCATGTGGACTTGAATGCATGCATTTACATGAACTTGGAAGCTCCATTAGGCAAATGAGATGGAAATTTTAAACTATTTAGAATTCTTCCAGCTTTGCTAGAGTCTCTGTACAGATATGCTTACCTTACGTCTTTGCACACCTGTTTGATTGGTTCTCTTGTGGCCTTACCATAAAATTGCCTTTGTTTCGAAGCATCTAGTGGTAGTCTTTGAAATGGACTTTTAAGGAGGTTTTTTATCATCTCATTTTATGTGGCCCCTCCAGCTTTTTTAAGGATTTCCATTTTGAGCTATATCAATTCTCGAGCAATCACACATGCTCCAAATATCTTCAAATTGCTTATGCATATTTGATGCCTTGAAATCCATTTGGCGTGAGTATTTTCCAGAGTGTGCTCTACAAGATTTCGCACTTCATCATCCCTATTTTATTGTCCATTTCATGGAAGATCTGACAATTATAGATGTTTACATCCTTTTGTATCCTGGATCTCCCTCTTTATGAGGGCTTAGACTAGCTACATAGAGATCTTGTGCAGACCAAAATTGGCTAGCAACTTGTGCCATGCCGTCACAATAGTGTTTTTCTTTTTGTATTTGTGTTGGTCATTGATGTCATCAACATAAAGTGAAAATATGGATCAAAACATGTCAAGTGTGTTGTCTTTGAATTAATCATAGTCACCAAATGCTGATGTCTCTCAGTAAATCCTTTTTGTGTAAAAAGTTATCACCTTTTGAAATAGTATTATATCATGTTTTACCAGGCGTTTTGTATGCATTTATTCTCAATCTTAGTGAGAAGAATGAGAAGTTACTATCAAAAGCATGGAAGTATCAAATCATTGGTTTCCTTAGAATCTCACATCAGCCTTGTTTGCCATAAAAGCTACTCACATTCCTTGGTTTTTCCTTATTAGGTTCCTGATGAGGCAGTTTCAAAGTGTACAGTGTGTGGATCGGATTTTAGTGCTTTTATTCGCAGGGTACATACTTTTATATCACTACTAGTCTCTTCAGCGTTCAGCTGTATTGTTTTCCCTCATGTCTGGTTTTTTTGGATTCAGCACCACTGCAGGAATTATGGAGATATTTTCTGCGATAAATGTATCCATGGTAGGATTGCCCTAACTGCCGAAGAAAATGCTCAACCAGTTCGCGTTTGTGACCGTTGTTTGGTATATTTCTTGTTTCTTTGAAGTGAATGTACCCCACATGTATCTTAGTATGTGCTTGGGCCTGAGACCTGTTACAACTTGCAATAGGCTGGCATATTACACTCCTCATACCTTGTCACTCTAAACAATGGGGTTTTTTAGGCTGAAGTTACTCAGCGACTGAGCAATGCGAAGGAAGCATCTAGTAAACCGGTGGGATTTCAGAGTCATGAGGACCTTGCAAGAAAGCTTCAGGTAGTCTTTCCGATACATTGCATAGATAGCTTCAGGTAGACATGTTCCCTGTAATTTCTTTGTGGCAAAGTCTTCGGACAACTTTGTGCAATCTTTTTTGAGGCTCTTTTGAAGAAAGTGTGTTGTCACGCTATAACTTTCTGACATTATTTGTATGTGACAGGAGGAAATGGAGAGGAATCGCAAAGGATCAGCGGGTAATTCTCTAATCTAAACTGGATACACGTGTTCTCAATGCAGCTGTTTCTTTTCAGAGGATCAGTTTTTTTAATGTACCTGATGGATTCTGTCATGAAAGTACCCTTTTTTAGCTCGTTGTTAGTTGAGCTTCTGTCTAGTGTTGACAGAGGAACTGTCTTTTTACAGGCTCCAAGTCAGATGGTTCTGGAAGGAGGATGAAGGAAGTTGCTTGTCCCATATGCACTGTTCATTCGCAGGTATGAGACCCTTCACCAACAACAGCTCGGATGTGTTATGTTGGTCCTATTGTTAAATACTTCGATATGAAAAGGGGTGTGCTCTGGAATAATTGCAGGTCCAGGTTCCAACCTCTGGTTCTCAGACTATTGAATGTGAAGTGTGTCAGCATCCCTTCCTCGTGAGTGCCCACTAGTGCCACCCTCTTTGGGCGATGAGGCTTCTGCATTATAACTTGTTTGAATTGTTTAGCATGTGGAAAAGGGCTTTGGATGGCTACAGCAAGATTAGCGACCTATTTAGTAAATTCCATTGCTTTCTTTGGATAATTTGAGCCAATTTTGGTAGTTCACGATATATTACTGTAAATTGAGATTTGAGTTGGTGCTGAGTGTGATAGTGACTTTTGTACATGGATGAACTGCAGAATTGTTGGTGCGGGTGTTGTGGTATGCATATCGCATGCCAGTGTCTTGTCGCAAGTTACCTTTAGATGTAAAAAATAATTGATCATGTTAATCCTGTGACTTATTTGCATTTTTCTTCTTGCAAGTATCTTCTTTGTAGTTTGAATTATAGCTACCGTTTGCTTAGGCGTACCATGTCGCATACCTCATAATCATCAAGATCCAGGGGATAAGTTGCAATAAAGTGGCTTAATTGTGTTGGGATGCAGTTTAATCATGTTCATTTATGCCATGGGTCAGGTGTTTTTATATACTATAGAAAGGTATTCATCGTCCCACAGTGTCTCAGGATTTTCTTAGTGGTTGTGAGCGAGACACCGAGGACGATAATCTGTGCGTTTCCCCACCTTAGTGAAAAGTCGACTCCGTTCCGCTACAGGGTAATCAAATGGTCCAAGAAATTGGACAAAGTCTAATAGGGAATGCTCGTCCTCTAAAATGAGCAATCTAGCTCTTTCTGGACAAAGTCTAATAGGGAATGCTCGTCCTCTAAAATGAGCACTCTAGCTCTTTCTAGTCATGGAATTATGCCTGGAATGAAAATAGGGAATACCTATTAGAGTGATGAAAATAGGGAATGTTAAGAGTGGTTCTAGGTTCAATACAAGTTCCATTTGGAATTTACTCGCTGAAAGAGTTTGCTTATTTTTTGGAATTTAGAACTCTGAAACCTAAAACCTACCAATCTTGAGTTTTAGGGTTGATTTCAAGTTCTATTCGAGTTTGTTTCTATTATTAATTGTATAATTGTAATGAATCTTCATTTTTAATGACCATCACTTTTCCTTAGTACTAATCGAGAATACACAAAATCAAAAGTCACCATACTAGCACATTAACAATTGGAGCTTATCACACTAGAACACCGAAGTATTGAACATAGGGAAAATTCCAAATAAAGACCCGAAGTGGATCAATTTTCTCAAATGGGGATCTGAAATGAACTTTGTATTAGATAAAGACCTAAAATGGACCTATTGTCTCAAATAAAGACCCAAAGTGATTGAATCAATTCCAAATAAGGACCTAAGCCTGTTGGTCAGCCAAATATTCACCATCTATCAAGCATGCAACATTTTTGACGACCAGAGTTTGGGCAATTTGTCCAAAAAAAATCTAGGGAAAATTAACAAATCTTCAATAAAAGAAAAAAACCCTAGGTTATCTACGGTCTCCCCATTCCTTGTACCCATCCCCGCAAAGTCGAAAACCCAAATTCTTTGCCGGTTGAGGCACAAATTCAAAAAAAAAAAAAAAGAAAACCATATGCTTCTTTCTTTGTTTGTGGAGACCCAAATTCTCCGCTAGTCAAGCAAGGTAAGGAGCGATGAGAATCAAGTCACGACGGTGACCGCACGGCAATTTGGTTGAGGAGTAGCGGAGGAGAAGAAAGAAGATGTAAACATCTAAATGAATAACTTAAACTTAATTAATTTAGAATTTTCTCTTTTTTTTTTTCTAATCGCAAATTTCTGACAAAATTGCCCCTATTTTAATCATCGGAAAATGTCTGCCGGCAAGCTAAGGTCCTCAATAGAGATTAACTTGATCACTTCAGGTCTTTATTTGACACAAAATTTACTTTGGGTTCTTATTTGAAATAATAAGTTAACTTTGGGTTCTTATTTGACACAAAGTTCACTTTGGATCCTTATTTGAGGAAATAGATTCATTTTGGGTTCTTATTTGGAATTTTCCCTTGAACATATATACTTAAAAATCGAACCCCTGTATTCATCAAGACCTATGCCATTAACTATTACCTTACCGTTCGCTGGACTTTACCCCCTTTACTACGACTAACTGAAATGAATGGAAACTGAGGGTATGAAGTAAGATGATCATGTGGAGATTAACTAGAACGTTTTTACGAAGTATTAGTAAGTGTGACCTCATCTCTAGCCAAGCTCTCACCATTAAGGATCTTTTACAGGCATTGAAACATAAAACACAGAAACTACGAACCTAGAGTTCAGAAACAGATTCAGATATTGAGAAATCACTAGGTCTTAGAAGTGAATGACTTGAAGACCAGATAAGATCATTCAACCTAAATCACTTTACTTTCAAATTACACAAGAAGGAGGTTAACTCCCTCTAAATCCTCATAAACATTTCATCGAATAGGTGATGGGCGTCTTAACTGAATGATGTAGAGGCAACGACTCAAGTCCATATTGATACCGAAGCTGCTCAATAAGTCATTTTCGTTTGAGTCCTAGAAATCTCATAAACATTTTATTGAACAGGCGATGGCGTCTCAACTGAATGATCTAGATGCGACTTGATACTATATTGGTACCAAAACTGCTCAATAAGTTCGAAACACTTATAGATACTCATTGTCATAAACCAAAACGTAATCGGTACTAAAACTTTCTGGCCTACATTTCATAGATCTTTCTTTCCCAAAAAGTATCCTTCCTCACCCCGAAAAATGTCATCTTTCCTCAAAACTGATTCCTCCTCTCCGTGTTGGTCACTCGCCCAAACGATTTTTCGTGGTTATGGGCAGAGGAATTGATCACCGCCTCCTCCACCTTCCGCCCTATCCCTTAGCCGCGTCTGTGCTCTGCTCTTCCTCTTCACGTTTCAGACGTGATGGATTGAGCTGAAGAGATTGAAGTTCAGGCTCCATGTGTCTTGCTTTTATTTAATAGAAAAGCTTATTATCCCCAAGAACAAGTATCTTATTTTAAAGAATTTGATCTTATTTTATGTTTCATTTCTCTTTCCCTGTTTACATCAAGCAAATCGATAACAATAAATAAGATGAAAAAACTATAAATGAGTTATATTAAAATTCAAACTGGCATAAAGTATATTGTATTAGACTGTATGACGATTTTAATCAAGTTAGTTATAATTGATTTTTTTCACTTGTTTATGTATATGATAACCAAGTCAAAAGTAGGTTACAAGACAATATCGATATTAAGTACACTAAAAATAAGTTATATCAATTTAATCTCTTCTTTACTAAATCCATTAATTTATGGGAACATTTCTAATAAAGGCCTAAAGTGAACATTGTTTTAAATCAGTGCGTGAAGTGTTATTATTTTCTCAATTAAGGATTTGAAGTAGATATTATTTCAAATAAAGGCTTGAAGTGCCTATATCAGTGTCAAGAACGACCTAAATTTAGTGGCTGTGAAGGTCAATTTTATCTTTTAAATTTTTAAAAATTTTACCTTTTTTCTTTAAAAAAAACTTAAAAAAAGGAAAATACAAGTGGGAGGGAGCCGCTCCATCACTGGTGGGGCGATGGCAAAGGCTAGTGAGGTCACTGGCGCCCGAGTGAGGGTCGACAACTTGTGGCGTCTAGAGACAAGGGCCTATTGGCCCTCTTCGAAAGTAGGAGAGGGTGGCAACCCTCTCCCAAATCCGGGCGAGGGTCGCTCACCCTCACCCTCGCCCTAGCCTCAGCCTCGGCGAGGGTTGCCGACCCTCGTGCAAGCCTGGTGACCCTCGCCCAAATCTAGGAGAGGGTTGTTGCCCTCTTTCACTTCTAGTGAGGGCATGCGGCCTTCACCTTTGTTTGATGAGGGTAGCTGGCCCTCGCCTAGGCATCGATCTTTGTTGTTGCCCCATCGGCGATGGGGCATCGACACGTACTTGTGTTTTTCCATTTTCCTTTAAGTTTTATTATTTTTAAAATTTTTCATCTAATTTAATTTAAATTTAACTGTGTTTAAACAAAAATATCATTGATTGGCCGTAATAATTTGCCGATCGACAAGCCGGCAACGCTAGGCCCTTATTTGAAATGGTTATAACGACTTCAGGCTCTTTTTTGGGATTGATATAGCCACTTCAGGCTTTTATTTGAAATAAAGTTTACTTTTTGCCCTTATTTGAGAAAATGAGAGCATTTCGAGCTTTTATTTGGAATTTTCCTTAAATTATTTTTATTACTTTTCGAAAATCTCCATCTTTCCGTCAAATTATATGAATTTTTGAGGTTCAATCTTCATTTGAGTCTTATAATTAAAAAATCCAATGTCTTACTTCTTAGTAGTAAAAAAGTATAGTCAATTTCATGTATATTGAGTAGATTCCATTTTCTAGGGAAAAAATGGCATCAGCAGCAAGATGACGGCCAATTGAATATTTATGAAATAATTTAAAACTCAATTGACTATGAGATAGTGGGTAAAACGTTTAGGATTTGTTTTGTACTTATCCCAAAAGCTTTTTTTGTTAATTCATGCTAAATGAAGAGCTTATGAATTTGGACTTACTCCATCATCAGCAATTTGATGACACATCATACGGGAAAAGTACCAAAAATATTTTAAATCTATTGTATTGGTACCAATTTAATCCTAAACCTATTTACATTGATACCAATTCAGTTTATCCAACAAATTTTGATCGGCCGAGCTAATGTGGACGTTAGTCGATGATCGCATGTTGATGTGGCAATTATTAAATATTTTTTTAATAATTTTTTTCTTTCCTTTTTTCTTTTGTCCTTTCTTCCTCCTTGGTTTGTCCTCGTGGTGGCTGGCGAGCCTCCTGCCAGTGGCTCCAAAGCCCTCATTGGCCTTCACTGGCCATTGGGCGAGGGTCACAACCCTTTGCTTGCCCTTGCCCAAGGTCGTAGGCGAGGTGGCTTCGCCCAAATTTGGGCAAGGTTAGCCTTGCCTTGGCCTTGCAATAGGTGAAGGTGAGGTTGGGCGAGGGCCATGCCAATGAGGGCTTCACGGCCCTTGCCTAGTGCTTGACAAGCCTCGCCGGCCATCGGGAGGATAGTCCAAGGAGGAAGAAGGGAGAAAAGAAAAGGAAAAAAAAATAAAAAAATTCAAAAAAATATTTAAAAATTGCCATGTCAACATTTGGCCACCGGTCGGCATTCACATCAGCTTCAACTGGCAAAAATTGGTCAGATAGATTGATTTGGTATCAATGTGAAAATGTTTAGAACTGAATTTGTTCAATTAAAAAGTTTAGAACTGAATTTGTATTAATACAATAAGTATATGACTGTTTTAGTACTTTTACCCATATCCTACCTAGATGAATAATGTGACCGTGGCGCCTTAAGATGTTTGCGCATGAAATTGTAAACTCCTGAAGTCTTATGATCCTCCATAACAAATAGGTTATCAATGTGGTACTGCTAATTTCTCTTAGCTATTTTTCTATTATGCCATTGAGTTGTTGGTTTCTAGATTCTGCTTTTTGGTGATTTAAGCGCCGAACCAGGTTATTAGGGGACATCCAAGCTTGTTGCACCTTCTTCTTCGTTCGTAGTAAATTGGACAAAATTTGCACTGATGTGCCATTAAGTAGTGGTGGTTGTATCTTCCAGAGTCGCGTGTGATTCCCTCTCGTTCTCTGCTGCAACTGCTAGTAAGATTTTCAGGTGTAAGGACGAATATAGAGACGCAATCAAGTCGCAGCAGAAGCTAGGGACAATATGATTGCGGCAGGTACAGAGACAGGGAAAGGAGCTACCGTCACCGGAGCACGAGCTGTAGCAAAAGTCCAAATCGTCGTGGAGACTAAGGCTGCGCATGACAACGCTTCTGTTCTCGGGAAGAGTTTTTTTTTTTCAGAAATAGTTCTTTTCTATTTTACGTTCCGGGAACAATTTCGAGTAAAAGAACCCGTTTGGTAACAACACAAAATTTTTACTCCTGGAATAGAAAAAGAATAGAAATGCGTTTGATAACGCAACAATTTCTTTTTTTGTATTTATTCATTTTTTATTTTTGCCGACGGATCGCCGCCGCCGCAGACGTCGGCCCGCCCGCCCCCGCTTGTTGCACGACGCTGCCGCCGATCGTCACCGCTGACCGCCGCCGGAAGCCCATCGGCCGCCGACGACCGGCTGAGCCCGGCCGCCGGAGCGGGCCCCGCGGGAGGGGGCGGCCGATGGGCTTCCGGCGGCGGTCGGCGGTGACGGTCGGCGGCCAGCGGTCGTGCAACGGCGGCGGCTGGCGGGCCGGCGTCCGCGGCGGGCGGTGGCCGTGACGGCGGGCGGCGACGGCAACCGGAGGCGGCGGGCGGCCCGGCGAGGCGGAGGTGGCGGCGGCGGCCGGCGGCGGCGGCGGCGATGACCGGCGACCAGCGGAGGCGGCGACGACCGGCGGCGGGCGGCAATCGGCGGCGGCGCCGGCCCGGCCGCCGGGCGGCCGGCGACGCGCGCGGCGCCCGGCGTCGGAGCCGGCGGCCGGCGGCGGAGGCGGCGGTGGCGGTGTTGGGCGGTTGACGGTGGTCGCGACAAGAAAATAAAATTAAAAAAGAAAATCAGCTCACTTCTAGAAATTGTTCCCGGGAACAAGAAGCAACTTTTTTTTGCTTCTCAAAACTGTTCCCGGGAACAAAACGGGAACAAAAAATTGAGAAATTGTTCCCGGGAACAAATGTTTTACTAAACAAGTTTTTGTTCTTTTTTTGTTCCGGGGAATCAAAGAACAGAAATGGGCAAGAACAGAAACGTTATCATGCAGCACCTAAAGGGCACTCAAATATGATCACAATAATCCAAAACTTATCACGAAAATATAATTATATTCTAAAAACTTTCAAAAAGTATGATTAAGTCACAAAAATTGTCATACCAATTCTATCAAATCCTTCCATTGATTGCACTTATTAAAACTTTAGGATTCGATTGAATTTTCGCGATAAATTTTAGAATTTATTTTTAATATACCTTTTGAAAGTTTCGAAAATTAAATTACACTTCTTAAATAAATTTTTTAAGACCTTCGGTGCCTTTATCCTTTTTTCTTTTTGATCGTGCTCTCGTTGCCATTTGGCTAGATCATCGGCTGTCGTTTTTGCAAGAATGGGTCAACCGGGGCAAGATTTTGCTTCATTAATGTCGAGCGAGTAAACTCCCCTTTTGCGCGCTTAAAATTGCATAATGTGTGGCGCAACCTACGTTTTGATCCCGTGGAAAGTCGAGTGTTCACATAGGTCACGAAAGGCCATGACTTTTACATCACTTTCCTAAAAGAAATCTCTGCCAAAGTCTTTGGATTTCATTTAACGAGTGGGACTCGATTCCAAAATAGAAACTGATCAAGTTCGTAAAGTCACCCATGAAGACTACAAAATAAAATATTCCAAAATGTTCAAAGAACCAAAATTACAATTGATATAGACCTATCTATGAAATCCAACCTAACTAGGGGTCATCATTAGCCTATTGAGGCTGTCTAGGAGCCAAGTGAAAAATAATTTTACGTAACTAAAAATATGAGATCGGGTACTTGATTATACTAATTCTCGAACTAGTGTTTTTTTGGTATGCTAACTAATGTCGGCTAATGATATTACCTAGTGGGGGTGAATAGGTGATTTCTTTGACCTTGACAAGAATTGCGGAATTAAAATGATCCAGTTTGATACAAGCTTAATCGGATGAAATAAAGTCTTGATATAAGCAGTCTGTTTATATTCTTATAGCGGTAGGTGTTCCACTTTGGCAATTTTTTTGGGTCCCGACGAAGTTTCCAGAAAATGTGTTCGACTCGTTGGCCTTACTTTCGGCCAACGCATTAGTTGCGAGATTCTGACATGGAACGGCGATGAAAAGTCTTGGCATTAGCGGTCTTGTAAAAGATATAGCGCGATTGATCTTATTAAGTGTTCGGATTCCGTGACCATGCGCTGCTTCCTTTTCTCTCGATTCTTTACAAGGGTCTCCTTGTACCTGAAAGTGCAGGGTCAAACCGCAAATATGGTGGTTTTGTGAAGATTCAGGGCGATAAGGAATATAGGATGGGACCAAAAGTGCGCCATGAAGCCCTTATTGAATGTATCTGCCGGAGGTTGGGGTGGCCCAAATTGGTGTTCTGGTTGGGGAATTAGCATCACATGTGATCTCGGAGCAACCAATCCGAGTGCCCACATCTAACATATAATTTTCATGAGCTCGGCTATCTTATTGGTGCCGTACTTTTAATTTTCTAACCCTCTAATACCAGCCTCGGCTTTCAATGGAGGAAAACAGGACAATACTTTGATCGGTTTCTTTCTTTTTTTCATTTTTACATTGTTTCCATTTTCTCTTGGCTTAATTTAGGATTAGAATATTTATGAAGGCCCAAAAAGCACCTATCTGAACGGGGGAAACTCTACATATCCCATTAAGTTCAAACCCTTGAATTTGAAAAAAAGAAAAAGAAAATTACATTCCACAAAACAGATAATCACAAGTAAGAAGGTTTTATCACTAAGCTGAAAGAAATCGTTAATGTCATTAGAAAGATCTAGTAAATTCCAAAGATGAGAAAAACTTGAAATGTTGACTTTACAACTAATAAGAAAATCATTGTGCATTGTGACTTTTAATTTGTTCTGCTCGATTCATTGCCCTAAAAAGACTCGCTAGTGGCCTAAAAAGCTTTCATTACTACTGGCTTAGGATTGCTTGGTGTCATATCTCATTCATCGCTAGCATCTTCAATTAAATTGTTCATCTCATCTTAATCACTAACATTATTTTCATCAGTAAAGCATTGTGTGTCTACAATATATGTGTGTGTATATACCAACTAAAATTCAGCGTTACAGTACATCTTACTTTCTTGTAATCAAAGAAATAAATATTAAAAATTTTTCTCCACGGTCATGTGTTAATCCATTGCAATATCCTAAAATAATCGAAAGTTCAAAGTATACTAGATATTCACATTCAATTATTTTTTTTTTCAGTTCTTTAATTTCTTTTATTTAGGAACGAAATCCATCATTTTTTTTTGTGGCCAGAGATTAATATTAACTATTCAAAAAGTTGCGATCGAATTCTTCCTATACTACTTATTGTTTGAATATTATCACTTTGATTTTTTTTTTAAATAAAAGAGAAAAATGAATAAATCCCACCAATTTGTTGACAAAAAAAAAATGAAATTGGCAAGTCAGTATCCTTGCTACCAACTTCAAAATCAATGGCTGATATTCCATTGTCTATTTTGTAAAATGACCATATAGTCATGTATTCACTTTCCAGTTTCAATTTACTATCGTCTTGAATGTTCTAAGTTGCGACAAAATGGTAGGTTGTATTTGACCATATCGAAAGCTTATCTTTCCTCCAAGCTAGAGAACCTTGTGAAGCCTTAGCTTTATTCCAAAGAAGTAAATTCTAGAAGAATAGGTAAATAGGATTAGCTCATTAGCAGCTCGAGCTCATAGACATTTCTATTTTGTTTGGATTTGAGGTCCTTTGGAAATTATGGTCATTTAGGAAGGAGAGAAGTGCCTAAAAAAATTGAAGTGCCTTTGTGGTTATCTAAATAGGTCTTAAAGAAATTTGGGCTACATCATACAACATTTATTATAATATAATTATTGATTATATTTTTCTTTACATTTTTAGAATCGATAATCTTTTAAATTTATATGGTATTATTCCTAATAAAAGATAGGTTAAATATGAATGGGTAGAAAAAAGGTTCAATCTAACCACTATTTCTGCAATATAATTATGGCAATTCACACTCAATCTCACTTGGACCCAAATCATATTCAATTCAACGCAAGCTCCAAATTTTAGCAATTTTTCACGTCAAATATGCTGTTAGTTTTCTTTTTTACCGTGTTCTAGATCAGCTGTTCTAGATCAGCTGTCATTTCTGCAAGAATGGGGTGGACCGCGTCAAGATTTGGCATCGTGAATGCCGTGGGAGAACACTTTCCTTACACGCTTTGAATTCAAAATCGTGCAGCACGACGTGGGGTCTGATCTTGCGGAAAATTGGGTGCACCCACACCTCACGAAAGAAGTTGACTTGACATCACTTTCCCCAAAGACACCTCTCTGTCGGAGCCTCTGCTTTTCGTACAATGGGAGGGTGGGACTCATAAATAGGTCAGACCCAAAAAAACAAAAAACCTCCGAAATGGGGACTGACCCCGTCAGAAAAGTGACATACGAAGACTTCAAATGTAACAAGTCTTCAAAGAACCAAAAATTCTCCACTTACAGCGTAAAAGTAATGTAAACATACCTTTTGTCAGGCTCCACTTAGGCCATTTTATTGCATTCCCGTTACATGGAAAATGATAGGATTGTGACTTTTCTCTCAGAAAAGATAACTACCCCAGTCCACCTCCAGCGTAAAAGTAATATAAACGTACCTTTTGTCAGTCTCCACTTAGGCCATTTTATTGCATTCCCATTATCATGAAAAATGATAGGATCGTGACTTTCACAGCCTATTTAAGCATCGCTTCTAGCCTTAGGGAAACACAAACCAACTTATCCGAACTAAAACAGGAGAAGGAAAAGAAGAATCCATGGACTCTTCATCTAAATTCAAGAGGCTCATGAGCCTTGCGGCTGCTCTTGTCCTTTTCACTACCTTTGCCATTCCACTCCCTGCACATGCTTCTCTTGCAGAAGCACAAACTCTCCTCAAGTGGAAGTCTGGTCTTGGCAACCATTCGCTTTCTTCCCTCTCTTCGTGGACTTCCTCTCCTCCTAATGTCACTGGTTCCAATTCAACCATGAGTCCGTGCACTTGGCGTGGCATCTCTTGCAATCGGGCAGGAAGCGTGGTTGGCATTAATCTCACCAGCGTCGATGTTGAAGGTACGCTTGATGAATTTCCATTCCCATCGTTGTCTCAACTCGTGGATATGGACCTAAGTATAAATAGTCTTTTTGGCCACATTCCTCCTCAAATTAGTCTCCTGAGCAATCTCACCTATCTCGACCTCTCTATCAATCGGTTCTCGGGGAAAATACCGCCAGAGATTGGCCGTCTAACGAAATTGGAGGTCTTGCACCTGGTCTCCAATGAGTTAAATGGCTTAATTCCCCAAGAAATTGGGCAATTGCATTTGCTTAGTGAAGTTGCGCTATATTCGAACAAGTTGAATGGACCCATACCTTCTTCATTAGGCAATTTAAGCAAATTAGCTGTCTTGTATCTCTACAACAACTCCTTTTCTGGTTCTATTCCTGCTGAAATAGGAAATATGACAAATTTGGAAGTGCTCCACATGAATTCCAACAACCTGACAGAATCAATCCCTTCTACTTTGGGGAACTTAATAAAATTAAGAGAGCTGCAGCTATCTGCTAATAAGCTTACTGGTTCCATCCCCCTAGAACTGGGGAATTTGAACCTTCTTAGCTCGTTGAGCCTATATAGAAATAATCTTACCGGTTCAATCCCACCAATATTAGGCAATTTGACGAATCTTACCATTCTTTATCTCTATGGTAACCAGCTTTCCGGTCACATTCCTAATGAGTTAGGAAATCTTCGCTCTATGCTTGACTTAGAGTTGAGTACAAATCAGCTCACTGGCCCAATTCCTTCTTCGTTGGGTCACTTGACCGACCTATTATATTTGTTCCTCCGCGGGAATCAACTTTCTAGTTCAGTTCCTAAATCCTTGGGGAATTTGGTGAACTTAAAGATGTTGAACCGGATGCCAACGAGTTAACGGCTCCTTACCGTAAAACTTGTGCCAAGGTGGATTTCTTGAAAGTCTCTCAATGAGTGGCAACAAGTTAACAGGTTCTATCCCTAGAAGCTTGAAAAATTGCGCAAGCTTAGTCAGACTTCGCCTCGAGAAAAACCAGTTGACTGGAAACATCTCCGAGATCTTTGGTGTCTACCCCAACTTGACCTTTATCAACTTGAGTTTCAACAAGTTAACTGGGAAGATCCCTTTATCAATATGCAATGCCACCTCTCTCTCAATCCTCATCTTGTCTAATAATAGCATAACCGGTAGCGTACCTCAGTGCTTATCAAACTTTAATTTATGGCATTTGAACTTGCAATTGAATAGTCTTTCAGGCACAATCCTTCAAACATTTTCATTGCGATGTAGCTTGAGAAGTCTTGACTTAAGTCAAAATCAATTTGAAGGCACATTGCCCCAATCCCTTGTCAATTGTAAAAACATGGAAGTTTTGGATTTTGGGGATAATAAGATAGAGGATAAGTTCCCAGCATGGTTGGGAACACTACCTGAGCTAAAAGTTCTTATTTTGAAGTCCAACAATTTTAAGGGTTTTGTAAATTTTCCAAAGGTAGCTCATCTCTTTCCTAAGTTGCACATTTTGGATCTCTCGAACAACAACTTCACTGGTTCTTTACCAATCAATTTGGTAGCGAAACTTCAAGGGATGATGATTGGACAAAATGAGCAAGAGCCGCAAAACAAATCATTGTACATGAGGCAGGACAATGGGTTCTATGAAGATTCCGTGAATGTGATCATCAAAGGAAAGGAATTTCGACTAGAGAGGATATTGACCATCTTCACAACCATCGACTTATCGCTCAACTCCTTTCAAGGGAACATCCCTAGTATTATTGGAAATCTTCATTTTCTCATAGGGCTAAATCTTTCCCACAACCACCTGATGGGTTCCATTCCTTCAACCCTTAGAAATTTGACTAACCTTGAATGGCTAGATTTATCTTCAAACAAGCTTAGTGGGAGGGTTCCTAGAGAACTTGGAGATTTGTCATTTCTTGGGTGTTTGAACCTCTCAAATAACCAACTCATAGGCCCTATACCTCAAGACAAGCAGTTGAGCACATTCACGAGTGACTCATTTCGAGGAAATCTAGGCTTATGTGGAACTCCATTTCAAAATGCATGCCTTGGTGATGCTCAGCCATCTCCACCACCACCATTGTTCTTCCAAGAGGATAATACAAGAGACCATGGTAGCAGGTTTGATGGGAAAGTAGTTGGGATAGGTTATGCATCCGGATTCGTGATTGGGATTTCCATAGCGTATATTTCATGGGAAACTGGAAGACCTAAATGGCTTGTGGGAAAAGTGAGAAGCATGGAGAGAAGAGTCAAATTGATGAAGAAGCCAAAGGGGAAGGTCATCAAATTTCATTGAGGCCGATGAAATTGTTGGGAAATTTGAACTAGGTGCAATGTAGTCGAAGGAATACACTTCGGATTGAAATGCAATTTTGCATATGGATGCCTTTTTTATTATGCTGTCATCTTCTTCTTTAAGTGTGATTTTTTAATTGGGTGGATTGCATAGATGAGCACGAAAGAGATCTTTCGAAAAACCGCTTTGCATCATTAACACCTTATGTGTCCTTTTCTTGTATAGTGAACGACATTCTTGTTTCTCCATGGGAAAGAAAGAAAGATGAGGAGCCGTCGAACCATTTAACCTAGGGTTGCATGATTGAATTTGCCATTGAAATATGTCCTTACGGATTTCTAAATTTGTCATTGTCCCACTACACATTTCTATTGAAGTTGCAAGCTAGTGTTAGATTGTTGACTTGTTCTTGCACCTTTCATACTCGTCTGCAATAGTGAACCGGGGTACTAAAAGTTCAAGCCTCAAAGCATCTTTCGAAATTTAGATTCAGAGTAATCTAATTGCAAAATTCTTGAGTCTTCTAGGCCAAAAAACTAATTTTTTCAGGTTCGTGGATTTTTTGAAGTTGTGAGTAATTTTCAAATACTATTGGCAAATAAACATAACCGGTAGCTTGCTCATAAGTTAACTTGTCAACAATTACACATCATAATGAATTTATCAAGTCCATAGTCAATGACTAACTTCTTCTAAATTCTACCATTAGTATCACCAAAGATTTTAAATTGGTATATTTGTGCCACATTTAACCAAACCAAAAATAAATAATTCTCAACTATTATGCTCGTGCCACATTTACCTCAAATTAATTTTTATGTTATAGAAAAATCCCAAACTAGTACCCAAACTAATTTTCACTTCAATTTTGGCTTAGACGCTCCCAAAAAGTGTCTTTACCTTTTTGCCCCTTTGTCTCACATGTTTTAGTCATAATTTCCGCCCTTTTTCGTTTATTTTAATTTCTTGCGGAATCAAACAATGAGGAGAAGTAAACTCAAGCGCCTCAACGTCTCCTAAAAAAAAGAAAACTCTCCTATAATCTTGATGCCCGAATCGCTCAATGAGCTTAGGCTTCAACTGCCCAAATGGTTAGTTGATCGTGCAGGCAGCGCATGACGAGGGCGTCCCTCCGCGTGAGATGAGGACAACGAGGAAGAGAATGAAGAGAATAGTACCACGAGAGATATGAACGGGGTGAAGGGGAGAGGAAAGGTGATAACCAATCGGATAACGAGAACGGAGGAGAGAACATAGATAAAATATGACGAGGACGATGCACATCGGAGGCAGCGTGACGTGCTCAGGCTCTGGATCTGAGACTTTGCAACGTGAGCTCGAAGCGTGTGTAAACGGATGGGGTTGGATGATAACCCAATCAAACTGAGGCTCAAAATGCCTGCATCAGACAGCTGCATAGCCAATTCGGAGGATTACGCGGATGACATTGGGCACCAGGCGTTGCTGCAGAATTTGGCTGAGACAGTGCAAGAAGAGGAGCTCCACCAGTCGCGAAATCAGCGCTTAGCCCCCATCTGTGGGGATTAGATCAAAGGACCAAATCTTGGTGTGTGTGATCTGTAAGGATACGGTGACCGTTGAAGAGATGGTGAAGAAATTGCCCTGTGGGCATGGTTATCATGGGGATTGCATTATGCCGTGGTAGGTGGGAGGAGTAAGCGTCTGATTTGCTGGTTTGAGTTGCCGACGGTTGATCCTGAGTATGAAGAGGAGAAGAAGAAAATGAATGTGAACGCAGGTGGAGCCGAAGTTTTGTTTTCTAAGATTCGGCACAAGAGAAAAGGAAGTAGGAGGAGCGAATTCGCCGAATTCGCCGTACTCGTCCATCTACGCCTCGTCGGCTCCGTACAACCCGCCGTATGAGCCAACGTATGATAATTCCGTGAAGTACGATCAGGGGGGATCGTACCTCGATGATAGGTATGGCAGGGGATACGGCCGTAGCATGTCCGATTACGGGTCGGATTTCTACAGGAAGCAATCGGATGTTTCGCAGTATGGTTCGGGTTCGAGGCGGGAGGACGCGTATGGAGATGGTGTGTTTGCTTACGGAGGAGGGAAAGTCGAGCCATACGGTGCTCGAGGCACTTCTTCGAAATCATCGACCTGGTCTGCGTTCGATGATTATGGAAGACCAATCAGTTTTCCCTCCGGGAAGGAGTCTTCAGTCAGCTCACCGAAGATTGTAAGAGCAGTGCCCAAGGCGGAGACACAGCAGGATGTAAAGAGTGGGTCCAGAAGTTTAGGGTGAAGCTCTTGCCTGAAAGTGGTTCTCAAAGTACAATGGATGTTCTCTGTCAGGTTTGTCTTTGCTTTTTCATTTTGCTTAATTTCTACCTTTAGAAGTTTATAGTGTGCAGAGTAGTAAGTTCATCGTTAGTATTTCAGCGCTACTGAATTTGACTCGTTTAATGCCTAGTTCGTCTTAAATCAGAGGCTAATCTAAGATTCTTTGGGGTGTTCTAGGACAGATAGACCGTATGAGCATCAAAGTGTTTCATTACAAAAAAATAAACCTGCAATGTATGGGTACAAATTATCTGATGCAACTGAATATATTACATCTCGACTAATCGAGTTGTAATGTTATGATAGTTTTCGTTGTGATTTTACATTGCAAGTGAACTGAAGTAACTGATGTTTTGGCTTAGGGCGCGTTTGGTAACGATTCTGTTCTCGAGAGTTGATTCTAATCAGAACTAATTCTTTTTGATTCGTTCCGGAGGCGATTCTAAGCATTTTAAAGTTTGTTTGGTAATTATTCAAAATTTCGATTCCGGGAATAGAATTGCGTTTGGTACCGTGTTCATTAATTCCGTTCCAAATCAATTTCTTTTAATTTTTAAATAATTTTTTACTTTTTTCCTTTGTTTTCTTTTCTTTTTTCTTTTCATTTTCCTTTTTTTCTTTTCTTTTTCCTTTTTTCTTTTCTTTTTCTCATCTTCTTCTTCTTCTCTTGGCCGGTCGCCGGGCCCGCGGCCACCGCCTGAGCGAGTGAGGGCCGGCGACCTCACCGGAGCGTCGCCGGCCCTCGGCGAGGCCGCCCCTCGTCGGCCGAGCCTCGCCGGCAGCCGGGCGAGGCTCGCCTAGCCCCGCCGAGGCTCGGCCTCGCCAGATCTGGCGAGGCCGAGCCCCGCCGGTGGCCAGGCCGACCTCGCCGGGGTTGGGCGAGGCCCGCCGAGCCACCGGCGGGGGCGGGCGAGCCTCGCGGCCACCGGTGGGGCGGGCGTCGCGAGGCTCGCGCGGCCCCGCCGTGATCCGCGAGGCTCGGCCTCGCCCGGATCCTGGGCGAGGCCAAGCCTCGCCGGTGGCGGCGGGCCTCGCCGTCCCGCGAGGCCTCGCCCGGCCCCGCGGGCCCGCGGGCCCGCCGGCGGGCTCGCCGGACCTCGCCCAGTCCGCGAGCCTCCGCGAGCTCGCCGGACCGGCGGAGCTGCGGGCGGCGGCGCGGTGGACGGTGGTGGCGGACGGTGGCGGGCGGTGGTGGATGGCGATCGCGAGATGGCCGAAGGAAGAAGAAAATTTATTGATTTTGATTCTCAAATTCGTTCCGGAACAAGAATCAACTTTTTTTGATTCTTGATTCGTTCCCAATCTGTTCCGGGAACAAAAATTTTACCAAACGCGATTCTAGGCCGAAATTGATTCCGAAACAAAAAATCGGAATTTGGCTGTTTGGATGGTTACCAAATAGGCCCTTAACCGCCATAATGATTTTAAAATAAAAAGCAAAGCCTGTTGTTGTTCTGGAAAACCTTAGCACATTTTGCACTAATAGCTTGTAAGAGATGCAAGGTTGTAGTTTTGTACTGTCTTCATTATTCCAGGCCACCGGCGGGGGCTAGGCGAGGCTGCCCAGCCACCGGCGGGGTTGGGCGAGCCTCGCCTTTGGCCCCGGTGGGGCTGGGCGTCGCGAGGCTCGCCCGGCCCCGCCTAGTCCGGCGAGGCCTCGCCCGGCCGGCGAGGCCTGCGGCCACCGCCGCGAGGCTCGGCCTCGCCGGATCGGGGAGGCCGAGCCTCGCCGGTGGCTGGGCTTGCCTCCGCGAGCTCGCCGGACCTCGCCCTGGTCGCGAGAGCTCCGGCGAAGCTTCGCCGGACCGGCCGGCGGCGGCGGCCGCGCGGTGGACGGTGGTGGCGGACGGCGGACGGTGGCGGGCGGTGGTGGATGGCGGTCGCGAGATGGCCGAAGGGAAGAAGAAAATTTATTGATTTTGATTCTCAAATTCGTTCCGGAACAAAAATCAACTTTTTTTGATTCTTGATTCGTTCCCAATCTGTTCCGGGAGCAAATTTGTTCCGGGAACAAAAATTTTACCAAACGCGATTCTAGGCGAAATTGATTCCGGGAACAAAGAATCAGAATTTGGCACTTGTTTGGATGGTTCCAAACAGGCCCTTAACCGCCATAATGATTTTAAAATAAAAAGCAAAACCTGTTGTTGTTCTGGAAAACCTTAGCACATTTTACACCAATAGCTTGTAAGAGATGCAAGGTTGTAGTTTTGTACTGTCTTCATTATTCCAGTTCCTGTTATTCTCTTTGCTTATTGCTTATTACTGAAGCAAGTAAAAGGATTGCCTGCCTTAGATGCTAATGCGAATTTTTTTTTCCATTAGCTCATGTCTTAAGAAGTTGAAGATATGCCCTTTTGATCTTTAAATGTCTTGAAGATCACTGTTTGACGAAATGATTGCTTGATAGATGTGTTATGTGGATTTATCATAAAATTGTGGATTATGAGGATTGTAGATGTTAGAGATAAATGCGATGTTAGCAATCACTGTTTGTAGATGCCTTCAAAAGACTAATATAATAAAAATTACATAAGTCACCATAAAATCAATCAATAATGTAACTATTACTGACCAAATTATATAATGGGGGAAGGACACTGACTGCATTTGCTGTAGAAAACGTTAGTAAACAACCTAGACTAGCTAAAAGAGGAATGGTGAAAATTGGTATACCTTGAAGGTTTCTTGTTTAGTACCCATATTAGCCTAAATAGTTAGGTCCTCTTTGACAGCTTAATGAAATGCCTATAACTGAAAAATTTGACACTTAATAAGATTAAAAGAGTCTGGTAATACTGACTAATTTTGACTAGACAGATTCATTTAAGCAAAAATTTCACTCAAGATGAAGTAAGGAAGCAGTTAATTTGTTTGATGGAAAAACTTTTGTGGGAGTTAGAACTTTACCAATTATATTGCTAAAGCCTATTATCACATCTGCAACTCCTTTTTGCTGAGAAACTAACAAGATGCAATGTTTATCTTCCAAAGCTTATATTGAACAATCTTTTGTTAAGCACTTGTTTTGTTTGCTTTAAAAATTTTCTTTCCTAATAATTTGAAAATTTAACATTTTATAGGTGTATACATGTCGATATTAGCATTTTTCTGAAAGATGTCGTGTTTTGCATAAAATAAAAATCGAATTATAAGCACTGCAGGATTTGGAAAAAAAAAAAAACTTAAAATCCATACAAATCAAACATATTCAGTGTCTAAATTCTGAGAACTTATTTTTCAAATTTATCATACAAGCTGTTCATTGATTTCTCAATCTCATCAATAGTTACTTTCACCCTCTTGCCGAGTGCCAATTATTGCAAGAGGAGGAATAGAACACCTATTAGTAAACCAATATAATTCCCTTTGGCATTGATAAATCATGGTGTACGTGCACTCTGTGTTTTGTTCCCCCACACCTGGGGGGAAATATGAGGTGGAGAACACCTATAATTGAACTCACTGATTTCGTTACTATTCATATTATCTCCTTACCGTGTTCTTAATATTAATTCAAAGATCTTAAACATCTCTTTGTTTTGTTGTAAGATACCTATAGTAAACAAGAGCCGTGACCAATACAGTAGATCATTTTGTCACTTTCTTGCTTTTATCCTTCAGTCATTTGGTGGTTGATTCTATTGCAACTGATTCTTGATGTTACGTATTCTCTTTCAGATAGGCTTGGATGGAATTCGTATGCTTGATCCTTCAACAAGTCGGACTTTGAGGATATACCCTTTATAACTTAATGTTGACCTATGGATGCATTGTGCCACGCAGGTGACGGATTCATCTATATTTTCATTTGGGTCAAAGAGTTCTGTGGATATTGAACCCAGACGTATTAGATTACAATCAAATCGTTACACAACTAACACACTCCTTGATACGGTGACAGCTGCGACTGTTCAGGTAGAATGCTACATTTGCATTTACCAATTATGTGCATGATGTGGTGGATGGATAAATTAGTGGGCTGACAAGGCTTGTCCAATGTGTGTGAAGAAGACTTTTTACCCTGTTATGTTAATATGTTATAATTTGTAGCCACTTATGAATGAATTCTCACACTCTATTGCTGTTGCTTAGATATTGAGTATTTCCTGCCCTTTTCCTTGCTTTCATGTGCATACTGGCGCTAGGCCAAAGTCCTTCCTTTCACATGCATATTGGTGGGATTTGCAAGGCCTTGCAGAAATGCAAGTCAGGCCTTCACTCATTTCTAAACTTTGAAACCTCACTGGACTGGCTGGTTTGACTGGAACTGGTCTTAGGTCTGGTCAGATTTAGACTACTAAATTGTCTGTGGCTAAACTGGCATTGGATGTTTTAGAGTTTTCATCCAGGGACTTACTATTGGATGTACATTGTTCGCACCAGCTGTTCATCGGCTGAACCATAGTCTTTGTGGATTTGAACCTTTGACCGGGGTCCAAGGATTGAGATGCACTTGTGCGCTTGAACTGTTAGACCACATGTTGCCCTTACTTGAAAAGAGATGAATTCATTTAAGGATCCATATCCCTGCATTAGACCATCAATAGAAAATAGCTCCATAGTTATTTATTATTATTATTTTTTTGTGGACCTTAAATAGCTCCATATTTTTTTATTTTTATTTAACTTTAAATAGCTCCATAGTTCAGCTGTGGTTTATGTGCTTTCTGGACTGAAAGTAAATGTTTTACATGCTCCAGTTAAAGGAAATGGGTGGAAGGACCAGGCCATCTGATCCTGTAAAGACAAGTGAACAGCCTGCAGAGAGGAAGAAAGGTATTGCTGACTGGATGAATTTGATGAAGCCTGGCAATGAGGAGAAGGATCACTGGGTATAACGCAAAATCCATTTTTATCTTCTTCATCCCCCCCAGGGCGTATGCCAATGGAATTGATGTTATTTTGTTGCATTGGCTATTTGGGCAAGCATGCGTTAGTTTTTTTGTTGCTTGTGGCATTTTCCCTGATGCTGAGGTAAAAGTTCCTTCAGTCGGTGGCAGCTTCTGTTTAAGCTTTGGTTTAATTTTTGCTGCAATGGTTTGCAAGTGGGCTTTTGGGAAAACGGGATTGTTTGGAGATCTTGATCTGTCTAGATTTGTGGAACTCTATTGAAGAAACAAACTTGCTTCATGTGGACTTGAATGCATGCATTTACATGAACTTGGAAGCTCCATTAGGCAAATGGGATGGAAATTTTAAACTATTTAGAATTCTTCCAGCTTTGCTAGAGTCTCTGTACAGATATGCTTACCTTACGTCTTTGCACACCTGTTTGATTGGTTCTCTTGTGGCCTTACCATAAAATTGCCTTTGTTTCGAAGCATCTAGTGGTAGTCTTTGAAATGGACTTTTAAGGAGGTTTTTTATCGTCTCATTTTATGTGGCCCCTCCAGCTTTTTTAAGGATTTCCATTTTGAGCTATATCAATTCTTGAGCAATCACACATGCTCCAAACATCTTCAAATTGCTTATGCATATTTGATGCCTTGAAATTCATTTGGCGTGAGTATTTTCCAGAGTGTGCTCTACAAGATTTCGCACTTCATCATCCCTATTTTATTGTCCATTTCATGGAAGATCTGACAATTATAGATGTTGACATCCTTTTGTATCCTGGATCTCCCTCTTTATGAGGGCTTAGACTAGCTACATAGAGATCTTGTGCAGACCAAAATTGGCTAGCAACTTGTGCCATGCTGTCAAAATAGTGTTTTTCTTTTTGTATTTGTGTTGGTCATTGATGTCATCAACATAAAGTGAAAATATGGATCAAAACATGTCAAGTGTGTTGTCTTTGAATTAATCATTGTCACCAAATGCTGATGTCTCTCAGTAAATCTTTTTTGTGTAAAAAGTTATCACCTTTTGAAATAGTATTATATCATGTTTTACCAGGCGTTTTGTATGCATTTATTCTCAATCTTAGTGAGAAGAATGAGAAGTTACTATCAAAAGCATGGAAGTATCAAATCATTGGTTTCCTTAGAATCTCACATCAGCCTTGTTTGCCATAAAAGCTACTCACATTCCTTGGTTTTTCCTTATTAGGTTCCTGATGAGGCAGTTTCAAAGTGTACAGTGTGTGGATCGGATTTTAGTGCTTTTATTCGCAGGGTACATACTTTTATATCGCTACTAGTCTCTTCAGCGTTCATCTGTATTGTTTTTCCTCATGTCTGGTTTTTTTGGATTCAGCACCACTGCAGGAATTATGGAGATATTTTCTGCGATAAATGTATCCATGGTAGGATTGCCCTAACTGCCGAAGAAAATGCTCAACCAGTTTGCGTTTGTGACCGTTGTTTGGTATATTTCTTGTTTCTTTGAAGTGAATGTACCCCACATGTATCTTAGTATGTGCTTGGGCCTGAGACCTGTTACAACTTGCAATAGGCTGGCGTATTACACTCCTCATACCTTGTCACTCTAAACAATGGGGTTTTTTAGGCTGAAGTTACTCAGCGACTGAGCAACACGAAGGAAGCATCTAGTAAACCGGTGGGATTTCAGAGTCATGAGGACCTTGCAAGAAAGCTTCAGGTAGTCTTTCCGATACATTGCATAGATAGCTTCAGGTAGACATGTTCCCTGTAATTTCTTTGTGGCAAAGTCTTCGGACAACTTTGTGCAATCTTTTTTGAGGCTCTTTTGAAGAAAGTGTGTTGTCACGCTATAACTTTCTGACATTATTTGTATGTGACAGGAGGAAATGGAGGGGAATCGCAAAGGATCAGCGGGTAATTCTCTAATCTTAACTGGATACACGTGTTCTCATTGCAGCTGTTTCTTTTCAGAGGATCAGTTTTTTTAATGTACCTGATGGATTCTGTCATGAAAGTACCCTTTTTTAGCTCGTTGTTAGTTGAGCTTCTGTCTAGTGTTGACAGAGGAACTGTCTTTTTACAGGCTCCCAGTCAGATGGTTCTGGAAGGAGGATGAAGGAAGTTGCTTGTCCCATATGCACTGTTCATTCGCAGGTATGAGACCCTTCACCAACAACAGCTCGGATGTGTTATGTTGGTCCTATTGTTAAATACTTCGATATGAAAAGGGGTGTGCTCTGGAATAATTGCAGGTCCAGGTTCCAACCTCTGGTTCTCAGACTATTGAATGTGAAGTGTGTCAGCATCCCTTCCTCGTGAGTGCCCACTAGTGCCACCCTCTTTGGGCGATGAGGCTTCTGCATTATAACTTGTTTGAATTGTTTAGCATGTGGAAAAGGGCTTTGGATGGCTACAACGAGATTAGCGACCTATTTAGTAAATTCCTTTGCTTTCTTTGAAGAATTTGAGCCAATGTTGGTAGTTCACGATATATTACTGTAAATTGAGATTTGAGTTGGTGCTGAGTGTGATAGTGACTTTTGTACATGGATGAACTGCAGAATTGTTGGTGCGGGTGTTGTGGTATGCATATCGCATGCCAGTGACTTGTTGCAAGTTACCTTTCGATGTAAAAAATAATTGATCATGTTAATCCCGTGACTTATTTGCATTTTTCTTCTTGCAAGTATCTTCTTTGTAGTTTGAATTATAGCTACCGTTTGCTTAGGCATACCATGTCGCATACCTCATAATCATCAAGATCCAGGGGATAAGTTGCAATAAAGTGGCTTAATTGTGTTGGGATGCAGTTTAATCATGTTCATTTATGCCATGGGTCAGGTGTTTTTATATACTATAGAAAGGTATTCATCGTCCCACAGTGTCTCAGGATTTTCTTAGTGGTTGTGAGCGAGACACCGAGGACGATAATCTGTGCGTTTCCCCACCTTAGTGAAAAGTCGACTCCGTTCCGCTACAGGGTATTCAAATGGTCCAAGAAATTGGACAAAGTCTAATAGGGAATGCTCGTCCTCTAAAATGAGCACTCTAGCTCTTTCTAGTTATGGAATTATGCCTGGAATGAAAATAGGGAATACCTATTAGAGTGATGAAAATAGCGAATACCTGTTAGACTGGTTCAGGTTCAATACAAGTTCCATTTGGAATCTATTCACTGTAAGAGTTCTTATTTTTCGGAATTTAGAACCTGTTCTGTATACTCTGAAACCTAAAACCTACATATCCTGAGTTTTAGGGTCGATTTCAAGTTCTGTTTAGGTTTCGTTTCTCTTATTAATTGTATGATTGTTAGGAATCTTCATTTTTAATGACCACTACTTTCTCTTAGTACCAATCGAGAGTACACAAAATCAAAAGTCACCATACCAGCACATTAACAATTGGAGCTTATCACTTGAACACCAAAGTATTGAACATATATACTTAAAATTCGAACCCCTATATTCATTACAAGACCTATGCCATTAGCTATTACTTTTGACCATCATTGTTCACTGGACTTTACCCCCTTTACTACGACTTACTGAAATGAACGGAAACTAAGGGTTTGGAGTAAGATGACCATGTGGAGATTAACTAGAACGCTTTTACGAAGTATTAGTAAGTGTGACCTCAACTCTAGCAAAGCTCTCACCATTAACGATCATTTACAGGCATTGGAACATAAAACACAAGAACAACGAACCTAGAGTTCAGAAACAAATTCATATATTGAGAAATCACTAGGACTTAGACGTAAATGACTTGAAGACTAGTTAAGATCATTCAACCTAAATCACTTTACTTTCGGATTACAGAAGAACGAGGTTAACTCCCTCTAAATCCTCATAAACATTTCATCAAATAGGTGATGGGCGTCTAGACTGAATGATGTAGAGGCAACGACTCAATTCCATATTGATACTATTTCGTTTGAGTCCTAGAATTCTCGTAAACATTTCATCGAACAGGCCATGGCGTCTCAACTGAATGATCTAGATGCGACTCAATACTATATTGGTACCAAAACTACTCAATAAGTTCGAAACACTTATAGATACTCATTGTCATAAACCAAAACGTAATCAGTACTAAAACTCTTTGGCCTACATTTCATAGATCTTTCTTTCCCAAAACATATCCTTCCTCACACCGAAAAATGTTATCTTTCCTTAAAACTGATTCCTCCTCTTCGTGTTGGTCACTCTCCCAAACGATTTTTCGTGGTTATGGGCAGAGGAATTGGTCACCGCCTCCTCCACCTTCCGCCCTATCCCTTAGCCGCGTCTGCGTGCTCTGCTCTTCCTCCTCACGTTTCAGACGTGATGGATTGAGCTTTAGAGATTGAAGTTCAGTTACATGTGTCTTGCTTTTATTTAATAGAAAAACTTATTATCCTCAAGAACAAGTAGCTTATCTTAAGGAATTTGATCTTATTTATGTTTCATATCTCTTTCCCTATTTACATCCAGCATATCGATAACAAGAAATAAGATGAAAAAACTATAAATGAGTTATATTAAAATTCAAATTGGCATAAAGTATATTGTATTTGATTTACAGTATGATCATTTTAATCAAGTTAGTTATAATTGATTTTTTCACTTGTTTGTGTATATGATAACCAAGTCAAAAATAGGTTACAAGACAATATCGATATTAAGAAGTACACTAAAAATAAGTTATATCAATTTAATCTCTTCTTTACTAAATTCATTAATTTATGGGAACATTTCAAATAAAGGTCTAAAGTGAACGTTGTTTTAAATCAGTGCGTGAAGTGTCATTATTTTCTCAAATAAGGATTTGAAGTAGATATTATTTCAAATAAAGGCTTGAAGTGCCTATATCAGTGTCAAGAACAACCTGAATTCAATGGCTGTGAAGGACAATTTTATCTTTTAACTTTTTAAAATTTTTACATTTTTTCTTTAAAAAAAACTTTAAAAAAGGAAAATACAAGTGGGAGGGAGCCGCTCCATCGCCGATGGGGCGATGGCAAAGGCTAGCGAGGTCACTGGCACCTAAGTGAGAGTCGATAACTTGTGGCGTCTAGAGGCGAGGGCCTATTGGCCCTCTTTGAAAGTAGGAGAGGGTTGCTCACCCTCACCCTAGCCTCAGCCTTGGCGAGGGTTGCTGGCCTTCGTGCAAGCTCGGTGACCCTCGCCCAAATCTAGGAGAGGGTTGTTGCCCTCTCTCACTTCTGGTGAGGGCATGCTGGCCTTCACCTTTGGTTGATGAGGGTCGCTGGCCCTCGCCTAGGCATCAACCTTTGCCGTCGCCCCACCGGCAATGGGGCATCGACACGTACTTGTGTTTTTCCATTTTCCTTTAAGTTTTATTATTTTAAAAATTTTCATCTAATTTAATTTAAATTTAATTATGTTTAAACAAAAATATCATTGATTGGCTGTAATAATTTGCGATCAACAAGCCGGCAATACTAGGCCCTTATTTGAAACGGTTATAACGACTTTAGGCTCTTTTTTGGGATTGATATAGTCACCTCAGGCTTTTATTTGAAATAAGGTTTACTTCTTGCCCTTATTTTAGAAAATGAGAACACTTCGAGCTTTTATTTGGAATTTTCTTTAAATTATTTTTATTACTTTTCGAAAATCTCCATTTTTCCCTCAAATTAAATGAATTTTGAGGTTCAATCTTCATTTGAGTCTTATAATTAAAAAATCCAATGTCTTACTTCTTGGTAGTAAAAAAGTATAGTCAATTTCATGTATATTGAGTAGATTCCATTTTCTAGGGAAAAAATGGCATCGGCAGCAAGATGACGGCCAATTGAATATTTATGAAATAATTTAAAACTCGATTGACTATGAGATAGTGGGTAAAACGTTTAGGATTTGTTTTGTACTTATCCCAAAAGCTTTTTTGTTAATTGGTGTTAAATGAAGAGCTTTTTTTTTTTTTTTTTGACTAAAAATGAAGAGCTTATGAACTTGGACTTACTCCATCATCAGCAATTTGATGACACATCCTACGGGAAAAGCACCAAAAATATTTTAAATTTATTGTATTGGTACTAATTCAGTTTAAAACTTTTTAATTAGACCAGTTTAATCCTAAACCTTTTTATATTGGTACCAATTCAGTTTATTCCACAAATTTTGGCCGGCTAGCGCTGATGTGGACGTTGGTTGGTGATCACATGTTGATGTGGCAATTATTAAATAAATTTTTAATAACTTTTTAATAATTTTTTTATTTCCTTTTTTCTTTTCTCTTTTCTTCCTCCTTGGTTTGTCTTGGCGGTGGCTGGCGAGCCTCCTGCCGGTGGCTCCAAAGCCCTCATTGGCCTTCGCTGGCCATTGGGCGAGGGTCCCAACCCTTGCTTGGCCTTGCCCAGGGTCGTAGGCGAGGTGGCTTCGCCCAAATTTGGGCAAGGTTAGCCTCGCCTTGGCCTTGCAATGGGTGAAGGTGAGGTTGGGCGAGGGCCACGCCAATGAGGGCTTCATGGCCCTTGCCTAGTGGTCGACGAGCCTCGCCGGCCACCGGGAGGATAGTCCAAGGAGGAAGAAGGGAGAAAAGAAAAGGAAAAAAAAAAGAAAAAAATTCAAAAAATAAAAAAATATTTCAAAATTGCCACGTCAACATTTGGCCACTAGCCAGTGTCCACGTTAGCTTCAATTGGCAAAAATTGGTCGGATAGACTGAATTGGTATCAATGTGAAAATGTTTAAAATTGAATTGGTTCAATTAAAAAGTTTATAACTGAATTTATATCAATGTAATAGGTATATGACTGTTTTAGTACTTTTACCCACGTCCTACCTAGATGAATAATGTGACCGTGGCGCCTTAAGATGTTTGCGCATGAAATTGTAAACTCCTGGAGTCTTATGATTCTCCATAACAAATAGGTTATCAATGTGGTACTGCTAATTTCTCTTAGCTATTTTCTATTATGCCATTGAGTTGTTGGTTTCTAGATTCTGCTTTTCGGTGATTTAAGCTCCGAAACAGGTTATTAGGGGACATCCAAGCTTGTTGCACCTTCTTCTTCGTTCGTAGTAAATTGGACAAAATTTGCACTGATGTGCCATTAAGTAGTGGTGGTTGTATCTTTCATAGTCCCGTGTGATTCCCTCTCGTTCTCTGCTGCAACTGTTAGTAAGTTTTTCAGTTGTAAGGACGAATATAGAGACGCAATCACGGGAGGAGAAGTCGCAGTAGAAGCTGGGGACGATATGATCGCGGCAGGTACAGAGACAGGGAAAGGAGTTACTGTCACTGGAGCAGGAGCTGTAGCAAAAGTCCAAATCGCCGTGGAGACTAAAGGGCACTCAAATATGATCACAATGATAAAAAACTTATCACAAAAGTACAATTA
The DNA here is from genome assembly GCA_017140325.1 of Eucalyptus leucophloia subsp. euroa. Classification (NCBI taxonomy): domain Eukaryota; kingdom Viridiplantae; phylum Streptophyta; class Magnoliopsida; order Myrtales; family Myrtaceae; genus Eucalyptus; species Eucalyptus leucophloia. The sequence goes on along the minus strand of CM029473.1, from coordinate 11,397,244 downwards.
CATTTAAAAAACTTTCAAAATGTATGATTAAGTCACAAAAATTGTCATACCAATTCTATCAAATCCTTCCGTTGATTGCATTTATTAAAACTTTACGATTCGATTGTATTTTCGTGATAAATTTTAAGACTTGTTTTTAATATACCTTTTGAAAGTTTCGAAAGTTAAATTACACTTCCTAAATAAATTTTTTAAGACCTTCGGTGCCTTTATCCTGTTTTCTTTTTGATTGTGCTCTCGGTGCCATTTGGCTAGATCATTGGCTGTCGTTTTTGCAAGAACAGGTCAACCGGGGCAAGATTTTGCTTCATTAATGTTGAGTGAGTAGACTTCCCTTTTGCGCGCTTAAAATTGCATAATGTGTGGCGCAACCTACGTTTTGATCCCGTGGAAAGTCGAGTGTTCACATAGGTCATGAAAGGCCATGACTTTTACATCACTTTCCTAAAATAAATCTCTGCCAAAGTCTTTGGATTTCATTTAACGAGTGGGACTCGATTCCAAAATAGAAACTGATCAAGTTCGTAAAGTCACCAATGAAGACTACAAAATAAAATATTCCAAAGTCTTCAAGGAACCAAAACTACAATTGATATAGACCTATCTATGAAATCTAACCTAACTAGGGGTAATCACTAGCCTATTGAGGCTGTCTAGGAGCCGAGTGAAAAATAATTTTACTTAACTAAAGATATGAGATCGGGCACTTGATAATACTAATTCTCGAACTAGTGTTCTTTTGGTATGCTAACTAATGTCGGCTAATGATATTACCTAGTGGGGGTGAATAGGTGATTTCTTTGACCTTGACATGCGACGGCGATGAAAAGTCTTGGCATTAGCGGTCTTGTAAAGGATATAGCGCGATTGATCTTGTCAAGTGTTCGGACTACGCGACCATGCGCTGCTTCCTTTTCTCTCGATTCTTTACAAGGGTCTCCTCGTATCTGAAAGTGCAGGGTCAAACCGTAAATATTGTGATTTTGTGAAGATTCAGGGCGATAAGGAATATAGGATGGGACCAAAAGTGCGCCATGAAGCCCTTACTGAATGTATCTGCCGGAGGTTGGGGTGGCCCAAATTGGTGTTCTGGTTGGGGAATTAGCATCACATGTTGTGATCTCGGAGCAACAAATCCGAGTGCCCACATCTAACATATAATTTTCATGAGCTCGGCTATCTTATTGGTGCCGTACTTTTAATTTTCTAACCCTCTAAATACCAGCCTCGGCTTTCAATGGAGGAAAACAGGACAATACTTTATCGGTTTCTTTCTTTTTTTCATTTTTACATTGTTTGCATTTTCTCTTGGCTTAATTTAGGATTAGAATATTTATGAAGGCCCAAAAAGCACCTATCTGAATGGGGGAAACTCTACATATCCCATTAAGTTCAAATCTTTGAATTTGAAAAAAAGAAAAAAAAAATTACATTCCACAAAACAGATAATCACAAGTAAGAAGGTTTTTATCACTAAGCTGAAAGAAATCGTTAATGTCATTAGAAAGATCTATTAAATCCCAAAGATGAGAAAAACTTGAAATGTTGGCTTTACAACTAATAAGAAAATCATTGTGCATTGTGACTTCTAATTCGTTCTGCTTGATTCATTGCTCTAAAAGGACTCTCTAGTGGCCTAAAAACATTAGCTTTCATTACTACTGGCTTAGGATTGCTTGGTGTCATATCTCATTCATTGCTAGCATTTTCAATTGAATTGTTCATCTCATCTTAATCACTAACATTATTTTCATCAGTAAAGCATTGTGTGTCTACAATATGTGTGTGTGTATATACCAACTAAAATTCGGCGTTACAGTACATCTTACTTTCTTGTAATCAAAGAAGTAAAGATTAAAAATTTTCTCCACGGTCATGTGTTAATCCATTGCAATATCCTAAAATAATCAAAAGTTCAAAGTATACTAGATATTCACATTCAATTTTTTTTTTGAGTTCTTAAATTTCTTTTATTTAGGAACGAAATCCACCAAATCTTTTTTTTTTTTTTTGTGGCCAGAGATTAATATTAACTATTCAAAAGTTGCGATCGAATTCTTCCTATACTACTTATTGTTCGAATATTATCACTTTGATTTTTTTTAAATAAAAGAGAAAAATGAATAAATCCCACCAATTTGTTCACAAAAAAAAATTATGAAATCGGCAAGTCAGTATCATTGCTCCCAACTTCAAAATCACTGGCTAACATTCCATTGTCTATTTTGTAAAATGACTATATGGTCATGTATTCACTTTCTAGTTTCAATTTACTATCATCTTGAATGTTCTAAGTTGTGACAAAATGGTGGGTTGTATTTGACCATATTGAAAGTTTATCTTTCCTCCAAGCTAGAGAACCTTGGGAAGCCTTAGCTTTATTCCAAAGAAGTAAATTCTAGAATTTTAAGAATAGGTAAATAGGATTAGCTCATTAGCAGCTCGAGCTCATAGACATTTCTATTTTGTTTGGATTTGAGGTCCTTTGGAAATTATGGTCAATTAGGAAGGAGAGAAGTGCCCAAAAAAATTGAAGTGCCTTTGTGGATATCTAAATAGGTCTTAAAGAAATTTGGGCTACATCATACAACATTTATTATAATATACTTATTGATTATAGTTTTCTTTACATTTTTAGAATAGATAATCTTTTAAATTTATCTGGTATTATTCCTAATAAAAGACAGGTTAAATATGAATGGATAGAAAAATGATTCAATCTAACCACTATTTATGTAATATAATTATGGCAATCCACACTCAATCTCACTTGGACCCAAATCATATTCAACTCAACGAAAGCTCTAAATTTTAGCAATTTTTCATTTCAAATATGCTGTTAGGGTGTGTTTGTTTCACAAAAAATATAACATTTTTGGAATTTTTTTTTTTGGGAAACCATTTTCTAGGAAAACTAGTTTTCCTTTGTTTGGTGATACGTAATTAAAAATATTTTATGGTGTTTGGATTGTATTTGAAAAATGATTGGAGATGTAGAAGATGCCAACGTAGAGGAAGAGAAGGAAGTGAAGCCAACCGGAGTGCAGGAGGGGCTAGGGTTGGAGGAGGTGGTGGTGACAAAAGGGAGGGGGCGAAGGAGAAGGAGAGAGGGGAGGAGAAGTTAGGGTTTACGTTCAGAGGCAAAAAAAGAAAAGAGAAAACAAGAAAAAATAAAAGAAAATATATGATAATAGCAAATTCAAAAATTTTAATTAGAAATTCCTTTTAATAATAAATTTTTCATTAAGCAAAAATCTTAAAATATTTTGGAAAACGTTTTCCGATTCTTTTAAAGGAGAAATCGTTTTTTTGAATTTATACTTTGGAAGGAAAATATTTTCTGTCGATTAAGAAAATATTTTCCGTCGACTTATTTTTCTAAATGAACTAAATGCCAAAAAATGAAAAAAATATTTTTTAAAAATTACTTTTCGCGAAACAAACACACCCTTAATTTTCTTTTTTACCGTGTTCTAGATCAGCTGTTCTAGATCAGCTGTCATTTCTGCAAGAATGGGGTGGACCGCGTCTAGATTTGGCATCGTGAATGCCGTGGGAGAACACTTTCCTTACACGCTTTGAATTCAAAATCGTGCAGCACGACGTGGGGTCTGATCTTGCGGAAAATTGGGTGCACCCACACCTCACGAAAGAAGTTGACTTGACATCACTTTCCCCAAAGACACCTCTCTGTCGGAGCCTCTGCTTTTCGTACAATGGGAGGGTGGGACTCATAAATAGGTCAGACCCAAAAAAACGAAAAACCTCCGAAATGGGGACTGACCCCGTCAGAAAAGTGACATACGAAGACTTCAAATGTAACAAGTCTTCAAAGAACCAAAAATTCTCCACTTACAGCGTAAAAGTAATGTAAACATACCTTTTGTCAGGCTCCACTTAGGCCATTTTATTGCATTCCCATTATCATCATGGAAAATGATAGGATCGTGACTTTTCTCTCAGAAAAGATAACTACCCCAGTCCACCTACAGCGTAAAAGTAATATAAACGTACCTTTTGTCAGTCTCCGCTTAGGCCATTTTATTGCATTCCCATTATTATGGAAAATGATAGGATCACGACTTTTTTCTCAGAAAAGATAACTACCCCAGTCCACGTACCGCGTAAAAGTAGTATGAACGTACCTTCTGTCAGTCTCCACTTAGGCCATTTTATTGCATTCCCATTATCATGGAAAATAATAGGATCGTGACTTTCACACCCTATTTAAGCATCGCTTGTGGCCTCAGGGAAACACAAACCAACTTATCCGAAGGAAAAGAAGAATCCATGGACTCTTCATCCGAATTCAAGAGGGTCATGAGCCTTGCGGCTGCTGTTGTCCTTTTCACTACCTTTGCCATTCCACTCCCTGCTCATGCTTCTCTTGCAGAAGCACAAGCTCTCCTCAACTGGAAGTCTGGTCTTGGCAACCATTCGCTTTCTTCCCTCTCTTCGTGGACTTCCTCTCCTCATAATGTCACTGGTTCTAATTCAACCATGAGTCCGTGCAGTTGGCGTGGCATCTCTTGCAATCGGGCAGGAAGCGTGGTCGGCATTAATCTAACCAGTGTCGATGTTGAAGGTACACTTGATGAATTTCCATTCCCATCGCTGTCTCATCTCGCGAATATGGACCTAAGTATAAATAGTCTTTCTGGCCACATTCCTCCTCAAATTAGTCTCTTGAGCAATCTCACCTATCTTGACCTCTCTGTCAATCGATTCTCGGGGAAAATACCACCAGAGATTGGCCATCTAAGGAAATTGGAGGTCTTGCACCTAGTCTCCAATGAGTTAAATGGCTCAATTCCCCAAGAAATCGGGCAATTGCATTTGCTTAGTGAAGTTGCGCTATATTCGAACAAGTTGAATGGACCCATACCTTCTTCATTAGGCAATTTGAGCAAATTAGCTGTCTTGTATCTCTACAACAACTCCTTTTCTGGTTCTATTCCTGCTGAAATAGGAAATATGACAAATTTGGAAGTGCTCCACATGAATTCCAACAACTTGACAGGATCAATCCCTTCTACTTTGGGGAACTTAACCAAATTAAGAGAGCTGCAGCTATCTGCTAATAAGCTTACTGGTTCCATCCCCCTAGAACTGGGGAATTTGAACCTTCTTAGCTCGTTGAGCCTATATAGAAATAATCTTATCTGGTTCAATCCCGCCAATATTAGGCAATTTGACGAATCTTACCATTCTTTATCTCTACGGTAACCTTGACTTTCCGGTCACATTCCTAATGAGTTAGGAAATCTCCGCTCTATGCTTGACTTAGAGTTGAGTACAAATCAGCTCAACGGCCCAATTCCTTCTTCGTTGGGTCACTTGACCGACCTATTATATTTGTTCCTCCGTGGGAATCAACTTTCTAGTTCAGTTCCTAAATCCTTGGGGAATCTGATGAACTTAAAGATGTTGGAACTGGATGCCAACGAGTTAACTGGCTCCTTACCAGAAAACTTGTGCCAAGGTGGATTTCTTGAAAGTCTCTCAATGAGTGGCAACAAGTTAACTGGTTCTATCCCTAGAAGCTTGAAAAATTGCACGAGCTTAGTCAGACTTCGCCTCGAGAAAAACCAGTTGACTGGAAACATCTCCGAGATCTTTGGTGTCTACCCCAACCTGACCTTTATTGACTTGAGTTCCAACAAGTTCTATGGAGAAATCTCAACAAATTGGGGAAGTTGCATGAGTTTAAGTGATCTAAACATTGCTAGAAATAACGTCACTGGTAGCTTGCCTCTTGAGATTGGAAATGCGACTAAACTGAGTGTAATTGATCTATCTTTCAATAGTTTAGTTGGGGAGGTTCCGAAAGAATTTGGAAAATTGACTTCTTTGGAGACTTTGAATCTAAGCAGGAACCAACTTTCTGGCCAAATAAGTCCAGAGATTGCATCGCAACCTAGTCTTCTAAAATTGGATTTGTCGTGGAATAGACTAAGCAAGTCTATCCCGCAGGCTATTGGGAATTCTTCAAAATTGACCCACTTGTATTTGAGCAACAACCGGTTGAGCCAAGATATTCCAGGGAAATTAGGGATGCTAACTCATTTGAACGAGCTAGACTTGAGTTGTAACTTGTTAAGCGGTGACATCCCAATTCAATTCAACAAGCTTGAAAGCCTAGTGAAACTCAACATTTCACACAATAATCTTTCTGGCCTTATATACAAGACTTTCAAGGATATGCGAGGGTTGGCAGAGGTGGACATCTCCTACAACAAGTTTGAGGGTCCCATCCCCACCACCATGGCATTTCAAAATGCAACAAAAGAAGCGTTTGAAGGCAACAATGGATTATGTGGAAATGTCGAAGGACTTGAGCCATGTAATCAAGCGGTGGTGGATAGGGAAAGCTCTAGAGTGTTTCTTATTGTGTTTCCTCTAGTAGGAGCAGTTCTTCTGTTTATTTTCTTTGGAATTTTCTTCATTTTCCGTAGAAAGAAGATCCATCGAACAGTGGAACTAGCACCCAAAACAACTGAAGTCTTTTCTCTATCAAAGTACGATGGAAAGATGTTATATGAAGACATCATAGAAGCTACCGGGGAATTTGATGAGATTTATTGTATTGGACGGGGGGGTTGTGGAAGTGTCTTTAAGGCCAAATTAAAATCGGGTGATATAGTAGCTGTAAAGAAGATCCATCAAACGGTTGATAGTGGGCAAGCGGATCAAAAGGAATTTCTGAATGAGATTAGGGCTTTGACAGAAATTCGACACCGCAATATTGTGAAACTCGAGGGCTTTTGTTCGCATCCACAACACTCTTTCTTAGTGTATGAGTACTTGGATAGAGGAAGCTTGTCTACAATCTTGAGCAATGAAGAAGAAGCTAAAGAGTTGGACTGGAACAAGAGGGTGAATATCATAAAAGGCATGGCATATGCTCTTTCTTATATGCACCATGATTGTAACCCTCCAATCATTCATCGAGATATTTCCAGTAACAACATTCTGCTTGATTTTGAGTACGAGGCACATGTTTCTGACTTTGGCACGGCTAAGCTTCTTAAGCTGGATACATCAAATTGGACTGCAGTTGTCGGCACATATGGTTATGTAGCTCCAGGTAAACTCTGAAATCAAATCTTGATTCGAAGATTGAGCTAAAGCAATGTCTTCGTGCTAATAGATATATCACCCTCTTTGTGCAGAGCTTGCTTACACAATGAAGGTGACGGAGAAATGTGATGTGTATAGCTTTGGAATAGTGGCCATCGAGTTGATCAAAGGAAGACATCCGGGTGACAGCATTTCATCTCTAGTAGCTCCAATCGACATAGAGATCTCGGTTGTTTTGAGGAATATATTGGATTCACGCCTGCCAACGCCCACACCAAGCATTGAGGATAAACTTCTGACCATCTTCCAGCTTGCAGTCGCTTGCTTATCTGCTGATCCCCAACTCAGGCCGTCGATGGACACGATTGCTCAGAGACTATCAGCTCGTTCAACCACTTTCCATGGCGTTCAATTTTCAGAGACAGCCGCTGATCCTGTGAGAGATACAACAGCTTCAAGCCATTTCCTGGATCAATTCGTAGAAGAAATCGTCTGATTAATGATGTTGCTCTGTCAACCACACGCAAGAAGGTCTAAGATCTTCTTTAATGAAAAATAGAGTCACTTGAACTAATTGATTAACTCTCAGACTTTTTTCAATATATTGTTTCCCTCACTTATGTGTTTACTTTATTTGCATTTAGGATAAATATTTTCACCGTCAACCAAAGTTGAGTGTTTCATATCAGCATGAGGATGCGGACTATGTTTCGTTCATGCCCAAGTAAGTATAGAACTGCCTTTTTTTCTTGGAAGAAGCAAAACTAGAACATTCTGGCATCTAGTTTCGTTTATGGAGACAACAGCTGAACTCAAGTGATATTTCAAACTGTTTCTGTATCTAGTCTTAACCAGACTAGTGTCTATGGAATCAATGTATCCATGTCAAGTTAGACTTAGAAAGTATTACTTTTGTATCAATGTAAAGTGTTGATGATGTATCCAGTGTTGTTATCTTGAAACCAAAATGTCCATGTAAGGATGAAATGGAACATTTATATGAAGTCTCTAAACTCTTGATCATTATTAGTCCTTCTATATGTTTATTTTTGATTTATGTAGACGCAAAATCGACTAACTTGCAGAAGAGTTTCAATTATGGATCTTTTCAGAGTGCATTCAATCAGAAACTAATTGTTCCTAATCATGGCCATCAACCATAATTTTGGGTTTCATGCAATTACTACAACCGTGTATCATGACAGAGGGCGATCAATCCGTTCCTATTTGGAGTGCTATGTGCATGTTGCCATGGCATGGGTCGTTAATAGAAGTTTAGTAGCTTTTGATCGTCCAAAATAGAGAAATCCGGACTTCGTTTTCATTAGAGCTTCGAACTTGAAGTGCTCAAATTAGGAAGACCACTGGTCATCGTTTCATCTCAAGAGGAGATCATCCATTGTTTCAGAAAGACTACAAGTTCTGTTCTAGCGCTACCTTACATTTTAAGAGCATGAAGGTAGATGATATCCAGCCCTCCAAAATCTTGGAGGTTTTAAATCATGATGGGCTGGTTTTGCTAGGCCTAGCTCCATTGTCAAATACAAGTAGAACTCATTTGGGTTTTAGCTCATCATCAACCATCTTTTCTATTTTTCAGAACAGAGAGCTTACATCTGGAAAATAGCCTTGCGCAAAACATGTCAGAACAGAGTCCCCTCATAAACTTCATATGGAAAACAATAGACTTATCCTCTGAGAGCTCATAGTTTTGTGAATTTGAGAAAGGAAACCATAGTAGACCAATGTTTGACGCCACCCTCGATCACTCTTGTGTAAAACCCCACATCGTAAAATCAAAGTTCCAAAAAACTTACGCCAATTAATTGTATAAAAGAAAACAATGAAGGGACAGCTATTCAAATCAAGGCGTAGCGAGACAATGAGTTATGTGCACCCAACCTTCTCGAGTAGTTGTGTCAATTCATCTCAATTCTTGATTGTTCTCCTTAGATGAAAGGCAACAAGAAATATGCAATATGAAGAAATAACCACCCGGTGGGAATTGTCAACATTTTCATTATGCCAAATGGCATATACCAATATGCATTCCACGAGTTAATGCTTGCTGATGCATTTCCATTGTCAAATAGGAAAATCCCAGGAAGATAAGATTGAGGAAAACTCGTGAACCTGAGAAAAAACGACTTCTAGACCAAAAGAGAAAAATGGCCATGTATTCACAAGGCTTCAAGATAGTCACAATTAGGGGTGTGCATGGTTCGGATGGGCGGTTCCCGGCCTAGAACCGGGAATTGCCCACTAAGGATCGGTTTTGAAAAATTGGAACCGAGAACCACCCGTTAGTTATATGGATCCACCTGAGAACCGGATTGCCGGTCCGGTCTGGTTCCCGGGTGGATCCATGGAACCATTCTCATTAATAATAATATTATTTTCCAAATTCTTTTGTGAGTACTCTTCATATCGAGTAATATTTTTTTTTTTTAAACCGAACTGGCTTAATTAATGGTACCATTTTTCTTTATTTTATTGGAAAACACTACCAAAGAAGAGAAATAATTTTTTTTTCCTATTTTTGAATCATTTAAGTTGAAATCTAAAATATTATTTAAGTTCAAGGTTTTGGATGATTCTCATATGTAGATCGTTTTTTCCTTTATTTCCTAATAGTGTTCAATCTCTTATAATCTTTGCTTTATTGAATTCTTTCTGCAGAAACAATTCCACCGATACTTCACTTATTCTTGAACACAGTGTCCTATGTGAGTCCGGAAGTATCCTTTGAAGGAGCCATTTGTTAAGTTGCTGAAAGGCAGCTTACACACTTCACTAAATTCTTGTAAAAACATGGAAACTATGAGAGGAAATGGAGCCCTAAAATTTTGGTTTGCTAATTAGTAATTAAAAAATTTATTTTAATATTAAAAATTAATATATTATAATAAAATAATCGGTCTGGTTTGGTGGGCGGATTTGCCTATGGAACCGGAACCAAATGGGTATCCACCAGTTCCCATAAATTGGAATCGAGAACCAAACCAGTTTCTTCAAGAACCACCGGTTCCGGGCAGTTTCGGGCGGTTCGAGCAGGTCCCGGTTCTTTTGCACACCCCTAGTCATAATGCTTCTAGCTTCCCTAGCCATTTTCAGTTTGAGTCATTCCAACAAGTGCACTTCCTACTTGATGACGGGTTGGGTTCGCCTCATGGGGCCCAGCACATCTTTAAAGAGAAAGAAATAAAAATGAGGGTGGAATGTTTTTATGGTGAAAAGAGAAAAATGACTATTTGAACAAAAAAAGAAATAAACGAGGGAGAGTGACCAAGTTTTGAAGGATAAGAGGCAGTTTAGATTTATTGGTGAAATTTTGTTAGAATCAGCTGAAATTTTAATATGTTTTTCATGAGATCAAGACCATCATTGAGATCCTTCTTAGATTTGTCTTTCAATTTTTGTGAGAGTTTTTTTTTTTTACTTCTTTTGTTAATCTACTAATGATATATTGTTGTATTGTTGATGTGTTCATTCTCTAGCCGTGTGATTAGAGATGAACCATTGAATATTCTGCTATTCTTGATAATTAGTGGAAGTTTTGAATGATCTGTAGTTTTTTCCACATTGAGCATGTAAAATTTTTGTATCGTTTTTGTACTTTACATGACATTTCATTTGAAGGCAACAGTGGATTGTGTGGAAATGTCGATGGACTTGAGCCATGTAATCAAGTGGTGATGGATAGGGAAAACTCTCGGGCTAGAGGTAGAGTGTTTCTTATTGTGTTTCCTCTGCTAGGAGTAGTTCTTCTGTTTATTTTCTTTGGAATATTCTTCACTTTCCATAGAAAGAAGATCCATTGAACAGTGGAACCAGCACCCAAGACAAGTGAAGTTTTTTCTCTATCAAAGTACGATGGAAAGATCTTATATGAAGACATCATAGAAGCCACTGGGGCATTCGATGAGATTTATGAGTACTTGGACAAAGGAAGCTTGTCTACAACCTTGAGCAATGAAGAAGAAGCTAAAGAGTTGGATTGGAACAAGAGGGTGAATATCATAAAAGGCATGGCACGTGCTCTTTCTTATATGCACCATGATTGTAACCCTCCAATCGTTCATTGGGATATTTCTAGTAACAATATTCTGTTTGATTCTGAGTATGAGGCACATGTTTTTGACTTCGGCACGGTTAAGCTTCTTAATCTGGATACATCAAATTGGACTGCAGCCGTTGGCACATATGGTTATGTAGCTCCAGGTAAACTCTAAAATCAACTCTTGAGCTTAAGGTTGAGCTATAGCAATGTCTTCATGCTAATACATATATCACCCTCTTTGTGCAGAGCTTGCTTACATACGGAAGGTGACGACAAAATGTGATGTGTATAGCTTTGGAATAGTGGCCATCGAGGTGATCAAAGGAAGACATCCGGGTGAGAGCATTCCATCTCTAGTAGCTCCAGTTGACATGGAGATCTCAGTTGTTTTGAGGAATACATTGGATTCACGCCTGCCAACGCCCACGCCAGGCATTGAGGATAAACTTCTGACCATCTTCAAGCTTGCAGTCGCTTGCTTATCTGCTAATCCCCAACTCAGGCCGTCGATGGACATGATTTCTCAGAGACTATCAGCTTGTTCAACCACTTTCCACGGCGTTCAATATTCAGAGACAGCCGCCAATCCTGTGAGAGATACAACAGCTTCAAGCCATTTCCTGGATCAATTCGTAGAAGATATTGTCTGATAAATGATGTTGCTCTGTCAACCACATGCAAGAAGGTTTAAGATCTTTAATGAAAAATAGAGTCGCTTGAGCTAATTGGTTAAGTCTCAAACTTTTTTCAATACACTGTTTCCCTCACTTATGTGTTTACTTTATTTGCATTTAGGGTAAATATTTTGACCGTCAACCAAAGTTGAGTGTTTCATATCAGCATGAGGATGCGGACCATGTTTCGTTCAGGCCCAAGTATAGAACTGCCTTCTGTTTTGGAAGAAGCAAAACTAGAACAATCTGGCATCTACTTTCGTTTGTAGAGACAACAGCTGAACTCAAGTGATATTTCAGACTGTTTCTGCGTCTAGTCTTAACCAGACTAGTGTCTTTGGAGTCAATGTATCCATGTCAAGTCAGACTTAGAAAAAATTACTTTTGTATCAATGTGAAGTTGACGATGTATCCAGTGTTGTTATCTTGAAACCGAAATGTCCATGTAAGGATGAAATGGAACATTTATATGAAGTCTCTAAACTCTTGATCATTATGGGCGCGCATGACAAAATTTCTATTCCAGAAATTGATTTCTAGCCAGAAATTGATTTCTTGATTTCTACTCCCCGGACAAGTTTCTGAGCAAAGAAACCCGTTTGATAATGACTCAAAATTTCTATTTCTGGAACAAAAATCTGTTTGATAACAGAATAAAATTTTAATTTCTAGGAATAGAAATTGATTAGATGACAACATAGGAAATCCTCAAATACAAAATAATAGTCGAAATAATACTAAAACAACATAGGAAATCCTCAAATACAAAATAATAGTCGAAATAATACTAATACATTACAAAAGTTGAAAATACAATTTCATGGAATTTCCTATTACATGTGTTTACGTTTGTATTACGTAATATTTTCTTTCGAAAAATAAACGACGTGACAAAAAAAAATCAATTGAAATTCAATTGTAGTGAAAATGTCATTATGTTTTTGCCGAAATTGATTTCACATTAATCAAATAAATCTAATGATAGCCATGATTATAATAGTCTAATCTCCTGAAAAAGTCCTAACTTCAAGTCTAATTCCAATTTCTTTCCAAATTTTGTTAAAAAAATCCTCACCATGTTCAAAAATCGTCACCAATTTTTTTCAAAATTATCAACACTAGGATTATTTAAAAATTTATTATCAAAATATGTATTTTCATCAACACTCTTACAAGAACAACAGATTCCTTATTAGATCTATTTTCCTTATAAAAGAAAAATCGGATGAAACCCTAATGATTTGACCCCTTTTTACCGTCTCAATATGAAGTTTATGAATAAAAAAATAGTTAGCTAGATAGAGCCGTTGTATCGCGTACTATGGAAGAGTAGGTGAAGAAAGACTCGTTAGATATGAATGTGGCAAGTTGACTATTACCATGCGTGAAATCTCTTGCGTGCAACAAATGAAGCCTTGTCCATTCAATTCCCACAATTTGGCCCAATGGTTAAGATTTTCAATCAATATTGATTGAAATGATTATATTAAAAAATTATTAAAATATTTTGGACTAAATTAACTATTTCTATTTCTATTTCTATTTCTATTTCAATATTAGTGATCTAAAATATTTTGGACTAAATTGAAAAGTTGAGAAAAAAAAATTTCTATTTCTGTTTCAGAAACTAAGAAGCTAAAAATTTCAGCTTCTGATTTCTTCGATTTCTCTATTTCTGGAATAAAAATTTGTTTCAAAAATAGAGAAATCAGATTGCGTTACCAAAACGGATTTGTTCCAAACTGTAGGGGGAACAGAAACAGAAGAAATCGAAACAGAAATTTTATCATGCGCACCCTATTAGTCCTTCTATATGTTTATTTGGGATTTATGTAGATGCAAAATCGACTTACATGCAAACGAGTTTCAGTCATGGATCTTTTCAGAGTGCATTCAATCAGAGACTAATTGTCCCTAGTCGTGGCCATCCACCATAATTTTGGGTTTTGTGCAATTACTACAACCGTGTATCATGACAGAGAGGGCGATCAGTCCATTCCTATTCGGAGTGCTATGTGCATGTTGCCGTGGCATGAGTCGTTAATAGAAGTTTAGTAGCTTTTGATCGTCCAAAATAGAGAAATCCGGACTTCGTTTTCATTAGAGCTTCGAAGTGCTCAAATTAGGAAGACCACTGGTCATCGTTTCATCTCAAGAGGAGATCATCCATTGTTTCAGAAAGACTACAAGTTCTGTTCTAGCGCTACCTCATATTTCAAGAGCGTGAAGGTAGACGATATCGAGCCCTCTAAAATCTTGGAGGTTTTAAATCATGATGGGCTGTTTTTGCTAGGCCTAGCTCCATTGTCAAATACAAGTAGAACTCATTAGGGTTTTAGCTCATCATGAAGCATCTTTTCTATTCTTCAGAACAGAACTTAGATCTGGAAAATAGCCTTGCGCAAAACAAGTCAGAACAACGTCTCCTTATGAACTTCATATGGAAAACAATAGACTTAGCCTCTGAGAACTAAGAGTTTTGAGAATTTGAAAAAGGATACCATAGTAGACCAATGTTTGAACCCGCCCTCGGTCACTTTTAGGTAAAACCCAACATCATAAAATCAAAGTTCCAAAAAACTTTGTGAATGAATAGTATAGACAGAAAACAATGAAGGGACAGCTATTCGAATCGAGGCATAGCAAGATAATGAGTTCTGTGCACCTAACCTTCTCACGTAATTGTGTTAATTCATCTCAATTCTTGATTGTATTGCTTAGAAGAAAGGCAAGAGGAAATATGCAATGTCAAGAAGGAACCAGCCGGTGGGAATTGACAACATTTTTATTATGCCAAATGGCATATACCAATATGCGTTCCACCAGTTAATGCTTGCTAATGCATTTCCATTGTCAAATAGGAAAATCCCAGGAAAATAAGATCGAGGAATCCTCGTGAACCTGAGAAAAAAAGACTTCCAGGCCAAAAGAGATAAAGGCTATGTATTCACAAGGCTTCAAGGTAGTTATAATGCTTCTAGCTTCCCTAGCCATTTTCAGTCTGAGTCATTCCAACAAGTGCACTTCCTACTTGACGATGGGCTGGGTCCGCCTCATGGGCCCAGCACATTTTTAAAGAAAAAGAAATAAAAATTAGGGTCGAATGTTTTTTATAGTGAAAAGAGAAAAATGAGTGTTCAAACAAAAAGAGAAATAAAAGAGGGAGAGAGTCCAAGGTTCGAAGGAGAAGAGGCAGTTCAAATTCAGAATCAGCTGAAATTTTAATATATTGTTCGTGAGATGAAGATCATCATTGAGATCCTTCTCCGATTTGTCTTTCAATTTCTCTAGTAATGGTTAGAGTTTTCTTGCTTCTTTTGTTAATCCACTAATGATATATTGTTGTATCGTTGATATGTTCATTCTCTAGCTATGTGACTAGAGATGCACTATTATTTATTCTATTATTTTTGGTTATTAGTGAAAGTTTTGAATGATTTGTAGTTTTTTTCACATTGAGCACATAAAAAATTTATGTTGTTTTTGTACTTTGTCCTTAAATTTTTATATTAGTTGATTGAGTTTTGGAGAAAATATTGATACTGAACAAGTTTTAGGTTCTTAATGAATATTTGCTCTTCCATCAATTGATATAAATAATCTTTTAGATTTCTCGGGTATTATTCCTAGTAAAGGATCATGCCAAGTATGAATGGCTGGAAAATGGATCCAATTCACATTGACCAATATAACACATATCAACCCATATTTTTGTAATACAATTTTGGTAGCTCACACTCAACTCACTTGGACTCAAATCATACCCAACTCAACCCAAGCTCCAATTTTTAGTAATTTTCCTCTTCAAATATGTCGTTAGATTTTTTATTTTTATTTTTAATTATGCTCTCAGGGGCCATTTGGCTAGATCATCAGCTGTCGTTTCTGCAATAAGAGGGTCGACCGCGTCAAGATTTTGCTTCATGAATGCCAAGTGAGAAGACTTTCCTTTTGCGCTTAAAAATCAAAATTTTGTGCAGCACAAAAGGAAAATTGAGTGTTCCCAAACCACACGCGAGGCCTTGACTGACTTTGCCTCACTTTCCTCGAAGACTTCTCAGTCAAAGTCAAAGTCTCCGAATTCATATAATGGGTGGGCTCAATTCCGAAAAGAGGACTGTCAGAAATGTCACTACGAAGACTACAAAAGTAACAAATTCCAGAGTCTTCAAAGAACCGAAAATTCGTCTTAGTCAGCTGTTAGATGACTACCCCTGCTCCCCTACGGGGTACAAAGCAAATAAACGTACCTCTTCTTAGTCTCCACTGGTTAGTCGCCGTTTTATTGCATACCCATTACCATGGAAAATGATAGGAAGGTGAGTTTTCACTACCTATTTAAGCATCGCTCGTTGCCTTAGGGAAAGACAAACCCACTTACCCGAACCAAAACAGGAGACGGAGAAGAAGAATGCATGGATCCTTCATCAGAACTCAAGAGGGTCATGAGCCTTGTGGCTGCCCTTGCCCTTTTCACTACCTTTACCTTTCCACTTCCTGCTCAAGCTTCCCCTATAGAAGCCCAAGCCCTCCTCAAGTGGAAGTCCAATCTTGGCAATCATCCAGATTCTTCCCTCTCTTCATGGACTCCCTCTCCTCGTAGTGCCACTGATTCCAACTCGGCCATGAGTCCATGTGCTTGGCATGGCATCTCTTGCAATTAGGCGGGGAGAGTGATCGGGATAAATCTCACTAGCACCTATGTCGAAGGTACGCTGGACGAATTCCCATTCTCATCTTTGTCTCATCTCATGTACATGGACCCGAGTATAAATAGTCTCTCTGGCCGTATTCTGCCTCAAATCGGTCTATTGAGCAATCTCACCTATCTCGACCTCTCTATCAATCGGTTCATGGGGAAAATACTGCTAGAGATTAGCCATCTAACTAGACTAACAGTCCTGCACCTGGTTTCCAATGAGTTAAATGGCTCCATTCCCCAAGAAATCGGGCAATTGCATTTGCTCAATGAGGTTGCGCTGTATTGTATGTCTACAACAACTCCCTTTCTAGTCATATTCTTCCTCAAATGGGAAGTATGACAAATCTGGAAGTGCTCCACATGGACACCAACCTCCTAACAGGACCGATTCCTTCCACTTTGGGGAACTTAACCAAATGGACAGAGCTACACCTATTTGCTAATAAGCTTACTGGTTCCATTCCACTGGAGCTAGGAAAATCGAATCTTCTTAGCAAGTTGTGCCTTAATAATAATAATCTTATTTGTTCAATCCCACCAACATTAGGCAATTTGACAGAACTTGCCCTTTTTTTTTTTTTTTTTTTTTTTTTTATCTCTATGGTAACCAGCTTTTAGGGCAAATTCCTGATAAGATAGGTAATCTCCATGCTATGCTTAATCTCCATGCTATGCTTGACTTAGAGCTGAGTACAAACTAGCTCACTGGCCTAATTCCTTCTTCTTTGTGTAACTTGACCAACCTGAGATCTTTGTTCCTCCGCCAGAATAACCTTTATGGTTCAATTCTTGGTTTCTCAAAAACCTCATTGTCAACAATTATTTTGTCTTACAACAACTTTGAAGGTCCACTTCCACTTCCATCACCATTCACAAATTCCTATAATATTGCATATAATAAAATAGCGGGGAAGATCCCTTCATCGATATGCAATGCCACCAACCTTAGCATCCTCATCTTGTCTAATGATAGGTTAGCTGGTAGCCTACCCAAGTGCTTATCAAACTCGAGCATTGGTTTATCAGTTTTGAACTTGCGAATGAATAGTCTTTTGGGTACAATCCCGAGAACATTTTCTCAACGAAGTAGCTTGGGCACTCTTGACTTGAGTGAAAATCAATTTGAAGGAACATTGCCACAATCCCTTCTCAATTGTACAAGGCTGGAAATTTTGGATTTCAGCAACAATAAGATAGAGGATAAGTTCCCAGCATGGTTGGGAAAACTCCCTAAGCTAAAAGTTCTTATTTTGAGGTACAACAATTTTAAGAGTTTATTAGATTTTCCTTAGGGCAGCTCATCTCTTTCCCTAGTTGCACATTTTGGACCTCTCGAACAACAACTTTGTTGGTCCTTTACTAGCCAATTAGATAGCAAAACTTCAAGGGATGATGAATGGACAAAATACACATGAGTTGCAAGACAAATCATTGTACATGAGGCGTAAAGTTGGATATGGATGGAGGCACTATGAAGATTCTGTGAATGTGATCATGAAAAGAAAGGAGATTCGGCTAGAGAGGATCTTGACCATGTTTAGAACCATAGACTTATCAGTTAACTCTTTTCAAGGGAACATCCCGAGTATTATCGGAAATCTTCAGTCTCTCATAGGGCTCAACCTTTCTCACAACCACCTCATGGGTTCCATTCCTTCAACCCTTGGAAATTTAACTAACCTTGAATGGTTGGGTTTATCTTCAAACAAGCTTAGTGGGAAGATTCCTAGAGAATTGAGAGATTTGTCATTCCTTAGGTGTTTGGACCTCTCAGAGAACCAACTTATAGGCCCCATACCTCAAGATAAGCAATTGAACACATTCACAAGTGATTCATTTCGTGGAAACTCGGGTTTATGTGGAACTCTATTACGAAACATATGCCGCAGTGATGCTTTGCCTTCTCCACCACCACGGTCATTCTTTTTAGAGAATAGTACAAGAAAGCATGGTAGTGGTTTTGATTGGAAAGTAGTCGGGATAGGATATGCATCGGGAATTGTGATTGGAATCTCCATAGCATACATTTTATGTGAAACTGGAAGACCAAATGGCTTGTTAGAGAAGTGGGAAGGATGGAGAGTGGAATCAAATTGATGAACAAGCCAAAGCAAAAGGCCATCAAATTTCACGGAGGCCAATGAAATTGCTGGGAAGTGGTCCGTTTGAACTATGTGTAATGTAGTTCAAGGAATACACTTTTTGTCGAATTGAAATGCAATTTTGCATATGTATGTTTATCTTATTATGCTGTCATCTTCTTCTTTTAAGTGTGATTTCTAAATCGGGTTGAATGAACAGATGAACACGAAAGAGATCTTCAAAAACTCGCCCTACATCATTAACACCATATATGTCCCTTTCTTGTTTAGTGTACGCCACTCTTGTTTATCCATGGGAAAGAAAGAAAGATGAAGAGCTGTTGAAGCCCATTTAGCCTGGGGTTGCATGATTGAATGTGTCATTGAAGTATGTCCTTAAGGATTTCTAAATCTGCGATGGTCCCACTACACATTTTTGTTGAAGTTGCAGGCTGGTATTAGTTTGTTGACTTGCTTATGCACCTATCGTACTTGTCTACAATAGGGAACAGGGGCACTAAAGGTTCAAGCCTCAAAGCATCTTTGAAATTTAGATTCAAGGTTAGCTAATTGCAAAATTTTCGAGTCTTCTAGGCCAAAAAACTGATTTTTTCATGTTCATGGATTTTTGAAATTGCCAATAATTTTCAAATACTGTTGGCAAAAAAAAAAAATATAATTGATAGCTTGCTCATAACTTAAATTGTTGATAATTACCAACATCATCATGAATTTATCAAGTCCATAGTCAATTAGTAACTTCTTCTAAATTCTATAGTTAGTATCACTTAAAATCTCAAATTAGTATATCTATATCACAATTTAACCAAACAACAAAAAATCCTAAACTATACTCGTATCATATTTACTTCAAATTAATTTTTGTGTTGCAAAAAAAAAAAAAAATCGAAACTAGTACACTCTCATGCCACATCTATTCCAAACTAATTTTCAAATCATAAAAAATTATGACTTTTAGCATAGTTTCGAAACTTGAAGGAGCTCCTAGAGCAAAATCAACATATTTTGGCAAATTTCCCAATCAAAGATTTTGATGATTTGGGATTTTTTATGACACAAATTAGTTTAGGAAATATTTGTCACTAGCTTACCAATTTGGCATTTTTGTAACATGAAATTTAGTTTAGAGTAAATAGGATATGGATATATCAATTTGGAATTTTTATGACATGAAAATTAATTTAAGGTAAATGTAACACGGGTACACCTATTGCTATGATGCAACCCTCTTGGTAGACAGGTTTAGAGTTAATTTCAAGTAGAAATCTGATAGTCCTCAATTGGCATGGCTTCTCCCAAACCTTTATCTCACATGAGGTTGGAAAATTACAATTAAAATGGATCTATTTATGAAGTCCAACATAACCAACCATCACCACTAGCCTATTGAGGTGAGTTTGGAGGGACGACGATCGAACAAAATATAAATGGAAGAAGAAAAATAAATGAGACACCAGATTTACATGGTTTAGTCGTAAAGACCTATGTCTACGGGGAGAGCAGCAACGAATTTCACTATAGATCAAGCGATACAAGGAGATTACACACTCAAGTCACTCAAACACTCTCTCGGTATTTTCCAAACCCCAATATAATCCAAACCCAAGTCACGGCACAAAATTATCACACAAGCTCAAAACAAACGCTGAAAAAGAACTCTTTTTCTTGATCGCGCTTTAGCTTGAAGACATGCGGCTCCTCATTTTCTCTCGTACTGGTATAGTAGCAACACCCTCGAAAAAGGACCTCTTCCGCGGCTTTTGCAAGCGGCGCCGATGTGCCAAAAAACTCCTCTAATATGCGGCTCCTCTCTACGTAGGGTTCTTTACGTAGGTCTTCGTGCAGATGCTGCAGAGAAAGAAAACTAGTATATATATATATATATATATATATATAAGTGTGACGACCCGGCGCGGTGCACGGGGAGGAGGGATGGCGGTACGTCCGCGCCTCCGGTCCTCGGACGCGCGCAAGGGAATGAGCGCAAGGGAAGGGGAAGGGATTCCTCTCCCTCTTGTCCCACATCGCTTAGGGAGGGGTCATGGGCCTTGTATATAAGGCTTGGGTTCCCTTAATATTGTGAGACGCGTTTTAAAGCCGTGAGGACTCAATGTCCAAAGCGGACAATATCACACAAGTGGGACCCGGGATGTTACAATAAGTATGCCCCAGGTCAAAGTTTGACCTTGGGCCCCACCAATTCAATCTTCACGGAGGAACTTCACGCCAAAAGGGAAACCTATTTTATTATAATACATGTGCCCAGATTTCCTTTTTGAAAGGAATTCGAAACTGTAGGGGTTCCTTCTTCTTTATTTTATTCTTTTGTAATTCCTTCGCGAGTCCACCAAATTTCGCATTTTAGCAAACGCTCAAACTCGAGTCATATTTAACAATAACTAACCATCACCACTAGCCTATTGAGGTGAGTTTGGAGCCAAGTGAAGCACGAGAGTTACCTAACTTTTAAAAACAAAATATTTGAAATTGGGACTTGACTACACTAACTCTCTAACTATTGTGCCTTTTTGGTACCTTAAGTTGATTGAATAGTTGCTTGAATAATTCACATGATCCTTATCCATTTTATAACTCTACGCCATTAAATGATGTCCATGCATGAGTGTGCAATTAGAAAAAGAGAAAGAAAAAAGACAATCACAATCAGGATGATAAGAACAATGTTGGGAAAATCTCTTGTGATGTTTTGAAGATGACAAAATAATCAAATGTTACTAATGTGTTTAATGGTTGAGTTACTAGGTGAAAGATGTACAAACCATCATGCAGATGATATCCTAATAAGATTGTCTAAAGATGAGGAGAACACTATCCTATCAATGGTGAACATGACATCGGGTGTAGAGGTGTCTACAATCTAGAGGTACTTAAGTAGAAGGTGAATAAGCTTAGATAAAGCTAGGAGGTACCATGGATAGGTGAATGATGAGGTAGAGTTACGATTGCTAATATACTTGGAAGGACCAAAAATAGAAGCTAGAGTGAAAATTGAATATTAGCCACAAGCTTGATATAAGCAACGGACCATGTAGATATCAATAGTGTACTAAGTGGATATCAGCAGAATATTACGAAAGTGGGACATAAGCAACATATTGCAAAAGTCTGATATCATCATATAACTAGAAAGCTAAATATAATTAGAATTGCTAAAATAAGCAAAACACTCAAACTACCTACTACAACAATCTTGTTACAAACTTCAAGATTTTTATTTAGAGATATTTTATCTCATCCCATGACAGCTTATGATCTAATATGGATTCCTTATTTAGAACATCTCGATTGACTATCAATGTTAAAGATTATCAACATGAAGTATTCAATATCATGAGATATCTAGATTGATTGACAATCATCTTAAAAGCATGATACTTTCTATTCTTTGAAACCAAGATATGATTGTATGGGCGACAAAATCTACGGAATTCCGATTGATCGACTTCAATGGCTAATTAATCTTTTCAACAATTTTCCAAGGGCTAGTTTGGAAATTGATTGTCTTAAAGATTGTCTAATGGGAAGTCCGGATGGCCATAAACATAAAAGGAGATCAAGATATCGAAGAAGAGAGATAGATCAATAGTTCATAAAATTAAAATTTAGAGAGAGCTTTACATTGTCTTATGTGATCTTTAAAATTGTAAACATTTGAAAAGTGTTGGCAATGTTATAGTTTGTGATTATGTGTAAGATAGTGAGTCCTATAAGCTTGAGTATAAGCAGCACTGGCTTCAAGGAGAAGTGCTTGAGTACAAGCAGCACATTCTACTGTAACTTCAAGAATATTTCTAATGCAATCTAGTCAATAGGTTGTTAGTGAGGAAGAGTGAATGTAAGCTTATATCAAGTTGAACCACTATAGTCTCTGTGTGCATTGTTCTTTATCTCTCTACTCATATTCACTTATTGCCTGATAGAAGCACTGCACTACGTTGCTTGATATAACTAGCTTGTGCTTATATTAGCACATTGTCTCACCTAGTTTAGCTTATATTGAACTTGATTGTCTTAATTTCGCAATATTTGTCAATTTCCTTGAAATCAACTTTACACCCCCTTTTAGGTGATACTTGTAGCCAACAACAAATAAAGCATACATAAGTAAATTCAATAAAGTGTCAAACCAATAATATATATATATATATAGCCTTGTTATTAAGCCCCGGGACAACATCCACATTAACTATGTTCAAATTAAATCCAATTTTTTCTACGCTACCTAAACCTAAACTAAACTAAACCAGAGTACTATGACATGAATCTTGTGCCTATGCGGCTACATGAACTAAGAAATTAAGTCACCAATCACATCAATACATTCAAAATGACGCCCAATATACAGCCCGCACCATCATTTGTTATGCAAATAACCCATTTCCCCCATCCAAATTATTTTCAATCTTGCCAAATTGACTAGGAATGAATTACATGCTTTGTGTACAAGTTTAAATTATACTCAAATGGGACCAAAACTTTCGCATAACAAGCCCAGGTGTCTCCAATCAGCAACATTCTAAGTGCAAAACCAACAATGCATCTAAACATTCGACATAAAAGCATTCCAACATTGACAGGAAATCGACATGCTAATATTTCAACGTGAGTAATTAAGCCAACACCTAAACAGGGTTTGACCCAAACGCCCAAAAGAACAGAAGTGACTTGCAACGTTCAGTACGAAGATAGAAGCAACAACCTTTGAGTTTCACATGAAAATAACGACTAAGCATACTAAAACGACCAGAAAATGAAGATTGGCACAGAAAATAATATAGCTAATATGTTGACGAAGCCTTTGCCTATCACCAAATTCAAGCATTGCTTGGATTTAGTTAATGTTTATTGCAATTGAGTTTTACTATAATGGGAGGAGAAGATTTTTTGTTGCTTTTGTAGAATTCAAGCCAAGGTGAAGATTTGTTGAGTAGGTCTTGAATTTTTTATGGACTTGGGCCAATGTTAAGGCTAGGGGAAATATAAATATTATTTTTTTCAAGTTATTAGGTTAAGAAGTTGAGACCGAAAAAGTTTTTGCTTGTCGGAGTCACATTTTGTAGTCCTTGAAATTCTATAGTGGATTTTACTTTTCCTCCCCCCATGGTTTTTCCTAAGGGTTTCCACGCAAATTTGTTATTTTTCTAATTCTTCTCAGCTTCAATTTCGATATAGTTTTCACATATGCCATAACAATTTTCTTTCCTAGATTCATCACAAGACCCATTCCATCGGCTATAATATTCGACCATTGCCGTTCGCCATACATTACCCCCTTTACTACGACTTACTGGAATGGATGGAAACTGAAAATATGAAGTAATGCCACCGTGTGGAGATAAACTAGAATTATTTACGAACAATCTGTAAATGTAACATCAACTCCAGCTAAGCTCTCACCAGTAGCCATCATTTATAGGCGTTAGAACATAAAACACAAAAATAATGAACCTTGAGTTTAGAAACAGATTTAGCTATTGAAAAATCAGTGGGACTCAAAAGTAAATCGGTATACTTTCAGATTACACGAAAAACACGGTTAACTTGCACTAAATTCTTATAAACATTTCATCGAATAGGTGATGGGCGTCTCAACCGAAAAAAAAAAAAAAAACAGTTAACTTGCACTAAATTCTCATAAACATTTCATCGAATAGGTGATGGGCGTCACAACCGAATGATCTAGATACAGTGACTCAATTCCATGTTGATACCAAAACGGCACGGTAAGCTCGAAACACTTATAGAAACTCGTTTTCATAGATCTAAACATAATCGGTACCAAAACTCACTGGCCCATAATTCATAGATCTTTCTTTCCGAAGAGAGATCGTTTCTCACCCCCGAGAAATGCTCTCTCCCCAGCGTCTAAACCAACTCCCCCCAGAAAGAAAAAATCGGGCGTTCGCCCCCTCTCTCCTCAAAACCGATTCCTCCTCTCTATGTTGGTCACCCTCCCGAACGATTTCTGGTGATTATGGACAGAGGAATTGATCACCGCCTCCTCCACCTGCTGCCCTGTCCCTTGGGCCGTGTCCGCGTGCTCTGCTCTTCCCCCCTCGTGTTTCAGACGTGATGGATTGAGCTTCAGAGACTGAAGTTCAGGCTCGATGGGTCTTGGTTTTATTTAATAGAAAAGCTTATGATCATCGAGAGCACGTGTGTTATTTTAAGGAATTTGATCTTTATTCAATGTCTCATTTCTCTTTCGCTTTTTTCATCAAGCATATTGAAAACAAGATATAAGCTCAAAAAACTATAAATGAGTTATATGAATTTTCAAATTTTGTAAAGTATACTGTATTAAATTAATTTTCAGTATGATGATTTTAATCAAGTTAGTTATAATTGAATTTTTCACTTGTTTAAGTATAAAAATAAGACTATCGATATTAAAAAAGTACACTAAAAATAAGTTTTATCAATTTTATCTCTTTTGTACTAAATCCATTAAATTATCTTTACTAATTTTCGTAAACCTCCAATTTTTCCTCAATTTAAATGAATATTTGAGCTTTAGTCTTCATGTGAGTCTTATAATTAAAAAATCCAGTGTCTTATCTCTTACTTTGCAGTAAAAATGTATAGTTAATTTCATAAATATTGAGTGGATTCCATTTTCTAGGGAAAAAATGGCATGGGCAGCAAGATGATGGCCAATCGAATATTTATGAAAAGATTTAAAATTTAATTGACTATGAGACCGTGGTAATACGTTTGAAATTTGTTTTGCACTTCTCCCAAAAGTATTTTTATTAATTTGTGCTGGATGAAGAGCTTATAGACTTGGACTTACTCCATCATCAGCAATTTGATGACACGTCCTAGTTTGATGAGGAATATGAACATGGCGCCTTAAGTAATATTTTGGCGCATGTCATAAAGTCCTATGATCCTCCATAACAAGTAGGTTATCAATGTGGTATCGCTAATTTCTCTTAGCTATTCTCTATTATGCCATTAAGTTGTTGGTTTCTAGATTCTGCTTTTTGGTCATTTAGGCTCCGAACCAGGTTATTAGGGGACATCCAAGCTTCTTGCACCTTGTTCTTCGTTCATAGTAAATTGGATAAAATTTGCACTGACGTGCCATTAAGTAATGGTGGTTGTATCTTTTAGTGTCGCGTGTGATTCCCTCTCATTCTCTGCTGCAAACTGATAGTAAGATAGATTTTCAGGTGTAGAGACGAATATAGAGACGCAATCACAGGAGAAGAAGTCGCAGCAGAAGCTGGGGACGAAATGACCGCAACAGGTACAGAGACAGGGAAGGGAGTTACTGTCATTGGAGCAGGAGCTATAGCAATAAGTCCAAATCGTCGTGGAGACTAAAAGGCGCCCAAATATGATCACGAGAATTGAAAACTCATCATGAAAGTGCATTTGTATTCTAAAAACTTTCAAAAAGTATGATTAAATCATAAAAATTGTCATACCAGTCCAATCAAATCATTTTGTTAATTGCACTTATTATAATTTTAGTATTCAGTTGTATTTTCGTAATAAATTTTATGACTCGTTTCTATTATACTTTTTGAAAATTTTGAAAATTAAATTACAATTTTTAAATATATTTTAAGATCTTCGGTGCCTTTATCCTTTTTAAAAAAAATAATACTAATAATTTTGGCCGTGCTCTCGGGCCATTTGGCTAGATCATTGGCTGTCGTTTTTGCAATAACGGGTCAACTGGGGCAAGATTTTGCTTCATTAATGCCGAGTGAGTAGCCTTCCCTTTTGTGCGCTTAAAATTGCACAGTGTGTGGCGCAACCCACGATTTGATCCCGTGGAAAGTTGAGTGTTCACATAGGTCACGTAAGACCATGACTTTTACATCACTTTCCTAAAAGAAATCTTTGCCAAAGTCTTTGGATTTCATTTAACGAGGGGGACTCAATTCTGAAATCAAGTTAGAAAAGTCACCAAGGAAGACTACAAAATAAAAAATTCCAAAGTCTTAAATGAACCAAAAATTCGTTCAGTCAGGTTTCATATGCTATCTACAACCTAACCTTTTTAAGCATCACCCACTGCCTCAGGAAAAGAAAGACCAACTTATGAGCACCAAAAGAAAAGAAGGAGAAGAATCGATGGATACTTCACTAGAATTCAAAAGGGTCATTAGCCTGACGCATGTGATTCCCTCCCATTCTCTACTGCAACTGATAGACAGATTGATTTTTAGGTGTAGAGATGAATATAGAGACCGCAATCACAGGAGGAGAAGTCGCCGTAGGGGACGATATGATTGCGACAAGCACAGAGATAGGGAAAGGAGTTACCGTCACCGGAGCAGGAGCCATAGCAAAAGTCCAAATCGTCGTAGAGACTAAAGCGTGCCCATGTATAATGATAGGACCAGAAACTTATCATAAATTGCAATTAAATTTTAAAAACTTTCAAAAAACATAATTAAGCCATAAAAGTTATCATACCAGTCTAATCAAATATTTCCGTTGATTGCACTTATATAAATTTTAGGACATGATTATTTTTTCGTGACAAATTTTAAGACTTATTTATATTTTCTTAACAAGTTTTAAGATTTTATGATACTTTTTAAAATTTTTAATATTACATTACACTTTTTAAATAAATTTTAAGATCTTCGCGCCTTTATCCTTTTTTTTGTTGACCGTGCTCTCGTTTCTACACGAACGGGTCAAGGGGGAAAGATTTGGCTTCATTAATGCCGAGTGAGTAGACTTTCCTTTTGTGCGCTTAAAATTGCATAATGCGTGGAGCAGATTACGATTTGATCGTGTGGAAAGTTGAGTGTTCACACAGCTCATCAAAGACCATGACTTTTACGTCCCTTTCCCAAGAGACTGTCAAAGTCTCTGGTTTTTATTTAACGAGAGGAACTCAATTCCGAAATAGAAACTGACCAAGTCAGAAAAGTCACCGACCAAGACTACAAAAAGAAAAAAAATTCCAAAGTCTTCAAGGAACCAAAATTCGTTCAGTCAGCTTTTAGATGCTACAGAAAAACTTTTTAAGCATCGCTCAGTGCCTCGGGAAAAGAAAAACCAGTTGGTCCCCTAGAGGGGGGGGTGCGTTTAGAAAAAAGTTTTTCTCGAAAGGTTTTGAGAAATTACAAATATCATTAAGTGAAAGGGTATTTTTAAAAATGCAAATTGTGTTTGATAAATTTTATTGTAAAAGTTCTTTGTAAAATACTTTTGAGTAAAATAGTATTTGAAAAAAAGAAGAGTTGGCTAGCCAAGAACAAGTAGTCATTGGTGAGGAGCAAGTGGTTTGATGAAGGGCGGATGATTTGATGTAGGCTGTCGGGTGAGGGTCACGGCGACTAGATGGGTCATGCAAAGGTCACGACCTTCGCGGAGGTCGCCTGAAGGTTGCGGCCAATGACCCATTTAGTTGCAGCATGAAGGTCGCGACCTTCACGGAGGTTGCCTAAAGGTCACGGTCGGCGACCAGATCTGGTAGCGACCAAATTTGCGTTGTGACCTCCGTGGAGGTCGCCTTAAAGGTCGCGGTTGGTGACCCATCTAGGCGCAGCTCGAAGGTTGTAGATGGCGACTAGATCTATCGTGTGAAGGTCGCGACCTTTGCGGAGGTCGCCTGAAGGTCACAACCAAATCTGCGACCAAATGGGTGGTGCAAAGGTTGTGACCTAGTAGAGGTCGCCTGAAGGTCACGCCCGGCAACCACATTCGGTCATGACCTCCACGGTGACCTCTTGATTAGAGGTCATGGTGTGGCGGGCATGACGGTTGCTAGCAACTGCCTGTTCTTCGTTGACAATTGCTCACAAAGAAGAAGATGAATAGTTAGGGCAAAACCTGGAAAAACAAAAAACCACTAAGGACAATTTGGGAATTTTTTTTATCTTTTATTTTAGGCCCTCAGCTTAGCATGCTGAGAAGGCTAGCATTCCCTAAATAGGGTTTGAAATTTTTTTACCAAACACCCATAAATTGGCCCAAGGAGCTTTGGGTGTTCAAAGTGGCTTCTAAATGCCACTCCCAAACGCACCCTTAGTCTCCACTGGTTAGTTGCCATTTTATTGCATACCCATTACCATGGAAAATGATAGAAAGGTGAGTTTTCACCGCCTATTTAAGCATCGCTCGTTGCCCCAGGGAAAGACAAACCGACTTACCCAAACCAAAACAGGAGAAGGAGAAGAAGAATCTATGGATCCTTCACCAGGATTCAAGAGGGTCATGAGCCTTGTGGCTACCTTTGCCCTTTTCACTACCTTTGCCATTCCATTTTCTGCTCATGCTTCCCCTACAGAAGCCCAAACCCTCCTTAAGTGGAAGTCCAGTCTTGGCAACCATTCAAATCCTTCCCTCTCTTCATGGACTTCCTCTCCTCATAATGCCACTAGTTCCAACTCGACTGTGAGTCCATGTGCTTGGTGTGGCATCTCCTGCAATCAAGTGGGGAGCGTGATTGGGATAAATCTCACTAGCACCTATGTCGAAGGTACGCTCGACGAATTCCCATTCTCATCTTTGTCTCATCTCATGGACATGGACTTGAGTATAAATAGTCTCTCTGACCATATTCCACCTCAAATTGGTCTTTTGAGCAATCTCACCTATCTTGACCTCTCCATCAATTAGTTCTTGGGGAAAATTATGTCGGAGATTAGCCATCTAATGAAACTAACAACCCTGCACCTGGTTTCCAATGAGTTAAATGGCTCCATTCCCTAAGAAATCGGGCAGTTGCATTTGCTCAATGAGATCGCATTGTATTCGAATAAGTTGAATGGACCCATACCTTCCTCGTTGGGTAATTTGAGCAAATTGGCTACATTGTATGTCTATGACAACTCCCTTTCTAGTTCTATTCCTCCTGAAATGGGAAATATGACAAATTTGGAAGTACTCCACGTGGACACCAACCTCCTAATAGGACCGATTCCTTCCACTTTGGGGAACTTAACTGAATTCGATAGAGCTACACCTATTTGCTAATGGGCTTACTAGTTCCATCCACTGGAGCTAGGAAAATCAAATCTTCTTAGCAAGTTGTGCCTTAATGATAATAATCTTATCGGTTTAATCCCACCAACATTAGGCAATTTGACAGAACTCACCCTTCTTTATCTCTATGGTAACCAGCTTTCGAGGCACATTCCTAATGAGATAGGAAATTTCTGCGCTATGCTTGACTTAGAGCTGAGTACAAACTAGCTCATTGGCCCAATTGCTTCTAGTCTGGGTAACTTGACCAACCTGGGATCTTTGTTCCTCCACGAGAATCACCTTTCTGGTTCAATTCCTGAATCCTTCGATGATCTAGTGAACTTGGTGGTGCTACAGTTGGATACCAACCAGTTAAACGGCTCCTTACCAAAAAACTTGTGCCGGGGTGGGTTGCTCCAAAACCTTATAGTGAGTCACAATAACTTAACTGGTTCTATCCCTAGAGGCTTGAGAAATTGCACAAGCCTAGTCAAAGTACGCCTAGAGAAAAACCAGCTCATTGGAAACATATCCAAGACCTTTGGTGTCTACCCCAAATTGGCCGGTCACCGGCCTCGGCCATGGCTGCGATTAGAACGTTTAGTTTCTGATTGAACGCACTTTGAAAAGATGCATGATTGAAACTCTTCTGCATGTCAGAGGATTGGATGATGGCCCGCGACTAAAACATTCAATTTCTGATTGAACGCACTTTGAAAAGATGCATGATTGAAACTCTTCCACATGTTTGAGGATTTTATATCTACACAAATCCGCCATGAACCTTATAAAAGGAGTAACAAAGGACAAGATTTCAGAGACTTAATATAAATATTCCATTGCGACTATTTTGCACTCGAGATGATAACACTAGATACATAAGCAACTTTGACATGAAAGATATTTTTTCTAACTATAACTAGACATGGGTACATAGCTTTTGCTACGACGACACTAGTCTGAATAAGACTAGATACATAAATAGTTTGAAATATCTCGAGTTCAGCTGTTCTCTCGACAAATGAAACTAGATGCTAGTAACTTCAGGGTTTGCTCCTTCCAAAAGAAAAGGCAGTTGTATACTTACTTGGGTATGAAGGACAGGTAGTCCTCATCGTCATGCTGGTGCGCGCTAAACACGTAATTTTGTTTCCGGTCAAAATATTTCTCCTAAATGCAAATAAAGTTCACAAAATAGTGAGAGAAACAATAAATTAGAAAAAAGTTTGAAACTAATATTTTTTAGTTTAAACGTGTTTTTCATTAGAGGCCAGACCTTCCTGCATGTGGTTGACAGAGCAAAATCGTTTATCAGACGACATCTTCTACAAATTTATCCAGTTCACGGCTTGAATTTGTTGCATCTCTCACAGGATCAGTGGGCTTCTGTGATTTTTTAACTCTATTGAAAATGGTTGAACGCGCAGATAGCACATGAGAAATCATTTCCATCGACGGCCTGAGTTGGGGATTAGCAGATACGCAAGCGACTGCAAGCTTTAGGATGGTCAGAAGTTCATCCTCAATGCCTGGCATGGGCGTTGGCAGGCGTGAATCAAACATATTCTTTAAAACTACTGAGATGTCCATGTCGACCAGAGCTAATAGAGATAAAAGGCTATCACCTGGATGTCTTCCTTTGATCACCTCGATGGCCAATATTCCAAAGCTATACACATCATATTTCTCCGTCACCTTCATTGTGTAAGCAAGCTCTACACAAAGGAGATATATGTGTTAGTACAAGACATTGCTTTAGCTAAACCGTCGGATCAAGAGTTGATGTTAGAAATTAACCTGGAGCTACATAACCATATGTGCCAACGACTGCACTCTAGTTTGATGTGTCTAGCTTAAGAAGCTTAGCTGTGCCAAAGTTAGAAACGTGCCCCTCGTACTCTGAATCAAGTAGAATGTTGTTACTTGAAATATCTTGATGAATGATTGGAGGGATACAATCATGGTGCATATAAGATAAAGCATGAGCCATGCCTTTTACGATATTCACCCTCTTGTTCCAGTCAAACTCTTTAGCTTCTTCTTCATTGCTCAAGATTTTAGACAAGCTTCCTCTATCAAAGTACTCATACACCAAGAATGAGTGTCGTGGATGCGAACAAAAGCCCACTAGTTTCACAATATTGCGGTGTCGAATTTCCGTCAATGCCCTAATCTCATTCAAAAATTCCTTTTGATATGTTTGCCCACTATCAGCAATTTGATGGAGCTTCTTTACAGCTACTATATCGCCGGATCTTAATTTAGCCTTAAAGACACTTCCATAGCCTCCCCTTCCAAAACAAAAAATCTCATTAAAAGTCCCGGTGGCTTCCATGATGTCTTCATATAAAATCATACCATTGTACTTTGATAGAGAAAAGACTTCAATGGTCTTGGGTGGTAGTTCCGCCATTGGATGGGACTTCATTCTACGGAAGATGAAGAATATTCCAAAGAAAATAATCATAAGGACTGATCCTAGCAAAGGGAACACAATAAGAAACACCTTGCCTCCCGCTAGAGAGCTTTCCCTATCCACCACCATTTGATCACAGGGCTCAAGTCCTTCAACATTTCCACACAATCCACCATTGCCTTGAAACGATTCTTTTGTTGCATGTTGGAATGCCATTGTGTTGGGGATGGGACCCTCAAACTTGTTGTAAGAGATGTCCACCTCCAACAAACCTCACATATCCTTGAAAGTCTCGTATATAAGGCTAGAAAGATTATTGTGTGAAAGGTCAAGTTTCATTAGGCTTTGCAGCTTGTTGAATTTAGCCGGGATCCTACCACTTAACAAGTTATGACTCAAGTCTAGCTCTCATAGGTGAATCAGCATCCCTAATTGACCTTGAATATCTTGGCTCAACTGGTTGTTGCTTAGATTCAAGAAGACCAAGTTTGAAGAAAACCCTATAGACTTCGGGATAGACATGCTTAATCTATTCCTGGACAAATCCAATTTTTGAAGACCAAGCAATGATACAATCTTGGGACTTAATCGGCTAGAAAGTCGATTCCTGCTTAGATTTAAATTCACCAAAGAATTCAATTTTCCAAATTCTTTCGGGACCTCACCAAATAAACCATTGAAAGAAAGATCAATTTCACCCAATCGAGTTGCGTTCCCAATCTTAGGAGGCAAGCTACCAGTGATGTTATTTCCAGCAATTCTTAGATTAGTTAAGTGTGTGCAACTTCCCCAGTTTGTTGAGATTTCTCCAAAGAACTTATTGAAACTCATGTTAATAAAGTCCAATTTGGGGTAGACACCAAAGGTCTTTGATATGTTTCTAGTGAGCTGGTTTTCCTCTAGGCGCACTTTGACTAGGCTTGTGTAATTTCTCAAGCTTCTAGGGATAGAACCAGTTAAGTTATTGTGACTCACTGTAAGGTTTTGGAGCAACCCACCTCGGCAAAAGTTTTCTAGTAAGGAGCCGTTTAACTGGTTGGTATCCAATTGCAGCACCACCAAGTTCACTAGATCACCTAAGGATTCAGGAATTGAACCAGAAAGGTGATTCTCGTGGAGGAACAAAGATTCCAGGTTGGTCAAGTTACCCAGAGAAGAAGGAATTGGGCCAGTGAGCTGGTTTGTACTTAGCTCTAAGTCAAGCATAAAGTGGAGATTTCCTATCTCATCAAGAATGTAACTCGAAAGCCAGTTACCATAGAGATAAAGAAGGGCGAGTTTTGTCAAATTGCCTAATGTTGGTGGGATTGAACCAGTAAGATTATTCTCATTAAGGCACAACTTGCTAAGAAGATTCGATTTTCCTAGCTCCAATGGGATGGAACCAGTAAGCTCATTAGCAAATAGGTGTAGCTTTGTCAATTTGGTTAAGCTCCCCAAAGTGGAAGGAATCGATCCTGTTAGGAGGTTGGTGTCCATGTGGAGCGCTTCTAGATTGGTCATATTTCCCATTTTAGGAGGAATAGAACTGGAAAGGGAGTTGTTGTAGACATAGAGTCTAGCCAATTTGCTCAAATTACCCAATGAGGAAGGTATGGGTCCATTCAACTTATTCGAATACAACACAACCTCATTGAGCAACTGCAATTGCCCCATTTCTTGGGGAATAGAGCCATTTAACTCATTGGAAACTAGGTGTAGGACTGTTAGTTTCATTAGATGGCTAAATTCCGATGGTATTTTCCCCAAGAACTTATTGATAGAGAGGTTGAGATAGGTGAGATTGCTCAAGAGACCAATTTGAGGCGGAATATGACCAGAGAGACTATTTATACTCAAGTCCATGTACATGAGATGAGACAAAGATGAGAATGGGAATTTCTCTAGCGTACCTTCAACACCAAAGCTAGTGAGATTTATCTTGATCACACTTCTAGCCCAACTGCAAGAGATGCCATACCAGGCACATGGACTCACGGTTGAATTGGAACCAATGACTTTATGAGGAGTGAGAGTCCACGAAGAGAGGCGAGAAATTGAATGGTTGCCAAGATTGGACTTCCACATGAGGAGAGCTTGGGCTTTTGCAGGGGAAGCATGAGCAGGAAGTGGAATGGCAAAGGTATTGAAAAGGGCAAGGGCAGCCACAAGGCTCATGACTCTTTTGAACTCTAATGAAGAATCCATCGATTCTTCTTCTCCTTCTTCTCTTTTGGTTCTGGTAAGTTGGTTTTTCTTTTCGCAAGGCAACGAGGGATGCTTAAAAGGGCCGTGAAAACTCACCTTCCTATCATTTTCCATGTTAATGGGTATGCAATAAAACGACCACTAACCAGTGAAGACCAAAAAGGTATGGTCATATTGCTCTGCACGCCGTAAGAGCAGTTAACTGAGAACTGACCGGGACGAATTTTTGGTTCCTTGAAGACTGGAGTTTTCACTTTTGAAGTCTTCATTGAGACATTTTTGACTTGGTCTGTCCTCCTTTCGGAATTGAGCTCCACTCATTATATGAAATCGGAGACTTTGACTTTGACTGAGAAGTCTTCGAGGAAAGTGATGTAAAGTCGAGGCCTTTCGTGTGGTTTGGGAACACTCAACTTTCCACAAGATTAGCCCCTAATTTGTGCTGCACAAAATTTTGAATTCAAAGCACAGAAGGAAAGTCTTCTCACTTGGCATTGATGAAGCGAAATTTTGATGCGGTTGACCGTTATTGCAAAAACGACAATTGATGATCTAGCCAAATGGGCCCCAAGAGCACTGTTAAAAAAAATAAAATCTAATGGCATATTTGAAGTGGAAAATTGCTAAAAATGGGAGCTTGAGTTGGTTTGGTATGATTCGAGTCCAAGTGGGATTGAGTGTGAGCCGTCAAAATTGTATTACAGATATATGGGTCAACATGTGTTATATTGGTCAATGTGAATAAGATCCATTTTCTACCCATTCATATTTGACCCGATGCTTTACTAGGAATGACACTAGATAAATGTAAAAGATTATTTATATTCACTGAGAGCTTAAAACTTGTTCAATATCAATAATTTCTCCAAACTCAATCAACTAATATAAAAATTTAATGACAAAGTACAAAAACAATGCATAATATTTACGTGCTCAATGTGGAAAAAATTACATGTCACTCAAAACTTTCACTAATCACCAAGAATAGCAGAACATACAATAGTTCATCTCTAGTCACATAGTTAGAGAATGAACACATCAACAATACAACAATATATCATTAGTGGATTAACAAAAGAACTAAGAAAACTCTAATCACTACTAGAGAAATTGAAAGACAAATCGAAGAAGGATCTCAATAATGATCTTGATCTCACGAACGGCATATTAAAATTTTGGTTGATTCCAACAAGATTTACCTTTAAATTTGAACTGCCTCTTCTCCTTTCAACCTTGGTCTCTCTCCCGCTTTTATTTCTCTTTTCATGCGAACGCTCATTTTCCTCTTTTCACTATAAAAAACATCCCACCATAATTTTTATTTCTTTTTCTTTAAAGATGTGCTGGGCCCCATGAGGCGGACCCAGCCCATCATTAAGTAAGAAGTGCACTTGTTGGAATGACTCAGACCGAAAATAGCTAGGGAAGGTAGAAGCATTAGCACTATCTTGAAGCTTTGCGAATACTCGGCCATTTTTCTCGTTTGATCAGGAAGTCATTTTTTCCCAGCTTCACGAGGATTCGTCGATCTTATTTTCCCGTGATTTTCCTATTTGAGAATGGAAATGCATTGCAAGCATTAACTGGTTGAATGCATGTTGGTATATGCCATTTGGCATAATGAAAGTGTTGGCAATTCCCACCGGGAGGTTCTTTCTTGACATTGCATATTTTCTATCGCCTTTCTTCTAAGCGGTAAAATCGAGAATTGAGATGAACTGACATAGTTACTCGAGAAGGTTGGGTGAACATAACTCATTGTCTCACTATGCCTTTAGTGGTGTAAGATGACATTTCAATACACCCTCTTACGTAAATGCACTTATATGAAAGAAATGGGATTGGTTCCAATACCATGTAAAAGTGCTTAAAATACGAAGATCATTGATCATCTTTTTATCTCAAGTGGAGATTCTATGGTACAATGCTTTGTCTTTGAAAGAATGCAAGTTTTGTTCTGTTACTATCTTATACTTCAAAAGCGTGAAGGCAGACTAGTTTCAAGATAGTCATAATTAGGGATGAGCATAGTTCGGGTTGGGCCGGTCCACCCCCTAACCCTAGGACCAATCCGCATAGTGCTGGTCCTTAATTTTTGGGACCGAGAACCGACCCTATTGAGTTTGGGACCAAGGACCGGACTGACCCAATGGGTTCGGTCCGGTTCTAGGGTCAACTCGGGATCAATCGATAATTTTTTATTTCATTTTTTATACTCCTTAAAAAAATGACTGAGGACTGAATTGACCCAATGAGTTTGGTCTGATTTCAGGGTCAACCCAGGACCAACCAATAATTTTTTATTTCATTTTTTGTACTCCTTAGAAAGGCGATTGAGGACCAAATTGACCCAATGGGTTCAGTCCGGTTTTAGGGTCAATCTAGGACCAACTAATAATTTTTTATTTCATTTTTTGTACTCCTTAAAAGGGCAACCAAGGACCATACCAACCCAATGGATTCGATTATGAGCGAGGTCAGCTAAGAAAGGCAAGCAGTGAGGGTTAAGTGGGGTGAGCATCAAACATAATGAGCATTGAATGTCGAGCGGGAAGCAATAAGCCAAGCAAGCATCGAGCGATAAGCGGCACAACTGACCCAAAGCGAGCAAGGCGAGTATCAAGTGGTGAGCAAAGAAGTTTTTTCTTTTGATTTTGGCAAATTGAAAACTAAGAGGACAAATAAGATAGAAGAGACTGAATACTAGAGGATGATGCTACAATGAGCTATTTATGCATTTTTGGATGCCGTGAGGACTTCTCACCAAAATATTTTCCTCCTTTGTAAATTATGACTATTGACGCCGTAAAAGACATTAAAAATCTAAGTTATTAAATAATAATATAAAATTACTTAAACTCCTTACTAAAGAGTTGTTTAATATTATTGATGCTGTTTATTATAAGGTTTTCTTTATATAACAACAATTATAAATAACATAATATATAGTTAGAGTTGGTCCGGGTTGGACCGACCCATAATTCTCAGGACCGAGGACCAAGCCGCACAATGCTGATCTAGGAATTCTAGGACTAAGGATTGACCTAATCTCCTTGGGAACCAAATTAGGACCGGGAGGGTTGGGCCGGTCTAGGGTCAGTCTAGGGTTGACCCTGGACTGATGCTCACCCCTAGTCATAATGCTTCTTGCTCCCCAAGTTACTACCTTATACTTAAAGAGTGTGAAAATGGACTAACACGATTTAAATCCCTCAAGACTGGCATCTAGTTGCAAGATAGTCATAATGCTTCTAGCTTCCCTGCCATTTTCACTATCTTAGGCCACTCCACCAAGTGCGCTTCCCACTTGATAATGAACCTACAGGTTCCATCCAACCAGAGCCAGGGAATTCAAAATTTCTTCAATAATTGAGCCTTTACAATAATAATCTCACCCTTTCAATTTTGCCATCTTTAGGCAACTTGGCAGACCTTACCCTTTGGTTTCTCTTTTGGGTAACCAGCTTTCCAGTACCACTCCTAATGAGATAGAAAACCTTCACGGTTGACTTAGAGTGGAGCGAAAATCAACTCAATTGGCCGGTTCCTTCTTCTTTCAGCGAGACAGACCAGGAATATGTATTCCTTCATTAGACTCTATGTTCGGGTTCTATTTCAAGAAACTTGGCAAATTCCATCTGCTAAGTTATTGATTCTTATTCTTTTAGTATTTGAGATCTAAGAAACATATCTAGGCCGAAGCGTCACCGGCGAATCCAACATAGCCAGGGCTATGACATTAACTCCTAGAACAAGAGCTAACTTGCAAGAGGAAAAGAACAACAGGGAAACGCTTACCAATTACATGCAAAAGGCCTATTCCGGCATTAATTTAATGTTTTCCAACCAACCACCGCGATTTCCCTCTCTTTATTTATTTACTTATTTTATCTCGGTTCCTCAAGGCTCTGTTTTCTCCTTTCTCTTCTATGTAAGAATGCAACAGCAAGAGGAAGGAGAAGACTCTTGAAGCTAATTTGGGCTGAGGAAGTATACTGGGCTGGGCCTCTCTTGTTTATTTGAAATTCGCTTTCTTTGAGCTCATATTTTGTAAGAATGGCACTGAACGTTTTTATTTTACAGTATTATTGATAAAACTTGTAATTGTCTTGAAATACCAATGTTAGATACTTGACCGAACCTTACGACTCGATTAGATCCCCAATAATTTCAAGATCTCGATTCCTGATAGATATCTTGATTTAACAGCTATGGTAAGGGTACATCTTGACAAAAGAAAAAAAAAGGAAAAAATCACCAAAATCTTAAATTATGCTCATTGTAATATATTTACTCCAAATTTTTTTTTGCGATATCAAAAATCTCAAACTTGTAATTTAAGTATTGATTATGCTTCTCTATGTCCTTTTAGGATTGATAGTCTCTAAAGTATATCTTGTATCTTTCCAATAAAATGGATGATCGCACTACCTTTGTATAGACTTGTCAAACTATTGGGTCAAGTTAGATCAAATCAAAAATGAGTTTATTCAAATTAACCCATTTAACTCATATAGTTCCATCTTTACATAATAAATTTTAGCAGCCTACACACATCTCCACTGGACTTAACTCATATTCAATCCAATTAGGTTTCAATTCTCAGTAATTTTTCCCTTGGCTATGGAAAATAGCATATGGGAAGAGATAACCAATTAAAAAAATTTCCATCACTTTCTTGCGGCCATTGGATTTTTTAATCAAAGCAAGGCAATGGTACTCACTAATTTGGTTTATTACAAAAATAATGAATGCAATAAACTAAAGAAAAAATGAAAGGAAAATGAGTTCTTATTATGCGTAGATTCCAGTGGTTGTCATTACATTTCGATATAATCCAACAACACAAATTCATAATCCAACAACAAAGTCATTACTCCGTGTAACGTGCGGATATATTTGTATTGGAGCCATCGAGCACTTTAAAATTCCAAAATAATCATAGGAAATCTTTCTCAATAATTGAATAAGGGTCAATTTATTACATTGAAAACTTCATCATAAAAAAAAAAAAAAATTGAAAATTATTTTCAGCTAGAATGGCTAGTTTTCATTTAATTTTAGTGGTTTAGGAAAAGTGATTTCCTTCTTGGTAGAAGTCGAAGTGGTTTTCTCTTAATGTAAACTTCTTGTTTTTAATGCATAAAAAAACTTTTTCCACAATTCGATTAGTTTTTTGTCATCTAATACAAAAAATTTGAAAAAGAATTTCCGTAATAGTTTTCCTTCAAATAGGTAGACCCTAAATCATGATCACAAATATTCTTCTACTTTTAAGTATAATAAAACAAGGAAAAATTTCAAATAAGGACATGAAGTGGAACCATTTTTTCAAAAAAAAAAAAAAAAAAAAAA
This sequence comes from Eucalyptus leucophloia subsp. euroa, assembly GCA_017140325.1. Classification (NCBI taxonomy): domain Eukaryota; kingdom Viridiplantae; phylum Streptophyta; class Magnoliopsida; order Myrtales; family Myrtaceae; genus Eucalyptus; species Eucalyptus leucophloia. Next base: position 11,357,706 of record CM029473.1, on the reverse strand, counting down.
ACTTGAAATAGGCATTATCTCAAATGAGGGTCTGAAATGACCAATTTTGTCTCAAATAAAGGACTCAACTTACAAGTTACCCAAATCTTAGTTGCAGGTAGGAGTATTTTCCTATAGGATTTCTTTATTTTCTTTCTTTCTTTCTTTTTTCTTTTTCCTTTATGTTTTTCTTTTCTTTTTTTCTTCATCTTGCTTATGCCTCCTCCTTCACTCTGCATCACCTCTTTCTTGACATCATCATTAACCTCCTTGCCAGCGAGCTTGCACAGGAGCGGAATAATTTGAACAATTTAGGAAAAGAAGAAAATGGAAAAATTTTCGAGAAGTGTGTAGTTTTGCAAAATTGCAAACTACGTGATTCGGTTTTGCACTCTCCCCATCAGCAACCTTCAAAAGTGTGTGCTCTGCATTATGCAATTCCGCATCCTCATGTAGGCACTCATCAATTACAACAGAAGTCGAATTGAAATCTTTAGGACGATCGCCCTAGGAACTCTAGGTTGAAGAGCCTCTTGAGCTACCACTTCAGGTTTGGCTTTCTAGCATCAAGCCAAAGAGACTGGCAATGATGATGAACTTGATAATTGAGAAACATCGATAAATGTGGGCCTCCACAGCCACGTTATTGTTTGTCAGAAAAAGCTTGAACAAGTGGGCCAAAGACAATTTTGATTTCTCTTCAATTTTCCTTTCGATTGATGTGAGTTTGCAAGAAGGGAGCGTGATTGGGATTAATCTCACCAATGCTGTTAAAGGTACAATTGACAAATTCCCCTTCTCATTTTTGTCTCATCTTATGTACATGGACTTGAGCATAAATAGTCTCTTCGGCCACATTCTGCCTCAAATCGGTCTCCTAAGCAATCTCAACTATCACAACCTATCTATCAATCGGTTCTAACGGAAAATACCATCATAGATCGGCTGTCTAACGAAACTAGAGGTCCTACACTTGGTCTCCAATGATTTAAATGGCTTAATTCCCTAGGAAATTGGGTAGTTGCATTTGCTCAATGAGGTTGCACTATATTCAAATCAATTGAATGGACCCATACCTTTCTTATTGGGTAATTTGAGCAAATTAGCTACATTGTATGTCTACAACAACTCCCTTTCTAGTTCTATTCCTCCTGAAATAGGAAATATGACAAATTTGGAAGTGCTCCAAATGGCTTCCAACTCCTTGATAGTACCAATTCCTTCCACTTTGGGGAAGTTAACCAAATTGAGAGAGTTGCACCTATTTGATAATAAACTTAATGATTCCATCCCCTTAGAGCTAGGGAATTTAAACCTTCTTAGCTTGTTGAGCCTTTACGATAATAATCTAACTAGTTCAATCTCACCGACATTAGGCAATTTGATGGAGCTTACCCTTCTTTCATCTCTATGGTAACCAGCTTTTTGATCACATTCTTGATGAAATAGGAAATCTCCATGCTATGCTAAAAATAGTGCTAAGTAGAAATCAGCTCACTGGCCCAATTCCTTCTTCTTTGGTTCACTTGACCAACCTATCATATTTGTTACACCATGAGAATCAACATTCTGGTTCAATTCCTGGATCCTAAGGGGATTTGATGAACTTGACGGTGCTAGAATCGGATGCCAACAAGTTAATCGGCTCATTACCAAAGAACTTATGCCAAGGTGGATTGCTCCAAAACCTCACACTAAGTGGCAACAACTTTACTGGTTTTTTCCCTTGAAGTTGAGAAATTGCACAAGCTTAGTCAAACTACGCCTCAAGAAAAACCAGTTGACTGAAAACATATCCTGGACCTTTGATGTTTGCCTCAACTTGGACATTGTCAACATGAGTTTCAACAAGTTCTATGGAGGAATCCCCACAAACTAGGGAAGTTGCACATGTTTAACTAACCTAAGAATCGCTAGAAATAACATCACTGGTAGCTTGTATCCTGAGATTGGGAATGTGACTCGATTGGGTGCAATTAATTTTTCTTTCAATGGTTTACTTGGTGAGGTTTTGAAAGAATTTGGAAAATTGACTTCTTTGGGGAATTTAAATCTAAGCAGGAACCGACTTTCTGGCCAAATAAGTCCCGAGATTGTATTATTACCTAGTCTTTAAAAATTGGATTTGTCCAAGAATAGATTAAGCATGTCTATCCTGCAGACTATAGGGTTTTCTTCAAACTTGGTCTTCTTAAATTTGAGCAACAACCAATTGAGCCAAGATATTCTAGGGCAATTAGGGAAGATGATTCACCTATTCAAGCTAGACTTGAGTCATAACTTGTCAAGTGGCGGGATCCTAGCTGAATTCAACAAGCTGCAAAGCCTAGTGAAACTTGACCTTTCATATAATAATCTTTCTAGCCTTATATATGAGACTTGCAAGGATATGCGAGGTTTGATGGAGGTGGACATCTCTTGCAACAAATTTGAGGATCCAATTGTCACACCCCGAACTCTACGAGGATAGAGATGATACGGCCGTCCTTCCACTCAAAGGATGTAGCCTTAAACCATCAAAATCCAACTCCCAAAAGCCCTTGTTGACAACACTCTTGCTCTACTAGCTGTTAACTAAAGAACTTGAAAAGGTTGGGAAAGAGAGAGATGAGCAACCACAAGCTCAGTGAGTAGTACATATCTTATAAACAAATCAAACAACTACAATTCATGTATACAAAAACAATACCAGAAACTCATAATCCAAACTCAAGGTATAAAATATGTATTGAATCACAAATGACTTGTTTAATTTCAACAAGTTTTATACAATTTAGAAAATACTAATTTAATCATCATAAATATCAATTATCATGTAACATCCTCGATTCCTACCCATAAAGATCGGCCATAAGGTCATGAATGGATTGACCATGGACCATTAGGCATGGGATCGACCATTTTGATCAGTAAGGAATCAAGGATTGGTCATGATCCGTCCGATCAACCGGCCATGAAGTGGCCTGGTGTCAGCCATGAATGACCTACTAACCATACCAGTAGGATCGGATCACCAGTTCATAAGATGACTTTAGGATCACAAGAATTGATCACGAGATGATTTTGGATCGGCGGATGGTTATGATCAGTCATAGTGCCCGGCTGGGGGTGATTCCACTCGACTATGCAAGCGACATACATATGATCCAACTCGATCAAATATGATTATCTTCCAACCAAAAATACATCATTCCTTAAATAATTCTTAGTGATTAGAAATGATTCGTGAATTGGTGATTTCCGATAGTGGATCAGCAATGCATCGGCCATGAACCATATGGATGGATTGGGTACCAATTGGAATGAGCCTCGCGATAGACCCGGCTATTCTGTCATGAATTCTAAAGCCCATGAGTGCCTTGGCTTAGTGCTAGGCCATGGATAGCTTTAGAATTGGCCTTGAACTGATTGAAGGACCAAGGACCGCCTTTTAAGCCGACCGACCGTCCAAGGGAATGGTTTGGCTGAGCGTGGGACATGATGACCGAACCTCGGGTGTACGTGATTTGGTTTTTCGAGATGTATCTAACAATCTCTTCTCTAGCCTCAAAACTAACTTAGATGATGGAATTTTCTAGACCACATTATTGAGAAAGAAAAGGACAAAATAGAGAAAACTCTAGAACATCCTACATTCTTTTGGAAGAATGATGACTCACCACTTTGGATAGATATTTCTAGATTTGGTAATGATTACCAAAGATTCACCATTAGGAATTAAGTAATGGACTCTTGGACAAATGAGCCAATCAAGAGAAGACATATAAAATATTATAGAACTCCTCATTAAATGCAAGGATGAGTCATCCCGCTTAGGTGTCCCTTGAAGATTTGGTAATGATGGCTCAAGATTTTCCTTGGGGAAGAAGTTAATGACTCAAGGACTTAAGTGGACCAATAAGAATAGAATTTTGTGGAATTTCTAGAAGGCCAAAACTTAGAAAGCAAGTTCTTGAATTTAGGCATATGCTAAATATCCAAATCCCATGATTAACTAAATATAAGCATTCAATGAGAATGGTGAGTCATTGGCTTAGGTGTCCATAAAAGATATGATCATCATTACCATAAGATTTTCCATAAGAGAACAAGTAAGTCAAGTCATGATGGCATTGTATAAATGATCCAATAAGAATGAAACAAGTAAGCTTCCAATCATTACATTAGACCATTAGGTATGTCACATTTTAAAATAGGCATGCCACCTTGCAAAATAGGCTTGCCAACTTGATGCCATAGCCATGCCACTCTAAGAAACATGATTGGACTGCTTGGATGAGTAATGATTAGCTTCATACCTATAAATAGGGGAGGCTCACATTCATTTCCACCACTTTACACCCCTTACTATTCATGCCTACCCTCCTCCCCCTTCTTCTCTCTCTCGGCCTCGCATCCTCAACCCACCAAGCTATCTAGGTTGGTTTTCAAGTTTGCCGAGGTAAGTAAGATTCCTATGTCTCCTCTAGGGTGGTAGTCTCCATTGTCGAGTCTAGTTAGGTGCTCACACGTCAAGCCGTGGGTAAGATGTTGGATTTTTTGTATGGTTTTGCTCATGTTTGTCCTTGAATATTTGCTTGAGTTGTTCATGCTTGGAATGAGGCCAAGGTTCGTTCGAGTTGAGTTCATCACAAGTCAAGGTCGCCCCAAGCCATAAGGCCTTGGTTTCGGCATAAATAGGATGCTGGGTCCGAGTCTCACTTGGTGCAGGGGTTGCTTAAGGCCGCAAGATCCTGAATCGACATTGAGGCGTGTCGATCTTATGGCTCGATTTGTACGAGGATCGTCCAAATCCACGAGGCCTTGGTAAGGCATCAAGCATGCTTATTTCTATAGCCCAATGAACGTAGGGGACTTTGCACTTGGCGTTGGATCAAACCGTGAGCCGAGGATCATTCACGATACATGTAATTCACATCAAGTCACAGCCAAGTCCGTCAAGCTCGGGATTGTCACTAAAGCGAGGTGTACCCAAGTCTCGAGGTCTTAAATCAGCATTGAGACATGTTGTTTCCGAGCCTTGTTCGGTGCGAGGATTGGTACTAAGTGGTTGATTCAAGTTAAGGACCAAAGATTGTTCACGATATACTTGTTAGCAAAGCACGAGAATTCATGACACATACAAATAAATGAGCATGCCTTCGGGTCATGCATGAGAAAAGATAAGAATCAGCTTATATGATGCATTTATGCATGCACTTAAAGAGGAAAAGCGCCCATTGTCACATAGTGTTGGTAGCGATGCCTCGTTTATTAAACATGATGCCCTAGTTAAGCCAGGAAGCCCCTGAGAGTATGGAATGCCGGATGTCTAGCCTTTTTATTAAACATGATGCCCTAAGTTAAGATCACATACCAATGGACTTGCAATTAAGCCATCATCACCGAGAGTATGGAATGCTTTTCTAGGCTAAAACTAGGTTAATTGAGGCCGGATGTCTAGCATACCACCAATTTAACACTCTTTCTCGCATTGTTAAATCGGGATTCACATCAGCTAATTAACACAATTTCAATTTTCGTTTTCACTTTATTTAATGAAAATCATGACTTATGCAATGCATGTAATCTAATATGAAGCTCTAGTATGCGAGTTATATGTCACGCGACATTTATTAAATGACTTAGTCTAATGACGAGGAAGTTCTAATTAAATGAGAGTATGGGAAGAACCGTTTATACAATCAATGAACTTATTGAACATGTTACCATGTGATGTTGATAAGCTTATTTAGTGAAATGACTTATTTGTTAAGTTGAAAGTGGATCACATACAAATAATTGAGAGGTGTCAATGGACTTGGAATTGATACATGGGTCAGAGTATATCGCAAGCGATTTATCGAGGACGGGGACCATAATGTCTTGGTCAATAGCTTAACAAAAGGACTCTTTGAGTCAAAGCTATTGAATGAACAGTCTTGTAATCATCTCCAGGTTCACAAGTCAAGAACCCGCAAAATGACAAAGAAATAATCTGCTCGCACTTCTTCGAGCGATGCTTATAAACATATGAACTCATACGTTAATTCAAATGCCCTAATCTGAAGAGACAAGGTTGGGTTCATAGGTTGAGAAATGAATGGATCATTAGGCTCAAAATATATGTAAAATGTGAGAGTTGATGATCATCTTGGCATTGCCATCGGTTTTCTTTTTCACCATCGGGGATTGTCTTCATGAAGTCCCCCATTGATTGTAGAAACTCGGCATTTGACTTCTTTGACTATTGCTCCATTGGGATTCAATTCTTGTAATTGACAGTCTATCTTGACTCAATCTAGCTATTGAACACCGCTTTTTCATGCCCCTAGTTCTCATGCATTTTTTTTTCACTTCTTTTCATGGGCATCAGCCTTACTTTTACCAGGCACTCTGCTTTTTCACGCTCCTTAATTCTATTTTGAATTCAATTCTTGCGCACAATGCATGCGTCAAGCAATTACATTTTGAATGACACTCGAACTTTTCAAAGGTGCGGGAGATGATTATCAACTGGGTTTAAAAGAAATGAAATTGGAGGCTCAAGTGGGCTATGCAAAGGATATAAAATACATAGGATAGAGAAAGAAATGCTCTTTATCATCCTAAGGCACTTAAATTAACACATGAAGTCAATGTAATAGCAACTTGAAGATTAATGCAAGTGAGAGCAAGAAAATTTCAATTCATTCACCTCAATGCCATTTTACCTCCCAATTGCCCCAATGTGGGGTGATTCTTGAAGAGACAAGTGTTTGGCTCAAAAGGGTTAAGCAATTGTTCACTTGTAGTGTTTGGGAAAGAGAAATGAAACGTAGGAACTCTTTACCTTATGGGTACACTCATCACAAATGTATGAATATTGAAAAGGGTTTGAATGGATCATTTTAGCTCAACCAATTCCACATCATTCATTAAATTAGTCAAATGTTCTTTAGTATTGAATAAAATGTGAGAGTTAAGCAATTGTTCACTTTTATCGGGATTGTTTGGGAAAATTGTCATCCCCCAAGAAACTCGGCGCCTCATCACTATTTGCGAGTGTTGTACTTGTTAGGCTTTAATGATGAGATGCTTTCCTAGTAGAGAATTATAAATTTTACTTATTGAGTTCCCCAAAACTCACGATGCCTCATTTAGTATGCTCAACCAATTCCACATCATTCATTAAATTCATGTTCTTTAGTGGGATTGGCGGAATTGTAAGAGTCATGCAAAACCCTTTTTTAAAAAAACTCAATAGCTTTAAGCATGTCAACATTTCTAAAGTGCGCTCCTCGTTGATAAGTTTATGATCGTTGAAACTTGATACCCTATTTTCAGATGTCCCTTGTCAAAAAGTTAAGAAATTCAGGACTAGAAGCAAAAATGAGCGAAACAAAAGGTTTTGTAGGCATTAAAGTCGTCCACGAAATTTCTTCATCATGTAGGAGAATGTCTCCTATGATTTCTTCCAGAGGTCATCAATGTCTCCTTTAGGGAGTTGAATACTTCACCAAGTAATCAAATGCAAAAGTGAGATCTTAGGATTTCCCTTGGTCTATGTGGAAAACTTGTCAAATTGATTTGAGCTGATGTAAAAAGGAGTTGGTCTTCCAGGACATCGTCGGCCATTTTTGAGATCATGTAATGAGGCGTGGATGATCCGTTATAAAGGTACGAGGTGTAATGAGAAAACCAATCCATGACAACAATCTATTTTTTAGTCAAGAAAATAATATAAATTAATGAGAGACAAAATTTCTACTTAATAGAAAGAGCCAAGACTTGGAACCTAGTTTTCCAATAGTTGATTATCTTAAATTGTCATGGATCCTAAAAGTGCAATTAAGTAAGTAAAGTAGAAGTGAGGAGACAACTTACTTTCATGGCAATGGATGACAATCACATAGACACACGCATACCTAGATGGATTAACAAGGTGGAGCCGTTGTAGTCTCGCATTATGTAGGCATGATAGTGAAGAATACCCAATAATCAAAATATGGACAAACACATTCAACACCATGAAAGAAAGGGTCAACCTCTACATAGGCTTTAGAGGAAGTATCCTTCTCAACACCATCCTAGAAATCCTATCGCAGCCAGGGATTTATGACTTCGGGGACTTGGTTACACCAAACTATCCTAGTGCCATTTCGGTACCTTTTTATTTCATTTTCAAAAATGTTTGGCAATTGAATTGATTTTAATTTAACTTCCTAACATGTGAGGTGATCATACATGTGCGCATACCACCAATTTAACACTCAAGAAAGCAATTAAATATTGCAAAACATACCTAGAAGCAACGAAAGCATCTGCATTGTTAAATCAGAATTCACATTAGCAACCCTAGATATGATTTTTAATTAACACGCAATTTCAATTTTCGTTTTCACTTTATTTAATGAAAATCATGACTTATGCAATGCATGTAATCTAATATGACATGGCAGCATGACCTAAACTATATGACATGAAGAAATGCAATAATTAAATGCAATCTAAATTAATCAAATGATGACAGGTAATGCAATGCAATGACATACTAAAATGACACGCAACATACAATTTAGTATGCGAGTTATATGTCACGCGACATTTATTAAATGACTTAGTCTAATGACGAGGAAGTTCTAATTAAATGAACCTAATAAAAACTAAATGACGTGCATTTGATATTTCTATTAAAAATGCAAAAATGATCTAGCTAGATTAAAATTCTATCTAATTTAAACTAAGGATTAAGTCACATTAAATCCTAATTTAAACTAAGATATTATCTTAATCTACCATGTAATCGATCTAATATGCAATGACGTGCGGAGCATGCCCTAATTCTACATGACATATGCATGATATTTTTTTATCTTTTTATATTAATTTCGAAATTAAAATTTCACATGCAATTCAAATAATGATAAAGCTAACAACCTAAATGAATGCGCTTTTTGTTTTGTTTTTTTTATTTTTTTTCTAAATTCGGAATAAAATCCCTATTTTAGATATGCAAGATAATGAAAAATATTCTAAAACAAACTGAATCCTAATTCAAATATTTTTAGATTTTTTTAGTGGTTTAAAAAAAATTATCAACTAAATCTAAACAATCAAGATATTCAATCAAATAAAGGATTAAAATAATCGAAAAAAATGATATGTTGTCTCACAGATCAAATTAACGATTATCTTAACCCTAATTATCAAAAAAAGGTTCAAAATAACTAAAAATCTGATCCGAATTTTTAAGGATCAAATTAATAATTATATTGATCTAACAATTAAAGTACTATCAACAAATCCCAAGAATTAATATAATTAAAAAAATGACCCGATATCTTACTGGTCAAATTAATAATTACAATAATCTTAGGGATAATTCCTGCGAGTAATGCTTACAATATTCATACTCTAAAAGTCAACTCACAATATTCAAACTTAAACAATAATAATAAAACTAACTAAAAATAAAGTAAAATAATAAAAATAAAAGAAAAATAAACAACCTAAGGAAAATGGAAGGGCAGCCAATTCGTCAACACCAAGCAGGGGGTTTGGATCGCCGGTGTTCGGGGTCTCGGCGAGGTGAATCACCGGTGCGGCCGGACGGCGACGGCTCAACTCCAGCCTTCGGTAGAGGCGGAGCAAGGCGGATGCGGTTGATTCGTGGCTTGCGTCGCTCGGAGCATGAGATGCGCTGCTCGGCTGCCGGGGAGATGAGAGCGTGACGGTGTGGGCTTCGGCGGCGTCGGGACGCGGCATGGACAGCGACACTGCGTCGGCTAGGCGTTAGGCGGAGGTGAGCAAGGACGCCGGGACTTACGGGTGCTGCGAGAGACAGTAAGGCGAAGCAAAGGCGTTCGGGTTGCGGCTATTGTGAGGGTCTCAAATCCGTCGGCGTCGGGCTTCATGGAGCTGGTGAGCAATCCAGCCAAGTGGCGGGGGAGTTGCGGATGGCGGGCTGGCGTCGCGGGTTGCTCGCGAAGGAAGAAGATGATGAATAGTGTTAGGATTTCTCTCTTATTGGCGACCGGCCGACGCCGGGACTTTTTTTTTTTTTTTCTCAACGGGGAAAACGTTGAAGAAGATGATGAATAGTGCTAGGATTTCTCTCTTTTTTTTTTTGGTTTTTTCTCTCTCCTGTTGCACGTCCCTTCCTCCCTGCCCCTCTCTCACGTCACTCTCCCGTTCTGCTTTTTCCTCCTACAAAAACCGAGAGAAACCCCCCTTTTCTTTCTCTCTTTCACTTTTTAACTTTTTGATTTCTTTTCCTTTGAACCGAGAGAAACCCCCCTTTCAAAACCCTATGTACACACCCTTTTATAGGCCAAGATAAAATGCAATCCTTTTGGGAATATTTCATCCGACGAAAAGATTGTATATAACCTCCTAATCATCAAAATATTTTATTCTCCTTATCTCCAAAATATTTTCTATTGATTTTTAAAGATAAGATCATAACCCCGATTTTCTTAAATTCTGAAAATCCTCATTTCAAATCTCAATTTTAAAAAATGGGCTTGGGCCAATTTGTACTCTCCATGGGCTTAGTCCGACCTGTTAATTTAAAACTCAAAAACACCAATTCGACCTGTCCGCCACTGGTCTAGTAAATAAAATGCAAAATATGCAAACTAAATGTAGCTATGCAATTAATATTTTTCAGGGATAAAATTAACCCCTAATTTTTTATGCAATAAATGACTAAATGGATCGCCAAAATTTAGGTGTCAACGTAGAGAATTATAAATTTTACTTATTGAGTTATAATATAAATTAATGTATTCTACTTAATGTGGAACCTAGTTTTCCAATAGTTGTTGGGCCAGGGAGTGGTTCATTCGCATTTCCGTATGTGCATGATAGTGAGATAAAAAGAATAGGGAAGGCAACGAGCCTAGAACGTCGCAAAAATAACCCCTGCTGCTTGTGACCCTAGAGATAGAGTTGGGGTCGTGACAGGTTAAATTCATTGATCAATCTCAGCAACTCACATATCAATGGTCTATTTCATTGAGTAATCTCATCAAACCATAAGTCGATGGTTCATTCTATCGACCAATCTATTGCTCAATATTCTACCATGATCACAGCACAACGCCTAAGTATAAGGCAAGCAAAATTCCCCCTTGGAAAGGTCTATACTTACAAAGATTGTAGCTCGGTCTAAAAGGATATCCTAAACCCGATATGCATACCCCTTAACCCCTCACTAGGTTCACAGTCCTATTGAGCATAAACAATCATCCTCCAATGCAAAAAATCCAATTGAGAAATCAATCTCATAAACCATACAAATAACTTTTCGCTAGAACATAACCATTTGTCATTTCTTAAATCATTTATAAATTTTTACATAAATCAATTGCAAAGTAGTCACAAGTATATATCGATTTACAATACTTTGCAAACACACTTTCTAAACATCCGCAAACAACCAAAGTATAGTAAATGTTCGATTCGGCTTTTATGTAATAACAATGCCCTTTCGTAATTCATAATATATATAATTCGTAGCATTTTCGGAACATGAGTTTTACAAATCTAAAGAAAATATTGTACCGCTCACCTCATCGCCTACGACCAAACACTAAATGATACTCGTATCGTTGAACTTGCAGCCTTATGAAATAATCGAGGAATAACGTTAAAATCAAATAAAACTCTACCTCAACTATGAAACAACTAAACTACACCTTAATGCTAACAAAACAACTCCTACGCGCTAATAAATCACAAACCTAAAGCGATTAGTCAAGCCGTTCGCAACGCGGAGTTTGAGCACAAACTTGGTTACATTGTAACTTTCTCCTCTAAACCCCATTTCGAACATACCCCATTTCGAACATACTTACAATCAATAGAAAGGCTTTAAAACATATTATAAAAATTCCAACTTGACCATCTCAAAATTAAGCTGAAAAATGACAAAATAAGGGCCTGAAGATGCTGGAAGCGCATAATTTATCGCGCGTGGGGAATTTCAAATTTTTGTTTCATGTAAATCATAAAATAAATCATAATCTGTAAAATCCTATGCCTCCACAACACCCTAAACTATTATTTCCATAACAATACATGGCTTCTGAATTTGAGCTCTAAACCCGGAAAATACTTCAATTGGACAAATGAGAGGCTTAAGTTCTTACTGGGCATTGCGTTACGGAGTTGAGTCAGCTTGGCAAGGCATCCACAGTGTACACATGCCAAACCCCGTCCTATTTTTCCTTCTTCTTTTTCTTCTTCTTCTTCTTTTCTTTCTTTTCCTGTCTCTCTCTTCTTTTCTCTCCTTGAACTGGTTCGGGCTCTCTCAAAAGAGCTAAGCCCCCACTCACTTCTTTTTCCTTGTCATTTGACTTTTCAAACTTCTTTTTTTTCTTTTTTTTTTGTGTGGTCCCCACCACTTCTCTTTTTCTGATTCAAAATCTCAAGCATTACATTCTGCTCTCCTTAATAATAATTGTGTCCTTGAAATTTGGACTCACTTTGAACTTTCAAACAAAATTCCACTTTGCCTCCTTCTCAAGCTCCCATTCATAACTTTAGGAGCTAATTCAAGTTCACTGGCCGCTTTTGGTTCTAGCTCTTCTTCAACTTCATTACAAGACTATCATTAGAGTTTTTGATTGTCCTTAGATTCAATACTTCTCGCCACGATTATACCATCTTTTATCACCTTTTGCACCAAAGGTTTACTTGATCATTATTTTACAACCCTTGAGCCCATACAATTCATATCATCCACATTTACCATAGGCATCCAAGAAGAAATTCACTAAGATTACATCCGATCCAAAACCATATATCAGTGCATACAATGCAAACATTGCACTCTTGTATGCTACAAATATCCAGCAAGCAACTACAACCCTATCACCAAGCTGGACTCCACTCCTCATTCAACAGATTAAACGGCGCATCCATTGTGGCATCCCAAGATTTCATGGCAATTTCTAGAGACGTTACAACCTATAGAAAGGTGATGGAAGTGTCATTGATTCATGTTGTGATCATTAGACCAAAGGATTGAAATAGATTAAGACTGAGTACTTTAATGGAAATGTATCTTGTGTTCATGGGTAAATTAAGGTTGGTGCTATAGGACAATTTGATAAGGAGGACCTTGGTTCTTGACCATGCACCTTATGGAATTGATTTATATGGATTAATGTTGTAAGTTTTATGGCCAAGTGAATAAGTGTAATTAGGTAAATTATATGATGGGTAATTAGGTGGTAATTAAATGGGAGCAACTAGAGAAGGGTGGGCCAAAATACTAGGCCAAGATTAGCCCGCAAGCCATCACCAATCGGCCATTTAGGCCTAGCCCACGAAGCCCAAAGGAGGGGGAGGAGCTACCGTCGACCAAGCTGGCCCCAGCCCAGCCGGATAAGCCCATCTTGCATGGCAATTTCCAAGTGTCACCTGCATGCAAAGAAATGATTACAAGTTAATCATGAGGGGGAGGGGCGGATTAAGTGAGGAAAGGGAGAAAAAGAGAGGGAGTCACGCGAGAGAAAGAGAGAGTGTCGCGCGAAGAGAGAGAGGAGAGAAAGAGAGAAAGGCAAGGAAGAAAGGAAGAGGGAAAGGGGAGACCGTGTGTGCGAGAGAGAAGAAGGAGGTCCGTTCACCAATCGTCTGCCTAGTCGCCGTCGTTCGTTCGCCACCTTGCCCGCCATCTTTGTTGCTGTTTGTGCTCGGATTAGAGGCAAGTAGAGTCCTAAAACCTACCCTTTGCTTGCTGTGATGTGTGTGTAGAAGATGGTGAACTTCGGTTGTGGTGGAAGTGATGAAAGGTCGAAGTTTTTGGGGAGAAATTCGTTGGCCTAGCATGCTGTTTTCTGGAAAAATCAGTCCGACCATTCACGAGTTTGTGAGCTGCATGCGACTTTTTAGTTGGAATCTCAATTCGATCTCTTAATAAAAGTTGTAAAGAGCACTTTAAGAAGTAACATACTAAAATTTGAGATAAAACCAATAAGGATCACCTGGTGAAACGATTTTCCTTTGGAGAAGTTAGATCTGGAATGTGTTGTGCTGACCTTTAGTGATTTTGTGGACTGTAAAGTAGCTTTCTTGCGAAAATATCACTTTGATTTCTTAATGAAAGTTGTAGTGTACTTCTTGAGGTAAAACATATAAAAAATTTAGAGGAAATGAACAAAAACAGGTCGGTGAAATCATTGTCCTTTGAAGAAACTGGATCTGGGAAAATGCTACCTCGACCTAGTATGATTCTATGATTTTTATAAAATCATCCAATTAAAATTTGATCGTGTGTCCTTAATGAAAGTTGTAGGTAGTATTATGAGGTTTAACATACTGAAAATTAAGAAGAAACAGACATATGTAGGTCGGTGAAATGAGTTTACTTTGAAAGAAGATAATCTAGAAAAAACGACACCGAGAATAGGCGGAATTAATCGTCTATATCTATTAATCTAGAACAATTTGGGTTTTGATTTATTCATGAGATATTTACCTTTAGGACTTTTATATAACATATAAAAATCTCAGAATTTTTGTACTTCATTTGGATATTTAATTTAAATTACTTCCGAAACTGTGCAAGCTGAAGTGTTAAAATTTTGAAGACTGCAATGCATGGACCGTATTGTTTTGTGTGAGATTCTTTTGGTATGGTGTTTTTGATGAGATATCTGCCTTTAGATCTCGTTTATAATGTGTCAAGTTTTCAGAATTTATTTATACCATTTACTAATTTTTCTAGAGTTTTAACCAAAGGAGTGCATTCTGTTTTATTCGAAAATTGATGTGCCTTAAAAAATAAATGAATTTTTCCATGTGATGTAATGCTTTGAGCGGTTGATTTTGCTGCATATGTGATGACATATGGCATGTTGTATGGCATCAAAAAGTTGGTTGAGACTCTTGATATTGATGCATCAAATGCTATGTTGAAATTGAAATACATGTGTAAATATAAATTGAGATAATAACAAGACCATTGGAGGTGTGAGTCGACGATGCCTCGGGAGTTTCGAGATGCCCGGAGTGTGTGTACCGAATGTCCTTGGGAGTTTTGAGATGCCAGGAGGTGTGTGCCAGAAGCCTCGAAGGTGTGTGCCAGGGGGATACTTCGTGATTCTAGTTGGGGTACGAGATGCCCGGAGTGTGTGTGCCGGATGCCCGGAGGTGTCTGCCGGAGGTTCCTCGTGATGCTAGGTGGGATGCGAGCGATAAATTGTGGGATGCAAACATTGATCCTTGAAAAGAAAATTATGTGATCTAATTAAAAGATAAAGATCGATGATTGAATCATGCACATGGATGTATGCTTGATAGCATGTATGATATGAATTATGGTGGTATACATACGGTGCATGATGATATGCATGGCTGCTCAATCATATAAGTACAAGTGCATGGTAATTTATGCATGTTGTATGGTGATATATGCATGGTTGTAAGGTGAGGTATGCTTGAATGCATGAATGATATGTGTTTTATTCTTAATACCTTGATTGTTCTGATTGACGCATTGTGTAGTTTGGTAGATCTTTACTGTTGAGTGATTGTACTCACCCCTTTGGGGATTAACATTTCAGATTAGAAATATGCCTCTTTCACCAGTTGTACGTGGTACCTACTATGGTGTACCTACTGATGTTGATGTGGAGTGCATGGAGCACATCTATGTCAATGCCCCTAGTTTGGTGTTTGTTTGAGTTCGTGTCTTGGTGATGTACGTTGTGGGTTTGCTGATGGCTCGGTTATCTAGGAGTTTTTGTCTGTCCACGTCCGGCATGATGGAGTGATGCTAGGGATGCTACCGCCGCCCAATGCACCGGGTTGGGTGTGATGGCACATATGACTGGTGGGAGTTGACACTTTTTGGGGATAGCCGACACTTGTTGATGGAGGGGTGTACATGTTCGATGTGGGGTTGAGTTCTCTTTTGAGTATAGCCAAGTATAGTTAAAATCTTGACCTTTTTGCTATAACAACCCGAAATATCCATCTCGAAAATATAAATAAAAGTGACTCGGTTTTGTCTGTTCATTCGGAGCATAGTTGGTGTGCATTGTATTATTGTTATTGGAGTAAGGGATGGCGAGACTCATTTATATTTCCGCTGATGAATTGCGCTGGGACCTTTACAAAAATAAAATAAAATAAATAGAACTAGTTAAAAGGTATTAGTCTATGAAGTTGTAGGAGATCGAGTAATAGGTACCTATGGCGACCTTGAGCAAATCGGGGGTGCCACATCCATATCACCACTGCGTCACCATAACATCGAATTATGGTAGCCCAAGGAATGACGTTCCTCTCAAGCATTAAGTTGAACACCTTGCTAGACTAAAAACTTGCCCCAAACTTTGCATGGAACATGATCAAGAAGAGGTAATATAAGTATCTGAATTGCACGAGTGATCGATTAAGCACTGGGATCTCGAGCCTTATGGTTCTTGCTAGAAGATAGTGAGACCAACATACAAGAAGCTTTCCTGTCAATATCAATTTCTTCGTATAATAATCAATAGAATCATCCATTGATTCAGCCAAATTTCTCTCTTTCTTCTTGTAATCATCTATATCCTTCAAGTTGTGTTTGCGTCCATGAGACGAACCTTTGGGGGCTTTCAAACCATCCGCCAAGAGGAGACCATCGTTTCCTCAAAAACAGAGTGCCAAATTCTGTGTTATTGCCCACATGATTATTGCCATTAGAATTTAGAGCTTTAGCTACACTTTCCATTAAGCCTTGACAAAATTGTAATTCGGGGAGCTCATTATAACCTTTCTACATGTGAAAGGCCAACAACTAAACTTTAGCTATCACAAGACTAAGCCAATCATCTCTGCTAGAAAAGCATTGAGCCAATGTTCACTCTTTTTTTTTTTCTCTCTTTTTTTACTCCAGTAGTGTATTCGGTTCGAAAGAACTCGCACTCATGGTTTCATCCACAACTTCTCTGGAGCCTAACTCTTCTCGAATTCCAATATTTTCAACAATGTGGATGTTTAGCTTGTCATAAACACCCTTTGGTATGCAAAAAGCAAGCCAATCCTAACTCAACCCCTCTTGAGATCATCCAAAGCGTAGTTTACAACATTCAAAAGGATCAAAGATCTGTCCATGCTATCATGAATAGCTTCTTACTTTACCTCAAACCGAAATAGACACCGACAATATATTTTCAACTTCTTTTTTTGGCAACTTATAAGCAATTTGGTTCACTCCCACTAAGCTTCCTAGCTTTGAACCTTCATCTACAATAGTTGTCTCCTCAATTGCCTTTTGCTTTTCATTGTCTGTAAGCTGATTATCGATTTCCATTTTATCGATATTAGTTAATCCAACGACAACGATATTAGAAGCTTGTTCTCTAACTTCTCTATCTTCTACATTTGAATGATTGACATTAGGAGCAAATCCTCATTAGAGCAAGGTTGCTTATCTTCAACTAGCTCCATAACATCTATAGTTTCATCTAGTGCCAATTCAAAATTTGGTGGTTTAATTTATGGTTGAAGTCCCTCCCTTCATCGAACTCTTTGTCCAACTTGCCGATTGAGTTAACTTGAAGCCTCTTTCTATCTCTAGTTTCTTCCTTAGCATATCAATCTCCTCCTTAGATTGATGTTAACCACTTGGAGGCCTCAAGGATTACTAGCAAGAGCTTTTAGTTCTTCAGATTTCTCTATCCAAAGCTCTAGAAAAATAGAGAGAGGTTAATGAGAGGATTTCATTCTTAGATTATCTTAAGAGTTTCCCTCGGAAGAAAATGCTTCCATTTTTTTTGAATCTATAATCTTCTCCAACAAAGCTTGGTTTTCGATTAGTCTATTGGAGTTATCTTCTTGTTGAAAGTGCTAGTATTACCACCTAGAGGGGGGTGAATAGGTGTAAAAACAAATTAAGCTAATAAAAGTAGTAAAAGTTATTTTCTTTAAGCAAAGTTTGACTGGCACCAAACTTCTGATATAAATTTAGACTCAAATAGGATGTTTTAGAAATTAGCAGAACTTAGATAAATATTGCAGAAAACAAATCAAAAGAGTTAAAGGAAGAGAAAATTGGATATGAGATTTATAGTGGTTTGGCTTAGATCAAACCTACGTCCACTCTCCCATGCTAACAGCCTTTTGGTTGAATTTCACTATGGATTCAACAGAGAAATACAACGATTTGAGTACAATCACTCAGTGAAGAGTTTCATTTTCTCTCATTAAGTCACTCATTTTGTGTTTTTTTCTCTTGAATACAATATATAAGCACTATCGATAAAGAACAAGTGATTGGAAAGACTCAAACTTTGAAATTTTTATTCTCACACTCTCTTCCAAATGGACTAAATGACCTCATTAAATACTCTTCTACACTTTTTTAACCATTGGCACTTTCTAGAGGAATTTCTTCCAATTAACCCGTTGGACAGAATTGATTAAGGAAATCTTGTAACCATTTGAAGATTAAGATAAAAATTTGATGATTTTGGTCGCCCATATAATCAGAATCTAGGTTTTTATAAGTAGATTCTTCCCAAGAAGGAACTTATCTTCGAAATTGATTTTATCAATCCGTAATTGATTTCATCAATATATTTAGGAAATGTAAGTGAGATTATTCGCTAGAAAACTAGATATATTTTGCACGTACTGAATCCTTGTTGAAAGATCAATAATCCTAAGTTTGATTATAACTTCGTTCTTGTCTTGAATTCAGTCTAGACCTCATCAGAGTGGAAAAGACTTCTAATAGACTTTGACAGTATTCTACAGAAGTCTTATATTCTTCAGAATAAGAATAAGAATAAGAGAATGAAAGTTTTGTCAATTTTAAAACCTTATGAGAGTTTTTTCAACACTTGCAATTGCCAGTAATTTATTAGCACATCAATCAATTTCTTGTACATCACTTTCATATCAATCTCTAGTGCATTCTATTGTTGCTCTGCCTTAAAAGGTTTTCATCTCTAGAAGCTCATGCTTATCCTTTTACAGCATCAAACATTGCTCGATCATGATTCTAAGCTCCTGCTTAAGGAAGTTTTCATTTGGCTCAAGCTCATTACACTCTAATCCAAGTCCATTAAGAAAGGCTATTAGCATGGTGTTCTTGTGACATCCTGAATTTTTTAATTCTGTTTTTAATTAAATAAATCAGGCCTTTCATCGACACGCCTATAGTGCTATTCTCCGAATTGATCACTCTAAAGATAACTAGATTATCTAGATAAGTCATTAAAGAATTTTAATACAATATAATTGAGAATTCAATCAAGAATCGACTATTTGACCATGCTCATCTGCAGAGATCATTACGACACAGTAAGATCGATTAGAAATTAGAAATATGTCGATTCAACTGAGATGTGTGGTTAAACGTGGGTGATTCCACTAAATTGAGAAATTTTGTCGATCGGCACTAGACTGATTTTTTTGTCGTTTTGGTACCTTATGTTCGTATTTGAATCCTCGAGATTTTCACGACAATCGAGAGTCACCAATGTGTCGAAGAGATTCATTGTGGTTTGAAGAAAATCAATCATGAGTCATTTACATTAAAAATTTATGAAAGCTATTTGGTAGCTTAGGTTACGCTAAAATCTCGTCAGATTGAAATTAACCACGGATTTGAATTTGATTTTAGACATTAAAAATTCTGTCATGTCACAAGTCATTTTAGGAACGTCGACTCAGTCTCTGAAGATTTTTTTGCAAACCGAGGTTTTTGGCGGAAAAAGTCGACATGAGGCCGTTTTTGATCGGAAAATGCAGATGACTGTTTTTTTATGGCGAAATTGGGATGTGAGTGGGATCTATTGGCGAGGAAAAATGCCAATTTGATCATGAGTTCAATAATGGAATTTATAGAGGCCGATTTAAGTTGAATCAAGTGAGAATTTAATCCAAATTGAGCCAAAGGTTGTGCAAATTCGTATGCCTCCCTTGGACCCAACCTTTGGACTACTTCAAGACTTCTAAAGGAAGCTAGGCTATTGGAAATGTGCTGAGGAAGCTAGCTTGGTGTGGGGCCAAGTTGAGGGGACCAAATGAGATAAGAGAAGACCAAGGTGGCCCCTTCTAGCCCAATCGGTTCCCCCTCTCCTTCTTCCCCATTTCCGTAGACCCCTCCCCCTTTAGCAGCTCCTTGAAACTTCTAGCAAGCCATCGAAGCAGCCTAGCAACCCGTCCAACCATTGCATGCCGCTGCTCACACTGCTCGTCCACACACGCGTGCTTTAGCCGTCTTCTTACACCGCACGTCGGTTCTGCCTTCTATTCATGCCCAACAAACCGTCGAGCACCATCAAAGCCTATTTGGGCCTCCTCCACCACCGTGAAACACCGCCACAGCCTGCTTGGACCCGCGACTAGCCCCGCCACCCGTTTCAGCCTCAACCGACCATCGGACCATCTCCTTCATCCACCGTGCAAACCGAACCATGTGGGTCTCCAAGTCGCTGTTTTGCCCATTTTTGTGGCCTTCCAGACCTCAAAAGGCGGTCCCACTTTGAAGTATCTTGAACCCTCGCCACATCCTCGTTGTTTTGATCCGAGCGGATCTTTAATTAAGTGAGTTTAGCTCACTAATCATTGCTTAGTAAGTTAATGACATTTAATGATTGATTAGTTTAGACTAAGCATGGATTATGTGGATAGTTAGAATAGATTAGCAATTTAATTAACCGTTATTGCATATTAGGTAATTAGAGTAGTGTAATTAGAGCCTAGACAAGCTCTAGTATTTATCTAGAGCGGTTCATAAATTTTCCGGACCTGTCTTGATTTTTAATTAGGCTTTTCCGGCCTAAGTTGCTATTTTTGCTATTTATTGGTATTTAATAATTAATTTTCATAATTTTTTAATTATTTAATTAGAGTGGGATAACCGGTGACTAGAATTTTATGCTAATTGCAATGGTATGATTGAATTATTTATTTGGCTGCTAATTTGTGTTGATTGAGTATGATTTGCAATTTTGGGTATTTATCCCAAAATTTATTATTTTGGTAATTAATTAGAAAATACCGGGCGTCGATTTACAGCGCAAAAAATGTATTAGTGGACTATTGAATATAGTGGGATTTTATAAAGTAAAGATATTATATTTTTGGTTGAGGCCGACTGTGTATCCACACACAATTATTTTTATCAATAATATGAGGAAAATATGCCAAGATATGATTTAAATTGGGGAATTGATGTGAGGCATAATGTCATTGGCTGTGGGTAAATAATTGTGTGATGGCTTATAGTCGTAATAAGATGACTATTGAGAGATGAGGTGACGTATGTGATGCATGATGATATGGGTTGGGTTAAGAAAACTATCGAAGTAGGTTGTACATATAGGGATGTAATTAGCCGCCAAAGTATGAATGTGTCTATTGGGCCGTAATTAACCGCCAAAGTATGGCTATGTCTATTAGGTCGTAATTTACCACTGAACTTAGAACAGGTTGTGCCCATTAGGCTATAATCCACCGCTGAACTTTTAGTAGGTCGTGCCTGTTCGGCCGTAATTAATAGTTGGGATGAATAATTGAAATGATCGTGTGATGGTTTTGATGACATGAAATCAACTAGGTTGATTGATCAACAAGTTGATTGGGTGTGATGATTTTATTTGTTAATGTGATTCCATGAATTTGAATTATATTGACTTGCAGGAAGAAGTGGAGGCAAAGGCAAGTCCTCGAACTCATGTTTATGTTTAGGCAGCTCTTGGGGTGTATTTTCTTCGTAGTACGGTCTTAGGGGGTTGAACTTGTTAAAACGTCATCTGACCCCGTTGTGAGATAACAATTTCAGGTTCATAGATGGCAGCTCCTCTTGAGCGTTTTGGTCAACTGAAGAAGATCACAGAATATGTAGTCTATATTCTGATTCATGGGCACCCTAGGGGTCTGGTTTATGAGCTCGTGAAGTCTGTAATCTGGGTGGATGAGGCTCTACCCCACAAGGTACCCCATTGATACAGATCATGATATCGTCGTGAGCGGCATGGACAAAGAGAGGGACTCATATTGGAGTCGAAGATACCTGTGTATGTGTTGGAGGTTGCTTTTGGGAAAGGCACTGCAGATCTCCCTGGTGGTTCAATGGTAGACCCGATGGACCTTGATCTTGAAGATCCAAGAACTCTAGTGTACTCAAAGGAAGGCTTTAATGATAGTAAGGAGGTGAAGCAAGAGGATCTGTAGTTTTATGAACCCTCATGTTTTGTGGAACTTATGTTCTTAGACTGGCTTTGTTCTTGATATATACATATACGGCTTTGTGATGATATATATATATACATGTAAGCATGTTGTGGTTTTAGTTTGAAAAATTTATGGCTCTGCTTTTCTATCCCATTTTGTTGTTGTTTGGGGATTATTTATTTGCTTCCGCATGCGTATTAAAATGAATGGGTCGGCGATGCATTTTGAGGCGTCGCTATTTAATCGACCATTGAGGGATGGGCACATGCTCGGAGGATCGGTGCGTGACAGTTCTCAACTAGCGACTTTGCTCTTCATCCTTGCTCCTTGTGAGTGATTCTTTAATTGCCCTATTTTGTCCAAGATATTCTATCAAAGCAATCTGTCAAGTTGGAAAACCTTTGTTATTTCATGATCTCACCTTCACAGCCTACTTCCACATCAATTTGAATTGTTTTGAACACTCCATAAAATGCCATCTTCAGCCTTCCAATTTCATTTGCCGGTATTTCCCTTTCTACTGATTGCTTGAGATTTTCACTCTCCAATTCATTAATCAATATGTTCGATAATGGCAAGGCTTCAATGTGTTTCTCACATTCTAATTAGAGGGGTAAATTCTTTGCTTTCAGATCTTCTACAAACTTATGTAAGATAAAAGTCTCAACTTGCATGTTTACTCCACTTCTTCTTCAAATTCCTTCTTGCAAAATGCGCACATAGTTTTCCAAAAGCACCAAACGTGCCTCACTTAAATGTACATAAGTTGCACGTTCTTGTTTTGCAACTCCTTCACTATTTATTTGACACATGCAAGGTCGAGACTTGCCTACCCTACTTGGAAGAGAACACTTTATAGCACCAATTTAAGCTCTTAATTTCTTCTTGCAAAGACTCCGCATCTCTCTTTAACCTCCTATTTCCGCCAATCAATGCATCACACCTACCTTAAACGTTTAGATTCTCTTCATCACTAGGTTTGCAACCGCCATTTACAAAGACTTCAAAATCCAAAACCTCGACTATTAAGTCATTTCCATTATTAAATGCACATTCCTTTGCAACAGTTTCCACAATAAGGCCCCTCCTCCGACCTTGACCACCACAATCCTTGGCTCCATCTAAGGTTTCTTCCCTTCCACCACTAATTCTATCTTAGCTTGCTAACACTATACTTTCTAATGCACTAGAGACTAAAAGCTCCTTGCCTTCTTGCTTGTCCATGGTGGATGACAATTGGGTCCTATTCAAGAGTACGCCTCTTGAGTCATGACTCGCCATATATTTTCCCCTTTAGTTTCCTACCAAAACTACACATTGAGAACCTTAAGATACACCACTCTAAATCAGAATCAATGACCGCTTGGACCTAAAAAGAAACGTACAAAAGATTGACGCATTACAAACTAACACACAACCTCACAACGTCCTATAAAATCTACACCCAAATATATCATAACCTAAGAATATCATCATTTAAGAGATCATCACTTACGGCTAATTGCCTATAACTCCTCAAATTGCTGAGATAAGAACTTAGCTAGCTTCCATTAAATCTAATGAGCCTCAATTTCTCAACTTAAAGAATCATCACTTAAAATTTATCACTTCTTAACAAAGACTTAAATATTCACCTTGCCTCCAAGAAAACTACAATTGAAACTAACTATGTCTATTAGCTCCACAAAGTTGCTTAGAGTAAGATCATCACCTGCAATTCAAAAGTTCACAAATCGATCCCACCTATTCACCATAAGTAAATTTATGTCTCACATGACCATTCAAGTTCATGACTTCTAAAATCAATTCTTATTACACCAAATATCATCATGTAACACCTCAAGACTTTCAAGATGAATTCTCCTTATCAAAATTGCACCTCAAGAACCATAGGATCCATTTTTGGTATCAAAGATAACAACTCGCCCATCTCTATTATCGCTCACAAAGCTAAGCATGCTTCTTTGAATCATAATCGATGAGCACTTGCACCAAAGAATCTATACCCAAAAATCATAACTTAAACTCTAATATCACAATATATCACACCCCAAACCCTACGAGGATGGAGATGACATGGATGTCCTTCCACTCGAAGGACGCAGCCTCAAACCATCAAAATTCAACTCCCAAAAGCCCCGTCGATAGCACTCTTGCTCTACTAGCTGCTAACCAAAGAACTTGAGAAGGTTGGGAAAGAGAGAGGTGAGCAACCATAAGGTCAGTGAGTTGTATATCTTCTAAGCAAATTGAACAACTACTATGCATGCATATAAAAACAATACCAAAAACTCATAATCCAAACTCAAGGTATAAAATATGTATCGAATCACATATGAGTTGTTTAATTTCAACAAGCTTTATGCAATTTAGAAAATAATCATTTAATCATCATAAACATCAATAGTCAAATTCATTGATCAATCTCAACAACTCACATAGCAATGGTCTATTATGTTGATTAATCTCATCAAATCACCCGTCGATGGTCCATTCCATCGACCAATTTATTGCTCACTATCCTACCATAGTCATGACACAATGTCTGGTTGTCACGCCCCAATCCTCGAGCACGTGCCCATCCCTTAGTAGTAGATTCAAATAGCAACGTCCCAGGACGCATTGCCAACCTATTCATTTTAATATGCATGCGGAAGCGAATAATTAATCCCTAGACAACACAAAGATTGGATAGAAAAGCAAAACCACAAATTTTCAAAAATCAAACCACACATTTATACATACCAGACTAATTTATATATATTACTAGCCAATATTTACAAGGTCTACAAAAAAGTCGATTCTCAAAACAAGCTCTCCTATGACAAGCTAGTTCGACTCGTTCACCGATTCTTTAGTGTCCACAAGAGCTAAGAAGGACGGCGGGTTCTCCACTACGCCATCAGGAGAGTCAGCTGGATCCTCATCCAAAGCAGCATCAATTACCACTGTAGGAATATCAAAAGTCCTAAAGGGACCTAGCTTGACACCGTTGGGAGCGTAATAGAACCACGCTCTGAATCGATTAGGTATCTCCTGATGTGAAACGTATTCGACCTAGACAGTGGTTACAACAAGCTCATAGACCCATAAACTTCCGAGATCGGGGAAACTAGAAACCCGCTCGGTAACCCTCATGGGACGACCGTGACGCTCAGGAGGATTCGCCATCTAAAACCTAAAAATGTTATCCCACAACAGGGTGAGATGATATCTCAACAAGTTCACCCCCTAAACTCCGACTAGGAAGGAATACGCCCCAAGGGCTGCCTAAGCACAAGCACAAGTTAAAAGACTTACCTTTGCCTCCATTCATCCCTACAAATTAGTATAATTCAACCAATAAATACAACTCAAATTAACTCAAGTCATCAACTTAGATCGAATCATCGATTAATCGACCCAGTCAATTCCATGCCATCAAGACCATCTCTCAGTCAACTCATTCAATACTATCTATCTAGTTCGATCATATGAATTGCTTACCCTAAGCTGAATATAGATAGTATAGCTCACCCAAAGTTAATAATAAACATAGCTCGTCAGAAGTTGATAACAGAGTATACAACTCACCCTAAGCTAATATATCAAGGTCCGCGGGCTGATATATTATACTCCAAATGCTCACCAAAAACTGCTAGGGTATACTGCTCATCCAAAGTTGATATATCAAAGCCCGTAGGCTGATATAGTATACCGATATACTGCTCACCCTAAGCTGACATATCAAGCCTATAGGTTGATATAGTATACTGTCTTGATTATCTAATAGTTTTACCATTTTTATCATACTCGATAAAAATAATCATGTGTGGGTACATGATTGATCTTAGCCAAATACAATATTTTCCCTTTTTAAAATCTTACTAATTCCAATAGTCCACAAACACATTTTTGGCACTGTAAACCAACACTCAGTATTTTCTAATTAAATAATGAAATTATTAAATTTTAGGATAAATTTTCAAAATTACAAATCACACTCAATTTGCACAATCCAGCACTCAATTAAATAAACCAATTATACCATTGTGATCAACATAAAATTCCGGTCACCGGCTATCCCGATCTAATTTTTAGAAAATAATAATTAATTAAATAATTACAAAAATTAACTAATAAATACCAATAAATAGCAAAAATACACACTTAGGCCGAAAAACCCTAATTAAATACCGAAACGGGCCCGAAAAATTTCCAATATATTTAAATAAATACTACGACTTATCTACTTACTAATTGTACTATTCTAACCACCTCACATGCAATATCGACATTTAAATTACTAATATGCTCTAACTAATAGCATAATCCATACTTAACCTAAATCAATCAACCATTAGGCATAATTAACTCCATAAACGGAGATTAGTGAGTAAACTCACTATATTTGTGAGCTAGTGAGTCCATGGCGATAGCGACGTGACCGCGGCCGACAAATTCCAAAGCAGGAGCACCAAGCGGGGCCGAGATGGCCAAAAGGAAGCTCACGGTTGATCTTGGCTTTTGCTTTTGTGTTGCTGGACTTGCTGCTTTGGTAGAGATGGAAGACACAAGGGGCTGCTTCGGTGGCTGGTTTCATTGGGGCAAAAAGCTGGAATGGTGAATGGGCTGCTCGGCAAGGTTGCAGGGCTCGTGGGATGTGGAATCGCTAGGATGAAGCCACTGCTTGAGTTTCGATTGTGCTAGAGTGGGCGAATGACGAAGCAATTTTGTGCAAAGGAGATGGGCCACAAGGGAGGGTCAACTTTGAGAGGTTTGCTAGGGAGTTTGATGAGTGAAGACAATAGATGGTAAAGCTGCAGGTGGTTCTTCGGTGGCTGCTGCGTGGATGGTGGGCAGCGATCGTGTGGGGGAAATTGAAATTGAAAAAGAAGTAGAAGGCTTGGTGGCCTAGTGTGTGAGACAAATGGGAGAGAGAGAGAGAGAGAGAGAGAGAGAGAGAGAGAGAGAGAGAGAGAGAGAGGGAGTGAGCATTGAGTGTCGGCCAAGGGAAAGAAACGTGCAGAAATAGAGAAAGGGGAGAGAGAGAGAGAGAGAGAGAGAGAGAGAGAGAGAGAGAGAGAGAGAGAGGAGTGAACAGAGAGAGGGTCGAGCATTGAGTGTCGGCCAAGGGAAAGAAACATGCAGAAATAGAGAAAGGGGGGAGAGAGAGAGTAACGTACGAGAAAGGGGGGATAAGAATGGGCCCACACGGTCAAAGAAGCAAAGCAAAGGAAGAGCATTGCAGGGGATTGTCGGCTAGTGGGGAGGACGTGCGAAAATAAGAAAAAGAAGGAGAGGGGCGCACGAAATGGAGGGACCGAAGGAGGAGGGGGGAAAATAGATAAAATATATTATACTCACCAAGTCTTGGTCCCACAAGCTCACATGCATATCCCTAATGTCCCCAAGCCTTTATGCACATAAAATTCCACAAACAACTCAAATTTGGTGCCAAATGTTGCAGCCCCACACTAGCCTCCGAATTCACAAATTGGACTTCTATTTCTATCCAATTCTCCAATTTAATGTCCAATTTTTGTTTATTTATTTATTTATTTGAGGAAGAAGCCCACACAATTTCCACAATTTTCCATTGCTAAGTAGCTCACTTTAAAGGCCAAAGATCCCACCAATTTGACCAATCCAAATTTCCGTTCTTTTCCGAATCATCCGAATCAATTTTCCGTAAAAATCCCGAAATCACCAAAAATTTCTCAAAAGATGAGTTGATGTTTCTAAAATTAATCATGACATGACTAAACTTTCAATTTTTAAAATAGGATTTAAATTCGCGGTTAATTTTAATCTGGCACGATTTTAGCGTGACCTAACCTACCGAGTAGCTTTTAGAAATTTTTGGTGTAATTGACCCGTGGTCGATTTTCTTTGACCCAAAACATACCTCTTCGACACATTGGCAACTCTCGGTGGTCGTGGAAATCTCCAAGTTTCAAATATGGACGTAGGGTACCCAAAATGATAGAAAAATCGGTCTAGTGTCGATCGACGAGAATTTTGCAATTAGGTGGAATCACTCACACTTTGATCATTCATCTTAGTCGAATTGACTTATCCCTAATTCTTTATCGATTTTGACAATGCCATAATGACCCTTACAAATTAGCACGGTTGAGCAGTCGATTTCTGGGAGAATTCTTAAGTCAATTACATTTATATTCCTTAACGGCTTCACCTAATAAGCTAGTTATTTTGTGAGTAGTCAATTTAGAGAATAGCACTATAGGCGCATCAATGAAAAGCCCAACTTATCCAATCGAAAGCAAAACCTAAAAATCAGGACATCACATTGGTAATAAGGTAACCAAGATTCTCCCTTTGGCAAAGTCTCTGCCTATACAGCCGGTGGCTTGGCATAAAAGGATATCCTAACCCATGATATTTATAACCCTTAACCCCTCACTAGGTTCATAGTCCTATTGAACATAAATATTCATCCTCCAATACTAGGAATCCAACCAAGAAATCAATTTCATAAACCAAAAAAATAAATTTTCGCCAGAACATAATCATCCATCATTTCTTAAGTCATTTATAAACCTTTCTATAAGCTAGTTGCAAAGTATTCACATGTAAATATTACTTTACAATACTTTGCAAATATACTTTCTAAACATCCACAAATAACCAAAGAGTAGTAAATATTCAATCTGGCTTTTATGCAATAACAATGCCTTTTCATAATTTCTTTATATATTTATATATATATATATATATATATATATATATATATATAATTTGCAGCATTTTCAGAACATGAGTTTTAAAAATTCAAAGAAGATATAGTACCACTCATCTCAACACCTACAATCAAATAATAAATGATACTCACATTGTTGAACTCGCAGCCCTATCAAATAACTAAGGAATAATGTTAAAATCAAATAAAATTCTACCTTAAATATGAAATGACTAAACTACACTTCAATGCTAACAAATGACTCATATGTAATAACAAATCGCATACCCAAAGCGATTATTTAAGCTGTTCACAATGCGTAGGTTGAGCACAATTTTGGTTATGTCATAAATTTCTCCTCTAAACCCCATTCCGAGCATACTTATAGTTAATAGAAAGCTCTTCAAATAGATTACAAGAATCCCAACTTGACCATCCCAAAATCAAGCCAAAAAACAACAAAATAAGGGCCCGAATATGCTGGACGCATACTGTTCATCGCAAGTAGGAAACTTCGAAATTTTGTTTTAGGTAAACCGTAAGTTTAAATTATGATCCGTAAAATCCTATAGCTCTACAGCACCCTAAACTATCATTTCTATAAAATTACATGGCTTAACAATTCAAAAATCAGACTTTACTGCTCGATTTTTTCAAAATTTCGAATTTAAGCGCTAAACCCAGAAAATACTTTGATTGGATGAACAAGAGGCTTAAGTTCTTATTGGGCATTGCATTACAGAATCAAGTCAGCTTGGTGAGGTGTCCACATCATGCACGTGTCAAACCCTCTTCCTCTTTTTCCTCCTCCTCCTCCTCCTCCTTTTCTTTCTTTCTTTGTCTTCTTTTTTCTCTCTTCCTGAACTAGTTTGCGCTCTCTTAAAAGAGCTTTGCCCCATTCACTTCTTTTTTCCATTTTATTTTGACTTTTCAAACTTCTTTTTTCTTTTTTTCTTTTTTGTGTGAGCCCCATTGCTTCTCTTTTTGTCTGATTCAAAATCTCAAGTATTACACCAATCCCCAACACCACGACATTCCAAAATGCAACAAAAGAAGTGTTACAAGGCAATAGTGGATTGTGTGGAAATATTGAAGGACTAGAGCCATGTAAGCTATCATGCCCCGATCCTCAAGCGCATGCCCATCCATCGGTGGTCGATAATATTAGGGATAAGTGCTACAAAAGTCCTAAAACTTATCACGAAAATGCATTTAAGTCCTAAAACTTACAAAAAGTGCAATTAAGTCTTAAAACTTATTAAATTATTTCAATCGAATCCTAAAGTTAACACCATTAGCCTTTTCCGTTAAAAATGCTAACGTGGCATTTTAAATAATTTTTTATTTTCCACGTAGATTTTTTAATTATTTTTTATTCATTTTAAAAAAATAAATTTAAAAACTAAAAAGAAAAGTTAAAATTTATTTTTAAAAATTATTTTTAAAAAAAATCACCAGCTCCTCCTCCACCGTCGCCCATTGCCAGAGGGCCGGCGACAGTCACCGACCTTGGGTGAGGCCTCGTCAGCCCTCACTTGGGGCTAGCAAGGCTGGCCTAGATCTAGCGAGCCTCGTCGGCCTCGAGCGAGGGTCAACGTGGCATTGCCCAGGGCAGCCAACGGTTGCCGGCCCCTCGCGAGGGTTGGTGTACCCAAATCTGGGCACCCTCGCCCCAACTAGGGCGAGGTGTCGCCGCCCTCCCGGCCCCTCCGTCGATGGGCAATAGCTACCAATTTTTTTCTTTTTTTTTTAAAACTATTTTTTAAAAATAAATTTTAACTTTTATTTTCTTAATTTTTGTGGCATCTCAAAATTTCATGGCAATTTCTAGAGGCATTACGACCTATGGAAAAGTGAATGGTTGTGTCGTTGAAGTATGTTGTAGCAACTAGACCGAAGAATTGTAATAGATTAAGGCCGAACACTTTAATGGAAAGATATCTTATGTTCTTAGGTTATCAAAGTTGGTGCTATAGGATAATTTGATAATGAGAATTTTGTTCTTGGCTATGTGGTTTATAGGTTGGAATTTATTAATTTATGTTGCAAATTTTATGGCCAAGTGAATAAGTGTAATTAGGTAATTATATGATGGGTAATTAAGTGATAATTAAAGGAAAAAAATTAGAGAAGAGTGGGTTGAATTTTTAGGCCCAAGACTAGCCCCACCATTCGGCCATTTAGGCCTGGCCTGCGAAGTCCAAAGGGAGGGTTGTCATTCGACCAGCCCAAGGAACCCATGGGCTGTCGATCGAAGGGGAGAGGCCAGCCTAATCAGCCCATCAGCTTGCATGGCAAAATTAACAAGTGGCTTAGGGGACTTACCAAGTGTCATCTTGCATGCAAAGTAGTGATTACTAGCTAATCATTGAAGGGAAAGAAAAACTAAAGAGAGGGAGAGTGGGCGGATAAGGCGAGGAGCAACCGAGAGAGAGAGAGAGAGAGAGAGAGAGAGAGAGAGAGTGAGTGAAATCAAGAGAGGGAGAGCGAGCGTGCGAGAGAAGAAGGGGAAGAGGGAGGCCGTTCGCCGCTGTTCGTCGCAGCCGTTGAGCCGCCGAGTCCCGCCTTGCCCCGCCGTCTTTGCTTGCTGTGTTGTGCTCGGATTAGAGGCAAGTAGAGTCCGTTAATCTACCTTTGCTTGCTGTGTTTGTGTGTGATGAATGGTGAATTTCAGATGTGGATGAAGTGTGAAATTTTGAAGCTATAAGTGTTGTGTTCTAGCATCGTGTTCTGTTTCTGGAAAAACAGTCCGACCTTTGTTGATTTCTTGAGTTGCATGCGATGTTCTAGTGGGAATTTGACTTCGACTTCTGTAATGAAAATTGTAAAGGACTTCTTGGAGAGTAACATATCAAAATTTCAGAAGAAATAAACAAGTATAGATTGGTGAAACTATTTTTCTTTGAAGAAGTTAGATCTGGAAATCGTAATGCTGACCTAGTGTGATTCTATGAATTTTATAAAATTCTCCGGTTGAAATTTGATCTCGTGTTCTGAATGAAAGTTGAAGATGACATGTTAAGGAGTAACATACTAAAATTTTAGAGGAAATAGATGAGTTTAGGTTGGTGAAACGATTTTATCCAAAATGGTTAGATCTGGGAATTGTTGCCGAGGGTTAGAGACGGCTACGGTGATTATAGTTTTTAATCTATCACAAATATGATTTTGAGTTTTTCATGAAATATTTACTTATGGATTTTTTATATAACATATAAAAATTTCAGAATTTTTGGAGTTGATTTAGGATTGTTACTGAATTTGTGAATGAAACCGTGTATGGCAATATTCCGAAATTATAGAGACTGTGATGTGTGGACCGTACCGAATTGTATGATGTTCTTTTGATATGGTGTTCTTCACGGAATATTTTCCTCTAGATCTTGTACATAACATGTCAAATTTTTAGAATTTATTAAGGCTGTTTACTAATTTTTCAAGAATTATGACCAAAGGAGTGCAATCTATTTTTATCCGAAATTCTGCTGTATTTTCAAAAAAATAAATGAAATTGCTCCATGTGATATAATGTCTTGAGTGGTTGATTATACTGTATATGTGGTGACATATGACATGTTATATGACATCAAAAGCTGGTTGAGACCTTTGATATTCTTGCATCAAATGCTACGTTGAAATAGAGATACATGTGTGAATATAAATTATGATAATGATGATACCATCGAAGATGTGAGCCGACAATGCCCCGAGAGTGTTGGGATGCCTAGAGTGTGGGTGCCGGATGCCCGGAGTGTGTGTGCTAGATGTCCTCGAGAGTTTCAAGATGCCCGGAGGTGTGTGCTAGAGGGATACCTCGTGATGCCAGTTGGGGTATGAGATGCCCAGAGGTGTGTGCTGGAGGCTCTTTGCGATGCCAGGTTGGATGCAAGTGATAAATTGTGGGACGCAAATATTGGTCCCTAGGAAAAAAATGATGTGATCTAATTGAAAGATAAAGATCGAGAATTGAATCATGCGCATGGATGTGTGCATATGGCATGGGATGAACCTCATGGGAATGCGAGCATGGAGTGCATGGTGGTATATGTATGTTGCATGGTGATATATGCTTGGCTGCGTGATGATACATGCATAAGTGCATGGTGATATATGCACGTTGTATGATGATATATGCATGGCTGTAAGGTGAAGTATGCTTGAATGCATGAATGATATGTGTTTTATTCATGATACCTTGATTGTTCTGTTTGACGCATTGTGTAGTTTGGTGGATCTTTAATGCTGAGTGGTTGTACTTACCCCTTTGGGGATTAACATTTCATATTAGAAAGATGTCTTTGCTACTAGTCGCGCATGGTACTTATTATGGATTGCCATCGGATGTTGAGGTGGAGTGCATGGAGCATTCTTGTGTTAGTGTACCTAACTTGGTGTTTGTTCGAGTCCGTATCTTAGTGATGTACGATGTGAGTCTTGCTGATGGCCCGGTCATTCAGGAGTTTTTGTCTATTCATGTCCGACGTGATGGAGTGATTCTAAGGATGCCACCGCTGCTGCCGCCCGATGCACCGGGTTGGGTGTGATGGCATGTATGACTGTGGGAACCGATACTTTTTGGTTAGCCGGCACTAGATGATGGATGGGTGTATATGTCAAACGTAGGGTCGTGTTCTTTTGAGTTAGCCGAGCATAGTTAAAAGCTTTTGCCTTTTTGCTGTTCCAACCTGAGACATCCATCGTGAAAATGTAAATAAAAGTGACTCGGCTTTATCGTTTTATATGGTGAATAGTTGGTGTGCATTGCATTATTGTTATTGGAGTAAGGGATGGTGAGGCTCGTTTATGCTTCCGTTGATGAGCTGCGTTGGGACCTTTACAAAAATAAAAAGGGGGAGAAGAATTTTATTGATCAACCCCTATGAACTATGGTTCCACTTTAATTAAAAAGTTATTAGACTAGTATGCAGTAGGATAAGTGATAAGTACCTGTGGCGACCCTAATAGATTGGAGAGCGTGCAGAGGGGCTGCCACATTTTTAAATCTAATAATAATAATAATAATAATTATAATAATAATAATAATAATAATAATAATAATAATAATAATAATAATAATAATAATAATAAAGCCATGTGGAAATTGAAAAATAAATTTAAAATGCCACATCAGCATTTTTAATGGAAAATGCTAAATGGCGTTAATTTTAGGACTCGATTGAAACAATTTAACAAATTTTAGAACTTAATTGCACTTTTTGCAAGTTTTAGGACTCAAATACATTTTCGTGACAAGTTTTAGGACTTTTGTAGCACTTATCCTATTATATTATGACGTCCCAGGACACGTCGCTAACCCATTCATTTTAATGCACATGTGGAAATGTATAAATAAATCCTTAGACAGCACAAAGATGGGATAGAAAAGTAGGACCATCATTACACAACCACAACACACATTTATACACAGCTGACTAGTTTATTTACAATACTAATCTATAGACAAAAGTCTAAAAAGACTAGCTCTCAAACGAAGCTATTCGAAGACCAGCTAGCTAGACATATTCACCGATCCTTTTGTCTCCACAGGCTCCAAGGACGTCGAGTTTTCCATCACATCATTAGGAGGGTCAGTTGCACTCTCACCTAGAGTGGCATTGACTATCATAGCAGAAATTTCATATCCCTTGAGGGGACCCATCCTGAATCCATTGGGTCTGTAGTGAAACCACGCTCTGACTCGATAAGGTACCCTATGAGGTAGGGTCTCTTTGACCTAGATGGTGGTCACCATAAGTTCATAGACCTAGTGACTTTTGGGATTGGGGTAGCTAAAAAGCCACTCGGTAATCCTCATGGGCTGGCCAAAATGTTCTGGAGGAACCACCATCTAAGGACTTGAAAAGGTTGAACTCACACAAGGTGAGATGATGTCTCAACAAGTTCACTCCCTAAACTTCGACTAGGAAGGAAATACGCCTAAAGGCAGTCTATGCACACATAAGACAGATGACTTATCTTGCCTTGGTTCCTTCCGGCAAGTCAATACGATTCATATACTCAACCAATCAATTCAATTCAAATCATCGATCAATCGATCAACTCAGTCAATCAACTCAATTCAATACAATCGATATGATTTGTACCATCTATCAATCAATACCATCTATCAAATAATCGATTCGATTATTGCTCCCACAAGCTGAAGTATAGACGATAATAGCTCTCACAAGCTGATATATAGATAGACGGTAGCTCGCACAAGCTGATATAGATAGATAGTAGCTCGCACAAGCTGATATACGAATCATTGCTCTCACAAGCTGATAAACGATCATTACTTACGTAAGCTAATAAGGTATACTACTCTCATAAGTTGACATATCAAGCCTACATAGGCTGATATAGTATACTGCTCTCACAAGTTGACAATTCAATAATGCTCACCTAAGCTGATACACGATAAATCAATCTTGGCTAAGGACCTTGTGCTTTGCACATCGATTCCTCAATTAAATAACGAACTTGGCCTATTTTCATTATGTTGAAAATACCTGATAAAAATAATTATGTGTGGGTACATGGTTGATCTAAGCCAAAATGCTATATATTTCTTTTAAAAAATCCCACTATTTAATATAGTGCTTAAAATCATTTTTGACATTAAAAATCGACGCCCTGGTTTTTTTTTATTAAATACCGAAATTACACAATTTTGGGATAAATACTAAAAATTACAATTTCCACTAAATTTGCACAAATCAACACTCAATTAAATAACCAAGCACACCATTGCAATTAGCACGAAATTTCGTTCAACAGCTATCCCGGTATAATTTTCAAAAAATAATAAATAATTAAAAATATAAAAAATAATTAAATAAATGTAATTAATTACCAAAAATAGAAACTTAGGCCGGAAATGCCTAATTAAACACTGAAACGGGTCCATAAATTTTTGAACCAATCTAGATAAATAGCACGATCTATCTAGTCCTTAATTAAACCGTTCTATCCACCTAACATGCATAAATGAATAATTAAATCGCTAATCAATTCTAACTAACCACCTAAACCCTAATTAGCCTAATCTAAACCCTCCTTAAATATCATTAACTCCCTAAGCTGAGTTTAGCAAGTAAACTCACCGGTTTAGCGATCTGTTGAATCCATGGCTACGATGACGTGGAGACGGGCGACAAACCTCTTGGCGGCGAAGCCAAGTAAGGCTTGGAAAATGTCCAAAACGGGCCTCGAAGCCTAAAGACCCTTGCTAGTCTTCGGCTTTGGTTGCTAGGCCGAGAGGGCAAACCAGGCGATGGGTTGAGCTAGAAACGACAATGATGGGTGGCGATGGCTACAACGAGTGACGGCGATGCTCGACGATGACTGGACCACAATGGAGATGGCTCGGTGGCTAGACAAAGGCTCGACAGTGGCCTAGGGATCGTAGGGGATGACAAGACGATGTGGGACGAGTGGGACGTGAACGGGCTGGCGCGTGAGGCTCGCAAGCGACGTGATGGCAACATGGCGATCTTGGCAGCTCGACGGGCATGCAATGGGCTAGGGGGAGCTTGGCTGATTTCTCTGCAACTTTGGAACTTCGAAAGGGACTAAAAATGGAGAAAGGTGGTTGGAAATGAAGAAAGGCTGCTAAATGTGGAGGGTTCCTCTTTGGCTTCTAAAGCCTTCATTCTATTCATTTGGTCCCTTAGCAAGCCCCACCAGCCATGGCTGTCATTCATGGTCCCTTGGCAGCCCACAATCTTCCCCTAGAAGCTAATCAAGTGGTCCAAATGTTTCCCCTCCCATAGCCTACGAATTTTGTAACATTTTCCCCCAAATTCCTCTCCAATTGAGTCTAATTCGGTCCCCATAAATCCAACCAAGATGTCCTTGACCAAATTAACATTTTTCCTTACCAATTAAACCAACGTGAATCCCAAAAATGCAATAAAAACGGTTCTTGGATTTTTTTAGTAAAAATGGCCCTACTTTGAATTTTTGCCAAAAATCTCGGTTGTAGAAAAATCTTCGAAGGATGAGGCGACAGTTCTAAAATAAATCATGACATAACAAAACTTTCAATTTCTGAAATCGGATTCAAATTCATGGTTAATTTCAATCTTGCACGATTTTAGCATGACATAACCTACTGGGTAGCTTTTAGAAATTTTTAGTGCAATTGACCCGTGGTCGATTATTTTTGAGCCACATTGTACATCTTCGACCATTGGTGACTCTCAGTTGTTGTGAAAATCTCGAGGTTTCAAATGCAAACACAGAGTACCAAAACGACAGAAAAATCGGTCTAGTGCCGATCGACGAGAATTTTGCAATTAGGTAGAATCACCCACACTTAATCACATGGCTCAGTCAAGTCAACCTATCTCTGATCTATGGTTGATTTTTAATTGTGCTGTAATAATCCCTGCAGACTAGCACGATCGAGTAGTTGATTCCTAGTCGAATTCTCAAGTCTATTGCATTAAAATCTCTTAACGGTTTCACTAGATAGACTAGTTATCTCGTGAGTAATCAGCTCAGGGAATAGAACTATAGGCACATCGATGAAAAGCCCGATTCATTCAACTGAAAATAGAATTGGAAATTCAGAATGTCACATAAGCGGTGGTGGATAGGGAAAGCTCTTCCACGGGAGGCAAAGTGTTTCTTATTGTGTTTCCTCTGTTAGGAGCAGTTCTTCTATTTATTTTCCTTGGAATATTCTTCATTTTCCGTAGAAAGAAGCTCCATCGAATAGCGGAACTAGCACCCAAGACTACTAAAGTCTTTCCCCCATCAAAGTACGATGGAAAGATCTTATATGAAGACATTATAGAATCCACGAGGCATTTGATGAGATTTATTGTATTGGAAGGGGAGGCTGTGGAAGTGTCTTCAAGGCCAAATTAAGATCGGGTATATAGTAGCTGTTAAGAAGATCAATGAAACGGTTGATAGTGGGCAAATTGATCAAAAGGAATTTTTGAATGAGATCGGGGCTTTGACAGAAATTTGACATTGCAATATTATGAAACTTGAGGGCTATTGTTCACATCTATGACTCTCTTTCTTAGTGTACGAGTACTTGGATAGAGGAAGCTTGTCTACAATCTTGAGCAATGAAGAAGAAGCTCAAGACTTGGACCGGAACAAAAGGGTGAATATCATAAAAGGCATGGCATATGCTCTTTTTTAAATGCACCGTGATTGTAACCCTCCAATCATTCATCGAGATATTTCAAGTAACAACTTTCTGCTTGATTCCGAGTACGAGGCGCATGTTTCTGACTTCGGCACAGCTAAGCTTCTTAAGCTGGATACATCAAACTGGACTTCAGTCGTCAACACATATGGTCATGTAGCTCTAGGTAAACTCTAAAGTCAACTCTTAATCCGAAGGTTGAGCTAAAGCAATGTCTTCATGCTAATACATATATCACCCTCTTTGGGCAGAGCTTGCTTACACAATGAAGGTGACGGAGAAATGTGATGTGTATAGCTTTGGAATAGTGGCCATCAAGGTGATCAAAGGAAGACATCCAGGTGACAACACTTCGTCTCTAGTAGCTCCAGTCGACATAGAGATCTAAGTTGTTTTGAGGAATATATTGAATTAACGCCTACCAACGCCCACGTCAGGCATTGAGGATAAATTTCTGACCATATTCAAGCTTGCAGTCGCTTAGTTATCCGCTAATCCCCAAATCAGGCTGTCGATGGACAGGATTTCTCAGAGACTATCAGCTTGTTCAACCACTTTCCACGGCGTTCACTATTCAGAGACAGCCGCTGATCCTGTGAAAGATGCAATAGCTTCAAGCCATTTCCCGGATCAATTCATATAAGTTATCGTCTGATAAATGATGTTGCTCTGTCAACCACATGCAAATGGGTCTAAATCTTTAATGAAAAATAGAGTCGCTTGAGCTAATTGATTAAGTCTCAAACTTTTTTCAATACACTGTTTCCCTCACTTATGTGTTTACTTTATTTGCATTTAGGATAAATATTTTGACCGTCAACCAAAGTTGAGTGTTTCATATCAGCATGAGGATGCGGACCATGTTTCGTTCATGCCCAAGTATAGAACTGCCTTCTGTTTTGGAAGAAGCAAAACTAGAACATTCTAGCATCTACTTTCGTTTGTAGAGACAACAGCTGAACTCAAGTGATATTGCAAACTGTTTCTGCACCTAGTCTTAACCAGACTAGTGTCTTTGGAGTCAATGTATCCATGTCAAGTCAGACTTAGAAAAAAATTACTTTTGTATCAATGTAAAGTTGACGATGTATACAGTGTTGTTATCTTGAAATCGAAATGTCCATGTAAGGATGAAATGGAACATTTACATGAACTCTCTAAACTCTTGATCATTAATAGTCCTTCTATATGTTTATTTGGGATTTATTTAAGTGCAAAATCGACTTACATGCAAACGAGTTTCAATCATGGATCTTTTCAGAGTGCATTCAATCAGAGACTAATTGTCCCTAATCGTGGCCATCCACCATAATTTTGGGCTTTGTGCAATTACTACAACCGTGTATCATGACAGAGAGGGCGATCAATCCGTTCCTATTCGGAGTGCCATGTGCATGTTGCTGTGGCATGAGTCCTTAATAGAAGTTTAGTAGCTTTTGATCGTCCAAAATAGAGAAATCCGGACTTCATTTTCATTAGAGCTTCGAACTTGAAGTGCTCAAATTAGGAAGATCACTGGTCATCGTTTCATCTCAAGAGGAGATCATCCATTGTTTCAGAAAGACTACAAGTTATGTTCTAGCGCTACCTCATATTTCAAGAGCGTGAAGGTAGAGGATATCCAGCCCTCTAAAATCTTGGAGGTTTTAAATCATGATGGGCTGTTTTTAGTAGGCCTGGCTCCATTATCAAATACAAGTAGAACTCATTGGGGTTTTAGCTCATCATCAAGCATCTTTTCTATGCTTCATGTTGGGATAGAAAATGTAGAAACGATAGAAACTTGCAATTTACATTAACGCAAAATTACTAGAAAAATAAACGAGAAAAATAAGGACACCAAAAATTTACGTGGTTCGGTCCAAGTATTGGCACCTACGTTCACGGAAGAGCCAATAGCAAATAATCCATTATAATCGGAAAATCAGAGTTTACAATCACTCACACGCTCAAATGTTTCCCACAACTAAATTTAATCACAAACCCAAAATATTTATATATAAACAACTCACTCGGAGATAAAATCATAGCAGAAAATTACCACGCGTTCAAGTTCAAAACAAAATACTCTACGTACACCAAAATCAAGAATTCTAGCGTTCGTCTTTGGTCCATGTACGTAAATCTTCGCGTTCTTTTGGAAAGCTTCGCGTGGCTTCAAGGAAAACTTGCGGCTCTTCTCAAGAAGCGTGTACATGCGGCTCCTCTCTCTCTGCTTTCATAGGGTTGTTTCTTTTAAACCGCTTCACGCACGCCTAAAGAAGAAAAACGTGTGCCCAAAGGTCAAATAATTGACCTGGGCCCTCCAGCTCTCCTTTTTTTTCGGCTCCACGTGCATACTCCACCCTTTAATTTCCATAAGCGAAAAGGAAACTCCGGTGTGGAATATATGTGTGTGCCCAAAGTCAATCATTTGACTTTGGGCCCCACATAACTAACCTTATTTGGCCTCCTCCTCAACGAAAAAGAAAACTTTACTGCCTTTTTTTTTTATATTCTATTTTATTTTCTCTTTTGTAAATCTTCAAAAGTCAGCAAATCGCGTTTTGCAAACGTTCAAACTCGAGATATAATTTAACACTTCATAACAAAAAACTTAGATCTGGAAAATAGCCTTGCGCAAAACATGTTAGAACAATGTCTCCTTATGAACTTCATATGGAAAACAATAGACTTTAGCCTCTGAGAGCTTTGAGAATTTGAAAAAGGATACCATAGTAGACCAATGTTTGACCCCGCCCTCAATCACTCTTACGTAAAACCCAACATCATAAAATCAAAATTTCAAAAAACTTCGTGAATGAATAGTATAGATAGAAAACAATGAAGGGACAGCTATTCAAATCAAGGCGTAGCAAGACAATGAGTTCTGTGCACCTAACCTTCTCACGTAGTTGTGTCAATTCATCTCAATTCTTGGTTGTATTACTTAGAAGAAAGGCAAGACGAAATATGCAATTTCAAGAAGGAACCAGCCGGTGGGAATCGACAACATTTTTATTATGCCAAATGGCATATAACAATATGTGTTCCACGAGTTAATGCTTGCTAATGCATTTCCATTGTCAAATAGAAAAATCACAGGAAAATAAGATCGAGGAATCCTCGTGAACCTAAGAAAAAACGACTCTCAGACCAAAAGAGATAAATGGCCATGTATTCACAAGGCTTCATGATAGTTATAATGCTTCTAGCTTCCCTAGCCATTTTCAGTCCGAGTCATTCTAACAAGTGCACTTCCTACTTGATGATGGGCTGGGTCCGCCTCATGGGGCCCAGCACATGTTTAAAGAAAATAAATAAAAGGGTCGAATGTTTTTTATAGTGGAAAGAGAGAAATGAGTGTTCAAACAAAAAGAGAAATAAAAGAGGGAGAGAGGCCAAGGTTCGAAGGAGAAGAGGGAGTTCAAATTTAGAATCAGCTGAAATTTTAATATATTGTTCGTGAGATGAAGATCACCATTGAGATCCTTCTCCGATTTGTCTTTTAGTTTCTCTGGTAATGATTAGAGTTTTCTTACTTCTTTTGTTAATTCACTAATGATATATTGTTATATCGTTGATATGTTCATTCTCTAGCTATGTGACTAGAGATGACTATTATATATTCTATTATTCTTGGTGATTAGTGAAAGTTTTGAACGATTTGTAGTATTTTACACATTAAGCACATAAAAATTTTATATTGCTTTTGTACTTTGTCCTTAAATTTTTATATTAGTTGATTGAGTTTTGGAGAAAATATTCATACAGTTTTAAGTTCTCAGTGAATATTTGCTCTTCCATCAATTGATATAAATAATCTTTTAGATTTCTCGGATATTATTCTTTGTAAAGGATTATGTCAAGTATGAATGGGTAGAAAATGGATCCAATTCACATCGACCAATATAACGCATCCCAACTTGTATTTTTGTAATACAATTTTGGTAGCTCACACTCGATCTCCCTTGGACCCTATCATACCCAACTCAACCCAAGCTCCAATTTTTAGCAATCTTCCACTTCAAATATGTCGTTAGATTTTTTATTTTATTTTTTAACCATGCTCTCGGGGGCCATTTGGCTAGATCATCAGCTGTCGTTTCTGCAATAACGGGGTCGACCTCGTCAAGATTTTGCTTCATAAATGCCAAGTGAGAAGACTTTCCTTTTGCGCTTTAAAATCAAAATTTTGTGCAGCACAAATTAGGGTCTGATCTTGTGGAAAATTGAGTGTTCCCAAACCACACGCGAGGCCTTGACTAACTTTGCCTCACTTTCCTCGAAGACTTGTCAGTCAAAGTCAAAGTCTCCGAATTCATATAATGGGTGGGCTCAATTCCGAAAAGAGGACTGACCAAGTCAGAAATGTCACTACGAAGACTACAAAGTAACAAATTCCAGAGTCTTCAAAGAACCAAAAATTCGTCTTAGTCGGCTGTTAGATGGCTACCCCTGGTCCCCCACGGGGTACAAAACAAATAAACGTACCACTTCTTAGTCTCCACTGGTTAGTCGCCGTTTTATTGCATACCCATTACCACAGAAAATGATAGGAAGGTGAGTTTTCATGGCCTATTTAAGAATCGCTCGTTGCCTCAAGGAAAGACAAACCCACTTACCAAAACCAAAACAGGAGAAGGAGAAGAAGAATCCATGGATCCTACACCAGAATTCAAGAGGGTCATGAGCCTTGTGGCTGCCCTTGCCCTTTTCACTACCTTTACCATTCCTCTTCCTGCTCAAGCTTCCCCTACAGAAGCCCAAGCCCTCCTCAAGTGGAAGTCCAATCTTGGCAACCATTCAGATTCTTCCCTCTCTTCGTGGACTCCCTCTCCTCGTAATGCCACCGGTTCCAACTCAACCGTGAGTCCATGTGCTTGGTATGGCATCTCCTGCAATCAGGCGGGGAGTGCCATCGGGATTAATCTCACTAGTGCCTATGTCGAAGGTACGCTTGACGAATTCCCATTCTCATCTTTGACTCATCTCATGTACATGGACCTGAGTATAAATAGTCTCTCTGGCCATATTCCACCTCAAATCGGTTTATTGAGCAATCTCACCTATCTCGACCTCTCTATCAATCGATTCATGGGGAAAATACCGCCAGAGATGAGCCATCTAACTAGACTAACAATCCTGCACCTGGTTTCCAATGAGTTAAATGGCTCCATTCCCCAAGAAATCGGGCAATTGCATTTGCTCACCGAGGTCACACTGTATTCGAACTAGTTGAATGGACCCATACCTTCCTCATTGGGCAATTTGAGCAAATTGGCTACATTGTATGTCTACAACAACTCCCTTTCTGGTTATATTCCTCCTGAAATGGGAAGTATGACAAATCTGGAAGTGCTCCACATGGACACCAACCTCCTAACAGGACCGATTCCTTCCACATTGGGGAACTTAACCAAATTGACAGAGCTACACCTATTTGCTAATGAGCTTACTGGTTCCATCCCACTAGAGCTAGGAAAATCAAATCTTCTTAGTGAGTTGTGCCTTAATGATAATAATCTTATCAGTTCAATCCCATCAACATTAGGCAATTTGACAGAACTAGCCCTTCTTTATCTCTATGATAACCAACTTTCGGGGAAAATTCCTGATGAGATAGGCAATCTCCACGCTATGCTTGACTTAGAGCTGAGTACAAACCAGCTCACTGGCCCAATTCCTTCTTCTCTGGGTAACTTGACCAACTTGAGATCTTTGTTCCTCCGCCAAAATCACCTTTCCGGTTCAATTCCTAAATCCTTAGGTGACCTAGTGAACTTGGTGGTGCTACAATTGGATACCAACCAGTTAAACGGCTCCTTACCAAAAAACTTGTGTCGGGGTGGGTTGCTCCAAAATCTTACAGTGAGTCACAATAACTTAACTGGTTCTATCCCTAAAAGCTTGAGAAATTGCACAAGCCTAGTCAGAGTACGCCTAGAGGAAAACCAGCTCACTGGAAACATATCCAAGACTTTTGGTGTCTACCCCAACTTGACCTTTATCGACTTGAGTTCCAACAAGTTCTATGGAGAAATCTCAACGAACTGGGGAAGTTGCATGAGTTTAAGTGATCTAAGAATTGCTGGAAATAACATCACCGGTAGCTTGCCTCCTGAGATTGGGAACGCGACTCGATTGGGTGAAATTGATCTTTCTTTCATGGTGAGGTCCCAAAAGAATTTGGAAAATTAACTTCTTTGGTGAATTTAAATCTAAGCAGGAACCAACTTTCTGGCCGAATAAGTCCCGAGATTGTATCATTACCTAGTCTTCAAAAATTGGATTTGTCCAAGAATAGATTAAGCATGTCTATCCCGCAGGCTATAGGGTTTTCTTCAAAATTGGTCTTCTTGAATCTGAGTAACAACCAGTTGAGCCAAGATATTCCAAGGCAATTAGGGATGTTGATTCAC
Organism: Eucalyptus leucophloia subsp. euroa; assembly: GCA_017140325.1. NCBI lineage: Eukaryota > Viridiplantae > Streptophyta > Magnoliopsida > Myrtales > Myrtaceae > Eucalyptus > Eucalyptus leucophloia. The sequence goes on along the minus strand of CM029473.1, from coordinate 11,313,332 downwards.
CTATCCGAGCTAGACTTGAGTCATAACTTGTTAAGTGGTGGGATCCCAACTGAATTCAACAAGCTTCAAAGCTTAGTGAAACTTGACCTTTCAAACAATAATCTTTCTACGGCCTCATATACGAGACTTTCAAGGATATGCGAGGTTTGATGGAGGTGGACATCTCTTCCAACAAGTTTGAGGGTCCCATCCCCAACACCACGGCATTCCAAAATGCAACAAAAGAAGCGTTTCAAGGCAACAGTGGATTGTGTGGAAATGTTGAAGGACTTGAGCCCTGTGATCAAGCGGTGGTGGATAGGGAAAGCTCTCCGGTGGGAGGTAGAGTGTTTCTTATTATATTCCCTCTGCTAGGAGCAGTTCTTTTGTTTATTTTCTTTGGAATATTCTTCATTTTCCGTAGAAAGAAGCTCCATCCAACAGTGGAACTAGCACCCAAGACAATTGAAGTCTTTTCTCTATCAAAGTACGATGGAATGATTTCATATAAAGACATCATGGAAGCCACCGGGGCTTTCAATGAGATTTTCTATATTGGAAGGGGAGGCTATGGAAGTGTCTTCAAGGCCAAATTAAGATCCGGTGATATAGTAGCCGTAAAGAAGCTCCATCAAATGGCTGATAGTGGGCAAATAGATCAAAAGGAATTTTTGAATGAGATTAGGGCATTGACGGAAATTCAACACCACAATATTGTGAAACTTGTGGGCTTGTTCGCATCCACAACACTCATTCTTGGTGTATGAGTACTTTGATAGAGGAAGCTTGTCTACAATCTTGAGCAATGAAGAAGAAGCTAAAGAATTGGACTGGAACAAGAGGGTGAATATAGTAAAAGGTGTGGCTCATGCTTTATCTTATATGCACCATGATTGTATTCCTCCAATCGTTCATCGAGATATTTCGAGTAACAACATTTTGCTTGATTCGGAGTATGAGGCACACGTTTCTGAATTTGGCACAGCTAAGCTTCTTAAGCTGGACACATCAAACTGGAGCGCAGTCGTCGGCACATATGGTTACGTAGCTCCAGGTTAATTTCTAAAATCAACTCATGATCCGACGGTTTAGCTAAAGCAATGTCTTTGTACTAACACATATATCTCCTTTGTGTAGAGCTTGCTTACACAATGAAGGTGACGGAGAAATGCGATGTGTATAGCTTTGGAATAGTGGCCATTGAGGTGATCAAAGGAAGACATCCATGTGATAGCCTTTCATCATTATTAGCTCTGGTCGACATGGAGATCTTAGTGGTTTTAAAGAATATATTGGATTCACGCCTGCCAACGCCCACGCCAGGCATTGAGGATGAACTTCTGACCATCCTAAAGTTTGCAATCGCTTGCATATCTGCTAATCCCCAACTCAGGCCGTCGATGGAAATGATTTCTGATGTGCTATCTTCTCGTTCAACCCTTTTCGATGGAGCTAAAAAATCACAGAAGCCCACTGATCCTGTGAGAGATGCAACAAATTCAAGCCGTGAACTGGATCAATTTGTAGAAGATATTGTCTGATAAACGATTTTACTCTGTCAACCACATGCAGGAAGGTATGGTCTCTAACGAAAAATACGTTTAAACTAATAAATTAAGATTCGAGCTTTTTTGTAATTTATTGTTTCGCTCACTATTTTGTGAACTTGATTTGCATTTAGGAGAAACATTTTGACCGGAAACAAAGTTACGTGTTTAGCGCGCACCAGCATGAGGATGAGGACTACGTGTCCTTCATGCCCAAGTAAGCATAGAACTGCCTTTTCTTTTGGAAGGAGCAAAACCTGAAGTTACTAGCATCTAGTTTCATTTGTAGAGAGAACAGCTGAACTCGAGCTATTTCAAACTGTTTATGTATCTAGTCTTATTCAGACTAGTGTCGTCGCAGCAAAAGCTATGTATCCATGTCTAGTTAGAGTTAGAAAATATGGCTTTCGAGTCAGTGTAAAGTTGCTTATCCAGTGTTATCATCTCGAGAGCAAAATAGTCGCAGTGGAATATTTATATTAAGTCTCTGCAATCTTGTCCTTTGTTACTCCTTTTATAAGGTTCATTGTGGATTTGTGTTGATAGAAAATCCTCCGACAAGCAGAAGAGTTTTAATCATGCATCTTTTCAGAGTTCGTTCAATCAGAAACTAAATGTTCTAATGGCGGCCATCAACCGTGTTTATTAAATGTTATTAAGCTGTGTGAGATAATATTTCAACACACCCTCTTGCGTAAACACACTTTTGCAAAAGAAATAGCGCTAGTTCCAATACCATGTAAAAGTACTTAAACTAGGAAGATCATTGATCATCATTTTATCTCTAGTTTTGATTCTATTGTTCAATGCTTTGTCTCAGAATGAATGCAAGTTTTGTTGTGTTACTACCTTATACTTCAAGAGCGTGAAGGCAGAGTAGTTTCAAGGTAGTCATAATGCTTCTAGCTCCCCAAGTTACTACCTTATACTTCTAGAGCGTGAAAATGGACTAGCACGATTTAAATCCCTCAAGTTACTGGCATCTAGTTTCAAGATAGTCATAATGCTTCTGGCTCCCCAGCCATTTTCACGGTCTTAGGTCACTCCACCAAGTGCACTTCTTACTTGATAATGAACCTAGAGGTTCCATCCAACCAGAGTTAGGGAATTTGAAATTTCTTCAATGGTAGAGCCTTTACAATAATAATCTCACCGTTTCAACCTTGCCATCTTTAGGCAACTTGGCAGAACTTACCCTTTGGTTTCTCTCTCGGGTAACCAGCTTTTTCCAAATGAGATGGAAAACCTCTAGGCTTGACTAAGAGTGGAGCGACAATCAGCTGTCCAGTTCCTTCTTCTTTCGGCAATGTGACAGACCAGAAATATGTATTCCTCTACTAGACAGCTAGGGCTATGACATTAACTCCTCGAACAAGAACTAACTTGCCAGAGGAGAAAAACAACAGGGAAACGCTTACCAATCATATGCAAAAGGCGTATTCCAGCTTTGATTTAATGTTTTCCGACCAACCACCGAGATTTTCCCCCTTTTTTTCTTTTTTTTTTTTTTTCTCGGCTCCCCAAGGCTCTGCTTTCTCCTTTCTCTTCCATGTAAGAATGCAACAGCAAGAAGAGGGAGTAGATTCTTGAAGCTAATTTGGGCTGAAGAAGTATACTGGGCTGGGCCTCTCTTGTTTATTTGAAATTCTCTTTCCTTAAGCTCATATTTTATAATAACGTTACTGAATGTTCTTATTTCAAAGTATTATTGACAAAACTCGTAATTGTCTTGAAATGCCAATTTTAGATACTTGACCGAACCTTACGACTCAATTAGATCCCGAATAATTTCAAGATCTCAATTCGCAATAGGTATCTTGATTTAACAACTATGGTAAGGGTACATCTTGACAAAAGAAAGAAAGAATGAAAAAAGTCACCAAAAACCCCAAAATATACACCCATTGTAATATATTTACTCTAAACTTTTTTTGCAACACCAAAAAATCTCAAACTTGTAATTTAAGTATTGATTATGCTTCTCTCTACCCTTGTAGGATTGGTAGTTTCTTAAGTATATCTTGTGTTTTTCCAATAATATTGATGATTGTACTGACTTTTAGATTGTTGGATGAGGTTCGATCCAATTGAAAATGAGTTTGACTCAAATTGACCCATTTAACTTATACGGTTCCATCTTTACATAATACAATTTTAGCAACCTACACACAACTCCACTGAACTTAACTCATACTTAATACAATTAAGTTTCAATTCTCAGTAATTTTTCCCTTGGTTATGGAAAATAGCATATTGAAAGAAATAACCAATTAAAAAAAATTCCATCACTTTCTTGCGGCCATTAGTTTTTTCAATCAAATTAAGGCAATGGTACTCACTAATTTGATTTATTACAAAAATAGTAAATGCAATAAACTATAAATAAATAAAAAAAGGAATAGCATTGCTTATAAATAAGGGATAATACCCTAAAAAACCCCAAACTGGTACACTTGTGACAAATTTACCACAAACTATTTTTTTAACCACAAAAAACCCCAAACTGGTATACTTTTAACAAATTTATCCCAAACTGGTACACTTGTGACAAATTTACCCTATGTTAGTTTTTGTTAAATTTATTCTCAAATTATTAAGTTAAATGACACGTGACAGTTAACCAATATACCAATTTAGGATTTTACGTCCGTTTGTCATAGTTTACAATTTTTATGATTTTTTTTTGTATTAATCTAATTTAGCATATGGTATATTTGTTACAAATTTACCAGTTTAGGGTTTTTTACACTTGAATAAATTAGTTTGGGGTAAATTTGTCATAAATGTACCAGTTTAGGATTTTTTATAATTAGTCGGGGTAAATTTATCACAAGTTTACCAGTTTGGGGTTTTTCATGGTCAAAAAAATAGTTTGGGGTAAATTTGTCACAAATGTACCAGTTTGGGATTTTTTTAAGGTATTAACCCTATAAATAAAAGGAAAATTAGTTCTTATTATGTGTAGATTCCAGTGGTGGTCATTACATTTCGATATAATCCGACTATACAAATTCATGATCCAACAACAAAATCATTACTCCGTGTAACGTGCGGACATATCTGTATCGGAGCCATCGAGCACTTCAAAATTCCAAAATAATCATAGCGTGCTCTGTCTCGTGATAACAGAAAAAAAAAAAAAAGTGAAAATTATTTTCACCTAGAATAGTTATTCTAGTTTTCATCGGAAAAGTGATTTCCTTCTTAATAGAAGTGGAAATGGTTTTCTCTCAATGTAAACTTGTTGTTTTCAATTTATGAAAATACTTTTTTTCCGTAATTTGATTAGTTTTTGTCATCTAATACCAAAAGGTTGGAAAACAATTTATGTAATAGTTTTCCTTCAAACAAGTAGACCGTAAATCATGATCGTGAATATTCTTCTACTTTTAAGTATAATAAAACAAGGGAAAATTTCAAATAAGAAATTAAAGTAAAATCATTTTCTAAAAAAAAAAAAAAATCTTAAATTTGATCGAGGAATCCTCGTGAACCTGAGAAAAAACGACTTCCAGACCAAAAGAGAAAATTGGCCATGTATGCACAAGGCTTCAAGATAGTCATACCATTTTTAGTCTGAGTCATTCCAACAAGTATACTTCCTACTTGACGATGGGCTGGGTCCGCCTCATGGGGCTCAGCACATCTTTAAAGAGAAAGAAATAAGAATGAGGGTGGAATGTTTTTTATAGTGAAAAGAGAAAAATGAGTGTTCGAACAAAAAGAGAAATAATAGAGGGGGAGAGACCAAGGTTCGAAGGAGAAGAGGCAGTTCAAATTTAATGGTGAAATCTTATTGGAATCAACTGAAGTTTTAGTATATTGTTTGTGAGATCAAGTTCATCATTGAGACCCTTCTCCAATTTGTCTTTCAATTTCTGAGTTTTCTTGCTTCTTTTGTTAATCTATAAATGATATATTGTTGTATCGTTGATAAGTTCATTCTCTAGTTGTGTGACTAGGGATGAACTACTATATTTTCTGATATTCTTGGTGATTAGTGAAAGTTTTGAATGATTTGTAGTTTTTTCCACATTGAGCACATAAAATTTTTGTATTGTTTTTGTACTTTGTCCTTAAATTTGTATAATAGTTGATTGAATTTTGGAGAAAATATTGATACTGGAGAAGTTTTAAGTTCTTAGTGAATATTTGCTCTTCCATCAATTGATATAAATAACCTTTTAGATTTCTCAGGTGTTATTCCTAGTAAAGGATCAGATCTAGTACAAATGGGTAGAAAAGGATCCAATTCACTTTGACCAATATAGCACATACCGACCCATATTTTTGTAATAAAATTTTGGTAGCTTGCACTCGATCTCACTTGGACCCAAATCATACCCAACTCAACCCAAGCTCCAATTTTTAGCAATTTTCCACTTCAATTGTGTCGTTAGATTTTTTTCTTTTATTTTAACCATGCTCTCGGGGGCCATTTGGCTAGATCATCAGCTGGCGTTTCTGCAATAACGGGGTCGACCTCGTCAAGATTTTGCTTCATAAATGCCAAGTGAGAAGACTTTCCTTTTGCGCTTTAAAATCAAAATTTTGTGCGGCACAGATTAGGGTCTGATCTTGTGGAAAGTTGAGTGTTCCCAAACCATACGCGAGGCCTTGACTGACTTTGCCTCTTTCCTCGAAGACTTCTGAGTCAAAGTCAAAGTCTCCGAAGTCATATAATGGGTGGGCTCAACTCCGAAAAGAGGACTGACCAAGTCAAAAATGTCACTACGAAGACTACAAAAAGTAACCAATTCCAGAGTCTTCAAAGAACCAAAATTCGTCTTAGTCGGCTGTTGGATGGCTACCCCTGGTCTCCTACGGGGTACAAAACAAATAAACGTACCTCTTCTTAGTCTCCACTGGTTAGTCCCCGTTTTATTGCATACCCATTACCATAGAAAATGATTAAGAAGGTGAGTTTTTACAGCCTATTTAAGCATCACTCATTGCCTCAGGGAAAGACAAACCAACTTACCCGAACCAAAACAGGAGAAAGAGAAGAAGAATCCATGAATTCTTCACCAGAATTCAAGAGGTTCATGAGCCTTGTAGCTGCCCTTGCCCTTTTCACTACCTTTACCATTCCACTTCCTGCTCATGCTTCCCTTATAGAAGCCCAAGCCCTCCTCAAGTGGAAGTCCAATCTTCGCAACCATTCAGATTCTTCCCTCTCCTCATGGACTCCCTCTCCTTGTAATGCCACCGGTTCCAACTCGACCGTGAGTCCATGTGCTTGGTATGGCATCTCTTGCAATCAAGCGGGGAGCGTGATCGGGATAAATCTCACTAGCGCCTATGTCGAAGGTACACTCGACGAATTCCCATTCTCATCTTTGACTCATCTCATGTACATGGACCTGAGTACAAATAGTCTCTCCGGCCATATTCCGCCCCAAATCGGTCTATTGAGTAATCTCACCTATCTCGACCTCTCTATCAATCAGTTCATGGGAAAATACCACCGGAGATAAGCCATCTAACTAAACTAACAATCCTGCACCTGGTTTCCAATGAGTTAAATGGCTCAATTCCCCAAGAAATCGGGCAATTGCATTTGCTCACCGAGGTCGCGATGTATTCGAATCAGTTGAATGGACCCATACCTTCCTCACTGGGTAATTTGAGCAAATTGGCTACATTGTATGTCTACAACAACTCCCTTTCTGGTTATATTCCTCCTGAAATGGGAAGTATGACAAATCTGGAAGTGCTCCACATGGACACCAACCTCCTAACAGGACCGATTCCTTCCACTTTGGGGAACTTAACCAAATTGACAGAGCTAAACGTATTTGCTAATGAGCTTACTGGTTCCATCCCACTAGAGCTAGGAAAATCGAATCTTCTTGCGAGTTGTGCCTTAATGATAATAATCTTATCGGTTCAATCCCACCAACATTAGGCAATTTGACAAAACTAGCCCTTCTTTATCTCTATGATAACCAACTTTCGGGGAAAATTCCTGATGAGATAGGCAATCTCCACGCTATGCTTGACTTAGAGCTGAGTACAAACCAACTCAGTGGCCCAATTCCTTCTTCTCTGGGTAACATGACCAACTTGAGATCTTTGTTCCTCCGCCAAAATCACCTTTCCGGTTCAATTCCTAAATCCTTAGGTGACCTAGTGAACTTGGTGGTGCTACAATTGGATACCAACCAGTTAAACGGCTCCTTACCAAAAAACTTGTGTCGGGGTTTGTTGCTCCAAAACCTTACAGTGAGTCACAATAACTTAACTGGTTCTATCCCTAAAAGCTTGAGAAATTGCAAAAGCCTAGTCAGAGTACGCCTAGAGGAAAACCAGCTCACTGGAAACATATCCAAGACCTTTGGTGTCTACCCCAACTTGACCTTTATCGACTTGAGTTCCAACAAGTTCTATGGAGAAATCTCAACAAACTGGGGAAGTTGCATGAGTTTGAGTGATCTAAGAATTGCTGGAAATAACATCACCGGTAGCTTGCCTCCTGAGATTGGGAATGCGACTCGATTGGGTGAAATTGATCTTTCTTTCAATGGTTTACTTGGTGAGGTTCCAAAAGAATTTGGAAAATTAACTTCTTTGGTGAATTTAAATCTAAGCAGGAATCGACTTTCTGGCCGAATAAGTCCCGAGATTGTATCATTACCTAGTCTTCAAAAATTGGATTTGTCCAAGAATAGATTAAGCATGTCTATCCCGCAGGCTATAGGGTTTTCTTCAAACTTGGTCTTCTTGAATCTGAGTAACAACCAGTTGAGCCAAGGTATTCCAAGGCAATTAGGGATGTTGATTCACCTATCCGAGCTAGACTTGAGTCATAACTTGTTAAGTGGTGGGATCCCAACTGAATTCAACAAGCTTCAAAGCTTAGTGAAACTTGACCTTTCACACAATAATCTTTCTGGCCTCATATACGAGACTTTCAAGGATATGCGAGGTTTGGTGGAGGTGGACATCTCTTACAACAAGTTTGAGGGTCCCATCCCCAACACCACGGCATTCCAAAATGCAACAAAAGAATCATTTCAAGGTAACAGTGGATTGTGTGGAAATATTGAAGGACTTGAGCCCTGTGATCAAACGGTGGTTGATAGGGAAAGCTCTCCGGCGGGAGGTGGAGTGTTTCTTATTGTGTTCCCATTGCTAGGAGTAATTCTTCTGTTTATTTTCTTTGGAATATTCTTCATTTTCCATAGAAAGAAGCTCCATCCAACAGTGGAACTAGCACCCAAGACAATTGAAGTATTTTCTCTATCAAAGTACGATGGAATGATTTCATATGAAGACATCATGGAAGCCACCGGGGCTTTTAATGAGATTTTTTGTATTGGAAGGGGAGGCTATGGAAGTGTCTTCAAGGCCAAATTAAGATCTGGTGATATAGTAGCCGTAAAGAAGCTCCATCAAACGGCTGATAGTGGACAAACATATCAAAAGGAATTTTTGAATGAGATTAGAGCATTGACGGAAATTCGACACCGCAATATTGTGAAACTTGTGGGCTTTTGTTCACATCCACAACACTCATTCTTGGTGAATGAGTACTTTGACAGAGGAAGCTTGTCTACAATCTTGAGCAATGAAAAAGAAGCTAAAGAGTTGGATTGGAACAAGAGAGTGAATATAATAAAAGGCGTGGCTCATGCTTTATCTTATATGCACCATGATTGTATCACTCCAATCATTCATCAAGATATTTCCAGTAACAACATTCTACTTGATTCGGAGTACGAGGCACATGTTTCTGACTTCGGCACAGCTAAGCTTCTTAAGCTGGACACATCAAACTGGAGTGCAGTCGTCGGCACATATGATTACGTAGCTCCAGGTTAATATCTAAAATCAACTCTTGATCTAACGGTTTAGCTAAAGCAATGTTTTTGTGCTAACACATATATCTCCTTTGTGCAGAGCTTGCTTACACAATGAAGGTGACGGAGAAATGCGATGTGTATAGCTTTGGAATAGTGGCCATTGAGGTGATCAAAGGAGGACATCCAGGTGAGAGCCTTTCATCTCTATTAGCTCTGGTCGACATGGAAATCTCAGTAGGTTTGAAGAATATATTGGATTCACGCCTGCCAACGCCCACGCCAGGCATTGAGGATGAACTTCTGACCATCCTAAAGCTTGCAGTCGCTTGCGTATCTGCTAATCCCCAACTCAGGCCGTCGACGGAAATGATTTCTCATGTGCTATCTGCTCGTTCGACCATTTTCGTTGGAGTTAAAAAAGCACAGAAGCCCACTGATCCTGTGAGAGATGCAACAAATTCAAGCCGTGAACTGGATCAATTTGAAGAAGATATCGTCTGATAAACGATTTTGCTCTGTCAACCACATGCAGGAAGGTCTGGTCCTTAATGAAAAATGCGTTTAAACTAATAAATTAAGCTTTAGACTTTTCTAATTTATTGTTTCGCTCACTATTTTTTGAACTTTATTTTCATTTAGGAGAAATATTTTGACCGGAAGCAAAGTTACGTGTTTAGCGCGCACCAGCATGAGGATGAGGACTACGTGTCCTCCATGCCCAAGTAAGCATAGAACTGCCTTTTCTTTTGGAAGGAGCAAAACCTGAAGTTACTAGCATCTAGTTTCATTTGTAGAAAGAACAGCTGAACTCGAGATATTTCAAACTGTTTATGTATCTTGTCTTATTCAGACTTGCGCCGTCGCAGCAACAGTTATGTATCCATGTCTAGTAAGAGTTAGAAAATATGACTTTCGTGTCAGTGTAAAGTTGCTTGTGTATCTGGTGTTATCATCTCGAGAGCAAAAAAGTTGCAATGGAATATTTATATTAAGTATCTGAAATCTTGTCCTTTGTTACTTCTTTTATAAGGTTCATTGTGGATTTGTGTAGATATAAAATCCTCTGACATGCAGAAGAGTTTCAATCATGCATCTTTTCAGAGTGCGTTCAATCAGAAACTAAACGTTCTAACCGTGGCCATCGACCATGTTTATTAAATGTCATTAAGTGGTATGAGATGATATTTATACACACACCATCTTACGTAAACACACTCATGTGAAAGAAATAGCACTAGTTCCAATACCATGTATAAGTGCTTAAATTACGAAGATCATTGATCATCTTTTTATCTCGAGTGGAGATTCTATAGTACAATGCTTTGTCTCTGAAAGAGTGCAAGTTCTGTTCTGTTACTATATTATACTTCAACAGCATGAAGGCAGACTAGTTTCAAGAGTCATAATGCTTCTAGCTCCCCAAGTTACTACCTTACACTCCGAGATCATGAAAATGGAGTAGCACGATTTAAATCCCTCAAGATAGTCATAATGCTTCTAGTTCCTCAGCCATTTTCACCGCCTTACGTCACTCCACCAAGTCACTTCCTACTTGATAATGAACCTACAGGTTCCATCCAACCAGAGCTAGAGAATTTGAAATTTCTTCAATGGTGGAGCCTTTACAATAATAATCTCACCGTTTCAATCTTGCCGTCTTTAGGCAACTTGACAGAGCTTACCCTTTGGTTTCTCTTTTGGCTAACCAGCTTTCCAGTAACATTTCTAATGAGATAGAAAACCTTCAGGTTTGACTTTGAGCGAAGCGAAAATCAGCTCACTTGTCCAGTCCTTCTTCTTTTAGTAACGTGACAGACCAGAAATATGTATTCCTCCGCTAGACTCAATGTTCGGGTTTTATTCCAAGAAGCTTGACAAATTGCATCTGCTAAGTTATTGATTCTTATTTTTTTAGTATCCTCTTTGAGATCCAAGCGACATTTTTCGGTCGAAGTGTCACCGGCGAAGTCAACATGGCCAGGGCTACGACATTAACTCCTCGAACATGAACTAACTTGCAAGAGGAAAGAAAACAACAAGGAAACGCTTACCAATCACATGCAAAAGGCGTATTCGGGCATTAATTTAATGTTTTCCGACCAACCACCGCGATTTCCCTCTCTTTTTGTCTCGGTTCCTCAAGGCTCTGCTTTCTCCTTTCTCTTCTATGGAAGAATGCAACAGCAAGAGGAGAGGAAAGAGAAGACTCTTGAAGCTAATTTGGGCTGAGGAAGTATACTGGGCTGGGCCTCTCTTGTTTATTTGAAATTCTCTTTCTTTAAGCTCATATTTTATAATAATGTCATTGAACGTTCTTACTTTATAGTATTATTAACAAAACTCGTAATTGTCTTGAAATACCAATTTTAGATACTTGACCGAACCTTACAACTCGATTAGATCCCGAGTAATTTCAAGATCTCGATTCGCAATAGGTATCTTGATTTAACAGCTATGGTAAGGGTATATCTTGAAAAAACAAGAAGGAAAAAACCACCAAAAACTCAAAATTATGCTCACTGTAATATATTTACTTTAGACTTTTTTTGCGACACCAAAAAATCTCAAACTTATAATTTAAGTATTGATTATGCTTCTCTCTGCCCTTTCTCTTAAGTATATCTTGTGTTTTTTTAATACAATTGATGATCTTACGACCTTTATATAGACTTGTCAGATTGTTGGGTGAGGTTCAATCCAATCGAAAATGAGTTTGATTCAAATTGACCCACTTAAAGTCATACAGTTCCATCTTTACATAATACAATTTTAGCAATCTACACACAACTCCACTAGACTCAACTCGTATTCAATCCAATTATGTTTCTATTCTCAGTAATTTTTCCCTTGGTTATGGAAAATAGCATACAGAAAGAAATAACCAAAAAAAAATGTCCATCACTTTCTTGTGGTCATTAGATTTTTTAATCAAAGCAAGGCAATGGTACTCACTAATTTGATATATTGCAAAAATAGTAAATGCAATAAACTAAAGAAAAAATTAATCGCATTGCTTATAAATAAAAGGAAAATTAGTTCTTATTACGGGTAGATTCCAGTGGTGGTCGTTACATTTCGATATAATCCACCTATACAAATTCATAATCCAACAAAATCATTATTCTATGGAACGTGCGGACATATTTGTATTGGAGCTATCGAGCACTTCAAAATTTCAAAATAATCATAGCGTACTCTTTTTCAATAATCGCATAAGGGTCCATTTATTACGTTGAAAACTTCATGATAACAGAAAAAAATTGTGAAAATTATTTTCAGCTAGAACAGTTAGTTTTCATTTAATTAGTGGTTTAGGAAAAGTGATTTCCTTCTTAGTAGAAGTGGAAGTGGTTTTCTCTCAATGTAAACTTGTTTTCAATTCATGAAAAAACTTTTTTCCGCAATTCAATTAGTTTTCTGGCATCTAATACCAACAAGTTGAAAAACAATTTCGATAATAGTTTTTCTTCAAATAGGTAAGACCCTAAATCATGATCGCGAACGTTCTTCTACTTTTGACTATAATAAAATAAGGGAAAATTTCAAATAAGAACATGAAATAGAACTATTTTCTCAAAGAAAGACCTAAAATAGGCATTATCTCAAATGAGGATCTTAAATGATCAATTTAGTCTTAAATAAAGCCCTCAACTTAGAAGTTAGCCAAATCTTATTTGCAGGTAAGGGTGTTTTCTTTTGAGGATTTCTTTTCTTTTTCTTTTTTTCTTCATCTTGCTCACGCCTCCTCCTTCACTCTGCATCACCTCCTTCACTCCGCATCACCTCCTTCAATAGCATTAGCCTCCTCACCGGCGAGCTTGCATAGGAGCGGAACAATTTGAACAATTTAGGAAAAGAAGAAAATGGAATGGTTTTTGAGAAGTGTCTGTAGTTTTGCAAAACTGCAAACTGCGTGATTAAGTTTTGCACCCTCCCCATCAGCAAACTTCAAAAGTGCGTGCTCTATATAAAGTTTTAGGAGAATCGAGAGAATTATGAGAAAAAAACTTTCTGCAACTAATACATTTTCCATGAGCTGAGTACATGTATTTATACAAGAGATTACAAGTTGTTAGAATCAATCAAATTGAATTTACAATCCCTTCATCTTAGCACTTGCTTGTCATGTGAGATCCTTGATTTTAGCACTTGACTCATTTGATTTGATCTTGATTCCCTAATTTGTGTCATTATCCTTAACACACCCTTGCAAGATGGCGCTTCCGTCGAAGACAATAATCTTGGGTCGTAAATAACTTAACCGAGGTCTGGATAATGGTTTTGTGAGGGCATCTGCAAGTTGATCCTTGGTTGAGATGTGGGAGACACAAAGAACTCCGTTTGCAACTAGATCACGAATGAAATAGTAATCTATGGCAATGTGTTTCTTTCAGGAGTGAAATACCGGATGTGCACATACATATGTGGCACCGATATTGTCGCAGTACAGAGTTGGAGTGGTGATTAGTTTGATGCCAAGTTCAGATAGTAGGTTCTAGACCTATTGTAATTTTGTTGTGGCTGTGGCAATAGTGTGGTTCTCAGCTTTGGTCAAAGATCGAGCAATTCTTCATTGTTTTTGCACACTCCAAGACACCAAATTAGGATAGATGACAAATGCAGAGGTGGATGATCAGTCACCGGTATTTCTTGCTCAATCGATGTCACGCCCCGAACCTCGAGCGCGTGCACATCCCTTGGTAGTCGACTAAATTGCGACATTCCCAGGACGCCTCGCCAACCCAATCGATTCATGCACATGCGAAAGCGAAATAACAATCCCCAGACAACAAACAAACATGGGATAAAAAAGCAAGACAATCAATTTAAACAAAACACACTTTTATAAACAAACGAGGTCATATACAAAAAGGGCCTAACTCAAAAAGGGCCACTGAGCTATCTAAACTCCTAGCTCTACAACCATGGGCTTCGAGTCCACCATGACACCGTCAAGGGTGTCGAGATCCATGGGATGGGCTACTTCCCACTCCCTAGTCCCGACGGGAGGCCCGTTGAAACCAAGCAAGGGACCCTCCCGACCCCCCTGAGGAAAGCCAATGAACCATACTATGAATCGATGAGGTACCAATTAAGGTAGGCCCTTATCGACCCATACCACCGACTCAACTTGCTCTCGGGTTAGGGTGGTCTCGAGAATAAGGAAGAAGGTGTGCTCAAAATCCATCACCTGTAGGACCCCATATTGTACTTGTCGTACCTCCATCTAAGGACTTGAAAATTGTAAGTCATGATGGGGTGAGACAATGTCTTGGCGAGTCTACACCCTAAACCTCGATTATGAAGATAATATACCTAGAGGCAGCCTATACACACATCATATAAGACTTACCTCGCATCAACACCTTCCTGCATGTCAGTACAGTTCATATAATATATGCATACAGTCAATGTATTCAATAATTGAAACACTTCACTTTCCACATATAAATCAATCAAAAGGGTCCTGATTATAAAGCTAATTTGTTATTGCACGTCATATTCCGTACCACACAATTTTGTCACATAATTAAACACGGTTAAATCACTCATTCAAGCATTCCAATTTATTACGACCCAACGGCCACAGCCGACTCAACAGTCAGCGGTCATCCAGCATAACCAGGCATTGTCACAACCCATCAAGCATGGCAACGTCTACCTCTAAATGGCATTCCCGAAGGAGTATTAACCCAACCTCCACTGCGACCGGCATCCGTTGACATGGGGCATTCCCGAAGGAGCATCGTCCGGTATAAAAGCTCGTGACAGGTTCTCATAACGATCACACGCACATCCGACCTAGCCAAGGACATCGTGCTTTGCACTCAAATGCCTCAATTTAAATAATGTGCTTGATCCATTTTTTTCATATTAAAAACACCCGGTAAAATAGGTGTGCGTGGACACACAGTCAAATCAAACCATAAAGCGCGATATCCTCTCTTTTAAAAATCCCACGATTTTATATAGTACTTAAAAATATTTTTGGTGTCAAAAACCGACACCCGACATTCTTCTAATTAAATACCAAAATTCCATATGTTTTAAATAATAAAACAAAAATCATCAATCAGCATCCAATTGCACAAATTAACAATCAATTGCACAAACTAACTGCACCATGACGATCAACACGAAATTCTAACAACCAGTTATCCCAGTATAATTTCCAGAAAATAATAAATAATTAAATAAATTACAAGTAATTAAATAAATTGCAAAATAATTAAATAAAACCACTAATTAATCTACTTACACTAAACTAACCACCTAACTGGACTTAATTAACTAATCTACTAAGCTAACTAGTCTAATCTAACCATCTAATAGCCTCGCGACCTGGGTGGCGCTGGCAAGGTCGAGCCTCGCCGATTGTGGGCGAGGTTCGACCCTCGCTAAATCTGTGGAGGGCGAGCCTTGCCCGCCCAATGGGAGGCCGCCCCTGAGGCCTGGGCGACCTTTAGCTAGCTTCACGCCGGGCTAGCGAGGGTCAAGCCTCGTCTAACCGTGGCCTAGGCGGCACCAACGAGGTCGAGCCTTGCCAACTCGGCCCTTGCCAGATCTAGCGGGAGGCCACCCTCGAGGCTAGGTGGCCTTGAGTTGGTCTCACGTCGAGTTGGCAAGGGTCAAAGCCTCGCCCATGGCTAGCGAGGCTTGACCTTGCCGAATCACAACTTGAGCGGCGCCAACGAGGCTCGGCCTCACCAAATCGGCGAGGCTCAACCCTCGCCGCCCAACACGAGGCCGCCCTCACTACCATTGACGAGGTCGAAAAAAGAAAAAATGAAAAGAAAAGAAAAAGGAAAATTTTAAATTTTAAATTTTAAAAATATTATTAAAAATTGTCCACGTTAGCACTGATTGGACCACATCAGTTAGGCTGGCATCCAATCAGCAAAATTCGGCCAAAATTGGTCGAAAATGACTGAATTGACACAAAGTAAAAATGTTTAGAACTAAATTGGCTTAAATACAAAAGGTTTAGGAATTTTTTAACACTTCTCCCCTTATTGGACTGACTCTGAAGGAATTCTAGCTGGGAACATCCATGATATCTTGGACCTTATGATTATTTTCATTAATGCAAGGTTTAATCCAACTAATACATTTCTGAAAATGGTTTATTTTAATTAAAAGCTTCGTCCTTTATTTTATGAAAGGAAGGGGTCGTTCCCCAAATACTAAATACAGACTTGGAGGGTGACGGTGACTATGACCAAGTTTGCTATTGCCCGTTCTCCTTTCTTACCTTTTTTTTTTTTTTTTATATGTAAAGATAACATTCCAGTCATTCTCGTAGAAATACAAGAGAAAAATAATTTCGTCCAATAGCAAATCAAGACAAATCGTAAACAGCTTCAAATCAAAATAAGCTCTAAATAACACAGTAAATTATCAAAACAGGGGTAGTGGTCATGCGCTCAAAAAGTAATCACAAAAGCAGCCAGTGACCAGTGATCATCGAATCCGTCTTTACTAATAAGCACCCAATGAAACGTCAGGCAAGTATTCGGGTCTTTGGTGGGGATACTCACAGAGAAAGCCTGAAAGACCTATTACATCCACATGCATATATTGTTGCATGAGAATGGCATTCCCTTGATACCAACGCTAATCCATCATTTTCCCAAACTCAAAATGCATGATCTTTTGGCTTCTGTCTTCCCATGAAACAGAAAACTTGTGAATATCAGCCGCCGTGTCTTTCGCATGATTAACGTTTTAATTGCTTATCTGTTCCTTAAATCTTTTTCCACTTACTTTTAAAATTAAAGTTTGTCCTTCAATAGCGTCTCGAGTTTGTCCCACTGAGAACTTTAACTTATAAGAAGGGCCTTCCAATGCATCCAGTGGAGCATACTCACTTGATTTTTCTACCCTCCTAATTCATTTAACTTATTTCTAGATGCTTTGGACTCATCCTTTTATTAAAAAAATGGTCCAAATCTTGGTACAGTCTCTAATGTACCTCTCTCTCTGCCTGATGATACAAATCCGCACACCGCAAGCCGAGGTCGTGGTGCCCAAAAATGAAATTTATTCACAAGGCTTCAATATAGTCATATAATACATTTTTTTTTTTTTTGGTAAAAGGTGAGAAGTCATATAATACATTTCTAAAGCAAGAAACTTATAAAAAATTCTGCCTGTACGGACGATGAGATTTAATTTAGAATTCTCCTATGCTCGGGCCCCACAATCAGCTTCAGGCCGCCATCAGCTGAGAAAATATTTGGTATCCTAAAGGGACCACACGATGGAGAGAAGCGCAGAAGATGGAGAGGAGAGAGAACAGACGTAGATGTGACAGATGTCGAAGCCTGACTCGTTCAGAACACCGATGACGTGGTCTCATTAGGAACACAATATTTTCTCCCGCGAGCTACCTTCTGCAGACCTCGATCGCGCCCCCCGCCCTGAACCCTAGGTCGGTCCCCAATACGAGCACGAATTCGCCGTACTCGTCCATCTACGCCTCGTCGGCTCCGTACAACGAGCCGTATGAGCCGACTTATGATAATTCCGTGAAGTACGATCAGGAGGGATCGTTCCTCGATGATAGGTATGGCGGGGGATACGGTCGTAGCATGTCCGATTACGGGTCGGATTTCTACAGGAAGCAATCGGATGTTTCGCAGTATGGTTCGGGTTCGAGGCGGGAGGACGCGTATGGAGATGGTGTGTTTGCTTACGAAGGAGGGAACGTCGAGCCATATGGTGCTCGAGGCACTTCTTCGAAATCATCGACCTGGTCTGCGTTCGATGATTATGGAAGACCAATCAGTTTTCCCTCTGGGAAGGAGTCTTCAGTCAGCTCACACAAGATTGTAAGAGCAGTGCCCAAGGTGGAGACGCAGCAGGATGTAAAGAGTGGGGTCCAGAAGTTTAGGGTGAAGCTCTTGCCTGAAAGTGGTTCTCAAAGTACAATGGATGTTCTCTGTCAGGTTTGTCTTTGCTTGTTCATTTTCCTTAATTTCTACCTTTAGAAGTTTATAGTGTGCAGAGTAGTAAGTTCATCGTTAGTATTTCAGCGCTGCTGAATTTGACTCGTTTAATGCCTAGTTCGTCTTAAATCAGAGGCTAACCTAAGATTCTTTGGGGTGTTCTAGGACAGATAGACCGTATGAGCATCAACGTCTTTCATTACAAAAAAATAAACCTGCAATGTATGGGTACAAATCATCTGATGCAACTGAATATATTACATCTCTTGACTGATCGATTTGTAATATTATGATAGTTTTCATTGTGATTTTACATTGCAAGTGAACTGAAGTAACTGATGTTTTGGCTAAACCGCCATAATGATTTTAAAATAAAAAGCAAAGAACTTTCCTTTATCGGGCAACACCTGTTGTTGTTCTGGAAAACCTTAGCACATTTTACACTAATAGCTTGTAAGAGATACAAGGTCGTAGTTTTGTACTGTCTTCATTATTCCAGTTCCTGTTATACTCTTTGCTTATTGCTTATTACTGAAGCAAGTAAAAGGATTGCCTGCCTTAGATGCTAATGCTAATATTTTTTTTCCATTAGTTCATGTCTTAAGAAGTTGAAGATATGCCCTTTTGATCTTTAAATGTCTTGAAGATCACTGTTTGACGAAATAATTGCTTGATAGATGTGTTATGTGGATTTATAATAAAATTATGTGGATTATGAGGATTGTAGATGTTAGAGATAAATGCGATGTTAGCAATCACTGTTTGTAGATGCCTTCAAAAGACTAATATAATAAAAATTACATAAGTCAGCATAAAATCAATCAATAATGTAACTATTACTGACCAAATTATATAATGGGGGAAGGACACTGACTGCATTTGCTGTAGAAAACGTTAGTAAACAAACTAGACTAGCTAAAAGAGGAATGGGTGAAAATTGTTATACCTAGAAGGTTTCTTGTTTAGTACCCATATTAGCCCAAATAGTTAGGTCCTCTTTGACAACTTAATTAAATGCCGATAACTGAAAAATTTGACACTTAAAAAGATTAAAAGAGTCTGGTAATACTGACTAATTTTGACTAGACAGATTCATTTAAGAAAAAAATTCACTCAAGATGAAGTAAGGAAGCAGTTACTTAATTTGTTTGATGGAAAAACTTTTGTGGAAGTTGGAACTTTACCAATTATATTGCTAAAGCCTATTATCACATCTGCAACTCCTTTTTGCTGAGAAACTAATGAGATGCAATGTTTATCTTCCAAAGCTTATATTGAACAATCTTTTGTGAAGCACTTGTTTTGTTTGCCTTAAAAATTTTCTTTCCTACTAATTTGAAAATTTAACATTTTATAGGTGTATACGTGTCAATATTTGCATTTTTCTGAAAGATGTTGTGTTTTGCATAAAATAAAAATCGAATTATAAGCACTGCAGGATTTGGAAAAAATAACTTAAAATCCATACAAATCAAACATATTCAGTGTCTAAATTCTGAGAACTTATTTTTCGAATTTATTGTTCGAGCTGTTCATTGATTTCTCAATCTCATTAATAGTTACTCTTACCCTCTTGCCGAGTGCCAATTATTGCAAGAGGAGGAATAGAACACCTGTTAGTAAACCAACATAATTCCCTTTGGCATTGATAAATCATGGTGTACTTGCACTCTGTGTTTCGTTCCCCCGCACCTGGGGGGAAATATGAGGTGGAGAACACCTATAATTGAACTCACTGATTTTGTTATTCATATTATCTCCTTACCATGTTCTTAGTATTAATTCAAAGATCTTAAACATCTCTTTGTTTTGTTGTAAGATACCTGTAGTAAACAAGAGTTGCGACAATACAGTAGATCATTTTGTCCTTTTCTTGCTTTTATCCTTCAGTCATTTGGCAGTTGATTCTATTGCGACTGATTCTTGATGTTACATATTCTCTTTCAGATAGGCTTGGATGGAATTCGTATGCTTGATCCTTCAACAAGTCGGACTTTGAGGATATACACCTTAGAGACCATCACCAGATGTGAAGTGAGTTAATTGTCCTTGTTTACACGTTCTTTTACAGTTTATAACTTAATGTTGACCTATGGATGCATGGTGCCACGCAGGTGACAGATTCATCTGTATTTTCATTTTGGTCAAAGAGTTATGTGGAGATTGAACCCAGGCGTATTAGATTACAATCAAATCGTTACAAAACTAACACACTAGTTGATACGGTGACAGCTGCGACTGTTCAGGTAGAATGCTACATCTGCATTTACCAATTATGTGCATGATGTGGTGGATGGATAAATTAGTGAGCTGACAAGGCTTGTCCAATGTGTGTGTGAAGTAGACTTTTTACCCTGTTATGTTAATATGTTATAATTTGTAGCCACTTATGAATGAATTCTCACACTCTATCTCCGTTGCTTAGATATTGAGTATTTCCTGCCTTTTTCCTTGCTTTCATGTGCATACTGGCGCAAGGCCAGAGTCCTTCCTTTCACATGCATATTGGTGGGACTTGCAAGGCCTTGCAGAAATGCAAGCCAGGCCTTCACTCATTTCTAAACTTTGAAACCTCACTGGACTGGCTGGTTTGACTGGAACTGGTCTTAGGTCTGGTCAGATTTAGACGACTAAATTGTTTGTGGCTAAACTGGCATCAGATGTTTTAGAGTTTTCATCCAGGGACTTACTATTGGATGTACATTGTTCACACCAGCCGTTCATTGGCTGAACCGTAGTCTTTGTGGATTTGAACCTTTGACCGGGGTCCAAGCATTGAGATGCACTTGTCTACTTGAACTGTTAGACCACACATCGTCCATACTTGCAAAGAGATGAATTCATTTAAGCAACCATATCCCTGCAATAGACCATCAATAGAAAATAGCTCCATAGTTAAATTCTTTTGTGGACCTTAAATAGCACCATAGTTATATATATCCATAGTTCAGCTGATGGTTTATGTGCTTTCTGGACTGAAAGTAAATGTTTTACATGCTCCAGTTAAAGGAAATGGGTGGAAGGAGCAGGCCTTCTGATCCTGTAAAGACAAGTGAACAGCCTGCAGAGAGGAAGAAAGGTATTACTGACTGGATGAATTTGATGAAGCCTGGCAATGAAGAGAAAGATCACTGGGTATAACACAAAATCCATTTTTATCTTCTTCAGCCCCCCTGGGGCGTATGCTGATGGAATTGATGTTATTTTGTTGCATTGGCTATTTGGGCAAGCATGCGTTTGTTTTTTTGTTGCTTGTGGCATTTTCCCTGATGCTGAGGTAAAAGTTCCTTCAGTCGGTGGCAGCTTCTGTTTAAGCTTTGGTTTAATTTTTCCTGCAATGGTTTGCAAGTAGGCTTTTCGGAAAGCAGGATTGTTTGGAGATCTTGATCTTTCTAGATTTGTGGAACTCTATTGAAGAAACAAACTTGCTTCATGTGGACTTGAATGCATTCATTTACATGAACTTGGAAGCTCCATTAGGCAAATGGGATGGAAATTTTAAACTGTTAAGAATTCTTCCAGCTTTGCTAGAGTCTCTGTACAGATATGCTTACCTGACGTCTTTACACCTGTTTGATTGGTTCTCTTGTGGCCTTACCATAAAATTGCCTTTGTTTCGAGGCATCTAGTGGTAAACATCTTCTTTGAAATGAACTCTTAAGGAGGTTTTTTATCATCTTATTTTATGTGGCCCCTCCAGCTTTTTTTAAGGATTTCCATTTCGAGCTATATCAATTCTCAAGCCATCACACATACACTAAACATCTTCAAATTGCTTATGCATATTTGATGCCTTGAAATCCATTTAGCGTGAGTATTTTCCCGAGTGTACTCTACAAGATTTTGCACTTCATCATCCCTATTTTATTGTCCATTTCATGGAAGATCTGACAATTATATATGTTGACATCCTTTTGTATCCTGGATCTCGCACTTTACAAGGGCTTAGACTAGGTACATAGAGATCTTGTGCAGACCAAAATTGGCTAGAAACTTGTGCCATCCATCAAATTTGTGTTTTTCTTTTTGTATTTGTGTTGGTCATTTATGTCATTAACATAAAGTGAAAATATGGATCAAAACATGTCAAGTGTGTTGTCTTTTTCACAACAATCAGATTTTCGTCGAGACATAGTCACCAAATGCTGATGTCTCTCAGTAAATCCTTTTTGTGTAAAAAATTATCACCCTTTAAAATAGTATTATATCGTGTTTTACCAGGCATTTTGTATGCATTTATTCTCATTCTTAATGAGAAGAATGAGAAGTTACTATCAAAAGCATGGAAGTATCAAATCATTGGTTTCCTTCGAATCTCACATCAGCCTTGTTTGCCATAAAAGCTACTCACATTCCTTGGTTTGTCCTTATTAGGTTCCTGATGAAGCAGTTTCAAAGTGTACAGTTTGTGGAACAAATTTTAGTGCTTTTATTCGCAGGGTACATACTTTTATATCACTACTAGTCTCTTCAGTGTTCATCTGTATTGTTTTCCCTCATGTCTGGTTTTTTTGGATTCAGCACCACTGCAGGAATTGTGGTGATATTTTCTGTGATAAATGTACTCATGGTAGGATTGCCCTAATTGCCAAAGAAAATGCTCAACCAGTTTGCGTTTGTGACCGTTGTTTGGTATATTTCTAGTTTCTTTGAAGTGAATATACCCCACATGTATCTTAGAATGTGCTTGGGCCTGAGACCTATTACAACTTGCAATAGGCTGGCATATTACACTCCTCATACCGTGTCACTCTAAACAATGGGGTTTTGTAGGCTGAAGTTACTCGGCAACTGAGCAATGCAAAGGAAGCATCTAGTAAACCGGTGGGATTTCAGAGTCATGAGGACCTTGCAAGAAAGCTTCAGGTAGTTTTTCTGATACTTTGCATAAATAGCTTCAGATAGACATGTTCCCTGTAATTTCTTTGTGGCAAAGTCTTCGGACAACTTTGCGCAATCTTTTTTGAGGCTCTTTTGAAGAAAGTGTGTTGTCACGCTATAACTTTCTGACATTATTTGTATGTGACAGGAGGAAATGGAGAGGAATCGCAAAGGATCAGCGGGTAATTCTCTAATCTTAACTGGATACACACGTGTTCTCAGCGCAGCTGTTTATTTTTAGAGGATCCGTCTTTTTAATGTACTGATGGATTCTGTCATGAAATTACCCTTTTTTGGCTCGTTGTTAGTTGAGCTTCTGTCTAGTGTTGACAGAGGAACTGTCTTTTTACAGGCTCCCAGTCAGATGGTTCTGGAAGGAGGATGACGGAAGTTGCCTGTCCAATATGCACTGTTCATTTGCAGGTATGAGACCCTTCACCAACAACAGCTCAGATGTGTTACGTTGGTCCTATTGTTAAGTACTTCGATATTAAAAGGGGTGTGCTCTGGAATAATTGCAGGTCCAGGTTCCAACCTCTGGTTCTGAGACTATTGAATGTGGAGTGTGTCAGCATCCCTTCCTCGTGAGTGCCCACTAGTGCCACCCTCTTTGGGCGATGAGGCTTCTGCATTATAACATCTTTGAATTGTTTAGCATGTGGAAAAGGGCTTTGGATGGCTACAACGAGAATAGCGACCTATTTAGTAAATTCCTTTGCTTTCTTTGGAGAATTTGAGCCAATGTTGGTAGTTCACAATATGTTGGTGCCGGTATTGTGGTATGCATATCGCATGCCATTGGCTTGTCGCAAGTTACCTTTCGATGTAAAAAATATTTGATCATGTTAATCCCGTGACTTACTTGCATTTTCTTCTTGCAAGTATCTTCTTTGTAGTTTGAATTATAGCTACCGTTTGCTTAGGCGTACCCTGTCGCATACCTCATAATCATCAAGATCCAGGGGATAAGTTGCAATAAAGTGGCTTAATTGTGTTGGGATGCAGTTTAATCATGTTCATTTATGCCATGGGTCAGGTGTTTTTATATACTATAGAAAGGTATTCATCGTCCCACACTGTCTGAGGATTTTCTTAGTGGTTGTGAGCGAGACACCGAGGACGATAATCTGTGCTTCCCCCCCCCCCCCTTAGCGAAAAGTCGACTCCGTTCCGCTACAGGGTATTCAAATGGTCCAAGAGATTGGACAAAGTCTAATAGGGAATGCTCGCCCTCTAAAATGAGCACTCTACCTCTTTCTAGTCATGGAATTGTGCCCGGAATGAAAATAGGGAATACGTATTAGAGCGATGAAAATAGGGAATACCTGTTAAGAGTGGTTCCAAGTTCAATACAAGTTCCATTTGGAATCTACTTGCTGAAAGAGTTCTCTTATTTTTTGAAATTTAGAACCTGTTATGTATACTTTGAAATCTAAAACCTACCTATCCTGAGTTTTAGGGTTGATTTCAAGTTCTATTCAGGTTTCATATTTATTATTAATTGTATGGTTGTAATGAATCATCATTTTTAATGACCACCACTTTCCCTCAATTCCAATCGAGACTACACAAAATCAAATGTCATCGTACCAGCACATTAACAATCAGGGCTTATCACACCAGAACACAGAAGTATTGAACATATATACTTAAAAATCGAACCCCTATATTCATCACAAGACCTATGCCATTAGCTATTACCTTTGACCACCATTGTTCACTGGACTTTACCCCATTTACTATGACTTACTGAAATGAACGGAAACTAAGGGTATGAAGTAAGATGACCATGTGGAGATTAACTAGAACGTTTTTACGAAGTATCAGTAAGTGTGACCTCAATTCTAGCCAAGCTCTCACCATTAACGATCATTTACAGGCATTGGAACATAAAACACAAAAACAACAAATCTAGAGTTCAGAAATAGATTCAGATATTGAGAAATCACTAGGAGTTAGACGTAAATGGCTTGAAGACCAGTTAAGATCTTTCATCCTAAATCGCTTTACTTTCAGATTACACAAGAATGAGATTAACTCCCTCTAAATCCTCATAATCATTTCATCAAATAGGTGATGGGCGTCTTAACTGAATGATGTAGACGCAACGACTCAATTCCATATTGATACCAAAGCTGCTCAATAAGTCATTTTCGTCTGAGTCCTAGAATTCCCATAAACATTTCATCAAACATGGCGTCTCAACTGAATGATCTAGATGCAACTCAATACTATATTGGTACCAAAACTACTCAATATGTTCGAAACACTTATAGATGAAAGTGATAGTATGAACACCTAGGGGGTGAATAGATGTGAAGAAAATTTTTCGTAAGAAACGATAGAAATATTTTTCTTTTGAAATTGAGTCTGAAAAATAACAGACTTTGAGCAAGATTGGATTTTAGCAGTCAAATAGACTGCAAACAAAATAAAGGAGTTCAGAGAATAGAATAAGAATACAGAATTTATTGTGGTTCAACTTAAATCAAGTCTGCATCCACTCTCCCATGCTAACAGCCTTCTAACTGGATTCCACTATGCAATCAACAAGAGATTACAACTTTGAGTGCAAACACTTCGTGGTAGATCACACTATCTCACTAAGTTCACCAGAGACAAGTGTATAATCGAAGTTTGCTCAAACTTTGAAATTATAAATTCTACGCTCTGTCTCTTACTTGCTCATCGGTTCTTCGTCTTCTTAAATACTCATCAACTTCCAAATTAGCTGTTGGACAGTATCTTAGAGGATCGTTTTCTAATCTACCCATTGGACAGATTTGTATCTAGAAGATTTGGTAACCCTTGAGTGATAAAAGTAAAATCACAAATTGATTCTGATCGCCCATACAAACAGAATCTTAGTTTCCATAAGTAGAGTTTCTTCGTATAAAAAGTTCTTGTCGATCCAATTATCAATCAATTAGATTGAATCAATCAAATCAATCTTAATGTAGAATCCAAACCAAATCACTAGTTGTTATATGTTTGGGCTTGTGTTATGTTCTATCAAGTTGTTCCGTCCTAAATCTGTTTCGTTTTGGATGTAAAGTCTGAGAGTAATAAACTTTATAATTTTAATCTGAGTGCAATAAACTTTACAATTTGGACGTTAGTCTGAACATATTCTGCTTCTGAACATATTTAACTTTAAGGTTTGGACACAATTTGAATAAATTCAGCTTTAGCAATGAGTCTGTTTTTTGGTTCTTCATTCACATTCGGTCTGGAATTTCTTAGAGTGATAGATTTCTGATGTAGAATAGACTTTGATACTAAAGTCTAGTAGTCTTCAGACTTTGACACAAAAATCTGGAAATCTTCAGAATATACTTTGGACATGTGTTATGTTCAGTCTTCTCGCCTTCTTCAGACTTTGACAATATCCTTTACATGTTCTATCATCTGCATGGTCTATTACTTAACCATTAAATATGTTAGTAGCATTTTATTTATTTTGTTATCTTCAAAACATCATAAGGGATTTCCCTAACAATCTCCCCATTTTTAATGATGACAAAACAATTTTTGAATATACAGATGTGTAATCATGCTTTTAAAGATAATAATAAATCAATGCAATCTTAAACACAACGTAATTTCCATCAAAAGATAGCAGAAGATAGCAAATAAAACGAACATAACAATATATAGAAAATAATCGCAGCTCAATAAATATCAACACATATGCATATTTATATTCTCTCCCCTTTTTTTGCCATAATCAAAAAGCGATAACAATAGAAATAGTATCACGTAGAGAATATAAAACGATAATAAATATAGCTTTTGTGAAACACAATTTTTAAAAAAAATCAGCTTTTACAAAGTAAGTCGAATATTAAAGATATGCAATAGCTCACTTTGATTATATATAACAACAAATATCCAATAAAAATCACTGATGCATTATAAAATTTATTTACCTTTTTGTCATGATAAAATGATAATATCAATAAAAGATTTGTTAATGACAAAAGGTAATAAAAGATGCACTAATCGGATTTTGTAGAACTTAACAAGTTCTAACACATTTACCTCTTTCTTCCTTCTATAATAATCAAGATCATGATCAATTCAATTTTTTTTTTCCATAGTTGATCAATGCTCCCCCTCAATTAATTGCCTTTTTGAGATGATCATGATTCTTTTCCTTTCCTTTTGGATTCACTTTCTCTTCCTTTCGTATGACACATAAGGGATTTCCTCAACAATTTGCAAAAACTTTGCATAAGGAAGGGAATTTTTGAGCCTCCAAAAAATAGTATAGAATCTCCACAATTTTTTGATTGAGCTTTCCAAAATTCATATGAAAGATTCTATTGCCACCTGCAAAATCTTGTATAATAGATAATAATATTTGCAAAAATGTCACATAATACCTTCCTCCGATTTGCGGATCAAAACTTGCTAGATATATGATATCTTCTAAGAATATAGCAAGAATATCCGTGAATATGCAATAATATCTTTCAAGATCAAAGGGATTTTCTTAAGCATAAATCTCAAAAATATATTATTGATGCATTTTGCAAAAAGAAAGTAGATATTTTTATCACGTGCCAAATCAAGCAATTAAAAAAAATGCAATGCCTAAAAATGTATAGATTAATTTCATGCATATTGAGTGGATTCCATTCTTTAGGGAAAAAATGGCATCGGCAGCAAAATGATGCCCGTTTGAATATTTCTAAAAAGATTTAAAACTCAATGACTATGAGACAGTGGGTAAAACGTTTAGGATTTGTTTTGCACTTGTTCCAAAAGTTTTTTATATTAATTCGTGCTGGATGAAGAGCTTATGAACTTGGACTTACTACATCATCATCAATTTGATGACACTTCCTAGTTAGATGAAGAACGTGACTGAGGTGCCTTTAGTAAGATGTTTACACATGACATTGTAAACTCCTAAAGTCGTATGATCCTTCATAACAAGTAGGTTATATCAATGTGGCATTGCTAATTTCTTTTAGCTATTTTTGAGTTGTTGGTTTCTAGATTCTGCTTTTTGGGCATTTAAGCTCCGAACCATGTTATTAGGGGACATCCAAGCTTGTTGCACCTTGTTCTTCATTCGTAGTAAATTGGTAAAATTTGCACTCACGTGCCATTAAGTAGTGGTGCTTGTATCTTTTAGTGTCACATGTGATTTCCTCACATTCTCTGCTGCAACTGATAGACAGATTTTAAGGGACAAAAGAGCACCCGAAGTGCCAAAACTTGGCACAAATAAATACTTAAGTGCCAAAATTTACGAAAATGATACTTAAGTGCTACTTTTTATTAAAAAAAAAAAAAGGGGGACACTTGAGTGCTATATCCGACGATTTCCGCCGGAAATCCTACGTAACAATTTTTTTTATTAATTTTCTCGCTTATGTGGCTTGCCGGAAAGCTGACTCAACAAAACACACACAAAAACGATATTGTTTTGGTATAATTTGAATTTTAATATAAAAATTAATTAAATTAAATTTTAAACAAATTAATTAATTAAAAAAAAAAAAAAAGAGGAGGGGGAGGAGGAGGAGGGAGGTAAGCGGGTGGCCGAGGGCTCAACTCCCCGCCGCCGTTGCCTCCCGCCATTGCCGAAAGGTAGGGAAGGGTCGGTTGAGGCCATCGAGCCTTAGCCAATGATTGGTGACCCCTGTGTAAGGGCTTGCATGCCCTCACCCAGATCTAGGGCGAGGGTCGTGGCCCTCCCCAAGATTCGGGGTGAGGGTCGTGGCCCTCCCCGGATCCGGCGAGGGTTGCCGGCTCTCGCTTGGTCGGGCCAAGGGCCGTCGCTCGTTGGGGGCCGCTACTCGTTGGAAAAACCTCCGAGCGCAGCGGCAGCCTTTGGCTTGGCTAGGCAAGGGCCAGCGACCCTCGCCGCCAATCGGGGTCACCGACGGCCGGCCGGGGCTCAATGGCCTCGGCCGACTCTCCCCACCTTTCCGGCTACGGTGGGGAAGCGGTGGCGGCAAGGGTTGAGCCCTCGTTCACCAATTGCCTCCCTCCTCCTCCTCCTCCTCCTCCTCCCCCTCTTTTTTTTTTTAATAAATAAATAAATTTATTTTTAATTTAATTTAATTACTTACTATATTAATTATTATCACGTCGCACCAAAACGACGCCGTTTTGCACTAAGCTTGCCGGAAAATTGTCACGTCAGCGTTTTGGTTGGATTTTCTCATTGTTGGCACTTAAGGCATTGTTCGGTAACCATCCAAACATGCCTAATTCTGATTTTTTGTTACCAGAATTGCGTTTGGTAAAATTTTTGTTTCCGGAACAAATTTGTTCCGAGAACAGTTTTTGGACAAGAATTGAGAATAAAAAAAAAAAAGTGATTCTCGGTCTGGGAATCAAAAAAAGAATCAAAATAGTGAAAGTCTTCTTCTTCCCTTCCGCCGTCCCGCGACCGCCGTCCACCATCGCCCGCCACCGTCCACTGCCGGTCACCGTCCATCTGTCTAGCGAGCTCCGGAGGCTCACAAGGCTAGGGTGAGGTTCGGTGAGTTTGTCGGAGGCAAGTCCAGCCACCAGCGAGGCTCGGTCTCGCCAGATTTGGCGAGGCCGAGCCTCGCAGTGGCGAGCAAGCCTCGTCGGGGTTGGGCGAGGCCCGCCTAGCCCGGCGAGGCTCGCCTAGCCCAGCGGTGGCTAGGCGGGCCAAGCGGGCCTCGCCCAACCCCGGCAAGGCACTCCTAGCCACCGGTGAGGCTTGCCCGGCCTTACCGGTGGTCAGGTAGGCCTCGCCCAGCTGTCGGCGAGGCTCAGTCGACAAGGGCCGGCCTCGCCGAGGGCCGGCGGCGCTCTGGTGAGGTCGCCGGCCCTCGTCTAGCCGATTGCCAGTCCAGCGACCGGCCACAAGAAGAAGAAGAAGAATAGGAGAAAAAGGGGAAAAAAATGAAAAATGAAAAAGAAAAGAAAAAAGGGAAAAAAGTAAAAAAATATTTAAAAATCAAAAGAAATTGATTTGGAACAAAATCAATGAGCACCGTACCAAACACAATTTTATTCCAGAATAAAAAATTTTGGACGATTACCAAACGTGTTCTTTTACTTATAATTGGTTTTTGGGAACAGAATAAAAAATAATAACTTCTGGTCAGAATATATTCCCGGAAACATAATCGTTACTAAATTTACCATAATTGATCCATTTTGCTCTGATTTTGGCACTTAACTATCACTTTCATAAATTTTGACACTTAAGTGTCCCTTTGTGCCAAGTTTTGACACTCTTAGTGTCCTTACGTCAATTTTTAGGTGTACAGATGAATATAGAGACCGCAATCACAGGAGGACAAGTCGTCGTAGAAGTAGGGGACAATATGATTGCGACAGGTACAAAGACAGGGAAAGGAGTTATTGTCACTAGAGCAAGAACCATAGCAAATG
This sequence comes from Eucalyptus leucophloia subsp. euroa, assembly GCA_017140325.1. NCBI lineage: Eukaryota > Viridiplantae > Streptophyta > Magnoliopsida > Myrtales > Myrtaceae > Eucalyptus > Eucalyptus leucophloia. The sequence continues at coordinate 11,282,783 of CM029473.1, read as the reverse complement.
TCCAAATTGTTGCGGAGACTAAAGTGTACCCAAGTATAATGATAGGACCAAAAACTGATCATAAATGTGCAACTGAGTTTTAAAAACTTTCAAAAAGCATAATTAAGCCATACAAATTGTCATACTAGTCCAATCAAATCCCTCAGTTGATTGCATTTATATAAATTTTAGAACTTGATTGTTTTTTTCGTGATAAATTTTAAGACTTGTTTATATTTTCTTAACAAGTTTTAAGATTTTATTATATTTTTTAAAATTTTTAAAATTAAATTACATTTTTTAAATAAATTTTAAGATCTTCGTGCCTTTATCCTTTTTTTTATTTTGACGGCGCTCTCGTTTCTACACGAACGGGTCAACGGGGGGAAGATTTGGCTTCATTAATGCTGAGTGAGTAGACTTTCCTTTTGTGCGCTTAAGATTGCATAATGCGTGGCGCAGACTACGATTTTTTTCTTTTTTTTGTTCAGTGGCGCACATTACGATTTGATCGCGTGGAAAGTTGAGTGCTCACACAGGTCATGAAAGACCATGACTTTTACATCACTTTCCTAAGAGACTCTGTCAAAGTCTCTGGATTTCATTTAACGAGGGGAACTCAATTCCGAAATAGAAACTAACCAAGTCAGAAAAGTCACCAACGAAGACTACAAAATAAAAAATTCCAAAGTCTTCAAGGAACCAAAAATTCGTTCAGTCAGCTTTTAGATGCTGCGGACAAACTTTTTAAGCATCGCTCAGTGCCTTGGGAAAAGAAAAACCAACATACCAGAACCAAAAGAGAAGAAGGAGAAGAATCGATGGATTCTTCACTAGAGTTCAAGAGGGTCATTAGCTTTGTGGCTGTCCTTGCCCTTATCATTACCTTTGTCATTCCACTTTCTACTCATGCTTCCCCTACAGAAGCACAGGCCCTCCTTAATTGGAAGTCCAGTCTTGGCAACCATTCGGTTTCTTCCCTCTCTTCTTGGACTCCCTCTCCTCATAATACCACCGGCTTCGATTCGACCATGAGTCCATGCGCTTGGTATGGCATCTCTTGCAATCAAGCAGGGAGTGTGATTAGGATTAATCTCACCAGCGTAGACGTCAAGGTACGCTCCACAAATTCCCATTCTCATCTTTGTCCAATATCATATACATGGACTTGAGCGTAAATAGTCTCTTCGGCGACATTCCGCCTCAAATCGGTCTCTTGAGCAATATCAACTATCTTGACCTCTCTATCAATCGGTTCTCAGGGATAATACCACCAGAAATCGGCCATCTAACGAAATTGGAGGTCCTACACCTGGCTTTCAATGGGTTAAATGGCTCCATTCCCCTAGAAATTGGGCAACTGCATTTGCTCAGTGAGGTCGCACTGTGTTTGAATCAATTGCATGGATCCATCCCTTCCTCATTGGGTAATTTGAGCAAATTAGCTAGGGTGTATGTTTACAACAACTCTCTTTCTGGTTCTATACCTCCTAAAATGGGAAATATGATAAATTTGGAAGTGCTCCACATGGACACCAACTTCCTAACAAGACCAATTCCTTCCACTATAGGGAACTTAACCAAATTGAGAAAGCTGCACCTATTTGCCAATAAGCTTAACGGTTCCATCCCCCTAGAGCTTGGGAATTTGAAACTTCTTAGCTTGTTGAGTCTTTACAATAATAATCTTTCTGGTTCAATCTCGTCGATATTAAGCAATTTAACGGAGCTTATCCTTCTTTACCTCCATGATAACCAGGCTTTGGGTCACATTCCCGATGAGATGGGAAATCTTCATGCTATGCATGACTTAAAGCTAAGTGGAAATCAACTCACCGGCCCAATTCCTTCATCTTTGGGTAACTTGACCAATCTAGTCTATTTGCGCCTCCAACTCAATCAACTTTCTGGTTTGATTCCTAGATCCTTAGGGGATCTAATGAACTTGAAGGTGCTACTATTGAGCTACAACCATCTTTCTGGTAACATTCCTATTGAGTTAGGAAAAATTCAAACTATGGGCCTGTTGCATTTGAGTGCAAATAAACTCACCGGTCCAATTCCTTTTTCTTTCGGTAATTTGACTAACCTAGTCTATTTATGCCTCAGTGAGAATCAACTTTCAAGGAAAATCCCTTTATCGATTTGCAATGCCACCAACCTTTCACTCCTCATCTTGTCTAATAATAGCTTAACTGGCAACCTGCCCCAGTGCTTATCATACTTGAGCATGGGTTTATCTATTTTGGACTTGCGAATGAATATTCTTTCAGGCACGATCCCTCAAACATTTTCACTACAAAGTAGCTTGAGAACTCTTGACTTGAGTCAAAATCAATTTGAAGGCACATTGCCACAATCCCTTGTCAATTGCAAAAACTTGGAAGTCCTAGATTTGAGCAACAATAAGATAGTAGAAAAGTTCCCGGCATGGTTGGGAAGATTGCCAGACCTAAAAGTTCTTACTTTGAGGTACAACAATTTTAATGGTCTTTTAGATTTTCCAAATGTATCTCATCTCTTTCCTAAGTTGCACATTTTGGATCTCTCAAACAACGACTTTGTCGGTCATTTACCAGCCAATTTGATAGCAAAACTTGAAGGGATGATGAATGGACAAGACGGTCAAGAGATGCAAAAAAAATCACTGTACATGAGGCAAGAAGCTGGAACGCGATTCTATGAAGCTTCGTGAATGTGACCATGAAAGGAAAGGAGATTCGGCTAGAGAGGATCTTGACCATCTTCACAACCATCGACTTATCGCACAACTCTTTTCAAGGGAACATCCCAAGTGCTATTGGAAATCTTCATTTTCTCATAGGGCTCAACCTTTCCCACAACCATCTCGTGGGCCCCATTCCTTCGACCCTTGGAAATTTGACTAACCTTGAATGGCTAGATTTATCTTCAAACAAGCTTAGTGGAAGGGTTCCTAGAGAATTAGATGATTTGTCATTCCTTGGATATTTGGACCTCTCAGAGAATCAACTCACAGGCCCCATACCTCAAGAAAAGCAACTAAGCACATTCATAGGCGATTCATTTCGTGGAAACCCAGGGTTATGTGGAACTCCATTACGAAACACATGCCCTAGTGATGCTCAGCCTCCACCACCACCACCACCATCATTCTTCCTAGAGAATAATACAAGAAAGCATGGTAGCGGGTTTGATGAAAAAGCAGTCATGATAGGCTATGCATCTGGAATTGTGATTGGAATGTCCATAGCGTATGTTACATGTGAAATTGGAAGACCCAAATGGCTTGCCTCAAAAGTAAGAATAGTGGAAAGAAGATGAGCCAAATGGATGAAGAAGCCAATGCAGAAGGCCATCAAATTTCATGCAGGCCGATGAAATTGTCGGGAAGTGGTCCCTTTGAACTATGTGCAAATTAGATCAAGGAGTCCAATTTTTGTCAGATTAAAATGCAATTTGCCATATGGATGCTTGCTTATATTATTTTATCATCATCTTCTTTTAAGTGTGATGTCTAAATTGGGTTGATTGACTAGATGAGCATGCTCGCTTTGCATCATTAACTCCTATATGTCCTTTTTCTTGTTAGTGTACGCCATTCTTATTTGTCCATGGGAACGGAGATCAAGAGCTGTCGAAGCTCATTTGGCTCGGGTTCAGATGATTTTATTTATTTATTCGAGTTTACACGATTGAATGCGCCATTTAATGTCCTTAAGGATCACTAAACTTGTCATTGTCATAGTCCGTATTTCTGTTCAAGTTGTCAGTCTGTTGTAGACCTTTGACTTGTAGTCTTGCACCTGTCATACTGGTTTGCAATAGTGAACAGCAGTACTAAAGGTTCAAACCTCAAAGCATCTTCGAAGTTTAGATTCAAAGTAATCTTATTGCAAAATTCCAGGGTCCCTTAGGCACAGGTATACTAGTTAGAATCTTTTTGTGACACAAAAATTAGTTTATGATAAATGTGACATTGATGTATCTGTCACAACCCTTATGGCAAGGCGAAGATGAGAAAATGAGTTTAGATATAATGTTGACTTGAAAACCGATGGTTCTCAAATGTCTGGGGTTCTCCTAAAATCTTACCTCATATGCCAATGAAATATTACAATTGAAATACACCTATCTATGAAATCCAACCTAACTGGGGTTCACCACTAGCCTATTGAGGCCATCTAGGAGCCAAGTGAAAAATACTTTTACGCAACTAAAGATATGAGATCAAGTACTTGATTATACTAATTTTCTAACTAGTGTCCTTTTGGTATGCTAACTAATATTGGCTAAACGGTATTACTTAGAGGGAGTGAATAGGTGATTTTCATAAACTTGACAAATACTGCGGAATTGAAACAATCAAGTTTGATATAAGCTTAACCGGATGAAACAAAGTCTTGACATAAGCACAATGTGGTTATATTCTTACAGCGGTAGGTGTTCCACTTTGGTAATTTTTTTGGGTCTTGACGAAGTTTTCCGGAAAATGGGTTTGATTCGTTGGCCTTACTTTCAGCCAACGCAATAGTTGCGAGATTCCGACATGCGACAGCGATGAAAAGTCACGGCATTAGCGATCTTGTGAAAAAATACAGCACGATTGATCTTATTGAGCGTTCGGACTCCGCAACCGTGGGCTACTTCCTCGTCTCTCGATTCTTTAGGAGGTTATCCATGTATCTAAAAGTGAAGGGTTAACCCGTAAATATGGTGGCCTTGTGAAGATTCAGGGCGATATGGAATATAGGATGGGACCAAAAGTGCGCATGAAGCCCTCATTGAATGTATCTGCTGGAGGTTGTGGTGCCCCAAATTGGTGTACGGCAGGAATTATATGAGGAAAGCGTCCGTGCATTGGTTGGGGCCTTAGCATCACATGTTGTGATCCGGAGCAATAAATCCGAGTGTCCACATCCAACATATAATTTCAATGAGCTCGGCCATCTTATTGGTGCAGTAATTTTTATTTTCTAACCGTCTAATACCGGCCACAGCTTTTAATGGAGGAAAACAGGACAATGCTTTGACCGATTTTTCTTTTTCTTTGCTTTTTAACTCTACATCGTTTCCATTTACTCTTGGCTTAATTTAGGATTAGAAGATTTATAAAGGCCCAAAAAGCACCAATCTGAATGGGGAAACTCTACATATCCCAGTAAGTTAAAACCCTTGAATTTGAAAAAGAAAAAAAAAATTACATACCACAAAGAAATCATTAATGTCATTAGAAAGATTTATTAAATTCCAAAGATGAAAAACACTTGAAATATTGACTTTGCAACTAATAACAAAATCATTGTGCGTTGTGATTTATCATTCGTTCTGTTCGATTCATTGCTCTAAAAGGACTCTCTAGTGGCCTAAAAACTTTAGCTTTCATCACTACTAACTTAGGATTGCTTGGTGTCATGACTCATTCATCACTAGCATCGTAAATTGAATTGTTTATCTCATCTTAATCATTAACATTATTATTTTCATCAGCAAAGTTGCTTCCCAACATGAAATCCATTAATCCGAACAAGATTAGAGAGAAAAAAAAATTAAGTATTGTATGTCTATAATTTGTGTACATGTGTGTGGGTGTATATGTTACCAAAGAACTTGTGCCAAGGTGGATTGCTCCAAAACCTCACACTAAGTGGCAAAAACTTAACTGGTTATATCTCTAGAAGCTTGAGAAATTGCACAAACTTAGTCAAACTACGCCTCGAGAAAAACCAGTTGACTGGAAACATATCTGACACATTTGACGTCTACCCCAACTTGGACTTTATCGACATGAGTTTCGACAAGTTCTATGGAGAAATCTCCACAAACTAGGGAAGTTGCACACGTTTAACTAACCTAAGAATCACTAAAAAAAAAAATCACCGGTAGGTTGCCTCTTGAGATTGGGTACACGACTCAATTGGGTAAAATTGATCTTTCTTTCAATGGTTTACTTGGTGAGGTTCCGAAAGAATTTGGAAAATTGACTTCTTTGGTGAATGTGAATCTAAGCAGGAACTGACTTTTTGGCCAAATAAGTCCCGAGATTGTATCATTACTTGGGGAAGAAGTACACTAACAGTGCCATAAGTTGTGTACGGTGCTCACTTTGGTGCCAAAAGTTTCTGCTGAATCACTTAAGTGCCAAATCAGAGGAAAAATGATCACTTTGGTGCCACCGGCGAGCAATTCCTGTGAAAATGATTACATGGCTTTTATATTTAAAAAAAAAATCGATAAAACCTTTAAACGACGTCTTTTTGTGTCCTACTTAAGAAAACGACGTCGTTTTGCCATCCAATGTGGATGGCTTAGGAAAAATGACGCCGAATAGCTTATTTGGGATTGAAATTAGGGTTTTTTTTTTTTTGTTCATCCTCGCCGACCTGGCTTGCTCGGCCACCGATGCTCGGCCACTGTGCTCGGCCACCATCGCTCGGCCAAGAAGTGATGGGAAAATAGGAGGCGAGGGCAAAGGAGGAGGAGGAAGAAGGGGGGTTGAAGGTGCTGAGAGAGAGAGGAGACGAGGAGTGTGAGGGAAACAAGGAGGGCGCAGATGGACATGGTGGATTGGGCTCTGCTCAAAGAGTGGCTGGTGCTGGTGTTGTTCTTCGGGAAAGAAGACGACGCCGCTATGGCTTCTCTCTCTCTCTCTCTCTCTCTCTCTCTCTCTCTCTCTCTCTGCTAGTGTTGTTCTTCGGGGAAGAAGACAACGCCGTCATGGCTTCTCTCTCTCTCTCTGCTAGTGTTGTTCTTCGGGGAAGAAGACAACGCCGTCATGGCTTCTCTCTCTCTCTGTCTGCTAGTGTTGTTCTTCGGGGAAGAAGACGACGTCGCCATGGCTTCTCTCTCTGCTGGTGTTCTTCTTCGGGGAAGAAGACAACGCCGCCATGGCTTCTCTCTCTCTCTCTCTCTCTCTCTCTCTCTCTCTCTCTCGATTTGGGGATTTAGGGTTTCGACTTGGGGTTTAAGATGCCAAACGACGTCGTTTGGTGGTTTACACGCTAACTGTAATCTCCGGCGAGCCATATCAACGTCAAAAATTAATAAAAAACTGCCACGTCAGATTTCCGGCCAACTGGATCAGCGTTGGCACTGAAATAATCGTTTTTTTAAAATTTTTGGCACTTAAGTGATCCGATGGAAACTTTTAGCACCAAAGTGATCACCGTACACAACTTATGGCACTGATAGTGTAATTCTCCCATTACTTGGTCTCAAAAAATTGGATTTGTCCAGGAATAGATTAAGCATGTCTATCCCGCAAACTATAAGGCTTTCTTCAAACTCGGTCCTCTTGGATATGAGCAACAACCACTTAAGCCAAGATATTCCAAGGCAATTAGGGATGCTAATTCATTTATCCAAGCTAGACTTGAGTCATAACTTGTTAAGTGGTGGGATCCCAAATGAATTCAAAGCTGCAAAGCCTAGTGAAACTAGACCTTTGACACTATAATCTTTCTGGCCTTATATACAAGACTTTCAAGGATATGCGAGGTTTGATGGAGGTGGACATCTCTTACAATAAATATGAGGGTCCCATCCCCAACACCACGGCATTCCAAAATGCACCTGAATAATCATTTCAAGGCAACAGTGGATTGTGTGAAAATGTTGAAGGACTTGAGCCCTGTGATCAAGCGATGGTGGACGGGGAAAGCTTTCCAACGAGAGGCAAAGTGTTTCCTATTGTGTTTCCTTTGTCAGGAGCAATTCTTTTGTTTATTTTCTTTGGAATATTCTTCATTTTCCATAGAAAGAAGTTCCATTTAATAGCAAAACTAGCACCCAAGACAACTAAAGTCTTTTCTCCACATAGTGCAATGGAAAGATTTTATATGAAGACATCATAAAAGCCACCGGGACATTTGATGAGATTTATTGTATTGGAAGGGGGCTATGGAAGTGTCTTCAAGGCCATGTTAAGATCAGGTGATATAGTAGCTGTAGAGAAGCTTCATCAAACGGTTGATAGTGGGCAAACAGATTGAAAGGAATTTTTGAATGAGATCAGAGCTTTGATAGAAATTCAACACCACAACATCGTGAAACTTGAGGGCTTTTGTTCACATCCACGACACTCGTTCTTGGTGTATGTGTCATGCCCCAATTCTTGGGCAAACACCCATCATTCACCTTGGTCGATTAATAGCAACGTCCTAGGACGCATCTCCGACTCTTTCATTTTAATACGCATGCGGGAGCATATAATAATAATCCCAAGACAATAAAGCAATGAGATAAAAAAAAGTAAAGCCAATTTTTCACAACCTTTCAAATGAAACAAACCTTTTATAACAAACAGATTTATTCACAACATCAGGTCACTTACAAACGTACCAGCTTAACCAAAAAGGAACTGTCCAATGACTAACAAGCCAGACATGTTTGCTGATTCTATTTCTTCCACCTTCCCACACTTCGGGACTTCCAGTTCTCCACAACCGTCACCAAAGAACCTAAAAATAGTTATACAATAACCAACGAGACAACGTCTCAGCAAATTCTACCCCCTAAGACCCAATTAGAAAACCAATATGCCCTAAAGGTTGCCTAAGCACAACACGTGTCAAATGACTTATCTTGGCCTCTATTTACTTCCTGCACGATAGTATATTTCAAATATACACAAACCATATCAATTCACCCAATGAGATCAAACCATCAATCAATCGACCTAATCAATTACATGTCAATAAGGTCATTTCCCGGTCATTCCATACAATAATGTCCATTTTCCAAGATAACCGATCGAGTTACCGAGCTAGTACATTATACAATTCATTCTCCGATATGACATATTAAGTCACCGAGCCACTATAATATATTATTCATTCTCCAAGATAACCTATCGAGTTATCGAGCTAGTATATTATAATATTCATTCTCCGAGATGACATATAAAGTCACCGAGTATATTCATCATAACGTCCATTCTCCAAGATGACATGTTGAGTCATCGAGCCATTATGCCATACCGTCCTTTCTCTAAGGTGACATATAGAGTCATCAAGTCGATATTTCATACCGTCCTTTTTCTAAGATGACATATAAAGTCACTGAGCTGATATTTCATACAATTCTTTTCCAAGATGACAAGAGAGTCATCGAGCTATAATAGTATAAGGTTCATTCTCCAGATGACATACGAATTATCGAGCTGTTATAGTATATTATTCCGAAGATACAATTGATTTTGTCCTTTTTATCGTACTTGATAAAAATAATGTGTGGGTACACGGGTAGCCGTAGCTAAATTACAAGGTTTTCACTTTTGAACCTCCCACTATTTTTAGCAGTCCCAAAATAAATTTTTGACGATGTAGACTAATGCCCAGTAATTCTCCGATTAATTACTAAATTATCCAATTTTTGGAACAAAATACCCACCCACACTATTTCACTCAATGTGCACAATCAGGTACTTAGATAAATAAACAGAGAGTACCATTGCAATCAGCATAAAATTCCGATCGTCGACTATCCCGGCCTAATTTTCAGAAAATAATTAATTAATTAAATAATTATGGAAATTATTGAATAAATGCAATAAATCCAATTTAGGCCCATAATTCCTAATTGGAAGCCGAGACGAGCCCGGAAAATTACCGAGACTCGTTCAATAAATACAAAGACTTATTTCCTTGCTAACTACACTATCCATTTGCCTAACATGCATCAATAAGTCTCTAATTTAATTACTCTAATCTAATCTATCCACCTAATTGCACTTAATTAAATCTAATCAACCCCTAAGCATCATTAGCATACTAATAAGGGATTAATGAGTAAAACTCACTCGTTTAACAATCCGTTCGAATCGAAACATCGAGAACGAAGCGAGGGTCACTTTTCTCCAAAGTGAGCCTAGGATCCGAGATCAACAAACACCTCAAAACGAGTTTCAAAGTTGCTGTGAAACCCATTTTTAAACCTTCTATTTTGGCTGCAAAAACATAAGAAAACTAGGCTAAAGCAGCGGCAGGGCTCGGGGGAGACAACGGGGATGGTCTCGGGTCCAAATCGGCGGCTTAGGTGGCTTCCTCAGCCGCTCACGATGGCTAGACCGGTTCTGCTTTGGCTTCTCAAGTCACGACACGGCAGCTGGAATAGCGGCATGAGGTGCAGCTAGGTGAACGGCAATGCGCATGGACGATGCCGCGCAAAACGGCAAGGCAAGGCAGCATGAGGCGGCGACGGCAGCTCCGATTTCTCCTACTGGTTGCTGGCGTCAAACAAGCTGAGAGAGAGGGGGAATGGAATGGGTTTGGTTGGCCAAGGGAGAGAGAGAGAGGAAGGATAAGGATGTGGGGAGACAAGGGCTCCACCATGGCTATTTCTTCCACAAGCTTGTCCTCCAAGACCTTTCCTAGCCAAGTATCTTCCTTGGCTGTCATTGAGCCACCAATGCCCACTCACAACTCATGAAATGGTCCATTTTGGCTAGGGGAGGGGGTACACAAATTTGATACAAATTTTTCTCAATTGAACACCCGATCGTGCTTGTTTCATCATGAATCGGCCTCAATAAATTCAATTGACCCTCCATCGATCAAATTGATATTTTTCCTCACCCATATATTCGTCACGCTTCCCAAATTTGCGATTAAAAATAATCCTCGGCCTTTTTTGAACAAAAACAATCCTATGCCGACTTTTTCCCAAAAAGTCTCGGGTTGCAGAAAAATTTTCTAAGACTGAGTCGTCGTTCCTAGAATTTATTGTAACATGATAGAATCTTCAATTTCTGAAATCGGACCTGAATTCGTGGTTAAATTCCACTCGGCGCGTTTTTAGGGTTACCTAGGCTACCGGGTAGTTTTCAAAGATTTTTAGTGCAAATGACCCATGGTCGATTTTCTTCGAGCCACAATGACCCCACTCGACTCATTGGCGACTCTTGATTGTCGTGAAAATCTCGATGATTCAGATACAAACACAGGGTACCAAAACGACAGAAGAATCAATTTAAGGCCGGTCGATGAGAATTTTACAATTTAATGGTGTCACTCACAATCAGCCACACATCTCAGTCAAACAGATCTATCTCTGATCTCAAATCGATTTTTAACTGTACCGTAACAACCTCTGAAGATGAGCACGGTCGATAAGTCGATTCCTATTTGAATTCTCAAGTCTATTGCATTAAAATTCCTTAATAGCTTCCCTGAATAGTCTAGTTATCTCAAGAGTGATCAGCTCTGAGAACAGTCCTATAGGCGCATTGATGAAATGCCCGATTTATTCAATAAAAAATAGGATTAAAAATTTGGGATGTCACAGTATGAGTACTTGGACAAAGGAAGCTTTCTACAATATTGAGCAATGACGAAGAAGAAGCCAAAGAGTTGAGCTGGCGCAAGGGGGTCAATATCATAAAAGGCGTGGCTTATGCTCTTTCTTATATGCACCATGGTTGTAGCCCTCCAATTGTTCATCGAGATATTTCAAATAACAACGTTATGCTTGATTCCGAGTATGAGGCACATGTTTTTGACTTTGGCATAGCTAATCTTCTTAAGTTGGATACATTGAACTGGAGTGCAGTCATCGGCACATATGGTTACGTAGCTCCAGGTAAATTTTTAAAATTGACTACTGATCCAAAGGCTGAGCAAAAGCAATGTCTTTATGCTAATATATATGTCTCCCTCTTTGTGCAGAGCTTGCTTACATAATGAAGGTGACAGAGAAATGCGATGTGTATAGCTTTGGAACAGTGGCCATTGAGATGATCAAGGGAAGACATCCGGGTGATAGCATTTCATCTCTATTAGCTCCAGTCGACATGGATATCTCAGTTGTTTTGAGGAATATATTGGATTCACGCCTGCCTACACCCACTCTAGGCATCAAGGTTGAACTTCCGACCATCTTCAAGCTTGCAGTTGCTTGCGTGTCCGCTAATCCCCAACTCAGGCCGTCAATGGAAACGATTTCTCGGGTGCCATCAGCTCGTTCAACCATTTTCCATGGTGTTCAAAATTCACAAACTGCCACTGATGCTGTGAGACATGCAACATATTCAAGCCATTTACTGGATCAATTTGTAGTAGATTACGTCTGATAAATGATGCTGCCTGTCAACCACATGCAAGAAGGTCTAAGATCTTAAATGAAAATCAGAATCGTTTAAACTAATTGATTTAGTCTCAGCTTTTTTTAATCTATTGTTTGGCTCACTGATGTGCTAACTTTATTTGCATTTAGGATAAGTTTTTTGACTAGCGACAAGAACTTAGTGTTTAATCCATATAAGCATGACGTCAAGGACTACATTCCATTCATACCCAAGTAAATATAGAACTGCCTTTTGTTTTGGGAAAAGTAAAACCTGAACTAACTGGTATATAGTTTCATTTGTAGAGAGAAGACACCTGAACTCAAGTGATATTTCAAATTGTTTCTGTACTGGTCTTAATCAGACTAGTGTCATGGTAGTGAAAGGTAAGTAACCATGTCAAGTTAAATTTTAGAAAAAGTAGCTTTTACATCAATGTAAAGTTGATAATGAATCTAGTGTTATCATCTTGAAAGCAAAGTGTCCTTGTAAAATTAGAATGGAATTTTTATATGAAGTCTCTAAAATCTTGTCCATTGTTTTTCCATTTATACATGGTGAAGAGTTTCAATCATGCGTCTTTTCAGGGTGCATTCAATTAGAAAGTAATTGTTTTTAATCCCGGCCATTTGCCACAATTTTGGGTTTCGTGTAACCTACTTACCTTGTTAACATAACCCCAGAGTGCATTAAATCAGTTCCTATTCTGAGTGCTACATGCATGTTGCTATGGCATGAGTCTTTATTAGAAGTTCAGTAGCTTTCGATTGCTCCAAAAAGAACATGGCACTAGAGGGAATACGGACTTCGTTTTCGTCGGAACTTCAAACTCAAAAGTGCTTAAATTAGGAAGATCACTTATCCTCATTTTGTCTCAAGAGGAGATTCTATTGTACAAATGCTATGTCTCAGAAATAATGCAAGTTTTGTTATGCTAATATCTTATATGTTGTACCTCACCATCCACCATCTTCTCTGTTTTTCAGAATAGTTGACTTATATCACCTTATGCAAAACATGTCGGAACAACCGTGACAGCCTGAATTTTCAGATTTCGTTTTCGATTAAATAAATCGGGCCTTTCATCGATGCACTGATGGTGCTATTCTCTGAGCTGATCACTCACGAGAAAACTAGACTATCTGGGGAAGCAATTAAGAGATTTTAATACAATAGATTTGAGAATTCGATCAAGAATCGACTGCTCGACCGTGTTGATCTGCAATGGTCATTACAGTACTGTCAGAAATCGATCAGAGACCGGAGATATGTCAATTTGATTGAGATATGTGATATAGCTAGTATGCGGAATAAAATAAACTTCAAATAAAACAAAAGAGTTAGGGAAGAGAATAAGAACACAGAAATTATAGTGGTTCGGCTTAATTCAAGCCTACGTCCACTCTCCCACGATGACAGCCTTCTTGGCTGGATTCCAATATGCAATCAACAAGAGATTACAACTTCGAGTGCAAACACTTAGTAGTAGATCACACCAACTTACTAAGTCACTCTCTTGGTATTTCTCTCACGATTACAAACGTTTAAGCTCTCCAAAGACAAGTGTATAATCGAAGGTTGCTCAGACTTTGGAATTATAAATTCTACGCTCCGTCTCTTACTTGCTCATCGGTCCTTCATCTCCTTAAATACTCCTCCACTTCCAAACTAGCCGTTGGACAGCATCCCGGAGAATCGTCTTCTAATATACCCATTGGACAGCTCTGTATCTAGAAGATTTGGTAGCCGTTGAATGATAAAGGTAGAATCCCAAATTGATTTCGATCGCCCATACAAACGAAATCTTAGTTTCCATAAATAAAGCTTCTTCGTATATAAAGTTCTTGTCTTCAATCAAATCAATCTTGATGTGGAATCCAAACCAGATCACTAGCCGTTGTATGATTGGGCTTGAGTTACGATTCATTGAATCTGGATGTAAAGTCTGAGTCTTTAGACTTTACGATATGAGTCTTGAGTCTGGCAGTCTTCAGACTTTGACACAGAAGTCTGGAAATCTTCAGAATATACTCTGGACATGTGTTACGTTCAGTCTTCTGGTCGTCTTCGCACTTTGACAATATCCTTTACATGTTCTATCATCCGCATGGTCTATTACTCAACCATCAAACATGTTAGTAGCCTTTGATTTATTTTGTCATCTTCAAAACATCATAAGGGATTTCCCTAACAATATGTGATCGAAGCGTGGGTGATTCCACCTAATTGCAAAATACTTATCGATCGACACTAAACTGATTTTTCTATCGTTTTGGTACCCGATATTCGCAATTGAAATCTCGAGATTTTCACAACGACCGAGGATCGCCAATGTGTCGAAGATGTGTTTTGTGACTCGAGATAAATCGATCACAGGTCAATTGCACCAAAAATTCCTAAAATTTACCATGTAGACTAGGTTATGCTAAAAGCGTGTCGGATTGAAATTAACCGTGAATTTGAACCCGATTTTAGAAATTGAAAGTTTTTTTATGTCACAAATCATTTTAGGAACGTCGACTCATCCTCCGAAGATTTTTCAGAGATTCCGAGATTTTTACAGAAAATCGATTCGAACGTCGTGGGAAAAATAACTGAAATTCAGATGGGCTAAATTAAAGGAAATTTGGACTTTCAAGCCAAGCCTTTGAGTGTTGAAAACTTGCAGAAATTGTATGAGCTTTTTCCTTGGTAAAATTGGCCATCAATTTGGGGAATTGAGTGAGGGATTTGAGGCTAAGTTAGTGAAATTTGGACCCTAGAATGGGGGGGTGCAACATTGGCATTCTTTTGATTTAATTGTGGATATTAAGGCTAGAAAGAATTGGAGGGGGGACATAAAGGATATATATGAAGACTTTATGGGGGACAAGCTCTTAATGGAAGAGATAAACTTGGTTGACTTCTCCCTTCAGTAGAGTCTCCAGTAAGCTTTGCTAGCCACCTTGGTCTTTTTCATGCGACAATTTTCACGGAAGACCAGTTGCATTAGTTTTCTCTCGTTCACGCCAGCTTCTCTCTCTCTCCCTCTCTGCCAGCACCATTCGAAGCCACCTACCCATCCACGCGATGCCCCACACTACCGCTTTATTGATCCTTGCCCCCCACCAATTTGGCACCAACGAAGCAAGCCCACCGAAGCCCCCACCAATCCACTTTGCCATCCACTAAAGCAAAGCCACGATTCCCTAGCTCCTGCCAACACCTCCACATTTTTAGTCCAGCAAAGTCAATCGGTCTTCAATGCCAGTGAAGCTGTTTTGCTTCTTCTCTCTACCACTCATCCAGCGTCAACGACCATCCGCAGCAGCTCCTTTCCTTCGACTGCTAGCCCAACCCACCAAGCCTTTGTCCATCCCCTACCAACAAAGCCCATCATCATTTGTTTCAGCCCATCGAGCCAAGCAACAACCCAACGAGTTTCACAGGCCAACAGTTGGGCCATTTGAAGCCCGTGAGCTTCAGCAACTAGCCCAGTGGCCCATCTTCTCCAAGCCCACGCAAGTCAGTAGCTATAGCCCGTAGTTTAGCCCATCAACCCAGTAGCTCAACCCAAAGTGGTTCGGTTTAGTTCAGCCCAATTCCAGCCCATCTTGGGCCCGCGAAGCAAGCCCAAACCCACGACCAGCAGCCCTGCAGAAGCCCAAGGCCAAAGCTCAATTTTGCTGAGCTGTGTTGGGCCGGCTTTAGGCCCAGTCCAAGTTTGTCAACGCCACCGAAAATTTGGATTTCCGCTGCTGTCGTGCCATCGTCGCATCGAACCGATTTATGCATTAAACTAGTGAGTTTTACTCACTAAGCCTTAATCAGTAGGTTAATTATGCTTAGTGATTATTTAACCTAGGTTAAGCATGTTTAGGTGGTTAGTTAGATTTAATTAGTAAAATTAATTTAGTTATTGATACATGTTAGGTGGTTAGTTATTGTAATTATCGAGTAAATAGACTCTAATATTTATTTAACGAGTCTCAGTAATTTTCCAGTCTCGTCTCGGCTTCCAATTAGGCTATAACGGGCCTAAGTTGGATTTTTTGCATTTATTTAATATTTTCCGTAACTATTTAATTAATTAATTATTTTCTGAAAATTAGACCAGGATGATCGGTGTCCAGAAAATTATGCTGATGGCAGAGGTTTAATTTGATTATTTAATTGAGCTTTATATTATGTTGATTTCGATTTAATTGTGAAATTAGGAATTTATCTTTAAATTAATTAATTTTGTTAATTAATTGAATATTTACCGTGTGTGGGTCTACAGCACCAGAATTATATTTCTAGATTGCTGAAGCCAGTAGAAAGTTTAAAAAGTGAAATTAGTGTAGTTTTGGTTAAGGCCAACCGTGTACCCACACACGGCTGTTTTATCGGATATGATAAAAGGTGGGAAAGAACGTTGTATTACGTTGGCTCAATGACTAAGTGTGTCATCTAGGAGAAAGACATTATGAGTTGTTGGCTCGTTGAGTTGGTACATCACCTTGGAGAATGCACGTGACCTCGGTGACTAAGTACGTCATCTTGGAGAATGCATGTGGGCTCGGTGATTAGGTATGTCATATTGGAGAAGGCACGTGGGCTCGGAGACTCGGTATGTCATCCTAGAGAATGCACGTGGGCTCAATGACTAGATTTATCATCTTGGAAAATGTATGGTATTGATTAAAATGATCGGAGAATGGTATGATTGATATGTAATCGACTATATTGATTGATTGATAAGTCGATCTAAGTGAATGATTTGATGTGTTGTTATGACTCGATGAGATTATGAATTGTACTAACTTGCGGGAAGGAGACTGAGGCTAAGGTAAGTCTTCTGACCCGTGTTGTGCTTAGGTAGTCTTTATGGCATATTAGCTTCCTAATCGAGTCTTAGAGGGTAGAACTCGTTGAGACATCGTCTCATTGGTTATTGTATAACCATTTTCAAATTTGTAGATGGTGTGGGTAAAGGACCAGGAGCCGGAGTTTACGAGGTGAAGCCCGAAGAATCGGTGATCATGTCTGACTAGTTAGTTGTTAGACAACTTTCTTTTGTAAATGGCTTATTCCTTTTGAAAACCCTTGTGTATAGACCGGTATATATATATTTTTTTTTTGTGACCCGGGAACCACTGTATAACTGACAGCCGGCGGCGTAAACCCAGGGCGGATTGAGCCACCACCATAAACCCAACCTCGGGTGAGTCACGTGAATGCGACACCTCTAGGATTTGAACTCCTCCCCTTTGTGAGGAGGAGAGAGCCCAAAGCCAGTTGTGCCACCGCGGGCGATGGTTAGATCGGTATGTTTATAAAAAGGTATTTCGTGAAAAATTGGTCCTACTTTCCTATTCCATTGTTTTATTGTCTGGGGATTATTCATATGTTTCCGCATGCGTATAAAAATGAATGGATCGGCAATGCATCCTAAAACATCATTATTATACCGACCAAGCAGGGATGGACATGTGCTAGGAGGATCGGAACGTGACAACAACTTCCCTCATGTACTTCATCTGGAAAATGGGAAGACTCTGAGAGCTCAGAGTTTTCTGAACTTGAAAGAAGAAATTATAGTAGACCAATGTTTGATGCCACCCTCGGTCAATTGAAGTAAAACTCAACGTTGTAAAATCAGAGTTTTGAAAAACTGTGTATGAATAGTATAAGGGGGAAATGAGGTGTAACACACCGAAAACTACAGGGATGGGGTGACACAGCCATCCTTCCTTCTAATGGACGTAGCTTAAGACCATGCCCAAAGTCCACTTCCAAAGGTCCCCATCAATAGCACTCTTGCTCTACTTGCTATTAATTAATGAACCTGAAAATGTTGGAAAATAAAGGGGTGAACAACTATAGCTCAGTTAGTAGTATATATCAAATCATATATGAGTTGTTTCATTTTAACAAGCTTTGTGTAATTCAGAAAAAAAAAAAAAAAAAAAAAAAAAAAAAAAAAAAACTCATTAAAATTATCCATAAACATCAATGGTTAAGTCCATTGGTCAATCTTATTAAAATCACACACCAATGGTATATCCATAAATCCATCTCATATCAAAACACATGTCCATCTAATCAATCTCATTACCCGTCACATCTAAAGGCCCTAGAGGTGACTCACAAGATCACGTCATCATGTAGCACTTAGCCCTTGAGTAGTACAAGGTTCTAGAGGTGGCTCTTACGAAATTACGTTATCGTATAACACTTAGTCTTTAACCAACATATATTAATATTACAAGGCCTTAGATATTGCTCTCATGAAATTGCGTTATTATGTAGCACTTAGTCCTTGATTATAAGGCTCTAAAAGTAGCTCCGATTAAGTTACATTATCGTATAGCATTTAATCCTTTAACCGTTCATATCATAGTTGATTTCACAAGTCTTTCACAAATCAATTCTTTCCACAAAACCAATCTAGAATCCGCAATATAAATCAGTTTCACATACCGAATCAAATCACCTTTCATCGAACCATACTCCAAGTCAATGTAATTCTTTCACAAGAAGGTTTTGCAAACCCAAAAGATATCGTTTCACAAACCTTTCATTGAACCATACATTTCACAAAGGCACATCTCACATTATTTTCATAATTTATTTCATAAACCCGTGACATTTCATATCGCCTTTCATAAATGTTTCTCAAATCGTTATAGAACTCATATCATAAACCAAGTTTATATATTCATATATATATATATATATATATATATATATATATAATTCCTAAAACATTTCTCAATCCATTCATAGTTACAGAAATGTAGTAAATGCCCAAACCCCCTCATTGGATTCATAGTCATATTAAGCACAAACAACAATCCTCCAATACTAGAAATCTAATCCAGAAACCAAGCAAATAACTTTTTGCAACATAACCATCTGCCATTTCTCATCCACTTCTCAATAGTTCATAAATCTTTCCATAAAACAATACATATACGCAAACTGTCACAACCCATTTCATAATATGTTTCTCAAACCATTCTTGAATAAACGAAATGTAGTAAATACTTGATCTCACTTTATGTTCTTTTTAGTTCAATAAATATACTTCAAGGCGTGGGTTTTGCAAATCCAAAGAAGATATAGCACCACTCACCTAGAACGAGGCTCCCTCGAATCAACGAACTCGCATTCCTATCATATAAACGAGAAATAACATAAAAAAAAAAAAAAACCAAGTAAAATGCTATCTCAACTAACCATTTGACTAAACTATGCTTAGTCATCAATAAAATGACAACTATGCGCTAAAAAACAGCATATCCAAACCGATTATTCAAGTCACTTGCAACGCGGAGCTTGAGTGCTAAACTTCGTCACGCCATAACTCTTTCCATCGAATCCGGTTTCAAACATGCTTATAGTCAATAGAAAACCCTTCAGACATACTACAAGAATCTCAACTTAATCATCCCAAAATCAAGCCAAAAACCAACAAAAATATGGGCCCGAATTTGCTGGATGCGCACCATTCATCATGGGTGGGAAATTTGGAATTTTTATTTCAGGCAAACCCTTAGCTCAAATTAAGATCCATAAAATCTTATTGCTCTAAAACACCATAAACTATTATTTTTATAAAAATACATGGTTCAACTACTTAAAAATTGGACTTCACTGCTCGATTTTCCCAAAATTCTGAATTTGAGCCCTAAACCCAAAAAATACTTCAATTGGATGAATGAGGGGCACGAGCGCTTACCGGGGATGCACATGCCAAACCCCCTTTCTCTTCTTCTTCTTCTTCTTCTTCTTCTCTTCTTCTTCTTCTTCTTCCTCTCTCTCTCTCTCTCTCTCTCTCTCTCTCTCTCTCTCTCTCTCTCTCCTTTTCTCCTTTAGGCATGCTTCCAGCCAATGGCCCCTTTTTCCCCTTTTATAACACTTCTTTTTCTTTTTCTTTTTTCCCTCTTTTTGACTCTTCAAACATATCTTTTACATGAAGTAACAACTATCCGAATCGAGGCGTAGCGAGATAGTGAGTTATGTTCGCACAATCTTCTTCGGTAGTCAAGTCGATTCAATCTTAACTCTTGAAAGTGCTTCATATTTCAGTTTCAGGACCTTTGAATTGAAAAATGACGGAAAGCACAACATTTAAACTAAGCAAAAAGAAAAAATTGGAATTATAAATGCTAGGAATGCCCGAGTCTTGAAGAAACCTATGCTCTTGGTCAAAGAACTAGTGCTACAATCCAACAGTCCAAGTGAAGAAGTGGGGAAAATTCCAAATAAGAATATGAAGTGGACTCATTTTCTCAAATGAGGACCCAAAGTTAACTTTGTCTCAAATAAGAACTTGAAGTAGCCAAGTTAATCTCAAATAAGGATCTCAACTTGCCGGGCAGCCAAATGTTTGCTGGTGGACAATTTCCAGCAATTAAAAGAGGGGCAATATAGTTCGAAACTTGTAACTGTCTTAAAAAAAAAAAAAGAAAAGGAAATCCCCAAATCGAATTAAGTTTTCCTCGTTTACATTTTCTTCTTCCACTCCCCCGTCGCTCCTCAACTAAATCACCATTCGTTCCTATTTGCTTCTTGCTCGATCCTCATCAATTTTCATCCGCCCCTTGCGAGCATCAGTCTATCATTTCACGTCATCTCTTCTTTCCATGGTTCCGTTGCCCACAAGCTTGGGGCGACCTGGGCAGCAAGGGGTTGTCTCTCTGGGAGGCGCTTTCGTGGATCGCCATAGTCGGTGGTCAAGTAACGGTGATCGCATTTTAGTCGTGTTTTGCTCATCCATCTCTATTGTGGATGCCTTCTTTAATCAGATGGTGTGCTTTTTTGTTGCTGAAATTTTAGAGTTTTGGAATATCTTTCGATGCTTGAGAGCGTGGTGGGAGGAAATTCTACCTTGTATTTTTGGTAAATTTGACTTTTGTTTGCAATACACAGATTGCTAGTTCATCAGAGCTTGAGAAGGCTGAATTCTTTCCTGGAAGTGTTATGAATTCTGTTGCCAAGTGACGATATTGCTTGGAGAACGTGGTTTGCAGTTGATTCGTGAAAGTCCAAATGAAATCAAAATATTAGCTGTGGTGATCAGATGAGAATTCAACAAGTATTGGCTAATTTCTTATAATAATTTATTTTGTGATTCAATTGTTTGGATGTAAAGACCTGAGCACGAAAGTGGTCGAAGGTGAGCAAATATTTTGAGAAAGGCAAGAGCAATAAGACCAATAACACAAACTCTTTTTAGTTTTATTGTTAATTGATATGGATGGATCTATTTTCGAAGCATCTTAAAGTTTAAGTATGTGTAGGTAAACTACGTTGAGAAGATTTCTTGTATTAGGATGTTTCTCTTTGCCATCATATATTGTGGAACAATTCAAGTTTATCTAATGTTGTTTAGTTTGCTATGGAATGTCCTAGCACTTCAGTGTAGTATAGTGGTACTGAAAACAAGTTTATATGAGCTCATCAGTCCAGCAACGAAAATGAAAATATAGAACAGCAACATCAAGAAAAATGACCTGCATAGAGCGATGCGCACAAAAGTCCAACAACACACCAAGTTAAAATGCCCTGTAGCATAGCCAAAGAAAAAATATAGAACATCAATGGACTCTGTCAAAGCTTGTGGAAAGTTTAAAACAAATTTCTTGAGCTCTGTACACAACAAAATATAGAACAACTGACTTAAATTAAACTTAAGACAGCTTGTAGTACCAAAAAGTATCATCATTAACTCATCATTAAACACTTAAATTAATTGAACTTCAATATTTCCTTTACAAAAAAAATAACAGCATACGAATTTACAACCTTAATATGTGCGCACAACGCACGACACTACAAGAAAGAGAAGACATCAAATAAGTTTATAAAACAAACTCCCACTAATCATATGCTATGATCACAGGCCATCCTACTACGGTCAATCTAAAGCACCCAATAAAAGCCGGAAGACTTCACTACTCGACTGATGAATTGATGGGATATTGTGCTGTCAAATATTTACTCAAGACATGATAGGATGTTGTGCTGTTGAATCCACCGGTTGGCTTCTAGAGGAAGAGAGGCTTCGGGCAGACGACAATTTCTTAGCGAATGCTAACTCTTCTCTCTTGACCACTAATAAAAGTACGGTATAAGTGCCAAAACTTGCTACAGAGACACTTAAATACCAAAAGTTACAATATATATATAAGTCTCACTTTTTTTGAAAAATGAACATTTAAGTGCCAACGCCGGTGAAAGGTGCTGAAAATCCTACGTGGCATTTTTTTAAATAATATAACTCGCCTACGTAACTTGTTGGAGAGCTGAGTTAACAAAGAAGAGCCAAAACAACGTCGTTTTTGCCTTGAAATTTAATATAAATATTAATTAAATTAAATTTTGAAATGGGGATGTGATTGCAGGATGGCGAGAGTTGAGCCTTCACCGCCGCCTCCCCATCATCGTCGAGAAAGGCCGATCGGTGATCGTAAGGGGGAGGGTCGGCCAAGGTCTCTGGGCCTTGACCAAGGGTCAACGTGTTGGTGTTTGTTTCTATAAACAAGCATACGTGCATAAGTAAAATTAAAATCAAAAGTTTGATCGCAGCGGAAGTAAAAATGCTTATACACGTGTTTCCAAAGCATTTTCATGCATTTTAACAAAAACGCTTAGAAGAGCTAAAGGGGCTAATCATATTGACCTTGTACCATGCTTCAAATTTGGTTCAGAAGTTCTTCAAGTTCTGAGTGCGAACGTCTGATGTCCTCACAGCAGTAGTTCTGACATTCTTCAAACTCTAGCCACAAATATCTGACGCCTTCTGGTAACACTGATTATGACATTCTTCAAATGCAAAACATCTAATCTCTTCACAGGCTCTAACGTTCTTCAGATCCAGCCCCACAAGTATTGGGCCTCTAGTTCTAACACACCACCAATTCTCACATTGAACAGAAGAGAGAAATTGAGAGATTTCACAACTAAAATTGTGCTAGCAATTGCTCTCGTATGTGAATAATTTTGTTGAGCAATATCAGCACTTTCAATTGTCGATTGCCGATTGTCGATCATCCAGTGATCTACTCTCTATATTACCTTTTATAGCTAGTTCTAATCACATTTAAATCGGCACATTAACTCTAAACTGTTTTAGAATTATTTCGATCGTAACTCCTAATAGACATAAGTCCTAATACCATTACAGACACTAATTCGGGCATTAACTCTATAACCGTTACAGAGCATTATTCCAAACCTTTATTTATAACTGTTACAAGTATTTATTATGGGTATTAACTTTGTAACTATTACAAATATTTAATTTGACCATTACTTTCGAAACTGTTTCAGAGCATTAAATGGTCATCTAAATCTAAAACCGTTTTAGATCATTAAACTGCCCATTTATTCTGAAACCGTTTTAGATCATTAATGTAACCGTTAAGTTCTGAAACCGTTTGAGAATTTAATGTGACCGTGATCTTTAATTTAGCCATTAAGTCTGAAACTATTTTAGATCATTAATTTGGCTATTGATTCTAAACTCACTTCAAATTAGGGTTGTACAAAAGAATCGGGACCCACTCGGACCACCCGGAATCGGACCGGAACAACTCAGAACTTGTGGTGAGGGAATCGGTCCAGTTCTTGGTTCTATGGGTGGATTCATCCACTTGCCCACCCGGACCGGACCGATTACATTAAAATAATACATTAATTTTTAATATTAAAAAATTGAAATTATTAAATACTAAACCTAAATCAAATAACTAAAAAAATTAAGTCAAGATCGTGAAGAAGTAGGGCTCGCCCGAAGCAAAAAAGTCCAAAGCCATCCGAAGCAAGGCTGGCCAGCCCGGCTAGGTAATCTCCAGTCAAACCAAATGGAGAGGTCCAAAAGCTAAAAAGTCCAAAGCGCACCTTGAGTCCTTGACAAAACGCCAAGCAGAAAGCAAGCATGCGAAGAAGCAAGCACATGAAGAAGCAGGGCTGTAGGAGGAGGAGAAGAATAATAGGTCGGGCAAAGAACCAACAATTTCGATCGAAAACTAAAGTTGTTTCGCATCAAGATCGGAGCTTTCGAGAAACCTTGGAACCCTCTCAGGCTAGGGTTCGCAAGGAAACCCTCGATCGCAGCAGGTCCATCCATCCCTTTCTCTAATCGAGGGGATTTTTTATGCAAGGAAGATGATAGAGTGTGAACAAATTGATCTTAATTTGATTTTTGTCACCTTGTGGGGTCGGGCTATGTCGTTGGACGAGGGATTAAGGTCACGGGAAGTGGTTTGTTTGTTTAATTTTTTTTTTTTTTTTTTTTTTTTTTTTGTAGCTAGGGTCCTATAGTGCTTGTCGTTAGATACCCTTGAGCACTTGTGTTATGCAGTTGCTTGTTAGATGTTGTGAGCCCAGTTCTATGAATCTACCTAGAAACCGGATTGGATTGGCGGTCTGGTTCCTAGGTGAATCCATGCAACTAATGGGTGGATCCCGGTTCCAATTTTTCGGAACCGGTCTTTAGCAGGCAGTTCCCAGTTCTAGGTTGGGAATCACCTGCTCGAACCATGCATACCCCTACTTCAAATCATTAATGTATCTATTAATTATGAACTCAATTTAGATTATTAATTTGATCACTGAATATGAACATGCTTTAGATCTTAGATTTGGCTTGTAGAATCTGAAATGTACTTCAGACTTCGTAAACTTTGAAGTACCTTCATCAGAACTTTTATTTCTAGCTCGACTCAATCTGATTGGCTCAATTGCAAACACATTTGCAATATTCTCTCTCTCGTTCGGATGTCATTCTAATTGGTTATGGTGTGTGACATCGCTAGGTTCATCACTAAGCTAGCAACAGGACTTGTACTAACACATTATGACAACCAAGAGAACTGATTGTCCATATCAATATCATGTTCCTACAAGTCATGAGTGAAATCTAGCAATATATCATCGCTATCTAGACAGTGTAAAATGTTTTCAAAACATAATGAACATGTTAGTTTTGGCACCATGTAATTCGATCCTTTTGTCTCACCATGTCCCAATTGAACAAAGGCCATGGAACTATTGGTCAAGCCACCAATTCGATCATATGCCCAAATCTAATGACATGTATTTCTTCAAGACATGAACTGTTCATTCTTGATTGCAATCTCGGCCAATGATTTCAATGCAATGTCATGATTAGATCGCATAGGACACTAATCATGTATATCTATATATAACAAGAAGGCAGATTCCATATTGCGCACGCATGTGGCTTTGTATGTAAACAAACCATGACCATCAAGTATAGAGACGGTTCGATGAAGCATTAATATGCACACTTATGAACCATAGCCATCCAACATACAAGTTAGCATCATGCCTTAGGTCTAAGAACCTTACACCTGACCAAAACCTGAACGATCAAACATTGACCCCGCTAAAAGCTTTCATGTCACCAATCGTTTTATATATGTCACATTTAGTGAACTTGTCCAAGATAAGCACCTGTGTTCTAGCTTGGATATCACAATACCCAATAACTTATGACTCATCATCCCCTCAAGTATCCAATACTGAATAGTGAAGCTTGAGAACATACCAACTTTGACAGGATCATTAATATTATCTCAATGATCCATCGACCGGGAACTGTTTAAAGATTTAGCAAAATTGTAAACTTGTCACATATACTCTTAACACCTTAAGAATATGTTTAGTCATAGCTGATCTTACAGACTTCATTCATATAAATTAGACTTCATTCATATAAATTGGACGATGAATGAAAAAACTTATTTTCCATTGAATAATCCATAACATGTAACTATTACATGGTTGTTTTAGGGCATACAGCTAACACAATGACCCTAATTGAATCTAGAGGAGGGTCGCAACCCTCGCCCCATTAGGGCAAGGGTTTGCGAGGCCCTTGCTTGCTAGTCACCTGAGATCGTCAAAGCGATGATGAGGAGGAGGTGGCAACGAGGGCTGAGCCCTTGCAATTCTACAATTAGATCTCTTTTCTTTTAAAATTTAGTTTTAAATTTAATTTAATTAATATTTATATTCAAATTCAAATTCGAGGCAAAATGACGTTTTTTTTTTTTTTTTAATTTTTTTTGTTTTCCATGTTGGCGTGCAAAACAACGTCGTTTTGCACTTGTCTTGTCAAAAAATGCCACGTCAATATTTTAGTTGAATTTTCTCGCCATTAACACTTAACGATTCATTTTACTCTAATTTTGACACTTAAGTGTACTTTCTCTAATTTTTGGCACTTAAATATCTCTCGTACCAAGTTTTAGCACTATAGGAGTCGGGCCTCCTTGACCATCGTTTATGGTGAGTTTGGAAGGCTTTTGGGAAAGTCTTTAGGGAAATACAAAGGCCTTTGAGTTGAAGGAGTTTTTCAAAATGCAAATTATGTTTAGTAAATTATATTTGTAAAAGTCCATTGTGAAAGACCTTTGATCAAAATAGTGTTTGAAGAAATTAAATTTGCAAAAGACTTTTATTATTTAAAAAAAAAAAAAAAAAAAAAAGGAGAGTTGGCTCGCCAAGGGCTTGGCTGGCAAAGAGCAAACAATCGCTAGTGAAGGGCAAGCAGTCCGGCAAAGGGCAAGCGCTCCAACGAGGTCGCGCGATCATCCGGCGAGGATTGTTGCACGGCACGACAAGGGTCACGGCCCCTTTGAGGAGGGTCTCTGTGTGGCGTGGCAAGGGTTGCCGCGACCTTTGTTGCATCATGCGGCGACCCTTGTCGAATGGTCGTGGGACCCATCACGCCATGACCTCAGTGTGGAGGTCACCAAGGCCATGAGATCTAGGCTGTGGCAACCCTTGTCGCACCATGCAATGACCCTTGTCGAACGGTTGCACAACCCAAATCTCGCAATGTGACCTCCGCAGTCTCGCAACCCTTGTCGCACCATGCGGTGACCCTCGCCAAACGGTCACATGACTCGCTGCTCTGCAACCTTCATCTAGAGGTCACATCGCAAGATCTAGGTTACGACAACCCAGATCACGAGATCCAAGTTGCGGCAACCCTCACCAGATGGTTGCGTGACCCGCCGTGCCGCGACCTCCGTGCGGAGGTCGCTGGGACCATCCAATTTAGTCGCGCAATTGGGGTCATGGCAACTCTCACCGCACTACAACCTCCACACGGCGACCCTCGTCAGAGGGTCTTGCAACTCTAACCGGAATACTTGCCCTTCACCGGACCGCCTATCCTTTGCCAGCAACCACAGATGTTGGTCCTGTTCAATAGAGAGAAGGGAAAAAGATGAAGATGAACCGTTATCAAGGACAAAACTAGAAAAACAAAAGATTAGTGAGGATAATTTCAAGAGAATTTTTTTACTAGCCCCCAAGGCTAGCATGCCGAGTTGCCTTGGGCTTTCGGCCTTTTGAAGACTTGCATTTGGCAAAGGGTCAAAAAAAAAAAAATTGTCAAACACCAAGTATTTGACCCAAAAGGCTTTGAACGCCCAAAGGGCTTTGGGAAGACGTTCCCAAATGCACCCTTAAATCATTTGGTCCCCCAGCTTCCAATTCTTGTGTCCATGGCATTTTGCAATCACATTTCTCTTATCGTTGTTTC
The DNA here is from genome assembly GCA_017140325.1 of Eucalyptus leucophloia subsp. euroa. Taxonomy (NCBI): domain Eukaryota; kingdom Viridiplantae; phylum Streptophyta; class Magnoliopsida; order Myrtales; family Myrtaceae; genus Eucalyptus; species Eucalyptus leucophloia. Next base: position 11,255,214 of record CM029473.1, on the reverse strand, counting down.
TGCTCTTTTCTCTTCTCGAATACTAGCATGGAGCCTGCAATTGTAGCCAAGCGATGTGGTAAACAACTTCTATCACAGTTAGCATTGTTATCGATATGTCGTCTTGCATCACATAAGCTTGAATTAGTAAGAATACAGAATCCTGATGAGTGATGAGAAGATAGTTCCTGATCATTCACCATAATCAACCTGATGAACTCTGTTTTGATAGTCTCGAGCAGCCCTTGTTGTATCCATTTCCATTTTCATCATCGCAGAAGTTGCTTATATTTTCATGCCAATGCTGATTTCTGCAGAATGCACGGCCAAGTAAGTGGAAAGAAACATATCTGTGAAAGACTATGAATTGTGACGACATGCAATGAAGGACTTTGGTTGCATAAGTCGATGACACTGGACACTATTTAATGACCACGTTGATTTTGAGGACATGCTATCTTTCTTGTTATTGAGAAGTAAAATATCGCGCAAACTCATGCTAATGGCAACATGTGGTAGACAAATTAGATCTGGTAATTTACTAGAAATACAAGGCAATCCACCCTCAAGTGCACTTTAAAATTAACAGAGACGAAATTTTGGAAAGAAAGCCGTATCAGGGAACCATCTCAGAATAGCAAAATGCATTCATTGTCCACAAAACATACTCTAAACAGATAGAAACATATAAAAAGATTACCTATATTCGTTGTGCACAAGAGTTAGTCCTCCAGCAGTTTCCTTCACACTTGGATTAACGTGAATCTCCACCCAACCCTCTGGAGATGGAGCATTTCTCACCATAGTTAGCAAGAAATTAGCCAACACTTGTTGAATTTTCAGCTTGTCACGATAGGGAACTACAGTTTGATTTCATTTGGACTATCACGAATCAATTGCAAACCTCGTTCTCTCAGCAATATCATTAATTGGCTAACAACAGTATTCGTAACACTTCCAAGAAAGAATTCGACCTTCTCAATCTCCAATGAACTAACCATCTGTGTACTGCAAACAAAATCAAATTTACCGAAAATACGAGGCCAGAATTCCCTCCCACCACGCTCTCAAGCATTGAATATTTTCCAGAACTCCGAAATTTCAGCAACAGAAGAGCACCTCATCTGATTAAATAAGGCATCTGAATCAGAGATGGACGAGCAAAATGCGACTAAATTGTAGTCATCGTTACCTGGCTGTCGAGCATTGCGACCGATGGAAGCGCCTCCTAGAGAGACAACCCCTCGCTGCTAGGGTCGCCCAAGCTTGTGGACAGCGAAACCTTGGAAAGAAGAGACGACGGCGAACGATAGACTGATGCTTGCGAGGGTCAGGCAAGGAGCGACGAGATCGAGCAAAGAGTGGCATGGACCGGACAGCGATTTGGTTGAGGAGCGACGGGGAAGAGGAAGAAACGTAAACAAGCAGACTTAATTCAATTTGGGGATTTCTCCTCTTTTTTTTCTTTTTTTTTCTTTTGACAATTACAAGTTCCAAACGACATTGCCCCTCTTATAATCGCCAGAAACTGTCCACCAGCAAACATTTGATCAATCGGCGAGTTGAGGTCCTTTATTTGAGACAAAGCTCACTTTCAATCCTTATTTATGACAATGAGTCCATTTTAGGTCATTATTTGAAATTTTCCCTAAATAAATGACTTCTCTCTTATATTTTTTCACTAATTAATGCCTGGTGATGCACGCGTTCTAGTAGTCAAAGATCGGTGATTTAGCAAGCAAAAGAATGGTCCCATTGGAAAAAAAAAGTTTAGTAAGGTGGAGTCAAGTCAACCCCTTACTTCAGCATATATGAGACTCTATATAGACAAAACAGACAATTTGTTAGCAGCTGAAATATTGGAAAATTGTCCAAAAAACTCTAAACTTATTATACTTTTATCAATTCAACCATAAATCTTTCAATTTTGTCAATTGAATCCTAAATCTTTTCACTTCTTGTCAGTTAAGTCCATTCAATTAATTTTGACTGGAAATTGCTAACGTAAATGCAGGCAGTCTCATGTAGGATTGTCGGCGCTAATGTTGACAATTTTTAATAATACTTTATTTTTTAAATATTTTTAATATTTTTAAATATTTTTTCCTTTTTTTACTATTTCTCTTTTCTTTTCTTTTTTGCTTCTTCTTCTTCTTTTTGTCAGTGACAGGCCACCGGCCATGTTGGGCCAACTAACCTTGCCTGCGCAAGCAAAGCACGGCCGGGTGAGGGGGAGCCCCGACAAGAATTACCCTCACCCAAGCGAGACCCAATGACGGTTGGCCTTGCCCAATCTAGCCTGGACAAGGCCGCCTTAGCCTAGGCAAGGGTCGACGTCATTGGTTTTTGCCTCGACAAGGGCTTCCTCACTAGGGCTTGCCCGGCCATGCCTTGCCTATGGTGGGCGAGGTTAGTCAGCCTAGCATAGAAGGAGTAAGAAGAAGAAGTCCAAAAAAAAAAAAAAAATCAGAAAAATAATAATAAAATTTAAAAAATTAAAATATTAGTCAATGTCAATGCCGATGGTCCTATGGAGCACCACTGGCTTCCATGTCAGTAATTTCCAATTAAAATTAGCTGAATGAACTTCATTGGTAAGGAGTGAAAAGGTTTATGATTCATTAACAAAATTGAAAGGTTTAAGACTACGTTGACAAATGTGTAATACGTTTAGGACTTTTTGGACAATTTTCCTACTGAAACATCATAATGAGAAGCACGCAAAGTCCTGAAATGGGAGATCCTTGAAAGCTGGCCTTTCATGAATGGATTAAAGAACAATGGCGGCCAAGCCTTTGTATACATGCCTCTATGTTGATCATCATGCTCCAAAACCACACCAGAAAATCAAGGATTGGCAAAAAGTTCAAGAGGGAAGGGGTGAGTCTTCTACCTCCCGTTGCCCTTCTTGCAATGCTTGTAGCCATTTCACAAGGTGCAATAACTGCGTATGTATGCTATTGTATAATCGCATCGTTCGTTACTGATTTTACAAAAGTGGTGATTATCACTTACTGAGCGGGGGTTTTGCTCACCCCTTTTATTTCCACTTCAAATTTTAAGAATAGAGGAGAGTTATGGATTCAATTTAGGATTTATTTTGCCATTTTTATTAAGTTTATTGTACTGACTCTGAAGGAATTCCAGCTGGGAACATCCATGATATCTTGGACCTTATGATTATTTTCATGAATGCAAGGTTTTATCCAACTAATACATTTCTGAAAATGGTTAATTTAATTAAAAGCTTCGTCCTTTATTTTATGAAAGGAAGGGGTCGTTCCCAAATACTAAATACAGACTTGGAGGGTGACGGTGACTATGACCAAGTTTGCTATTGCCCGTTCTTCTTTCTTACTTTTTTTTATTTTATATAAAGATAACATTCCAGTCATTCTCGTAGAAATACAAGAGAAAAATAATTTCGTCCAATAGCAAATCAAGACAAATCGTAAACAGCTTCAAATTAAATAAGCTCTAAATAACTCAGTAAATTATCAAAACAAGGGTAGTGGTCATGCGCTCAAAAAGTCATCACAAAAGCAGCCACTGATCATCGAATCCGTGTTTACTAATAAGCACCCAATGAAACGTCAGGCAAATATTCGGGCCTTTGGTGGGGATGCTCACAGAGAAAGCCTGAAAGACCTATTACATCCACATTCATATATTGTTGCATGAGAATGGCATTCCCTTGATACCAACATTAATCCATCATTTTCCCAAACTCAAAATGCATGATCTTTTGGCTTCTGTCTTCCCATGAAACAGAAAACTTGTGAATATCAGCCGCCGTGTCTTTCGCATGATTAACGTTTTAATTGCTTATCTGTTCCTTAAATCTTTTTCCACTTACTTTTAAAATTAAAGTTTGTCCTTCAATAGCGTCTCGAGTTTGTCCCACTGAGAACTTTAACTTATAAGAAGGGCCTTCCAATGCATCCAATGGAGCATACTCACTTGATTTTTCTGTCCTCCTATTTTATTTAACTTATTTCTAGATACTTTGGCCTCATCCTTTAAAAAAAAAAAAAATGGTCCAAGTCTTGGTACAGTCTCTAATGTACCTCTCTCTCTGCCTAATGATGCAAATCTGCACACCGCAAGCCAAGGTCGTGGTGCCCAAAAATGCAACAATCTCGGCCGTCTTCACGTTTGGTGACTCCATAGTGGATACAGGCAACAACAACAACCTCATTACACTGGTTAAGAGTAATTTTCCTCCATATGGAAGGGATTTCATGGGAGGAAAACCGACCGGCAGGTTCAGCAACGGCAAGATTCCCCCGGACTTCTTTGGTAGCACCAAAACAATCATGCTTCGATCACTTTCATGACTTTCTGAATATATTTTTCATTTTGAAAACTTGTCATTATGATTTAAGCTTAAGCTACTTCATTTTGCTTCAATTATCAGTGGAACAACTGGGGATCAAAGAACTGCTGCCCGCATTTCTTGACCCGAACCTGCAACTTCAAGACCTCATCGGAGGCGTCAACTTTGCCTCTGCTGGCGCAGGATTTGATCCTCTGACATCGGAACTTGTGGTAAACAAATATTCCTCTCTCGCATTAAGAAAGCTACCTTCAACCAAACAATTCTTTCAACGCTGCTGATGGTTTTTCTCTTTCCTCGGGATGAAATCAGTCTGCCATACCAATGTCTAAACAATTACAACTCTTCGATGAGTACAAAATGAAGCTGAAGTGCTTTATAGGAGAGGAGAGAGTGGATTCTATTGTTGCCAACGGCCTGTATATCGTGTCTGCAGGGAGCGACGACATTGCAAATACCTATTTTCATACCCCGACCCGGATATTTGACTACAGCGTTTTTTCTTACACAGAACTTTTGGTGCGTTTGGCTTCATCATTCTTGCAGGTACTTCAAATTCAATGAACTAGAGTAGCTTTTGATCGTTCGGTGTAACTATCCATGCCATTTATGGCGGTTTGTTGTCCCGATTTTTGGGAAAAGCAATCAAACACCAGTTCTCAACAAGATTTTGATTATCGAACTCATGAATGGGACTCTGCCCATACATAGTTTGTCGAGCTGCACTAGAGAAGCTAGAATCTCCAAGACGAAATGCTAATGTGCTCTAACCAGTCATGTGTAACCACTCTAGGAACTCCACGCAAAGGGTGCTAGGAGGATTGGCGTGTTCAGCTTGACTCCCCTTGGGTGCATACCCTCAATGAGAACTCTGGCCGGTGGAATCAAGAGAAGATGTGCAGAGAATTACAATCAAATGGTTCAACTGCTTAACTCAAAGTTGTCATCTGAGTTGCATCGCCTCAACAAAGCCTTCCCTCATGCCAGGATGGTCCTTATTGACATTTACGGCCTTGTACTCGACATTGTGAAGAGTCCTAGAAAATATGGTAAGATTTGGTACATAGATGTCCTTGTGACAAATTACATATAAACCGATTAAACCTTTTGGACGTCAACGGTGGTTGCCCACTGAACTTCAACTTGGCACCAGAGACAGAGGTCTCGAGCTCGATTTTCTCTCAGTGACAATAGTTATCTTGGCTTTCCCATCGTGACAGGGTTTGAAATCTCAGACCGGGGGTGCTGCGGCTCGGGCCTAATAGAGACTGGGTTCCTATGCAACCAGTGGGATTTCTTGACATGCTCAAATGTCTCAGAATATGTGTTCTGGGACAGCTATCATCCCACTGAAAATGTCTACAAGGTCATGGTCCAGGAGCAGTTGCGGAAGCTCCTGGTCGAGCTATACTCATGATGACAGATGACAACGACTATGATCTTTTACTATGCTCTCCATACTCCGGACAATGATTAATTCTTGTACGCTGAGGAACATGTATAAGTATACTCTTGACATAACGGACATGGTAGATAAACCTGATCATCGTTTGTTGGCCAAGTTCGCACACAGTTTATCGAGTTTTTAAATGACTTTTTTACCGTCATATGTTGAGTTACATACCATCATCTAGCATTTGACTCAAAACTCCAAATCTAGATATTTTCATCGAGAAACAAGCATACCAAGCTCACTCATTTAAGGACCTTCAAAAGTATCTATGCAATTATGTCGCAAATCTATTTGTCATATCCAAAAATCCAAATTCAATTTATATTTATCATCCAATTTATGATCGGAAGTCTTCCGGCTTTGCTGGAATCTGGGCACAGATATATACTTACCTTACATCTTTGCACACCCATTCGATTGGTTCTCTAACAGTCTTACCATTGAATCACCTCTTTCTTTCGAAGCATCTAGTTTTAGTCTTTGGAAATGATACAATCTTGAGCAGGTTTTTTTCATCTTATCTTATGCGTGCTCCAAATTTTTCAAGGGTATCCATTTCAAGCTATATCAATTCTCGAGCAATCACAACCGCTGAAACATCTTCAAATCGCTTCTTGCATATTTTATACCTTGAAAGCCAAACACCCACCACCCAGTATGGCTGGTGTGAGGAGATTTCCTGAGTGCAGGACAACATACTGTACAAGATTTTGCACTTCAGCATCCCTATTTTACTGTCCATTTCATGGAAGATCTGAAAACCGCAGATGTTGACTTCGTTTACAATCCCAGATCTCCTCCTTTAGGAGGCTTGGACTAGCCATACAGTGGCCAGCTAACTTGTTCTATGCCATCGTATTCATGTTTGTTTTTGGTTTTTTCTGTCGTACTGTGTTGGTCATTTGTGTCATCTTCATAATAGTATAAATTTTGATTCGATGTGATAATATGGATCAAAAAATGTCAAGCATGTTGTCTCTGAGCCGATCATAGTCAGCGCATGCAAATGTCTTTCAGTAAATTCTTTCTGCGTGAAAAATTTCACCCTTTGGAGTCGTACTCTATCGTGTTTTGCCTGGCATTTTGTGTGCATCAATTCTCATTCTTAATAATGACTGTTAAAAGTATTGAAGTTTAATCAAATATATTTGTTTTCTTGGAGTATAACACTAACCTTCTTTGCCATAGAACTTACTCATGCTCTTTGGTTTCTATTTATTAGATTTCCAATGCAGCAGTTTCAAAGTGTATGGCTTGTGGAACGGATTTGTGATCGCAGGGTACATACTTTTCTACTGTCACTCATCTCTTCAGTGTTCATCTGTATCCTTTTCCCTCACAGCTTTGGTTTTTTCGGATTCAGCTTTCAGCAGCACTGCAGGAACTGTGGAGATATCGCCTGTGAAAAATGTACCTCGTGCACAGCATCAAAATACTGTCTCATGCATGTAGTGACTTTTGTACATGGATGAACTGCAGAATTTTCAGTGCAGGTATTGCCATGATGCATATCACGCACCAGCAGCTTGTCGCTTTTTACCTTTTGATGTAAAAATCACTGGTTCACGTTGATCTTTGTCTTTTGCCAGGATATTCTTTGTAGTTTAGTTCTAGCTACCGTTTATTTAGGCATTCCCGGTCACTTACCCTATAGTCATCGAGATCCGGCAATAAGTTGCAATAAGAAGGCTTGATTGTGTTGGCGTGCAGTTTGATCATATTCGTTTATGCCGTGGGTCCAGTGTTTCCCATACTGGAAAAAATGAATTCATCGTCGCACGCTGATCTGAGGTTTTTCTGGGCGGTCTTGGGGGACACCGATGCCTATAACCTGTGCTTTTCCTTTTCCTATACGGACCTAAGTGAAAAGCCGATGCCCTTCCGCCACAGGGCATCCAATTGGTCAAGATTGGACAAAGTAAAATGGGGAATGACCATCATCTGACGGAATGCCTATTCATTCTAAAATAAGCACTCCAGCTCTTTCGAGTCGAGGAATCATGCCCGGAACAGTGATTCCAACACGAGACCGCCCCACCAGACATGGCAGGAAAGTACTAACAATCATCCGTCATAGATTTTCCCATTACCAGGCACATGCATATTTTGTTGCGAGAGACGTGCAGGGCATTCCCTCCATGCCAACAATCATCCGTCATCAATTTTCCCAGACTTGGAACGCATGATCTTTCTGGCTTCTGTCGTCCCATGAAACAGAAAACTTGCAAACATCAGCCGCCACTGTATCTTTCACATGGTTAACGTTTTATTTGCTTTATGCTCCATAGACTCTTCCCACTTCTTGCAAAAGTAAGTTTCTGCTTCACTAGTTTCTCAAGTTTGTCCCACTGAGAACGTCAACTTATAAGAAGGGCCACGCAGAAGCACCCAACATAGCATACACAGTCAATTTTTCTACCCTCCTGTTTTCATCTGATTGATTGCTAGATACTTTGGTCTAGTTCCAAAATGCTCACAATCTTGGCACAGTCTCTGATTCTTCTCTCTCTCCTCCTTATGATGCAAATCTGCACACCACAGGCCGCAGTGGTGGCGCCAGAAAACGCAACAATCTCCGCTGTTTTCATGTTTGGCGACTCCATATTGGACACAGGCAACAACAACAACCTCATTACTCTGGTCAAGAGTAACTTTCTTCCGTATGGAAGGGATTTCATGGGAGGAAAACCGACAGGCAGGTTCAGCAACGGCAAGATTCCATCGGACATCTTGGGTAGCACCAGAACATTTACACTTCAATAACTTTCATAACTTTCTGAATATTGCATTCTGAAAATTTCTCTCACTTTAAAAACTCATCGTTATGATTTAAGCTTAAGCTGCTTTATTTCGTTCCATCCAGCAGCACAGCAACTGGGGATCAAAGAACTGTTGCCCACGTTTCTCGACCCGAACCTGCGACTTCAAGACCTCATCGGAGGCATCAACTTCGCCTCAGCCGGCGCAGGATTCGATCCTCTGACATCAGAACTCGTGGTACACAACTCTCCCTTCCTAGCATTATGAAAACGACCTTTCACCAAACCATTCGTCATCAACGTTGCTGATGGTTCCTCTCCTTTTCTGGGATCCAAATCAGTCCGTCATACCGATGTCGAGACAACTGCAACTCTTCGATGAGTACAAAATGAAGCTGAAGAGCTTTATAGGAGAGGAGAAAGCGGATTCTGTCGTTGCCAACGGCCTGTATGTCGTGTCTGCAGGGAGCAACGACATTGCGAACACCTATTTTCATACCTTGACCCGGCTATTTGACTACAGCGTTTCTTCTTACACGGAACTTTTGGCGCTCTCGGCCTCATCCTTCCTGCAGGTACTTCAAATTTACCGAACCATTGTAGCTTTCGATCGTTCATATAAGTATACGTGCCATTTATGTCGGTTTGGCATCCGAATCATTGGGAAAGCAAGAAACAAACACCTGTTCTCGACAAGCTTTCCAACGTCCACTCAAGAATGATACTCTAAGCATACATGGTTCATTGAGCTGCACTAGAGAAGCTAGAATCTCCAAGGGGACATGATGCTAATCTGCTCTAACCTGTCTCACGTAAACGCTCTAGGAACTACACACAAAGGGTGCTCGGAGGATCGGCCTCTTCAGCTTGGCTCCCCTTGGGTGCACACCCTCAATGAGAACTCTGGCCGGCGGAATCGAGAGGAGATGCGCAGAGGATTACAACCAGATGGCCCAACTGCTCAACTCGAAGTTGACATTGGAGTTGCATCGCCTCAACGGAGCCTTCCCTCGTGCCAGGATGGCCCTTATCGACATCTACGGCCCCTTACTTGACATCATGAAGAATCCCAGGAAATATGGTAAGACATGGTACAAAGGTGTCCTTGTAACAAATTAACTATAATCCGATCAAAGCTTTTGAACGATATCGGTGTGGCTGCAAACTGAATCTCAACTCAGAACCGGAGACAGAGGTCTCGAGCTCGATTTTCTTCTCGATGATGATAGAATTCTCGGCTTTCCCATCGTGACAGGATTCGAAATCTCGGACCGAGGGTGCTGCGGCTCAGGCCTAATAGAGGCCGGATTCATGTGCAACCAGTGGAATCTCTTGACATGCTCGAATGTCTCAGGATATGTGTTCTGGGACAGCTTTCATCCCTCGGAAAATGTCTACAAGATTCTGGTCCATGGGGTGCTGGGGAAGGTCCTGGTCGACCTATACTCGTGATGACGGCGGCAGCGGCGATGATCTTTTACTATGTTCTTCACATTATGAGCGACGACTAGCTCGTGTGTTGAAGAACATGCATAAGTATACTCCCGATACAACCGATAGGGAATGATCGATGCACCTTATCATCTTTTGTTGCTTAAATTTAAATACAACTTATCAAGTTTTTCAAATGACTTCGTTTCTATGTCATATATTGAGTATTGAAGTAGCAAATCAAAAGGGAAAAAATCAGAATATAAGAAGTGCAGAATCTTCTCCAAATCAATATGAAGATAACAAATCAAATAGAGTATCAAGGAAAATAGAATATCAACGAGTTGATTATTTAGAGATCTTTTCTAATTTGCTTTTTTTTTGTAGATAAAATTGTTATCTATCTTCATCTTTCATTATAATTATAGGTGACGATATCTCTATATATATTATACAATATATCAATGAAAAGTAACGCTTCATCGATTCGATTTTTGAGTTTCTTTAATGAGTTGCATACCATTATTTATGTGAATTCCATCGTTAAGAACCTTCAAAAATATTCATGCGATTATAATGCAAGTTTATTTATGGTATCCAAAAATTCAAATTCCATAATATTTATCACCCAATTAATAATTACTGCCAGGTAAATTTTTATTTTCATTTTCACTACCAAATCCTGGAAAGTCAATTATTTCAAAATAATTTCTTCTTTTTTTTTTTTTTTTTGGGGTGGGGGGCGGCGCGGGCGGCAAACATATATTTACAGGATAAAACCAGGTGAACCGATTAAAAAGGGCTTCGCTACAAAAAGGAAGTCTGCTGTTCAAAAAAAAATACAAGAAGCAAGTCTGAAAGAGCCGCAGAACGGCCCGACCGTCGGGTCTGCTCGAGTTCAGGCCCGGTTTAGCCGGCCCGGTTCACCAATACCAACCCGCTTCTCCTTCTCCTTCGTTGCGAGAGGGAAACGCGATGCGCGCGAGGTAAGACGGAGGAGGAGGAGGAGGCGGAAACGGCGAGACAGCGCCGCCCAGCTCAGCTCGGCTCGGCTCGGCTCGGCTCGGCTCGGCCCAGCCGCTTTCGGACGCCCGGCTCTCCGGCGGGGACCGTCGCATGGATCCGATCGCGTCGTTCGTCGAATCGCTCAAGGGAGCGGCCAAATCGGGCCAGGAGTTCGTCGCCGGCGTCCTCGACCGCCGCGACGGCTCCGGTCGCCGCCGTCCGGTAACCTCCTGTTCACCCGTCGCTTCGTTCTTGTCTCTATCTCCAGGTCTTTTGCCGCTGCTTGCCTCCTGCGCCTCAGTCCTCCAATCCATTCATCTGCCGCGTAGCTTCGCGCTTCGCAAGATGTGAACATTTTGTGCACTTCGCGAGAGGCCGATGATGATGATGCTAGAGCGGTTGGGTGTTCGGTTTGTTTCTGTCTTTACGGAGAATTAGATAGAAATTGTATATCTTCTTAGTAGAACTGTAGAGAAAGGAGACATTTTTATGTAAGATGATGAATTCCAGGAGCTGGATGAGATTGTATGCTTGTTAAGCTACAGGATTAGAGTGGAATCGCAATTTCTACGATGAGCGTATTGTACGCGATCAATCTGTCTGATCGATTGGTGCGATGACAGTTTTGACTTCCCGTGCAGATGGTAGCACAATTTTCTTAGGAAATGCTGCCCCGAATCTGAGGCTTGTCATCTCATTTTATACTTTTACGTGTAAATCCATGTACATGAATGGTTGGTCCTGCTTCATCGTATGTTTCCATATCTGGGCTTTGATTTTTACTTGGTTTTACTAGTCAAGTAGGTTGCTTTGCAGTTGCGACATTGACTGATATGCAGATTTCCTATGTAGCATAGGTTGTATGACAGGGCTTCATTGTTCTTCCTGTGATTTTGTTCTCAGATTGAAATCTTAAAGCGGTTGCAGAGGGAAGCATTCTCGGATATTATGAAACTGAGGGACAGGCAAGACAAAGTTGAGCGCGTCCTGTCTTTTTATAAGGTTTCCAAGGACAGTCCTTTCCAGGAAGCTAGTACCCATGTGAGGGGGGAGGTTGATGTCTTGGGAGGTCTTCTGCAGATCAATAACGTTGATCAGCAGGATTATGGTGCTTTCCCAGGAGCCGGAATTCAAACTGGAATCGACACGAAATTCACTTTCGAAACAACCCTTCGTGAGAAAGATGTGCTTGTGGCACAGTTTGTTGCCGGTCAAAGGGGCGGAGAACATGTGAATGGTTTTCCAGAAAGCCAACCACTTTCCCTAGCAAAAGTGTTCTACAGGGCATCTCTCAGTGATTGGTTTTCTGTGATGGCAGTCCCAGTTGGAGCTCAATGCAGAGATGTTGGTGTCATTTCAAGTTGTTTTCATCAGGTACAAGCTGTCAGTCAAATTTTCTCATGACTTTGGTTTGATATATTTTTTAATAAAACAAAGTTCAGAACAAAAAATGGCATTCATAGTAGATAACTAGGCAAATAATTTCAGCACTAGGATCTACTTTGTCAAATAGATGTTCAAGAATAAGTAGAGCTTTTTCCTCAATGATGCCATGTACATTGCCCCTCTCCTTCCCAGCAACTCGGTGACTTCTCTGCATTCTAATATGTATTCACGTGATCACACCAGCTTCTTGTTCCCCCCTCAATATCCCAAGTAACATCTTCTATGTGGCAGGGAAAGGGTCTCACCGAATATCCATGTTCTGGACCTCCTCTGATAAATCATCACAGTGGCAGTGCCATCGGACTAACCGTAAGAAAATCAAATATCACTGCTTCGCTTGGTCAATGTGTTTCTGGATTGCGGAGGCATATCGGTTCTCACGGAATTGAGCAGTTGTTTAGTACTTTCGGTCAAGTTGTGTGTCAAATTCCAGGAAAAACAAAACTCTCTCTTTTGGGTCTTCATGAATTTCATAGGCTATCAAATCAACATCTTTCTTGTGGACCCCTTTCAGTTCCTATAAGTTTACTGAAGCAAGACAGGGATCCGACCTCATTTGGAGAATTTTCCAGTCAAACCATGGGAGAGAGCACAGAAGGTTACACCCCATCTGGATCTGTCGCTGTGATGCTGGAGTCAGAGCTGGACGAGGATATAAGACTAGGAGCTTGGATGGAGATGAAAAGGTCAAATCCCAAACACGTAGAATGGGCTGCCAGCTTGTCTAATGATTGCAATGAAGAACTTGGCTGGGGTCTGAGTCTCAGTGGGATGTCTGAAGGTCAGTCTAGATGGAATCGGTTTCAGGCCGAAAGTTATATTAATTTCAACATAGGCAAGAAATTCAACCTGCGCCCTGGTGTTGTACATGTAACTGATGGGAAGGCCGGATTAACAGCTTTTATGGTTCGGTCTAACTGGTCCTTTTAATTTCTGACACAGTCAAGTTCCGATTCTTTTGAGGTAGGGTGTTAGCATTCTTCAGTTATGTTGGCGGCAGATTATTTTCTTTCATTTATAACATGTAATCACTTAGATTATGACCATATAATAGCGGATTGGCATGTTTGAGAGAAGGGTAGGAACCTTGGAAAGCTGTCTAGTTCTGATGCTCTGTCAGAACTTGCAAGCCGGAATGCTGCAGAACAGCTTGTCATTGAGGTGAAATGAGAAGGCCATCGAATAGCACACTGCATTGATCATAATCGAAAAGTTTGATCAGAATTAAATGGCGACATTTCACCTCAACCAAATAAAAAGATGAAAAAAAACTGACTCTGTGATACCTATTTCTCCTTTGTGTTTGCCATTCTCTATGGGAGCTTCAGTTTAGAGTCGATTTCCTGACATCGATTAGGGACTCTTGCATGAATAGTTGGATGGGACTAGTATGTTTCAGTATTAAGAGATCTCTTTGTTGTTCAGCTCGCTTCATCACTTGCCAATGCCACGTGATAAACAAATGCGACTAGCAAAGCTGTAATCCCCTCATCTTGCTTGGTTTCTCATGTTTGTCGTAGCAGGGCCGCTTGTGTGAAGTTCTAATTTTGGTTGGAACTGTCAAGTATACAAAGAAATGTGAACGAAAGAAGCCTTTAACATTTCCAATCTCCATAGAGGAAAATATACCATACGACCGGTACCTGTAACCAGATTAATCATTTTTATGGTGCCTGATTATGGAACTTCCAATAGACAATAAAATCATAACCAATTGAGCTTATTATTAGCTCAATCTCTGATCAATTCTCAGCGTCTTTCAAGAGGTTTCTATACTTCCGGCACTAATCTCATTATAGTCGGGTGTCTTAGTTGGGCTTTTCCACTACCGGAAATAACTGTCAGCCTACTCGGACTATTTATTCCTGCAGAGAGAGAGAGAGAGAAAGAGGGAAGGTAGGTGGAGTGATCTCAAGAGGGCTGTTGGGGTCCCGGGAGACCCTTCATTGTATCCCTACGATGTAGCATGAAAATCAGCATTTGCCGTTAAGATGAGAACATTCTCTTTTTATCCTAGCCCCTCCAAAAGTAGGATCCACTCGCCACTCTTCAACCGAACTGGTTCTTCGATCTTTTTGGCGGCTCGCATTTCGCTCCGCGTAATCTTCTTCCTTGACCCCCTCTAAGTCCGCGTGCTCCCGTGTTTATACGATCATTTAAACCATTTGCAAAGCATCAATTTTCTCATCTCCGTCTGCTTGAGCATTCTACATTCACGGTCAAAATCTGCTTCGCCCAGGTTATGTTGGCTCGTTCATCAGACAATGCAAATTCAACGTTTTCTGGTTTGCTTGCAATGATGTTTCATTGAAAGCTCAATCTTTGATGAAGTTTTCGGCCTCTGTATTTTTCATATATGGATGACAAAAGCATGCCTTCTGCGATTAAAGCTCACGGGACACATTTTCTTCCGTTGGGTAGAGAAGAATCTCTCTCCACTCTCACCTTTGGTGATGTTCATAGGCAGATGGGGAATCTTGGCAAACCCTTCAACGGCATGACTTTAAACGAATTAACTAGAGTCACACCAGCTGAAGAAGGCCTTCAGCTGCAGAATCCTAATTCGACCCCTACCGTCTTCCTCGGAAACTTCAACCTGAATGAGACGCTGAATAAGAAACCAGAGGAAGATGTTTGGGGTGAGATTGTGGATACTGAGCAAGTCGGCTCCGTAAATAACCCGTCCCTTGATCCACAGATGACTCTTGGAGAAACCACACTCGAGAATTTTCTTGTCGGTGCTGGCGTTATCAACTTGGATGTCCAAGAGAATCCCATCAATCAGGAGCCAACCGCGGCAATTGATCCCATGACGGTGGTTTCGCAGCCAATGGACTGGGTGCAACTTCACATGGCTTCAGTCCAACAGCAGCAGCCATTGGTAGTGCTTAATTCGAATTTCAATGTTTCAAGTTCTGCCTACGAGAACCAAGGTTTTGAAACAGGTTATGCAGAGAACCAAAAATCTCTGCCCATTTCAGCGCCAGCCATATCTGCTACATCACCTGATTCTCAGGGATCTAGCGAAAAGAAGTATAGATACTCAGACGAGGTCATGGATAAGACCGTAGAGAGGAGGCAAAAGAGGATGATCAAGAATCGCGAGTCAGCTGCCAGATCAAGGGCAAGGAAACAGGTTAGCCACGTGATTTGAGCTGATGGTTGTTTGTGACCTATTGAAATCTTCTACTTGCCACCTTCAAAGTTGTGTTTTATCTTCTGAGCTGTATTCCTCCTGTGTTGATGAAGGCCTACACCAACCATTTGGAACATCAAGCTCTTCGCTTGAGGAAAACAAATAACTGGCTCAGGAAACAGAAGGTATAATTTTCGCGCCATCTTTATTGACAAAAGATAAATGACCTCTTGATCTCCTTTGGCATGACATTGTATGAAACGGAATTTAGAATTTCCATCCTTTATGCGACAAGAATATTGGCCTTTGTTCAATAGTTTCTAAGTCGATCATGGAGTTATTTGGGAAAGGATAGAACGACTACGCTCTTCATGGCATTCTTATCGTGGATCACAGCTTTGTTTACCTATCACTGTTCATCTGTTTTGTCGCATCTGTTTGTCGCTGGCTAGTGGAATCAGCGGAATTGGACCGATTAGATTTATTGAACTGCCCTTTTAGAGTCTGAGATTGTAAGACCCATTAGACTTATTCAGGTGCGTATGGAGGCTAGGTTCTGCGGTGCCTTTTATTGGGACGTGGTGTAATCCAACTTCAATATAGTAAAAATCCGTTTCCCTCTCAAGAACAGAAGCTAGTTGCTGAACGACATGCATTGTCGCGTGCATCTCTGTTTCTTAGTTTTGCACGTCATTCGCTGCATCGCTTTCGCTCACAGTTAAAGAATCACTAATTTCCTCTCCGGTCGGGAATTTCCAATCCCTTGGAGAATTTCGGCTTGCTCATCATGGGGCGTTCTGTTGCCTGCATCATGGAAGAACTCAAATGTGTTTTTATTAGATACCACACGACCGCTAGATTTTCAGTATCATTTTTCCCTTTGTGGACTCTCATTTGGTAAATGTTCGTAGATATGCGACTCTTGGGGAGAAAATCAGAATTAGCAAGCACGATAGAATATAGACACATTTGTATGCCTCCAGTAGAGAGGTTCCTTTTGTGACGTCTTCAATCATTTCTCCATGGAAGAATTTCCGCTCCAAGTCCTAATTGGGCAAAAATCGATGGGTCGTCTCGGAATTTTGGAAGGGTTTCTTTGTGCCATAAGACTCCAATTATGGTCTCTGATGTAGGTGCCCTGGGTTTCCAACATGAACTGTGTAAATGTTTCTCTTAGGCCAAGGTAGTTGACGATTCGACCATCCTTAAGTTGGTCATCAAAAGTCTGTCCGGCTGAAATTCAGTCGTGGTTTGATATCTCGTTGCACTTGCACTCCTTTCAATCTCGTTATACATACTTGAAAGGATTTCATTTTCCTACTCAAAATCACTGAAAACGTGCGTTCTTACTAATTCTGAAATTTTCCTCTTGCGTAGGAACTGGAGCTGCTCTTTTACTCAGATTCGAGCTCCATGCCCAAGTACCAACTGCGGCGCACGAGCTCATCTCTTTTCTAGTATATATAAAACATAGAATATGCGATTTTTTATTCTTTATTGTTTCGATCTACTTGAGTCATAAGATTGGTTTCTGGAAACTTCGCCCATCAAATTTTGGAAAGAACTCGTCAACCAGTTTTTGCTGCTATTGCGGAAGAAGACATACCAATAATAGCATCACTTTAAAAACAAACAGAAAAAGTGCTTTTTTCTGGGTCTCAACCTGCTGGCTTTTCATGTTCTTGCTCTTACTCAGAAGCATCTAATGCCCAGAATGGATGTTCAGCTCGGAACAGACATATAGACGTCTCTGCATGTTGATGAGTGATACATCATGCAGATATCAGGCACATTTCCTTCGCCATCAGATCCCAAAAGCAGAAGGTATGTTCTGCACTTTTGGGAACCCCAAGCAGGCATATGCAGCATTAAATACAGTGGCTCCTGAATGAACTCATCACAGCTATCAGGATTCCCAATTCTTAGGTGCAAAGCTTCCTAGGAAGACATTGTGACAACTCCAGTTCTTGAAAGGTCACCACGAACGACTGCATTTCTCGTTCTCTAGTTGTAGTAGACATTGGCAATCCAGCCACGGTTCTACAAGTTTTTCCACGGGCAGGTTAACTTAAGTTGGAAAGAGGAAAAGAGGCCCATTCAAATTCCAGGCTCCAGCCCCCCACGAAAGATTCATCGAGTATAGCATGACCGTCCGCAATTACGGTTGCTCGTTATCTTAAAAGAAATGGTGGCACAAATACGGATCTGTTACAGACAGAGATCAGACAGACCTGCGCAAAACTATTCAGATTATGATATTCAGCACAAAGTGCCACTGCCTCAATCATCACATTTGTTCCAAACATCACATAAATTCCCAAGGGTTTTGCAGGCTCGCTGCAGAAGGGCATGAACCTTACATAGATCCACTGAATAATGAACATAGCTTGCTTCACAAGGCATTATGACTTCAGACAAAATGAAGATGGCAAGAATTATCAGGAACATAAGTGAATTTCTTTTTCTTCAATTTAGTCCTTGCTGCAGGGGAATGTAAATCTTCGAGGTGTAGTCTAGTTAATATGTGTCAAGGAGTTACATGATCCGACAGATCACAGAAAGAAACTTTGCAACCAAATTAGTGACTAGAGACAACCCGTTTGTATTTACATGTCAACACCTAATTCCTATCCACACATATTTACAACAAGCAATGCTCATTCCCTGCATTGAGCAAGTGCTTTTCTTGTATGCCCTTTCCATGACGAACCTCCCACCTGTAAAGAGAAGATTCCAGAACCCTTATAAGAGAGCAGCAGAGCTAGCTCTGACAGAAAAACAAGAGAAACCTGCATAAAACAGCCAAGCAGATGTTTCACATGCTGTAGTAGCTTATAATGATGCAACAAATGACTTGACAATTTACTTGTCTGAGATTTTTATCCTTTTCCACAAGGTTTTCTTTGAATCAATCAACTGATGCATAAAAACGATTGCCAAAAGGTCCGAAGTATACTCACACAGACAGAAGAATCAATGAAGAAACGTAGAAAAGTCACATCTCTATCATTTACAACAAAAGTCAAGAATCTTGTCCTAGAAAGAAAAACTTACCAAGATAAAGGGTTATAGTCAGCAAAGTATCTTTAGTGCATCTTAAGAAACTCTGACTATATAATTCAGGGCCTGAATTGAGACTCAAGAAAATGCAGAATATGACCAAAGTGTATCAATCAACTGAAAGGAAGAAAAAAAAATCCCCAAGTAGAAATCTGTTTTTTAACTCCAACAAGTTTTTCTTATAAATAAAAACAAAACAAAATGCCTACTGAGAAGTCATAACACTTAAAACTGGTTCTCTTTCCTTCTAAGTCTTTAAAGGATACTTTTAACACATCTCACATACTTTTCAAAAGGCAAAAGCACAAACCAAAAGCTCAGGCACATGCTTTTAGCTTCTACTCCTGGGATTTACTTATTGGCTTTTCACTAGGTTCCAGTGCCAACAGCTTCAAGTTCAATTCAAAGCAAAAGCCAGGACTAGAAGACAGTGCGAAAAGCCCTCTTAAACAGGCTAAAAGTTCTGCATAAATTTCGGCACAAGTGGAACCTTAGCATTGATGTTGCATAAATACAAGGGCCAGTGAGAGTGCTGATCACTGTAACTCAACAACATCATGGAATAAGCAAAGAAGTTGACCAAGGCTAAACTTGTGGGAATTCACAGAGGCCAAAGCTCCTGCCTGCTTCCACTTTGCCAGGCATGATTGAAAGAATGATAGGTTCCTTTCTACATATTTTAAGTAACTGACAAATAAAGTGCACTAGTGTGGTAACTTACATAAGGTAGGAAGGTTGTTCGGTTGCCAAATCATTTCTTTGTGGCATCAATAAACATCGCTCGGGTCCAATGCTCAACATCCTCATTGTGTGATGGTGGCGGAGGAAAAGTAGGATGTTCCACTAAATCCCATCCATCAATAAGAGACTCATTCTTTCCCATATCCGACAAATCAGTAGCATAAAGAAAGCTGGCAGTTGAATTAGGAGGATTGGCATCACCGATGTTTTTCTGCAAGGCACAGCACGCTCATCAAAACCAGCGAAGGTGTAAACCAACCAAGATTATGCAAAAGGAATCTCATCTTTGGAAGCTGTCCTCTGAACATAAAAGAAAAGAGAAGACATATTGGTAATATCAGTTCTAATCACATAACCATGAATTTATACAATAATCTCATACTAATTCACCAAAAAAAGGGTCAAATGATATCTTAACAACAGTTGTAATAGATAGAATATAACTCTACCATAGAAATCAATTGCATTGCATATCATGGCACACAATTCACATTCACAGTCTCGATCTTTTTGCATATGACATCACCACTCCCTTTGGCAACATCCACTAATTCGGAAGGGGGAAAGTATAGAGAAAAGACAGTTCTTTTCTATTCTGTTAGTATTAGATTAGTATTAGTTTGTGACACCAATAGCGAAAAATAGATTTAGTGATCACAATTGCCCACCATCTTAATGTAGCCAAGAGAAGAGGGGGAGTGACGGTGTAATTAGCAAACCTGTCCCACATAGCACAATGAAGGCAATCTAAGTACCAAATCTCAAAATCATTTTAAGATATGCCAGTTTTAATTCTATGTAAGCAAAGGTCAAGTGCAAAAGGATCAAATTTCAGAATACAAGTCAGCTATAAGTACTCAAATAATATAAGGAACTACATCAATATGAATCAACTGTGAAAATCTAAATACATTCTCACTCATACCACAATAGGAAGCGTATGTGCACTTTCCAGTAAAGTGCTTGATGTGATAGCTGAGTTCACGTTCCACACGGACTTATTTAACTGTTGAACTTGCTTACTTGATCTGCAAATCAATGGAGATATAAAAGTGAGACACGAATGCAAAGAAAATGTGGCATATTAGCAAAAACTAGTACTGAGTTTGCATAATGGCCAATATGCAGAATGCTGCATTTACAGAATAACATATAAACTATGTCACCTGACCTCAAAGTCATGAAGTCCTCTAGGTTCTGGCACAAACTCCAAGTTACAAGTCAACTTTAAAAGGAAAGCTTTTAAGTTCCTGACAAACATATCTACTTCTCATCTTTTTGAACCAATATACCTCCTATCATCATCATCTCATCCTGTTCAACATGGTTATTACTGAAGAAACAAGTGATCTAACTCTGGCATATCCATACAAGTACACACCCAG
This sequence comes from Eucalyptus leucophloia subsp. euroa, assembly GCA_017140325.1. Taxonomy (NCBI): domain Eukaryota; kingdom Viridiplantae; phylum Streptophyta; class Magnoliopsida; order Myrtales; family Myrtaceae; genus Eucalyptus; species Eucalyptus leucophloia. The sequence continues at coordinate 11,234,483 of CM029473.1, read as the reverse complement.
AAAGGTGACAAACTAACTCAAAGTCAGACTGAAAACACACTTTCGACTTTCTTCATTGTGCTAAAAGGCAATGAAAGTGTGTACCTTGAACAAGCCATCTTCAGAGAAATTACAGAGCGAACTTCCTTCGAAGAGTGTATGCTCAATAATTTAGCAAATGCCTCAAAAGTAGACGCCTCAGAAGGGACATCTAAACAGAGAGAATTGAAGCAATATGTTGTGATGCATGCCACACTTTTCTTCAAAAGGGATATTCCTCTCTGCAAATCCTTGTGTGTTTCGACAGAATGAGGAGAAGCAGAAGAATAACTAAAACTGCTACTTCTACAAGAATCAAGCTGGGCCTTTCTCTCTGACTCCATTGAAGCAACACCGAAATTACTTGAGCTTCTGTCTGACCATGAATTTTCTCCACTAGTGGAGCAATAGTTTTGGCGTGGTATGAAAAGGGGATATTCATTGCTGCAAGGCACACAAAAATTTCAGACAAGCAAGCTTGAGCACCCAAGTTGTCGAATGTCATTGCACAAGAATCTACCTTCGAGAAGATGGACGAGCATCCCAATAAGAATCTCGTTGCCAAATTCGAGAGCAAGAACCCTATTATACAAAGGGGAAAAATATCAGTCAATCAACATAAAGAGTTTATTCTTAATTAAGAGACATGGAATCATCCTTTTTTTTTTAATAAGATGTGAGTGAAAATGTTTGGAACATTTAATAATGAAATATAGTATTGCACTATTAAAGAAAAACAACTCCAATTTCCATTCCAAGTCAAGACATATAGCCTCATGAGATCCAGGGGTGGAAGAAACCCTAAAATTGATATTAAATCAACATTACAACAAAAGGGACAAGTATCAATCAATCAACAAAGAGAGTCTATTCTTAATTAAGAGACACAGTAATCCATTTTTTAATAAGATATCAGTGAAAAATTTTTGGAATGGTTCATGACGGAATATAGTATTGCACTATTAAAGAAACACAACTCCAATTTCCATTTCACTTTTTGACACATATAGTATCATGAGATCCAGGGGTGGAAGAAACCCTAAAATTGATATATATCAACATTATGTGAAACAAAGGAAAGCCCACAAATACAGCTAATTCTCAAAAGAGAATACAGGCATTGCAACAATAAAGCAAAGGTAAGTAATATAGTTAGCATATTTATTCAAGCCTTCGCAAAAGTAATGCTGATGCATATCTTCACAAATGAATTGAAAAGATTAACAAGTATTACTTTTGAATCACAGCTGCCTTTCAGTTCAAGGGCAAGAGTCCAACTGATAGGTAACCATCAGAAAGAACAGCAAGCACTTTTTAATGTTCTCATTTCCTGTCTATTTACATGCCTGTGTTTGGTTGGGAGTCCAAATTCATTTTGTATCACCTTCAAGGATCTTGTATATAGGAAAACTATTTTTACTGTAGGCCAAATGCTGAAAGGAATAAACCAAAACAAAGATGTGGAGAGAATCACAGATAAAACCCAGTGGAAAAGTTCATGTTGTTCAAATTATAAAACTGTCCTCACCGCAAATCCTGAGTTGTGAAGTGCTGGTGCAGCCAAGATCTGAACAACAATATTAAGAAGTAGAACCATGTATCTGTTATGCAACAAAGTAATTAGAATGTTAGTTTAGAGAAACTCACGTTGTTGAGAAACAAGACACTATCAAGGAAGGACTGCACTAATCATTGAAAACCAAAAGACAAACTATGCCTGAAAGAGGGCAAAAGTAAAAGGTTAACTAGAACAGGAGAATCTCTGCAAGTTTTTTGCCATATCCATAAATTACCCCAATGAAGCACCAAGCTCCTCTGAAGGAACAGAGTGGGGATCAAGTCCTCTAGGTAAACGTGCATTGCAAATTTGATCAAATCGACCAATGGATCCATCTTTCCTTTCCCCATCCACAGTCACCTAAGGCATAAATCATAGGAACCAATCTATTAAGATAATAGTTATGCAACAAAGGATAACTATCAAGTGTTTCACAATGATTTTCGCTAGGAATACACTTATTACAACAATTACACTGGCAATGATATGAACCACAAAATGAAATCTATATAGCTCCTTTCTGACAAAACTTAGGCAATGAGTAGCACACTTCCTAAGAAAATCTTTGAAAGTATTAACCAAAAGTTATTGTTTGTGCACATTAACAGTCGGATGCAGAAAGGCAAACATGCTAAGCCCAAGATTAGATGTTTAGCTGATGCCATTTTTAATTCAAAGTCAGCTGAAGCTCCATGAGAAGCAATCTTCAGGATCATCTACTATAAGCAATGACAAACCCAAAATCTTTAGAGCTCAGAGAGAAAAGCCAAACACTCTAACTAGAAACAGCTACCCAGCAATGTTCTTTTCAGGTACGACCACTATTCCAGTCCATGTTCTGTGATGCAGCTTTGCCTAACAGTCCCCCCAACTGAGAGTGATCGCTGTGCATGTGGCTTCAGTTGGTGAATTCTCAAGTTTTAAAATTTTTATGCCATCATTTCTCTCATTCAAAGACACCATGATGCAATAATTTCATACACAAACTCTCTTTATCAAAGATATACATAACATTTCACTAGTTGTTACTCAACCTTTTCACTCGAGAGATGGAAAAGGACCTTCGTAGAGCATAACAAGACTATGGTGCATTATCAATACTCGCAGTTTCTAATTACTCATTAGCAAGCAATTACTATTTAAGATCTTACTCGACGTTGGGGGAACAATTTGCATATCTGTTTTATGACCACAGACTGTTTGTGAAGGCGCTCTGAGGTAATAGCCATCTGCAAATAAGAAGACAAAATATTTTAAAACACCAAAGCTTAAACAGCACAGAAAGCATACCAGGAATGTAGATCAAGGATTCCATATCGAGGCTGAAAACTCTACTCCAGAGTTACATGGCCGCCTATGCTAATCCAAAAAATAAATCTATAATGTCCATCAAACATTTATAAACAATCTCCAATAACATAAGAGCTTATTTGTGCACAGACACGGTTGTCGAAAAGAACTAGTGCATGCATGATGTCAAAGACTAAAAGATCAATCAACTACAGGAAGCTGAGAATAGAAAGCTGAAAGATGCCAAAGGAGTCACCACGCATTTAGTATGTCATAGGGCACAGCGAAAGTAAAATTTAGATAGAAATTATCAAAATAACCCCACTCCAAGAGAGCAATTAATTATATATCACAAAATATTTAAAATAAAAGGTAGCTGGATTGATTCCTCACAAGTCCCAAGGTCTGTGTGTTTATAAGGTTAGGATAGAGCTTCTCCAGTTGTTCCACACGATTCCTATCCAACTGCATAGAAAAGCCAAAAGTTGACCATCTTATGGTGCAACAGAAACACAGTTTGCTTGATACTGAACGTGACAAAGAACGCTCCCAAAGTAAATCTGAGAATGAAAATATAAAATTAGGAAAACTGGTTGCACCTTGGATAGTGCAGAATCCAGCATTCCATACTTTGCCTTCAAATCGTTTGACAGACTCTCGACCTTAGCCTTCCCTGCAAGTCATCCTTTAGTCTCACATCTTAGGAAGATTATAGAGCCAAATCTAATACACTGCACTCAAAAATACCTTGAACGAGTTGTTCTTTCTTGCGATAAAACTTTTCCCTCAATTTTTGAAGCTTCTCATCCTGTGTCGCTCTCCAATTATATTGATCATCCGCCTTGCCCTGATGAACAGAACAAAACTTCAGACTGACTATAACAGCCATGTGATCTTACAAGTACCGAGCTGTCACCAGCATTACCACAAGTGGAAAGAACGCTAATCACACAAATATGACATAGAAGAGTATGATGGGTCCCATCTCCACTGTGTATTTTATAAGTTGTGAAGGCAACCTTCAAAGGGTGACTACATCCCTGATGAACCGAACAAACATCAGATGAATTGGAGTACACGTGCCAACAGACAATTCATTGCTGTTACCAATAATTATCAATAAACGGCAATGATCTCAAAGTGCCCCAGCCTGTTACATATAGATGGCTAACCAGCCAGTAAGATTAACAACGTTTTATCAACCTCAACTTAACAAGTGCCATGAGGGCCTGTGATGGGCAAGAACAACACAGTGTTTACATAACCATTCTTATTCGGCACTCTATCAGCACCACTAACAGATACAAAGCATGTTACGAGTGTCAAGAATGCCATTTTAGAAAAGGGTAGCAGAGAACAGTAAAAGAAAAATCAAAATTCTAGATAGCTTAGGACTCAGGAATCAAAGGGTTCGTGACAAGACCATTCTACTTAAACAGCTGAATCAGCATCAATTAAAGAAACAGAAAAGAGGGGAAACAAAAATTCGAGCCCTCGCTCCTACTTGCTTTATTTCTTTTGGTTTCCCGGAAGCACACACGAATGAACAAGAGAATGCAGTTGTTTCATACAGCAAAAATCAAACCTTTGCCACAAGCACTTCGCTCAATCTCGAATATAGCGCGTCCCGGCGGCTTTTGAGCGCTTTCAGACCATTGCTGTACTCATTCAGCCTGCGCACAAAAGAAAAAGCACCTCCATGAAATTGCACACCCAGCGAATTCGCAGCGAGATAACCAGCCATCGGCGGCGAAATTCAGGCCCTAAAACCGAGAGAATTCTAAAACGAGAACCCTATCCAAACACTTCGACACGTTCCACGAACGCGAAATCGCCGTCCACGAACGGGGATCCGAGATACCTGTAGTTGACGCACGCCGTGCAGATGGAAGCGAGATTCAGGTTCTCGCAGATGGCGCAGGTGCTGGGCCTTCGGGTCATCGTCGCGAGCGGCGGCGGCCGACGGCGATGGGATCGCGCTCGAAGAACCGCCCCGAAAACCCGGACCCGAACCCGACGGAGCCCTGCCGGAAGCAGCCGCCGGAGGAGCGTCTGTCCCCCCAGGATCGAGGAGGCGATTCACGGAACGGAGCCCGATCGCGGCGGAGCTCGATCGGTTTCGAACACGCAGTCGAGGAAGCAGAGATGATCCGCAGCACTTGCGAAGCTTCGATCGTCGAACATCGGACGATCGCGGGCGACGCTTTTCTGCCTTGCTTATGTGATCTTATTTGATTGCTTTCGCGTTGGTTTATCGCTCTATTTATAGTCTCTCAACCCGCCCCAAGTAAAACGTGCAACGTGTAAGTAAACTTTTAATTTATTCGACTAGTAAAATTTTAGTTCATAAAGTATATAAAATTAACTTATTAAATATGCTCTCGAATTTGAATTAAATAAAAAAAATAACATTGAAACCTACCAGTGGGTAGTTACATTGATTGAAAATCCCTCATTCATCGCTGAGATCAAAAATTCGAAACCCGCAATTTATAACTTTGTAAGTGGGAGCCATGAGACCTCGAAAGGGGGTCCGACGAATCATCAATTACCAAAAAAAAAAAACATAACATTTAATATTTTAAACTAAATTGAATATTTATCAAAAATTCATGGTATTATTGAACAAATGAAAAGTTTGGGGATAACATTACATGGTAGATTAAAATTCAAGATCGACATATTCATAGACAACATTATATATTGAGCCAAATTTATGAGTCATTTGTGTAATTATTGCTTTGTAAAACGACTCCAAAAATGTCAAACTACAAATTCACAACTTAGTTGAGTTGGATCGGATTAGGCAAATTTTAGGATGCCATAATCTTTTATATGGATTTCAATTCATGTATTGACTTTGACAAGTTATAATAGGTTTTTTATATGATTTTTTATCAAACTCACTCGATCTATAAAATAGTTACTAACATACAAGATATAATCAAATATTACTTTTGTGTATGTGCAAATGTTATTTCTTACGTGTATATATTAATAATAGATTAAAAAATTCTAATCTTGTAAATTTTGTAAATTACAAAATCATAATGTACCTAGCATATTGAGTAATTGATTTTCTTACGTGGTCAATTTTTTTGGCAGGACATACTAAATCAAACTTATTTTATTATATAGATATAGGGTGAGACTATATCCTTAAAATAACAGATAAAATTAATCTAATCAAAAATGTTATGATTTGAAATGATGTATCTAAATTCGATTTTTTAGATTTAATCAATTGCTTGGTCCCCTTTATTGAGTTTGTAGTGAAATTCAAGAGTCAAAAGTAAGATTTGTGACAATCATATAATCATCGGTAACTTTTTCCATGCATGGTCATTAAGTTTTCACGAGGGATAATGTCACCATTAATCGCTGCATTTTTGAATTTATTCAATATCATCCCAATACCTTTTCTAAACAGACGTGAAAAGGGGCATTTTGGTCAATTGAGGCAGATCGTCGGGGCATTTCCTGCCGTGGAAATAGCAATTCGGGAAGTCGCGGCCTGAACTTGCAGTGAAGGCTGAAGACGGAGGAGGAGAGAAGAAGAAGAAGACGACGAAGAAGAAGAAGAAGAGCAGAAGGAGGAGGAGGAGGAGGATCGCCGCGAACCGCATTGCGCCCTCCTCGTCGAAGGTCGGAGCGGAGCTCCAGAAGAGAGAGCGAGAGAAAATCCAGGAAATGGCCGCGGAGGACGGCGTCCCGTTGGACGACAAGGCGAAGAGGACGAGGGATCTGCTGTCCAGCTTCTACTCCCCGGATCCTTCCGCCGCCTCCGACGCCGCCTCCAAATCCGCCTCCTCGACGCCATCAACACCACCTCCTTCGACGCCGATCAGTATATGAATCTCCTGGTACCTCTCTTTCTCTCTCTTTACCCCTCTTTCCCGGTCCGATTCGCATCCCGCGGTCCTTCGCGATGATCTCGGTGCGAGGAGAGTCTTAACTTTAGGCCGAGCCTGTGGCCGAATCGCTCGGTTCGGTTCGGCGGCGATCGAGGCACCTTGTCCTGCGTTGGCTGAGTTGTGTTGACGTCGTGATCTGTGGTGTCAGCGATTCTTTCTCCTAAAAGATCTTTAGGTTTGGCTATCTATTATCAGTGTTTAGTGGAGATGCGTGTAAATTCCAATTTCGATAAAATTGCAATGACTGAATTTGATCGAGAGGGAGGGCTTAAGCGATGCGTACGATAGGAGTGAGTAAGGTGGCTGTTCTCATGATTAGGATGCGGAGAATCTCGCGGGTGTTAATTGGCGACTGTTGTGAATCATGCAGGTCCATAAATCGAATTTAGAGGGGCTGCTCAAGAGGCACGTGGAAATGGCAGCCGAGATCAAAAATCTTGATACTGACCTCCAGATGTTGGTTTATGAAAATTACAATAAGTTCATCAGTGCTACTGATACGATCAAGAGGTAAACCAGGCATTGGATATTTCAAGTTTTAGAGAGCTTCTTCATGGTCTTGATTGTTATCATGTCATTTTTAACCCTCTAGGCGGTCTTTATGGTGTGAAGGATTGTTTGCTGTGTTTTTGTTGGGTACTAGTTAGCTTTCTATAGGTATTTTCATTATTTACTAAAGGTGAACCTTGTTTTTTTTTTTTCCCTGACAGAATGAAGAGCAACATTGTTGGCATGGAAACAAATATGGACCAGCTCCTTGAAAAGGTATAAGGAATCTCTACCCCTCTCGCATATGCATGCACGCTTGTTTGCGTGTGTGTGTGGATGCACAGGCGCCTTCTTGTGCACTGATGACTTCTCAACTTTAGACCAGGACTGATTGACTACCCAAACTATGGCAGATAATGTCGGTTCAATCCAGAAGTGATGGTGTCAACACCTCTCTTTTCGAAAAGAGAGAGCACGTTGAGAAATTACATCGCACACGCAATCTACTACGGAAGGTTCAGGTATGTGATCCATTATATATATGATCCTGCTTTTTTAATGTTCTTATTATTTGGATCGAATTTGGCATGAAGTCCTCCAAACCTTGGTCCATTGTATCCTCACAAGGAAAGGATTTGATGGTTAGTAGAATAGCTGATTGGGAATTGTCGCATTTCTAGCCTCTAAGTCATATTTGAACAGGCAGCTCTGGTGTTGATTCTTGAGTGTTTTGTAGTAAGACGTGCTAGTTGGTCTAGCCTTTTGTTATTGATGTGACTAGTCCTCATCTTTTATGTTACTACCATAATAGTCTCTCGACATATTGTGGGGATATTACGCATAGAAAGAACTTCTTAATTGTACTTACTAAAGTAATGGTGGATGGTATCTGATATTCAGTACTTCTTGTAAGATCTGTTTTTGATCTTGTATGAGTTAAACAATTTCATCTTCCATGGACAGAACAGTTCATTTATGATCTGCCAGCTAGACTTAACAAGTGCATCAAATCCAAAGCTTATTCTGATGCAGTCAAGTTTTATACTGGAGCAATGCCAATTTTCAAGGTCAATTCTTGTCGAACACTCCTGTAGTCTTCTGTGTGCTCCCTTCCTCTTTATCTGTCCAAACAAACCGCAGTAGATTGCCAATGAGACAAAGGAAAAGCTCTATTGCTAAAGTGTTCCTTACTTTTCAAAATCTCTTTAGGCATATGGGGACTCATCGTTCCAAGATTGTAAAAGGGCTTCTGAAGAAGCAATGGCGACAGTCATAAAGAACTTACAGGTATATTTTCTTTTGAATGATGGTAATTCTCTTTCTAATATCCAAAACCTGATCAAACGTCTTAGACTGTGGATGCTAATAGGTTTTGGTCTCTATCTTTCTGTTTTGGCTTAGTAATATTGGCTTTACGTCGCTTAGTGAAATCTCATAACAGAAGATGAAAGAATGCAGAACCAACCTCTGATGATTTCTTGTAATAGTTATTGTTCAACTAATTTACTCAAGTTAGAGCTCAAGCTTTCAGTTTTGTGTTTCTGTAATTTCCTATGCCATATTGGAGGATGAGTGTTGATTGCAGTTATGTTACCTGCAATTTCCTATCTCGTATTGGAGGACTAGCATTGATGCAGTTGTGGTACCCATGATACTTTCCGTGAAGGATTGGGGGGTTTTCTATCTGTTTCTGAACTATTTAAGTTTGGTTTGGCTGCATGGATCTCTTATAGGTTTTTATTCTTAAGATTATTAGTGGATCTTGCATGTTCATCTTGCCAAAATATTTGGCTTGGGAAATGAGGTAGAAAAAGATCCAGCCAGGCTAAAAATTGAAATATCTTCTTTTTTGCACTATCTGTTTGCCCGATATTTTCCAAAAATAAATTAGTCCATCTGTTTATGAACTGTGGCCTTCTGTGGGAACAGTCGTGCTAGTGGGGTTGTTCCTGCACCAGTCGGAAGTGTCAAGTCCAATAATACTTTATAAGCCAACTTTGTCATGTGCCCTCGGTGTCCTTTTTAAATCAGCCCTTGAGAATGAGATAGTATTAACCCTGCACCATGTCATGCCAAAAGGAACTATTAGTGTCAAAGTACATTGTTTATACCTTAATCTGGACAAAAGACAGCAGTTGCACTTTGTGCATCTGGTCGAAATCATAGATTTACAGAGGGAGTTGTTCCAAAGCTTCACTTTTACCAACTGCAATCGGTTAACGAATCATAAAATAGTAAGTTACGATAAGTAAATTTTAGGCTGAGTAATGTGTCCACTATCCCCTTTGTTTTGTTTTTGTTAATTAAATATGTATAACACGCATTCTTCCTCTTGTTTTTTCCTTCTCTTTTGCAAAACTTTTCAGGGAAAGCTGTTCTCTGATTCAGAATCCATTCAAGCACGAGCTGAGGCGGCAATGCTGCTCAAGCAGTTAGATTTCCCGGTCTGTACTGCTCCATGACTTTACTTTTTTTTAGCCTAGTAGATGAGTTTGAAGGGGAAAGAAGAAAGAATTTAAGGACATTAATGATTTTTTTTTCCGTCTCACCTGTTTGACATTACAAATGGTAAGAAGAATAATGCTTTTGTTCTTGTTATCTCTTATCAAGTTACCATTGGTTATTGCAAACTCCTGGAGTTTTGTCCCTTTTTATCTAGGTATTTGATGCTTGGATTTTTCTGAGTTCATAATAAAATAATATGAGTACTATGATTTATGCATTATCACCTATATCTATGATTGATCGCTTGGTGTTAGCAGGTAGAAAGTTTGAAGGCAAAGCTACTTGAGAAGTTGGAACTGTCTCTTATGGACCTTAATCTCAAGGCTGAAGAAACAGACAAATCTTCAATGGATCCAAATGATAATTCAAAAGAAGGAAGCTTATCTGAGTCACTCTCCCTTGCCTCTCATGAGGTAAAAACTGAATATGCTGCCATCTGGCATGCTTCTTATCATTATGATGTAGGAGTTCTTCAGGCTTGGCAAGTTTTATAAGCGTCTTGAGAAGATACATGACTTTGATCTTTGTGAACAAATGATTATCTCTATAATTTGGCACGAGCTTATCTATTTCCATTCTGCACAAGCTATAAAGTGATCATAGGGATAGCTTTTGATTAACGCCTTCAACAAAAAAATCCAGGATAACCTCCAAATTAAGCAGTATTTCCTATTTTCATATTTTTTACTATTTCTGATTAGCTTTGGATGTTCTTCTATTACATCGGAAATTAGATGCCTCTTTTTCAGTGTTATGCGTGAGATATGTTGATCTGACCAGTGGAAGTCTAGTATCCCAATTCTTGCTGATTACTTACTTACAGATTTAAGTTGTGCATTGATCATTCAGAAGATTGGTAGGTAATGAACCCAGTTCAACCATGGCTGCGAGTGCAACCAATCATTAGAAGACAATCACATGTCTTTTTTTATTTATTTTGCTGATTAGTAAGAGTATTCATGGAAGTGGCACTAAGGCAGCTCCTGTTTAGCCTCCTTTCTATTAGAAAATGACCATATAAATAATTTATTTTATCTATAAGAAAAAGAATTACTCAAAAAAATTTCAAGGCAATAACAACCCCTTTAATAACAAAATATCAAATTCTATCAAGCCCAAAAAAAAAAAAAAACCCAAGCCCAGTTAAAACACCAAAATGGTTGCATTGAAAAAAAAAAAAAAAAAAAAACCCTGTAGGATGAAACCGTCCATTCTGAGACTTACCAATTCATTACTTCTAAAATCCTTCTCTGCATTCACCCTCCCGATATGAAGTTCTGCATGTTCTCACACCGTCTTTTGTCTTTTAAATCAAACGCTTGTACTCCCTCTCAAAGAAAACAAAATTTAAGGTAATTTTTTCCTCGGATACAAAATGTGACACTGACGAAAACCTTTTACTAGTTTTACTTGTTAACATTTGTTCCTTCAACCTCCAAGGAAAACTAAAGCTGGTTATTAATAGCATTGTTTTAGTTCTCTGTCGTGTCATCAAACTGGAATTGACACGTAAACAGTTTCAATGAGGTTATGATAGAGAAGCATTTGTTCCCCTACACTGTAGATGCGTATGACTTGCATCTCCTTTAAAAAAAATATATATATACAATTTATTATCTTTAAACTGCATGCCTTTTAACTTGTGAAGTAGGCTTCTGTTCGGGAGTTTGTGGAGGCTGTCCGTGCTTATCGGGTCATATTTCCTGATTCAGAAAAGCAGCTTATTTCCCTTTCACGGGACTTAGTTATTAAGTAAGTGTATTATCATGCATGTCTACTGTTCTTTCAGCTAATAAACTCCTTTTGTTGACATATACTTCACACATTGTTTGAGCAGACTTTCTTTGTTTATATAGGCACTTTGAGACAATGGAGCAGTATCTTCAGAAACGAATTTCTTCAACTGATCTTATTACCATCCTTAGTGAGTACACCTTGTTACATTTTTTTTTCTAGGGAAGCTCATCCCTACAGTTTTCTAAATAAGCTTTTGACTAGGATACCAGTTGCTTTCTGGGGATTTATTTGCTTTTGTTCCCAGTAATCTAAGTTTTACTCTTCTATAGCTCTTTCACAATAAATCAAAATGTAATCTTGATCGTGGGGACATATTTATGATGTGTACCTAATAGGCTAGGAATGACTCTTTTTCTCCAAGAATGTTTGTTCTCATTTTCTCCTCACTCAGTTGTCTAAAGAAATTATTCAATGCAAAGTTGGAGTTGTTACCTTGAGCATGCTTGTTAGTATTATTTTTTACTTCTATTCTAGTCAAATTAGGGTATTGTGCTTGAACTTTCCTTAGTACTTAATAAAGGCATTATTGGTTCCTCCTTCCCAGCATCTTGAAAATATGGGAAATTATGCAAATGGTCCATGAACTTTGGTCTAGTGTGCAGTGCCGTCCTTGAATTTTTAATTTGTTTAATGTGATCTCTAAACTTTAGCCCAACATGCAATGTCGTCCCTGAACTTTTAATTTGGTCAATGCGGTACTTGAACTATTGGTAAATTCTCAATTTACTCTGAAGACTATATGAAAAATATGCAAACTAAAGGACTTTACGGAACAATTAGCAATAGTTCAGGGACCATATAGAATAAATTAGAAGTCTAGGGACAACATTGCGCATTGGGCCAAAGTTTAGGGACGATATTGCACAAATTAAAAGTCCAGGAACGATATTGCACGTTGGACTATAGTTTAGGGACTATTTGTGTTATTACCCGTAAGAAATTAAAAGGTATAGAAAGGAAAACAGAAGGAAGAGATCTGTAGACATGGAGCTCTACGTAGCCTGGAAGTTATAAATGTCAAGAGATTTTAGGGCTTGCTTTGCTTTGCCAATCCTTCCAGATGACTGTCAGATGCCTGATGAGCTTCTCTTGAGGGCAAAAGATGCTTAATGAATTTCAATCCTCATTTAATCTGAAATATTGGGGACCATCTTCTTAATGGTGTTCTTCTCTTTTAAATGATTATTACACAATATTCTCCATGATCTGGGTAAAGTAATCAAGTCAAATAGATTATTGGAATTTTGGAAGTATCAAGTTTTGGTAAAAGTTCTTGTATGTTTTGGTTTGGTAGTCATATAGTTGGCTTTCCCTATAGCGATGCCAAGAACACAATGCCCGTGGCATGGAGCTGACTGTTCTTTGTATTGTTAGTGATATGTGATGCTTGGTGTCTTATCAATCACTGTATCGTTCGATAAGATCACGTTTGAATTACATTTAAAAGTGGACTTCCTCCAGCATTGGTTTATGAATTCAGGATTTCAAGTGTTCATAATAGGGTATCTTATTACCTTGCCATGTCAATCGAGCAATGCTTAACTAAATCCCTATCTTATACAGAAACAATATGGACGGATGTTACTCTGATGGATGAGGTTCTAAAGGAAGCTGCTCTACCTGAGTTCTCACTGGAGGTTAATTAGAAATCTTTACGCCATTGTTTCTTCATATTAGAATTCTTTAAGCAATTGATAAAGTGATGACTTCCTTAATGGGGCCTCCTTGTTTGGGTGAATTAGTAGCTCTCTGCAGTGCTGACCTCTTCTATTTCTTCTCAGGCTGCCCAGGTTGCTGTCAAGAAGTATGTGGCTGGAAAATTTTCTTACCTTCGACAAGATATCTCAGGTTAATTCCCTATCCATATTTTCATGGGGATCATTTAACTTGAAAGTAGATTTTAACCGATGATGATTACACATTCTGTAAGTGTAATTCTTTGAAAGTATTGCGGGACATTATTATCTTGCCATTGGTGTACTTGTGGATATAATTAAATATATGGCATTTTACTACATTAATTGATGTGCCACTTCATCTGTATATCACTTAACTGCATACTGGAATAACTTTTGTTATTTATTTTTTTGACAACTGCTAATTGATCTCGTATGACTGTGAACTGGCAGATGACCTCCTTAGGCGAAACGAGAACTCTGAAAGTTATTCCTTGCAATTTGCCTTGGAAGCTGGCAAAAAGAGTGTTCTTCAAGGCAGCATGGATGTTTTACAGGTGAGTGATGCATGCCATGACAGTTTTGCTGACCTAAGCATAGAGTAGTTAGTCTGTTAATTTAATCTTTTATGTCTTTTTATTTTAGGTTCACATCAATCCTCCACGTTTGCATTATGCACTAGAAAAGTATCTCAAGCTAATAGTCCCTGTAGTGGCCTCACTCTTCTTTGCTCCTATGTCAGCAAGTTCCTATTTGGAGTGTGAGCATTTATGCAGTGCTTAAATCTTCGCATTGTTTAGCAGTATTTTGTTCAGCAACTGGCTAATATGGCCTTTCTTAAACTTAGACTCTGAATTTTGGTAACGAATCTTTCTGACTATTATTCAGTATATTTACGTTAGGACTTCCGGCAACTTTTGGAAGACAACTTGGGGTTACTAGTTAAACTGAGAGACTTTATTGTGGATTGGGTTCAAGAAGGATTCCAAGATTTCTTTAGAACACTGGATGATCACTTCAACTCGCTTTCTGGGAAGAAGAATCTTGTGAATAAAGAGCAAAATATGATGGAGGTGACACAAAGTGATAAAGGTCTCATGGGCATTGTCCTGGTGCTGTCTCAAATCTCTGTTTTCATTGAGCAGAGTGCAATCCCGAGAATCACCGAGGCAAGGAGTTTAATATCATTAGCTGTCAAGTTTCTTATCTATGATTAATGGTCTCTGTAATGCTTTTTATCTTGTATCATTGGGGCATGCTTTGGAGTTTTTACCCTCTTTTCTACTTGCCAGGAAATCGCTGCTTCTTTTTCTGGTGGTGGTGTTCGAGGATATGAATATGGACCTGCTTTTGTTCCAGGAGAAATTTGTCGCAGATTTCGATCAGCTGGCGAAAAGTTTCTGCACCTTGTATGGTTTGAATTTTATCACTTGAGAATCCATATATACAAGTCGGAACTTTCATTTATGACAAACTAGTGATAAATCTGACCACATCTGCATGGATTGGAAATAGTACCATGTTGAAGCATTGATCAGTTAGACGGGATGATTCCTTTTTATGGATGGTCATTTAAATCCTGACATGCTTTCGTCAATGTGGCTTGAGGGCAGCAAAATCAGCACATTGACTCACAAGTTTTCAATTCAATAAACAGGATGTGTCTTCAAGCTTCACCTTTTCATAGCATTAGTGCCAACTGTGATTGTACTTTGGTGGGGGATCCTCCAATTCAATAAACAGGATGTCTCTTCAATTCTATAAACAAGATGTGTCTCTGAACTCAACATTGCAAGTTTGGCCATGATGTTTTTTGTTTTTCAAGGGGCGAGGTTATGGAAAACTTTCCAATTTTAGAATCTGCAGATGTTTTATGATGCTTCAGCTAGAAGTGATGCGAGAAGTTGTTCTTGGACTTTCTTATCTTTTAGTTAAGAACATTGGGTTCATCTAAACTTATTCTTGCGGGTTTTTCTATTACTAAGACCAGTCAACTACCTAGAGGAATTAGTTCTCTCTCATGAATATTCATACTGATCAGTATAGCCAAATTTCATCTGTTCTAGTATTTAGGAATTTGAAAGGAAGTTGATATTGCATCTCTCTTTCACAGTATATAAAAATGAGTACACAGAGGATCTCTGTCATCCTGAGAAAGAGGTTTACTACACCAAATTGGGTCAAGGTCAGTATTGATATAGTTTCATCGACTGAGATGCATTTATTTTGCATTGACAGTATGTTTCACTATTTTCTTTTCTGACAGCATAAGGAGCCTAGAGAGGTTCATATGTTCGTTGATTTACTATTGCAAGAGGTTGGCACTTTTCTTTTCTTTTGTTCTATTTTTAAAATATTGCAGTATCCAAAAGAGAAGGAAGCCATGTCTTCAAATATGCTACTGCTACATTCTTAATGGTTGATCTCCAATTGGATAAATATGAATTCTTCTCTCCTTTGGTTGACATTGAGGTAATTTTATCTGTCATAGTTGGAAGCAGTAGGGTCCGAAGTGAAGCAGATATTACCCCAAGGGCTCCAACGGAAGCATCGTCGTTCTGAAAGCAATGGAAGCACTACATCTTCACGTAGTAATCCATTACGAGATGACAAAATGGGTCGATCTAATACCAATAGGGCCAGGAGCCAGCTTTTGGAAACACATCTGGCAAAATTGTTCAAGCAGAAAGTGGAAATTTTCACTAAAGTTGAATACACACAGGTCTAGTTCCCTTTCTGCTAAGGAAAAAGTGGTTGTAAACAGTCTTGTCATCACATGATCTGAATCGATATCTCTATTTCAGGAGTCAGTCATCAATACAATCATAAAATTGTCCCTGAAAAGTCTGCAAGAATTTGTTCGACTTCAAACTTTCAATAGGAGTGGGTTTCAGCAAATTCAACTGGATATTCAGTTTCTAAGGGCTCCTTTAAAGGAAAGTGCCGAGGATGAAGCAGCCATCGACTTCTTGCTAGATGAGGTAATTTATTATATAGTGTAAGATCGAGCATATCTGTTATGGAGATCAATTTGGGTTGTACTGCAGTTCGGTGTCAGCTTTCATATCCCCCTGTTCTTGAAAAACCTACATTTCTAATTTAGCAAAAAAATTGTGAGAAAGAATTCACACACAAGGGCATCAACCCTCCCTCCAGCGTCTACCTTTGAGTTTTTGGCTTTTCATAGTTGTGCTATTCGGTGGTCTTCTATATTATTGTTATGGAATTTTTTGTTGAGGATTTTGAGAGAGGAGTGTAGGACTAGGAGACTTAACTGTTTGCTGGAGCTGGGGTTAACTTAACTCTCATGCTGGACTTCCATGTCCTTCTGTTGTGTTTGACCTTCCATGCATCTTTGACAGCTAAAACTTGTCCCCTGTTGGGATTAAATTTACAGACACCTAGCTTCTTTTCATGAGTTGTATGTGTGGTTTCTGTTATTTCGCTAAATGTCAAAAAAAAAAAAAAAAGGTTGTGTTCGTGATCTGTGGACTTACATTTCCTGTTCTTTGCTATTTTACATTGCTTGTCTCGAGCTTGTAGAATGTAATCATGATGGTTCTTGTCATGTATGGGGCAGGTGATTGTTGCTGCTGCGGAGCGTTGTCTTGATCCAATCCCTCTGGAGCCACCAATCTTGGACAAACTAATACAAGCCAAGTTGGCTAAAACGAAGGATTAGAACCACACGTTTTTATTGGACATAGGGATGATGTCCGCAATTTCTCCTGTTGCTTTGTCACTCTTATTTCTCATCATTTCCTCCTTACAATTTTGCCTTTGGTGCTTTACAATGTTTACATCGGCGATTCTTCTGTTCCAAGTATTGCCATTGAATGCAATACCACTGGACTTATAAAGCTCTTTTCATCAATAAATATAGGAATTCCTCTATAAACCCACTTAACTTTTTTGCTTATGCCTTGTATGCACGACGATGGAACATCATCAGCTCCAGGAATTTCAAATGCACGTCCTTTAGTCTTTGGCATACGTTTAAGGCTGTATGTGGCAACCACTTCTCCAAAGGCATTTGGCCTCTAAAAGCCGTTTGGCCAAATATGGCCAAACGTTAAGGCGTTCGGCAAATAGTTTTGGAGAGCTTTGAAGAAACGTATATCATTTCCAAAATTTTCTAAATTCTCTCAGCGCGAAGACAGGTCTGATGAAGTTTTGGGCTTCACATTTTCGGAATGTTAATACATTTTATTTTTCTGTTCAATTTTGCTCTTGCTTAATTTTCAAAATTCCAAAAATGCCTCAATATGTTATATCTTATGTGTCATTGTCAATGCTAAATCTAATCGTTGGCGAGCCTTACTTAACATCACACAATGAGGGCCATATGAGATCAACCATTGTCGGGTTTGGTTGAGGTTTTGCAACTTCAAGCAATGATTGCCTGTGCAAGATTTGACTTGTTGGTGACCCAAATCCATTGTCAGTATTTTGTGAACGGTTTAAGGTTTAGTTTCAAAAGAAAAAAAAAATGTACCTTATATTTAATCAAAGTTGCTTCTCATTACATATTTACATCATAGGTTGCTAAGCATTATTTACTTTTCTAAATATATATATATTACCTAGAGTCCTTTACATTTTTCCTAGGGCTTTTCTCAAAGATCAAGCCAAATGCAATCTTCACTTGGGACTTGATGAGACAAGTTTGGGAAAAGGTCGTATTGCTTAGATTATGGCTAGTTCACTGAATGTAACCTTAGGAAAAAAAAAACTTACTTCATTACAAAATAAAATCCAAAGACACCAATTGTCTTATTCAAACTTTTCATACCGATATTTATGCTTACTGTAAGATAAATAACAATACCAAATTGTATTTGCATTTTTTTCCCTCAATTATAGCGATTTGGAGCCATTTTCTAGAAGTTATCTTTTTGACCAAGTTCCTAAACTAGTCCCACTCAAACCTTTTCTTTCATGAATCTTTCCCCATTTTTTCAAACATACATATATATTTGTTTTTCTTTTGTTGTTGACAGCATCAGAAAAGAACACAAATGAGGTGCATGATAACCAAAATTTCTGTTCTAGAAATAGTTTTTCTATTCCAAACCTGTTTCTAGAAGAGAAATCCGTTTAATAAACCTATTCAGCTTTTTCTATTTACGGAATAGATTTTATTTCAGAAATAGGTGTGGAAGAAATCAGAAGTTAAAATTTTCTATTTCTCTATTTCTTGAATAAAAATCAGAAATAAAAATTCTTCTCATCGTTTGTTAATCAGTCCTTCATTTGTCGTCGCTGACCACCATTCGTTGGTTGTTTTCGCCATTGGTCGCTTCACGCCGCCACCGCCGGTCGCGTTGTTCTTAGTCGGCCGCCGCACCGCCATCAAGACACGCCACCTTCGCCACCGGTCACTTGACCTTGACCCCCACCACCACCGCTTGATCGCCACCGATAGATCCGGGCCTTGACCTCGCTCCATTGCCCGCATGATCACCACCACCATCGATCGCTCACCGCCGCCATGCGTCATGCTGCCATTGTTAGTCATCGGTCACCCACCGACGTCGCCGTCACCACGATCATCGCCGCATCGGCCGCCGTATGCCGCCATGCCATTGCCGGCCAACCGCTTAAACCGTCCATCCTGCGGATCGGTCCGGTCCACCACCGTCCAGAAATGAAGAAATTTGATGTCGTTATCAAACGGTTATTTTCTTAGAAACTTTTCAGAAATAGAAATATAAAAATTTATTTCGTTTAAACTATTTCAAACAAAATGATTATTATGCACCCCCAAAGTTTCCTTTCATTCCTATGATGTCAATTTCTTTAAAATGTTGGACCACTTTCCCATAAAATAAATATACCTAAGAACTGCTTCAATCCACCGTTCGTAGTTTGTCCGCACGCGGGAAAAAGGACACTAGCCAGCATCATATCAAAAGCTAACCAGAACCTTAAGCTTAGCTTCCTTTCCGACCGACCGACAGATGACATGAGCGACCTTCTCAGACCGATTCTTCGGGAAGGAACTGCATTCCATTTCCGGCAGATGCTCTCCTCCTACACCTTCCTCTCGCCAAGCCTCGCTCCACTCGACACGCCCGTCTCCCTCCTCCGCCAGACGCCTCAAACCCCAAGGCGCCGCCTTTCCTCGAAAGCAAGAACCGGCGGCGGCGGAAGATTCCGTCCCTCGTGCTCCAAGTACCTGTCTTTGACGTCGAAACGTTGCTTTTGCAGCAATGTGTCGTGCTCCCGAGAAAACCCAGATGGCGATTCGAGCGGCGGCCCCTCTGGCGCTCAATGCATGAACGATGGTCTTCTCGCTTCTTGGCTGCAGTCGTGTTCTAGCGTCAGAGACGTTCAAAAGGTTCAAGCTTTGGCTTTGAAGTGTTCAGGAGCCGGTGCTGCTTACGTTAATAATAATCTGATGTCTGCGTTTTTGAGATATGGGCGATTGGACGAGGTCAGGAGGGTGTTTGACGAAATGCCTGAGAAGAATGTGGTCAGTTGGACTACGATGATTAACGCGTGCGTTCGGTTTGGCTTGGACGGTGAGGCTCTGAGGTTGTTTCTTGATGCTCTTGGGGATGGGGTCCGAGCAAACTGCAAGACGTACGTGTGTGTCCTGAATTTGTGTAGCAGGGGGTTAGATTTGCAGCTTGGGAAACAGGTTCATGCCTGCATAATCAAGAATGAGCAGAGAAACTTGATCGTTGAGAGTGCTATAGTTCATTTCTATGCACAGTGTGGGATGCTTGATAGCGCATTCTGTGCATTTGACCAGATGGATGAGCATGATGTGGTGTCTTGGACAACAATAATCACTGCTTGTTCCCAACTAGGACATGAAAAAGAGGCCTTTTCAATGTTTGGGCGAATGTTAAGGGATGAATTATTGCCCAATGAGCATACTGTGTGTAGCATTTTGAATGTCTGTGGCGAGGAGAAGGCATTGAAATTTGGGAGACAGTTACACTGCATCACATTTAAAAGGATGATCAAGAATGATATTTTTGTGTGGACGTCTTTAGTAGATATGTATGCAAAATGTGGGGAGATAGTAGATTCAAGAAAAGTATTTGATGGAATGAAGCATAGAAACACAGTGACATGGACAACCATGATAGCTGGATATGCTCGGAATTGGCTCGGTGAGGAGGCCATAAACCTTTTCAGGGAGATGAAGAGAAGGAATATATTTGCTAATAATCTCACCATTGTAAGCATTCTCCTAGCTTGTGGTTCAATCAAGAAGTTAGAGTTGGGTAGGGAAGTTCATGCACAGATACTCAAGAAATCTGTTCAAACTAATGTCCACATCGGAAGCACCCTTGTATGGTTGTACTGTAAATACGGAAAGTATTCAACTGCCTCCAATGTCCTCCGCCAGATGCCGTTCAGAGATGTTGTCTCTTGGACGGCATTAATATCTGGCTGCGCACATCTCGGGCTGGGAGCAGAAGCACTTGAGCGCTTGAAAGATATGTTGGATGAAGGTGTGGAGCCCAATGCCTTCACGTATTCTTCAGCACTAAAAGCATGTGCTAAGCTAGAAGATCTTTTACAAGGAAAGTTACTTCACTCCTCCGCAAACAAGACTCCCGCCTTGTCTAATGTGTTTGTTGGGAGTGCGTTAATTCATATGTATGCAAAATGTGGATACCTAGCAGAGGCATCTCAAGTTTTTGACAGCATGCCGCAGCGTAATTTGGTAACATGGAAGGCTATGATAATGGGCTATGCAAGGAAAGGTCATTGCCGAGAGGCTTTAAAGCTCATGTATCGGATGAGAGCAGAAGGTATTGAGGTGGATGATTATGTACTCTCCACGGTTCTCACTGCATGTGGAGATTTAGAGTGGGACAATGAAACGTCATCAGAATATTGCTTGCAGTCTAGTTGACATTTCAGCTCTTAATGCGGTTTCCATGGAAACCAATTGTACATGAACTAGTCATTGGCTCAGGGATGGGGATAAGTATACAACCATTGGCTCACAAATAGATGATATAACTGTTAAAGTAACGTTGCCTGGGAAGAATAGAAAGTCTGCCAAGAAGGTTGATTGGCCTGACTTCTGTGTTATATACGGTATATCCACCCTCTTCCGTGCAGCAGTCTCAAGGAACGTGCGAAGGAGGAAAGTGCGGCATTGATCTCCTTAACACCATATCATTTGTCATCTCCAGGAATGCCAAAGCTATGTAAACATTGGAGAGCTGGGTGTGCAGGTGGCTGAAGGATTAGGAGAACTGACAATATATACATAACGAGAAAATTCATTGGTCACCTATAATTTATTTGTGATCAGTACATTGCATTATATTCACATCACTTAAACTGGGAAAATCGTCTGTACCGGTAATGACGTGGACGTGCAATTGTACATATATAATGACATCCAATACACAATCCCTTTGTCAAGCACTAGGGAAAGTTTTGCAAGTTGCGCGTTAGTAATTTTGTTCTTGGTATTCCCACTTGTCAAACAAGATAGTACTGACCTGCAAATACTGCCGGACGCATTGACGAGACTATAAGACGACTGCCAGGAATTACACATACGTAGATTTGACCTTTTTCAACTCGCTATGATTGTTGAATTGAATATGCCTGTGACCTGTCTCTGCAGAAATATAGAAAGAAATTTCTGTTGCTCTGATTGTTAGTATAAACGAGAGAACTAATGCAAATGATCGTGAAAATAGATGTGAGATACTGAGAAAGAAGTCAAGCTGAAAAGGGAAATCAAAACTGACTGTTCTTCTTGCCTCTTGGCATCAGCTTTTGCCTTCAAGTTTCGAGACATGTTCTTCTTGCCTCTCGGCTTCTTTCTTGATTTTGTCACAATGGAGGAATCGATTGACTTGTTCATGTCATCGGTTTCGAAGTTGTTCGGCCACTGCTCAAGTTGTTAAAAGATGTTTCCATGTGGTTCATGGAATTGGGATCTGGGGTCAGCTTGAATGCGTTAAAATATTGAGAATGAGCGAAACTCGTGCTAATTCTAAGAATAACAGGCAACGCATGAGGGCGAAGATTTCGAGAATTTGGGTGTCCTTCCGTAAGTTCCCCCCTTTTTTTAGCCTTTTTTGAAGGATTTGATCTAAGACGGCGTCTCAAGACTCGCCAGCTGTAACCTCAGGATGGTTACCCAGTGGTTTTCTGAAAATTTCACTCTAGGACGGATCGCTGAGCATTCACACGGTACATGAGAACGAAAATGCGTCGCAAACTTGGTCTAAGTCTTCGGCCTTCTTCATCCTCCCAGATTGAACATTAGATAAATCTCGTGGAAAAGCTTTTTCAAGTTACCGACCCGCGTGCTAATACATATTGCTGCTTAAAAAATAATGACTTGTCAACAAACAAGGATCCAACATCTTATATGCGATGTGGTCTCAGCAAAAATACCAAGTCAACACGTGAAAACCATGTTTCCTTACATTATTGTTTATTGAAAGTCACACTGCTCATAGAACAGCTCTCTTTTTTATGACCAAGAAACCTGAAACCCTACCAAATATAATTTGCCATAAATGACCATCGAATCCAAAGAATCAAGATGGCGGACATAAAACACATAAAGCACATCATGAGTACAGTGAGTTGCAGATCATGGTGATCAGTTGCTTCACGCCATCTTGGCATTTCCGACCATTTCCGACCGTTACATTCCAGCCATCTATACTAACAGTAAAACTTCACAAAATTTTGGCCAAAAAGTGAAAACTTGGCCTTAATCATGCCCTCGTCCTGTCCACTCATTAATGAGAAGGAACGATTCTCTGAAAATTCATAGTCAAAACACATATTGAGCCCGACCTCAAAACTTGCAGGGCTTGGCATTAGCATGAGAATGTACCAATTCCCACCACAAAAGATACATAATCTCCACACCTGATTGTGTCAGTATGTCTTCTCGAGAACAATACACCAGTTTGATTTGTCATAAAAACGATCAACCACTATGATGTTGTCCATGCCAGATACCAACCTGCAAATGCCAAGCCAAAAAGAGCGAGCAGAAGAGGTCAATTTTATCAGCTGAACACATGTGCCGAGTATGGGTGGGAAGTAATTTCTTGCTAAACAGTTTACGGAGTCAAAACATCAAAACATTTAAGAGCAGCGTAAACCCAACAGGTAGAACCTTTTAATTTGATCTGAAAATTGCTCAACAGTGTATAAAGAAGCATGATGCCAAAAGACCAGTAAAGAGCATGTAAAATTAATTAAAAAAAAATAGAAAACACAGCACATAAAATTGCTGTACCTACATTAATAATGAGTACTTGTATCTAAAAACATATAAAATTGATTTACCTCTCAAGTTCACCTTCACCAAAGACGTGGTAATATCTATTATACACTACAGCACCCTTCTTATCGTCCTTTTTTGCCAAACCACTTGCAAGAGCAGTCATGGAAGCTCCACTGACTTCAGCACGATGATAGGGTAAGTGCCAAGGTACAAAGTATTCCTGCTGATCCATGATATTCTTCTCTTGTCTCAATGCCATTTCATCATCTTCTCCATGATGATTCAAATTCTGAGTCTTCTCTGGGTTTGTGGCCATATTAGCTTCAAATTCCTGCGTGCTTTCCACTGAGCGGTCATCTGTCTCTGGGATGCTTTCCAAAATCGAAGATGAAGGGCTGCAAACTCTGGGACTTCCTGGTCCTACCCACTCTTCCACATATTTCGGTGCTAGAGGAGTCCACTTGGTAAGCAATGATTTATCTTCCTGTTCTACAGCCCAAACAGTTATCAGAACCAGCCCGCCCTTTTTCACGGCACGAACTAACTCTTCAATTGCTCTTTTCCTCCTATTCTCCGTACTCAAGTGATGCAATACGGCTATTGAGATTGCAGCATCCCCGAAACCAGTTCTGTAAGGAAGATTGACAGCATCCGCAACCAGAACCTCATGCTCTCTATCTGCACATATTTTTATCAGGGGAGCACTTATATCACATCCAATGAAATAGCAATCGGGATTCAAGCCCAAGTACTTCCCATTTCCACAACCCGCATCCAAGATGAGTGATCCCGGAGGCAGAGTTTTTAGAAAGGTGGCAACCTTTGGCCACTTGGCGAATCGAGTGGAACTGAAATGAGGAGCTATAGCGTCATAAACACGGTGAACATACTTCTTTTCTATTTCTGGGGTGGACTCCACATTTCTGGAGGAACACTTCTCATCATCACATGTGGAAGCAGATTTCTGGATTAAGTCACTACCACATCCAGAAGAATGTACATTGGAATTATCTTCTCGCATAGTACTATAGGTCTTAGACAGCCAGGCGCTTGAACTTGTGGGAACACACAATGCCTTCCAAGTTGCAGATAAGAATCTATTTTGTCTCAGGAAGGTAATGATCATCAACAAGGAACACAGTGGCTAACCAGACACAAGACTGAGGAACAAGAAGACCAAGTTAGAATATTGATGTAACTAACTTTCCAAAACATGCCAATTTAAGGCCCATTCGTACATAAGATGGAAAATAACAAATGCAGTTGTCTAGCAAAACTCGAGAGAAAAAAAAAAAAAATCTCAAGTGCCATCTCGCAGAATTCAACAGAAAATTGCTAGGGCTCTAATGTTTGATTGACATACATCGCAATGCAAGCAGACCTTCATGAATTTATGAAAGTATGCAGCAGTCCAGCATCATCAGATCAGACCTATCCCACGCTTAGATTTTTAGTTTTGGAATTTTCCCCGTAATTTCATCAATCAGTTGTAGCTCATGCATAGAGCTTAGTGGATCATTTAATTTCCACACTACATGGAGCACTTCCAGGAAACCAAGTAAACTGACAGCAGATGACTAAGGCCAGCCACGTGCCTTAAAAATCAGGAAAAATAGGTCCAAAGAAGACAAAAAACTGCTTCTAGAACCAGCTCTTCAATCCCAAAAGGCAACTGCAGTGCACCAGCATATGGACTTGTTAGAATCGGAATGATTTGAATCGTGCAATGGCCTGTGATCTAGTCTAAGATGTCAAATTTCCTTGCCCACAAAAGTCTTTAGAACGTACAACAATGCCTAGTCAACCCTCAGATGACCGAAACCATCACTTCCCTCTCGCAAATCTCAACAAGCAAAGAGGGGGAACTATGCCACAATGCCATACAAATCCAAAGCAGGTCGCCAAATAGGCCATTTTAACTCTAACTCGTTCGAAACGCATAATCAAACCGCAGCTAAAGCCCCAAACACGCAAATTTAGCAAAGACTTCCGAACGATACGAATAACAAGACCGACATGAACATACTCCAAACTTCAAAACTTAATCCAACCCCACCAATGCCCGACTCCTCAGCACCCATGCCTCGGCCAAATTCACCGAAGAAGCGAAACTCGGACTACACGAGCAACCGCCCTAATCCAAACCCCGCCCCATCGGTACCAAGAACACGACCCAGCAAAGGGAAAACCAAAAAGCCCTTCACTTCCAATCACGCTCTCGAGCAGAACCCAACAGCGAAGAGACCCCACCGAACAGGAAAAGAGCTTCCTTTCAAGGCGAGGCCAACCACCCCTCCACGCGCACGCGCATGGAAAGAGGGGGAAGTCGAATCAAGAAATCGCACACACAAGGAATGGACATAAAAATTCTCAGCAGTAATTTGATCGAGTAGAGAAAGGAGCACCGCCAACCTCTGCAAACTTTCATCCATGCAATACCGAGCTGACGAGCGAGAGAGAGGAAGATGCGAAGATGGACGACAGCCGATGCGTCCATGGAGCTGAGGCTTTGCAGAGGGAGATGCAGAAGATGCGGACCAAAGCGGGGCGGGCCACTCGGGTCGGGTCTTATTGGTCCGGGCCCACCTTGGTGACCGAGTTGGACTCCGCCCAGGCCCGACGTCAGGGCCTGCCTCGCAGTCCGGGCCCCCGGTAGATGAGTGAGGTGGGCCAGGCCCGCCCACATATATTCAAGTTAAGACCACAGAATTTCAAACAGGTACACCTATAACAATTTACCATAAAAAATCTCAAACTACTATATTTGTAATAAATTTATTTTTCATTAGTTTTCATTAAATTGGATTAAATGAAAAATTATAAACTATATTTATGACAAAAGAAGGGTGAAACACCCAACCTAGTATATTCATTAATTGCTACGTATCATCGTACTTAGCAATTTTAACAGTAAAATTTAACAAAAACCAATAAATGATAAATTTCCCATAGGGGTACCAATTTAGGATATTTCATGGTGTTAACCATATTTTTAAAAAAAATGTCTAGATGAGCCTAATCTGGTTGTTTAAGAATGTTGAAAAAAAAAAAAACTTGAAATTCCTGAAGAAACCAAACTAAACAAAACCAAGTTTTAAATCCAATATCACAAACCGAATGTGAAACCGCAAACTAAGTAAAATATAGAATCACAAGATAAAGGAATGCAAAAAGGAAAATGACTAATCGGGGCGTAAAAAAACAAAAACTACGCGAACAGGAGATGGAGGTGGGGAGAGGCCACGTCTCAAGCTCCGTTTCCTATTTTCAAATCAATCCTCCTCATTATTTTTAGGATAAAATATTTAGTGATTTCATAATCGATCAAACGACAGAATATCAACGTATAATAAGTCATAAATTTTTACAATATTTTGCAACTTTTATATGAAATATCGTGGTACCAAAATACTTAAAAATTTAAGATCGACGAGCAAAATTTACTCATATTTTCCATCCGACGTTGGTCGAGAATCGGACATCCTTTCCCAAAATTCAAGGGCTAACGTTTTACTGAAAAAGCTTTGGAAAACTTCGAAACGAAAAGTCAAATTCTCTTAAGGAAAAAAGCCATGTCCTCCGTCTGTCCTGTGGTGGCAGAGCCGCCGACCGGCGGCGTTCTCGCGAAGAAGCTCTCCGTTGACCCGTGGTGGAGTGCAGTGGAGACTAGAGAAAAGAGCGCAGGACCGTAGAAAAAGCAAACCTACGGTTCACTTTGCACAGAAATTACGCAGTAGGATACATCTAGAAATGAAAAGTAATAAGTTTGTATCTGGTCATCAATCGCAGAATAATAATTCTTGCACCAAATTTTATTATTTTTTATAATTTGAGGGAAGAACAATTGAGGGATGACAATTTATTTCTATGTATATTTATATGTTGTCGTTTTAAGAAACTCCAGGCCGTTCTTTTTCACATGGTAAAAGCTTAGAAACTGATCGGCTCCAAGAAAAAAGAAAAAGAAAATAGCCCCACCTGAACTAATTAGGTTTACTGATGGAGCTGAGTTTTCAAGGTTTGGGTTTCTATTTCACATCCTACTACAGTCACAACTTCGATATTTGATTAGAACCATAACTGACCCGACGGGTCGTTATAGATGAGAACACATCTTCTGCTCGAGTTTTTCTAAATCTCATAGCTTGTAATATATTTTACTTATTCTTCTTCGTTTTGCACTACACTCATTGGTGATTTTTCGTGATCAATTTCCCATAAATTTGCAGGTAAACTATTTTCTATTTTTTGAGAGTGTACAATCCCTTGAATATTTTAGGAAATAACTCAATATTTCTCGATCTCCAGTTGGAAATAAGACCCCTCTTATTGGTGGATCATTGTACAATATGATGCACGTGCCAACTTAAGTGAAAAAATAGATGGAGCTGATGCCATTTCTGTAGGATCTATCAATCAAAAAGACTCAATCGAGGAAATTTCCTGGAACAAGCGATCAAGGAAAACATGGTCATTTTTTTTTTAAAGGAAAACACACTTAGTCCATGAAATTGCACTACCTTTTTTTGATTTCTTTTTCGAACTTTTGCATTTATCCAATCAAGTTCTTGAAACGGTAAATTCATTCCTTTTCTTTTTTTTTTATAATTATGTCCCTTCATCTGTAATGCCAACATATTCTTGAAGCTAACATAGACTGAAATTTTCGGAACAGCATAACCGAACAAAGAAAAATGAAGTAACAAGAAATCGAAATATAAATAAATATTGTCAACTTTAATTTGGCGCCACCATAGTTGATCGTGGCTTTACTTTCAGTTCGCTGAAATTAGAGACAAAAGCATTTGATCATTTCATAATACTAACTACAAATGATCTCTTATATAGTTTATAGAAAATGTTTGAACAAAATATTTTTTTTTTCTGGGTCTTTTTTTTTTTTGGAGGGGGTGGGGTCGAATTAGGTCGAAGACTTTTGCTCGTTCGGATCGTGGCAATTTGGAATTGTTTCGAGTGGGGTGACTTTTGATAGAAGCATTACTTCCACGTTCGTACAGGCGGGCGACATTAACCCACGTTTGTATGTGGTGATTTGGCGACGACAGAGATGAGTCGATGTCATTGAACTTTCTCGTGAAGTTTCCTAGATTCTATCGCTTGTGTTTGTGGAAACTATCGAGGCATCTAAAAACAATATTGAATCTTACATTCGTCCTCCGGTTTAAACTTTTAAGATGAATTAAAAGCGATTTCGTGATTAATTTTTTAGCCTGATTTTAGTTTGTGTACGTGTGTCCAAATGTCTATGCACTTATCATTCGCATCTTTATTTATATATAATTTTTGGATGTCACATAATTGTGATATATTCATTAAATAGAAAAGTAGGAACACTTAGATTTTTCATTAGTGAGTTAAGAAGTTTGTTGGTAAATATGTGTTAGAATAAACCATACATTTATCTAAATACCTAGACTTTTAGAATAATTAATAGTGGTTTAACAAAATCTCATATTAGAGGTAAAAAGTCTTGAATTCAAATCTTCTAGGCTCTTATTTGTTTCTTCAATCAAAAATTTACATGTGAGGAGGGTATTGAAATATTTTAATAATAAACCTTATATTCATCTAATAACTTAAATTTTTAGCGTTGGTAGTGGTGTCATAAAATTTCACAACATGAAAAAGAAAGAGAAGCACTTTATTACACCATTATAAAAAAATATTAGCATATTCTACGGCATATTCTATTGTAGTCATCTTGCTGTAAGTATATCATAGTGGAATTTACGTTAGATTCACCTATAGAGAAATGTTTTCACACCACTCTTATGACATATTTATCTCTACGCGTGATGAGATTGATGCTTTATGTGTTTTATATGACCATGCGTGTTGACAAGAACAACACATACTAAGGCCCATAGTACTTTTTATCAAAAATAAAAACCACCATAATCAATGGTTCAATGATGATAATTCTTAACTTTAAAGTAGAAGCGTGTAAGGGTAAGCCCAAAATATATTAATTCAATTAGATGGTGGGGTTGCACAAGTCCAACAAGCTAAATTAGAAAGCGGATACTCTCAGCTCTATCCTTAGATCTAACATCGACGACCGAGCTCCCATGCTACCATCATCTCTCTCTCCTCATCCTCTTCTCTCTCTGAGGGAGGTGATATCGTCTTGACGATGATGACAGCGATGATGGCAGTGTCCTTAGATCTAACATCAACGACCAAGCATCATCTTTCTCTCCTCATCCTCTCCTCCCTCTAAGGGAGGTGATACAGGTCATGACGATGAGGATAGCGATGATGACAAGTGATGACAATGGCATTGACGATGGAGTGGAAGATGGCTAAAGCCGCCAGTTAGCAAAGAGAGGGATTAGGTTTTTCTTCCTTTCACGATAGCTCTGAATTGACATGTGGTGTGTATGGGTACAACAATGGTGTATTGGTAAATACGAGATTGAATATAAAAGGGGAGGGCATGCCTCCCACCTTCCAAGTGAACTTTTTCCTACCGCATATATTCGATGGCATCAATCCAAAGCCACCAGCAATTCTCCCCAGCCACGACTCCTGTTTTCTACAAGTTTAGGCTTTGTTTATAGCAGCCACAATCTCTTCAGCTTCAAAAGCGATCCCACCTTGTCTTGTTGGTCCCGACAAGCGATGATTAAAAAACGTCGATGTCTGGTCCCCAACTATAGCTTTCCACCTCAAACTAAAGTTATGTTGGACCGCAATTTCAATATATATAATATTATTGAACAGGAAAAATATTCGGCTCCGGCGTCAATCCTCTCCCCTACAAATGTCAAGAAAATCATTTAATTATAATGTCAGGAGGAACTATCGTGAAGTTCAGACTTATTTTTAGGGGACGATAGCAAAAAAACCATAAATCTATTGTAATTATATCAATTTAATTATAAACTTTTAATTGTATTAAGTTAGTTTTAAATATTTTTTGATGTTTTGCCAATTGATTCATTTGACCAATTTTAGTCGGGAAATCATTAACATAACATTAATTATCTTATATGGCATGACTAATATTAGCGTGTACAATTTTTTAATAATATATATTATTTTTTTGTTCTTTTATTTTACTTTATTATTTTATTCTTTCTTTTTTAATTCCTTTCATTTTGGCTAGTGAGAGTCGCAATCACACCCACAAGCCCTTGTTGGTTGTCGGTGAGAGTCATGACCCTTGACAAATTTGGTTGAGAAGAAGAAAAAAGTAATAATAAAATTTATTTTTGAAAAAATTATCTACAATAATGCCGATTGTGTCACGTTGCATGATTGACATTCACATTAGCAATTTATGATCAAAATTTTTCAGAATAATTTAATTGATAAATTGTGAAAATATTTATAGTTAAATTGATGAAGTGCAATAGATTTATAATTTTATTTTTATTTTTTTATGCTTTTATGATATTAGACTCTTTCATTTATTGTTGTTCTCCGATATGACGTGATCATTTGCGTGGGATCCGACAGGATTCCATAGTCTGGCAAATTCAGGAAAAAGCTCCCGTTGATTGTTTCTGCATTGAAGTTTCCAATAGAGAAATTGTATTCTTATGGGAAACGACTAGCAGGGAAAAAGTCCCTGATGAGTATTTCTGCATAAAAAGGTCGTGTAGAGATGTGTTGTTTTCATACCGGCAGCAACCAGGTGATGAGTAAGGAAGACCATGGTTTCTCCCAACATATTTAAATATTAACCCATATTTTATATAAAAACAAAAAAAAAAGTTGATAATAATCTTATCATATCTCACGTAATATTGTAATTTCCGTCCCCATACTTTTATGATTGTCTAATTAAGCCCTTCTACTTTCACAAATCTTCATCCCCATGATTTCATGGAGTTTCTAGTCAAATCCATATCAAAATAAGAGGGTCTCAGTTTAAGTCTTACCAGCCACGTAATTTTGCAATCCTTTTATATACTTTTACACTTTAATCTAGCCAAAACCTAGTGCGTGCTTGAGGGTCTTAATCTAACGGTTTGAACTCTTCAACTATCAACTGTTGATTTGGTTAAATAAGAATAATTTGTTTGCTTTCAGAACAAAAAGCAACCTGCTTCATAAAAATGTGGTGTTGCAATATCGTACATCCTTTGATCATGGGAACATGTGATTTTCTTCACCTATCATTTAAGCTTTTGGGTCTGACATTTTAATATTATATTAGAGTTAGATTCTGTCCTAGTTTATTTCACATATGGGTGGATATTCAAATATTTGCAATTGTCAATAAAAAAAATGAGTTGATGGAAAATATGAACCTTGATGTGTGCCCAAAAGATTTTGAAATTTGTGTCATTTCATTTCCTGATCTTAAGAAAGATAAGATCATTTATTCTAAATCTTCCATAACATGAAAATTTTTCCCCATGTGAAAATTACATCAAGTGATTGTAGACATTTCGAAACCCTCAATTACGAAAAACATATGTTCTTAAAAAATAATAATAATAATTGGACGGATTTTTTGGATAGATAGAGGTGTAGTCAATTTTAATTTAGATAGACATGTCTAAATTTCTGGTGGACGGCTTATATACAGTAGGGTGGTCTTCGGACTGCCTGGCTTGTTGCCGCTCGGGGACAGACAGCCCTGCACCTTAGGCAATTTATCTAACACGTATGGACCTATTTAAGCCATGAATTTTCCCAATATATATTAAAAAAAAAAATACCCCTACACATTCATCGTATGGAGATGATTCGTGTGTGAAAAGGATGGTAATAAGACAGATTCTACACGCGGTGCTTCTATTGGCGTGTTTCAACTCTCGACGGCTCTTGGAAAAGCCGGGGAAATGTGGAAATGATGCATCGCCAATCAACTATGTAAATGACCAGATGACACTTGGCTTTACGCATTAGATCGGCGTATACTTGCGAAACGAAGGGAAATTTCACAACACAATTAGCGGATAACCTATGTAACGTAACATACATCGGTAGATGGTGTGCAACCTCTCTTGTTGAACAAGCTGCGTCCAAAGCGTAGAAGACGGTTCGAAACTTGCTGGGAACCAGCCGGCTCCTTGTTGAATGTTAATTTACTAAAGCAGATTAGACGAGAATAACGTTGAAGCTGCTGAAAGCAGGGTTCGAAGTATTTTTTTTTTTTTTTTTCAAAGTCCCGTCCTCCTTTCCTACGTTTGACCACCGCTCTCAGGGGAGGGCTAAGTTGCACGGAACGTAAACTTCGGGGCAGGTTCCTAGAATCGATGCGATGTTTGCTTGGATTTCATTTTTCCTTGTTTAGTCACTAAAGGCAAGCTAATTTGCATGCGACGGTTTGTCATGGACCCTTAAAGGCCAAAGGGGCAATGTAATTTCGTGGAAAGCGTGCCCCTCCGCACAAACTTTCCACATAAACGGAGCACATTTTGAGAGCAAGTACTTTGAAGTTTGAGGGTTATACGTATGCATGTGGGATGCAAGAGTGTTCATATCTCTCCATGTTAGACTAAGGAACTAATAATTCATGCTAAAAAACGAAGGCCCCAAAGAAAGGAAGAGAGAGAGAGAGAGAGAGAGGCCAGATGATTGATGGGATTGCGTGAGCCCCTGTCTCATCTCCCTTTGTTCTTTTCCTGGAAGTTCCTGAGAAAATACCATGGCGAGTTAGATATCCGCCAACTACCGAATGGTCAATTTTTTTTCTAGGTCTTTGTACGCGAGCCCTATATATTGGGTTCCAACCGGCCCTCTAATTCCTTCCTAAGCTCACATAACATTCGATCTATAGCATCATTCTCTTGCTCTTTCGATACCGAGGAGTGTCTGACCTCGAAGAAGGGAGAGCCATGTATCTTCACCTACCATCCTCTCGCTTTTGCATGCCTCATGCAGCTTCTTCCCGCCATACAATTCTCTATCCCTCCAGGTCTGGTATATCGTGTTACGCATGAGGATTCAAATTTCTCTCTCAATCTCTCTTATTGACCACGTATGAAGTTGGATTAGATAGCTCGATGAGGAAGATGTATTCGGAGTTATCGTGTAGGTACTCTTCTAAAGTAACTTTCCTCGTTCATTGTGTTTTCAGGGTGATTTGCAGTGTGGCATTGGAGGACAAGGCAAGACTTGGTAAGTCTATCCTAGCACATCTCATGGCGCCGAGAATATGCACTTTCCGTAGGACTAGCGCAATCTTGATCCATGGGCGGCATGATTAAACAATTTAAAATCATGACATATCACACAAACACATTATTCTTATCGACCATATATACTCATGACTTCATTGGAACAAATCAGCTTTTGATAGCGAGGATTTCTGCACAGGTTGATAGAACCCTTTTCTCTGACAATCTCACTTTGCTAACATCACACCAATTTCTCTCTAGAAGTATCAGGTGACAAAATTCTCCGATTAGTCTGACCACCATGAGAAAATGGATTTTTTTTTCTCCTCTCTTTGTTCAACAATAAGAATTGGTTACCCAAAAATTCATTTGTTTAAAGTAAAAGTCCAAAGATGAAAAAATGGCAAAAAGGAAAGCACGTATACATCCAAACATGAATGGTGGTCTTACATGTACGTGGTCGTTACAAAGTTGGCATTTCAACATCTCTCCATGCGTCCTTTTCTAGAATTCAACCTGGAAGAAAAAATAAATAAATTGATAGTGTCCACTCACAAAGTCAAAAGGGCGTACTTCTGTTCTTCATCTTGAGCAAGTGGGTGGATTATTCTTCGTCAACCCCGAGCGTGATGATCGTCAGTCATGTCCTCGTTTCATCTCTCTCTCTGTCTCTCTCTGTCTCTGTCTGTCTGTCTGTCTGTCTCTCTCTCTCTAAGTTGCTCGGTCCATTATGTGTTTGACTTAGTTTTATGTGTAACTGATATATTTAAACTTGGGTCGTTCGAATGGATCATTGGCATCGAAATTTTCTAATAATTCTCGTATCTAACACATACTTCCGAGACCAATCACAGGTCATTTCACCAAAGTCCCCCGAAATGTCAACATGGAAAGCCTGAAAAATGGTTATCTTTTTCCCGAGGTCAGCTCTCATCAGTGACGATCGATCAAGACGAGTTCTTTTCCGTTGAGATTTCGTTTTCTCTCCTGACATATAATGTTTTTTTATTGTTGTTGTTTCGGTTGTGGGATTAAAGATTTCGATTCGCGAGGCTGAACACGCTGAGAAGCACCCGCATGCAAAGTTGATAAAGCTCGGAATAGGCGACACGACCCGGCCTATTCCCCACATCATAACATCGGCCATGGCCCAGGTAAAGGACTTTATGCAGACAGATATCGGTAATGTCGATGTTTGAATTGACCTTCAGGACGGTTCTTTATAGGTTTAGAGATTTTTTTGGCTTATAGACACCTTGGTCCCCCCTTCGATGGCCCCAGCGGCTAAAAGGTCAAAGGACGAAAAGAAAGTGTACCCAGAGTCAATGATAGAGTACAGAACATGATCGAAGATTCAGCCTTTTAATTGATCAATTCAAACCTTCAATTAATATTATCTAGAATGCAACCGAGTCCTCCCATTGATAAGAGTGATATAAGTTAATCGCATAGATAATTTTCAATTGTCACGCAAGTCTTTTTTTAGAAGGACTATCATAGGATTTATTTGCACCTTGTTAAAGATATTTTGGACTTTGATTGCATTCAGTCAAATGCTTAGGACTTGACTGCATTATTACATGCATGAGATATAGTAATACTAGGCAGCTTAATGTTCATTTTAGTAAATGAATTTACAAAGTGTCGTGATGAATTACAACGGTTCCTTTGAATGGGTGAATCACATTCCATGTTCAAAGAAGGCCTATCACAACATTTTAAAAATCAAACTTCTATACCATGCTTTTGTAGACCTTGAACCGTTCTTCTTGGTATGAATCTTACTCTTCTAAGTAAAAAATTCAATCCCAAATTACAAGTAACGCATAACCTATAACAGAGTCCATGAAAGAAATAGCAAAGCTATAAAGAATTGAGTTAAAAAAATATTTTACAAATCGTTATGAGAAAATCTTACAGAATGCTTGGAAATGGCTCGCTCATTCAAATACCCATTATAATATGTCCATTGCATTATTTTGGAGAAGTTAACACCAAATAAGATCCACGAACGAATCTGGCGACTAAGTTATAAGTCAACAATAATTAAGAACCGACTCGGGGAGGATCCCCTTTTCCAAAAGATTGTGCTACGTTCATTGTCTCTGGACTAGAAACCAAAATGTGGAAAATAAGTAAGCGAAGATAACCATGCGTCTGTAATAGCCAGGTAAAACATGCTTGTCCAGGACATCATGGTCCCAAACAAGATCCTTCTTTTCCTCCCCTGAAAACTCGTGCAACCCAACATGATAGCGCAATAGCCAGGTAAGGACATGCCAAATGATCAAGAAACTTCCTCAATCTCCGGGTTGCCCTAGCTGAATCTAAATAGAGGTTGAAAGTCAAAGCACGTGGTTCATTTCTCTCTCCTCATACGGGAACTTGTTCTTACGCTACTATTTTTAATGGAACAGTTTCTCTCTCCTCCTCCTCCATCTTGAGGAAAGTGGTGGGTAGGGTTAGGATAATTTCTTATCTTTCCATCTTATATCTAAGTGATTCTTTAATGATTTGGTTTCCTGTTGCAGAAAGCACTTGCTCTTTCCACCGATGCGGGATACACAGGATATGGAGATGAGCAAGGAAACAAGGTAAAATATTAGTTGATTATTCTCATCAGTAAAGTATTTAATTAAATCACGTGGTATGTGCTCAATCGGTATAAAATAGACTTGATGTGTGAATCAGGTGCGCCACATAAATTCAATTTCTCATTGTACCAAGTGTGAACGGTCCTTAGATGGGCTATCCACCTAAAATTTGGTTAGCATCTTGTATAGTCCACGGTTTTAGAGGAATATTTATTGACATGAGATTCACCTTGAAAATTTTTTAAATACTTATTATTGTGGTTGTTGCTCTAGAAACCACTAATAACATATAAAAAAAAATTGTTACTATTCATGACCATAGGGGCAAACTCTACACCTGGCTATTCGTTTTGACTTTTCAAGTTAGACTTTGACTTGTTTTTATATTTAAGAGTCAGTCAAATCCAAGTCAGGTACAAGGTATAAACTCCCTAGAGTAAGCTCTTGTGACCCATCTTATTATATAATCTTGCAACAACTAAACATGTTCGAAAGAGTTGGACCATATAATCTCTATAATGGGAGTGACTTTTCTAAGGCAGATACTAGGAAATGTCTGTACCTCGTTGTGGTAACCTAGCCCTTGCCAAAGTGGGCGAAGACCTAATACTTTTTGCACGTGCATTTATGCCTACGGGATTATATTCAACATAGATAATTGTCTTCCTAAACTATGTACAATCGAGACTTCGAAGACGGATTGAATTCTACTCACCTGGATTCTTTAAACTTGAGGGTCAGAAAATAAAGGAGGAAGCGTCTTGATTAGGCTTAAACTTGTGAATGAACCTTGAGCTACACATGAACTAGAAATGTTGTGCATGTATGATTGATTGCTTACGTCATAAATTATGTTAGCTTTCGAGCTGGAAACTCTCGCGGAAAGTTATTGCTTGACTTCCACGTACATAGTGCTTACAAAATAGGAAGAGGACTGATATAATCCTATCTTTTGTGGGTCCTTTTAGGGTTTCTTTGCATGGAGGAATTATGAGCATTGAGCATTAGTTTTCTAGCCATCCCTGACTATATATTCGTGGAAAATTTAAGGTTTTGATGTGAGTTATGTGACCAAAGTGCTCCATCGCCAAGACTAGATTTAAGTTTTTGAATCACGCAACTCCCGAGAACTTGTGTCAGGCTACCTTATAGGAAAATTCGCTTATCTTAAGCCTTCAGCGATTTGTCTTTGTTTGGGAATTAAGCCCTACATACTGATACAATACTTCCCCGTGAAAATTCTGCTTCAAAGACCATCATTATCAACTGCCAAATCCCAGCCATGAATGAGTACCTCCAAATATGCTTCTTTATCAAATATTTGTATCTAGGAAGCGAAAGAATATACTGTAGCGATCATACATAGAAGAGCAATAGCCATGGATGTTGCACGAATTTTATTTATCACGAGCAATAGGTAAAGTTAACACATATATAATTATTACATCAATGCCCTAGAAAATTGTTTTTTTTTTTCTTGCACTTAATTCATAGTATGGATAATAATCCGTATCAACATATAAGATGCCAAACCAAAGAACGATGAAAGATCCTCTTTGGACGTATTAGGCGTTGGCCGCTCTTGAGTTCAGTGAATCAAGCCATACCTGCTCACATGAGAACGTGAGATGGCCAACGGGTTTCTCATGTGAGATGGCCAACGGGTTGTTTCGCGTGGCGTTCACAATGCAAAGGTCAAACTTCTGTTTCGCATACTGACAGCCAAAAATGAGATGGACCACCTTGCTTTGCTTTATAATCCACGACGTTAAGGTTAAAGAATAGTGCAATAATTAGGGTTTCAAATGAAAATTGCAAATGAATTGCGTCATGAGAAGGACATCATGTGCATGAGTGATCACGTCACGAGGGCGTCATCTTCTTCTTCTTCTTATTATTATTAGTTTAATGAAGCTTATGTCCAGTCGTTGCTGTCTTGTCTACACTCGAGTTATTAAGATTCGACTTGGCTTCTGTGAAGGATCTGAGGGAGGCTATCGCAAATGTCGTTTACAAAGATAAGGGAGTGGAGTGGGACGAAGTTTTCGTATCGGACGGTGCCCAAGGCGACATCTCTCGCCTCCAGGTAATGCAATGTTAGTAGAGAAAGCAAGAAAAAAAGAAAAAAATAATAAAAAAAGAAAAAAGAAAAAAGAAAGTAGGACAAGAAATGTTGCTAGAGAAAAAGTGGTCTCCATGAGTCGCATTAGATATGTTATATGTAGATTGGCGATTAATGTAATTATACACAAATGTCATTTATCCTGCATCCTCACTTATTAGTGTATAAAATAATATCCAAAAGAGATCTTAATTTTATGTGTGTATTCCATCATAGACATGTAAATATTGTTGAGAAATAAATGTTCTAAGTATATTATTTACATTGTAAATGAAGTTAGGATAACTATTTTTGTCACTTTTGGCCATCATTAAGGATGACAGACCTTTTCTTAGCCGAAAGCTAACGATGATCATTTAAGGTCGCTTTTTTTTTTTTTTTTTTTTGGTTCAATGAAATGCAGAGTTAATATTGCTTGAGAACCCTCATGATGTTTATTTTCTCCAACAGATGCTCCTGGGATCCGGAGTGACAATTGCTGTTCAGGACCCAACTTTTCCGGTAATTACGATGATAATTCCATAGCATGAAAAGTTAACACCATAAAGCGAACGTATGGCGCAAGAAAGTTGAAAAATTTACGTGGACTAAGCTGTCAAAAGTACTCAAGAAAAAAAATCATGTTTCCCCGTGGACAGGCTTACGTGGATTCCAGCATAATCGTGGGTCAAGCGGGCAAGTTCCAGGAGGAAACCGGGAAGTTTCAGAACATCGTGTACATGAGATGTTGTCCTTGGAACGACTTCTTCCCCGACCTGGCGACGACCCCACGAACCGATGTCATTTTCTTCTGCTCTCCCAACAATCCGACCGGCACTGCCGCGTCCCGATCGCAGCTTGAGCGGCTTGTGGAGTTCGCCAAGGCGAACGGGTCAATCATAGTTCATGACTCGGCGTACGCTTCATACATTTCGGACGATAGCCCTAGGTCGATCTTTGAGATCCCCGGAGCCAAGGAGGTTTGTTTCATTTCACACTAATAACCCTCACGATGACCTAGAAGATTGTTAGAACGTTACCTAAGCTCGAATGGTGGAAAAATTGAGGCGTGATTAAAGTTGACTAGGGTTCTTTATGCGCAGGTCGCAATAGAGATCTCTTCCTTTTCTAAGTTTGCCGGGTTCACGGGTGTCCGCCTCGGCTGGGCCGTCGTGCCTAAGGAGCTGAAGTACTCGAACGGATTTCCGGTCAGAAAGGACTTCAATCGCATCATGTGCACATGCTTTAACGGCGCATCGAGCATCTCTCAGGCAGGAGGCCTAGCTTGCCTCTCTGCAGACGGTTACCAGGTGATCAAATCAATCGACATCGACGTTCTGTCTAACAGTTTCTCGATCTTTCGAAAGCAACCGAGAACAATAATCTAACAGAAGATTTCCAACTCTTGTCTCAGGCTCTCTGCAGATCCATAGACTACTACCACGAGAACGCCAACATAATCATCGATGCGTTCACGTCCCTCGGGTTAAAAGTCTATGGCGGCAAGAACGCGCCGTACGCGTGGGTGCAGTTCCCAGGCCGGAGCTCTTGGGAGGTGTTCAACGAGATCCTGGAGAGGGCCCACGTCGTGACGGTCCCGGGGGCTGGGTTTGGCCCCGGCGGCGAAGGTTACATAAGGGTGAGCGCGTTCGGGAGTAGGGAGTGCATGTTGGAAGCTTCAAGGAGGCTAAAATCTCTGCTGAAGTGATGCGTCTTTGGTTACTGTGAGGGTTGCTCGTTCTCATCTGGTTCCTGTAATACTCCTCTCACCTTGGAGGTTGTAGCTTGTGGGTGTCAAATGATTTTTCCTTTTTTCAATAAAGGAACAAACGGCGTTCTTCTGATGCATACTAATGACATATTTTCAAACAGTAGACAGCATGACAATTTCAAAGGGGTCCATACCTATTAATCTATTATCCCATCATAAAATCTAAGTTTCTAAAGATGAATTCAAGTCCTTCCTATTCTCTATTATAGCTGAAAAAGTTCCATGATCGTGGGCTGAGGGGAGGGGAACGCCACGGGGTTCCGGGCCAAATAGTCGAAGAAAAACATAAACTTCGGCCCGCCCAACAAAAAATAACATAAGAGCTCAAATTCACCAAATAAAAACACGGACTTTAGTCGCGATTCCATCCAATCCTTGCCATTGGCTGTCGACTCTCTCCATGCCGGTGTGCACAATCGACCATTTTTATGGCTAACATAACAATGGTAAATTTATAGAAACCCTAAAACAAAGGCTTCGAGCGGGGCATAGAGAATCTCCATCTTTGTTTAATTGTTAGAGAACGGAATTTTATGTGCGCATTAGGCTTATGACACGCATTTGATTCTCTAGACTTCCGATTGCAAATTTCGGATTTGACCCACTCAGTCAGGGTTTCGACTCACATCTTGCCTAAATCTGCATAGCTATTTCATGGACCTAAGGTTTACTTACCTAACAAAATCGGAAAATAATTATAAGTTGTTGACACTTTGATCTTCCTTCCTAGGCTCTAAATTTGCCCATTTGAGCTTGGAACTAGAATGGGCTATTCTGGTGTGCGCATAAAATTGCCATGGG
The DNA here is from genome assembly GCA_017140325.1 of Eucalyptus leucophloia subsp. euroa. NCBI lineage: Eukaryota > Viridiplantae > Streptophyta > Magnoliopsida > Myrtales > Myrtaceae > Eucalyptus > Eucalyptus leucophloia. The sequence continues at coordinate 11,193,635 of CM029473.1, read as the reverse complement.
CCAGACAACCTATAATGGACTTCGATTCAGCATGACCTTTGCCCTAAATTCAACTCATCCTGGTCCACATGTTTCGTGGGGTCAACGGAATACGAGCCATTTCAGATCCCACCAGCCTGGACGTCTGTTTCCGAATACAATCATGTTGATGTCTGCTCCACCCATTGAAAATTGAAAAAACGGGTGCATTTATTTTGCTAAATACAAATGATTTAAAAAATAATTTTTTTAAACATTGATGATTTATCTTGTTTGCAAATTAAATAAAAAGCTATATTTTTACAGTGCACGAAAATATCCAAATATAAATTACTATCGATAATGAAAGTATTTTTTTATCAACTAATCCTTTCAAGTAATGCAATCAACCAAAATCGTTTCTAAATAATTCATTTTCCTTGCTGACGTCATCCCCCTCCCGGCCCACCCATCTAGTTTATCCCATGGGAGGACGCCACCTCATCGCTGACTTCGTCCCACTCCCGCCCGGCGCCCGGCCCGCCAATGACGTCACGCTCCCACTCGAATTCCACTGGAAGTGGTCGCTTTCGGGCGGGCCCGTGCCTTGCCTTGCACACCAAGATTGGAGGCGAAGCACGGAGGAAAATGCGCAGAACCCACTTAAGTGCCCGCCAAGAGACAAAGTCAGAATCGCCGTCTCGCTGTCTCTCCCTCTCTCTCTCTCTCTCTCTCTCTCTCTATATATATATATATATATATACCTCGCCCTCATCCGGATGCTCTGCAGAATTTGCAACATCCCCTCCATCGCCCATCACGCAAGCAGAAATCCTCGGGAGAGAAGATCTTCGTGTTCGGAAGGAAGGGAGGGAAAAATGTCGGGCGCGGGGGTTTGTCAGCCGGGCACGGCCCTTGCGGAGGCGTACGTGATGAGGAAGCTTTACAAGGAGAAGATGAAGAAAGCGAAGGCAGCGGCGGCGGCGGGGGCGGCAGAGGACGCGGGCGACCGCAAGAAGGAGGAGCGGCCGGCGAGCGGCGGAGGGAGAGGACGTTTCTCTTTGTCCCGAGTGTTCGGGAAGGCCCATGTCCATCCTTCCTCTGCAGAAGCACCCCGTGTTGCTCCCCCGGAGTAGCTCCCCGCTCATGAACGGTTTTTAGCTTCAGCTGGGATTTTTTTTCCTTTGTTTTCGTTTTTTTCTGCTTAGCACAAATGTCTCTAGCTAAATCTTGTCTCGTGAGTTCGAGAGATCTTTCCCCTCTTTTTTTTGGGGGGATTTCCTGTAGGATTATTAATGTTGTATTTCTACTAATGGATTTCTTGAAGTGAAAGTACACTTCGAACTTTAAGGAATATGCTTCAATTGGCTTTAGATTTAGTTGAGATTGGTAGGTCTAATCTATGATGAGTTAAATGATTTGGGCTATTCGGTTTCGATGAATCTTGAGGTCCATACCGGATCAAGTCTATAGTTCAGTCCGGAGCACAAAGAAACGCTTCGGAGAAATGAGATTGACATGAGCTAATGGATGAAGGAGTCCGCATAATATCCAACTAAAAAGAAAATTTGCTTCATTCAAGATTCAAATTCTTTGTGTTTGAAATTTGAGAACCCTCGCTTTGAATTTGCATCGTTCGAGCCCCACTCACATGAAAGACGGGCCTCATGCGGGATCCACGCCACCTTTTTGTGTCGGAGTAGGAAGCTATTACCATCCATCCAAACATGATTAGCTGAATAACTATTGAAAATAAAATGAAGATATTCGGTAATAACTCTATTATGGAACGATCGATGGGTCATGATTTTTATATCATCGAAGAAATTTCTTATCTCAATAAATATATCTATTGCCAATAAATCCACTTATGATTCTTTTACTTTAATGTTATGTGATTATTCTTGTGGATAGAGTTAGATGAATATGAATAGAGTGTACTTAGAAGTACATCGTAAATCTGAAGAGACCATATGTAATGGATATGTAAGTATGTATTTATCAATAAAATACAACTAAGGAAAACATGAAGAAAGAACAAGAGATGATTGATGATGTGCAAGTCTTTCAATATGGCAAAGCATAGAGGAATATTTGTATGATTTTAATCATACCTCAGTGTCATTTGAACATTGCACAAGAACTATGTCATTTGAGTTTTGAAACCTAATGCAAACTAGTCAAAAAAGTGTCAAAAAAGCCATGAACCTATCATATTCGTGTCGATTTAAACTTAAACCTTTTAATGATGCCAATTTATTCATAAACTTTTTAACCTAGTATCAGTCATTCTGATTAATTTTGACATAATATTGTTAACGCTAATGTTGGCAAGGTTACATGGCATTACTTGCGCTGGCGTAGATAAGTTTTTTATAATATTTTAATTTTTTTCTTTTATTATTTCTTCTTTTTCCTTGGATTTTTTTTCTCTGCTATTTTTTTTTCCTTCTGCCGATGACTAGCCACCATCTGTGACCAAGAGGGCTAGCCTCATTAGAACTAGCCTTGGCGAGACCAACCCTCGCCCAAGGATTTGGTGAGGTGAGCCCTTGTTGGGGCTTGCCCTCACCCAAGCCAAGGCAACCTCACCAAGCATTGCCTTCGCCCAAGTGATGTCTAATGAGGCTGCCCTAGCTTGTATAAGGGGCGGCCTCGCCCAAGCCAAATTTGCATAGGCCAACCCTCACTAGGGCTCAACCTCACCACTGTCGATTGCTAACTACCGCTTGTGGTTAGTCATTGGCAAAAGAAAGAAGAAATGAGAGAAAAAAAATCGCAAAATTGTTACAAATTTATGAACGTCAGCATCAGTAGTACCACATAAGCCGATAGGCATCATATTAGTAATATCCGATCAAAATTAGCTGGAAAAACTAAATTGGATATCAAAAGGTTTAAGACTAAATTGATACTAGGTCAAAAGGTTTATGACTAAATTGATGTCATTACAAATGTTTATGATTAAATTGGTATAAATGTAATAGTTTTAGGACTTGTTTGACGCTTATCCCCAAACTAGTTCCTAGAATTGGCAAGATGATTTTACGAAAACATCTTTCCAGCATAACAAGGGAGGAAACATCATATCGAATCCTCTCAAAACTAGAACGAATGAAGCTAATGTTGTAACTTGCATTGTTTAAGATAACTTAGGTCTCTTGGTCGATAAATTCACAAGGAAATTGAGCGTATCTTCTACAACTCAAGCTGAAGCTTCGGCTCTTCTTGAAACCCCAAATTTCCTTCAACTGCGACCTGAGGAGAGTTTGGAATTGCAGTCAGATCACCCTAATCTGATACGAGGAGTGTTTAACGCAAATTAAATTATTAGGGACGTCGTTGTTCTCATTAATTAGGTTCGGGGCAGAACAAGGTTTTCCATTAATCTTAGTTTAAGCTTCCATGACCTATGCACAAACGTAAGCAATTTGGACACGCTTGGGCTTTTGAATTACATCATTTTAGTTGGACCCGTTACTTCAGCCATAATAATAAATTTATATTGTGGTTACAGTTTTAGACTGTCTCAAATTTTTCAATCCTAATTATAGTTCTGTCTTTCAAGCAAGTAAACTAAGGCCCATAGAATATTAATTGTCATGTACCCACGTCGCTTAAGTTTTATTGGACATGGGCATGTGAGAAAGAGCAAGGATGGTATTTCCTAAGTCATATTCAAATAGAGTTGAAAGAGATCTGCAAAAGCCTCACTCATTACCGCCTTTTGTCAATATTGAAGCTGCCATAAACAGTGACTTGGCAAAGATAAAAATATTGTTGATGAGCTTAGGACTGGCACCCAGTCACTTTAAAGTCCCTCTATACATGACAAATTAGGGTTCGAGGCTGATGCTTCATGCTTTGCTTGCTCTCCAAGAACTTGCCACCTCTATAAATTACCTCATCTGCTCAGCCCATTAGTTCTTGAAATTATTGTTCTCATCCTACTCCACAATAACTGTGCTTCGTTTTGCATCGTAGGACATGTCCATCACGTCCATGGCAGGACCTGAGCTAGCAGAAGCTTATTTGCTGAGGAAGCAGCACAAAGAGAAGATGAAGAAGAAGAAGAAACAAGGAGGAGATGAAGATGGCACAACAAACATTGATGATCAAGAGAAGATCTCTCAGGATTGTTTCTCATGGCTGCTTCACAAAGTTCACCCAAAATCGGTGCCGAAGGCTCGAAGTTGAGTGCCTTGTTATGGCTCCCATTAGGGTGGAGAGATCGTCTTCAATATCTTGTTTGATGTCAAAATGTTTATGTCTACTATGGATGTATTACATATCATCATGGTCAAGATCCAATAATTTTAGTTCGAGTGGGTTTTGTTCAGGTCGGGTTGGTCCAAGTATTATTGACAATCATTAATCATGGTTGAGATGAAAATTAGCGAGTTCAAACTTAAGCATAGCAAATAGTATTTCATTCAGAGAATTGCTCTAAAGATTGTGGTTAGCGCAAAATATGTCTTTCCACTCAACATTATATTAATAGTTAACGGTTAGAAATTGTGCATTCTCTCTAAGTTTGCACAATTTCTCAATTTATAAGGGATAAATTAACTCGATTTATTTTTCTATAATTATGATATACTCATCTAGACCTATCAAACGGGCAAGTTGGATTGGGTCATAAATGGTTAAACCCAATTTAATGTGTTTATAACCTATTTAACATAATACATATTTTTCAACCAATACCAACCTCATCTGTCCCAACCCATTTAACCAAATTTAGGAAAGGATGTGTCTTATAATTTTTTTAAAAACATTGCATTGCTAAAACACTTTCGTGTAATATAAATATAATGTAATATAAATATAATGTATAATAATAATAATAATAATAATAATAATAATAATAATAATAATAATAAAACTGAAGCACCATCATAAACAGAACCGAAATGAATCTAAAACGACCTTCGAGGAAAGACGAGCGAGCTGGATACCGCCGGGCCCTGCCCCACCCCATCTGGTCCAAACCCCGGGCGGAACGCCACCTCCTCTCCCGCCCCGCCAATCGCATCGCGCGCTCCCGTTCGGATTCCCCTGGCGGCAAATGGGGTCACTTTCGGGCGGGCCCGTGCCTTATGCCTTGCTCACGAAGTTTGGAGGCGGAGCGCGGAGGAAAATGTGCAGAACACGCTAGCCGCCCTGCCGCAAGAGGCAAAGTCAGAGTCGCCTTCTCGCTCCCAACAGCGCCCCCCCTCCCCCCCTCCCCCTCCCTTCTCTTTCTCTCTCTCTCTCTCTCTCTAACCCCTCTATATATACCGACCCGGCATCTCCATGCCCCTGCATAAGTTGCAGCATCCACTCCATCGCTCGTCACGACCGGCAGGAATCCAAGCTTTTCGGGTTCGGAAGGAAGGGCAAAGAAATGTCGGGCGCGGGGGTTTATCAGCCGGGCGCGACCCTCGCGGAGGTGTACGTGATGCGGAAGCTTTACAAGGAGAAGATGAAGAAGGCGAAGACAGCTGAGGACGCGGGCACCGTCGCGGGCGATCGCGAGGAGGAGAGGACGAGAGGAGAGGGGAGAGGACGTTTCTCTTTGTCTCGGGTGTTCGGGAAGGCCCTTGTCCATCCTTCCTCTGCAGAGGCGCCCCGTGTTGTTCCCTCGGAGTAGCTCCCCGCCATGAATGGTTTTTAGCTTCAGTTGGGATTTTTTTCGTTTTTTCTTTCCTTTCTGCTTGTGCATATGTCAATAGCTGAATCTTATCTCGTGAGTTCGCCAGGATTTTCCTTCTTCTTCTTTTTTCGGGGGCATGATATTGGATATTGATATTGTATTTCTGCCGATGGATTTCTTGAATTGAAAGTACAGTTTGAACCTGAAGGAATTTGCGTTGATTTGCTTCAAACTTGCTCGAGATTCATAGGTCTAATCCATTATGATGAACTAAATGATTTGGGTCATTCAATTTTGATGAGTCTCGGGAGATTCGCATGTATCATGAGGTCCATAGCAGATCGAGTCTATATTTCAATCTGGAGTTCAAGCTAGAGCATAGAAAAACAGTTGAGAGAAATGAGACTGATGCTAGTTAATGGATGAAAAAGTTCGGATAATATACAAGTGAAAAGAAAAGTGGCTTTGATTTAAATTCTATGCATTTGAAACTTGAGAACCCCCAATTTGAATTCGCATCGTTCAAGCCCTGTTCATATGAACGACGGATCTCATGTGGGATCCATTTTATATAACGGTTCCAATCGAGTTTCCATGTTTTGGATGCAAGCAATAATTGCTCCTCCGCGCTTCCCATGGCCTTTCTACCTCCATCAGCTGGGCCACACTGGCCACCTTTGTGTTGGAATGGGAAGGATTACCGTCCATCTAAACACGAAAAGCTAATTGCTGAAATTTAGGCACTTTCATGATGAAAATAAAATGGAGTTATTTGGCAATAACTCTATTATGGAACAATTGATGGGTGATGATTTTTATATCATCCAAAAAATTTCTTATTTCAGCAAAACATATTTATTGCAGATAAATTCACTAGTGGTTCTTTTACCTTAAAGTTATATGATTACTCTTGTGGATAAAATTACATGATATGAGTAGAGTGCACTTAGAAGCACATCATATATCCGAAGAGATCACAGGCAATAGATACGTAAGCATGCATTTATTGATAAGATACAACGAGGAAAACATGAACAAAGAACGAGAGATGATTAATGATGCACAAGCTTTCAATCTGGCAAAGCCATGGTTGTGCAATTTTAATCATACATCGGTATTGTTTGAACTTCTCTCCATCTTGCACAACAACTACGTCATTTGAGCTTTGAAACCCAGATGCAAACTAGTCAAAAAAGCACCAAAAAAGTCATAAACCTATTATTTTAATACCAATTTAGATCTAAACCTTTTAATGATACTTATTTAGTCCAAAAACATTTCAATTTAGTGTCAATTTAATCATTCTAGCTAATTTTGGCATAACATTACTAACGTTGATGTTGGTGGAGTTACGTGGCACTACCTAACGTGGATAATTTTTAATAAATTTTCGTCTTTTATTTTTTTTTTTTTTTTTCTCTTTCCTTTCTTCTTCCTTTTACTAGTGACTAGCCATCGTCCATGGCCGAGCAAGTTGACCTCACAAGATTTGGCTGTGACAACCTTGCTAGATTTGGCAATGGGAGCTCTTGTTGGGGCTCACCCTCAGCCAGGCCAAGGCGACCTCGCCAAGTGTCACCTTCACTCAGGTGACGCCTAACAAGGCTGCTTGGGTGTGATGGTCGACCTTGCTTAGGACAAATTTGGTGAGGCCAATCCTCACCAAGGCTCAACCTTGGCCAATGGTCGGTCACCGACAAAAGAAAAAAGAAATGAGAGAAAAAAAAAAGAAAATTGAAAATTTATTAAAAATTGTTTATGTTTATGCTAGGGTGCCACATAAGTTGGTGGGTGTCCACATTAGCAATATTTGACCAAAAATTAGTTAGAATAATTGAATTAGAGATAAAAATGTTTAGAGCTAAATTGACACTTAGTCAAAAGACTTAGGACTGAATTGATGTTATTAAAATGTTTATGACCGAATTGATACGAGTGCAATAAATTTAGGGCTTTTTTGACACTTATTCCCAGAATAGCTGCTAGAATCGGCAAGATGATTTTACAAAAACATCTTTTCACTGGCATCAACGGCATAACACGGGGGGAACATCATATCGAATCCTCTTAAAACTGGAATGACCGAAGCTACCGTTGTAACCTACATTGTTTAAGATGACTTAGGTCTCTTGGTCGATGGATTCACAAGGAAAGTGAGCGCGTCTTCTACAGCTCAAGTTGAAGCTTTGGCTCTTGTTGAAACCCCAAATTTCCTTCAACTGCGACCTGAGGAGAGTTTGGAATTGCAGTCAGATCACCCTAATCTGATACGAGGAGTGTTGACCGCAAATTAGATTATTAGGGACGTTGTTGTGCCTACCAACGAGGCTTGGGGCAGAATAAGGCTTTCCGCTCATCTTAGGTTAAGCTTCTATGACGTATGCACAAACGTAAGCTCTTTTGACATGCTTGGGCTTTTGAATTACATAATTTTACTTGGACTCATTACTTCGGCCATAATATTAAATTTATATTGGGGTCACAGTTTTAGACTTTCTCGATTTTTTCAATCCTACTTACAGTTCGGTCTTTCAAGCAAGTAAAATAAGGCCCGCAGAATATATAATGGCACGTACCCACATCGCTTAAGTTTTTCTGGACATGGGCATCTGAGAAAGAACAAGGAGGATATTTCTTAGTCATATTCAAATAGAGTTTAAAGGTATCTGAAAAATCCTCACTTATTACCAACTTTTGTCCACAATGAAGCTGCCATAAACGGTGACTTGGCAAAGATAACACAAAAAATATTAGTGGTGGGCTATAAACTTCTACCCGGTCACTTTCAAGTCTCACGGTAGATGACAAATTAGGGTTTGAAACCCATGCTTTATGCTTTGCTTGCTCTCCAAGAACATGCCACCTCTATAAATCACCTCACCTACTCATCTCAATAGTTCTTAAAATTATTATTCTCCTCCTCCCCCGCAATAATTGCGCTTCGTTTTGCATCGTAGGACATGTCCATCACGTCCATGGCAGGGCTTGAGCTAGCAGAAGCTTATTTATTGAGGAAGCAGTACAAGGAGAAGATGATGATGAAGAAGAAGAGGAAGAAGCAAGGAGGAGATGAAGATGGAAGACCAACCTTTGATGATCAAGAGAGGAACTCTCGGGGTTGTTTCTCGAGGTGGCTTTACAAAGTTCACCCAAAAAGGGTGCCAGAGGCTTGAAGTTGACCACCTTGTTGTGGCTCCCATCAAGGTAGAGAGATCGTCTTCAATATGTTGTTCGAAGTAGAAATGTTTATGTATGTTATGTATGTATTACATGTCATCATGGTCAAGACTTGAAAAATTTAGTTCAGGTGGATTCTATTCAGGTCGGGTTGGTTTGGGTATTATTGACAACCCTGGTCATGGTCGCAATGGAAATTAGCAAGTTCGGGCTCGAGCATAGCAATTAGTATTTCATCCAAGGAATTGCTCTAAAGACTGTGGTTAGAGCAAAAAATGTCTTTCCCCTCAATATTATACTAATAATTTATTATAACAATTTTACATTCTCTCCTACTTTGCATGATTCCTCAATTTATATGAGATAAATCAACTTAATTTAGTTTTTTGTAATCATGACATACTCATTTAGATTTATCAAATTGGAGTCGGGTCGTGTCGGGTCATAAATGATTCAAACAAAATTGACCAATTTAACCAAATTTAGAAAAGCTTGATTCTTATGATTTTTAAAAATATTGTATTGGTAAAACACTTCTGTGTAATAAAAATTCAGTGTACGATTTTTATAATTTTTTTTTTATTTAAAACGACGACAAAAGATGAGCCAACCAGATACTGATGGCCCCGGCCCCGGCCCCGCCCCGCCCCGCCCCGCCCCATCTGGTCCAAACCCGGGATGGAACGCCACCTCCTGGCTGGCGTCATCCCTCCCCTCCCGGCCCGCCCCGTTCAAATTCCCCAGGCGGGTGGGGTCGCTTTCGGGTGGGCGCGTGCCTTATGCCTTGCTCACGAAGTTTGGAGGCGAAGCGCGGAGGAAAATGTGCAGAACACGCTAAGCGATTTGCCGCAAGACGCGAATTCAAGAGTCGCCTTCTCGCTCCCCCAACCCAACACGACACCCCTCTTCTCTCTCTCTCTCTCTTGCTCTACATAGTACATATACCGACCCCATGTCCCCATGCCCTGCATAATTTGCAGCATCCACTCCATCGCTCATCACGACCGGAAGGAATCCAAGCTTTTCGGGTTCGGAAGGAAGGGCAAAGAAATGTCGGGCGCGAGCCTCGCGGAGGTGTACGTGATGCGGAAGCTTTACAAGGAGAAGATGAAGAAGGCGAAGACAGCTGAGAACGCGGGCGCGGTCACGGGCAATCGCAAGAAGGAGGAGAGGACGGGGAGAGGAGGAGGGAGAGGACGTTTCTCTTTGTCTCGGGTGTTCGGGAAGGCCCTTGTCCATACTTCCTCTGCAGAAGCACCGCACGTTGCTCCCTCGGAGTAGCTCCCTGCCATGTCTACAGCTGAATCTTGTCTCGTGAGTTCACGAGAATTTTCCCCCCTTTTTTTTTTCCGGGGTATTGTGTTGAATATCGATATTGTATCTTACTAGTGGGTTTTTTGAATTGAAAATACAGTTTGAACTCGTATGAATTTGCTTTGATTTGCTTCAGACTTGCTCAAGATTTGTAGGTTCAATCCATCGTGATAAACTAAAGTGTTTTGGGCTATTTAGTTTTGATGAATTTTGGAAATTCGCACATATCATCCGCTGAGTCTATGGTTCAATCCGGAGCTCAAATAAACACTTGAGAGGAATGAGACTGACGTTAGCTAATGGATGAAGGAGCCCGGTTAATATATGACTAAAAACGAAATTTGCCTCATTCAAGATTCAAACTCTGTGTTCGAAACTTGAGAATTGCGGTTCAAATTCGCATCGTTTGAGCCCCATTCACATGAAAGGAGGGCCTCATGTGGGACTAACTTTATTTAACGGTCCATGAGAATCGAGTTTCCATGTTTCTGCGGCAGCATTTCTTCCTCTATCGGTTCGGCCACGTCAACCACCTTTGTGTCGGAAAAGGAAGCAATTACCTTCCGTCCAAACACGATTAGCTGAATAACCGCTGAGACCAAGGCACTTTTACGATGAAAATAAAATGGAGTTATTTGTATCATTGAAGAAATTTCTTATCTCGATGAACAAATCTATTGCAGATAAATCCACTAGTGCTTCTTTTACCTTAATGTTGTATGATTACTCTTGCGGATACAGTTAGATGAATATGAGCAGAGTGCACTTTGAAGCACATCGTATGTCTGAAGAGATCATAGCTAATGGAATATGTATGCATGAATTTATTGGAAAAATACAAGGAAAATAGAACAAAGAACGAGAGATGATTGATGATGCACAAGTCTTTCAATTTGGCGGAGCATAGATGAACGATTTTGTAATTTAAATCATAACTCGATGTTTGGACTTCTCTCCATAGTTTTATTGTAGATCTCAAAGTTGCAAAACAACTATGTCATTCGAGCTTTGAAACCCCGATGCAAACTAGCTAGAAAAGTGTCAAAAAAAGCCCTAAACCTATGATATTAGTACCTTATTTATTATATTAGTACCATTTTAGACATAAATATTTTAATAGTGCCAATTTAGTTTTAAACATTTTAACTTAATATCAATTCAGTCTCTGGCTAATTTTAGCATGATATTGCTAATGTTGATGCTAGCGGGGTTATGTGACATTATCGGCGCTTAATGTAGACAATTTTTAATATATTTTTATTTCTTCTTATATTTTATATTTTTATCTTTTCTTTTTTTTTTTTCTCCTTTATTCTTCATTTTGCTAATAATTGGCTATCGTCCATGGTTGGATAGGCTAGCCTCGCTAGATTTGGCAAGGGGAGCCCTTGTTGGAGCTCACCTCACCCGGGCTAGGGTGACCTCACTAGGTGTCGCCCTTGCCCAGGCGACACCCAACGAGGCCATCTTAGCCTGTGCGAGGGTCGGCCTCGCCCAGGCAAGATTTGGAGAGGTCAACCTCACCATGGCCGATGGCTAGCAATCACTTGTCGTCCGTCACCAACAAAAGAAAGAAGAAATAAGAGAAAAGAATAAAAAATAAGTAAATAATCAAAAATTAATTAAAATATTATTAAAAATTATGCACGTCAACACCAACAATACAATGTAAGGAGGTGAGCATTTGTGTCAGCAATATCCAGCCACAATTAAGTGGAAGTACCGAATTAGAGATCAAAAGATTTATTGCTAAATTAGCATTAAGTCAAAAGGTTTATAATTAAATTAGCACCATTAAAAGATTTAGGACTAAATTAATACAAATGCAATAAATTTATGACTTTTTTTACACATATCCCTAAACTAGCTGCTAGAATCGGCAAGATGATTTTACAAAACATTCTTTTCATCGGCATCAACAACATAACAAGGGGGAAGCATCATATCGAATCCTCTCGAAACTGGAATGAACGAATCTATTGTTGTAACCTGCATTGTTTAAGATAACTCAGGTCTGCTGGTTGATGGATTCGCAAGGAAAGTGAGCGCGTCTTCTGCAACTCAAGCTGAAGCTTTGGCTCTTCTTGAAACCCCAAATTTCCTTCAACTGTGACCTGAGGAGAGTTTGGAACCGCAGTCAGATCACCCCGATCTGATCCCAGGAGTGTTGAGCGCAATTAAAATATTAGGGACGTTGTTGTGCTCATCAATGAAGCTCGGGGCAAAATAAGACCTTTCGCTTATCTTAGCTTAAGCATCTATGAGGTATGCACAAACGTAAGGTCTTTGGACACTCTTGGACTTTTGAATTACATCATGTTACTTGGACCCATTACTTCGGCCATAACAGTAAATTTTTGTTGCGGTTACAGTTTTAGACTGTCTCAAAATTTTCAATCCTACTTATAGTTCTGCCTTTAAAGCAAGTAAATTAAGGCTCATAGAATATGAATTGTCATGTCCCCGCATCGCTTATGTTTCATGGACATGGGCAAATAAAAAAAAAAAAAGGATGATATTTCCCAAGTCGTATTCAAAAAGGATCGAAAGGGATATGCAAAATCCTCACTCATTACGACCTTTTGTCAATATTGAAGCTGCCATAAACAGTGGCTTTACAAAGATAACATAAATGTATTGTGAATGAGCTATAGACTTGTACTCAATCACTTTAAAATCCTTCCATACATGACAAATTACGGTTCGAAACTGATGCTTCATGCTTCGCTTACTCTCCAAAAACATGACAACTCTAGAAATTACCTCATCTGCACAACTCATTAGTTCTTGAAATTATTGTTCTCGTCCTACCTCGCAATAATTGCGCTTCGTTTTGTATCGTAGGACATGTCCATCACGTTTATGGCAGGGCCTGAGCTAGCAGAAGCTTATTTGCTGAGGAAGCAATACATGGAGGAGGGGGAGGAGAAGAAGAAGAAAGGAGGAAATGAAAATTGAAGAGCAACCATTGATGATCAAGAGAAGATCTCTCGGCGTCGTTTCTCATGGTTGCTTCACAAAGTTCACCCAGAATCAGTGCCAGAGGCTCAAAGTTGAGTGCCTTGTTATGGCTTCTACTAGGGTAGAGAGATTATTTTCAATATCTTGTTTGATGTCGAAAAGTTTATATCTGCTATGTATGTATCACATGTCATCATGGTCAAGACCCAAAAATTTCAATTCCAATGGGCTCTGTTTGAGTTGATCTAGTTATTATTGATGACCCCTAGTTATGGTCGAGATGGATAGTAGCAAGTTCAAACTTAAGCATAGCAAATAGTATTTCATCCAGGGAATTGCTCTAAAGTTTTGAGCCAAAGCAAAATATGTCTTTCCACTCAACATTATATTAATAATTAATAGTTACAATTTTGCATTCTCTCCTAGTTTGCACAATTTCTCAATTTATAGGAGAAAAATTAACTGGATTCATTTTTCTACAATTATGACATACTCATTTAGACCTCTCAAATGAGTAGATCTATTTGGGTTTGAATCCAACCCAAATTGAGTCTTTTGACCCGTTATGACTCATTTATCATAATATAAATTTTTTAACCCATACTTGAGCTGACCCATTTAATCAAATCTAAGAAAGTTTATTTCTTATGATTTTTTTTTAAATTGTATTGTTAAAACAATCTCATGCAATACAAATCTAGTGTACAATTTTTATAATTTTTTTTAAATTGAACTTTCGTTTTGTTTTTTTATTTTTGGTAAGAATAATTAATAATTTTCGTTTGTTTTGTGGAAAATGTTTTCCAAAATGTCATTTTCAAGGAAAATAATAACATTTTATGGTATTTCCTTAATTTGAAAATAAATTAGAAAATGTTTTTTGTTGTTTGGTATGAAAATTTTGATTTGATTTTCTTTCATACATTCTTTTTAATATTTTTTTAAAATAAAATTTTTAATTATTTTTTATATTTTCATTTTCTTTCTTCGATCGTCAGTAGCCTCAACAATGGCCAGCGATCAGCCACAAGTGAACTCGAGCCTCGCCACAAGCTGATGAGGCTCAAGCTCACCCAATTCCATGCAAGTTGAGCCTTGCTCGCTTGAGGCTGACAAGCTTGAGTCTCATCAGATCAATGAGACTTGAGCCTCACTAATGCCAAATGTAGGCAAGCTCGAGCCTTGCCAGCACTAGACGTCGACACTCCTCGACTTGCCCAATCAGCAATGTCAAGCTTTGCCGACCATCACTGTGGCTGACCACCGACCAAGGAAGATGGAAGAATGAAGAAGGAAAAAAGAAAAAGAAAAAGAAAAATAATTATAATTTCAATTTTTTAAATCTTTTTATAATGTTGAAGAGGGAGGGGGAGGGGAGGGGGAGGAAGAGAGAGAGAGTGTGTGAGTGAGTGTGTGTAAGCGCCTAGTCAGTTGGAAATGAGTTATAAACTCAACTCATTTAGACCCATTTATTTTAACTTTTAAATTTGAAACTTATTTAATGTTCAAAATTGAAGTAGAGGTGACCCATATATGATTAATTTATTTTTCAAATGGGCTATATATGAATTTTAGACCCAATGTGATAGGTTTATACTCATCATAGAGTTTAGTGTTTATTTTTCATAAATATAGTTCTACTTAAAGATTGATCAATTATCTTGTGAAAAATTGAAATAAATATGATGATTTTTAAAGATTGAAAAACCGTCATTGCAATTTCATCTTTATCAATAGGCAATAAAATCATTAGAGATATTCAGGAGATAAGGAAAATAAGAAGATTTTGGTGATCGGGAGGTTATAGATTATCTTCGTGTATATTGAAAAAACGAGATAAAATATTCTACGAAGGTTACCTATTTTCACCTATAAAAAGCAATCGGGTATGTGGAGATGAGGGGGCTTCTTTTAAAAAAAAATTCAGAAAAGCAAGGAAGAGGGAGAGTGACGTGAGAGAGAGAGGAGAAAAGTAAAGGGGTGATTTGACCCCTACTGTTCATGATCTTCCCAAATCGCTGCCCCTCTTCTGCAACTTCCATCCGCGAGGCTTCCGCCACCGTGCCGCGCCGAGCGTTGCCCCTGCCCCGGCGACTCGAAGCTCGACGCTCCGCCCTTCGCGAGTAGGCCCAAGCCGTGCCGCAGCCGAGCCTCCTTCCCCGCGCCGACGTGGCCGCCGGTCTCCGTCCGCAAGCCTCGACGACCCGCGCCACTGCGCCGGAGCCCCACTCACCCGCGCCTGCCTCTCCGCCGCGCCGCTCGTCTCTGTTGCCCCTGTCCCTGTTTGCCTGACGCTGTGCCGCATCTGTCGCCACCCTCATCGCTCCACTTGACGACCTGCAGTCCGCAATCGAGAGGCGTTGCCCCCGTGAAGCCGCTCTGTGCCCTCTGCTCTAACCCGACTTCAATCCGAAGCTCCACCTGCAGTGCCCAACGCCTAAGCCTGCCGGATCCGCACCGCCGCGCCTCCCTCTCGTCGCGCCTGCACCATCGCCGATCAACCTCACTCGCGACCGCCTCGCTCGAAGCCCCACCGGACGCTGAGCCGACGCCCTTGCAGCAACCCGCGAAGCTGCTTCTGCCTCGACGTGTTTCTACCGCCCAATCCACCTGCCTTGCCTCGCCGGCGACTCCTCACCGGACCGGCCACCACGTGCTGCCTTGCTCAGAAGAAAAGGAAAAACAACAGAAAAAGCAAAATCAATTAGGTTGTTTTTTTTATTTTTTTTCATTTATTTTACTTTATTTTGTTTATATTCTTTAGTTATTTACTTAATTGGATCCCAATGTTCACTTTGTGAGTCTTGTAGGCATTATCCGCAAGAGTTATCTCTAAGCTTATTGTAATTATTAATTTGACCCGTAAGATGTCGGGTTATTTTTTTTTTTAATTACATTAATTTTTGGGGTTTGTTGATAGTTTTTAAGTACTAAATCAATATAATTATTAATTTGATCCGTAAGAATTCGGATCAGATTTTTAGTTATTTTGAACTCTTTGTCATGATAATTAGGGTTACGATAATCGTTAATTTAACCTGTGAGATAACAGGTTATTTTTTTGATTATTTTGATCCTTTATTTGATTGCATATCTTGATTGTTTAGATTTACTGCTTAGTTGATAATGACTTGTTTTAGAGAATCACTAAAAAAAT
Organism: Eucalyptus leucophloia subsp. euroa; assembly: GCA_017140325.1. NCBI lineage: Eukaryota > Viridiplantae > Streptophyta > Magnoliopsida > Myrtales > Myrtaceae > Eucalyptus > Eucalyptus leucophloia. The sequence continues at coordinate 11,177,433 of CM029473.1, read as the reverse complement.
CTAAAATATATTTGAATTAGGATTCAGTTTGTTTTAGAATATTTCTTGTTATCTTGCATAGCTAGGATAGGGATTTTAGTTCGAAAAATATAAAAAATGCATTAATTTAGGATTTTAGTTGCATGTTTAATTACGTGGCAATTTTAAATTTTGAATTTTAAATAAAAAATAAAAGATAAAAAATCTCATGCATATGTCATGTAGAATTAGGGCTTGCTCCGCACGTCATTGCATATTAGACCAATTACATGTTAGATTAAGATAATATCTTAGTTTAAATTAGGATTTAATGGACTTAATCCTTAGTTTAAATTAGATAGAATTTTAATCTAGCTAAATCATTTTTGCATAGAAATATCAAATGCATGTCATGTAGGTTCATTTAATTAGAACTTACTCGTCCTTAGACTAAATCATTTAATAAATGTCGCATGACATATAACTCGTGTGCTAAATTATATGCGGCATGTCATCTTAGTTTAAATAATTTTGTACTTTGACTAATTCAATCATAAATAGAGCCAAGATGAATTTAAAATGACTTTCGTTGAGAGACGGGAGACGAGCGACCTGGATACTGACCGCCCATCTAGTTTCCACGGGTGGAGCGCGGCCTCCTCGCTGACGTCATCCCTCCTCTCCCGGCCCGCCAATCGCATCGCGCACCCATTCGAATCCCCCTCGGTGGTGGTCGCTTTCGGGCGGGCGCTTTCCTTATGCCTTGCTCAGCAAGTTCGCAAGCGAAGCGCGGCGGAAAATGCGCAGAACCCGCAAGAGGCAAAGTCGGAGTCACCTTCTCTAGCTCCCCCACCTCTCTCTCTCTCACTCTATCTCTATATATGCCACCCCCACATCCCCATGCCCTGCACAATTCTTGCACACATCCCCTCCATCGCCCATCACGATCCGCAGAAATCCAAGCCTTTCGGGTTCGGAAGGAAGGGAAAAGGAATGGCGAGCGCGGGGGTTTATCAGCCGGGCGTGAGCCTCGCGGAGGTGTACATGATGCGGAAGCTTTACAAGGAGAAGATGAAGAAGGAAAAGACGGCTGAGGATGCGGGTGATCGCGAGAAGAAAGAGAGGACGGCGAGCGGCGGAGGGAGAGGACGTTTCTCTTTGTCTCGGGTGTTCGGGAAGGCCCTTGTCCATCCTTCCTCTGCAGAAGGGCCGCACGTTGCTCCCTCGAAGTAGCTCCCTGCCATGAATGGTTTTTAGCTTCCACCGGGATTTTATTTTCTTTTCTTTCTGCTTGTACAAATGTCTATAGCTGAATCTTGAATCTTGTCTCGTGAGTTCGCAAGGATTTTACCCCTTTTTTCGGAGGATATGGCGTTGAATATTTGATATTGTACTTCTACTAGTGGGTTTCTTGAATTGAATGAACAGTTTGAACTTGAAGAAATTTGCTTCAAGCTTGCTCAAGATTAGTAGGTTTATCCATCATGATGAACTAAGCGATTTGGGTCATTCAGTTTTGATGACTCTTAGGAGATTAGCACGTATCGCAAGGTCCATAGCACATCGAGTCTATGTTTCAATCTGGAGTTCAAATTGGAGCACAAAGAAATGGGCGATAGAAATGAGATGTTGACTAATAATGGACAAAGGAGTCCGGATAATACGTGACTAAGGGTGCGTTTGTTTGCGTTTCTGTTTAGAAATTATTAGGGTAACGAGAAATAGAAAAAAGTGTTTTATTAGAGAACAATTTTTGAACAAAAAACGCGTTTGGTAAACTTGTTCGGGGAATAAAAAATAAGCGAAACGGGTTTGGTAAATTTATATAATTTTTTTATTTCTTTTATTTTTTCTATTTTTTTCTTATTTTTCCTTTTTTTTTTTTCTTCTTTTGGCCGGTCGCCGGCCACGGCCGGCGGCCTCGCCTAGCCACGCGAGGCTCGCCGGCCCGGCGAGGCCGAGCTCGCCCGGCGGCGGGCGAGCCACGGCCTCGCCGGGCCACCACCGGGCGACGCCGACTCGCCCCGAATCCGGCGAGGTCGAGGCTCGCCCAGGCCCGGCGAGTCGGTCGGCCTCGCCTTGGGCGGGCGAGCTCGAGCTCACCTAGATCCGCGAGGCCGACCTCGCCCGGCGGCCGGCGAGCCTCGGCCTCGCCGGATGCGGGCGAGCTCAGCCTCGCCTAGCCAAGGCGAGGCCGACCCTCGCCCGGCTACCGCGAGCCTCGGCCTCGCCGGGGATGCGAGCCTCGCCGTGGGCGGGCGAGGGTCGGCCTCGCCTTGGCTAGGCGAGGTCGAGCTCGCCAGATCCGGCGAGGCCACCGGCCGTCGTCGGCCGGTCGCCAGCCATGGTCGAGGCCGGCGATCGGCCAAAAGAAAAAAGAAGAAGAAAATAAGAGAAAAAAGAAAAAGAAAAAAAAGTATTTCTCAAATGTGTTTCGGAAATAAGAAACACAAATTTTGTGTTTTTATTTCTATTTCTTTTTATTCTTGGAAACAAAAGAACAAAAAAACAAAAAAAGTATTTAAAAACCGAAAAAAGAAACACAAACAAACGCTGCCTAAAAGGAAAATTCGCTTTCATTCAAAATTCATATTCTTTGCGTCTGAAACTTGAGAATCTCTCGAGTCTGCATCATTCTAGCCCTGTTCACTTGGAAGAGGAGCCTCACGTGGGACCCACTTTATATAGCGGTTTGTGAGAATCGGATTTCTGTGTTTTGGATGCAAAGCAGTAATTGCTCCCAAGTGCTTTTGGCAGCCTTTCTTCCTCTATCAGGTTGGGCTGTGCCAGCCGCCTTCGCATCGAAACAAGAAGCGATTCCCATCCATCCAAACACAATTAGCTGAATAACTATTGAAATTTAGGCACTTTTTATGCTGAAAATAAAATAAAGTTATTTGGTAAGAACTCTATTATGGAACGATTGTAATTGGTTTTCATCATATAAAGTCAAAATTGTATAGTCAAATGATAAGCAAACATATAAATTATCACTATTGACCAAAATCAGACGATGGATCATGATTTATTCTTATCTCAATAAACATATCTACTGCAGATAAATCTGCTGGTGGTTCTTTTGCTTTAGTGTTATATTATTACTCTTGCAGAAAAATTTAGATGAATATGAGTACAGTGCACTTAGAAATGCACATCATATTCATCGGAAGAGATCATAAATAATGGATACATATGCGTGATTTATCGGTAAAATACAACGAGGGAAACGTGAACAAAGAACCAGAGATGACTGATGATGCACAAGTCTTTTGAGCCAAAACCAGCAAAGGCTATTGTAATGGGCTTTGAGTCCAATGCAAATCTTAAAAGCCCAAAGTTACTTAGAGAAAATGCAGTTGTGTTTGGTAAAAAAATTTTGCAAATGAACTTTGAGTTGAATGTGTTTTTGGTTAAAAAAACTTTCACAAGGGGCTTTGATGGGTATTTTTTTTCTTTTTTATTTTTTTTTGAAAATTCAGCTAAACCCTTCGACGGACCGGCGAAGGCTGGCCGCCGGCGAGCGAATCTGCGCGCCCGGCGGTTATCGGCCGAGGTCGCCCGAGGTCGGGGGACCTCCGGCGGGTCACGCGACCCTCGGCGAGGGTTGCGCAACCCGCCCGAGGGTCGTCGGAGGTCGCCCGGCCTCGGGCGACTGTGGTCGCTCCACCCGGGGGCCGCGCAACCCAAGCGATCGCTGCGATGACCTCGGGCGACCCTCGGGCGACCTCCGGCGGCCCTCGGCTGGGTCGGGCGACCTCGGCCGACGGCCGCGGTGCGAATCGACTCGCCAGCGGCCGTCGCCCGTCGCCCTTTTTCGTTTAAAAAATAAATATATATAAGGGTAATAACGAAAATATGAAAAATTAATGAGGGTACTTTAGAAAGAAAAATTTTTTTTTTAGCATTTCCAAGGGGAGACTCTCATTTGAAAGCTCTTTCAAGGAGGTTGCCAAACACCCTATTTTAGGGTGAAAGGGCTTTGGGGCTTGGATGGGTTTTCTAAATGCCCATCCAAACGCACCCAAAGTATGCAAAGTAAAGGAGAATGGTTGTGTGAATTTAATCATAGCTCAGTATCATTTGAACTTCTCTCCATAGTTCTATGGTAGATTCGGAGGTCGTGAACAACAATGTCGCTCAACCTTTGAAACCCCAAAGCAAACCAACGGCTAGAATCAGCAAGATGATTTTACGAAAACATCTTTCGATGGGCATCAATGGCAAAACAAGAGGGAAAAATCAAATCAATTCCTCTTGGAACTGGAGCCACCAAAACAGGGCGCGTTGAAGGTTAACATAGATGCATCTTGCCTTGAAAGAACGAACGAAGCTGTTTTAGCCTATGTTGTTTAAGATTACTCAAGTCTTTTAGTCAATGGATTTGCAAGGAATGTGATGGCGTCTTCTGCAACCCAAGCTGAAGCTTTGGCTCTTCTTGAACCCCAAATTTCCTTCAATTGCCATTTGAGGAGAGTTTGGAACTGTAGTTGTATCACTCCGATCTGATACAAGGAGTGTTGATCACATATCGAATTAGTTACAATGTCAATGTGCTCATCAATGAGGCTCATGCCAGAATAAGACTTTTCACTCACCTTAGGTTGGCTCATTACTCCCGTGATGCAAATCAAGTGGCAGATCAAGTCATCAAAACCCAAAGACGAAATGTACTTCCTTCAAATTGGGTTGCAGAAGCCCCCTCCTCTGCGACTATTGCACAAACTCAAGCTTTTTGGACACTCCTGACCTTTTGAATTGCATCATTTTACTTGGGCTCATTACTTGGGCCATAACACTAAATTTATAATGTGGTTACAAGTTTAGACCATGTTAATAGGAGTGTCTCAAATTTTTCAATTCTACTTATAGTTTTGTCTTTCAAGCAAGTAAATGAAGGCCCATAGAATATTAATTGTCATGTACCCACATTTAAGTGACACCGACATCAACATGCAACACGATATAACATGACACGACATAACAGGCTAACACATCGTTCTAAAAAAACAAAAAATTCTGACATGTTGTGATACATTATATATTAAATATATATTTTTATATATACATAATAAATTATCATTTTTATGATTATTTCAATCAAATTAATTTGATTCAAATTCACAAATAAATAAATAATAGCAAAACCTACAATGAATTTACACTAAAATCATTAATCCACCATTTATTAATATCATTCATTATTTCAATTTGACAAATTCAACTTTATTTCAATAATCCATAAAACCTGGAGAATAAAAACAATTCACATTTTGGACTCACATGTCAAATGTGTTAGAAGAAAAGAGCAAAAAAAAAAACTTGAGAGTGAATTGTGTATCATGGAAAGTGAGGAGTAGAAGAGAATAGAAGATTTATTTTTCTTTTTTCCCCATTTATTATTTTAATTATTATTTATTATTTTATATGCATACATTTTGATCTCTCATTTATTGAAAACTTTTAAAATTGACATGGTATGTCGAAATTACGTGTTAGAAACCCACATGTTAGAATTCCTACTCAAGTGTCAAAAAATATTGGAAAAGTTGACAAGGTGTCGGATTTTTGGCGTATGTATTGATCGAAATAAAAAAGTATTGAACACGTGTCAGAGTGTTCAACATGACACGAAGATTTTCGAAGAAAGTTGGTGCTTCCTAGACCCCGCTTAAGTTTCATTGGACATGGTCACATGAAAAAGAACAATGATGATATTTCTTAGGTCATATTCAAATAGAGTTGAAAGGTATTTGCAAAATCCTCCCTCATTACCAACTTTTGTCCACATTGAAGCTGCCATAAACACTAACTTGGCAAAGCTAACACAAAAAATATTATTGATGGGTTATAAACTTCTACCCACTCACTTTCAAGTCTGTCCATAGATGACAAATTAGGGTTTGAAATCGATGCTTTATGCTTTGCTTGCTCTCCAAGAACATGCCACCTCAATAAATCACCTCACGTGCTCAGCTCATCAGTTCTTGAAATTATTGTTCTCATCGTACCTTGCAATAATTGCGCTTCGCTTTGTATCGTAGGACTTGTCCATCACGTCCATGGCAGGGCCTGAGCTGGCAGAAGCTTATTTGCTGAGGAAGCAGCACAAGGAGAAGATGAAGAAGAAGAAGAAACGAGGAGGAGATGAAGATGGAAGAGCAATCTTTGATGATCAAGAGAAGATCTCTCAGGGTTGTTTCTCGTGGTGGCTTCACAAAGTTCACCTAAAAACTGTGCTGAAGGCTCGAAGTTGAGCACCTTGTTATGGCTTCCATTAGGGTAGAGAGATCGTCTTCAATATCTCGTTCAATGTCAAAATTGTTATGTTTGCTATGTATATATTATATGTCAACATGGTCAAGACACGAAAAATTCAGTTTGGGTGGGTTCTATTCGGGTGGGGTCAATCTAGGTATTATTGACAACCCCTAGTCATGGTCGAGATGGAAATTAGCGGGTTCAAACTTAAGCATAACAAATAGTATTTCATCTTGGGAATTGCTCCTAAGATTGTGGTTAGAGCAAAATATGCCTTTCCACTCAACATTATATTAATCATCAACAGTAACAATTTTCCATTCTCTCCCTAATTTGCGCAATTTCTCAATATATAGGAGATAAAATAACTTGATTTAGTTTTCTATAATCATGACATACTCATCTGGATCTATCAAACAAGTGGGACAGGTTGGATTTGGGTCAAGTCATAACCCATTTATCATAATACAAAATTTTCAATCAATACCCAACCTAATTCATTTAACCAAATATAGGAAAGTTTGTTTTTAATTTTTTTTTTAGAAAATTGTATTACTAAAACACTTTCATGTAATACAAATTTAGCAATACATATTTAATGTACAATACATATATATATATATATATATATATATATATATATTAAAAAAATTAAAGCTTTATCACATACGGAGTTGAAATGAATTTAAAATGATCTTCCACAAAAGACGGGTGAACCGGATACCAATGGGGCCAGCCCCACTCTCATCTAGTTTAAACCCCAAATCTGGGGCCGAACGGCACCTCCTGGCTGGTGTCATCCCTCCTCTCCCGGCCCGCCCCGTTCGAATTCCTCAGGCGGGTGGGGTCGCTTTCGGGTGGGCGCGTGCCTTATGCCTTGCTCACGAAGTTTGGAGGCGAAGCGCGGAGGAAAATGTGCAGAACACGCAAAGGCGCCCGCAAAGAGGCAAAGTCAAAGTCGCCTTCTCGCTCCCCCAACGCAACACCGCCTCCATCTCTCTATATATACGACGCGCACATCCGCATCCCCTGCACAATTTGCAGCATCCCCTCCATCGCTCATCACGACCGCCAGGAATCCAAGCTTTTCGGGGTTCGGAAGGAAGGAAGGGGAAAGGAATGTCGGGCGCGGGGGTTTATCAGGCGGGCGCGAGCCTTGCGGAGGTGTACGTGATGCGGAAGCTTCACAAGGAGAAGATGAAGAAGGAAAAGATGGCTGAGGACGCAGGCGCAGTCGCGAGCAATCGCGAGAAGGAGAGAGGAGGGCAGGAGGAGGAGGGAGAGGACGTTTCTCTTTGTCTCGGGTGTTCGGAAAGGCCCATGTCCATCCTTCCTCTGCAGAAGCGTCCCGTGTTGTTCCCTCGGAGTAGCTCCCCGACATGAAGGGTTTTTAGCTTCAGCTGGGATTTCTTGTTTTTTTCTTTCCTTTCTTTCTGTTTGTGCAAATGTCTATAGCTGAATCTTTTCTCGTGAGTTTGCGAGGATTTACCCTTTTTTTTTCTGGGGTATTGTGTTGAATATTGATATTGTATTTCTATCAGTGGGTTTCTTGAATTGATTGTACAGTTCCAACTCGAAGAAACTTGCTTTGATTCGCTTCAAATTTGCTTGAAAGGTTTAATTAATCCATGATGAGCTAAGCAATTAGGACCATTCAGTTTTGATGAATCTTGGGATATTCGCACGTGTCGTGAGGTCCATGGTAGATTGAGTCTATATTTCACTCTGGAGTTCAAGCCGGAGCACGAAGAAATAGTCGAGAGAAATGAGATCGATATTGGCCAATGGATGAAGGAGTCCGGATAATACACGCCTAAAAAAGAAAATTTGCTTTCATTCGAGATTCATATTCCTCGTATTTATCACTTTAGCCTGGTTCACATGAAAGATACCTCATGTGGGACCCACTTTAAATAACAGTTTGTGAGATACGATCAACAATTGCTCCTAAGTGCTTTCGGCAGCCTTTCTTCCTCTACCAGGCCGGGCCATGCCAGCTACCGATGTAGGAAGTGATTCGCATCCATCCAAACACGATTAGCTGAATAACTATTGAAGTTTTGGCACTTTTACAATGAAGATAAAATAAAGTTATTTGGTAATAACTCTACTATGGAAAGATGGTAATTGATTTTCACTGTATAAAGTCAAACTTGTATAGTCAAATAATAAGCAAACGTGTAAATTATCACTACCGGACCAGAATCAGATGATGGGTTATGATTTTTATATCACTGAAGAAATTTTTTTCTCTCAATAAACATATCTATTGTAGATAAATCCGCTAGTGATTCTTTTTACCTTGTTGTTATATGATTACTCTTGTAGAAAAAGTTGGATGAATACGGATACAGTGCACTTAGAAATGCACATCATATATATCGGAAGAGATCATAGAAAATGGATAGGGACACATGTATTTATCAGAAGATGATTGATGATTCGAACCTAAACGGGCAAAGCATAGAGAAATGGTTGTGTGGATTTAATTATACCTCAGTGTCATTTGAACCTCAGTGTCATTTGAACTTCTCTCTATAGTTCTATGGTAGATCCGGAAGTCATGCAATAACAATGTCACTCGACCTTTGAAAAGCGGAAGCAAACCAACTGCTAGGGTAAGCAAGATGATTTTAAGAAAACAGCATTAGATGGGCATCAACGGCAAATAAAGGAGGGAGAAATCAGATCAAATCCTCTTGGAACTGGAGCCACCAAAACAGGGCACGTTGAAGATTAACATAGATGGATCTTACCTATAAAGAACGAACGAAGCTGTTGTAGCCAATGTTGTTTATGATTACTCAAGTCTCTTGGTCGATGGATTTGCAAGGAATGTGAGGGCGTTTTCTCCAACTCAAGCTGAAGCTTTGGCTCTTCTTGAACCCCAAAATTCCTTCAATTGCCATTTGAGAAGAGTTTGGAACTGCAATTGTATCTCTCCGATCTGATACAAGGAGTGTTGACCATATATCAAATTAGTTGGGATGTCAATGAGCTCATCGATGAGGCTTGGGCCAGAATAAGACTTTTCGCTCACCTTAGGTGGGCTCATTACTCCTGTGATGCAAATCAAAACCCAAAGACGAAATGTACTTCCTTCAAATTGGGTTGCACACCCCTCCCCCAATAATGCACAAACTTGAGTTCTTTGGACGCTCCTGGGCTTTTGGGCTTTTGAATTACATCATTTTTCTTGGGCTCATTACTTTGGCCATAACACTAAGGCCATATTTAGTAACGTTTTTGTTTCTCTCAATTTCTATTATTTTGTTCTCTAAAAAAAGAAAATCCGTTTAATAATGTCAACTAATTTTTCTATTCCTCGAAATAGAAGAGTGGTCGGAAAATAGATTTGGAATAAAAACAAGAACTAGAAAAAAGTAATTTCTTATTCCTAGGAATAATTTTTAAAAATAAGTTATTTTTTCTTTTCTTCTTCTTTGCCGACCACCACCCCCCTCTGCTGCTTGCCGTTGGCCAATTGCTGCAACTCGCTACTTGCTGTCGCCGACCGACCGTTGACCATCACCGGCCCTCAATTGTTGCCATCGCCCACCGTTGACCGCCCGCCACTCACTGCCTCCAACCACCATTGTCGACACCATCGTTGATGGTTGGTGGCGAGCGGTCAATGGCGTCATTGATGATCATTGGTGACAAGCGGCAGCGGTAAGGAAGAATAAGCAAAAAATTAAAAGATATTCTACATTATAAATTTTTTTGTAAATCGTACCAAATGCATTTCTATTATTTTTCCTTTTTGAGAATAGATATTTTGTGTAGTTACAAAACACGTTCTTTTATTGAGAAATTGTTCCGAGGAGTAGAAATAAACAAAGGTTATTCCTAAAAAGAAATTGTTCATCGGAATAGAAGTATTACCAAACGGACCATAAATTTATAACGTGGTTACAAGTTTTGACCGTGTTAATAGGAGTGTCTCAAATTTTTCAATTCTATTTATGGCTCTATCTTTCAAGCAAGTAAATAAGGCCCATTGAATATGAATTGTCATGTACCCACATCGCTTTAAGTTTTATTGGACATGGGCAAATGAGAAAGAACAAGGATGATAGTTCCTAAGTCATATTCAAATAGAGTTGAAAGGTATCTGCAAATTCCTCACTCATAACCAACTTTTGTCCACATTGAAGCTCTCATAAACAGTGAGTTGGCAAAGATAACATTAAGATATTGTTGATGAGCTACGAACTTCTACCCACTCACTTTCAAGTCTCTCTATAGATGACAAAATTAGGGTTTGAACCTATTGCTTTATGCTTTGCTTGCTCTTCAAGAACATGCCACCTCTATAAGTCACCTCATCTGCTCGGCTCATTAGTTGTTGAAATTATTATTCTCGTCCTGCCCCGCAATAATTGCACTTTGTTTTCTATCGTAGGACATGTCCATCACGTCCATGGCGGGGCCTGACCTAACAGAAGCTTATTTGCTGAGGAAGCAGCACAAGGAGAAGAAGAAGAAGGAGAAGAAGAAGCAAGGAGGAGATGAAGATGGAAGAGAATCTCTCAGGGTTTTTTCTTGTGGTTACTTCACAAAGTTCATCCAAAAATGGTGTCGGAGGCTCGAAGTTGGATGTCTTATTATGGCTCTTGTTATTGTAGAGAGATTGTCTTCAGCGTGTTATTTGATGTCAAAATGTTTATGTGTCCTATTTATGTATTGTATGTCATCATGGTCAAGACTCGAAAATTTTAGTTCAGATCAATTCTGTTGGGTTGGGTATTCTTGACACCCCTAGTCACTGTTAAGATGAAAATCAGTGAGCTCAAAACTTAAACATAGCAAATAGTATTTCATCCTTGGAATTGCTCTAGAGATTATGTAGAGCAAAATATGTCTTTCCACTCAACAATTTTGCATTCTCTCCCTAGTTTGTACAAAGAATGAGATTTATAAATTTAAAGGAAATAAATTAACTCTATCTATTTTTTTGTGACCACGAGATACTCATGTGAATGGTTGAGCTATAAATAGTTTATGTGTGATATATATGTCTAGAAATGATAATTCGAGTTAAGTGTTCAAGAGAATCTGATCATATTGTTATTGAGTTTAGTATTTATTTTACATAAATATTGTTCTAATACTTATGGCCTAATTAACAAGCGTATACCTTTAGCCTAGTAATTTCCACTTTGTATGAGAGGGAAGCTAAAGCTCACAAGTCATAATTATATTGGAGCAGCTCGCAAAATGAACAGCTCTACCTAATTGGATTGCTAAAAACGGTTTGTTTTTAAAGTTTCTTCTTTTTTTAATTTCTTGAAAGTGTAGTCTCGAACCAATCAAATTGCAAAAGAAGAAGGGAAGAAGAAGAAGAAGAAGAAGAAGAAGAAGAAGAAGAAGAAGAAGAAGAAGGATTTGATACTATAGTAAACTAGAGGATTTTGCCTTTTCTTTTGGCCAAAGTTGAAAGATTTATTTCTGGTCAAATGTCCTAACAATCTTAAACGTTGCATATCTCTTGTTAAAAGTAGCTCCAACTTTAAAACTCATCCACGAGTCAAGTTAAACTCATCCTTTTGTATCAAACATGTGATATCGTTTCTCGACCCTCCTTATCTAGTGTTGAGTAGCATAAATGCGATTGCACCATGTGACATGATACATGCACACGCAATTGAAGACATCTTGCCAAATTGAGGCAGTTGTGTGCCATTGATGACTTTATTAAATGTGACACTTATTGATACACCAACTAGTTAATAAAAGTGAATTAAATTGATCAATTCTTTGAAAATCATCAATTTTATGGCACGTCACTCAACTTGTATCAATAAATACCTTAATCGATACACACAAAAAATGTGTAGCATGATACATGCGCACATAGATGCGACACAGCACCATGGGCCGATAGCTTCGATCCATTTAACACGGGCAGTCAATTATCGATACCATACTAATAACGCTTAACATAAGTATCAATAATGTCTGGACTCCCTAAATATCAATCATAATGCCCTTTTCGCTTTACAATATGATTGTTCTCATGAAATCCGGCAATTCCATGATGTCATGGTTATTGAACTTTTATAAAGGGAGATCTCTAGCAATGATATAAAAGCAATGTCGCAATTTACTAATCCCATAATATAATTTGAGTTATTCCCTTTTTATATGGCTTTTTGGACAAAATGGGTGTTGTAGAAATAAGTAGGACCCCGGAGATCTCGTGCAATGTCGAAATCAGCTTTTGCTAATGGGATGACCCACCTCCCTTTTTATTTTATTTTTTTGGGTTCTCTTATTAATATTATTATTATTATGTATTAATTAAATGCGATATTTCCGCAGGAACACGCCTTTTCCCCGAAGCGAAAAGGCCACGTACTTCCACCGCTGCCTCCCCCCACGTGTGGAGGGCACGTGACGGGTGGCGGGGGATCGTCACGTGATAAAGGACGGCCGCTTAGCTGTCGAGCTTGTGACGAATGATGATGCCAGGTCACCGTTTCCAAAGTGATCTTGCCCGGGACTCCACTAAACCAAAGTTTACCAAACCCCATGTGCAAACGGGTCCACCGTTCGGGGCGAACCCACGACGTTTTGTTTTGTGGTCCAAATTCACGAATGGAAAAAACGAGGCAAGTGGCTTCTGAATTTCGGACTCAATTAGTAATATCGTCCCTATATTTTTTTTTATTTTTTTAATATGATTTTTGAATTTAGCATTAGTAGGTACTGTGAGACTTAAATTTTCAATTTGTTTGATGTTGCTCTTAAATTAATTCAATCTCTAAACTTTATAAAAAATAACAATGTTATTTTTTTATTAATTTAAATTTAGGGATAATATTAAATTTTTTATATAATTCATGAATTAGATTGAACATGTAATAAAAATTTAGGAGCTATATTAAACAAATTAAAATTTTATGGATAACATTATGCATTAGGATAAAGTTTATAAATTATATTAAATAAATTAAAATTTAGGAATAATATTGTATATTAAATTAGAATTCATGAATTATTTATGTAATTACTTCTTCACGGATTTGTTCGCGTGCGCCAACGTGCTTTCGTCAACGAAAAAGAGAGTACTGGAGACAAGAAAAAGAGAGCAAAGCCGACGGAGGTGGCCTGTGGACAATTACAGAAGTGCCCTTGGTGCCCCCTCCATTACTCTTTCATGGAGTCCTGGTTTGCTTTTTCCATTTTGTTTACTTTTCTTCTTTCGTGCAATCATCATGTGAGGAGACTTGGTAGCTCCTATGTTTCTCACTCACACTTTTACATCACGGGCAAGAATTTTTTTTTTTTTGGTAAAGGTAAAAATATATAAATAGCTTTGAACCAATGTACACAAGATCGGCGCCAAACTTTTACTCAAAAAGACAACAAGTCTGAATGAGTGAATGGGAGCCAAAGAAATAAAGAAACACCCTAACAGGAGGGGCAAGAAGAAGAAAACCAAAAGGGCAGACTAACAAAGCCACACAGGACAAGACAGAAAGAGAGCTGGTAAAGCAACCAATAACAGGGAATTGCGAGGCCAGATGTGGAAGCAGCCTGACGAAACCCGCAACAAAATAGAAGAGAGAAGGACCTCCAAGAGCCAAGTGGCCGCGAGGCTAGGAGTATATGACATATACAACTTTTTTTGTTATATTATGTGCCATGCCTTGCCGTAGCATCTAAATTTCATCGTTGTAAAATTATGAATGAAAACTTTAGTTTATATTGATGTAATTACAAAAAAAGATTAAGATAAATAGAGACCCTTTGTATGCATATTAGAATTTTACTTTCAAATATTGGAGATTTTCTTGTTTGAAAAAGTCACCCCGAAATCATTACCGTCTAATATATCAAATTTACACTTTCATCTCATAATGTTGTATCGGTTTATTATTACACTATTATACCGATATGTCCATTACAAATGCCCCGTCAAGTTTCAGAACCCCATCTTTTGCTCTAATTGTTTGGGAGATTGCACATACATAGACATGAAAACGTCTAAATTTTGAAGATTGTGGGTATCATCCTAAAAATATATAGAATTTATTGTGAGTTCAAGGATATCTTCATGGCTGACAGAAATAATTGATCAGATCATATTTAGAATAATTGATGCATTATTGGTCACATTGTCTAAAAGTACATGATATCCAATTTTTTGTCTCTATAATGCAAATAATATTCCGGAATTTCCGTTGAAATGTTGACATCACGTACACCTAGCACTAATATGGAGCCCAGCTTGGCGACTTGTCAACCCCAACGATACGAGGTTAAAATCATTCGACAGAAAAAAAAAAGAAAAAAAAAGAAAACCCCAACGATGCGAGGTTCATCGGGACAAGGCAATATTGGAGCATACTCAGCAAAACATTATTAATTCGTATTTGAATATTGACATGTGGGTTACAAATCTATGATATTTATTAAGGTTCATATCATTAAAAATTATAAATTGGTATTTTTATAACACATTTATCTTATATTAATTATCATTTTAAAAAATGATAAATTGGTATACCTATGACATATTTGTTTCAAATTATTTTTTGCTTCCCTAAAAATTAAAAATTGGTTCACCTAACCAAAATCTATCTCAGTTAGCATTTCATCTCATATCATGTTAAAATGCATGCTTGTCAGCTTATGCTTTAGTTGTTTGTATGCATACTAATGGATATGTGGTGTGCATGAGAATCAGTTGATTTTAGGCCGTTTGCAATTTCAAGTGCCGAATCGAATTGCCCATATTAGGCTAAATCAATTTAAAAAGTAAAGAAAAGAAAATTACCAAAACCCTAAACCAGGGACCAATCCATTTAGTTCTTAGTTCTTAGGTGTAATCAATTCAATTGGGAACTAATCTCACCAATAGTGAGATTTTGGGTAAATGTTAAAGGATGGAGTATTCGGATCTAGGTTATCTATTGGGATATTTTGTGAAATGAAAATTAGTTTCTAGTAAATATATCATGATGATATCATTTTTAAATTTTTTTTCTTATAATGGCGTGCTAGTTTGTGAAATGAAAATTAATTCCAGGTACAACATGTCAATGAATATCAATTTGGGACTTTTAACCGTGACAAACCCTTTATTATTATTGACTGTTCTACTATGTGACCTCATCGTCAGTAGCGATAATGTCATCCATCCCCAATTTTGTCCATCAATAACGTGCAAGTTCTGCCCTATTTATTAATCTCCACTGGGGTGATAAACAGGCAGTCGATGACTGATCACGGATCCAAATCTAACTTCGAATTAAATTTACATCCAGCTCACCAGCTATAAATGCAGTCAAAGTCAAGGGGGAGGGAGGGGGCAGAAACGTCATTCCAGTTCCCTCAATTAGGACTAAAGCAAGCAGGACAAAAAGATTAAAAAAAAATACAATTTTTCAAACTCCGGACCCAATTACCGTCCGCGTCGCCATCATCAGTCCACCTCAAAAAGCTATTGCTGTTTAAGCTAAGCTTTGAGGTTGTGGCAGCAGCCAGCAAGCAGGAAGCAGCAAAGGCTTTGGCGGGACGTCCCTTTCCCTCCCCTCTCCTACTGCTTTAATTTAATTTAATTTAATATTCTAGACATAATCAAAGAACCTCAAGCGCTCCGAAAGCTGATGTCTCACCTCAAAAATCCCACCTTACTCTTACATTACATTAGCCAAAAAGGCTAACCGCCATTAGCAATTTTGCTGTAAATGAGGTTTGTCCTGTGGGTTCGCTTCGCTCTCTCTACCCGCAAGACACGAAATCTTATACCACCTTCCCTTGAAATCTCTCTGTCTTTGTCTCTTGTCTCCCCTGTTTCCAAGAAGAACCCTTCGTTTCAAAGATTCCTTCTTTGCTCTTTCTTTCAACTTAAGCAGCTCCAGATCCAGCAACCTAACCCCCATTTTCTTTTCTTTCTTTTTTACCTCTTCCTTCCTCTGTTCCTCTTTCCAACCACATTAATTTCCTTTAATATATTCTCAGTGGTTAAACAGAGCTGCCGAAATTAATTTAATCTTTTTTTTATTTTTTGGGTCGATCCGGGCTTCTTACAGTGTTCAACTAGAATGCTCTGTTCACCCTGCCCAGCTTACAGACAATTCCGCTGTCAAATCCGGTAAATTTCTTTTTCCCTCCTCCCTCTCCCCATTTTTGGCGTCTTCTTTGCGTAGGCGTGAGAGTTGGGCGTCTAATTATTGCAGGTTTTTTTCTTTCAAACTTCGCTTTTTCTCTTTCTGGGTTCCCGTGGATTTCTTTGCAGAGGGATTAGGAAGAAAAGGGAAAAAGGAAAAACAGCCTCCGACCTCCATTTCATCTTCTCCCTCCTCGTTCATTTTCATCTGGGTTCCGTTTTTTCTTTGCTGCATTGGGTTGGAAACAGAAGGTCTTCTCATTTTAAATTTATCTTTGCTTTTCCCTTCTCTGCTCTTTGTCAGACTCTTGGGTTGTAGTGCGCTGCGGAGTTAAAAGAGCATTCCTTTCTTGAGCCTCTCGGTTTATCGAACCTTTTTTATTAGTGGGTCTGGCTTGTCGTCTTCGGAGGTGGAAAATCTAAGTTAAAGCTGAGCTTCGGGCTATACTATTCGGATCCGATAATCTTATGCTTGAGCATTGGGCGATTATAATATAAATCCATGCTTTTTTGGCGCTTGGTGTAAAGATCTTGGCCTCCCCATTCAAGGTATGAGCCTGATTCAGCTTCTTTTTCTTCCTTTCGTTTTGAATCTTTTTGGACTTGGAGCTTCTAGATTCGTCGATCTTGGCAAATGTGGAAGTCTTCGCTGCTTGGTCGAGTGAGATGATGTCATCTTTCTCTTTGATCTGAGCTGGCAATTCATGCATTTTGCGAAATTGGAATGTCTTACCGTTTTTGGTTTTTGGTTGAATGTGTGCATTTCGAAATCTCACAAGTTCGTTTGTTAGTAAGTCGGTAAGCTCGGTCGGTGATGTTCATTGGCCTGTTCTTTTTGCTGTTTTGCGCTTAGTTATTGGGTGTTCATATATATCCCCGTTGCGATGTCTTATATGATTTTGTGAATTGAAGAACTTATCCTGAACATCTTGCATTTTGGAGTTTAAATCAGCAGCTTGATGCTCATGGCGGCCTTCTTTCTTTCTGCTTTGGTTTTCTTCTTTAGTGCTTTTCAGCTTAGTAATAGGGTCTTCGCTTTTGTGCCCGCCTTGGAGTATTCTGCTGTGATTTATCTGGCTGGTTTCCAGCCTGTTCTTCAATGCCTTTGTCTTAAAGACCGGGATTTGTTTTAAGTTTTCTTTTGTCCCCTTTCCATGCCTGAATTGGATGACTATGTAAATCGAGTGTAAATTGGCAAACACTACCGTATTCCAACATAATGTGCAGCACCCAGACTCGTGAAAGGGTAGTGATAAAGGTCCCTTAGTTTGCCAAATTGAGTGACTCACGGAATGGCTCTTCCTAGAGAAGGTGCTTGGGCGTCCAAAATGTTAAGAATCATGTGAGGCAGTTCACTGTATGAAGCACGTAAGGGCATTCCAGTGTGCAAACATGACGATGCAGTCATAATTTAGCTCCTTAATTGGTTTATGTCATAGTTTGACCAATTTGAAGCATATTGCACCCCTATCAAGTATTTTCTTACGGAGCTCTGTCCTAGATAGTGAAATAAATGACATCAGCCTCTTACCCACTCCACTCCCCTTACATCTGTTTTGTCTGGAAGTCCCATCTTGCATTTGGACTTTCGTCACTACCTATGAGATTTCTTTTGATTGTTAGGCCAGCTTGATGTGTTTCAACCTCAAAGGGTTCTGCAGACTTTTACCTCTAGATCTTGTTGAGCTCTTAATACTCCTCCGTTGGGGCTCTCTCTCTCTCTCTCTCTCTCTCTCTCTCGATTTCTACCTGAAGCTGCAGTAGACCAGCCCCGCCTTCAATTTCTTACTTACAGCTGTTGACAACAAGTTAATTTCAAATAGATAGGAACCCTAAAATTGAATAATTGTGAGTTGGCGATATTGTTTAAGTAGATTGAATGCTTGCCTAAGTTGGTCCAATAATCTTTAGTCTCTTTCCAGTGAAATTGTGGATGAAGATCCTGATTCTCTTGTTTTTCCTTCTCTGGTTTTTTGGATTCTACTTTTAGTGTGTAAAAGAAGGAAACGTATGGCATTGCTTCTTTTGAGCGAGTGCTTATCATCAACTTTGCCCTTAGATTTATGGTTTTCATGTTAACTGTACTTGCACGAAAAACTCATTCACTCGTTTCAAGAATAACATGACCAATTCAATTTGCATTGTTTTACAGGCAGGAGACAGACTAATATCTTGTTGCCAATGATTGATTGATCATTCAGTGATGTCAAGGATCTCCAAGTGGAAGCCTGAGAAGACAAAAACGAAAGTGGTCTTTAGGCTACAATTTCATGCCACACATGTATGTTTCTTCACAGTACCTAAATTTAGTTGCTAATGCTAGCATCCCTTTCGTAAGTTTTTCAATTTTATTTAAGATTCTATTTTCTGACCTTCTTATAAATTTCACCAGAAAATGTAAATTTTGAGTTGTTAGTTCATATATTGAATTATATTTCATGGCTTCCTTCTTAATGATCATCTGTGTGTGTGTGTATCTGTGTGCATGTGTGTTATTATACACCAATATGTCTTACACTCGATGAGGCAAGAAGTGACAGTTAATAAATGCCAACAATGAATAGTTTGAAGGTAACTTCTGCAATGACTGAAATGAATAATCATGTTATTTATGTCCAGATTCCTCAAACTGGATGGGACAAATTGTTTATATCATTCATTCCAGCTGATTCTGGAAAGGCAACAGCTAAGACAACAAAGGCTAATGTGAGAAATGGCACCTGCAAATGGGCAGATCCCATCTATGAAACTACGAGGCTTCTTCAAGACATTAGAACCAAACAATACGATGAAAAGCCGTACAAACTTGTTGTGGCAATGGTAAAGTTTCCATCTGTGTTATAAATTCTTAACCTTCTTGTCATCAAGATCACTCATCCCCAAAGCTCTAACCTTCTAGTCATCAAGATTACTCATCCGCAAAGCTCCCCCATCCTGAACCTATTTTATGCACCAATTACAGATACTGTGATTTGTTGATATAACATCTCTAGTCCTGCGTTCCTTGTGCCTAACTTTGCTTTTTTACCAAAATTTCTTGATGTCAGGGTTCTTCGAGGTCTAGCCTCCTTGGTGAAGCCACGATCAATCTTTCTGATTATGCTGATGCTCTAAAGCCTTCTTCTGCCACGCTGTCTCTTCGGGGATGTGACTCTGGAGCTATATTACATGTAAGGATTGTCAGGATATATCTGAGCTCTCCAGTATTGCTGGTTCTGAATGGTTTTTTTTTTTTTTTTTTTTTTTTATGATTTTAGATGCTGAGTGCCTTCGGTAACTTAATGTTCTTTTGATCGAATTCTGTCTCCTTTTGATCTTTATGAGGGTTCTCTCTAAGAAAGTGCATTTGTTGTTATGCAGGTTACGATACAGCTGCTTACTTCTAAAACTGGTTTCAGGTAACTCACTAAACACTACAAAATTCTAGAGCATTTCATTGGTTTCCACCACCTTATGCCATTTTGTGCTGGTTTATAATTTTCAGAGAGTTTGAACAGCAAAGGGAACTCAGAGAGAGGGGCCTGGTGACTACTTCTGACCAAAATGGTCGAAGTGAATCTGTTAGTGGAAGACTGTCATCATCTGAAGATGTTGTTGGTGACCATACGGTGAGCTTCGTTATGTTGACAGGTCTCCTTGTGGTTCAGATATGGTTGTATCTCCCAATAATCATGCTCTTATTTGATTGTTTTGTATAAATTACAGCTGATGCCCAGTAGGATTGTATGGGTTTTGAAAGTATTATATGGTCATGTCAACAACGGACAAGTCCTTCAAGTCCTATAAAATTGAAAAAAAGAATGAAAAACTAGTGATGGCTTCATATAACCATCGCTATTGATTTAAGGATGGACTATAGGCTACAAAATGGGTGATGTTTGTTCACATGTCTGAGGATTCATCAATTCAGGGTTGTGTCACTTGCATCATGATTGATATATGGACATCGAACTTGTTTCAAGTTTAATGTTGTATACTATTTTCACAAAATTCTTGTTTGAGAAATTGTAGCCCCGCAATATGAGACATAGGAGGCTGTAAATCGGGACTTGATGCTGTGCCTTGTCACCTCTCTAATAATTAGATTAGTATGTTCATAATACACAGATCATCTGTGATCCCAGGTTTTTTTTTTTTTTTTTTTTTTTTTTTTTTTTTTTTTTTTGGTGCATCGTCTTGCCTACTGTGAGGCATGACCTGTTTGTTATGTTTCTTTAGCATGTCATTTGCTAAGCTTTTGTTGTATTGAAAATCTATTTTGTAGAATGTAGATAGCAAAAGTCTTAATTTTATTCTACACTAGATTTGTGCTCACATTCTTTTGTATATGCTTAAAGCTCGTTGTTTATAGGGGTCATTTCCTTTTATACATTCCTTGAACCACGAAAAAGGTGCATTGTTAACCTGCAGCCTCTTAGATAGGACCATGGCCTAGGCCATGTTTAGCCTCCTGGGAAATAATGAAAAACTTCTGTTGTTTTTCTTGTTAGTTATTTGCAAAATGTGCTAATGTTGGGATGTTCTACACATTTAGCTTCCACGCATCCTGAATTCATTTTCTCTCTCCTAAAGCCTCTTTACATGCCTTCTACTCAGATTATTGTGATTGGTTTCTAAGGTTATGTTCCCTGATCAGTGTTTTGTGCGGTGATCCTTTATGATGACAGGACTATGCAAGTGTCAGATTCAAACATGAATCTAGAGAGCATCCATCAAATGAAGAAGAGATGGTTCTGAATGAAGAGCATGTGGATTCGCCCATTGGATTAGATGGCTCTTCAAATACCTCAGAATCTTTATATGCAGAGAAACACGATACATCAAGTGCACATGAAATAGACAGCATCAAGAGTACTGTGTCTGGTGATTTGGGTGGGCTTTCCCTTAGTCAAAGCCCTCAGCCGGGAAAAACAGGCCCTTCGGATCAGAGGCATGTTGGGACCAGTGACTGGGTTCATGGCTGGGGTTCAGATTATTCTGCAGATAATGACTTGGCAATTACATATGAGGAAAATAATCGACTTAGAGGAAGCCTGGAAGCAGCGGAGTCATCTCTTCATGAGCTGAAATCAGAGGTAAGCTCTTTACAAAGTCATGCTGACAATTTAGGTGCTGAAGCACAGAAATTTGCGCAGCAGCTCGCTGCTGAGATGGCTTCTGGAGAAAACCTGGCGCGAGAGGTGGCTGTGCTGAAATCTGAATGTTCTAACTTCAAAGGTCAAATTGAGATGCTGAAGATCGATAAATTAAGCTCACCTTATGTTGGAAAAGACATGGTTGGATTGGACCAGGATCAAGATCTAAAGCTAAGATGCTTTAGGGGACTTCTTCTTATGGAGGATAAGATCAGAGAGCTTCAGAACAAGACGTGCTTTGGACTTCATGACAGGGACTTCAGATTTCTGGGAGCTGACTTGGAGGCCTTGCTTGTTATGTTGCAGGATCTCAAGCAAGGAACCGGACAGGCCGTTTCTAGAATCAGCTTTGCAGCCCCAGAAGGAGGTGCCCTAAAGCAGGTAGGAGATTCAAGTATAAATGAGAGCAAGAAACTCGTATCCCAGATTGAGTTCGGTACAGACTTGTATCAACCTGAAAGCATGCTTCATCATCTCAGTGTATCGGGCCTGTCTCATGACCCCAGTCCTGCTGATGTTACTGATCCAATGAAAGATAGAATAGTTGAACTTTTAAGGGAGCTGGATGAGTCAAAAGCTGAAAGGGAGAGCCTCACTCGTAAGATGGACCAGATGGAATGTTATTACGAAGCTCTCGTTCAAGAGCTTGAGGGAAATCAGAGGCATATGCTGGGAGAACTGCAGAATCTTAGAAATGAGCATACTGCTTGCTTATACGCTGTTTCTACAGCTAATGCGGAGATGGATAGAATGCGCCAGGATATGAATGAACAGCTGCTAAGATTTATGGAGGAGAAGCGTGAGTTAGATTTACTTAATAAAGAGCTCGAGAGAAGAGCTGCCACTGCAGAGGCTGCTCTCAAAAGGGCACGGTTAAATTATTCAATTGCGGTCAACCAATTGCAGAAGGATCTCGAGCTGCTCTCCGGGCAGGTTTCATCCATGTATGAAGCTAATGAGAATCTGATCAAGAAAGCATTTGAAGATTCCACACCACAAAGCTTTCAAGGAGCGACTGAACATTTGCAGAATCAGAAGCTGGACCCAGGGGATGTTCATGCAACCAAGCTTTTGCAACGTCAGAATATGCCTAAAGTGCTAAAAAAACAAGAAGTGCATGGAGATATCCTTCTAGATGACTTAAGAAGATCCTTGCATTTGCAGGAAGAGTTATACCAGAAGGTTGAAGAGGAAGTACGTGATGCAAATTTTGAGATAATCTTTTTGGATGTGTTTTCCAAGACTTTGCGAGAAACTTTGCATGAAGCAAGTAGTGATGCTACAGTAACAAAGAACAGGGTAGATAAACTCACAAGGCAGCTGGAGCTGGTGACAGAATCCAAAGATGTACTGACACGTAAGCTGGAAAGTGCTATGAATGAGGTTCGGTCCCTAAGTGATTGCAAGGAAGCTTTCTCTCTAAAGTACAACGAAATGACTATCCAGAATCAAATGTTGGAATCAAAATTACAGACCATAACCTCTGAAAACCATTCCCTTGAACAGAAAATTAAGGAGTTGGAGTCTTTGATGACTGAATATAGAAGTTACAGACACAAATTTGAGACCAGTGATGTGGAGAGAATTGAATTGGCAGATCAACTGAGAAAGGAAGTCAAGGATTCTGTGATACTTAGAGGCGAAAATGCTGCTCTGCAGGGAGAGTTGCAAACTCTTAAACAGAAAATTGAGGAGGTGGCATCTGCAAAGGATCATCTGCAGAACATTGTCCACTATTTGCAAGACAAATTGCATAGTATGTTAATGTGTCATGAGGAGAACTTTGATGGGGAATTGCTGCTTAGAGAATCAGACCACCGGGACACTGAATCGGGGTACCTAACCAATATTGTGTCAAAATTGGCAGACATTCAGCAGAGTGCACGTGATAAATATTTACAAGTCGTGGAAGAGAGAAAAGCTTTAGAAAAGGAAAAAGATCTAGCAGTAGCTTCCTTAAGCACATCTGAATCTAATATGTTCTCTGTGAAAGAGAAATTTGGGCATGACTTACGCGTTATGCTAGATAAACTAAGCATGTCAAACTCATTGGTGCAGAAGCTGCAAGTAGAAGTTGAGGCTCTTGCTAACAGACTTGGCTCGAGCTCAGAAGCAGAGGAAAGACATGAACAGGGGCAGAAAGAAGCACTTGCTGATCTTTGCCGCTTGGAACTTGAGCTGGAACAGCTCATATCAAGGAATGAAGATCTTTCTCAGAAATTCCTGGCTTTAGAAAGCATAAGTGAGGAACTCGGACAGAGTAAGTTGATTATAGCAGAATGTACCGAGGAAAATCATGCTTTGATGGCATCTCTACAGAGCAAAACTGAAACATCTTCTCAGCTAGAATTGGAGGTTTCTGAATTGAGAGAAAACTTGAAATCTCAGAAGACTGAGTTGCATAATCAGAGAAGCTACATAGAAAAATTAGAGATGAGTATATCTGATCTTACCTCCGAATTGAATGAGAAGCACTGCCAGTTGCTTAGTCTTGACGAACAGAGAGTTGAACTGCTCCACCTGAGGCAATTGGTATCAAATTTAGAGCTGGAGAATGCAAGGGTTTCTGATCTTCTCTTGCGTAGTGAAGAATGTCTAAAAGTTTCCCGTAAAGAATCTTCTTCTGTTGCTGAATTGGAAAATCAGTTATTTGAAATGCATGAATTCTTGATATCTGCAGATATTCAGAAAGTTCTCACTAGAGTTCATTATGAGACAGGAATTCAAGATTTTGTCCAGCAGCTTCAGTTCTCAGATAGGCACCTTGAGATGTTACAGCAGAAGAATCTTGACCTTGAATCGAGACTCAGTTGCTGTCTTGCAAATGAGGCACATCATGTTGAAGAAAGTAAGAAGTTGTCGACACGTCTTGAGTCCCTGAGATCTGATTTAGAAGCCTCAATTGCTCAAAACGGAGAATTGCATGATGTTAATAATGTTCTGACAACTGAGCTTGAGGAGCACGGGAAGAAAAATGAGATTTTGTCGACGCATCTTGAGTCCCTGAGATCTGATTTAGAAGCCTCAATTGCTCAAAACAGAGAATTGCATGATGTTAATAATGTTCTGATGACTGAGCTTGAGGAGCACAGGAAGAGAAACGGGATGTTGGATGCTAGTATTTGCGAGGAAAGGAGGAAGCATGCTGAAAGTCTTGAGTCCTTGAAATCTGATTTAGATGCTTCGATTGCTCAAAACAGATTACTCCATGATACTCATAATGTTCTGAAGGCTGAGATCGAAGAACACAGACAAAGAAGTGAATCTTGGGAAGCCACTAATTGCGAGGAAAGGAGGGAGCATGCTGATAGTATCGAGTCCCTGAGATCTGATCTGGAAGCATGCATTGCTGAAAATAGAGTGCTTCGTGATACTAATGGCATTCTGAAGGCTGAGCTTGAGGAACACAGAAATACAACTGCAATGTTGGATGCTGGTATGTGTGAGGAAAGGAGCAAGCATGCTGAAAGTCTTGAGTCCCTAAAATCTGATTTGGAAGCCTCCATTGCTCAGCATAGAGTACTTGAAGGTACTAATAATGGCCTGAAAGCTGAGCTTGAGGAATACGGAAAGAGGAATGAAATGTGGGATGCTAGTACTAGCGAAGAAAGAAGGAAGCATGATGACTGTATTGAGTCCCTAAAATCTGACTTGGAAGCCTCGGTTGCTCATAGTAGGAAGCTTCAAGAGACTAATAATGCCCTGATGGCTGAGCTCGAGGAACATAAGTTAAGATTTGAAACATGGGAAGCTAGCATTTGCGAGGAAAGAAGAAAGCATACTGAAAGTCTTGATTGCCTGAACTTTAACTTAGAAGACTTCATTGCTCAAAATAGAAAACTCCATGATGCTAATAATGAACTTAAGGCAGAGCTTGAGGAATGTAGAAAAAGAAACCAAAACTGCGATGCTAGCATATGTGAGGAAAGGAGAAAGCATGCTTCTGAGGTTGAAATGCTCAAGAGTCTCTTGATACTTTCTGGAGAAGAGATTGATGGGCTAATACTTGTAAATGAGGAACTGCAAGTGAAAATTCTGGTACTTGAAGGGAAGATAGAAGAACAGAGTACTCAGTTGACTTTGCTAGAACAATGTAATGATGAAATTGTTGTGATGCAGAAGCAGTGTAAAGAGCTTACCGAGAAGCTCTCAGCACAAGTAATGAAGACTGAAGAATTTAAAAACTTGGCCACTCATTTGAAGGAGCTCAAAGATAGGGCTGATGCAGAGGTTATCCAGGCACGGGAAAAGAAAGAAACTGATGGACAAACATATGCTGTACAAGAGTCATTGAGAATTGCATTTATCAAGGAGCAGTATGAAAGCAAGCTGCAAGAACTGAAACAACAGCTCTCCATGTCAAAGAAGCATAGTGAGGAAATGCTCTGGAAATTACAGGATGCAGTTGATGAAGTTGAAAGCAGAAAGAAATCTGAAGCTTCTAATCTGAAGAAAATTGAAGAGCTGAGTATGAAGATCTTGGAACTGGAGTCTGAGTTACAAGCAGCAGTTTCTGAGAAGCGTGAGAAATCGATGGCTTTCGACTGTATGAAGGCGGAGATGGAATGCTCATTAATAAGCCTTGAGTGCTGTAAAGAAGAAAAGCAAAAGCTTGAAGCTTCTTTGCTCAAATGCAATGAGGAGAAGACTAAAATCGCTGCTGAACTCACACTAGCGAATGAACTTCTTGAGAGTTCCAAAACACATGGAAGAATTCTGGAGAAGGATGCTGATCAATCACTTATGGATTGCATGCCCGATGACCTGGTTGTAGGGACTCTACATTCTGCAAAATCACTAAATCGTGATGAAGCTGATGCATGCACAAATCATGGTCATGAAGGTGCCCTTGCAAGTGGGCTCATAAGCGTGCAATCTAAACAGGTTAGATGTCGTTTTTCTATCTGATTTGTGGGCTTGAACTTTTATCATTTATCATTCCCTGGTGCCTCTCTCTCTCTCTCTCTCTCTCTCTCTGCGCGTGCACGTGTGCACAGGGGTGTGTGTATGTTGATCTCTAATACTCTGTGCATTCCTTTAGGATGTTCTCGCCTCTAAAGGCGAAAATGGGATACAAAACCTTGCACCTCTCGATCGAGATATTGCTTTGCATAGTGACAGAAAGGATCTTGATCTCCTCCGCGAGCAATTCAAAGTACAAGTTTTAAAGTCAAGCATGGACAATTTAAGCAAAGAGGTAGGTGATACGCTCTGATTATTTGGCCAGCAAAGATGTTCTCTGTGGATATGTCAGCTAACGAGCACTTTGATTCTGGTTATTGCGAATCCAATTCTTGTCCTCGTCTCGCAGTTGGAAAAGATGAAAAATGAGAACTGGCTTCTTTCTCAAGATGATCGTGTTGCTGATCCAAAGTTTCCAGAATTGCAAAGGGAATTAATGCGATTAGATAAGGTACTCCCTTGCATCCTTCATCTTCCTAAGAAGCCAGTTCCCACTAATCGAACTCGCTCTCTTTCTTTCCCCCTTTCTCAGGCAAATGAGGAATTGAGCAGCAAATTTCCTTCATTCAATGAGATCTCTGGCGGCGGGAATGCTTTAGAAAGAGTACTTGCTTTAGAAATCGAACTAGCTGAAGCATTGCAGGCAAAGAAAAAATCGATGATCCAATTCCAAAGGTACCTTTTGTCATTAGACTAACTGGCATGTGAGGGTCATCAATTGGAATGTCTTTTCTAGCTTTTGCGAAGCTCATCGCTCATCTGTAACAAACATCAAATATTTTTGAGTGGGGTCCAGTGGAATAAGTTATTTAACTTATGCTAATTATACTATCAATCCTAGAGTCCTGGGAATTGGCATCATCCTATGAGTGTTTCACATGGCAATGCATTTTGAACTCTCTCAGTGCATCGTCATAGTGGATCTTCAACTCAACCCTATTTGCATTGCAGCTTAGACATGCGGTTATGTCTCAATAAGATGAGACACAGTTACACTTATAGAATGGTAAATGGGAGTTGCATCATAAAATTCTGCTGAAGAGAGGTAACAATTTTTGAATGGGTACGTGAATCCTGTTTTGCAGCTCTTTTTTAAAACAACACAGTGATGAGGAAGCAATATTCAAGAGCTTTAGGGACATCAATGAGCTGATCAAGGACATGCTGGAGCTAAAGGGAAAGTACTCAGCTGTGGAAGGCGAGCTAAAAGAAATGCATGACCGCTACTCTCAATTAAGCCTTCAGTTTGCCGAGGTTGAAGGAGAAAGACAGAAACTTATGATGACTCTGAAGTGTGTCCGGGCGTCCAGAAAGGCTGCTAATTTGAATCGCTCATCGTCAGCGTCCATAGGGGAATGATCCCTCCTCAAAGCCAAAGTGGAAGAGACCTCCAATTTTCCTTATTCCTGGTCATATTCAAGGCGAACATCTAACTGGCCATGCTCCTACCTCGATTTGCAAGAATGGGTAGGTGCGGTAATCGGCAACAAATAACATTATACAGCCAAGGTGCTCGGAGTTTTGTGAGATGGGTGTGGGACATTGAGCTCTAAGCTGCCGCTGCCGCTGCCGCCGCCACTCTTTGGTGTATATAAGTGCCTATTGGTGGATGATACTGTAACTATTATCAGAGCACATAGATATAGATACTTGTGACAATGAAACCTCTGATCCTATACATCTGTAATGGCCTTATTTATGTACAGTGATCAAATTCGTTCATTGACAAAGTCGATGTCTCCGATTCTCCCCGGTCGCATTGCATTCTGAATCTGTTTACTGATGCTTTGGCTGCGTCTGCGTTATAATACAAGGGCTCTGCTTGCCTGCATCAATGCATCTGAGCTAAGAGTAGGAGCCATAAGGCCTGGTTGACACTAATGGGGGTGATGGGTTCCTAGTCTGGTTCAGTTCAAGGTGAAATCGGGAGGACCAGTTCTCAAAAATTGGAATTAGAGACTGGACTCGTTGGTCCTAGGACTAAAAGTCGGACTGCACCATCGGTCCGGTCCGGTCTAATGGAATCGGTTTATTTTCTTTCACTACTTTTTTTCTTACTACTTGGACTCGGACTAAGAGAGTGTTCAGTTCACATTTCGATTAAAATAAAAAAGTATATTTAATTGGTTTGGTCCGATTCCCTTTTGGAACCGGGAACCTAATTGTATGGACATCGGTTCCATTTTTAAGGATTGGAAATTGGACTAATACTCTTGGGAATTGAACCATTGGTTTGGTCCAAACAATTTGTGGCTCATGTGGTCCATTTTGCACACCCCTAGACACTACTGCAGTTCCCTTGATCGTGCATAGCTTCTTGTCCAATTTTCCAATTTTCCATAATATTACCCTGAACCAAACAGGTTAGGAATATAGTCATAGTTTTGGAAATAATTTGCTCCTACAACCTCATCTTCCCATCATCATGGGTTGTATCGTCTTCCTTCACGTCTCCAGTAGCTTCATTCTCGATCAAGCGGCTCTAGCCTATGGTTCATCATTCTCCGGCCGCACTTGATTCTCCAGTAGCCGGCCTGGCCGAGCCTCCCTGAACTCCTCCATTGTTGCTCTCGAGATGTCCATACCTGAGCGTCTTCAATCTTCGTTCTCTACTTTCCTCAATCGTCGAGCACCATCTGGACCAAAAGGATCCTGAAGCAAAATGGTCACCACGAGTTTGGCGTTGGAGTAGCTAGCAAGCAAAGCTCACATGCCGGCCAAGCTTCGAGCTTGAGCAGCCATGGCGTTCGCAAAGCTTTGAAGCCGGATCCGACCTTGAAGCTTGCGGCCACCATGGCCAGCAGCTATGTCCAGGCAGCAGTGGGCAGGGACGAATGTGCATCAGAGGAGTTTGGCCGATCGATCATGAGATTGAACAAGATGAGTAGTAACTTTGTCAGATTTTTTGTTTTAATTTTTATGCAGATTTTTTGGGGACAAGATTGCCAGTCACCGGGAAAATCAAGTGATCACCAGCTAGCAAAATTGTGGCATGCCGGCAAGCTTAGATTCTTATTTGAAACTTATTCGTTCATTTTAAATCTTTATTTGAGATTGATTTAATTACTTTTTTAATAAAATAACCTCATATTATATTTTTATTTGGAATTTTTCTATTAATAAAATAAGGAGTGCCCGATAACTTTTCCTTCTTTTTTATGCAGTTTATAGGAATCCCTTTATTTGTAATCAATATGAAAATTCAATCCTTGACTAGTAAGCGTTCGATCAAGAATTCAAATCCAACTCTTCTGGTTCACATTGAGTCTTTGTATAAGAGCTTTAAATTTGAGATATAATTTTAACATTTATAAATACGTTCACTTAAAAATTAAGAAAATTTTCAAATAGAGTTCTCGAGAAGGATCGCTTTTTCAAAAGAGCCCTTGGAGTAGGGGTGAGCAAAGTGGTCTAGGGTTGACCCTGGACCGACCACTGGACCGGCCCAACCCTGCCGGTCCTGGTCCGGTTCCCAAGGGGACGGGTCGGTCCTTGGTCACGAAATTCCGGGACCAACACCTTTGTGCGGGTTGGTCCTCGGTCCCAGAGTTTTGGGTCGGTCCAACCCCCGGGACCAACCCCGTATATTATATTATATTATTTATAATTCTTTTATATATTCAAACCTAAGTAAAATGTCTGTTATATTATATTATATTGAGATATTCTATTAATAGCACTAATAGTAATTTAAATTTAAAATTTTTGTTGAGTATTAATTATGCGCCGTTTGTTTTGTTTTCGGGTGTTTAGAAGTTCGGGTAAATTAACAATATGTGAAGTTATATATTCATGATTTATATTAAGTATTTTGAACTTTTTATGATTTAATTCTATTTTACTAATAAATTTCAGCTGCACTTTGCTTTTCAATTTGTGTCAAATGGTAGAAGTTTTGAAGAGTAGAGTAGTACTGCAGTTCTATGATGATTTGCTAGTCAAGTGATGATTACAAAAACTTTCCATCTTGTCCCATATCTCGATGAGCGGTTAGCATGTACGAAATTTTTATTATTGTGTCATTTTAAATTTGCTAAATATATATTGGTATTTATAGTTTAGTTGCACAATGTTGCATTGTCGATAGATGTGTAATTTGAATTTGTAGGTTTGTTTTTTTTTTTATGGAGTATAAAAAATAAGACGAAAAAAATTATCGATCGGTCCGGGTTGATTTTGAACCGGACCGAACCCATTGGGTCGGTCCGGTCCTTGGTCCCAGGCTCAATAGGGTCGGTAATTTTAAAATTTATAAATACGTTCACTTAAAAATTAAGAAAATTTTCAAATAGAGTTCTCGAGAAGGATCCTTTTTCAAAAGAGCCCTTGGAGTGGATACGAAGTTTAAGTAATGACTCCTGTCGAGTCACTTCGGTGTTGTCGAGCTGACTTGGATGGAGGAATGGTTGTAAGACTACCGTTGACTTCACGAAGTCGTGAGGCAAGGTAAATTCTAAAGACTCTTTTAAGATGTAGCCTTGCTTTAAGGCCGTGTTGTTTGATACTTTTCCTCAAAATTATCAACAATTTAATTTTATTGCTCCGCATCAGCGAGTTAATGATCCACCGGTAATGTTGGGTATGTACTGAGTAGGAGCCGCTGAAATTATATTATATAAAATGACTAAATAAATCGCGAAGCCAAAATTTAGGTCTTAATAACCTTCTCTTTTTTCTTTTTAAATTAGGATTTTTAAGACGAATGATTTTTTCTCAAAAAACAGGTGCGAAAGGGAAGACCCTTTTTTTTTCTATATAAACTTGGTTTTTATTTAAAGTATGAAAATCATCTTGAAACTAATCTTGCCACCTGCTAATCAAAGTTTGGCATACCTTTAACATCTTAAATAATGGTGACCTTCGTCGAGTGATGTTATGACCCATCCGGTACCTTATATTTCATTTCCAATTGCTGACGATGTCTTTTCACCAACTTAAACCTCATCGCTAATCCTAATTTTCTTCCGATTTGCTCATATCGGATCACCTCTTAGCCTCTTATTTCTCTAGAAGTAAAAATATTACATGGCTCAAATGAGCTCTCCTCGTATTAAGCATTTATTTCGTGGCTGTGGTTAGTGATTTCTTCAAAACTCCAAAGCAACTTAGTGCAGTTAATTGTACTTCCCTATGATAAATATCGAAACTCCAATGTCCAAATTAAGCAATCCCCGAGATAATTAGTTTTTTTCCGATACATCTTCAGTAACTTTTTGTATGGAAAACTAAGTTTGCATACTGGCTGAGAAGTATGGAATTGTAAGCTTCTTCCCTTCGGGGATTAGTAAATCCGGCAAGGAGATGGCAACTTTTCTTCTCTTAAACTTATGAGCAATATGCAGATACTAATTGAAGTCCGTAAATGGTCAGTACTGAGGGAACACCGGATGGAATTTTCCTGAAAAATCAATTTCCGGAAATGTTGAAGCAAATGAATTGATTTCTCATGAATTTAACTGAATCTGCACGTGGCAGGTTACATAATCCAACGATGGTCCGTACTTGTTTAAAAACAACGAACGGTGCAAATGTGCCCGAGCATGACAATCGAGGGACACTCTCAGTTACTAGGGTTTTCCATACTCGTGTGGTTTCTTCCTTCTCTCATCTTTCCTATTCCTTCCTTTCATCTTGCTGGATTACACAGCTTCGAGTTTCCATGTGAACGAACGATGTCGAGATCAAGGGAGAAGAACTCGAGCGGTTGGTCGAACCCCGGCCATGGAAATTTTGCTGTAACCAGAGTCGAGGGGTGTGTGTGATCAGGGGCTGATGGACCAAATCGACACCGGAGATCGGCAATTGGACCAGAGCTTCAGTCCTCCTGTTGCTGCTGGTGGTACGTTCATCTTTTACCACTCATGCTATACACGTGTCATGAGGCCGACAATTCTTTGGCCGCGGAAGGACCGTGCGACGCCTAGCAAGCGGAAGTCGCCAGGCTAGCCTTCCTTTTATAGCTGTTCCAATGAACAATATGGTGAATGCTTCTTCGTGTGATATTCTACCACGCCCAGTTTCGCTCGGACGTCTAATTCATCAAGTGAGATAGTATATCTTTTTAGACTCAGTAATTGGTTTCGATTTACCATGGCCTCGTCAGGAGAGCGGCATCAGCTCCCGACCAGTTTGTGCATGGGAGGCCAACCCCGCCTTCAGAGTTTCTAAATGATATAATCCTTCTATCCTAAAACTCTTAACACTAACCATCTTGACGCAACTCTCACGAACCAATTGTGTTCGTCCTTTTTGCCTCCTCACTTCCCAAACATCACTCACAAGTGTCACGTGTACGGAAGAATTCACAAACTGTGACATCCTCCCCCACTCAATTCGCACCGTCCTTGTTGCGATCTGTTTCGTCACTTTCTTGCGTCCCTTAACCATTGACATGTCACTTTTGGGATTTACATCGAATGCTCACGCTCGCTCAACAAAATAGGTTTTGCTCCATTGGTAACCTTTTGCTCGGCCCTTCTCAGTCACCTACGCTTTCTTTGGCAAGTGTGGCATTTTTCGCCAACTGCATCAGCACCATCTTTGCCTACTTAGCTTCTTGGACCCCAGCAGACCAAATGGAGGTTCTTTTTTTTGTTGAAAATGTGGCAGTAGATCTCTTCTTCGAATTCACAAATCGATTTAGGAACATTATCCCTATTTAGCAAGGGTTCAGTTCTTTTCCAACTCCCTATCAGCTCGATAAGGAACCGGCTCGTCCTAGTACCATTGCCATCCTAGGAATAGAGAGCTATGCCCTGCCCATTCACTCTCTGCTCACTAGAATTGGACTAGGCACTTATCAGTTCGACTCGCACTAGAGCGAGAGGTTCGATTCTCTGACTTGCTTACTTACTGGAGGGAATCTTACTCTGATATCACTTATCACGGGCCGATTCGATCGTGACCGTGCGGTGACTCGGACACTTTTGGATCACCCAAACCAAGCATTGCTCGATCAATCGCACAACTCGCTTGCACTCCCGTCGTAGGGAGAGAAAGCTTCTAGAGAGAGGAGCTCTGGAAAGAAAGTGCAAGTGACCGAGAAGGGCTAAAACTTCTGTTGGTTTTTATCAACAATTAAGTTACATAATTAGCTGAGTGGTCAGAGGTGCTTTAAATCTGAGTATAATAACTATCACATGCAAGGATTGTGGCAAACAAAAACTCGCACAAATTGCTGCTTGTGATCAAGTTCACCATTAGAATAGTTATCCAATACACCTTTAGCAAACAGGGTCTAAGAAGCCAAAACTCTAATAGATCTTACCCACAACCGCAAGAAGCTAATCTTTGAAGTAGTAGTTAGGTTCCATCATTCATATTAGAAATAACATCTGTTCGCCCTATCATCGCTAGGAAGTCGAAGAAGCCGAAACCATTTTCCATTTGCAACGAATGTACATGCATGTGTATCTTCATGGAAGAGGGTTTGCTATGCTTGAACAATGCACGCTAGCCATCTACCCTCTCATTCTTGTTTAGAATAACAATTCCTCTGGAAGTGAACATCCATCGGAAATCTCTTTATACACTAAAAGTGTGCTGATTACATCCCTCACAACTCTACAACAAATTTTGCCAGTATAAACAATCCAACAAATTTTCACTTCAGGGTTTTATACACTGTTACAGCAAAAATTACTCTTTTTTTCTCAAGAAGATTTGTCAATGCACCGATTCTTCCAATGAGTCCAAGAGCAACTTAGCACGTAGCAGCCCTAACTTGACAAAGTTTGGAGTAATGCCAAGCCATGAAGTTGTCGACTCTGTTACCTGAAGCTACAAAATTGAGCATGAACACCCATGTTTCCCAATAGATTCATCCCGCAACTTTTCTGAAATAAAGCAAATTGAAAGTCATTTCCCTTCTGCATCAACAGATTGAATGACTCGTTCTTGTTTCCTACAGATGATGCTAGCAACTGGGTATGTCACATGCACAGGATGATAAACTATAATAAAAAATGACACTTCGATGCCAATAGAAGAACTTGTTAATGACATGGTTTTTTCTCTTCCATGAAAGTGGAGTCAAAAGGGTCAAGAGTCCCTTTACAGCAGTAGGAAGTTTGTCTGTACCCAAGTCATGCATGAAATGCGATGGTGAAGTTGCTATCAGTATAATTCTGTGAACATGAATAATTGAGTATTACAGGACCTTCTTCATCTGGTGATTAAATAGCCAACAATAATCTTCAGCCATGAAACGGAAGATGGTTTTGGATAGAGGGTAAGAGATAAAGAAGAAACCTGTGATTTAAGAGTGACCAAGCCCTTTGAAAATGACGGAACCAAATTTGAATAATATGATGATAGGAGGAAACAATGGGTCACTATTATTGCCAAAATATGAAAACTACTTTCTAGAACCAGCAGTGTCATGTGCACCCTCTAACCACACACATCGGACGTAGGAGAACTTTGTGTGACACTTAAAGGAAGACCCACTCGAAAAGGTCCACACCACTCTGGCTACTCCATGAGCAAAGCAGTACTCAAGGTCGTGTTGAATCTTTGGGCGAGGGTCTATACTTAAGAATTACATCACCACCTATCTTCTATTTGGTGCGGGACTTGGGATGTTATAATTGTAGACATATTCTTTATAAAAACATGTCACTTGTGCTGAGAAAATTCACTTAAAGTTAAACAGAGAACGCAATAAAGATTTATTTTACCATTCTTTTTGTCTGAAACAGGGGGACGCACAACAACATGCATGGTGATGACACCCCCAGGAAGTTCACCAACTTGCAGTCTGGAGTCAGCAAGTGTCTTGTTGTTTTCCAGTATCTTTCCAGCATGAATAAGCTTTACATCATTCAGTGTCTTTGGACCATTTTCTTTGTCTACCAATAGAAACAGCGTACATTAAAAGAAACTCATTTATTATTCAAGTAATTACCTCTCATCTCCTTGTTAAGCACGTAATCTGACAGCTCCCCAAATTCCAACTTAACAGAAGATACCACTTCAGCCCCAATGATTTTACAGAAAAGAAGCATAGCCGCAATTCTTATGATATTAAGATATAAAAGCAAACGAAACAGCAAATTATGCTGGAATACATTAACTTAAGAAGGAACATATATTCTAATCAGGATCGATGCATAGCACGATGCTTCCACCAACTCTGGGACCGTGAATATTGCCTTTGCAGGACACGTTCCATACAAAACCCAATTTCTATTTCATTGCACACAAACGCATCTGCGATACTAATCTACTGCAGTCAACACCATCAAGAGATCTCTTCGACCTAAGACATAGTAAAATGGCAACTCTAGCCAGTTCAGTTAGCTAAAACATTCATCAATTATTGTGTACCTCACAGCTCACAACAAACCAAAATACATGAATGCAGCTAATGATGCATATGACGAGAAAAATTGCATAACACCTAAAGTACGTATTTTTACTAATCGAATGCAACAGTACGGAGGCGACGGCACACTCGTAAGAAAACAATCGCAAAGATCAGACCACAGTCTCGAAATCTAACCGACCTCGGGGCCAGTGAGCCACCACTTTCTCCTTGAGCGAGGCCACCGTCATGGCGGGGCTGTACTTGGTGGGACCAATGTCGCTGCCATCCGCGAGCCTGAACTTGAGCTCAATCAAGCCTTCCCCATCCATTTCATCCAAAAATATCCCCCTCCCCTGCAATCGCAACAAAATATCAAAAATCCCCGCACCGTTCGCCCCCGAAAATCTTCCTCAAATCGTATCTCGCAACAAATAGCGCCCGATCGCGCTCATCCGCTCGAGCCACTAACTAAACCTCCCCGCCGCATCACAAATAAAAATTAAAAAAAAAAAAAAGAAAAAAAGAGAGGCTCTCCACCTATGAAGAAGAAAGGAAATCTCCAACACAGGTAGAAAAGTCCAGGTCGGATTCGACGTCGATTTACCGTAGAACAGCAAGAGCCGGAGCCGGAGCCGGGGCCGGAGGCGCGATCGAGAGCTGCCGGTTTCGGCGCGGATTCTTCCCGGAGCTGCGCGGGGGATCGGCGGCGAGGCTCGGATTCCTTCAGATCCGGGAACCGGTCGACGATCTCCGATCGAGGAGAGCTTGCAGAATGAGCTCGTAGAACGAAGAAGAAGAAGAAGAAGAAGAAGAAGAAGGAATTTTGCTTTGGCTGGAGCGAGAGAGAGAGAGAGCTAACTAAATGGAAACTACCAAAGTGGGGATCGGCTCTTCACCTGAATCTAACAGGAAAAAAAAAAAATGAAAGAAAGGAAAAGGAAAAGACAAAAAAATCTAATCCGTAGCTAGACAGTGCCCGCTTTTCCCTTTTTCACGGAAACGCCCCCGCGCTTTGCCTTATTTACCGTTCCGGCCACCGTTCTTGCATGCTTGTGCTGTGCAAAACCCTTTCTATAATATTGCGGATGCATTTTTGGACTCTTTTTTTTTTTTCTTTTTCTGGAAAAAAATTAAGTAGGATTCTCTTGGAACGAAATTAGTCCATTTTCATATCATTTACTAATGTGTTTGGGATAAAAAAATCGGACGATAGAAATTTCCTATTTTTTTAAATTTTTATGTTTTAGAGTTGATCATTTCGATAAATATGTAAATCGAAATGCCAATGTATATGTGGATTATTAGACTTATCATCGCTGCCCACTGCCCGCTACCCTTGTTACTGGCGAAGATTACGACGGACCCTTCTGCCCTTCTCTTCAATTTTTGTTTCTTCAATTTTTTTTTGCTTTAGCTTTTAATATTTGTATTAATCATGTAATTTGTCGGTCAAGCCTTTACTTGCCACATTAGAATTTCATAAATGGGCGGCCGAATCGGACAAAGAACAACTTGATTCATCAAATCAATTATAAAAAGGGGAAAAAAAAAAGAAATGTTTAGAGATTGAATACTTGATAAAGTTTAAAGATGTGCGATGTCCGTAATTATCTCATCCTTCTATTAAAATAGTGCTTTTTTTATTCGTGGTTCAAATTTGAATTTTTTATAATTTATTTGGCTAAAAAATCGAAAGTGTCACCTCTGTAATGCCAGTCGACGAAGCATAGAAAGTTTACTCTTTCCATTTTGTTTGTTAACTTCATTAAAATAATCCGTAAAATATTTAATATTTGGTGTCCAGAAGTCTGCGCTGAATTGGACAACGTTAAATTAATTATGTTTATGGGAATTGGTCCTGCGACGGCACCTAATTTTCTATTTTGATTCCCTCGATATTAATCACATCTGACGGGTTGCCTTCTAGCTTTGAATTTTCGTCTGCCGCCTGCCCTTTGAATTCGTTTTACTAAATAAATTTAATAAGAGGGCAAAATGCATGCTTTTTTTTTTTTTTTTTTACACATTAAAGATGCGTTTGTTACATAAAAAATAAAAATTTTGAAAAATATTTTCTTAAAAATAATTGCTTGTATTGTTCAAGATACTTAATTAATAAAAAAATATTTTATTATTGAAACAAATGATGTTTAAAATTTTCTTTAGACAATGAAATTTGTTTTGTTTGCTCATTTTTGTAGACAATATAAAGGGTAATTTTTTGAAATTTGCTTTCTAAATTATTTATTTTTCATGAAATAAACAAAGCCCAACTTTTGAAATAACCTCTCCAAAAAATTTGTAAGTGCGTTTAATTGAAAAAATTGGAAAGTTTAGTGTACTTGGCAATTGTAATGAAAGTTCGGTAACCTGAATGCAAAATCCATTTAATTTGTAAGTATATAATAATTTAGATCATACTTTTCTTCATTCCTGATGGGAGGAAACGTCATTCAACTAGTATCTTGATTAGTGAATTACAAATATGGCTATAACCCACACTTAGTTAAGTTTGTACGTAGGTGATGTCTATAATTATAAACCTACCGATCACGCATGCTTAAAGGAAATTCTCTCAAATAATCTCATTCCCACATAATCAAATATGAACAACATTCTTAAACAATAGTGTAAAATAACATTTCTTCTTCCGACATGGGGAAACCCTTATGGTCTGCACGAATCGACTATGTGTCTACTAACCATCAAATAATTATTTTAATACATTATCACGGGAATCACAGTTGTATATAATTAATCGCCATAGTGAGTGTTTATTAAGACTTTTTAGAAAGGAAAAAAAGGGCATAAAATGGAGAATAAAATAGGCGAAAAGTAGGGGGGATGTGGATTGCCCACAAATAGAAAACTAAATTTGGATAATGACATTGGAACAAACACGAGTGTTCTCGAGCTCTCTTCATATTTTTTCAGCATGCAAGAAAAGAATCAAAATTTTGGACTATTATTGTCGATGAAGAATTTCATCGGATTCTCCCAATAAAATATGTTTCAAGAATTATTTGAGCGGATTTAATAATGCTGATGCCTAACACGAAATTAGCCGCATTGATTCTCCACGACCATGTTCGACGGTATATCCACAAATTATAAGAACCCATTATGTTGATAAGTTCATGGAATCAAACTTTCATTAACCATAACAATAAAAAGAATTGAGCATGTTACATTTATTTGGTCACGAGCCATTTTAATTTCCTAGTGGGACGATATATTGATTATCAATTTGGGATAGTGCCATTAGAATCGTATTTGCATGCCAAGTACTCATTATCTTTTCCTTCGTAATCGTGATATAATTGTCCGTTATCCATAAACCATTTCAAACAACAACTTGGATTTCTTAAAATCAAGAAATCTTTTACTAGTAAGAGGACCCCAATTTTGATGCAATTTGTTAGGGCGTCATGAGATTTCGAGCTCACTAACTAAAAGGTCAACCGTTCAAATCCCACAAGTTGCATTATAATTATTCTTTGCATTGTAATTGCTATCCAATTAGATTAAGCCAATACAGTCGGAATTCATAATCTATTCCAAACGGCGATGGGGATTTCTCGAAATTAATAAAATTTTTCACTAGTTGGAGAATCCCACGGTTGAGCCAATTTGTTAGGGCTTCGTGAGATTCTCAACTTGATAATTGAAGGTCACCCGTCCAAATCCCACAAGCAGCGCTACCAACCGCCGTATGCGAAGGTTACATGTACGGGGCAAAGGTCAAAATTTAAGTGGTTCACGAGGATTACAAGATTTTCCTCGAAAGTTCCAATCAGTTGAAGTGTAGAAGAGATCGGTAAGTCAAGCGAGACCAAGATGCTAGAACACCTGACTAATTTGCGCACGCAACTTGGCGAGAGAAGTTGACACTTTCTTTCTAGAGGAGTTTGCCGGCACTTCTCCCCCGGCACGTCATCCTTTGAATAAAGTCAACTAAAATCCCAATCGAGGCCTACAAGTACAAGTAACACCCAATACTTCTCAGCATAAATACATAAATAAGTAAAACAATTATTTCGAAGTGAACTAATAATTAGCAGAATGAAGTATTATTTAAAAAGCTAAAGCCATTAGATTCCAGCTAAAACTTTTTTTTTTTTTTGTCAAAAGCTAAAACCTAATTGGGAATATAATGCTTTGAGCACCCAAATTCGATGACATTGCTTAAGAGACCCTCTGGTGGACGCAAGACAAGGACGAGGAGGAATCAACTTTCGTGCCTCCGATGTTTTCTTCTAAGCCACTCCAACTTAGCTTTGCTTAATCAGATGATCATCTTGAGCTGCAAGGCGGGGTGAAATCTCATTGCATTTGGGCGAAGGACCTTGACGATAAGCAACGGTAGGAATGCCGACAATTAGGGGTGCCGATCATGAATTCTGGGAGATACCGAATAGACCCAAATTGAGATTAATGACACGTGATCGCAAAAAAAGAACAAGACGGGTGAAAGTCCGGGAAATCAATTTCTGAAAAATCATTTATTTTCGAACCAGAGGCATTTGAGAATCCCAATCATGCTGCTAAACAGAAGTTAATTTACCAGGGACTCTCTTCAATTTGTGTTGAAGCTTTAAAAAAAAAAAAAAAAGGCCTAGGGTGAGGAGCGATTAAGCCCTGAATAGGGGGAAAGATTGCAGGCCTCATGGGCTGGGCTGATCCCGAGCGTGATGTTCGGCCCAAGCAATCACGACGGCCTGCGTTCCATTGGAAGTTAGCTTGGATAATTAAACTCGAGAGGCTTCAAGTATATCGGGAAAATCAAATCCTGCTTCGTCAATGGGTTTTGCTCAAAGCTCAACTTTTTAGCATTTTAATTGGGATTTTCACCCATTAAGATTTTTACCCGCTAGGATAACGATTGGAAAAGATAAGATTGGATGGGATAATAAATTATCCGTATTGTGGATATGGAAATATCTAGTCTAATAGCTGTTCGGTACACCTAAAGATAGGATTGGAAGAAAATCATATAATATTAAATTATTTCAATAAAAAAGGAATAAAAAAAGAGAGAGCAAAAACCTTAGATCTAAGTGATGAGGCCACTACATGGACCGCCGTTGATACGGGGCTGTTGTCGATAATAGCATCCTACTATTATGATAATTGTCTGACAATGATCGCTACGATCTTAAAAGAGATGGGATGGGCACAATCTCAGCCGTCCCTCAAACAGGTTTCGCATGAGAGACACGAGAATCGTGCGGTGGCCAATAATGTGCTGCCATTTTTGTCAATAGAAGCACCTCATTTTTTTTAACCTTTCATTATCCAGCTAGGTCTGTCTCATCTCTAGTCCCCGATTACTTATCATGGTTGCTGTTTGGACAAGTCTATCAATATCCCATCCGGACTATGGAAGATGTATTAAATGCTGGATTATGATAATGGTTGTCTTTATTGGGTCGCCAAACATCGCCTTAAATTGTTATATATTTTTACATGGAGAATGTTATTACTATAAAAAAAAGAACGCAGTGTTAAATAAGCACATCGATAGAAAGAGAGAGAGAGAGATTATCAGAAAGCTAACTTTTATAGCAAACCCTTATGTTCAGATGTTAGAGTAAAGCGATTTCATATCTACATTTCCCTTCTCTCTCCCTTTTTAAGACTTCATACTTAATTCATCTTATGAATTCAATTTGTCTGACATAGTCCATTACGTTTTCCACGATAATTGCTTTTCTTCTTCTTGACCAACCTCGAAAGATGACGATGGCGATGATTCGAGAGCCTTAACCTCTTCCTTTCTACAGTTCTCGAAACTAGACCGGACGACATGGGCGCGGGGAGAGTGCAAGGTACCTGCACGGATCTTGTCCATGGCGGATCAAAGTTCTGGTGACAGACGCTGGTGCAAACCCTAGGCGAGTCAAACAAAAGGGTTCAGATAAAGAGTTTTGTCTGGGGGGGAGAGAGAGAGAGAGAGAGAGAGAGAGAGAGAGAGAGAGAGAGAAGGGGGCAGGAGGGGGAGCGTGTGCGGACCCAGAAACCCTGCCAGCAGCAGAAGCCAAGTGCAAGTGCAAGTGCAAGCGTAAGTGCAAGCGCAAGCGGAGCTCCTCTGAACGGGAATAATGGCGGAATCTGCAGAGAGAGACAAATCAGAGGCCTCCCCCGACCAATGATGAGCTCTGACATGTCTTTAAGATGATGGATGTTATCAATGATAATGGGAAGTAGCTGTCCATCATCATCCTCGCATCGCCTCTCGCATCGCCAGCTCCCTGATCTCCTAAACAGCAGAGAATCAGATAAGAGTTCTTGGAAATCTCTCTTTCTCTCTCTAGATAATTTAATGTATAGAATAAACATATATAAGAAAGAAAATAATAAATTGAAAAAAACGTGAAGTGATATGGGAAAAACCAATTTCTGTTCAATCTTTTTGTCTTACTTTTAAGAAATATCCTACGAAAATTGTAATTGATTCTTTGGTCACTTGTCATCGGGAAAATTACCCAATCAATCATAAAACTATTGTATTAATGCATTTCGATCATAAATTTGCCAAGGTTGAATTGAATTGGCATCCATATAGTAAATGCATTCATACAATAAATTTAAAAAGACAATTTTCCCTTCATCGATTGTTACTTTTGGGTTTAACCACGATGATTTTAGCAACAACCTTTCTCCATAAGTTCCATGTTCTAGCAATTTTTTTTTTTTGGACACGCATAAAATTTTATGGAAAAGGATAGGACAAGTCTTACAATTATTAAAGGGACACATTTTGGTCTTATGCTTTAGAACACTTACTTAAGAGAAAAAATACGTTTTTTTTTTATTGGACAATGAACAATATTAAAAATAGTAATAGGATTATTGGCTTGCTAATCCAACCCCTTTTCTTTTCCTTTTTATTTGAACTCTTTTTATTCATTTTCTATTCTTGTTTTTCCTATAAACTACCATCTTCCTTGTAAAATCATCCAATGACTTATTATTAGACTGCCCTTACGTTTCCATTGGTTACAATCCCAAACAAAAAATAGAAGTAAGATAAAAAAAAAAGGAGTTAAGTACCGCTTTTTATGATTTAATTTTTGTGGAAAACAAAAAGAAATAAGTATGATAACAAAAAAACAGAGTCTTTAAGGTATAAGGAAATATATCCCATCACACTATTTTCAAGTTTATTCCTTTTTCGATAATACCCTCAAATAAAAGTGGTTTAAATTTTAAAATTTTTCAAATTAATGCAATCGGATCTCTTCAATTCAATAGTTTTTCAGAAATTCGAAACTCGATCCACAAGGCATCTTTGTTATGTTAGAATTATCCAGGCAATTGCTATCCTTTTATCGTCAAACAAACGATCTGTTTTTAAATTTTATACCTCATTCATTCACCACCATTTCAAAAGTCCATCTCTCTCTAAATCGTTGGGAATTGCTATTCGGTCCTCCATTCTTTGGATATTACTCCACGCACGAATTCCTCGTAACATAGTCGACTCCCTTCTTACGGCCTAAAAAAAGAAAAAGAAAAAAAAAAGGAAAACAAAAAAAAAAAAAAAAAGGAAGAGAGATAGAACACTCTATTTTCTCGAGCATTATCCACGTAAGCGCCAGGTGTTGCACATGCGACATTCGCGTGCCGCGGGGGAACGACTGTTCGAACGTTACGAGCTTCCTCAAACCGGTGAGGTTTGCTGAATTCGCGATGCGACACGAGCGACCGACGCAAGTCCAGCTCACGATTTCCATTTTTATCCCGTCGATTTTCTTTTTCCTCTTTTCTTTCCTTCTTCTTCTTCTTCTTCTTCCGGTTTCGCGAAATCGTAGAAATGCAGGCGCAAAAATTGTCTTAAATTATCTCCCGAAGAAAACTTCGCCAGCGGCGAGCGGCGAGCGACGGCGGATTCCTGGTCTCGGAATGCAAGCCCCCGAAACATGGAAAATCCAAAGGATCGATCGACCGACGAGGTTGATGACGACGACGAATGATCGAAATCGAAAAAATGAACAAATTGAAAAGCTGAAGGAGAGAACAATGGCCCCTGATGCTCTGCACGACTCACCTGTCTGTTAACCCTAAAATGCACCAACCTCCCTCACTCACTCGATTTCCCCTCCCGTCGACGAAGGTTCCGACCGGCGATCCCCGGGGGGGGGGGACGTTTCTGGCCGCCTCCTAGCTGTGCACTGGCCTGAGAGCCGGCACCGGCACTCCGAGTAGACAAGAAGAGTTCGGGCTCACGTTAATGCC
Organism: Eucalyptus leucophloia subsp. euroa; assembly: GCA_017140325.1. Classification (NCBI taxonomy): domain Eukaryota; kingdom Viridiplantae; phylum Streptophyta; class Magnoliopsida; order Myrtales; family Myrtaceae; genus Eucalyptus; species Eucalyptus leucophloia. Next base: position 11,133,455 of record CM029473.1, on the reverse strand, counting down.
GTTGTAGTTCGAGCACTTCCCCATCCCGCCGCCGCCGCTAGCGCCACCGCTCTCAACCGTCAACCCCGCGATCGACGCCGCCAGCTTCGCGCAATCCTCCTCCTCCTCCTCCTCGTCTCCGCAATCGCCGACCTCGCCCTGGCGATCGTCGTCGTCGTTGTCGTGATACTCCGGATCATCGGCGATCGTTACTTCGGCCTCGGCGTTCAGAATCTCCTCTTCGTCCTCCTGCTCCTCCTCCTCCTCCTCCTGCTCCTCCTTTTCCTCCTCCTCCTCCTCCTCCTCCTCCTCTCCTCCTCGTCCACGATCGTCGAGAGGCAAGGGTCGTCGCCGTCGAGGGGAACGAGATGGAGGGTGAGACGGCCGTTGGCCCGGCGGGCGCGGAAGTACTCGTGGTGCCTCACCTTCTCCTCCGTCAGGATCAGCCGGCCGTCGCTGGTGTATTGCCGCCTCAGGACCCACGGCATGTGCGAGGGCAGGTTCCCCGTGCGCGCCAGCAGCGGAATCGGCGGCGGGTACTCCCTCCTCGCCTCCCGCCCCCTCCTCCTCCTCCTTCCCCCGTCGCCTCCCGCCGCCACCCCGGGCTGCGCTCGGTCTCCGCCGGGGGCAAGTCGCCGCCGGGGCTGGGCGGCGCCCCGTAGTCGACGCAGCTCTCCACGCCGATGTAGTCGCCGATCAGGGGGAAAGAGGAGGCCTCCAGGTAGGAGGAGGAGGAGGAGGCGGCGGCGGCGGCGGCGGCGTAGGGCTTAGGGGAAGGCGGAGCGAAGAGCTCCGATCCGTGCGACGGCATTTATACGAGATGATGACGCTTCGTTCGGGGTCGCCCTCGGGCTAGTATCTGGGACAAGTGCATGGAGAGGATTGCGTGGCCGCAGTGGCACTTCCGTAAATTAATCAGATTTCCGCCACAGAGAGAGAGAGAGAGATATCTCGAGAGTCAGGTATGGGGGGAGAGAAAAAGGAGGAGCGGAGGAGGAGACAGCTAAGACGTGCTGACGTGGAATATTTACTCCGGTAATTTGAACCTGGGGCTTCTGGAAAATAGGAAACGGGGAAAATACCTGCAAAAATGGAAAATTATGTCATATATGGCCCTTGGAAAGCCAAGTTCAAATACCATGAGATTTACAATCATGTTCCCTATAATGATCATGTCGGTGGAGATATATTTCGTATTTAGTAGGGATTTCAACGTAGGATCCAGATAATATTTTTGTGCTGTTAAAATCGGATAATCTTCGTTTTTCCCAAGGGAATTCTATTTAGAGGGAGAGCCATTTTCCATTACAAGATCCTGACAAATACAGACCCTCCCAGCTCATAATTCTGGGTCAGCGTTTATTTTTCTTGCAAATTCAAATGAAATGGCGATTTTTCCATATAAAGGAGGAATATTAATTGACTTGGATAAGCATTCACAAAGCAGGTTAAGGAAAGTTGACGTCATATGGCCTGTAATGGTTACACATTCTGGATCCTCCTTATCTAGTGGGATTCAAGTAGTGCAATTAGATGACATTTGGAGCCGTTGAAATTCGGGAATCACACACGTTGCTAATTTGCTAATTCAGATAATTATGATGATAATGATGAATATTTCCCTATAGGAAGCAAGGATATTGATTGACTTAGATTAGGATGCGGTGTGCTCATTGGCAAGGTCAAGGGTATTAGGGTTATGGAGGTGGATTTTTTTTCCTTTTCAAATTTTTTGCCAAAAAATTAAGTAAGATTTCCATCCCAAAAAAAGGTTGAAAAAAGAGAGGGTAAATCTTTAGTTTTTTTGGTCGTGGTTGGTATAAAAAGAGAGAGGGTAAATCTATAAGACCAAAGAAAATTAAGAAAAAAATATGAAATAAAATTTTACTATTGTGTGGCAGTTTAAAAAGCAAATGCCTTGGGCGGATAACATGACCGAACACGCGTACAGGGGGAGTGTCAGCCAAAGCCTGGCTTCCCTATACTTCTCTCCCTAATTCGACTGATTATCTTATATGATAATGGCTGCATTAATCTATTTTCTTATATTGTTGAGATAATTAAATATGTTTAGCAATTAGAGTTTGATTTTTAAAATATTTGATTATACATGCTGCTGCATCGAGCATAAGAATTCTAAATATTTTCTTCTTTAATTACTCTTCTCACATTAATTTTGTGCATCGATTTAATAAATCAATCTTCTAAATGAATCTTAGAGTTTGTCATCTCATTTCCTAGTTTGAACTATAATCTCTTTTAGAGTTTGTTAGGATTTCAAAATTTATGCATGGATTGTTTTATCTGTATTTACTTCGTTTTGTTGGGTCAGAATTGAGCTTAATCATATTTTTTTGGTAAAGAGCTTAATCATATTTCTGTGCCACATGCATAACAAAAATATAGTTTGTGGGTTGACCGTTACAATACGTTTGTGAAACTTTAGATACGCTTAATTGAAAAAAGATTAATATATTACTAGTGTCGATATGACAGGTTTAGATACATTTTAAAACATCAATAGAAGTTTAAAAGACAAGTTTGGAGAGGCCATTGGGTTACCATTATGAAAACCATTTTTTAAATTATTTTTGAAAGATACCTTTGTATGAATGAAAACAATGTCTGGATAATTCCAGATAAACTAAGTTATTTCAAAAAACAAATCTACTATTTTGAAAGTAGAAGACTTTTATTTTTCATATTCAGAATAGTGGTTCTTATGATACCTATTTTTATATTGACGGATTTGGCTCAAACGATTATTTTATCTAAAAATCCACATTTTCAACTTGAAATTGACAATACCTATTAGTGCCTTTGATACTTTTGTTTATCTTTTAATAATTAAAATTTACTTTCATACAATAGATAGTAGTCATATTGTCTTTATTTTAAAATTAGAGCAAATTTTTAACGTCACCAAGAAAATGTGTTGCTTTTGTTAGATTTTAACTTGTAGATAACGCAAAAGTACAACCAGCATAGTAGACACGACAATTATCATTTAGTGAAAATGATGCCAAATAAATTTTAAATAAATTAAAAACAAGATTATTAAAGTTTGTTTATAAATAATAAAAAAAAATTGATACCAAATGGCACGTAAGAATTTTTTATTTTCCATGTGTTGAATGAATTATATTTGAATTTTAAAATTTGACATGATTAATAAACATGTCATGTTATGATTAAACCTAACTTGACACAATAAATTACAAGGTTATGATAGACATGATCATGACTCCGCCAACTCGGCGATTCTAGAGAATGCTCAAAGCTCAAAATATCAATTGCAAGTAACATACAAAAATCCAAAGAAAGTTCATACGGCTCCTGCAAATTCATCTGAAACGTATTCACTAAGACCCCATCATCCGCGATGCAAAGTTGGCTTCCGGAAGAAGCAAGAACAGGGTTTTGACGTTGTTCTACGATAAGCTCAAGCATCTGTTCCTCTAAACCTCTCCGACTCAATCGTTCTTCCTCAATTATATTTTCCTCTTTTGGTTTCGTGTGCCAGCCGTGCTTTCCAATCCAGATTTCAAAGCTAATAAGGTATCGCAAATCTCTACATTACTCAATCGTCCCTAGGATGACCTTTTAAACAAGCAGGCTTCTCAATCGCAGCTACCAGCAGAAAAGCAAGAAACTCTTCCCAACCGTAAGAGAAACTCAAGCACTCAACCCTAAAGAAATGCAGGCAACGAGTCAACGCTCTCGTGGCCGAGACGAAATAAAAAACAGTCATCAATCAAGACCAGCGTGAAAAGAAAACACGAGAACGCATTTCCTTGCCGAAACGACGAGAAGGGGAATAGGAAACGAGAAGTAATCCATCGCGCTTACGATTTCATCCGCTCCAAAGAAAATCAAGATTAAGAATAGCTGGCGAGGATCTCACGTACCTCAAGAGAGAAACGAGAGCGGAGGAGACGGTGTCCTGGGACGATCGTCCCGCTGGTCCTCTACCGCTGCATGGGAAGGCGAGGGAGTCAGAGACAGCTCAGAACAGAAGGGACATAAAAGAAGACGGGGACTCCTTCTTCAACTTTTCTCCTTTTTTCCCTCCTTTTTCTTTCGGGATTTTCTTGGATAATTGGTGGGCGTGTATCATCATCGACGCTGTGCATCCATCCTTTCCTCTATCCGATGAGCCTTATCGACTCGATCCGTTCGCCTGGTATACTGTTCGGAACAGCGCCTTGCTTGTAGGCGGGGTTTTAGGGCGGGGCGTCGAGGCGGTCGCCGAGAGCCCATCTATCTCTAGGCTGTTCTTGTTAATAATATAATACTTAATTCATGTTTTTTATTTTTTTGTTTTGTTTATCCACCTTTGATATTTGAGTATCGTGGAGACAGGTGTGTTTAGTTCAGCTTTTCTTAAAAGGGCTTTTAGCCTCTAATGTCTCTTGGAGAAATGATGGGTTATTTGACAAATCTATATAAGGGACCTTCTGTCAAATGTTGACCTTGGAAAAGTTGAAAACTAAATATTAATAGAAACTAGTTTTGGGTAAATATTAATAGAAACTAATTTTGGGCTTTTAGTATTAGACCAAATATTGAAACTATTATTTTTTTAAAAAGGAAAACTACAACATAAATTTTTTAATATTTCGATTTTACCTCTTATTGTTCCAAAACTATCCTTACCTTCACTAGAGTCGACAAAGAGTTTAATATTTTTTAATAAAAAAGAAAAATGAGACCAAAAACCCTTTATAAAAAAAGATTTGCCAAACACTTTTTACACCAAAATAGTTTTGCAAATAATTTTTTACCAAACGTCATTTGCATTTCCCCAAAACCCTTTAGACCTAAGATATTTGCATATTCCCAAATGCCATTTTCAAAACCGGACCAAATGCAGCCAATATCACATTTGCACTTCGTTGGTTTTGTCATTTCTAAGTTTTGGTATTTCCTCATGTTTCTATTGCCAGTTGAGGACTTCAGCAAACGCGTGGTTAGTTAGTCTCATCACATAAATCAATAAGGATATCGAAAACGATTTGTGTTGGATAAGATAATCATAAACCTTTGACCAATGTATCTTGTGGCTCTTACTGTTTGTTGACCGTAATAGGAAACATATAGTAAAGATTTATGAATAATTTTATATTTGTTATCTTTCTCTTGTTTGATATTTGAGAAAAGTTGTAAATCTAGTGTATCAGTCATTTTTCTTTCCTTTACAATGAAAGGAGTTGGAAAGTTGTTAATAACAAATTGCCGAGAGAAATGGATAAAAGAAATTTCCATCAAGGTTTAATAATTGGTCCATTCTTAGCCTAGGTAGAGTCCATCATGCTGTGATAGAAATAAACAAAAACGACTAAGTTTTAGCTTATGTAATAATAAAATACCGATTGTTGTTCCAAAGACTGCTTACTTTATTTATTTCAACTAGCTTAGGAACAAATATGTAAGGAATAGAGATTTTCCAAGCCCTAAATAAAAAATCATTACAAATAACAAAAAACTAATAGATCTGGATAGGAAGTAACATAAAATGACCCAAATTTGAAAGAAAAGGGGAAGGGATGCAATCTCCAGAAGTTTTTATTTTGTGCCAGACCAATCTCGAATACTCAACATTGGTTGTTCCACCCGATTTAGGTGCCCCATCTCGGTTGGCTGATCCAGTCTGAATCTAACACTTTATAATTGCAAGTGAATATTATGATGAAAATTGCGCAATGGAGTTGCATGGGTTTACCTCGTGCTTTTCACATGATGTGGCTCAAGCAAATGATGGCACAATACTTGGGTTCGAATAGAATTCATGTTACAACACGCGCTCGCTTTTTGGAAATCTTGCGCCGTCTAAAATCCTGAATACTCAACATTGGTCGTTCCACAAGATCATCGGTCCGCTGATCCAGTCCGTATATGATGCAAATTGCGTGATGGAGTTGCACGGGTTTGCCTTGCGTTTTTGACATGACGCAGCTCGAGCGAATGATGGCACAATACTTGGGTTCAACTAGAATTCACATTGCAGCGCGTGCTCGCTTTTTGGAAATCGCTCGCCACCTAAAATCCCGAATACTCAGCATTGATCATTCCACTTGATTTATATGCCCCATCATCGATAGGTTGATCCAGTCCGTATCTGATGCTCTATAATTGCAAGTAATTACTATGATGCAAAATGCATGACGGAGTTGCATGGGTTTACCTCGTGCTTTCGACATGACGCGGCTCGAGTGAATGACGGTACAATGCTTGGGTTCGACTAGAATTCACATTGCAGCATGCGCTCGTTTTTCGAACACCACGTGCTGCTTGAAATTTTGAATGCTCAACATTGGTCGTTCCCCTCGATTTAGGTGCCCCATTATCGGTCGGCTGATCCAATCTGATTCCGATCCTCTATAATTGCAAGTGAATACCATGATGCAAATTGCACGACGGAGTTACATGGGTTTACCTCGTACTTTTGACATGATTTGCCTCATGTGAATGACGACGGCACAATCCATGGAATCGGCTCGAATTCGCGTTGCAGCACGCCCTCGCTTTTTGGAAATCACGCGCCGCCTGAAATCCCACATGGATTCGCCCGGCCTTCTGGGCCTGCCTCATCTGGTGCGGGTTAGTCAAGGTCACGAAAAGCCGCGGACCCGATTGCGGGGAAGAAAGAACTGCCGTATCGTTCTTCTTTGATCTCTGTGTTCCTGACTGTAAAAAGTTCCCGCAGCACGATTCCGCATCGTCAACGAGGACGGGCACGCTTATCAGATTTCTGTTGTCGCCTTGCTGTTCGGTGATCAGGATATGGATGTACACGGGACCTAGTCGCGGGATTTCGTCAAAGAAGTTGTGTAAAGATGATGGCTCCAACTAGTCGTCCTTCTGGCGACAGATTTTAGTCCACTGCAAGAATGTAGGCGTAAGACCAGGCTTTTGTCATCCTCCGGAGAACAGTTTGTCTCGTTTTCTTTCGGTTTTCTATAATTAGGAGACATAATTATAGAGGCTGATTACTTGAAGGCTCATGAAACACTTTATAAGTCTCATGACTTGATTAAGTTCTGCCCTAATATCGAATATTTTATATGTGATTAATGAGATTTGAACGAGTGACCTCAGTTTCTAAGTTGGAAATTCCGCATCAAATTGAGAGGTCAACAATATCCATTCTTCCCTCTGATTTCCCTTCGAGTCAAGAGAAAGTTGTTTAGCATTGACACTATGGATGGACGTGCCATGCTTTTGCAAAGAAACATAATTCCTTGTACAATCAAAATAAAATAGTATCTTTTCTGAGAGAGTCCTCACTAACTTGGTATATATATCCGGGAACTATAGGTTATTAAAGATAGTATTTTCAAGATTAGTATCAAGAGTTAATGATAAAAATACTAAGCTTCATTGCGTAGACCAACAATAGAATCGAAAACCTACACCCGCGACCTCTGATGGAACATAAAACTAGAGGGATTTGATGGGAAAAGCTTAAATTCGACCAGTTAAAATCACTGAACGATTTTATGGTTTTTCATATCAATACTAAGAGTTAGCTTTATTACTTCAAAATCACAAATTAAGAATGAGATTTAGTGCTGAGTTTCAATGATGCCCTCATGGAATGATGGATTCGACGAATTCACCTGGACTAACACTCATGACCATAGCTCGCTCGTTCAGGAACAGATTGATAGAGCCTGGTGTAATCACCGATGGCGTACCATGTTGCCTGAAGCCTCTCTGTTTCGTCTTCCTCACCTTCATTCTGACCGCTCACCCCTCCTCCTTTCTCAGTCTTAGTCTCTATAAACGCCCTCAACCTGAGCGGCCCTTCTGTTTTGAGCCTACGTGGATGCAGCACCAAGGATTTCCTGCTCCTGTGGCGCAAGCTTAGGCCATACATAGATTGACCACTGACCTTGAAGATTGGAATAAGCGTCACCTTCACAAACATTTTCCGAAGAAAGAAAGAGGTAGGAAAGTTACCTCTTTTCTTGTAAATCTGGAAAATAATCTTCAAAATGGGGATTGGCTATTCTTGACCATGGGCAAACTCTATGGGCAATGAATTCTCATACGGATTGTGTGCTCATTCCTAAGACTCAAAACTCAGAGACCACCAATTAGTTTTGTCCTATTAGTTTATGTTAACACCACCAAAAAGGTTGTCATGAAGATCCTACTCAACAGATCCGAGACCTTTTCCTGATGATTGCTTCGGGCCATGTCAGACCACGTTTATTTTCCGGGGCAGACGGCTCGGGATAATGTGATTATTGTTAAGGGAACTATTCGCTAGGTCGAAAAGTGATCAAGGCAGAAAAGGTTTTGTGGCTTTTGACATTGATTCGTACTTGGAGAAAGCGCATGACAGGATCGAGGGGGATTTTACTAGAAGGGCTCTTGCAGCGTGGAATTGCAGTTCGACAACATGCAGTGAAGGATCGAACACTTCTTTGGCCCAGATTCAGAACCCCGAGGCCCAATGTGTTTGGGCCGCCCCAAAAATAATCTGCAGGCTCGGGCCCTTTCTCGTGGCCCGCGCGTACCCAATGCGTTAAGTTCACCGTATTTGAAAATCTCACCCCCCAAGTTCAGATAATTGCCATATCGAGTCCACGCAAGTTCTTTCTTGGTCCCCCTCGTGGTCGTGGATTTCAATTCAGACACCTTTACAACAGAAGAGAAATGCCACCAAACTTGCTCAACTTCTTTAGAATCTCCGAACTTGACTGGGTCACTTGGATCGCACAAGTCGAGTTGAAGATGCATTTGCCAACTGAGAAATCCCGGAATTCTTGAACTTTCAACGCCATCCGACCTTTCCGTTTCCCTTCTTCGCTCTCGGTTCGCTGCTTCGAGTCCGTCGGACCATGTCCACCTAACTCCATCCTCCTCCCTTTTTCCTTCGCTGCTAAGAAAAGAAGATCATCTTTTCTCCTCTGGTCATCTTCCCACTCCAGGTTTGATCGGTGCAAGTCCATATTATTCTGCGGATGGCGATGTATCCTTTTGCGTTTTGTTCCTTTGCGGACCTTTGCGTGCTTGCCCAACACGTCCCCTTCCAGCGATTCTTCTTTGCTTTATTTTATTCCCTTTGTCCGACAAATTATTGTCGTGAGATTTAAGGGTAGATTCGAGTTCATTTAGTAGGAAGAATTAGTCTGTCATGAAGAAGAGACACGACCCAAATCCAAAGAAGATTCAGTGTCCTGTTTCCTTTGATAAGGAGAGGTATAGCCTTACTTTTTGGTAGCCACATAAACAATGGCATATCATGCAAATTAGGAAGATCAACTTCCCTGCTCTTTCTCATAAAATGGATAACTTAGAACGAAGCGGTCCAGGTCGACGCACTTATCTCATGCAAATTAGGAAGATCGACTTCCCTGCTCTTTCTCATAAAATGGATAACTTAGAACGAAGTGGTCCAGGTTGACACACTTATCTACAATCGATCATGATATAGATACATTCGTTGGATAATTTAAACAAGTCAAATGTTGATTTTAATATTGAAATATACTATCCTGGATTTGTTTCAACCATGGGCATATTGATAGTGATTCCCATCCACCTGAAGTCTTTGTTTAATTCGAGTGGCTTAATTCTTTCACATTCTTCATGACCCGATTCATTGATAAATTGGGTTGTCATGATCTTCTCCAAAATGTACTTGAGATTATGTTCATCTAAATATCTAAAAGTAAGGTATTCTCTCACACTTATAAATCAATTACTAATTTTTTCATAATTGACATGGGATAATCTCAACAATCATTTTCTTATACATTGTCAGATGTTGAAGCAGAAACAATTTGGATATCCCAATGGAACTTTTGGATTTAGATCACTAGTTCCTTTTGTGTAATCGATATGGGATAACTTTAACATATTTCCCATCATGTATATCCCATAGGAGATAAGAGATCCCGAGGGTTCGAAGGCTCCACTTGACTTAGCAAGGGGATGAAAGAGTGGGACATGGAATCGGATACCAGCTTTGGCCCCGTGCTTTTTCATCTCCGAAACCCCGTCCATGTCCACAATCCACAGGCAGTCAATTATTTCTCTCTCTCTCTCTCTCTCTCTCTCTCTTGGCCGCAGACATGGAAAGATTCAGAGAAAAGGAGACAAGACGCTCCCCATGCATTAAGTTTTAGAACACCTGTAAAAATGAAAAGAGGAGAGGCACCTTTTCCGGAAGAAAAAGCAAAGCAGATAGTAGGTTTCTGGTGAGAATTATAGCTACGTGTGATCAATTATTGAGGCCCCTTCTTGTAGGTTTTGATGGATGACCTCATGAGCTGCGGCGAGGGGGGCCTCCCATGCCCATATCATGTCCCTCCAATAGTTGGTTCCTGGATTTTATAAATCAATCATGGCGCTAAAGTATATTATTGCATGCCACGTTAACCAAAAGTTTATTTTCTTTATACAATCAATAACCTAATAATTAGAGCAATCGTGACTATATGAGATTGCAAATAATTTGTAAATAGTACCTTTAAGAGAATTCATAATTCGACGAACCAATATCCATATATTATATCTATTTAGACTTAGATGATATGGGACCGATCATAATATTTGTTTCCCTAACACTTGTGAAAATAGTTAACTTTTGATTCTTGGACTTCTTTGTGCAAAAAAAATGTTCCCACATTCTTGATTTGACATTCAAATCATCTAGCTATTGTTAATTCACGTGCGATTGACTTTTCTCCTAGCAACTCTATAATTGGCCTGATACAGCTGCAACCCTCACCATCACCTAAGCTAGGCAAGCAAATCTGCCCGTATCTAATGAGGGTTCCCCGGCCCTCGTCGGGCCACGACAAGGGCCAAACCGCCCCTCTCCGTTTACAACTACGAAGTTGCAATCAGATATAGGTGTTGCCCATTCTGTTCTTCTTTTCTTGTCCTCATCAGTGTTATCGCATAAGAAAAATGGACGAATGCGTAACAAAAAGAAGTTGATTGCATGTATCAAGCAAGTCGGAGTCTTGATTGCATAAAAGAAATCAGGAATCCAATCATAAAGTTTGATAAGACAGAAGATCAATAGTAAGGCGCAGCGCAGGTGAATCCAAGATATTTGAATGACTGGTGTGGAGACAAATTATGCCAACATGCTTTGGACGCACACAATGATTTTTTGGGCGAACATCAAATAGTAAATAAGAAAAGCTCACTCTAATTATTGCATAATGATATGAAACACTTCTTACTATTTTCTGATGATTGCATCTGGGAAAGTTACCAATTCAATCCTATGCAGTATTATATAGACGTTAATTCAGACTTTTAATTTTGCAATTTTATTAATGTGATATTTATTCTTTGTGTAAATTTTAATAGTCATTCTGACCAATTAATATCGGAAACTCCGACGTTGCAAACCACATAAGACATTGGTTTGAGTTCAGCTATCTGCGTTAACATACCATGTGGGATGGCGACGATAAATAGACGTCACATGTTAGTAGTTTTAGATGAAAAATCGGCTAAAATGACAAAATTAAATTTTTCACACAAAGGTTTAATATTACACTGGTAAAATTGCAAAACTCAAAACTGACTTAACATCTATATAATAATAGATTTATGACTTATTTGGTAATTATCTCTCAAGACCCTTATTGTCAAACCGTTTGAAAAATATCAAAGGTGTGTCCATTGCATATTGTTGCTAATCACTTTGGATTGTTCATGTTCTTGCCCATGGTAGATAGACAGTGATCCATGTTCTTGCCCATGGTAGATAGACAATGGGTGGACGTAATGTGAAAAGTAGCTACGACCAAAGGGGAGAAACAGAAGATTCAATGCTTGAGTGGTCACTGTTAATGAATAACGAGCCATTGTCTTCATAAGGTGTGTCCATTTTCACAAAACCCTAGCATTTATTGTCACCAATCAGTTCAGATCAGTTCAGATCAGTTCAGATCAGTCAGGTTCTTGCCCATGGTCGATAGACAATGTGTGCATCCATGTGCAAGGTAGCCAGGACCAAAGGGGAGAGACCAAAGAGTCAAGGCTTGAGTGGTCACCGTCCATAACTAACGAGCCATTGTCTTCATATGAATTCCAAAAATTTTCGTACTCTGTAAACCTAATGATTCCACGCGGGATGCCTGTAACATCGTATTTGCTTTTCGACAATAAAAAAATTGTATTTTTGCTTTAAATTTAACAACATACACTCATTTAAATTTAGGAAAAAATAAATTCTTATATTTCTAAAATGAGTCAACTGTATCCCAAAACATTAATGAAATTTGTAAACAGACACTTCTAAATTGAAAAGACTGGCAATGTACATGTATGCACCTGTATGCTTAATTTCTAAGACAGATTATGATAGTTTTACCATTAAGTAAATGAATATCTAGTTAACCCAATAGAGTGATCTTGCCTCTTGAAATTCGTTTTTTAGGTGCAATGTTTACTCATTGTGACATACATCGCTATAACAAGTATTTTTCTTTCTTAAATTCGTGTAATCTATACTTTCTTTAATCATGTAGAGATGTATTTTCTTTTTGGGCTAGGGGACTTTATCCTTTTTATAGGCCTAAATGTTTTGGTTGTCATGACGATGTGCTATGCAATGAAAGAAACGCACCTATCTTTAGCGTTTCATATTGCATGAACTCTAATACAAGTCTCATTGACATGAGTGAGTCATCCATTTCATAAACTTTATAAGTTTCATATTGTATGAACTCTAATATAATTTTTTTTTTTTTTGGATTTTGGAGTGATGGTTGGTAAAGATCGGCTCTAGGCAAGGGCCGTGATGTTCTCACTATGGTCAATCGAGGGCTTGTTGGCCCTTGTTGGTCAAAGTGAGGGTGTTGTGACCCTCGCCTAAGCTCGAACAACCCTCACAAGCCATTGCTCAAAAAAAAAAAAAAAGGTAAAGAAAAAGAAAAAAAATTCAAAAAAAAAATGTTTACATCAACATGAGTTATTTGACACGTTTGACGTTTATGTTAGTAATTCTTAGTCAAAATTGACTAGATGTACTATATTGATAAAATATAAAAATATTTAAGATTTAATTGATAAAATTGAAAGGTTTATGATTGAATTGATAAAAATGCCATAGATTAAGGATTTTTTAGATAATTTTCGTATCAACAGTATTACCTTATCATTCAGGGATAAAGTAAAAGCCAGCTGAAATCACTTTCCCATTTGAAATCTTCCAAGATACTCCGTTGCTAGACTTTAGCTAACCTAGGACGGTCAAAATCAAATCAACGCGCCTGTGGATAAAAAGAACTTCCGTTTTTGTCGGCGGTGAACACCTAATTAGGATTACCCACCGAAAACGCCGTTTGAACGACCTTCTCCTCCTTCGTAAGATTCCAAGGCAGAATTTCAGGATCGAGGAACCGTCCATGCAGGCTGCGCACCAATCATGTTGCAGAAATATAGTAATGACCTTCATCCTTGTGGACCAAATAAATTATATTCATATCGTCTTCATGCAGGTGGAAGGATTAAATGGGGACTTCATTTTTTATTGCACGAGCTTCCACATGCCGCCACGTGTCCCAAAGGCCGACCCCATCCTTATTTTCCACAGTCCCACCGCCCCGGATTATACTGCCCAATCATAGTCACCGAAAAAAGATGGAAAAAAAAGGGGAAATTATGAGAAAAATGGACAAAATATCGTAGACAATGTCAACAAGTTTAAGCTAACACTCTTCCCCATTTTTAACTATCGGTGATTCTCTTGGTCGCCACGTGGTGGGATTGGAGCCGTCGATCTTTTCGTTTCCAAGTGTCTGGCTGGATCTGCTGAAACGTGGCGGCCGATGACGCGTCCAAATTTGGAAGGAGGGCCCTCCCTCGTGGGGTTAAGCTAATTTAGTATTATCTCTGATTGGGGGACAAAAGATAAAGTCTTCTGATTTTTGCTAGCTTTCCGACAAGGTCTCCTTTTCCTTTGCAAGAACGATGTAGGATGTAATTGGTCTTTCGTGCCCCCATGTTTTTCGTGTACATTGCATTTGAACTACTTCTTTATACTATGTAGAGGGATAAAAGGAAAAAAAAAAAAAAAGAGTTCTTACTAAAATTGTTTCATTTGGTACCTATCCTAAAATTTAGACCGTGACAAGAGCATTTTTCATGCTTTTGACTCAAGAACTAATGATTGTTGATTTGAATTGTTGATTGAATAAACTCAGATTTAAATGAATGGATCATCACACTAAATTACTATATCAATTCCTTTTTATATCGCCGGCTAATTTATATTGTGCTCTTGGATTCATTTGCATGGTGAGTGCCGGTGGATGAGCTTCTATTACTTATTTACATAATATTAAATATCTTTTTTGCTGACCATGGATTAAGTTTGATTAAGCATAAGGGCTATCCGTATTATATACTAAAGGAACAATTAAGAGTTAAAGTGCACAATCATAGACTTTATCTTAGAAATACCCTTTCATGGATTAGGTTTGTACAATCAAACTATCCCCATCGCTTGTTAACATATTGAGCAAACGATACTAAATAGATGCGTGTGTATGATAAGATAACTGCCATCGATAACCTATACTCTATCTATCAATCAATCACAATTTTTCTTTTTTCACATGCAAAGAGAATATGGAGTTTTTCCCTGATAAAAAAGCAGCCCATTTAAATCCATTCTTTTCTTTTCTGCTTTATAAGGTAAGAAGGAATATACATCCATCTCTTTAGTGCATGGTATTTTGGGAGAGAAGTTTCGTGTGGCTTCTAGCTAGCTACCAGCGACCCCACTTCATCTACTTGAAAAAGAAAGAAACCCAACAAACCAAAAACCAAAAACCAAAAACCAAACCTTCTCATCCATATTTATAAAGAAATTCTATCCCTCTTTTTTAATCTTTTCCTTTTTCAAATACCGTAAAGCCATTTTTTTGGCCGGTGCCCCCGCTGTATAAAGCCCCCGCGCTTGTGGCCAGAACAGCAAGTGCCAAGTCTTGTCCCATAAAGCCATCGTCGAGCTCTTGACCTCGCAGATAATCAGCCTCTTTCTCACTTGAGTCACTCGCACTTTCAGTGCAAGAACTCCGAAAGAAGAAGAGCGGAAAGGAAGAGAGAAGATGGGAGTGGAAGGAACGATAGAATACTTCTCCAACTTGCTGAGGGACGTGGCCCGCAAGAAGAGGAAGAGGCAAGTGCAAACCGTGGCCCTCAAAGTCAGGATGGACTGCGAGGGCTGCGCTCGCAAGATGAAGAGCGTCCTCTCCAACGTCAAAGGTCATTTTCCCAGCCCCCTTCTTCGCTTCTCTCGCTTCGTAACTCCGTTTCTTGGTCGAATTATCATTAGCTAGTTCGATCCGTTCGCGTTTTTTTTTTTTATCACGAAGCTGTGTTTCTCACGAATCTTGGGAACGTCTGATGCAGGTGCTAAATCGGTGGAGGTGGACCTGAAGCAGCAGAAGGTGACGGTGACTGGGTACGTCGACCAGAAGAGGGTGTTGGCGGCGGCCAAGGCCACCAAGAAGAAGGTGGAGCTGTGGCCGTACGTCCCCTACACCCTGGTGGCTAACCCCTATGTCTCTCAGGCCTACGACAAGAAGGCCCCCCCCAACCACGTCCGCGACGTCCCCGTCACCGCCACCTTCACCGAGTCCACCGTCGACGAGCACTACACCATCATGTTCAGCGACGAGAATCCGTACGCCTGCTCCGTCATGTAATTACGCGTGTGCATATGTACACTGTCCAAGACGTCGCTTTAGCTTGTCGTAATTATCTTGAAAGTGTTTCCGGGTGTGAAGTTTGTTGTAAACAGAAAGTAACGAATCCAGATATGATGATTTTGGGCACTTCAATGGACGAAACTTCTCTTTAACACCCCATCGCGGACCGAGTCCATCGGTAGAGCAACGGATTTTCTTCTTTGGATTTGAGTTCAGTAGATTGAGTGCATCGCAGTTTTTCAATTTGTGGGATTCATATATCGGCCACAGGAGATTCACGCGATCAAACGTTGTGATGCTTTTAGGAAGAACTCGCCCTTTTGAAAAGATTGCAACATAACAATTGAAGGTTTTTTAACGACGAATTTAGGAAGTAGTGGTGGATATTATTCTGTGGTGCGACCATGTATCAGCGCAAGATCGAGACCGTCGTCACACGAAATCTATCCATAAGTTCAGTGGGGGTTGTTATTATCTTAGGACAGGTGCCGTTGAGTCCAGACGTTTACGTTCGATTGACCTTTATTCTGCATGATCATCCGCGATTTCTTTTACGTGATCTACGCAACTTTTTCCAAATGGGCCTAACCGGCAACTACGCACCTCAAAGAAGTGAAAATATTAATTTAATCGGCGGCGTAGGTTACAAGTTGGGGTTAGACATAATCTCCTCGGATTTCATCTTATTTTATTGGACTTTTTTGCTTCGTGAAGGTGGGGGGAGGGGAGGGGAACCGCTTGACTCGCTGGAACGTGATCCTGGTCGGTCCGTAAAAATTATTGACTCCAGCCATTTTTCTACAAATGTCAAGCACGCGCCATCGAAGTGGGGGCAAAGTCGCTCCTTTTTTCTTTTCACGCGAGATTTGAGGGTCTAGCGACGGAAACTCACGAAAGAAAGAGTGGTTATCCTTAATGGCTCGGTTGAAATTATAAAGGTGCGTAGACTCTCCTTTTGGAACTAAAATGCTCCCTAAAGTGTGATTATTGAATTAAGCTACAGGCACGACCCCAAATAAGATCGATCCAACCATGGTGGCCGAGGCGGGGGCATCGGCAGAGGGTCTTTACGGGTAGGGATAAACTTCATATTACAGTAATTAACATAGGCCGACATGGGAGACTAAGAAAATTCATGGCCCGATCCCATGTAAGTCAAGCTCTGAAAAGGAATATCCTAGCGTGTATGCTCAAAATAATGACTATTCAGGACCCCGTGAAGCACTTCACTAAATCTCTTCCGTCCAATATGGGACTTAGGGTACTGTTATAAACTCCCCACCTAAAGTGGTGTCGTTTTTTGTCGGTGTCGATCCACATCACCTGATATTACCCCCTCAATTAGATGAGTAATTCGATTCATTTCCATTCCATAAATCTGCCATGAACCACATCCGGCTAAGCCTATTCACCCTGGCGATGAGTCCTTGCCTTTATCAAACTTACTAAGGGCCTAGTCCATCCTTGACCACACATCAACTAGACACCTAGTTTTAATACCATCCGTGATGGCTCAACCCAATCTACGTGGGTCAACCGGAAAAGAAAAAACTAAAATTTAGCTACTCATTGTGATAACCATTTGGGGTGAGTTTTTACTCACAAATTACTCAATGAAAGTATGTCGAACTCAGAAATTTTGCCATCACCCTAATTCCTTTAAAATCCAATTAATCAATGATTTGTCAAGATGCAGTAGCGACATGAGCATCGGTTGCGTAGGTCCATACATCAGTTGTAGTAAATGGACCTAAGAATTTATGGATCGGGATACTTCTAGGCGACTTCTAGACCTAGGTGAGCTGGAACACTACGTGATGAATCTCCGACACACAGTAATATACTATAGCTGTAGCACCCAGAACAATACGAACCCCCCAAAAGTGGTAGTACCTCATGACACTCACTTTTTCCTTTTTTACAATCAATAATGACACAAATCATTCTTGAATTGCCTATTATGCAATGTGGTCTATAAATGTTAACTCAACGTGCAATACTGTCTTGAACTTTTAATTTGAATAATATGATCCCTAAAATTTTGGTATATGTTTAAGATAATGTTAGATGTTATTATTTCATTAATTCAAGGTCATGGGACAATATAGTCTAGGGACTGGATTAAACATGTATCAAAATTTAGGAACCATGTTGTATATTGGATTAAAATTCAAGGATTACATTGCATATTTTGTCAAAGTTTATGAACCATTTGTTAATTTTGCTTTTTGAGAAATCTAGAGTTTTGGAATTGCTAAAGTCGAATTGGGCTCTTCCTTTGCAAATATGCTTTCGGGTTTGATAACTGGCCCGCTATCGACTTAATTATAGATTGCCCTGAATTAATCATGAATAACCCAAGTTGCTCAACCTTATCAACGGTGACTCGTGACAGATGGATCTAAAAGGGAAATAACACTTCTTCCTCAATCAAAAAGAGGGAAAAAAAGGAGAAAAAAAGGAACAAGATCCGATTGGATCGGTCCAGGTAGGGGAAGTTTGGGCCCAGAGCCCAATTTTTTTAAAACTATATATTCACATACTTCCGGAATTATTATTCAAGGCTTATCAAGTTCCAAGACTCAAAAATGAAATGATCAATTAATTGGTATGACATTACTCTGAAATTTATGGATTACATTCACTTGGGCGATATTTGAATAAAGAATTATTCAAATTCAGTTACTGGGGACCTTGTACTAATTTGGAAGCTCGTTATGAGCCTAAAAAGTCCAATTCTCGATTTTTCGACGAACTTTTCAGGATTTTGGCCTATTAGATGTTTCATTATTAATTTCAACTTCCTTTTTAGGGTTTCTCAAGGACAAACGATTTATTCCTTACCTTATTTCTATATGTTAGATCTTCGTAATTTTGTGAAATGATTTTTGGGCTGGTATACGCCAACTTGGGCTTCTCACGCTGAAGCCCAAAAACCAAGAACGAAAAGAATCCAAGATGGGCCCCAAAGACCGACCGGGTCTGATTTGGGCCCCATAAAATGCAGCTAGTCGAGAAAACCAACATTTCCGACCAACGAAAGAAAACCAACGTTTCGTTATCATTTGAATTATTTGTCACGTTGCTTTACTACATTAACTTCTGCTTTCTCAGGGATAAAATACTTAAATATTAAATCAAATTGTTATCTAAAATGTTAAAATTTTAGGATAATTGGTAGTGGTCTCATACAAAATTTTACATGATATTAGAACAAGAGGTATTGAATTTGGATCTTTCCAAGCCCCTATTTATGTGCTAAGCAAAAAGACTAGGCCTTCCTCTAACGGCATTGTTCGAAAATTTCACACTCAGTCCACTGACTCTTGCAATATCAGATCCCTCATTAATTACAACCACTAAACTAAGGATAATAATTTTTTTTATTTTTCACGAAATAAACACAGTACTAATTTTTTTATTTATTTAATATGTCGATGAAGTGACAAAATTTTATATGGTGCGGGATCATGTCATGGGAAAAATGAACATTGCGCTGCCAGAGATTTTAAATCACTTGACCAAGTTAAAATCCTCAGGTAGATTATAAATCAATAACATTTGATTTTGGGCAAGTGAGGAACTCGATTAAACCACATCACATACTTACATACGTGGTTTCTTCTTCTTTTTTTAAATAAATAAAAAAAAGGTGAAAATGGGCGATTAGCACTAGCGACTCTCTAAACATTATTGCAAGGTTCCACGTTCAAATCCAATCTTTTCCCACTAGGTCCGCCACTTTGGTAGTCTATATCATTCATGGTTTGAAAATCTCAAAAGACCATTGGACCGATTTTTGAAAATATCATATTCTCTTCACATTAGGCAAAATTATTATCTAAAAGATAGACGTATGGATTGGGTTTTTATTGTTTAGTGTGTTAGAATGACATTCACTTTCCCTATTCTTTCCCTCTTCGTAATTGAGATCTCACTTCGAAATCTCAAACCTTTGAAAAATCATATAAATATTTCTAATTTCCAAAGTATTTTTTTGGCCGGTATAACTAGCCAATTAATTTATAGCCATTTTTAAATCACGTATTTTCTAGCATAAAATTTCTTGGGAATTCATATATATAATTTCTTTATGTTAGCCGAAAGCCAAAAGTAATTTATCTTTTTTGAATTATCAAGACAAGATGAAGCAAAGATAAATTATTTTTGTTGATAATATTAATAATAAAAAAAGGAAGGAAAAAAAGGGGGCCTTGCACAACCAAAACTTCCATGTCCAGAAGATGAACTCGTGACTTGATGGAAAGAAACCCAAATCAGCTGAACCAAAATCTGTCACCCCTTATGACTCGGCCCTCCCTTCCTCTTATAAATCCCCCCATTCTCTCCCTTCCATCTCTTTCCTCCCATTAACTCATAACCATCTCTCTCTCTCTCTCTCTCTCAAGACAAATCCTCCGTTCAAGGCCTCCTTGTCCTGGCATTACATCTTCCGGGAATGGTGCACTTTCGTGGAGCTTGAGAATAGGAGGGGATTTGGAAGCTCTCAGATGCAACATTCCACCGCTCCTTAAGGGGGATAGACGACGTCGGTGACGAATTAAAGATGGGTCGCGTTAAGCTAGAGATAAGGAGGATAGAGAACATCACCAACCGTCAAGTGACGTTCTCGAAGCGCAGGAATGGGCTCATCAAGAAGGCCTACGAGCTCTCCGTCCTCTGCGACATCGACATCGCCCTCATCATGTTCTCCCCCTCCGACCGCGTGAGCCACTTTTCGGGAAAAAGAAGGTAACATCGTTTGTGCTCGATATGGTTGCATCGGATATGTAATTATCTATGAACTTCAGGTTTCGAAATTTGGTCATCTTTGTCAGTTGCGTGGTAATAGAGACCGATATCTGGCATGTTTTTCGTCCTGTTTTGATGAAATGTGGCGAAGAAGCAGCCAAATGCTGTCATTGATTCGTTGTTGGTGCGAAATCAAAAACTAGGAAAACGTAACTTTCTCTCGGAACAAAAATTCCTGTCGATTACTTCAGACAAGTTCGAGAGACAATTCTGCTACTTGTCTCATTTTCTGATAAAGAACACAGAAATTATTAGGGGCATGTAGGAAGTTTTTGAGCTTTTAGCTTGTACTTTCAACGATATGAATATTGATCATGGGTCGTTTCAAATCATCCTCGTAGGTTGACTAGTATTTAAACTTTTGAACATGCCTAATGATTATTTGAGCAATGCTTATGGATATGTCAGGAGCTAAAATAAATGTAAGCACATTTTGCTAATTCAAGTGGATTACACATCACAAGACAGCAAAAGTATCTGTTTTGGTTGACAATAGGGTGTCGAAGATTCTTTAAGTACCCATTACACATAGATGATCGGAAATACGTAGGTCCATATCCTTGATAATGGTTTCAAGAGAATGTGCAATTATTGTGATTGCAACCCAAGTTTTGAGCATGGAGCACAAGCATTTTAATCAATTGAGCAATCCCTTAGCATCGAAATAGTACTACCTATATTGTGTATCAACTCTCGCATATATCTTCTATAGTGTTTAGTTATATTAATCATATGATACATAAAATGAGTCTATAAAATACCTAATTCAGCTTAGGTACATTCTTTTTTCCTATATCTTCCTTGGTTTTCATTTACCTTTGACAATGATTTTCATCAAAATTTTGTCCTGATTCTTCCCCCATCGTTTCTTTCATTTCTTTCCTTCTCTCTTCAGTTTCCTTTTCTTCTTTTACCAATACCGCCCTTCTCTCCCACGGGCCTCTGCACTGCATATTGCACTCAGAGACTTCCTCCACCGTTGCCGCCGACCTCCGTCCTAGCCATGCGACCCTATTGCATGTCGCATCTGCCAACGCTTCTCTCTCTCTCTCTCTCTAGTTTGAGGTTGAGACCTCATTTTGGAGGGTGCAGTAATCGGAGGTCGCCTGAGATTCACGAGGGAAGAGATCAGCAAATAGTGAGGAGGCGGAGGCGGCGACGAGCGACGGTGGCAGCCGAGTGAGGCGACATGGGTAGGATAGAATCATGGATATCTCTGCAATTCTGTCTAGGGTCAAAGATTGGTGTTATTCTAGGATGGATTAGTGTTAGCAATAATGAGATATCTCTTTATATACTAGAGAAAAATAATAAGAAGGCACATGCATGAAGAGGAAATGTAACTCAAACTTCGTTTGGAAGTGCATTTAAATTTTTGTGAGATGAAATGTGTTTAAATTATATTTATATTCTATGACAGGTGTGCTAATATATGTGGCGTTCATGTTCGAATATATATTATCATTCTTCCTTCACTGTCAATCAGGAAAGAAGAACTTCCCATTTTCTGTGTGAATATCTATTTTTTCTTGCCTTTAATTTCGTGAATTTTATGTTTAGTTTTATTTTAGCTTGAGTTGAAGTTCCGCTGCTTCTAATATTTTAATTTGACTAGACAAATCTCTTAATCAGGATCGAGGATGTCTTCACCCGTTTCATTAACCTCACCGACCAAGAACGAGACACGTATGCAATTAAAACTCTATAAAAATGTCGACCACCTTTTCTTATGGTTTTTCTTTCAAGATTAATTATTTATAATATCCTTCTGTTTTTTTTTTTTTTGCCTTTTGTCAGTCCTAGATGTCCAGGATCGGCGCACACGGACCACCCCAAATTTCCGTAGGCCCTCAAAATTTAGCAATTTTCTATCCTAATTAGTTTCCTTGTGCTTGGTTCTGAACTTAATTCTTCATAATCTTTTTTTCCTTTTTCTTTTGTTTTTTTGCAGCGCTATCCAAAACAAAGAGGTGAAAATTGACACTCATACCGCTTTTCAGCAATTTTCTCTCTAAGTTATCACTTTTCTCTCATAATTAATTTGCTCTGGCAGTACTTGCTCAGGACCCTCCAGCAACTTCGGAACGAGAACGACCTCGCTCTCCAACTTGCAAAGTGTGTTGGACCCTCCCTCCCTATATATATATTTTTTAATTAAATTCGTCAAACCAGAACGAACTAACCTGGAAATGATTTTGTGTGTTCTGCACTTTGACGCATCTCCGATTGATCCGACAAAAGTCCGGGGGCAGTCGACGCTGATGCCGAGGTAAACGAACTTCTCCATGATAAATTGGCCTACTCTTGTGGCGAATAAACAATTTTCAGGTGTCTAAATTGAGCTGAGTGATGTAGGAGCTCCATCAGCAAATTGGCGTGTTGAGGCAGCAACTTCTGGAGGCTGAGGAGCAGATACGGTACTCCTAAGAGAAATCTAATTAGGACACTTTTTTTTACTATTGCTAATTTTTATTTATTTAGAAATTCTGAATAGAGTGAAAAATCATGCATGAATTGCTTCTCTCCATTCCTAGGAAAAAATTGACAAAAGTTTATATTAATAGTCCGAAAGTAATTTTGTTTACTATTGCTAATTTTTGGTAACTAAGGGTTTTTTCTTTTTCTTGGGCTTCTGGAAAATGCAGAATGTATGAGCCAACTCTGCTTCCCAAAAATACATCTTTGAAGGATCTGGAATCAATTGAGAATACTCTTGTTGACTCCCTTAAACGCGTGGCGCAGAGAAAGGTGAATTTCTGTAATTTTTAGCATAATATTCTTGAAATAGTTACTTTTTTGTTTTGTTTTATTATATTAACAAGAATTAGCCAACACGACAATTCATAAGTTATTGAGCTTGTATATAGTTACATGTTCACTGTTCAGCCCCAAGTCCTAGTTATCACAAATTGTACATTATATATTTAAAATTAAATTCGTTGGGTTATTGTACATATTATTATAGTAGGAAACTAGACCGCTGAGCTAAAATTGCTAATATTATCTTTGGCAGGAGCAATTGATGGTAAATCATCTATCTCCTTACGATCCATCCAGTATGCAGGTAATTCAGCAAAAATTAGACACTATCAATACGTGTAAATAATCGTTTTTCACGTTATTATTATTATTTTTTTAAAATGAGTTGCAGCAGGGGATGTCGAGCTCCTTCGACAATGAAGTCGGGTGGTTGCCGGAAAATGACCCGAACAATGCACAGTTCTTCGACTCGTCCGCTTCTCTCATGCAAGTCAGGTAAGTTTCAAGCATTTTATTATATTTTAAGTGAAATCACATCCATAATACGATGAATCGCGAAAGCTCGTTGGTTGATGTCATCTCATTACTAACTAGTTAATTCAATGAAAGACGTGCATTTTTAAGCAGTCCCTTGCAATTTTGTGTTTGCTTTAGAGTTTAATTGCCGAAATGCGAGGCTTCGATAATTATTTCTAGACTAATGACAAAACCATAATTCCCGGCATAATCAAATGTTGTCCTGCATCTATCATGCAAGGCATTAATATAACAAGAACTACAATTGCAGAGATCTATCGTCTTCACTGTATCAAACGTTAGTACGAGCGACGGGATCAAGCTGCCTTGACCCAAGAAGCATGGCAGAATCACACGTATCAAACCCTAGTGAAGGAAACATCTCAGCTTGGCCTCAGGAGTACACTTCAACTGCCCACAATCCAACCATGATTTCTCAGTCCTTTTACGCTCAGGTTTAATTTTTCGTTCTATTAATTTTCTTTTTGCCATGATTTTCCACCAGTAATCAGATTAAAAAAGTAGAAATGCATATTAAATAAATAAATAAATAATTTGTTGTTGGAGCAGCATGGCTTGGGGGTCCCGGAATTGCCAGAAGTGATGCAATGTGAGCAGGTGGAGATGCCAATGAGCAGCTCCCACCTAACAGCTGATAATGAAGCTCCACAATATGGACAAGGAGTAAATAAATAATTTTTAAATTTTTATGTTTATATCCATCCGATGGGTTTAATTGTATTTAGAAAAGTGCTTACGTGTGTGGAGAAAATCACTCCAGCAATTACTTGTAATTAGTGGACAGAATCCTAACCGTGAAAGCTTTGTATAATCTTAACGAATTGCTGTGAAATATGAAGTTCCTATGTTTTTAACAAAAGTTTTGTGTTCCTGACACTTGGTCTTTATTTTGATTCTATCTAAATATGTCTGTTATAACGTGTTTTGAGTTTGAACTCATTGAACAAAACTCGACCTGAGATTAATTAAAGGAAAGTCTGTGAAAGCTAGACTTTTTTAGTTGTTACTGTTGATGCCTGAAATCGTGGAAAGCAGATTACGAGTTGGAGTGGACGCAGACAGAAAAATAGAAAACAGAAAAGTCTCATATCCGCTTTCCCATTTTGACTCGACTGGACTACTTCGACTGATCTAACATAGGACATTCTCTGGCGGTGACATATATCAATATTTTCAAGGGTTTCTCTGTCTATTGCAGTTAGCGCCATGATAGTTCTTTAGCGGTTGTCATCCGATTGTTGAAGTTATTAGGATGCACAAATGAGTAAGTTTTATTAGAGAAGTCTCACATTGGAGAGAATAATTTATGTGGTGTAGAGCAGTTAATATATCATAATTGGTTCATAATTCATTGGCTCAAACTTTTGAATAAAGGTGGCTCCAACTGGATATATTAACAGACTCAAACTTAAGCTCCCTTTTGGTGATCTCTTTAGATAAAGGTATCAGACTTCTACTGCGCACTCCCAATAGAATTTCTTGTGAAAATTGTTGGAGAACCGTTCAAGAATTGCATCCGGATTAGTTAGCGTTTCATAGCCAAAATCTTGTGATAAAATTTGTGTAATTTTTTTCTGTGAATTGAGATCATTCGTGAAAAATTGTGAATGGTATACACTTGTGGGTTATTAGATGTAATTGGTGCTGGAAAACATTGAAACTATTTCAATGACTCGAGTTTATTTGTAATTTTCTTATATTGCTTGATCTATAGTGAACTTTTTTGTTACTTTCCCTATAGATATAAGTCATATTGACAGAATTATGTAAATTTGGTGTTTGATTAATTTCTTGTTCTCTTTATCTTATTGTTCGATCTCTTGTTCTGCAACAATGTCAAGTGGAAACATTGTTTGAAACACCTCAAAAATGAATTAGGAGGAAATTCTCATATTAACTATTATTTGCCTATGTTCACACATAAATTTTAGCGATCCATTTAATTATTCATTATATATAATAATTAAGGATCGACATCAGCTCTTATCCAAAAATATTATTAGTTTGCATTTGTATATAAATACGAGGAGCATTCCATGTAATTATAATTGGATTGGACTAGAGCTAAATAACTATGGAAGGGGTTTGTGAGCTTAATTGAACTAATTGGACTAAGCCCATGAAGCCAAAACAATGGGACAGGCTTTTCGTTCCTCTAAGGTGGCCGAAATTACATGTGCTACGCACATGGGTGCACTAAATTAGGAAAATTGATTCTTGAGAAGAAATCAGGAAATATTTGGTCTGGTACATAGAAAGCAATTGGCATAATCTTACATTCTTATATGCTTAGTCATTTGAGGAAACCAAGAGAAAAGGACTCTTCGGGAGGTACGGACATTGAAGAAATTTTTCATATCTCTTACTCCTTCAGAATAAAGCACTGACATATTCTCAAGCCAAATTTATTGTCCCCATTTCCCTGTAAAAATATTCACTTCAAAGTATGCCAAACCTATCACTGTCATTGCTCTTATAGACATTGGAGCGGCCTCTTCAATTTTGGACACCAAAGTTCTTCCTGAAGAATATTGGACTTCTTGCGTCCAATATTTCAATTCTACCTCAGGAGATACTTTTTCTACAAATCCAGAATGACAGCCTCACTGAAAATCTGGATAACCTCATGTGGCAATGCCACACAGACCTTTTCAGACTTAATGGAGGTTCGATTCTTTATCCTTTTGGATTAAATTCGGACTATTCGTTCATACATCCTCTAATCTAGAAGGAGGATGATTTCCCTGATCAACTTAGATGGTTATTATGGTACTTAACCAATAAGTACTTGATAGATATTGAAGTTCCCACTAGAAGATTCATTGCCAACCTCACCAGGATATTTTCACTCGGCAGAGGAAACATCGAAAAGGAAAGTGACAAGAATTTCTTAAACTTTCTCAACTGGTTCTATCCTCCTACTTACTGGAAATATCTCTTGGAAAAAGAACTGAGAACCATATAACCAAATCCTAAAGTACACACCATTCTGTTCTTTCAACGTCTATGGCATTTTTTCACAAATAATGGCAACATCATCAATGCCCCACAGATTATAGGTACCACATCTTATAAACCTCAACTGGACAACAAAGAAGCTCGGGTTCACAAATCTTATTTAGGACCTGTTGGATGTTGTGAACACCAATATCAAGAACTCCAAAGAATTTTGTGTTAGGAGAACAAGACCATTCCTTAAGATGTATGGAAGTATAATGTACCTACTGCATGTGATCATTATAGCTTAGCACTAGAAGCTAAAGAAGCGCTTGAAGAATTCAGACAAGCTACATCATCACAGGAGCATGAAATGACAGATACAGATGACATTGCACAATCCTCTCAAGACCCATATGCTAAATTGGGAGGTCCTCTTTCCCCAGACCCTTATGATCATGGACCTTTGTCCTTATCTCAAAGCATGAACACATCTTTTTATGCACATCCATCTAATTGGCCCCGATCAAGCATTCTTGTCGACACTATAGATTAGGAGAAAGAGGAAGCATCAGCATCCTCATCGTATTAGTTGAACCAAATACTCTCACCAAATGACCTCGAAGCATTTGAACAAAAATATGATGAACATAAACTAGCAACAATGCATAGCTCATATGACTCGGACTACGACTACAATGCTCGTGATGGACAAGACCGCTGAAACAAGACCACTATCCGTACAAGTTCATTGTAGCAAGTTACTGTTCACTTTTATTGTAGCAGTAGACTAGGGAAATCACTATTAATTCCGTGCGAATAATTCCCGTTCGGCGCCTCTGTTTGTTCCAGGACCTATGAGCTTTGGTCCTTGTTTGTGTGTAATCTCCCACTGTCTATATAAGACATGGATATTGTAATGTGTTGGGTAGAGTCTCTTGAAGTAAAGTGAGTGTTTTGTGAAAATCTTTCTATGGCTTTCTAAACTCCTTTTCTTCTCTAGCCTGGTAGGATCCTCTGAGAAATGCAGCTCGGGTAGCTTAAAAACGTTATCATCCTAGCATCTCTGAGTGTCTCTAGGCTCTGAACTAAAGGGCTGAGTGATTTTTTGCTAAAAGGCTGTCCCTGAAGGGCTTGAACAAGAGTTGTTTGCCCAATGTGGGAAGGTATACCTACAGGAAACTAACTCCATCTTCCTTGGTTCTAAGTCTAGGTCCATTCATAGTATTAGAGCTTGGTTTCGTTTCTAGTCATATTTGTTCCATGCGCTTGGTAGGTGAATCCAGTGTTGAGAAGATCTCTTTACATCATGTCTACAGAATCAGAAATTCTCGAAGCACCTATTTCTCTTGTTCCATCTCCATCATCTTCAACCCCTTCAGACTTCCGTGTTTCCAATGCTTCTAAGATAGACTATTGTTGCGACCTCTTTTTTGGCGTCCGCAATCGGGTACGAGCGCCTAAGGAGGCTAATGGCTCGGCCGAAATTAGTTATGCTCAGACTCTCCCGAGTCCACCAATTCACGACTTTAATAGTCTAAGTTTTTAACCTGTAAATCAATTTTTAAAATGGAGTCGCTACTAATCAATTTGGGGTGGGTTGATTAGAAATCCAAGCGAAGTATCGGGAGAAATACTCACTCCTACGCAACTAGAGAAATTAGGATCGGGGACTTGATTACATTAGTTAAACACTAATGCCTTTTCGGTACCTAATCTTGTTTAAATTCTAAGGTTTTTGGATATTTGAGGGATTTTCCATGCAATTTGAGGAGAAAAAACATTTTTTTTGGTCTTTTTCTATTTTTTTTGACACAAAAGGGATTTTTAAGGATTTTTTGGTATTTTTTTTGAAAATACAAGTCTTTTTGGCTTTTTATGAATTTTTTTGGCTTTTTCATGAATTTTTGGTTTTTTGGATTTTTGGCTTTTTTTTGGAAAATATGAAATATTTTTGATTTTTTGATTTTTTTGGAAAATAAAACATTTTAAAGATTTTTTCAAATATTTTTCGGCTTTTTGGAAATTAAAATATTTTAAATATTTTTTGAAAATAAATTATTTTTGATTTTTTTAATTAAAATATTATATAAAATAATATAAAAGCCGACTGGTGGATCTGTGGGTTGGGTCCAACCCGGGTCGGCAATCCGAACGCGGATGGGCCGTAACGCGAGCTCGACTTAGATTTTTTCTCTTTTTTTTTTTTTTACTTTATTGAAACAGCATCGTGACCGGGCGTTCGGGGACACCGGCTTGGCCCGGCTCCCTTGCGAAAACCCTACCCGAATCGACCCGAATCGCGACCCGGTTCCTGCCGTGCCCAAATTGCAAACTCTACCCGGTTTTCCGAGTCCGGATCCATTTTGCAACTTGGAAAATCGCAAACCCTAGGGTTTGCGAATCCACAAGACCGAGGACGGAACCGAGGTGTTGGCGGCGACGGTGACGACGAGGGCGACAACGGTGACGGCGATGACGGCTAGGTCAACGGGAAACGGCTATGATGAACGGCAATGGTAACAGTGACAGTTTTTTTACCTTCTCTCGAATGGGGACGGCGACGGCGATGATGCTAGATCGAAGGCAGCAGCGGGGGAGGCGTTCGATGGCAACGAGGGCGAGGATAGGTTGGTGATGACCACGGCGAACAACGACGGTGGCAAGTAGAACTCGGACTAGGCTGGAACCAACTGGAGTGTCCTCTCTGCGTTTGCGTATTTTCTGCACCCCCCCACACTCGGATCTCTCTCGCCTCACGCTCGGATCCCCCTCGCTTGCTCCAGGCGACCTCAGATCTCGGCCTGCTCGTCCTCGGCCCCCTTTTGAAGTCTCTCAATTGGGAGGTTTCGAGGATCTGCAATCCTCAACCCTTCGCTGCCTCTCTCTCTCTCCTCCTTCCCTTGGCTTGCCCCTTCCGACGACGGAAATGGGGGCTTATTTATAGGCCGAGGGGCGGCCGGTTGACGAAGTTTGACTGTCAATCACCACGGTCTTCGCCGGCCGAACCGGCGTCCCATCCGATGCCAGCTGCCCCCTGCTCCTTGTCTCGTCGTTGCTCGTGCTCATCACTCCACGTGCGTCACTGTTTCTCTCTCCTGCTCCGGCATCGCGTCTCCAGCGCGTGAATTGCAGAGGCATCGAGGAAAGAGACGATCGAAGGGGGGCTGGGCCTTGCGCTTGGGCCGTGGAGGCCCACAGAGGAGGGGCTGCTGCTTTTCTGTTTTTCTGCTTCTTTTCCGTTTTTTTTTTGTTTCTTTTCCCTTTTTTGGTTTATTTATTATCCAAAAAAAAGATAAAATAAAAATAAAATAAAAACCTAATTAAAAGGAAAATTTAGGCGTTAACAACTATCTTTATGAAGTCTCTCTTAGTGATGAAACTAAGATCTCTGAAACCAAACTTCCTCTTATGAACCCTTGCTCCGCTTTTGCTAAACCAACATCATCATTTTCACCCATCCGCTCCATTAGGCAACTTATTCGCCAAACTTCGAAGAAAGTAAATGAGTATGTTCAGTCCTCCAAGTTCGACCAAGATCCCATTCTTGCTACTGAAAAAGAGTACTTTTCATAGTCGCAAAGGCTTGACAATTGTGGCAAAAATTGCATTGTTGGATACTAGAATCCTAGAATACTAGCATGCTTGTATTGGTACTATCCAAACTACTTTGAATGCCGGAACAGTCTTTGTGACTTTATATCCAAATTTCAACATCGCCCTTTCTTTTCTAGAATCCCCAGCTACTTTCTTTTCTAAAAGTCCAGATCCAGCTCACTGGAGCTCCTCAAACTACTGACTCTGTTGTTACAACACTACACTACCAGATGGTTTATCGTGTGTAGAACCATGCTCTTGATCTAAATTTCCACAATGGAAATGAAGATGCTTTATTTATTTCCATGCAAAATGATCAAGCAACCTGCATTCATGTTCCTAGACAGATCCCGAAGGAAAAGTTGGCCACTCTCCTCTCAGAGACTTTTATCACCAACTATGAAAAGCTGCATCAAAGTAAGAAGCCTTTCCAGTCTTCGACTCGAGTTCGTCAAAAAGAAGAATGGAATTGTTTCCATCAAATTTGGCAAGGAAAAGGAAGAAAGCCCTTCTATCTTCCAGACATTTTTTATGATTGAACCATGTGTTCCTGAGTTAATTTCCGAGCCAGATCCAAAGAAGCTTGATAGTCATTTCAACAGTGATGGACATCTTGTCCATTACTACAAAGACCAATATGATCATTGCTTTTGGGATCCTTTTTGTCAATGCTCTTATTGCACGAACTCTCTCGACGAGGTAGACCCATTTGCAAAACCCCCACCTCGACAAAAGCACAAAAGGCCAAAGGACCCTATGTACCAAAGGCACTTGAATGGAGATTCCTCTGTTGATACTCTCAGTGAGTGTGATAAATTCCAGTTCATGGTTTCCTATGCACCAACTCCACCACTAGAGTTCACCGGCTGCGTTTGGTTCAACATTTGCAATGGGCTTTGAGTTCAATACAAATACTGAAAGCCCAAAGCTACTTGGAGAAATGCAATTGTGTTTGGTAAAATTTTTTTGCAAATGAATTTTGAGTTGAATTTGCGTTTGGTAAAGAAAACTTTTGCAATGGGCTTTGATGGGTATATAATTATATATACACGTATATTTTTAATTGAGAATTGAACTAAACCCTTCGCCGGATCGGCGAAGGGCTATGGCTACCGACGAGCCGATCTGGTGCCGACCGGCGACCTTCAGCAAGGGTTGTGCGACCTAGCCGAGGGCCGTCGGAGGTCGCTCGACCTCGGGCGACCTAGCCGAGGCCCGCCGGAGGTCGCCGAGGTCGAGTGACCCTCGCGAGGGTCACGGAACCCAAGTGACCGCTGCCTGGGTCTTGTGGCCGCAGGTAGCCCTCGCCTGGGTCTCGCGAGGGTTGCGCAACTTCGGTTGCCCTCGTGCCACGCCCGAGGTCAGGCGATCTCCATCGGCCCTTGGCTGGGTCACGCGACCCTCGCTGGAGGTCGGTCAACCTTAGTCGACGGCCGTCGGCAAGCCAGATCTGGCACCGGCGGTTGTAGCCCTTCATCAGTCTGGCGAAGGGCTGCCTCCTTTTTCAATAAAAAAATAAAAAATAAATAGGGAAAAAATCGAAAATATGAAAAATTAGTGAGGGTAATTTTGGAAGAGAAAAAATAATTTTAGCATTTCCCCAATATAGATTAGGAGAAAGAGGAAGCATCAGCATCCTCATCGTATTAGCTGAACCGTATCCTCTCACCAGATGACCTCGAAGCACTTGAACAAAAATATGATGAACATCTTCTAGCAACAGTGCATAGCTCAGATGACTCGGACTACGACTACAATGCTCGTGATGGACGAGACCACTGAAACAAGACCATTGTCCGTACAGGTTCACTGTAGTAAGTTACTGTTCACTTTTATTGTAGCAGTAAGCTAGGAAAATCACTGTTCATACCGTGCGAATAATTCCCTTTCGGCACCTCTGTTTGTTCCAGGACCCGTGAGCTTTGGTCTTTGTTTGTGTGTAACCTCCCAGTGTCTATATAAGACATGGAGATTGTAATGTGTTGGGCAGAGTCCCTTGAAGTAAAGTGAGTGTTTTGTGAAAACCTCTCTATGTCTTTCTAAACTCCTCTTCTTCTCCAACTTGGTAGGATTCTCTGAGAAATGTAGCTCGGGTAGCTTAGAAATGTTATCATCCTGGCATCTCTGAGTGTCTCTAAGCTCTGAACTAAAAGACTGAGTGGTTTGAACGGAAGTTGTTCGCCTAATGTGGAAAGGCATACCTGCAAGAAACTAACTTCGTCTTCCTTGGTTCTAAATCTAGGTCCATTCAAAACTTGGCACGGAGGGACACTTAAATGCCAAAAGTTTGGAGAGTGACATTTAAGTCTTAAAATCGAAGCAAAATGGATTACTTAAATGCTAATTCGGTCAAAATGCCGATGTGGCAATTTTTCGGTGAAGCAAGTGCAAAACAACGTCGTTTTGCATGCTGATGTGACTAGATAATACAAAAACGACGCCGTTTTGTAAGCTGACGTGGTAAAAAAATTAATATAAAAATTAATTAAATTTAAAATTAAATATATTTAAAACATTTAAAAATAAAAATAAAAATATCAAAAAAATACAAATTAATCTGGCCAAAAGCCGGTGACTCGCCGACCCTCCCCCTCCACCGCCGGCCCTTTCGGCGATGGCGATGAGGGATTAGCCCTCAGCCACCTGCCCCCTCCCCCTTTTTTATTTAGTTTGTTTTACTATTTTTATTTTATTTTAAAATGTTTTAAATAAATTTAAATTTAATTAATTTTTATATTATTTTTTTTATCACGTCGCCTTGCAAAACGGTGTCGTTTTGCACTTCCTTCACCGGAAAATCGTCACATCAGCATTTTGGTCGAAGTGGCACTTAAGTGATTCATTTTGCTTTGATTTTGACACTTAAATATCACTTTCAAAGTTTTGGCATTTGAGTTGTACTTCTTCCAACTCTCTGGCCATGCATGTTGCTGAACAAGGGACGAAAAGAAAAACTATAATGAAACGGACGAAATGGACACCTTTGGAAATTATGGAGAAAGAAAGGACTGTCGGCCGTGGTCCTGATGAACAAAAAAAGAGATCGATGCTATCTCCGTCTGACGTCCTGCCAGCCGTGGTTGGCTCCTCGTCCCGGCATCTTCACTTCCAGTGGTCCCATCTCCACTGCGACCGAGCCACGCCGAGTCTGGAAAACGCTGAAACAATCAATGATTCAACTCACCAGTCCGTTACCCGCGAATCCAAAAGGAAAAAGATCATCAACACTAGCTTCATCGACGGTAACTTGCATGGATCTTGATTTCTCTCGTCTGGACGATGATGCTCTGTTTGGGCTCAAGAGGTCCGTAGAGATGCTGGGGCCAAAAGGCCCACTAGTCACCGTGGGTACTCTTCAACTTTCGAGTACATCAATCATTAGATTAAGAAGGTCTTACGTGAATCCCATTTGTCTTTCTTGTTCTATAGTAGAATCCTGTGTTGCTCTCTCTCGATGGACTAGATCATATCGACCAATCACATAAATCTGGTATCCGATCTATATCCTTATTCTATTTATTAATATTGTTGGATTGCTCATCAACAAAACAATGTAATTCGATCCTATAAAAAAAAATGCACTATAAGTACAATTTGAGGCCATCACGAGCTTCCTAGTAGTGAACCATCAAGAGAAAGTTAAGGATTACTAAGCCAAAGACTTGGTGCGTTCTCTCCCAAGCTCATATCAATCGCAGTCATTGAATTTTCATTTAATCAATTTAACATGCAATAATGCATCGCTTACGCACCGAACGATGGTTCGCTTTCTTCGCTTTCTTATGGTCCCTACGCCATTAGAGAAGACCGCGTCGGGGCACATGACACTGGCGGTGCAGATTGTCTCCTAAAGCCACCATCTTCTTGTCAAAGCTATCAGTCAACTTCCTAAGTTGAGTCCTCGGACGACACGCCTTGGGCCATGTAATAAATGAACTTTCTTCTCACATGAGGTAGCGATTTCTTCTGTCAGCATCTTCTACTTCGACACCCAACGCAACTAGAGTTATTCCAACACGTGTTTCTCACCTGTCCATTACATTCAATAATTTATATAACAATAACTCAGTCTTTAGTCTTCACAAATATGATCATTTATTCTTGTGACAATTAATATCAGAGCAAGATTCAATTGAATTGAAATGAATTGGTGGCAACGGAGGAGGAAAATGACATCACAAGCATTAATTAATTGATTTTGGGGCCATGCTCAATTCAATTGCATAGGATTATCTCACCATCGTCCAATTAAAAAAGAAACTTCGAAAAAAGAAGTTGAAAAGAAATTGGTAGTCAGTGTTCTTTTACAAAAAGTAATATATCTCATTAGACATACTTAATTGTGGAATTTGACATTTATATTTGGATATTGTGATTCCTAGTCAAAAAGTTGTGTACCTAATTAGACAAATTTAATTGTTGGATCTAGCATCCAAATCTAGATATCGCGAGTATTAAATGAAGTCAAACTCTATCTTAAAGAAAATTTGGTGTGTAACGCTTAAATAATGTGGCATGCATATTATCCATTCAAATCAAGTATGTCTAGTTTAAAAATCATATAAAATGAGAATGCATTGACTTCATTTTATGCCAAGGTTACTTGACATACGCTTTCTTTGTTTAAAAGTAAAAACTTGTAGAAAGTATCGTTGAGGGAAAATTTGTGATATTGTCCCCTTTGTAATCATCCAGAATATGCCAAAAAGTTCAATAGTCTAAAAGGTCGGTGTTTAAAATTCTAGCTCTTAACGGGATAATAATGTAGAAACAGCAAATGAAAACATTATAGCCATCACTATGCATGCCTCAAGAAAAACCCAAACTAAACTTCATATTTTCCTCTTTGAAATAATTGTCGGTACTGCTTTAAGGAATCATAAATGCACCTAAATCTTGAGATCGTCTCCTTTAATTGGCAGTGAGTCAAAAATTAGCCTTTGAAGGCATCTCTCTTCCCCTATAAATGCGCTCCAGGGGTTCCCGTTCAAGAGCAGCACACCGGAAGAGCTCATTTTGCCTAAATACCTTCCCTCTTCCCCTCTTCAACTTACAATCTCTTACCTTTTGGTATGTCTCCTTATTCTATTTTGTGATTCACTATTTCTCTCAATTTCATCACTAAAAATGATTTCATCTTCTACTCGAGTAGATTTCTGATAGATATACAAGTACGCATGACATGATTATTTTCTTTCTCCCAGTTACATATGTGAGTTGTCTCTGTTTATATTTTATTTTCTCTAATAATTTACATAATTCTAATGTTCTATCAAAAACACTTAAAATGTAGAACAAATTAAGTCGCTGAGAAATCTAGGATCCTCTCTTTTGTATCAAGGCTAGCTCTTGTAACACTTCCCAAAAATCTGCTAGTTGTTCTCAAGCAAAGCAAGTTCAAATAAATTTATTTTGATGTGCAATAATTATATTGATAAGTTTAAATGGAATTCATTCCTACAATTGCAGTTGCATTTTTTTCTTCAATGATTTCCTTACTATTAGATATTTTCACTAATCCTTTTATGTCATCACTTATTGCCCCATCTTCCCCATGGAATTCCATGTTTCAAATAATTACGACCAATTTTCACAAACATAAGCACTCAATGTCCTCGGTATTTTTTATCATAACAATAGGTGATTACATAATTCTTTCCTTTTTATTTTTTTAACTAAGAAAGCGCCTCTTTTTCTTCTTTTCGATGATTTTTGAATTGGACTATTTAACTTGATATTTCTTGAATTATCTTCAGGAAGACATGGAACGTTTTTCTTCAGATGGAAATGCCCATCCATTTCATATGGCACCACCAAATCCAAGTCAATTTGATCTTCTGGTCACGTCTTCAAACCTCGAGCTTCTAGAAGGAAACTATCTCGGCAACAATGAAGAACCATCATCATTAGACTCCTTCCCTTCGCCAATTGTATGACAATCCAAAATGATGCACCCTAATTGTCGTCTTTTCTATTCCGTATTAACTATAGATAAACATACATTAGGACATAAATTTTTATATATACATCTCTTCATCGTGATCAGTCTCCTGAAGCTCAATGTAACAATGCAATTGGAGTACGATGGTGTTAATACTAGTGAATGTGAATGGTTGTTGATCTTAATTAGATGCGACTTGGAGTGGGAAATGAAGCGCCTTATCGGACCCACCAACAAGAGGAAAATCAGGTCATCTTCAACCAAACTAATCCTTATGAAGCCTCTTCAGGGTACATGACCGAGCTCTTTTTCATTGTTGTATACTCATAGCACATGTTTTCATTGACTTTAAAAACTTATAAGAAAAAATTATTTACACCAAATGCGAAGAGAAAATATGTATGCTCATGAATTCTTTTGAAAATTCTGGACTGATCGATTTATAAGTGAAGCTCCAAGCATCCCAAATTTATGCAGAGGCACCTATTTGGTATTCAGTTCAACCTTTTATATATCCATCATCAATTGTTTTTATAATTATGTAATGTGAAGATACTGTCAAGAGTAAGTATACATTGCAACTTACAATAATGGATTTTGTTTTATATGTCGTATGGTTTAATCATTGTTACGGATTACTCGAATTCAGGTCCCACCAATTCTTCGACGAATCAGCAATGATCCCATTTGCTCTTGATGCTCAGTATTCTAGCTTTGTGACACCTCAACAAGCTTTGCCTCTTTGGTATATACGGAACTTTTCTTTTCCTCATCTCCATCATGAGAACCGTGTAAAATCAGAAATATAACTTACGTTGAATTATATCAGGCCTCATGGTATGTCTCAGCAACAGATCAATGCATCTAATGCAGGCATACATGCAGCTGTAGACACATCCATGTTATCACCTGAGAACTCTATCCCATATTGGTATGTGTTCTTTCCCTAGCACTCTTGCTTGAATTTTTCCCAATATCTTCAGTGATGTCTTTGGCTGTGGATACTTTTTAAGCATATTTACTCCTAGAGCAAGATTTACCTCTTGTTGTCAATAGATTTTGCTTTGCTGGTAGAGTTGAATTTCCTACCGTGTACCTACCCTCTCTTAGTACATTTTAAAAAAAAATCTAACTAGTCATTTGATATTCCTTCCAAACTCTAGAAATATAAAATGCCAACTGTCACAGTTAATCATACTTATTACTTTTTGAAGAAGGTTAATGTCGCACCATTGAATTAATCTTGTCGTTTCCTTGTGTCGTCGAAGGTTTTTTTTTTCCATGTGAGGAAGAATTTTGAAAACCCTAGATGAAATGGAAAGGTCGTAAGTAAATATTCTGTCTACCACTAGAAGCACATACACTGTCTGAAAAATAAAGCACACCTAAATCGTTCAACTTGTGATGCCCTTTAGTCTTCTAATAGTCTTAGTGATGGTATGAGATTCGTTTGTATTGTATAAGCAGGAAAAGTCTCTATCCAGGACAACATGTGCAACCAAATCAGCTTCCGATCCTTGATGCAGATCTAACTTCGATGATGATTGGGTCAGACTTCGTTTATCTTTGCGGTTCATGATTCTATAGTGCCGCGATTCATTGTTTAACCTTTTCAGCAGTTATAACTTCATGGAGTGAAAATAGTCCGAATATATTAGGCTTGTTAGCTGTGATTTTGATGAAGTTTGCACTTTCGACAATAGCAAAGCATGAAAATCCTCCTAAAAAGACATTGGTTAGCAATAACGTTGATGGCTTTCGTTTGGGTAATACTGTGATAAATATCCTCAAAATATGTTGCCGAACCCAAAGTAAAGATCATTTAGGCCGTCCTGGTTAGTTCTAGTTGATTCAAACTTCTAATGATCATCCTTCCTTTTTGACTGCTTATGCTTTGTGTTCCTTCCTTTATATGTGCAAGTAATAGCAAGAATCAAAGCATGACAAAAGTTATATGTTATATGCCTTTGTTGATCATCTTTGTCGCCATATTTATTTCAATGATATATACTCTTCATCGTCGCTGTTAATCCTTTTTTGGTCTTTGAATCTAGGACTCAATATTTAGCATCTTATCAACAAGTTAATCAAGCACCATTTGTGCAAAGTTTTGCTAATGATGCTGCCGCTGGCACAATGTTCTCGCCTCCTGCATCACCCATACCTCAAAGGTATCTAAATTTAGTTCATACTCCATTACTGTTTGGGAACCTTTTCTAGATCTCGTTCATTTTCCATCAACCGCATTTTTTTATTGTGTATCATTCTACATTGTGGAGTTCTTTCATGGTACTATATTGACTTTTTTGCTGGGTTTCGTTTGCTAGTCCGCTTGGATTTTCTAATGAAGCTCCTCCAATTATCCCAAATCCGAACCCAGGGCAAAGCCAATTCATTAACCCAGAATTGGTAAAACTACAATTTTTTTTTTTTTAAAGTCCAGACTACTCATTCGTTTTGCTTTTGATATTCGACATACATCAGTCAACACAAAATCGTCATTTTTAACAATTTCCTAAGGGATGGTAGAAATTATTCTATTGGTAATCAATATCATTTGAGAACAATGAGCAGCTACAGTGAGGTACTTATAGTTTGTGATTAATCAAGCTAATAAATAGCAATGTTTTAGTTCGTTATTTCATTTTTATTATTGAATAATGTGAGCCCTCCCAGATGAAAACTTTAGCAAGAAAGTAGACAGCGATCTCGAATTGGTGATGGTATCTATGAGGAACGACAATCGTCATCCTCATCTGCTAAACGATGGGTCAACTTTCTTATAAAGAGTAGTGATATTAGTCTTTACGAAATATGGTTAGGATTTTGGACCAGCTTATAGTGGTTAGGATCTTAACTAGGATATTTTCTCGTATGGGGATCATGCAGATGGATGGAATCACTCAGGAACAAAGTCAACCTTGGCCGAATTTTGGACCAGCTTATAGTGGTTTCCAACCTCTAAGGTATGCGTTAAACACACACTGAATAACCGTTTCGATATATTGGAGCATTTTGATTCAGATAACTTCTACCTATTTTATGCCAATTTTTCCTCTCCTTTTTTTTTTTTTTTTTGATGTCTGAATAATAACACCTCTGGGGGGTTATGAACAGCGTCTATGATCCGATGTGGGAAACTTATGGTTTACCGGTCGACCCCCATCTGAGGATGCTCTTAGCGAGTCAACGTGGTGAGTGCTTGGAAATTATTGCTTTAATAAGCATTTTAACTCATTTTAAATCACCTGGACCTTATGATAATACCATATGCCGTTTTAACCTGTTGCTATTTGATGAGCAAATCACATTGTTATTGGGAGCGCACTTTATATATTGGACTTCGAGCACATCACACTTCCAAATTATGTGCATTTTCCATGCTTGTGCCTCATTCCGTGATACGGGCATTGTCAGGTCCTTCGAGCTCCAGACAAAGTGCAACAAGGCAATCCAACAGCAAGCCGCAGCGAAGGCTCCAGATCAAGTGATCGGGAAGAAAGATTTGTAGCGGCCTCTTTCCATGGATGTCCGGTGCGAGTTATCGTAGGAGTGAAAGGCGCGGGTTCTGCTGGGGACCTGCGGTTTCTTTTATATAAAGTTTCAAAATTTGAAATGTAGCTTCAAACTTTGCCTTCTTATCTTTGCTACTTTGAACCTAGGTTAATTAGGCATGAAGCTTTAACATCCTTTCTATTTGTATGTGGATCTATATGCTTATATTATCTGCAGTCGTGGGAGTTGTATTTGCATCTGGGCTCAGCGTGGGCTATAGAACTACATGCTCCTCATCAGAGTTGGGACATTTCATGAAGTTTCTCTTCCTTTATTAACCTTATTTTAGGTTAATCATGTGGTTGGTCATCCTCGGATTAAGCAATATGCGTGAAGGTTGCGATGAGCGACAATTGCAATTGAGGGTATCGGTTCCCATCCTAAAATCGGGAACAGGACCCAGACTAGAAGGGTCATTTCCTGGTTTTTGGAAGGGGGAACTAGCCCACCTAGTCCAAGAATCGGCTTGAACTTTTGTCTTCTATTTTTTTTTCCTATTCCTTAATAAGTGTCATGACTTACCCATCGAGAAAAGGAATGGGTTTAGGAGTATTACCTAAAGGATATGCCTAAAGCCCATGATTAAGTATGAGCTCTGTCAAGCCCATACCTCGTGCGACATTAGAGTGTTTCTAAAAATTTCATAACAGGGAGTTACCACTAGCCTATTAAGGCCAGCTACAAACTAGGTGAGATATGTGAATATACCTCACTTTTTACTCAATCAGAGAATCTAAGGTCGGATACTTGATTACACTAAGGGCGCACATGATAACTATTATATTTCTGTTCAAAAACTATTTTTTCTATTCCAGACTTGTTTCTGGACGAGAAATCTATTTGGTAAAACTATTTCATTTTTCTATTTTTGGAATATTTTTTTGTTCTAGAAATAGGTTTTGAACATAAATTAGAAGTATATTTTTTTTTACTTTTCTATTTTTGGAGTAAAAATGAGAAGTAATTTTTTTTCTCATCATTAGTGCATGCTACTAGCTAGTCATCCATCTGTCGCAGCTGACCACTGTCCGCCGCCGTTGTCAGGCACCAACCACTGACCGTTGGCAATTGTCGGTCGCCACTAATCGCCATCTATCGGTCGCTGTCCACCACCGCCATTGCCGTCGCCGCCGTTGACCACTGTTTGTTGCCAATCTCCAGTTGCCACCACCATCTGTCACTGGCTACCGTTGCCACTGCTAGTTGCTATCGGTCTTTGTCGTGAGTCACCACCGGTCTTTGTTCCTGCCGATCGCCATTGCCGTTGTCGACCACCAGTTGTCGACGTTCGGAAGGGAGAAGTTTTGTATCATTATCAAACAATTATTTTTGCTTGAAACTCATCCAATAATAGAAATAGAAAAATATATTTCTCTTTCAGAAATCAATTCTTGGCCAGAATTGTTATCATTCGTACTCTAATTAACCAATTAATGCCATTTTGGTATCTAATCTTGTTCATTTAAAAAAACATCATTTTTATTAGGCAATTTTGATTAATTTTAGATTTATCTACTAATATATGAGGTGATCATGCGGGTGTGCTAAATGGAAGTCATAATAAATCAAGGGTATCTTTCTCTAGGAGTAATCAGAACCTTAGGTAGAATCAAAGAGGCTTGTCAACCTTGAGCAAAATTCTAAATTGAAAGACTTCCATTTATTAGGAGAATTGGGCCAACGCCAATTTTGGTGGTGTGAGTACAAGTCATACAACTTATATGCCTGGGACTGTTTTTCAGAATAGTACAGGCCAAATGGCTTTTGGCTTCGTTTCTGGAGGGATGGTTCAACAAACCTTGCCTACTGTGATGGCAACACCTCTAGTTACAGTTAATGAGAAACCGGAGAAATTCACCGAAGTGCGTTTTAAACAATGGCAGCGGAAAATGTTCTTCTATCTGACCATGCTAAATCTGACAAAGTATTTATCGGAGGTGTGCCTGGTAATTAGTCTAGATGAGCATGATGTCATGATGCTCGGTGCATTAGAGGCTTGGAAGCATGGAGATTTCTTATGCTGAATTATATTCTTAACTATTTAGTGAATTCTCTATATAATGTTTATTGTAATATTGAATTTGCTAAACAGTTATGGGAGTCTTTAGAGAAAAAATACAAGACTGAGGATGCTGGCACCAAGAAATTTATGGTTGCCAAATTTTTGGACTACAAGATGGTGGATTCTAAATCTGTCATGAGTTAGGTTCAAGAATTGCAATTAATTCTGAGTGACATCTCTGCTGAGGGAATGATACTTAATGAATCATTCCAAGTGGTGGCCATGATTGATAAACTGCCTCCGAGCTGGTCAGACTTCAAAAATTATTTGAAGCACAAACAGAAGGAGATGAGCCTTAAAGATCTCATTTTGCGCCTTAGAATCAAGGAGGACAATAGAAGGAGTGCGAACCCTTCTTTTGAGCCAAAGGCCAATGTTGTGGAATCTTCCAAATCCAAGCAAGATAGAAAAAGGAAGATGTCTTTTCAAGAAAAAGGCAAGCAAAAGGAATGGTTCCAGAAATTCCAAGGGACATGTTTTATATACAATAAGCCTGGCCATTGTGCTATGGATTGCAAGAAGCGCCCAAAAAAAGGCAAGAACGATGGTGTAGCCCAGCAACTGAATTTGATAGAACATGACAATATTGAGGGACTGTCTGCTGTGGTAATGTCCAAAGCATCTCTGGTGTCAAACACTAATAGCTAGTCGCTCGACACAGGTGCAACAAATCACATCTATGGAAATAAACACATGTTCTCATCTTATGGGAAGGTTGAAGAAGATGAAAAGCTTTATATGGCTAACTCTTCATTAGCAAAGATTGCTAGAAGAGGAAATGTGATCCTGAAGTTTACATCTAGCAAGGAGGTCGCCTTGCTAAATGTGCTGCATGTACCAGAGATTCGGAAAAATCTAATTTATGGCCTCATACTTGTCAAGAAGGGTTTCAAAATTGTATTTGAATATGACAAGTTTATACTTTTGAAAGGAGGGATGTATGTGGGGAAATAGTACTTGTGTAATGATCTGTTTAAAGCAAATATGGCTGTCATGATGTAACTTAAATTATGTGTACCCAAAGACTATTAATAAAGAAAAGTCTTCAGTTTACACTATTGTATCTCCTTATCTATAGCATGGTAGATTAGAACATATAAACTATGGTACAATGAAGAGAATAACAAACTTGGGGTTAATTCCAAGATTTGAGTTGGATGCCCATTAAAAGTGTGAGA
The DNA here is from genome assembly GCA_017140325.1 of Eucalyptus leucophloia subsp. euroa. NCBI lineage: Eukaryota > Viridiplantae > Streptophyta > Magnoliopsida > Myrtales > Myrtaceae > Eucalyptus > Eucalyptus leucophloia. The sequence goes on along the minus strand of CM029473.1, from coordinate 11,090,402 downwards.
CTTGTGTTGAGGCCAAGTTTGCCAAGAAACCTTTCAAATCCGTTGAAAGAACAAGTGAACCTCTATAAATAATCCATAGTGATCTATGTGATTTAAAGTTTGTAGAAAGTAGAGATGGAAAGAAGTACTTCATCACATTTGTGGATGATTGTACTAGATTTTGCTATGTTTATTTACTAACTAGCAAAGATGAGACTATGAGCATGTTTGTCAAGTATAAAAATGAAGTTGAAAACCAACTTGATAAACGAATCAAAGTGCTTAGGTCCAATAGAGGAGGAGAGTACAATTCAATCAATTTCAAAGAGTTTTGTGCTAGTTTTGGAATAATTCTTCAAACGATTGCACCTTATACTCCACAACAAAATGGAGTTGCTGAACGATTGAACAGGATACTAAAGGAGATGGCTAACGCCATACTTTTGAGTTCAGGTTTATATCAGAACTTGTGGGGAAAGGCAATTTTAACTGCAAATTATATTCTTAATAAAATACCCCACAAAAAAAACCCCACAAAAAGACAAGTAAAACTCCATACGAGTTATGGAATGGAAAGTTGCCATCCTACAATTTTCTAAAAGTGTGGGGGTGCTTGGCCAAGCTGACAATTCCTCATCCTAAACAAACTCGGTTGGGACCTAAAACAGTGGATTGTATATTCATCGGTTATGCTCAAAATATTAGTGCATATAGATTTTTGGTTCACAAATCTGAAAATGCGGAATTCCATGTCAATACAATCCTAGAATCAAGGAATGCTGAATTTTTTGAGGATATATATCCTGCAAAAAGAAATCAATAAGAACTTTCTCAAAAAAGGCTTAGAGAATAAGAATTTGAGAATGATGAAGTTATGACCAAAGAAGCCGAATTTTGAAGGAGTAAAAGGTCTCGAATTGAAAAATCTTCCGGACCTGATTTTCTAACATACATGTTAGAAAGTGAGCTTCAAACATTTAAAGAGGCAATGTCATCTCCAGATGCTCCTTTCTGGAAAGAAGCTGCTGACAATGAAATCCATTCTATCCTAAGTAACCATACCTAGGAATTGGTTGATCTTCCACCGGGAAATAATCAATTAGAGGTAAATGGATATTCAAGAAAGAACTAAAAGCTAATGGTTCCATTGATAAGTATAAAGCTCGGCTTGTAGCTAAAGGGTTTAGACAAAAAGAGGGTCTTAACTACTTTGATACTTATTCACTTGTCACAAGAATAACATTAGTAAGGATGTTGGTTGCTATAGCTTCGCTATACAATTTGCAGATACATCAAATGGATGTGAAAACTGCATTCTTAAATGGTGATCTCGACGAGGAGATTTATATGGAACAACTGAAGGGTTCAAGGTCAAAGGACAAGAACACAAAGTGTGTAGACTTGTCAAATCATTGTATATACTTAAATAAGCTTCTAAGCAATGGCATGAGAAATTTGACCGAGTAATGATTTAAAATGGGTATAGAATCAATGAATGTGACAAATATGTGTACACTAAATCCACAATAGTCGGATATGTACTTTTTTTTGTCTATATGTCGATGACTTACTAATTCTTGGAGATGACACTGAGGTCATCGGAATCACCAAGAACATTCTGAAAAAGAACTTTGAGATGAAAGATTTAGGTGTAGCGGATGTTATACTCAGGTTTAACACAATCTCATTACATTGAGAATGTAATTGAGAGATTTAAAAGATTCGGCATTAAAGATGCAAACAATCATTTTCTTCCACACCTAACTTTAAGAAAGAATACTGGAAATAGTGTTAGACAGCTGGAATACTCTCAAGTAATCGGCAGCATCATGTATATCATGAATTGCATTAGACCTGATATTGCGTACTCAGTAAGCAAACTGAGTAGATATACTAGTAACCTAGGTCACGAGCACTAGAATGCTCTGATGAGAGTATTAGGATATCTGGAAAGGACAAAACACTATATTCTACAATATGGCAGATATCCAGCTATTTTGGAAGGTTATTATGATGCCAACTGGATTTCAGATTCTGACGAATCAAAATCGACTAGCGGATATGTGTTCACGCTAGGATGTGCCGCAGTGTCATGGAAATCTTCTAAACAAACTCTAATAACACGCTTTACAATAGAATCAAAGTTTGTTGCTTTGGATAAAGCTGCTGAAGAAGCAAAATGACTTCGACATTTTTTAAAAGATGTTCCAGTGTGGCCAAAACCTATGCCTGCAATTTGCATACACTGTGACAATCAAGTGGCAATTGCAAGGGTGCATAATGTGATTTATAACGGTAAATCTAGAAACATTCGTCATAGACATAATATCGTAAGGCAGTTGCTCTCAAATGGAATAATTTATTTAGACTTTGTAAAGTCAAAGGAAAATATTGCGGATCCACTAACAAAAAGTTTATCAAGAGAGCAAATAAACTGCGCATCGAGGGGAATGGGTTTAAGAGCCTTAACCAATAAAGAAATTTCAGGGTGGAAATCTAACCTATGCAATTGGAGATCCCATGGTCTAGATTCAATAGGACAACGCAAATTTTGGAAACTCTAGTGTAAGCACTGCCTCCTATTCCTATGATGCAATAGTGTTTTCCTACAACGTTATTAAGGGTACGTTATGCATTTAATGATTCCAATAACTTGGAATGTAATATTCAAGTAAGATATGGTAGAATATCTTTAATATGAATGCACCTATCTGCGTGGAGCTGGCCAACTCTGTGAAAATTTTTAAAGGCTAGATTTTCTAAAGCACGCATGAATCCTGAGAGGTTCAAGGCTGAAAGAACGAACACAATCGAGAACCAATCTTGAATTGGAAATACACTATGTGAGTTTTATTGTCTAGGTTTACACAAACAACTGGTGATTTAAGGTTTAGTCCATCGACTAGTTAAGTAAATTCGACAGGCTTTCACTAAAGAAGGTTCAAGGCAAAAGCTACCTATCTTGATGCAGTGTATTTCAACAGGTATGCTTAGATTCATTCGAGTCAAAAATGTTATGTTGATCAATTAATGTGGGGGATCGTTATAATTATGGTTATAATTATGGTTAATAGATTAACGAAAGCAAATAAATTAAGATACGTCTTTTCTGTTCACGTATCTCTTGAATTTATGAATTTCCTAAACTTTTCTGTTCATGTATCTATTAAATTCATGAATTTCCTAGATTCATGTCTCTTTTAATTCATGTAATTATTGAGTTCACGAATCTCTTGAATTCACGTGTTTCTAGATTCATGAATCTCTAGATTTACGTATATCTTGATTCATGCGTCTATTTAATTCATGTATGTTTTCTGTACATGAACTAAAAAACTCTATAAATAGATAGGAGCATAGAGCTTCTATATAGTTTTTTGTTTTTTTGACTCAATTCCAAAAGAGCTATAATATACTTTTCTACTCTTATGATTTTTCTGGGTGTGCCGGTTCAATTGAACGGTTTGATCAAGTCTTGTTTGTATAGTGCTAATCCAGACAGGTTCGAGGTGTTGTATCTTGGAAAGCATAATTCGTGGATCTGTGGAGGACCATTGGCAGGAACTAATCACCTTAAAGAGATTCGGATATCCGTACCTCACCTCCATTACATTGATATTCTGATTACAACAAACAATTTGTTTTCTCTGAATTATAATTTCCAACAAAGACAGGTTGCTCTCCGGTTTAAACACGAACTAGCTTTCGGCCTTCTCTGAGGCATTTCATCAAACATATAGGATGCACCGGCTAACAAAGAAATCTAGGCTCATTCAAGGATTCGGGTTTGGACCAAGCTCGACATTAGACATACAAGCAGAATTCTGGACCAAATCAGAGATGTATCATTTGCAGTTGACATGAGTATGAACAACAACATCAGATCTTGGCCATAACCCACTAAAGAGACTCGAAGTTCAATCAAGCATTTCAACGAACGACTGGCATGCACTATTGAATTGAGGGATCTTCGACACGCTAGAGACTCTAGCGTAGACTTAGCTCCTAAAACGCATACTAGAACACACAGAAGCTTTCATGAAGGACCAACAGGGCCGAAACTCGCACGAAGTGGTCGGTTGCGAGCAACGGTCCAAAGCCCCCAAAAATAGAACACACATGCTTGAGGGAGACCTACCTGGTTCGGGGGGAAGGGCTGCGGCAGACGGTAGCTAACGGACAGACCTCCGGTGATGGCCAGCCACCCTCTCTCTATCTCCCTCTCACTCGCTCAAAAATTTCCCGAGCTCTCTCACCCCGAGTCAAGCTCTCTCTCTCTCTCTCTCTCTCTCCCCCGGTTTGCTCTCTGCTCTCTTGAGCTCTCAGATCTCTCTCTCCCCGAATGAAAACCCCTTTCTCTCCTTCGGCGTCTCTCCTTTTAACGGCTAGCAATCGGCATGCCTGGCTTCTGCCACCGCCAATTCACTAGCCGACCTGGCCCTGACCCACGGATCATGTTGCCGTCAGCTGCTCGCGATCCTCCACCTTTCTCTCTCGTTTGTACGTTTCTTTTCCTGCAAAAGCAAAACCAGCGCGAGGGAGGAAGAAGACCCACTCGAGCTGGGCTTGGAGAAAGGGAAATGAAGCTGGGCTTGGCCCAGGTGAAAAGAGATACAGAGGAGAGGAGAACAAAAAAGGACCGGGCCTAGCCCGGTCCGCTTTTTTTTTGTCTTTTTGTTTTTTTTAAATTATAGTTCTTATAATTAATTTCCTGTTTTCTTTTAACAAAAAGGCTCTATTACTACTAATGCAAATGCTCCTAATGTCTATATGCCATACAATTTAATAGAAATTACTTTTGTTAGAGTTTAAAATTTAATCCCTAATTTTTTTTATGCAATTAATAAATGGTTAAAAGTCACCAAAATTGAAGTATCAATAGCAGAGAATGGAACATTAGAATAAAAAAGGAGATTGGAAATAGCTTTGTTTTTGAACTCTTGAAGGGAATGGAATATTCTTGTAGAGTACAAAGTGTGTCCATGAACGTTTTTTTTGTTCTTTTTTTTTTTTGGTGAAATTTTTTTTTTTTTTGTTCTTTTCTCTAGCCTTTCGACAATAAAAAAGATTATCAGTGTGGCCCAAGTGGTTTAGTGCACATTTGTAACTGAGAATTGAATCGATTATCACCACTTCCAAGTTTTAGGAATCGCGAATTGCCCAGAATTGGCCACATGCTCGCCCTAGGGTAGAAGCAAAGAGAGAGATAGTGCAACGATGACAAAGGTGGCTTGCAATGTTAGTATGGGGAGGGCGGCAACAATAGAGGTAGAGGCGGAGCGGAGGTGGGGAGGAGGGTGAGAGAAGAGTTAAGATCTATTATTTCATATTGCGATTGGATGGGCTTGGAGAGCTTGCGTTAAACGACGGCACCATCTCTTTGATGAGTAGCAGTTCATATCTGCCTAGGAATTTACTAGCTTGTCATTGGTGGTTTAGCTTGAGGAAGGTCATGACACTCCTATTATCCATTGCAAATTTCAGCACTTTATTGTGAGGTAAGAGTTTAAAAAACATAATTAACTGAGCCCCTCTTCATTAATCTGGGGAAAATGAATGGGATACACGACGTTGTTTGGTACTAATTTTGCTAGAAGATGGCGCATCGATCCTTGGTGTTTAGACCTTGGTGATTTAAGATGGCGCATGAAAGAGGGACTTTGGTGAAGATAATTGCTCTGGTCGAAACTATGGCAACGAAAGCCATTAAAAATTGTCAAACCCCAATGGAATTTGGGTATTGGATGTTGATGGATGGTAGAGCCTCCACCGCCTGTCTTCTCTACCTTTGTTTTGTCATACCCGTCGAATATCTTCTCCTTTGCAGCAGTTCTTTCCTTTGCTCTTTCTTGCCCCGTTCATTAATCCTCCGGTCACCTCTCTTGTTTTTTTCCCCAACCAAGAGCTTTGTGAACACGTTCCTCAAGCTTTTTTCCCCTCGATGTTGGCACCGTCTTAGTCACAAGTGCCACGTCGTCTCTTTTTTTGTGCACGTTGGACTTCAATTTTATCTTATAAATAAATGCCACGTCGTCGGAATTAACAGTTCATTAAAAATCACACATAGGAAATTTATGATTAAGATAAAAATCAATTTTATCTTAATCACCGGAATATATCGGCAGAGGTGCCAAATTGATTGATTTTTATCTATGTGACACTCAACTAATTGAAAAAATACATATGGTACTAAAGTAAGCGTTAGACGAAAGTTATGATATTCATGATATCCTTTTCCCAACAAACTTAATTGTGGAATCTAACATTTAAATCTTGATGTTGCGAGCATTTAATGAATGCAAACTCTCTCTTCGGGGGAAAAAAATATAGGGTGTAACGCTTAAGTTATGTGGTATGCTTGTTACATAATTTTATATTATCCATCAAATCAATTGTAATGGTTAAATATCACATAAAATGAGAATGCATTGACTTCATGTGATGTGAAAGTTAGCTAACATACGCTTTTTTTTTTCTATGACAAAAAACTTACAAAAAGCATTGTTAAAGAAGACTATTTGTTGGGTACTTAATCAGGTCAAACTATGTAATAGTAACTACTTCTTGTCCCAAGATTCTAAGTTTCCAAATGATGGCTCCATATTGTAATAACTTTTCTTGAGCAAGAATATTTGTACTTATTGATTTGACTAATTTTCATGGATGCTCACAAACCATCCTATTCATGTATATCAAGTCAGACCCAATCCAAAAAGTGATGGACATGATCTCACGGTTATCCTAAGTGGAAGATGCTATTATTGGAACACGAATTTGTTGCAGCCAAACCAAGCTCTTATATCACAAAGCCAACCTGTTGAAGCTTATATTTAAATTAAGAATTAAAAAGAAGGGAGAAGAAATAGTAGGATTTAACTAGAGGCTCTATTATGCAACCGTCCACACAAAAAATTGTAACGAATCTGTTAACTCATAAGATCACGACCGGAAGCCTAAAAATCTCTAAAGCCAAACACATTATTGGGTAAATTTAAACTTCACTTAAAAGCTTAAACTCACAAATAAATTGCATATCAAATTAATTATCCTATTTGGACTCGTTTCTACTTGCACGTCACATGTGGTGTGACTATGCTTTTTACCATGTTAGGAGATCATTTTTCCCTAAAAATTTAGTGAGTTAAGGAAATTAGCCAATATAAAGTATAGAGCATACTCTCTTCGTACTCTCCTGATGGTGGGTTCTTGGGTTGGGCATGTCACGAAATGAGCGAGTAGGACAAAAACAGTGGATAAGAAAAGGAAAATTTTGTTGACATCTAAATTTTGATTAGGCTTTTAATTAGGCCTTAGTTTCCTTTTTCTATTTTTCCTTTTTTTGGATAATAAATAATAAAAAATAAAAACAACAAAAAATAAACAAAAACAAAAGAAGACAAAAAAAGAAGCAGCCGAAGGGAGGCCTGGGCCTTTGAGCCCAGCCCCTTCCCCTTTTCCTCTTCCCCTCTTCTGCCCGGGCCCCTAGGGCCCAGCCCTTTTTCCCAGGCCCGGCCCCCTTTTCCTGTTTGTCTTCTTCCTTAGGTTGTCTTCTTCCCCGAGTGGATGAGCAGCACACGTGGTGGCCGGTGACGCGCTAGAGGACGAGTTGCGGACTGAGGTGAGGGTAGACCGACGGTGAGGGAGACAGGCCTTCTATGCGAAATAAGGGACACAGGTGGGTGGCTGAATTGACGCTAGTTCGGCTGGCGGAGGAAGGCTAGTCGACACACCAAAGACCGCCAGCCTAGCCTCCGTCAGTCGACCCCCCTATAAATAGGGCATCGAGAGAAGGCCAAAAGCACGAATGCGTGAGCTCAGAAACCTTCCTCGGAGAGACATCAAGGGAAGATTGAAGGGTGAGCGAGAGAGAGATCCAGTCACAAGCTCAAACGACCTCCCTCTGAGAGACGTCGGGGGAGGTTGGTGGCAAGCGAGTCTGAAAGGGAGAGAGTGCGAGCAAGAAAAGGGGAGAAGACATCTAGATCCATGAGTTGCAGGGAGAAAAAGGCTCAAACTCTATCGACGACCCACTAGACCATCCACCCGATGCCACATCCCTTGTTGTGGTGAGCTAAGGCTGCCCGCCCTTGTTTTTTATTTTTATTTTTTATGTGTCTGTTCGTGTGTTGGGGTTGTCGGGCCGGGATTTGTAGCCGCCGACTTCACGTGACTTCCGGCCCTCGACCGTCCATAGCCTGCCTCCCCCCCACCAATCCCCACTATCACCTGCTCGGGAGCCCTATTGCAATCCCAAACCCGAAGTGGATCCACCTTGTCCTCCTCAACTAGTGCCCACTAGGCGTTTGATAGAAGTCCTAGGTGAATGCTGGATTTGTAGTGACTGGCGGTGATGGGTGGCAATAGGCGACGGGATCAACTGCTGGCCAGACGGGGGTTAAGGTGGTGCTGGCGAAGGCCGAGCTCGGACCGAGATGGGCTCGGCCGAGCTCGGCCACCTCCACCGCGGATTGTCAGATTTCGAAGGCTCCAAAACTGGATCGGCAAGAGATGAAGACGAGTTGAAGTCGGGCGAATCCAGGTCATTGAATGGGTAGGTTTTTTAGGAACTGAGTTGTGGCTACGGAGTTGGGTCGATTCAGGTTGTCGTTAGGGTAAGGTTTCGCCTGGGCTAGGTTTGTACGTGTGGGATGGGTAACCTTTGGGCTGGAGTTTTTTTGTATGAAAACGGGCCAAAATTGATTTGGGTTTTTACAAAAAAATCCTGGGCCAGGCCTGCAACGTGGGCCCGTCCGAGTCTCAAGTGGACGACTTGGGTTGAACCCAACTCGGGGATCCAACCCGGGTCATTTTTAATATATAATATTATAATTAAAAAATAATATTTTAAAATAAAAATAATAAAAATATTTTATTTTCTAGAAAATAAAAAATAGCCCATGTTTTCCTAAAAAAGGTCCAAACAATAAAAATAAAACAAAAAATTATTTATATTTTAAAAAAAAAAAAGATAAAAAATAAAAAAATGTCTTTATGTTCAAAAAAATAGAAAAAGACAAAAAAATGTTTTTTTCTCCACAAATGCATGGAAATTCCCAAAAAAATCCAAAAAGTCTTAGGGTTTAAATAATATTAGGTATCGGAAGGGTATTAGTGATTAACTAATATAATTCAGTCTCCGAACCTAGTTTCTTTAATTGCGTAGAAGTGAATATTCCTTCCAATATTTCATTTGGGTTTCTAATCAACTCACCTCAAATTGATTAGTAACGACTCATTTTAAATTTAACTCATAGGTTAAAATATCAAACCATTAAGTCGTGAATTGGTGAGCTTGGGAGAGCCCAGGCTGAGCCTAATAGACATAGCCAAACCATTAGCCTTCGCAGGCGGCCGCCCTAATGTGGGGGACGCCGAAAAAAAAGTGGTCACAATAACTTGGCAACTCCGCTGGGGACATTTGAGGACTTAGGTCATTTTTATCTTATTTAAACGTTTACTAACTTGGTTTTTTTTTCCTTTTTTCATGTAGGTTAATAACTTAGAGATCTACTTTAATGTTGTTAAAATAAAATGTCTTGTGATTATAAACTTCTATGCATGCTTTACTATCTTAGTACTGCACGTGGCACACACAACCGGCTGCCGAACCAAGGCGGCTATAGGATATTTAGGATGGTGTTAAGAAAGATACGGTCTTGAACACGTGATTGCGATGAAGATGTTGCCTTTCTTTTCCCCGAATTTCTTTAGCCGATGTTAAGAGGGTACGATGCCAGCGCGAGACCATGACAGGCAGACACCCTTTTAATTTCAACAAGTCTTCTCAATTAGAAATCGAGCCGCACGTCCCATGCGCATATCTCTGTGCTTCCCATTTTTTTTTTTAAAAGCAAAGTAATTTCTTCACTTTTACTCAGTCCATTTTTTATCGGCCCATGGCAATTTAGGTAGGTTTTTCGAGTCCTAGTTTATATGTGATGGGATAAGATGATATTCAGTTTTTCTCACTCCCAAAGCAGAGCTCTTCAGATGGTGGAGAAAATTGGACCAATATGCCCAAGAGTATGTGAAAGCCAAAGTCGATCATCTTCTATCGTTGATCCAAATCCCTGTTCATCTCGAAGTCATACAAGCCATAGCACATTTCTAATGCCCGAAGACAACTACTTTTATGTTTGGTGGGTTCGAGCTAACCCTAACTCTAGAAGAATACAACATCATCACTGGAATGCCTCTCGAGAATAAGCTTATTAGGCCATTAACAGGAATTGTTCCGTTGCGTGGGTTAGCACGACTTTTAAGAACTAAAGTTCATGTTATGAGGCAAATTCTTGAAACCAACCATAATATCTGCCCACTAGCGTTTTTGACTGCTTGTTTTGAAAATTAAACCATAACCCAAAAAGCGAGATTTTTCTCCTAGCATTTTTCGAGTTCATCATTTTTTCCCCATCAAAGAGACATCATAAGTCCCTCGATGGCATGGGTAGTTGATTAAATCTCAAGGGGGCAAAATTATGTCAACATGATTTTAACCGAAACATTTTTGTCCATTAATCGTTTTAAAGAAAACAAGGAAAAAATCATGCGGGTCTCCCCGAAAATTTTACAGGTCTGGTTCTTTTCTCGCCTAAACAAATTTTGATGCCTCATGCAATCGTTTGAAACAAATGATTTCGAAAATCCATTACAGAAATTTGTGGTTCTAGGACCATATATTCCCAATCAAAGCTATTTTAACTGGATAAATTTCTTGAGAAATCCCGCTCTTGAGGTATTTCAATAGTGTGCTAGTTGGTTCCATAAAATGATAGCTCACTTTGCTTACAAACGCTGCCATCCAATTCAATTACTCGACCTCACTGACATTATTTCTTATTTCCCATATAGGATGGCATGACAGTATGGAGCTCTTCAAGAGATCTCACCACTTTTCAAGAGGAAGGTCCCTCCACTCCTTTTCACCTATCTAAAGCCGTGATTACGCATTCGAGATTTCTATCATTGAAGAAGCATGGAACAAGTGCCATTTCAAAAGGATCATGATACTTGAAGGGCTTGAGGGACAGGAAAAGGCCCATCACGCCTCTAAGTCCTACATCAACAACCATCGCATCCCGACGAAACTGAGGCCATCAATCCCTCACCCAACCAGCAAGATTAGCCAACATTAGCAAGTAGAGCATATGCAAAGGGATTTGGGAATAAGCTAGGTACATGTCTCAGAGCCAATCCAAGGAAGCAAACATCTTCGCAAGAACAAGGCTCCCCTTCACATATAAAACAGTAGTCATGTGCCCTCTAGTGTTAATATTGTAAAATTTTTATCTTAGTCCCATTGTTTAAGGACTTTTGTTTAATACTTAGTATTTTGTCATGTCATTTCAACTTTAAGTGCCAGAAGTATGTTGTCTGTAAAATCTTTTTGATAAATAAACAGCTAGACCATTGCCATGGGTCAAGTTTTGTTTACTCTTGTACTCATTCATTGTTTTGTGCTACGGACAGGAGTGACTATGAATCGCCAACCATCAATCGCCCACAAATGGCCTTAGGCAATGGGGCTTGATCAGAATGACGTACCAAGTCGCGTTGCTAACATTGAAGACAGAGTAAGACAGATGTCCCTTGTCCTTTGACAATTCTTGAGGCAAATGGAATCCACTCAAGCCAAGTCCAACTCTGTAGTTTCTTTAAACACCCTCATGAAACCTGCGAATTTGTTAGAGAATAACCAACATGATAGACAACTTGTAAAGATCATGAAGAAGCTAAGCCAACTGTAGGGGCAAGATCCCATAGACTTGTCTAATTATATTGGCATTAAGATCCTAGAAGAGCTCAAAGTATTTGAATGTGAAAAGCATGTTGATACCTCTCGCCTAGAGACCTACTTACAGGCCTACTTGGTCTTGAGGATGATTCAATCGTACCAATTAAACATGACTGGCCCCACCTTGAGGTGGTACATTGTCAGGAGGATTAGTTTTTTTAAGATCTCAAGGGAACTAACTCACGCTTTTCGCCAATAATATGATATTGACATCAACATTGACATCACCCTACCCCACGAAGAGCTGATAGTTGCGGAGCATGAAGAGTTGATGGTCGCAAAAACGAGGGGTAATATGTTCTTAAGAACACATGCCATGTCTGGAAGAAGCCCAATTGCCCAGTTTGACTTGCGACCCACAAAATAAGATATCAATGTAACCTTGCATAATAAATGGATGACCGAGCAATATCCTATGCTAAAAAGCTTCACACTAGAAAAGGCAAGGAGCCCACACACAATGCTGATGCCGCAAAGTTTATTCAAGACCGAGGCATGACAATGCAGTTTCCTAGGTTTACAGCAAAAGTTAGGGTCTAGAGAATGCCGACTCCCATCAACCTAAGGAGCAAAGCTCCACCATCTGCTAGTCATTTGATAAAGTCCAGCCGGCGATACGAAAGGCTTTACTCAAAAGGTCCGGATCAGGAGTTAGGAAAAGAAATCTTAAGCAATTCGAGTTAACGCCTGCCACTGAATGTAGGCAAAACCTGATAATCAATGAGTCGTCGCACCTAGATTTTGAGCACCCCTTGGGGTACAATCTTGAAGGCTACCAGTCCCGAAGGTACAATCTCGAGGGCTACCAGTATTATACAGATGAAAAAAGTCATTCATCGTATGACTGCCTTCCACCCATTACAGGATCCAAAGTCCATTAGAAGAAGGAACATTTGTCTTCGTCCGTCATGACTTACCTACTAATGAGCCACTAGATTTTTCACCCAACCATGGGGATGATGTAAACACCTTATCCTCGGTTGGAGATTTTGATCCGGAAGAAAGTAATGATATGATCTCTGTAGAGTCCCATTTTCTTGAAGCGACATAATTCACTACCACAATGAATATGTAATGGGAAAACCAGTGGCCTAACCAAGACATAGCAGGCCGTCTTGCCCTCATAGGATCATGACCCCTAGAGAAATGTGGACACCTAATCTCTGCAAGTATAACAGCATGACTTGTCCCATGGTCCACTTACAATATTTTCATGCATAAATGAGTCGGCATTACAACCCGATGTCATTCACAACTTAGGCTTTCCAAGAAAATCTTACAGGGTCTGCATTGCAATGGTTCGTCATGACCAATATCTACCTCATAAAGGATTGGAATTAGCTATCTTCCGCATTCATGCATCAGTACCAAAGCCAGATTGGAACTGAACTGTTTTGCGAGAACTTGGTTCGTTTCAAAAGAAAACCAATGGAGGATTTCCGAGCATATGCAGAAATGTGGGAGGCTTTTATGATGCAAACCTACCATCAACTAGCTGAAGAAGAAATGATAAAGCTATTCATAGGAGCTTTACCTTGCAAACATCGCTGTTGGTTGCATGGATTGCACTTCCGTAGCTTCAATGATGTGGTCATCTCATGTGAATACTTTGAGTCTACTGGAGGCGAAAAACTTAAAGGCGCTTGATCAAGACCAGCACTATCAAAGTGCTCCATTTCATAGGAGTTTTCATGAGTTTTGGTTGTTTTTATAATCTCATGTTTTCTATCATGTTTAGTGTATTACTATTACATTTTCATTCCAGCAATCTAATGTATAGTTCTAATATTTTGTTTTAAGAGCATGAGACAATATCCCAAACCAGCCCGGTGATTCTATCCAATCATGAAAAGAAAATATCATCCAAGGAGAATACTAAGGGTTGGGCTTCCTCATGCTTTCTTTCCCCCAAAATATATACTTTTGGAAATAAAAAATATCTCATTACCCAAAGCTTTTGTCAAAATAAGATGTTTAATTTAACCCTGTTTATTTTTCTAACTCATCCACTTCGTGTCTCAGAATATCATCCCTTTTGACTTAGCGTGATAGGGGGCATTCAAAGCTAGCGTCTCATGTGAACTCGCCGAATCCAAAGACACTCTTTCAAGAAAGCAGCGTTAAACAAAAAAGAGCATTCGACGTTAAAAGGCCTTCCCATTTTGCAAGTCGCCCCCGAGAGCTCTACACACTCCACCTTGCGCTTGCCTAATTACTTCTCAAGCCAGAGTAATATCTTTTCCCCACAACGTGCCTGAGCAACTAGATGCTGTAGTTTCATCAATAGGATTTCCAGCTTCAACAAGCTAAGAAGCGTAGAAAAGGATTTTCTTCTCTTCCTTTGAATTGACTATTGTCAACAAGGAGAAAATCCAGATAGTTGAAACGATCTCTAGCCCCTTATTCAAGATGGTGACGTGAGGACCTAGAAACCTGACTTCTTCTTCCAGACACATGCTCTCCCAAAAAGTGATTGCCATTAGAGAACTGGAAGTTTTGATAGTCAATCTCAGATTCCATAGAAGCTTGAGATATATGACTTTATATGACTTTACCCAATACTGCTAATAGTCATATGGTCAAAGACAGAAGAAAATTCCACAGAAGGAATGCGTTGAAGATGAATTAACGACCATTAATCATGCATACATGGCCACGAATGAGAAATACCCATCAAAAGAAGTGTCGAACTATGTCAAGACGAAGATACTGTTATCAACATATAGAGATCCCTAAGAGTCAGCAAATACAAACTTTAGGGAAGGGTAATTCGGTATCATTTCCAATACTCTCTCTTTGAACTCGATTTTGACATTTTTCTCCTATTGACAGAAAACATTGGGATTCAAGAGCTGAACTCAATGGTTGATTTGGGCAAACCAATCTTGGCCGAGCTAGTACATGGAAATGACCCGCATTGAATTCACCTAACTTGGCGTAAAATGACGTGTCATCCAGGAGCCAATTTAGCACTCCACAAACACTACCAGTACCACGGCCTGGTAGATTGAGGGATGAAGTGGTCCAAATGCGACCAAAGTTCAATCCTCAGAAACGGTAACCAATTGCCACTTGTAAACACTAATGAAATTTTTTTGCTTCTCCTACAACTGCAAAAATGGGAGAATAATTGACGTAACAAAACAAGGGACGTAGGACTTCGTGTCCCTCTCTCACTTTAGGTTCACCCAATCATCTACAAACTAGTGAAGGGTAAAGTTGTATCACTTTCAGTTATTTGACTCCCGAAAGAGTTCGTGACTAACACGCTCCCTCTTGTCTATTGCAGGATCACCTGACCGCTAAAGAAACGGACAAGAAATCAGTAGGAGTTGATCCATTTTCATCTTTTCTCCTGCAGTGGCAAAAACAAAAGTACCCATCAAATCAATGATCATATTCCCAATCATGACCG
This sequence comes from Eucalyptus leucophloia subsp. euroa, assembly GCA_017140325.1. Taxonomy (NCBI): domain Eukaryota; kingdom Viridiplantae; phylum Streptophyta; class Magnoliopsida; order Myrtales; family Myrtaceae; genus Eucalyptus; species Eucalyptus leucophloia. The sequence continues at coordinate 11,075,214 of CM029473.1, read as the reverse complement.
ATCTTTCTTGTGTTATCTCCCTATTCATTAGGGATAATTCATCAATACTCATTTGTGAATAACTCATTTGATGTTCAAAATTTAACATATTTGTATATACAACCCTGTTAATAGAATATTTTGAGTAAAGTCAATCATTTGTACAAAATCTCTCATACCTTTTCCAAATGGATTTTGCATGATGATTTTGTTTGTCTAAATCACTGATTCCACTGAGGATTATCAAAATAGATAGCTGGATGAAGAATACAAGATTGATTAAGCATGCTGGATGAGGCGCATCAAGATGATGAAAGGCAAGCCATATCCTACACACAGTCTCCCATATATACACTTGTGAGATGAGTGCAGAAGATTACATAGTTGCAGTATAAAGAGTTCTCTCGCAAATGATACGATAACCAAAATAGTGAGAGGCATTTCATTGCTTACCCCCCCTTTGAACCCCATACCTGGTGAAGCTTCTCTCATACCCCCGTCAAGAACCACCCCACACTCGGGCAAGGTCGAAGACAAGGCGGCATCACAAGGTGAGAAGAGGGATATAAATTTTCTTGCTCGCACTTGCATCAATCTTCAGGTGTCTTTATTGCATATGAACACTCACAATAATTTAAGTGCCCTAAAATGACGAAGAACAATTCATTTTCTATGCACTTGTATCCATTGTACAGCCCAATTGAGTCTGTAATTTCACCTTTGCATTGAGGCAAAACAAAAGTTACTGCCATTCAAGCAGCATAACCCGGAGCGTCGACTGAAGATGAAGACTCGAGAGTCTAATGACAGTGTTTGCTCAAACTTGCCTAGGCTAGTTCCTTAGACAACAAAAATAAAAAATAAAACTAGAGGCATGAAAAAGCAGTGTACCTGCTAAAAGTAAGGTTAATGCCCATGGATGAAAAAGTTGGAATAGAAAAAATAAGGGCATGAAAAAACAATGTACCTGGTAAAAGTGAGGCCGATGCCTCCCAGAAAAAAAAATGCAACCACTTGTAACCCTAAGAGAAGTTGTTGTGGTTCAATTAATAGAGCCTCCATTTGACAGTGAGAAGAAAGACTAGGACAAATGTCAAGGCAATCACCAACTCTCACCCTTTTACACATAAGTCAAGTCCATGTTACATCCCCATTGTAAAAGTCTCTTTAGATTATGGCACTTCAATTAATGTAGGATTTCATATGTCTATAAGCATCGTTCGAAGAAGTACAAGCAAGATTATTTTATCTCTTTTCGCAAAATTCTCGGGTAAACCTGGAGATGATCGCGGGTTAGTTTTTTTCAAGAGCCCTAACCTTGATGTTCCCCCTCGATAGGCCATCAACCAAGCCTATATTATGGTCTTAACAAAGACCTCTCATATTGGTAAAGTCATACCACTTACGAGAATACTCAAACCCCTGCTGACATGATGGTAGTAAGATAATGTGGTCCTTATAAATCCTGTATCAATGGTTATGATAAAATATTCTTTTCCACGAGAGTGAGTGGAAAGTCCTTTCAGACTGAAAGTCCCTCATCTAGCATGCTCAAGACATCCACAATATAAATGAAGGTTGTCTTTCAAATTTTCCCCAATGTAATTCAGATGATACAAAACTGATAAAATTATCATGTATGAATCCCATTTGAACTCATGAATTTACAGCATATACAATCATGTGCGCATACTATGCAAATAGCAGACATACTCTAAGAGATCATAGATATCGCTAAGTAAGCATATCCCTATCCCCATTTGTCTTTAGGTACCTACCACTATCTAGGTACACTCTTATCGACACTCTATCGGTTCGAGTTGTCCTTAGAGTATTGATACTCGTGATTGTCAAAGTATCCGTTTGTCCTTGAGTACCCAACACTATTTAGGTACTCCCCATTTTCTTGACACTCGACTTGTCTACGATATTCCAATTACCATAAGGTGGAAAACCTTTTAGAGTTCGTACTTGTGATCATCCAAGTACCCCTTCAATGTCTGCGAACAACCAGGTATCCTCTAAAGTTTTTGTACTTGTGATCATCCAAGTACCCCTTCGATGCCTGCAAAAAAAAAAAAAAACTAGGTATTCTCTAGAGTTTAGTACTTGTGAGCATTCAAGTACTCCTTCAACGCTTGCGAATGTCCAGGCACCCTTCAGAGTTCATACTTATGATCATCTAAGTATCCCTTCGATACCCACAAATGACTAGGTCCAAATATCTTCCAGGTTAGTACTTAGTACTTGTGAATATCCAGGTACTCTTTCAATGCTTGTGAATATCCAGGCATCTCCCCACATATGTCCTGAGAAAGGTTGATGCATCCCTCGGAAAAAGGTCGGGTACTAACTGATGTCCTTGATAAATGATCAGGCACCCCACAAACAAATGTCCTAAGAAAGGTCAGCACATTCCTCGAGAAAGGTCCAGTAGTAATCGGTGTCCTCGACAGAGGATCGGGCACCCCACAAACATATGCCTTGAGAAAGGTTGGCGCATCCCCCAATAAAGGTTGGGTAGCAACTGGTGTCCTTGACAGAGGATTAGGCACCCCACAAACAGATGCCTTAAGAAAGGTTGGCGCATTCCCTAAGAAAGGTCGGGTAACCAACTGATATCCTTGACATAGGATCAGGCATCCTACAAACAGATGCTCTAAGAAAGGTCGGCGCATCCCCCGAGAAAGGTCGAGTAACCAACCAATGTCCTTGATAGAGGATCAGGCACTCCACAAACAGATGCCCTGAGAAAGGTCGACGCATTCCCTAAAAAAGGCCGGGTACCAACCGATGTCCTTAACAAAGGATCAGTTACCCCACAAATAGATGCGCTGAGAAACGTCGGTGCATCCCCCGAGAAAGGTTGGGTAACCAACCGGTGTCCTTGACAAAAGATCAAGCATCCCATAAACAAATGCCTTGAGAAAGGTCGGCGCATCTCCTGAGAAAGGTTGGGTAACCAACCAGTGTTCTTGACAAAGGATCAAGCACCCCACAAACAGATGCCATGAGAAAGGTCAACGCATCCCCTTAAAAAGGTCATATAACCAACTGGTATCCTTGACAGAAGATCAAGCACCCCACAAATAGATGTGCTAAGAAACGTCGGTGCATCCCCCAAGAAAGGTCGGGTAACCAACCGGTGTCCTTGACAAAGGATCAAGCATCTCATAAACAAATGCCTTGAGAAAGGTCAGCGCATCTCTCGAGAAAGGTCGAGTAACCAACTAATGTCCTTAACAAAGAATCAAGCACCCCACAAACAGATGCCCCGAGAAAGGTCGACGCATCCCCTTAGAAAGGTCGAATAACCAACCGGTGTCCTTGACAGAGGATGATGCACCCCACAAACAGATGCCTTGAAAAAGGTTGGCGCATCCCCCGAGAAAGGTCGGGTAACCAATCGATGTCCTTAATAGAGGATCAGGCACCTCACAAATAGATGCCCTGAGAAAAGTCGGCACATTCCTCAAGAAAGGTTGAGTACCAACCAGTGTCCTTGACAGAGGATCAGGCACCCCACAAACAGATGCGTTGAGAAACATTGACACATCCCTCGAGAAAGGTCGGGTAACCAATCGGTGTCCTTGACAAATGATCAAGTACCCCATAAACAGATGTCCCGAGAAAGGTCGGCGCATCCCCTTAAAAAGGTCGGATGACCAATTGGTGTCCTTGACAGAGGATTAGGCACCCCACAAACAGATGCTTTAAGAAAAGTCGGCGCATCCCCTGCGAAAGGTTGAGTACAAACCGATGTCCTTGATAAAGATCAAGCACCCACAAATAGATGTCTTGAGAAAAGACATCACATCCTCTGAGAAAGGTCGGGTGAACAACTTATTGCTCTAACAGGCGACCGAAGAATGGTTCGGGTCCTAGAAAAATAATTTCCCATCAAGGCGACCGAAGAAAGGTTCGAGTCTTGGAGGAGCAACCTCCTCAAGTCACTAGGTAAGATGATGCCCTAATACTTGTTAAACTCGAGATTCGCATCTTATCTCATTCATGCTCGGTAAGCAACTACATGTATCTTCTTATCTGTCTTACTACATATAATACTATATTGCTCTTTCTTGCATAGGACACTTGGTCCCAAATAAGATATAATCTACTGCATATGAGTGGACAAAATTTAGGTATCGATTTATCTTTGAATGCAACATCTGCGAGCTCACATTCAAAGAGGGGCAACTATTGACACCTAAATTTTGATTAGGTTTTTTATCAGGCCTTAGTTTTCTTTTTTCACTTTTTTTTTCCTTTTTTCAGATAATAAAAAAAAAACAAAAACAAAAGAAAACAAAAAAAGAAGCAGTCGAAGGGGGGTTGGGCTCGAAGGCCCAGCCCTTTCGCCTTTTCCTCTTCCCCTCTTTCGCATGGGCCCCCAGGGCCAGCCTTTTTTCTCAGGCCTGGTCCCATTTTCCTATTTGTCTTCTTCCTCAAGTTGTCTTCTTCATCAAGCGGATGAGCAACACACACGGTGGCTGGTGACGCATCAGAGGACGAGCTACAGACTAAGGCGAGGGTAGACCGGCAGTGAGGGAGACAGGCCTTCAATGCGGAATAGGGGACGCAGGTGGGTGGCTAAACCGACGCCGGTTCAGCAGGCAGAGGAAGGTCGGATGGCGCACCAAAGACCGCCGGCCTAGCCTTCGTCGGCCGGCCCCCAATAGCCTATAAATAGGGCGTTAGGGGAAGGCCAAAAGCACAAACGCGCGAGCTCAGAAACCTTCCCTAGAGAGACTTTAGGGGAAGATTGAAGAGTGAGCAAGAGAGAGATTGGGTTGCGAGCTTAAACGACCTCCCTTCGAGAGACATTGGGGAGGCCGGCGACAGCAAGCGAGTCTTAGAAGGAGAGAGTGTGAGCAAGAAAAGGGAGAAGACATCCAGATCCGCGAGTTACAAGGAGAAAAAGGCTCGAGACTTCGTCAATGACCCACCGGACCATCCACCCGACACCACATCCCCCTGTTGTGGTGAGCTAGGGCTGCCCACCTTTTTTTTTTTTTTTTGTTTATGTTCGTATGTGTTGGGGTCGTCTAGCCGGGACTCGTAGCCACCGGCTTCACACAAGTTCCAGCCCTTGACCGTCCATAGCCTACCTCCCCACCGCTAGTCCCCATGTCGCCTACTCGGGAGCCTTGTCGTGGTCCTAAGTTCAAGCGGCTCCACCTTGTCCTCCTTAACCTTTGCCCACCAATCATTCGATGGAAGTCCCGGGTGAAGGCCGGATCTACGAGTGACCGGCGGTGACGGTGGTGACAGGATCAATTGCCGGGTAGACAGGGGTTAAGGCGGTGCCGACGGAGGCCCGAGCTCAGACCGAGATGGGCTCGGCCACCTCCGCCATGAATCGTCGGATCTTGAAGGCTCCAAAACCGGGTAGGCAAAGGATGAATACGGGTCAAAGTCGAGTGGATCCGGGTCGTCGAACGGGTAGGTTGTTTAGGAACCGGGTCGTGGCTACGGAGTCAAGTCGGATTCGAGTCGTCGTTAGGATAAGGTTCCGCTTGGGCCGAGTTTGTACGCATGGGTCGGGTAGCCTTTGGGCTGGAGTTTTTTTTTTTTAATTTATGAAAATGGGCTAAAATCGGTTTGGGCTTTTACAAAAAAATCCCAAGCCTCGGGTGGATGACTTGGGTTGGACCCAACCCAGGGTCGGACCTGGGTTGTTTTTAATATATACTATTATAATAAAAATAATATTTTAAAATAAAAATAATAAAAAATATGTTATTTTCTAGAAAATAAAAAAATCAAAAAGCCCCATGTTTTCTTAAAAAAAGGTCGAAAAAATCAGAAAAAAAGGACTTATATTTTCAAAAAAAAGAAGATCAAAAATCCAAAAAACGTCTTTATGTTCAAAAAAATAGAAAAAGACCAAAAAATGTTTTTTCTCCACAAATGCATGGAAATCCTCTAAAAAATTTGAAAAGCCTTAGAGTTTAAATAAAATTAGGTATCGGAAAGACATTAGTGATTAACTAGTCTAGTTTCTCTGGTTATGCAGGAGTGAATATTCCTCCTAATATTTTGCTTGAGTTTCTAATCAACCCACTCCAAATTGATCGGTGGTGGCTCCTTTTAAATTTAACTCATAAGTTAAAATATCAAACCATTAAGTCATGAATTTGTGGGCTTGGGAGAGTTCGAGCTGAGCCTAATAGACATAACCAAACCATTAGCCTCCGCGCGCGCACGCTCTAATGCGGGGACGCAAAAAAAAAAAAGGTCGCGACAAAATTTCAAATAAGGGTTTGAAGTATTCTTTTTTTTTTTTCAAATAAGGGTCCGAAATGAACTTTGTTGCAAATAAGGGATTTGAAGTGGTCATATTGTCTCAAATAAAGACTGAAGTAGAACTTTTTTTAAATAAAGACCTAAAATGATCATATCAGTTTCAAAAAAAAGGCCATACCTCTTAGATCGAAGGGCATTTTTGTCGTTTACTTTTAAATTTTTTCTATTTATATCTTTTTCTTTCTTTTTTTTTCTATTTTTTTCTATTTTTTTTCTATTTTTTTTTCTTTTCTCCCTCTTTCCTCCAACGGCCATGGCGGAGGTCACCAGACTTAGGCAAGGGCAGCCCCGCCAACATTAGGCAAGGGCATTCCTCGCCAAATCTGACAAGGGCAGCTAGTGAGGAACGCCATTGCCTAATGGTGATGAGCGACCTCCATTGGCCATTGTTGTCGATGGCCGGGGGAGGAAAGAAAAAAAAAAGAGAAAAAAGAAAAGAAAAGGAAAAGGAAAAAGGAAAAAAAAATCAAACAATTTAAAAAATATAGTTACATTTTCATTGACCAAAATACCCTTTCTTCAATGATCGGAATAGTCACCACTGGCCAAAGGCTCTTTTTGAAATGATTTGGCCACTTTAGTACTTATTTAAGACGATTTGGTCACTTTATGCCCTTATTTGAAATAAGGTCCGCTTCAGGCCCTTATTTGAAAAAAACGATGGTACTTTGAGTCATTATTTGAAATTTTCCCTGAAAAAATAGAAAAATAGGGAATTTTTTTGACGTGAACTTTAATAATGAGTTAGACAAGCATTTATCTTAAAAGGTTAAATTGTTAAGAAATGAGCCCATAATCTATATCAAGCATATTTCTTGGTGCTTCTTTCACTTGTAATGAGCTTACATATGCATTTCCAAAAAATAAAAAATAGTTTAATTAAAAAAAACTATGAAAAAATTTGGTACGACTTTGATAAAATTAAAAGTAAAAATAACCAGTCATACATTGATAGTCAAATCGAACTTCATCTAATATGATATAATCAAATAGACAATTGAGAAACATGATTTGCTAACAAGATTAATGTACAAAATTAGAGGAGAGGTTTCTAACCAAAAAATAAAAAGAGGAGAGGTTAAGTACTGGGAAACCATGTTAAGTAATTCTCATCTAGAGTCTCAAGATTATAAACGCGCAATCTTCGTTGGAAATCCGCCATAATAATGCCTACATATCTCATAATCTTAAGGGTGCTCGTGAAAATAAAACATTTTTTACAGGTGATGTATGTTATATACATACACCGTGTGTGGCTCGAAATTAGTGATAATCCTGCGAAGGGAAAATATCACAAATGGTCCCTATATTATTACTTAATGTGCAATTTGGTCCATGAACTTTCGATCGGCTTAATTTGGTCCCCAAACTATTGATAAATGTCGATTGGGTTTCTGAACTATTGATAAATGTCTGATTTAGTCATTCGTTACTGTTTTTCCTTCTTTTTTTTTTTTTGTTTTTGTTTTTGTTTTTTGCTTCTTCTCTCTTCCCTCCGTCAGATCCGGCGGAGGGAAGCCGGCATCCGGCAAGGGCAGTCCTCGCAGGACACAGGCGAGGGAGCCCCTCGCTTGATGCCGGCAAGGGGCTCCCTAAATAGATCTAGCGAGGAGCACCGGGCATTAAGCGAGGGAGCTCCTCGCTTGACGTTGACGAAGGGCTCCCTTGCTAGATGCGAGGGAGCCCCTCGCCCAACATCGGGGTGCTCCTCGCCGGTGTCGAGCAAGGAGCACCCGGCGAGGGCTGCCCTCGCTGCGTCCAGCAAGGACGGCCCTTGCCCGACACCATTGAGGGCGACCCTCGCCGGATGCCGACTTCCCTCCGCCGAAGCCGATGGAGGGAAGAGAGAAGAAGCAAAAAAAGAAAAAGAAAAAAGTAATGAATGACTAAATTGGACATTTATTAATAGTTCAGGAACCAAATTGTGCCAATCAAAAATTCATGGACCAAATCGAACATTTATCAATAGTTCAGGGACCAAATTGAGCCGATCGAAAGTTCAGGGACCAAATTGCACATTAAGTAGGGACCATTTGTGACATTTTCCCTCCTGCAAAATATGACATTAGTTTAATATTAGGAGCACATTTTATTCACTTCCGACGAAGAAAGCTCATGGTTTCACTAACATATTCATGATGAAAATTCCAAATTTCACTGACAAGTCGTTTTACTGCTTCCATGAGCTAACCCACACGATTAGCTTTTATGTAAATGTATCGAAAATGCATTAGATTTATCTAACATAACTAACTCTCTATATTCAAGATATCTCTGATTTATAGAAGTAAAGTATTCTCCCACACTTTTTGGATTTATAATTAACTTGTAATATATTAGTGGTGACTTCTAATTGAATTGATTTGCATGTTAAATCTATTAAATGAAAACCCAAGAATTACAATTGATATGAGCTTGAAAGAGTCCGTGCCAAGTTTCTGGTTTAGTAATCCTTAGCTTTCTCTTGGTCGCTCACAAATAGGAAGGTCACGATGGCCTCAAATTGTATGCATAGTCCCTATTTTTGAAGGACCAAATTACATTGTTTTGTTGTTTATGTTGTGGAAAATGAGCAATCCAACAATATTAATGAACAGATAATGATATAAATCAGATACCGAGTCTTTGTGACTCAGTTGATATGATCTACTCCATCGGAAGAGAGTAACACGAGATTTTACTATAGAACAAGAAATACGATGTAGACTACAACTACATTTGAATTACTCAAGCACTTTTAGTGTTTCCTAATTGTCAATTACACTCAATAATTTATATGACAATAACTCACGGTCTTTAGTCCTCACAAATATGATTGCTTGTTTTTGTGATAAATAATATCAGAGCCATGCTCAATTGACTTTAAATGAATTGATGGCAACCGGAGGAGGAAAAATGATATCACAAGCATTAATTAATTAATTTTGGAGCCATGCTCAATTCAATAGCGTAGGGTTATCTCACCATCGTCCGATTCAAAAAAGAAACTTTGGAAAGAAAGAAGTTGAAAAGAAATTGGTCGTCGTAGTGCTCCTATACAAAAAGTAGTGTACCTGATTAGACAAACTTAATTATGCAATCTAACATTTATGTATAGAAATCACGATTTCTATTCAAAATGTTGTATACCTAATTAGACATGCTTAATTGTTGGATCTAGCATTAAATCTAGATATAGCGGGTATTGAATGAAGTCAAACTCTATCTTAAAGAAAATCTGGTATGTAAAGCTTAAATTATGTGGCATGCATGATGCACACTTATATTATCCATTCAAATCAAGTGTGGTTAGTTTGAAAATCATATAAAATGAGAATGCATTGACTCTATTTATATCAAGGTTACTTAACATACGCTTTCTTTGTCTAAAAGTAAAATCTTATAGAAAGCATCGTTAAGGGAAAATTTGTGATATTGTCCCCTTTATTAATCATCCAGAAGATGCCAAAAAGTTCAATAGTCTAAAAGGTTGATGTTAAAATTCTAGCTCTAACGGGAAAAAATGTTAATCACAAACTTAGAGCAAGCATAACAATAGCCACATAGAAACAGCAAATGAAAACATTATAGCCATCACTATGCACGCCTCAAGAAAAACCCAAACAAAACTTCATATTTTCCTCTTTGAAATAATTATTGGTGCTGCTTTAAGAAAACATAAATGCACTTAAAACTTAAGATTGTCTCCCTTAATTGGCAGTGGCTCAAAACAGCCTTTCTCTTCCCCTATAAATGCGCTCCAAGGTTCCCATTCAAGAGCAGCACACCGGAAGAGCTCATTTTGCCTTGATACCTTCTCTCTTCCCCTCTTCAGCTTACAATCTCTAATCTGCTGGTATGTTTCCTTATTCCCAGTTTAACTACTTAATAAATCTTCCATTTTCCTCAATCACTTTCCCTATTTCGTTTAAATTGTCAAGATCCAACAATCCACCTTTCGCAGGCACAGATAGTACCTCAAAAGGAGATGTCTTGCGTATTTGTTTTTTCTCTCTTAATTAAAGTAATATATTTCATTCTGTTTTGTGATTCACTGTTTCACTCAATTTCATCATTGAACAGGATTTCATCTCCTACTTGAGTAGATTTCTGATAGAGGTACGGGTACGCACGACATGATTATTTTCGGCCTCTCAGTTACATATGTGAGTTGTCTTTGTTTATATTTTATTTTCTATAATAATTTACTTAATTCTAATGTTCTTTCAAAAACACTTAAAATGTAGAATAAATTAAGATGCTGAGAAATCTAGGATCCTCTCTTTTAAATCTCTCTATAAAACTCACTCGAGTTTCATTTTCTTTGAAACTCTATGTTCTTATGGTGTTGCGTGCATAAGGTACTCTTAAAATTTGAAAACAATGAAGACATTGAGAAATTAGGAGTCATGATGTGACTTTGTTTATCTTGATAGTTGCAAATTGCTTAGAAAATTTTCAATGTAGCTAAATTGTTGATAGAATCTCTCTCTCTCTCTCTCTCTCTCTCTCTCTCTCTCTCTCTCTCTCTCTCTATATATATATATATATATATGTGTGTGTGTGTATGGCAGGTGTGCATGTGCTCTACTAAATTCAACAGACGTTTGGTAGGTCCACTTAAAAAAGACTAGATCTACTCACATGCCTTGACAAACTAATCTGAATTTTTTGGTAAATTCAGACTCACGTGAACTATGCAGATCGCGCGCACAGAGAGATTCTATCAACAACGCTAGATCTACTAAACATGCTTTCACAAACTAATCTGGATTTTTCTGTAAATTCAAACACGCATGAACTTTGTACAGTGCGTGCACAGAGAAAGATCCTATCAACAATTTCATGATTTTCTAATTTTTTAAGTACTTTGTAAGTATTATAGCAAACAAAATTTTTAGGAAACAAATATTTCATTTACTTCATTGTTTTCAAATACTAAGAGTTCCTTATGAAGCATAGTAAGTAAATAGATTTTTTTTTTTTAAAATGAAACTTAAGCAAGTCATATAGAGAGATGGAAAAGGGAGAATCTTAGATTGCTCAGCAACCTCAATGCTTTCATAGTGTTTCATATAGAACATCAAAAGTAAATAAATTATCAGATGAAACACAAATACAGGAACTCATGCATGTAACAAAAGGAAAAAGAAAAAATGTATCATTTATCCCCTGTATATATATGTAAGAAATGTACCCAAGTAGAAGATGAAATCTTAGTTAATGATAAAATTGAGAACGAAATAGTGAATCATAACAAATTAAATTGTCATATTATTTTTATTGAGAAATAAAGAAGAGATTTTCAAGAAATCTCCTTTCGAGGAACTATCGATGCCTTCAAAGGGTAGATTGTTGGATCTTGACAATTTAAAAGAAATAGAGAATTTGTTAACTAACCAAATTGAGGTTTAAAAGGAAACTTAAAATTCTGTGAACCATCATGAGCAGAAATGGTAATTAGTCAATGAGCTGCTCGGAAGAGGATCTTGATTTGTTGTATTGGAGACATTTGAGGCATTCAGGAATATTGGTACGCGTGGTATTAACTTACTTGGACATTTTTTTTGGGAGTATTTGGATAGTTTGACCAGTAACTTTTGTAACGAAGAAATATGTCCGAAATGGACTAAAAAAAGTCGTAAATAACGAAAGGTTAACTCTTGAAAAGCTATCTGCTTATTATTTTTTTCCATGGCACGTTCTAACCAGCTCTTGCTTGGGGTGACAAATTTCACTAAATTATGATTGTCATTAATTAGCATCGAGATAAATAGCTAATTAGTAATTCTTAGACATAAAGGAAACAAATGTCGCGTGATCATCACTAATTTTAAGCCACACCCAGCCTACGAATTTTCATAATTTTATAACATACATTGCCGGTGAAATGTTTTTTGTTTTCAAAAGTAACCTCGAGATTATGACATATGTATGCATTGTTATGGTAGATTTCCAACTAAGTGTGTGCTTTGTGCTCTTGAGATTGCATGTCAGAATAAAATTCTTCCAACAGCGGTGTTGCTTATTGGAATAAAAGGTTACTTAACATGGTTTCGCAGTACTTAACCTTTCCTCTTTCTGTTATTTTGTACGCTAGTCTTGTTAGCATAATCCTATTTCTCAATTTTCCATTTAATTATATCATAAGAAATGAATTTTGATTTGACTTTATATTGACCTGTTATCTTTTTGCTTTTCATTTGATCTAAATCGCACCGATTTTTTTTTTTTTTTTTTACCCCTATTTGATTCTCTTCAGCCTTCCACTTCAACGGAGGAAATTCTAAAATAAAACATTTTTTTTTTCAAGGGAAATTCAAATGTGACCTATTGGAAGACCAAATTGAGTTAGAACCATAATAATATGAATTAGGTAACTAGATATTCAAACAGAACAATAAAACTTGGAGGTTACCTAAATCAGAACTCCGTCTTCAAGCGAGACCGATAGCAAGGTAAATCTCCGGCAGTGGGTAGACGACACCGGAGAGACCGAAATTAGTGAACAAGGCCAGGACTTAACGGCAGCGAGAACCCCCAGCAATCTGCTAAATCTTAACAAGTGATCGTCAATATATAGCGAAAACAAAACCTGCAGGGAGTGTTAATGGCTTGCAGCGAAAGGTGTGGATGCTGTTGTCATCGGGCTGAGGTGCGGCGGTCAGGAAAAGCACAGCGGCTGCGGCTGTTCTGGGTACTGGATTCGTCTGCTAGACAAGGGCCGGCTCACGGTTGGAAACCGCTGGGTGCTGGGGGGTTGAGGGGGCTGAGAGCTTTGCCGAGACTGGGATTGCTCGGCATTGCTGTTGTTCTTGGCAGAAGCTTGCTGGGTCAGAACGCCGGAGCAGACAGAATCGGTGACGCCCAGGCAGCGCTGTGATTATCGCTTGGTGGGCAACACCCAAAACTGGAGCCCTGCCTGGACGATTTCTTTCTTCGTTACATGAGCGTGTGTTTGCGCCTCTATATCGTGTCTAGAGAGAGAGAGTCCCCTTTCGTGCAAATCAATCTTACTTTCATTTTGGCCCCATTGACTTGTTTCACAAGTGGGTAGCATAGGGTTTAGGTCCGATGATAAATGTTCCGACCTGAATTGACCCGTTAATCTATTTATGACTAATTTATTCGTAAGACAAATATATCAAGTCATAGACGTAACTCATATTGTTAAAATACTTATATATCTAATCAAATCTAGGATAAGTTGTTTTTTTTTTTTAATGATTTTTTTTTTTAAAAAAATTATATTGTTAAAATAATTCTATGCAATACAAATTTAATGGATAAATTTTATTTCTAAAGAAAATATTTTCTTTTTTTAAGACAAACTCAATTATGAAATTTGATATTTAAGTCTAGATATTGCGAGTATTGAATGAACTCAAGCTCTTTCTTAAAGAAAATTTGGTATGTAATAGTTAGGACCTGTTTGGAAACCATTTTCTTTTTTTTTCCTTTTGTTCTTTCCTTGTTAGCAATTTATGAAAGATAAATATATCATGGGTGTATTGATTTATGATTTTTAGTTGGCATGAAACTTGGTTTGGAGTAAATGTATTATAATTATATCAATTTGAAATATTTTTGTGGTATTTTCCCTTTATAAAATTTTTCCCTTTATAAACTATCTAGATTATGCCAAAAAAATTAATAGTTTAAAAGGTCGAATTTTCTTTTCTCTTTTTTTTTCCTAGAATTATTAGTTGCATCCAACTTTACTTTAACCGCAATTACCACCACATGAAATTTGTCTCCGCATGTAAGAATTGGTTAAAGCGTGGCATGCAAAGAGACAATAAACAGATAGCTTTCAAAGAGTTGACCTTTCATCACCTTGCATATTTTAATTTTTTGAATCCATTTCTGGCACATATTTTTGTTTCAAATGCTACTTGTCAAACTGCCCAAATATCGGACCCCCCAAAAGAAAAAAAAATTGCCCAAATATCTAAATGCCACGTGTACCAATATTCCTGAATCCCTCAAATGCCTCCAATGCAACAACACATCCTCTTTTGAGCAACTTCATTTATTATTTGTCATTTCTGCTCATGATAGCTCATGATTAAATTTTCCTTTTTGTGACCTCAATTTGAAGAATTCTCTAATTTTCCTCCATTTGAAATGAGTAATTTTTAGGACCAAGACAAGGTGGCGATAATATTTATGGATCTAGTTAAAACAAAAACTAAATTTACAATGCAAAATATTAGAGATTTTATTTTTCAATTGACATGAAAATTATTTTGAAGTAAATATATTATAAGTATACCGGTTTGATGGTTTTTTTGTATTGAATATATTTTAGGATATCTACATAAAGGAAAAACAATTGTCATATTATTACATTGCAAATCTTTATATGTCATTTCAATTATGATTACATTATGAGGGATAATTTTGCAAATTGTTAATTCATCATTGAACTAATACCTCTGCTTGTATTGTTCACGAGATTATCGATGGGGAATGATAGATTATCGTGCCAATGGTAAATTCCCAATGGAGAATACTCATTCAAAGAATTATGGGTAAAACAAAGCAAAATGAACGAATTCTGAAATTGAAAGGTGGGCTGAAAATTACAAGCATATTACACAAAGGATTCGAAGTCGGATGAGAGAAACCGGGCAATGTTTACGAATGATCAGAGTGGCAAGAGGAGCCAACGGGAAGATGATGGAACCCCCAGGTTGCAGTACCTCCAGGTTCAGTCCATATCAAGGTCGAAACTTTTTGCCTTTTTCTTCTGTTTTTGTCTTATTCGGTTCATGGGTTTTGGGTGATCTGTCGGCCCGGCATCGATTATAGGGCTTTTGGGGTTTGATCGTAGCCAGTCATGTTAAACTGACTGTGATTTTGGGACCTTGATTTAGTTATACTTTCAAGCTGCCAAGACGATAGGATCAATATCAATATCTTCTTCAGTTTTTTGTTGCTTGAATTTCAGCAATCTGGCTAGTGCATTCCTGGAGAAGCATATATGAGGACACAAATGAAATAGGTAATAGCTATTACCGTTAACATGCGAGATCACATTTTGAACATTTCTAGTCTTTGTCATGTCCTTGCCAGTAATTGTATACTTCTTGTCAAATATCATAAGTTCCATTCACTTTGCTGCTGTGACAAAATTATTGTACAAGGTACTAGCAAGTAAAACTTTATAGGGTCGCCAATAGGCATGCGGCATTGCTGGTAAATTAATAAGAATATGCCAAAAAAGTTCAATGGTCTTTTATATATCGCATTATAAATTTACTTGTAATATATTTACTCCAAAATGCTATACTTCATACATGAAAATTTACAAGTATATTCGTAAATTTAAGTTTCATTATAATATACTTGTAAATTTTCAAATAAATTAGTTTCCTATCTACTTGTTGGAGTAAATATATTATGAGAATATGCCAAAAAGTTCAATGGTTGTTTTTTGTCCAAAAAGTTCAATGGTTTAAAAGGCTGATTTTTCTTCTATTTTTTGTCCTAGAATTATTAATTGCATCCAATATTACTTTAACCGCCATCACCAGCAAATGAAGTGTATCACCCCATGCAAGAATTGGTTAAAGCGTGGGATGCAAAAAAGACAATAAGTAGATAGCTTTTTAAGAGTTGACCTCTCATTACTTTGTGTATTTGTGTTTCTTGAGTCCATTTCTGACACATATCTTCCTTTAAAATGCTAATTGTCAAATTGCCCAAATAACTTAATGCCACATGTACCGATATTCGATTTCCCTCGAATGCTTCCAATGCCAACAAATCAAGAGACAAATCCTCTTTCGAGAAACTCATTGACTATTTTCCATTTCTGCTCATGATAATTCATAGGATTAAATTTTCCTTTTTGTCACCTCATTTCGGAGACTTCTCTAATTTTCCTCCATTTGAAATGAGTATCTTTGGGACCAAAACAAGGTAACAATATATTTTTGAGTTCAAACTAAAACTAATTTACAATGTTAAATATTAGAGATTTTAACTTTTGGTTGACATGAAAATTAGTTTAAAGTAATTGTATTACAAGTGTATTAGTTTAAAATATTTTTGTGTTATTATCCCTCTTTTAAATTATCTAGAATATGTCAAAAAGTTCAATGGTTTAAAAGGTCGAGATATATATATATATTTTGTCCTATCTATCCGATGCTACTTTAACCGTAATTACCACCGCATGAAATTTGTCACCCATGCAAAACCTGATTAAAGCGAGGCATGCAAAAATACAATAAGCAACAGCTTTTTAAGAGTTGACCTCTTATTACTTTGCATATTTTAGTTTTTTGGACACATATCTTCGTTTCAAAAGCCACTTGTCAAACTGCCCAAATAACTTAATGCCACCTATGTCGATATTCCTTAATCCCTCAAATGCCTCCAATGGCACAAATGAAGGGACAAATCCTCTTTCGAGCAACTCATTTGTTATTTTTCATTTTGCTCATGATAGCTCATAGGATTGAATTTTCCTTTTTGTTAAGTCAATTCGAAGACTTCTCTAATTTTCGTCCTTTGGAAACGAGTATCTTTTGGGACCAAAACAAGGTAACGATAGTATTTTTGTGGATCTAGTTAAAACTAAAACTAAATTTACAAAGTAAATTGTTAGTTTACATTATGGAATTTAGAAATTACCTTATTGTTAGATTTATTTATCGTGGGACGTGACGACAAATTGGATACATTTTAGAGCTTAAGATACTTGCCAAAACTACTTAATTGAGATTGTTATGCATTATAACGAACAAAATCTTAACGAAGTTACCCGTCAAAACGAACAAAATCTTAACGAAGTTACCTGTCAAAACGAATAACATCTAAATAGGAAAAAAATATTAATTGCAAACTTAGAGCAAGCATAACAACAGCCATAGAAAAAGCACATGAAAATATGATAACCATCACTATATGCACGCCTCAAGAAAAATCCAAACAAACCTTCACATTTTCCTCTTTGAAATATTTATTGGTACTTAAAACCTGGGATTGTCTCACTTTATTGGCAGTGGGTCAGAACAGCCTTTGATGCCTTCTCTCTTCCCCTATATATGCCCTCCGAGGGTCGCATTCAAGAGCACAGCAGAATAGCTCATTTTGCCTCGATACCTGCTCTCTTCCCCCCTTCAGCTTGTCATCTCTATCTTCTGGTATGCCTCCTTATTCCTAGTTTATTTACTTAACAAATCTTCCATTTTCCTCAAATCCACTTCCTCTATTTCTTTTAAATTGGCAAGATCCAACCATCCACCATTCGTAGGTACGAATAGTACTTCAAAAGATGTCTTGCAAATATGTTTTTATGATTCATTATTTCTCTCAATTTTATCACCGAATATGATTCTATCTTCTGTTTATGATTCCATGAGTTGTCCATGTTTCTCCCATAGATTCCATCTTCTTTCTCCCAGTTATGTATGTGAGTTGTTCCTGTTTATGTTTTATTTTCTCTTAATTTACTTGATTCTGATATTCTATTAGGAACACTTAAAATGTGGAATGAATTAAGTAATTGAGAAATTTAGGATTCTCCCTTTCACGTCTCTCTATAAAACACAGTTTAAATTTCATTTTCTTTAAAACTCTATTTTCTTACAATGTTTGCCTGAGGAATTTTAAAATTTGAAAACCATGAAAACACCTAGTAATTTGGAGTCATGAAAGTTCATTTACCAGATCTACTAAACTTGCTTCGACAAACAAATCTAGTCTCAATTAACCTTACAGTATCAGAATCTCCTTTTGAAAAAAAAAAAAAAAAAAAAGAAAAAAAAAAGACCAGGAGCATGTCAAGGATTAGTAGATAACACGTGCAAGGTGATGAATATCTGGGACATGATGGCTGAGTCTTGAATGTACGAGGTCTGGCCATTTTTCTTTAAAATCACTCACCATCTATAATGAAAATCACCCCTTGATAACACCCAGATAGAAAACGTCGTCAAACCTCTCCGACGTGTCGTAGTTCTGTTTTCGGAGTAAATAAGGATATGACTGCCTTCGTTGTTTTAATATTTCTCAAGTCTATCCTCGCATGGGTTAATAAATAAAGAATCTTACATTTATAGAAAAAAATGACGATACAATAACCATCTCGAATTACGGGGGAACGCCTCTAACGTTTCTATATGTTTAAACGGATAGGTAAACAAAATATTTAAAAGTCTAGCTCTTGTAACACTTCCCAAAAATCTGCTTAGTTGTTCTCAAGCAAAGCAAGTTCAAATAAATTTATTTTGACGTGCAATAATTATCTTGATAAGATTAAACGGAATTCCAACTATCGCGATTACATTTTTCTTCAATATTTTCCTTACTATTAGATATTTTCACTAATCCTTTTATGTCCTCACTTATTGCCCCATCTTCCCCGTGGGATTCAATGTTTCAAATAGTTACATCAAGTGACTTACAGTCAATTTTCACAAACATAAGCACTCAATG
The DNA here is from genome assembly GCA_017140325.1 of Eucalyptus leucophloia subsp. euroa. Lineage (NCBI taxonomy): Eukaryota > Viridiplantae > Streptophyta > Magnoliopsida > Myrtales > Myrtaceae > Eucalyptus > Eucalyptus leucophloia. Next base: position 11,056,500 of record CM029473.1, on the reverse strand, counting down.
TCCTCGGTATTTTTTTATCATATCAATAGGTGATTATGTACTTCTTTCCTTTAAAAAAAAAAAACTAAGAAAGCGCCTCTTTTCTTCTTTTCGACGATTTGTGAATTGGACTTTTATTTAACTTGATTTTTCTTGAATTTTGTTCAGGAAGATATGGAAGATCGTTCTTCAGATGGAAATGCCCATCCATTTCATATGGCACCACCAAATCCAGGTCAATTTATTCTGGTCACGTCTCCAAACCTCGAGCTTCAAGAAGGAAACTATCTCGGCAACAATGAAGAACCATCATCATTGGACTGCTTCCCTTCGCCAACTGTATGACAATAATTTGATAAATTTCCAAAATGATGCACCCTAATTATCGTCTTTTCTATTCCGCATTAACTATAGATAAACATACATTAGGACATAAATTTATATATATAATTGTTTACATCTCTTCATCGTGATCAGTTGGAATTAGTAACTCGAGAACCAGATCAGCCTTTTTGCCAAGCGGAGATGATGTCGACGCGACCCACTCAACCGGCAACTAGGTTTGTGGACATGAGCTTTCTCATTTACATATTAAACTTCTAAAAAGATATTTAATATTACGATATGTCAACTATGCCATAGCTTATCCTGAGGATTTTCTCAAATTTTTGATGCATGAAAACCCAGTTTTCACCAAAGAGGTTTGTTAGATGGCGGCAACACGAGCGGCGAGCAAGCATGGAATATTGGAGGGAACCATTCCGACCAGAGTTGGCCAATTCCTTGGCCTCAAACGCCATTCCCTTACAGTGAAGTAAGTATATTCATGACTTCAACCCTCGTGATAAGTCTCATGAAGCTCGATATAACAATGCCATTGGAATATAATGGTGCTAATACCGTGTGAATGTGAATACTTGTTGCTCTTAACTAGATGGGACTTGGAGTGGGGCATCAGGCGCCTCATTTAACCCACCAACAAGAGGAAAATCAGGTCATCTGCAACCAAACTAATCCTTATGAAGCCTCTTCAGGGTACATAATCGAGCTCTTCTCCATTGTTTTATACTCATGGCACATGTTTTAACTGACTTTAAAGCCTATAAGAAAAAATCAATTGCACCAAATGCAAAGAAAAAATATGTGTGTTCATGAATTCTGTTGAAAATTCTGGACCCATCGATTTATAAGTGAAGCTCCCAGCATCCCAAATGTACTGAATGGTCAGTATTCCAAGGCGCCAATTTGGTATTCATTTCAACATTTTATTTATATATATCTATCATTAGTGTATTTATATTTATGTAATGTGAAGATACTATTGAGAGTAAGTATATTGCAATTTGTAGAATCATGGAGTTTGTTTAATGTCATATTGTTTTATGCTTGTCACGAATTACTCAAATTCAGGTCCCACCAATTCATCGATGAATTAGCAATGATCCCTTTTGTTCTTGATGCTCAGTATTCTAGTTCGGGGACACCTCAACAAGCTTTGCCTATTGGTATATACTGAGCTTTTCTTTTCCTCATCTCCATCATGAGAACCGTGTAAAATCAGAAACATAACCCACGAATTATATCAGGCCTTATGGTATGTCTCAGCAACAGATCAATGAAGTGCTTGCTGATGCATCTAATGCACGTATACATGCAGCTGGAGACATATCCATGTTATCACCTGAGACCTCTATCCCATATCGGTATTTGTTCTTTCCCTAGCAGTCTTGCTTGAGCTTTTCTCAATGTTTCAGTGATGTCTCCGGGTGGAGATACTTATTAAGCATATTTACTCCTAGAATAAGAGTTATCTCTTGTTGTCAATAGTTTTTGCCTTGCTGTTAGAATTGAATCTCCTACCGTGTACCTACACTGTCTTAGTACTTAAAAAAAAAAAAAAAAATAACTAACTTGTCATTTGATATTCCTTTCTAAACACAAGAAATATATAATGCCAAATATCACAATTAATCAAACTTATTACTTTGTTAAGGAGGTTAATGTTGCACCGTTGACTTAATCCTGTTGTTGTTTCCTTATCTACATTGGAGTTTTTTTTTGTTTCCATGTGAGGAAGAACTTGAAAACCCTAGATGAAATGGAAAGGCTGTAAGGGAATATTCTGTCTACCACTAGAAGCACCTACACTGTGCAAAATAAAGCACTCCCAGATCGTTCAACTTGTGATGCCCTTAGTCTTCTAATTTTGTTAGTGATAGTATCAGATTTGTTTGTATTGTATAAACAGGAAAAGTCTCTATCGAGCACAACATGTGCAACCAAATCAGCTTCCAATCCTTGATGCAGATCTACAAAGTCATGATTCTACAATGCCTGAAATTTCGATGATGATTGGGTCAGACTTCGTTTATCTTTGCAGTTCATGATTCTATAATGCCGTGATTTATTTTTTAACCTTTTGAGCAATTATAACTTCATGAAGTAAAAATAGTTCGAATATATTAGGCTTTGTAGCTGTGATTTTGATGAAGTTTGCACTTTCTGCAATAGCAAAGCATGAAAATGTTCCTTAAAAAACATTGGTTAACAATAATGTTGGTAGTTTTCGTTTGTGTAATACTGTGTGATAAATGTCCTCAAAATATGTTGCCGAACCCAATAGTAAAGATTGTTTAGGTTATCCTGCTTAGTTCTAGTTGATTCAAACTTCTAATGATCATCCTCCCTTTTTGACTGTTTATGTTTTTGTTCCTTCCTTTATATGCACAAGTAATAGCAAGAATCAAAGCATGACAAATGTCATATGCTATATGCTTTCGTTGATCATGTTTGTCGCCATAGTTATTTCAATGATATATACCCTTTATCATCGTTGTTAATCCTCTTTTGCTCTTTGAATCTAGGCCTCAATATTCACCATCTTATGAACAAGTTAATCAAGCACCATTTGTGCAAAGTTTCGTTAATGATGCTGACAATGGCATAATGTTCTCGCATCCTGCATCATCCTTACCTCAAAGGTATCTAAGCTTAGTTCATTCTTCATTACTGTTCGGGAACCATCTCTAGGTCTCGTTCAATTTTCCATCAACTGCATTCTTCATTGTGTATCATTCTACATTATGGAGTTATTTCAAGGTTCTGAATATGGAGTTCTTTCATGGTTCTGTATTGACTTACTTATTGGGTTTCCTTTACTAGTCCACTTGGATTTTCTAATGAAGCTCCTCAAGTTATCCCAAATCTGAACCCAGGGCAAAGCCAATTTATGAACCCAGAAATGGTAAAACTACAATTTTTTTTTTTAAAGTCCAGAATACGAATTCATTTTGATTTTGATGTTCGAAATACATCAGTCAAAAACATCATCTTCAATAATGTCCTATAGGATGGTGGAAATGACTATATTGGTAATCAATATCATTTGAGAACAATGAACACGTACAGTAAGGTACTTATAGTTTGTGATTAATCTAACAAATAAATTGAAATATTGTGGTTCATTATTACATTTTTTTTTATTGGCTAATAATGTGAGCCCTCTCGGATGAAAACTTTAGCAAGAAAGTAGACAGTGATCTCGAATTTTGATGGTATTTATGAGAAACGACATTCGTCATCCTCATCTGCTAAACATTTTCGGGTCAACTTTCTTATAAATAGTAGTTTTATTAGTCTGTACTGAATTATGATTTTGATTTATTTCATGCCCAAATGTGGTTAGGATCTTAACTAAGATATTTTCTCGTATGTGGATCATGTAGATGGATGGAATCACTGAGGAACAGATGGATGGAATCACTGAGGAACAAAGTCAACCTGGGGCGAATTTTGGACCGGCTAATACTAGTTTTCAACCTCAAAGGTATGTGTTAAGTACACACTGAACAACCGTTTCGATATATTGCAGCATTTTGATTCAGACAATTTCTGCCTATTTTATGTTAACTTTCCCTCTCGTTTTTTATGGTGTCCCAATAATAACAGCTCTGGGGGGATTATGAACAGTGTCTATGATCCGATGTACGAAACTCTTGGTTTACCGATCGACCCCCATCTGAGGATGTTCTTAGCGAGTCAACGTGGTGAGTGCTCGGAAATTATTGCTTTAATAAGCATTTTACTTATTCGAAATCGCACGGACCTTATGATAATACTATATGCCATTTTAGTCTGTTGCTATATGATGAGCAAATCACATTGTTATTAGGAGCTCACTTTATATCTTGGACTCAAAAAATTATGTTAATAAGAATATGGCGATGATGACTTGGGGCATATCACACTTCCATATTATGCGCATTTTGCACGCTTTTGGCTCATTACGCGATACGGGCATTGTCAGGTCCATCGAGATCCAGACAAAATGCAAGGAGGCAATCCAATAGTGGGCCGCAACCAAGGAGGCTCCCGGAAAATTGATCGGGAAGAAAGATCTGTAGCGGCCTCTTTCCATGGATGTTCTTGCGAGTTCTCGTAGGAGTGAGAGTCACGGTTCTGCTGGGGACCTGGGTTTTCTTTTATTTTAAGTTTCAAACTTTGAAATGTAGCTTCAAAGTTTGCCTTCTCATCTTTGTTACTTTGAACCTAGGTTAATTAGGCATGAAGCTTCGACAACCTTTCTATTTATATGTGGATCTATTTGCTTATATTCTCTGCAGTCGCATGAGTTGTATTTGCATCTGGGCTCAACGTGAGCTATAGAACTACATGCTTCTCATCAGAGTTGGGCCATTTCGTGAAGTTTTTCTTCATTAATTAATATTATTTTAGGTAAATCGTGCGGTTGTTCATCCTCAGATTAAGCAAATATCGGTGGAGGTGGCGACAAGCGATAGTTGCAATTGAGTGTGGCAACATATGTAGGGTAATATACAGGTGATTGGTTCTAACTTCCAGGGTATAGGTTTCCATCTTGGAATCGGAAATTGGACCGGAAGGGTTGATTCCCCGTTTGTGAAACCGGGAACTAGCCCACCTGGTCCAAGAACCAGCATGATCGTTCCTTTCTTTTCTTTTTTTCCTTTTTCCTTATTCCTTAGCAGGGAATGGAACACTAAAATCAGAAAGGAGATTGGAAAGAGAGAGAGAGAGAGAGAGAGAGAGAGAGAGAGAGAGAGAGAGAGAGAGAGAGAGAGAGAAGCAATGACAAAGGCAGCATCAACGTTAGTAGGGGGTGAGAGCAGCAACAATAGAGGAATAGAGGTAGAGGTGGAGCGAGGGGAGGGGAGGGAGAAGAGTTAACGTTGGACCTTCCCAAAGGTGAATTACCTAAAGAAGACTAATGGATTACTAAGTTTAAAAACTTAGCACAGACTTTCCCATTTAAACATGCAATTATACTCAATTTGGAGCCGCCACTAACCAATTAGGGTTGATTAGGTACCCAAGTAAAGTTGGGAGAATACTTTACTTTTGTGAACCAGAAATTTAACAGGTCCGGGGACATGGTTACACTAGATTAATCTAACACCATTTCAGTACCGTTTCATTTTAATTTCAAAATATTCTGCAAGCAGTCTTGATTAATTTTAACCTAAGCTACTAACATGCAAATGGTGGTCATGCGGGCGCACAATCAATAAAATAACATTCAATAAACTGAAGCGATAGATTGTCACGCACCGAACCTCGAGCGCACCAACATCCCACCATGGTCATGCAAATGCGACATTCCCAGGTAGTGTTGCCAATCCCATTAAATTATTATTGTACAAGCGGAACGTATTATAAAACTCCTGACAATGAAATACGGGATAGACAAGCAGGAAGCAAAACCACAACATAACACTTTCATAATTCAACAGAATTACAAACAGAGGTCTACGGCCAAAAGTCTACAAAAGATCGGCTCTTAAGAAGGAATTGTCCTACGACCTACAAGTCGGACACGTTCTCCAATTCTGATGACTTCACCTCTGCAACTTCTCAAGGCCAACCAAAGTTATTTGCCCGCTTCGTCCACCAGGGACCTGAAATTTTAATCCCCAAACTGGGATGAGACAATGTCTCAGCAAGTTCAACCCCTAAACTTCTATTAGAAAGAAAATACGCCCGGGTGGCCTAGCCACATCACACGAAGACTTACCTCGCATTAGTCTTCATCGCGCAGTTAGCACAATTTATATAATTCAACCACGTGCAATTATGATAACCAAACAACCATGGCACACTCACAATATCAGAACAATTCAACCACTTGGATCGTCTCAGCGATCAATCGACTCGGCCGATTACATGTCATTCTAACAAATCAATCACTGCCTCCAATCACGACCCTACAAGAAGGTTTGACAACCAATGGCAATCACGGCCCCACTCGGCACGACCTTTAATTAGGTGGTCCATTACGGCCTCACTGGGCACGACCTCTCATAGGTGGTCCATCACGGCCTCACTAGGCACGACCTCTCATAGGTGGTTCATCACGGCCCTATTAGGCATGACCTTTCATAGGTGGTCTATCACAGCCCTATTAAGCACGACCTCTCATAGGTGGTCCATCACGGCCTCACTGGGCACGACCTTTAATAGGTGGTCAATCATGGCCCTATTAGGCATGACCTCTAATAGGTGGTTAATCAAGGCCAATCTCCCATCAATTCCGACATTTGGGACTTTATCAAAAGAATCCCTATTATCACAATCACACTCAATTTGCTACAATCAATCATCAAATTCAAATTCTAAATATACAGCAGCGATCGGCACGAAATCCTGAGAGTATAAGGTCTCGACGAAATTTTCAAATTTTAATAAATAATTAAATTTATTCCGAAAATTAATTAAATAATAATATCCATATTTTTCGCAATCCACACTCAATTTATAATATCCAACCATCAATTTCAAAATCTGAATACATAGTAGCGATCGGCACGAAATTTTGAGCAACTGGGGTCAAAAATAATTTTTCCGTTTTTTTAAATAAATAATAATATTTTAATAATTTCGGAATATAATATAATATTATAATTTCCAGAATTTCGAAACAATTAAATAATTCAAAACTAAAACCCTATTATGTCCCATCAAGGTTTATTATTAAATAAACTATCTTAGCCTTTAATTAAACGCACTTTAAATTAAACAAACCTTTTAATCCAAATCACAATTAAATAAACTAAAATATCCACCTAAACTTGCTTAACTTAGACTAAGCACACTTAGGGCATAATTAACAGTCTAATCAAGATTTAGTGAGCTAAACTCACCGGATTAGCGAGCCGAGTGGACCAAAACGATAGGGACGCCGAGGGGAACGACTTTTCTCAAGGCGGGTCGAGCATTCGGGCTTGGGAAGGCAGCTGAAACGGGCCAAACATGGGCTGCCATACCCATTTCTGCAACCTTCTGCTCGCTGCTGGTTGGGGCGGATCTGGCGCTGGTTTGGGTCGGAAAGGGCGGAGGAGGACCGGCGGCAGCTTGGGGCAGTGGCTCACGGTGGCCCGCAGATCCCCGGCGGCAGTTGGTGGCTCGAGATGATGAACAATGGCTGTTGGCGTGCAAACGAAGTAGAGACGGGAGGGCGGAGCGGCTCGCGTGCGGATGGGCGGCAACGGTGAATGGCGTGCGGTGGCGAGGAGTTGGCGGTCGAGCGGCGAACGGCGGTCCGGTTGGGTTATAGCCGGCCTCGACGTGGTCAGATCTGCTGGTGCATTCGGACCTAGAGAAGAAAAAGAACCAGACGCTAGCAGGAGGGAGAGAGAGGCGAAGGTGTTCGCGGGGCTGCGACGGCGAGCATGAATGACAGACAGCGGTGAGTGGGTAGAGGGGCGGCCAGTCGAGCGTCGCACGAAGGGGCCGGACGAGCTGGTTCCGTCCAAGCTTTCCTTCCCCCTTTCTCTCTCTTCCCAAGCTTGAAGATGAAGTGTGATTGCTGGAAGTGATGGGCCCCTTTTTTAAGATTAAATCTACACCTTACACTTGTCAATTTCTTCTTAACTTTGGCCCGACCACCATGACCTAGGGTGATGTCATCTTCCACTAATTTCAAATCCTCCACAACTATCTTCAATAGGTCCAATTTATTTTTCCGTCGAGGCATGAAATCTTGTACAACAAATTCTTCAACTCCACTTGATTTTCTTCCAATTGAATCAAATTAAAGCCCATTAAATTAATTCAATGTCACCACACTTCAATTCACATCTTCACTTGTCTATATAATCAACTTAAGTCCCAAAAGCGCGACCAAAAGCAGCCTACTAATTTCTCGAGCTAAAATAGCCATTCTCGGATTTAATTTGCCAAAGAACTCTGATTGCATGAAAAATCTTCCAAAGATGAGTTAATATTCATAAAATGATTTGTGACACACTAGACTTCCAATTTCTGAATTCGATCTCAATTTCACAGTTAATTTCACTTTGGCACGATACTAGTACGGCCCAACCTACCGGGTAGCTTTTAGAAATTTTCATGCATTTGACCTGTGGTTGATCATCTCAAGCCACAATGTACATCTTTGAAACATTGGCGACTTTCGGTTGTCGGGGTAATCTCAAGGTTTCAAATACGAACACAGGGTACCCAATCGATAGAAAAGTCGGTCCAGTGTCGATCGACAAGAATTGTGCGATCTGGTGGAATCACCCACACCTGATCACATGACTCTGTCGAGTCGACCTATCTCTAATCTCTAATCGATTTTTAATTGTGCCGTAATGACCCTTGCGGATTAGCTCGGTCGAAAGGTTGCTTCCTGGTCAAATTCTCGAGTCTGATGCATTAGAATTTATTAACGACTTCACCCGACAGACTAGTTTTCACATGAGTGGCCGACTCAAAGAAAAGAACTATATGCGTGCCAACGAAATGCCCGTCTCAAATTATTGAAAATAGAATTGGAAAATCGGGATGTCACATAAATTGCAAGAAATTATAACTAACATTAAGTAGAATAAACTACAACTTTATTAAGGTTTACTCTCTAAAAAACTTGCAAAAATGCTGATTAAAAATGCATGCCCTAAACATGATTTCTAAATGACATGACACCTTTTTATTTTTTTATTTTTTAAATGTTAATTATATACAATCTTAATCTAAATTTAATATGCATGATTTTTACTTTAATGACATGTGAGATGCAATTTCTAATACATAACTTGAACCATCACAACATGTGTGCAATCCAATGAGTTTAATCCCATTTTTAAATGCGAGGTCATGCAATAAAGAATGTAATGTAAATGCAATGATTTGGTCAAGAACATAAATCTCAATGTGTCTATGCCCAATTTAAAATGAAATGCAAATGCAAAGAAGAATATGTACTTGTCGTACTTATCTGGAGATTCAGAAAAGTATAATTGGGTGCGAAATGATTCGTATGACTTGACAGACATTTGGAACTCTCTTTAGATAATTGAAAGGCTCAAAGATTTTTGTTGAAACAAAGTCTTCAGGGATCTGGAACTCTCATCAGATTTTGAAAGAAACCAAGCACCTGGAAGTTACATCAAGTACTTGAAGTTTCAAAAATCTGATTTTCATGTTAGACATTTGAAAACATTTACTAAACATTCGGAAATCACATCAGATGTTTGAAAAGATAAACATTTAGAAGTCACATCAAGTGTTTAAAGGTTCAAATATCTAAAATTCACATTAGACATTTGAAAACATTTTATAAATGGATAATTGGAATTCTCATCGAGTATTCGATGATTCAAAAGTATTTAGACAAACTTAGGGCTTCAAAGACGAGTCCTTGGTCTTCGAGAAAAAAATTCATACTTTAAGACTCAATGAAGGTCCATGCATAATTGTTTTATTAAATTTCCATTGAAAAAAGTATCATTAAGACAATTTTCACTTATAGCGTGAATTTCTTGAACATGCTAGATGAGACACTTTCAATGTGAAAAGGCTTTTCACTCACTCTCATTTAGGAGGGGTTATTTGTCCTGACCATTGATGCAGGAATATATCACTCAATCTTATCATCATCTTGTTGACAAGAGTTCGAGTTTTCTTGCAAGTGGTACAATCTACCAATCTGAGGGGTCTTTATCGGAATCGTGATGTAAACTTGGTCAACGGCTTAGCAAAGGAAAATTTGACAGCTCAAAAAGCAATATTTTACGACCATCATCTCTGGGTTTACAAGTCAAGGACCCTATGAAATAAGATAAAAAAATCTTGCTCGCACTTCTTCAAGTGAATCTTATAAACATATGAATTCCTACATTAATTCAAGTGCTTTGATATGAAGAGACTTTGCAAGGGATGTAACGTAGGCTAGGTTGGGCTCAGAAACGAAAGGATTCATCAGGCTCAAAGATGTGTATAGATGGGGCGAGAGTTGGTGATCATTTAGGCCTTGTCATTGGTCTTTTTCTTCGCCATGGATTGTCTTGCTGACAAATTCCCTCATTGGCTTTGAGAGTTCACCACTTGATGCCAATGATTATTCTATTGGGGATCTTTTCGCAACATTTTTTCAAGGTTCTTTTCTTTGATGATAGGCATCAGCCTTGTTTTTACTAGGCACACTGCTTTTTCATACCCTCAATTCATCAGTCATTTCTCTCTCTCTCTCTCTCTCTCTCTCTCTCTCTCTCTCTCTCTTAGAAATTTTGTGCTTGGAGGTCTTTATCTTCAATTGGCACTCTAGATTAGTTGCTCAAACGGTCAGCTTGCCCTAATGCGGGGTATGATCACTAATTGGGTTCATATGAAATGAAATTGCGAGCTCAAGTGGGCTACACAATGGATATAAGTATGTAAGATAGCGAAAGAAATGCTCTTCGTCATCCCAAGGTACTTAAATTTTGTATGGATTCATTTGAAATAATAACACATGAAGATTGATACAAATGAGAGCAAGAAAATTTCTATCCATTTCCCTCATCTCTAAGTCGACTTACCTCCATTTGCCCTAATGTGGGGTGGTCCTTGATAGGGGTAATATGAAAGAAATTCTTCAAGTATTTAGGCTAAAAAAGGGTTAAACAAAGGTTCACTTGTAGAGAAATGAGTTGCCTTTCCTCATTTTGGTTGTTGTCCTTTTTGCGAGAAAACTCTTCACCTTGCGGACACGAAATTTTTCCATACTCACCTCACAATGTATAGACAAGGGATTGTGTATAGAATAAGGCTTGCCTTTCACGCCTCATTTAGCATGTTCAAGTAACTCGACATCCTTCACTGAATTATCAATTTTGATAAATTTCAAGTGGAATTGGTGAATTGCACAATATCATGTGAAAGCATTTCGTAATGATAAAAAGGCCATGCTCTACTCTTGCATATCAGATCATAAAGTCAAAGCTATTAGGCATCCGTGTCTTGCCCCCTCTTTGTAAGGGAGTTGATAGAGGTTCCTTACAAAGATAAAGGACACTGTCATTCACATCCATTCTTTGCCCCTGGAAAAATAAAACATGCATCATTATACACTAGAGATATGGTCAACTTTGAGTGAGGGAAAGGCTTTTACGAGCCCCTTTTATTCATGGATGGTATTTCTTTACAGCATTAGAATTTACATGATTCATGAATTCCCATCCATCCATTTCTGCTAAGATTAAAGCACCTCCAGGAAGTACTTTCTTTACGATGTATGGCCCATTGTAATTTTGGAGTGAACTTGCCACGAGGATCAAGGTTAATTGGTAGCATCTTGTGTAGCACCAAGTCATGAACCTTGAAATGTCTTGGGCAAACCTTCCGATTGAAAGACTTGGCCACCTATTGCTGATAACATTGACCATGACATAAGGGCTTCAATTGTTTTTCATCAATCATATTAAGCTAGTCATACCTCTGTTGTGCCCATTCAGCTTCTGTAAGCTTAGATTGAGATAATACTCTTACAGAAGAGATTTCTACTTCAACTGGCAAGACTCTCTTCCAAGCCGTACACCAAAGAAAAAGGAGTTGCCCTAGTAGAGGTGCGGATTGAAGCCCTATACTCCATCAGAGCATAAGGAAGCCTTTCGTGCCAGTCATGATAATTATCAGCTGTCTTTGCCAGAATTTTCTTGATGTTCTTATTCGCTACTTCAACAATGCCATTCATTTGGGGGCGATAAGGCGATGAATTCAAATGACGAATTTTAAACTCATTAGACAGATCATTGACAAACTTGTTGTTTAGGTTCGTCTCGTTGTTTGTGATGATAGCCTTAGGCACGCCATAACGGGCAATAATATCACGTCGCACAAACTTCACAACATTCTTTGCAATAACAATTGCATAGGATGCTGCCTCTATCCATTTTGTGATATAATCAATGGCGACAAGGATGGAATGATGACCATTTGAGGCTTTTGGGTTAATTCGGCTGATTACATTGATGCCCCACATTGAAAAAGGCCATGGTTCTGACAATTGATGTAGCTCATTTGGAGGGACATTTATCTTGTTCCATAAATCTGGCAATGGTGGCAACTCTGGACATGTTGAATCAATCACTCTCCAAGGTCAGCCAGAAGTAACCTAGCCTCGTAATTTTCTTTGCTAACATGTGGCCGCTCATGTGAGGACCTCACGCTCCTTCATGTATTTCTTCCATCAATTGAGTGGCTTCCCTAGCATTAATGCATCTAAGTAGGACAGAGTCAAATGACCGTTTGTATTATTTATCTCCACTAATAAAGAACTTGGAGGCAAGTTTCATAAGATGCTTTTGGTCAACTGGATTGCTACCTTCTAGGAACTCTCGCCTTTGAATATAGGTCATGATGTCATGGTACCATGGTTTTCCATCTAGTTCTTCTGTCACTACCATGCAGTAGGCTGGCTTCGCAAGCACTTCAATCTTTAAAATGTCAATTTCTAACCCTTCCGTAACTTTGAGCATAGACAACAAAGTTGCAAGTGTATCTGCAAATTGATTGTGAGATCTTGACAAGCACTCGAATGATATTTCGTCAAACTTCTTTATAAGGTCTTCTAGGTAATCATGGTAAGGACTAGTTTGGCATCTCTAGTCCTCCATTTTCCAACAGTCTGGAGGATAATAAGTGCGGAGTCACTGAATACCTTCAACTTGCTAACTTCCATTTCAATGGCCACCTGAAGGCCAAGAATGCACGCTTTATATTTTGCTATATTGTTGGTGCAAGGAAATACTAACTTTGTAGCTATAGGATAGTGTTGACCATTCGAAGAAATTAGAACTGCTCCAGCACCAAACCCGGATAGGTTGACTGTGCTGTCGAAGAACATGGTCCACGACTCATTTTCCATTGTCAAAATGTGATCATCGAGGGAATCATATTTGTCTTCATCTTGCATCCTCATAATGTTGTTTGCTAACATGTCTGCAATTACTCGACCTTTAATTGATTTTTGTGGTACACTTTGCACGTCAAACTCGGAAATCAGGATTTGCCATTTCGCTAATTTCCCCACCAAAGCTAGTTGTTCGAACAAGTACTTGATGGGGTCATTCTCACAGACTAAAAATGTCTAGTAATGCCAGGTGTATTGTTGCAGCCTGTGTAAAACCCATACTAAAGCAGCACACATTTGTCACAACCTACCCCTCAGGGGAAGAAATAGGTTTAAGGGTATTGCCTAAAGGACGGACTTAAGGCCTATGATTAGGCACGGGCTCTCCCAAGCTCATACCTCGCGTGATGTTGGGGTATTCTTAAGAATTTTGCAAAAAGGAGTCGCCACTAGCCTATTGGGGTCGGCTAGAAACCAAGTGAGGTGTGGAAGTGTGCCTCACTTCCTATGCAAACAGAGAATCTAGGGTCAGTGACTTGATTTTCGATACCTAATCGTGTTCATTTTAAAAGAAAATATTTTTATCATGCAATTTAGATTGATTTTTACCTATTCACTAACATGTAAGGTGATTATGCGGGTGCACAATCATTAAAATAATCATCATAGTTATCAAGATCCTAATTGTAGTAAAATTGAACAAGTGCAATTAAACATAATTAACTATGCAAATTAAACACGCAATATAATCAATATGCAAGCAAATAAAGGCCTAATTATACTAAGAAGGAAAAACATGGCAATTTCTAACCAAACCCTACATTTTTTAATTTTCAAAATTTTTTTATTATATATATTTAATTTTTTAAAAATATTATTTTAAAATTATAATATTGATATATTTAAAATGACTCAGGTTGGGTCCGACCCGATCTGTTGAAAAAGGCTCGAGCACGGATGAGCGTGGCATGCGACCCAAACCGCAGAAACCAACCATTTGGGCCCGATGTACAGCCCAGTTGGTCTAATTTTTTTAAAATAAAGCCCACATGCAAAAACAACCCAAATCTAGCCTGAATTGTTCAAAACCCTACCTGGTTCGCGACTGCGCCCGACCCGCTTTGAAGACCAAACCTTACCCGGTTTGGAGGCTTTGCTCGACCCGGTTTTGACTCGGTTTTGCTCTTCTCTCCCTTGCTCCTTCGCGGTGTTGACGAGGGATGGTCGGGACGTCACCGAGTGGACAGTGGTGATGACAGCAATGAAGGGCTTGACGGCGGCGGCAGCGACGATAGACTTGACAGCGGCGGCGGCGATGACGGGCTTGACAACGACAACGGAGACGACGTTGACTCAACGACGATTGGGACGTAGCGGGTGACGGTTATAAGGACCCGGGCTCCCATGTGTTGTCTGGGGTAGAGGGGTGGACGCACCGCCATCCCTCCCTTAAGGCTTTATTTTCAGCGCGTTGGAGAAAACTTCATTGAGTGTTTTGAAGTTGACAAAATGTTTGCATCAGTCTAGTCTGAAGACTTGTAGACTCTTTCATCAAAGTCTGAAGACCGCCGGACTACCAGACTCAAGATTCAAAGTCATCCTCATTGAAAGTTTCCAGACCGTCGAAGATGACTTATCCAGAATTGAGTATTTCGTTAAGGATTTGATTCTATCAACAGAAGAAGATCTCTCGGCTGGATATAGCAACTTGGAATCTATTATTCGTTTTGATTTCAATTTGGGTAATTTAGATTCGTTGATTGACGAAGCATACTTTGAAGGTTCTACTTATGGAAACCTAGATCCTGATTGTGTGGGTGAGCAGGATTTGTGGGCTATCGTCATATTCTTTTAATAACTCGGAATCTCCTTAATTGATTCTGTGCTAATGGGTGTGATGGCATGAAGGAGTATATAAGGAAGACGTTCCAGTTATTCGAGTGTGTGCGTGATAGAGAAATTCCAAAGCCTAAAGCTCCTTGTTCTTTGTCAATTTGATTGTTGAGCGTGAACTGGTACTCAAAAGAGAGTTTATACTTCTGTGAGACCTTGAGGAAGTATAGTAGAGTTTCTACACTGTGGAATCAAGGAAAAACTATACTGTAACAACTCTTTTGATTCTTAGTGAAATCTAGCCAGTGGGCTGTTAGTGCGGAAGAGTGGACGTAGGCTTGGATTAAGCCGAACCACTATAAATCTTGTGTTCTTATTCTCTTCCCTAATCTGTTTTACTTTGATCGTAACTCTATTTGATTATTAGAGTCTAATTTCTTTTTCTCAATCTATTGTTAAGTAGCGTTGATACTTTACTCTGCAAAATTTGTTTTCGCATCTATTCACCCCCTCTAGGTGCTCATACTAGCTTTCACATAGCGCAGTGGAAGCGTACGTGAAACATGTTACATAGGTTAGAGAACCCAAGCCTTATAAACTAGCTTAGGACTCCCCCCTAAGCGATGTGGGATAGGAGACGTGCCCCCTCCCTGCGCACATCTGGGGATCGAGGCGCGGACACACTGCCATCCCTCTTCCTCGTGCACCGCCGCCTGGGCTATCACATTCTCCCCCCTTTGGGAGCACAACGCCCTCATTGTGGCTCCACACGTGGTCGGGAGTCGGCTCTGATACCATTTGTAAGGACCTGGGCCTCCCACTGTGTAATATTGTCCTATTTGAGCTTTCGGCCCTCACGACTTTAAAACACGTTGTATGGGGTAGAGGTGCGGACGCACCACCATCCCTCCCCTAAGGCTTTATTTTTAGCGTAGTGGAAGCGTACGTGAAACATGTTACACAGGTTAGAGAACCCAAGCCTTATAAACTAGCCCATGCCTCCCTCCCCTAAATGATGTGGGACGGGAGAATGCGCCCCCTCCCCGCGCACATCCGGGGATTGAGGCGCGGAAGCACTGCCATCCCTCCTCCTTGCGCACCGCCGCTTGGGCCGTCACACTCTCCCCCCTTGGGAGCACAGCTCCCTCACTATGGCCCCACACACAGTTGGGAGTCGGCTCTGATATCATTTGCAAGGACCCGGGCCTCCCATTGTGTAATATTGTTCGCTTTGGGCCTTCGGCCCTCACGACTTTAAAACACGTTGTCTGGGGTAAAAGTGCGAATGCACCGCCATCCCTCATCCCAGCCCAATATTGTCCTTTTTTTAGGCGCGGATGCATCGCCATCCCTCTTCTCCACGCACTGCCGCTTGGGTCGTCACACGGGCGGTGAATCAGCGATGGTGGGGACGCGGTGGGTGATAGCATGGTGGTGACGGCTTGGTGCAGCGATGGCGTTGGGATCCCACGATGGCTCGGGGCTGGCGCTGCAGCAGGGCTGGCTTGGCACGGCGGGGACCCGGACACGGCGGCGGTTGTTGGGGATGGCGGAATGGTAGCGGCGTAGCGTGGCACTCGTGGCTTCGAGCCGGGTGACAACGGTAGTGGTGGCGCGGAGGTGTGGTGATGGGCAGCTATGGAGACAGGCGGAGGTACGATGAGGCAGGTTGCGTGCATCGGGCAAAGGTGCGGCGACGAGCGGGGGTGTTGGCTTGGCTGATGGCTGCAATGGCAACGGCGTGCGGAGTTCGGGCGGCGCGAAACAGCAGCTGCGGTGGTGAAGCTCCCGGCATCGGGGTCGGAGGGTGGCGGCTTGGACGGCGTCGAGCAACGTCGGCGACGCCTCCTCTCTCTCGATCCTACCCCGCCTCTCCCCAAATTTCTCCCTCTCTCCCTCCTCCGTTCCCTCTTTTTCCTCCCTTTTTTCTTTTTGTAGCCCTTTACCGGTCCCCTCTGCTATTCTGCTCCTGCTATGCTGCTTTTTATTGCTTTTTCTACTGTAGGTCTTACGTGCGAGCTAGAACTAGAGGAGGAAGAAAAGCTGGGGTGGGCCGAGCCGAAGGGGAAAAGGGTTGGACGCACGAGAGGGAGGAGAAAAGAGGAGGGGCGGGTTAGGCTTAGGCCAGATTCGGCCCGACCCGGCCCCTCTCGCGTCCATTTTTTGTTGTTTTTTTTTTTTTCGTTTTTCTTTTGTTTTTATCGACTAATTCCTAATTTTGTATGTGATTAAGTCTTAAATAAATTGATAAAATTTAGGTGTCAACAACGTCTTCTCAACATTAGAGTAGTTCATTTATGTTGTTGAGAACTTCTTGCTTAAGTTGTAAATGGCAATTCCTTCCCATTTGTTGATCTTTTTTAGCCAACATCGCTCCTAATGACTCTCTATTAATTGTGAGATAGAGAATTAAAGGTTGTCGTGGTGTTGGAGGAACAAGTATTGGCAGATTCATCAAGTATCGCTTCAACTCTTCAAACACTTCTTGGCATCCATCATCCCATTAAACCCAAGCATTCTTCTTAAGAAGCTTGAAGAATGGCCTAGTAGTGTTAGAGAGTTGGGAGATGAATCGAGCTATATAGTTCAACCTCCCCAAAAGGTTTCGGACTTCTTTCACTGTTGTTGGAGGGCATAAATCACAAATTGCTTTGACTTTTGAGGGATCAATCTCAATACCCCTACTACTGACTATGAAACCCAATAGTTTGCCAGAAGTTACTCCAAACACACACTTTGTTGGATTAAAACGTAACTTAAACTCACGAAGTCGCTCAAATAGCTTATTTAAAGTCTTAATGTGATATTCACATTGTCGGATTTTGGCTATCATATCATCGACATATATTTCCATCTCTTTGTGCATCATATTATGAAAAGTGTTACCATGGCTCATTGATAGGTTGGCTCAGCATTCTTAAGGCCAAAAGGCATGACCCTATAGCCGAAAGTTCCCCATGGGGTGATGAATGCTGTTTTCTCCTTGTCTTTTTCATTCATCCTGATTTGGTTATATCCTGAGAATCCATCCATAAAAGAAAAGAGCTCAAAGCCAACAATATTATCCACGAGAACATCCTGCTTTGTTCAAGTCTCTATAGTCGATGCAGACTCTAATGCAACCATCTTTTTCAACACTGGCACTATGTTTGTTGTCCACTCGGGATATTTTGATACCTCGATGAATTTCACGTCAAGGAGTTTCATGACTTCCTCCTTTATTTTCTTAGAGAGTTCTGGCTTAATTCTCCATAGTTTTTGCTTCCTGGGAGGTATATCGGGATTAGTCAAGAGACAATGTTCAATGATGGATGGATCTAAACCTACCATATCAGCATAAGACCAGGCAAAGACATCTTGGTATTCCTTTAGTAACTGGGTCAAGCGTTTAGCTTCGGATTTGGTCAAGTTTGCCCCAATTTTGACTTCATTGGTCCCTTCTGTGTCACTAAGATTTATGGTTATAGTCTGCCCAATGGTGATTGGTTTCGAATTTTCTTGTTGCTCCTAACTACGTCAAATATTCGTTGAATCATCTTGCTCCTCATAACTTGAACTTAATGCTTCATCTTCACTAAAGCAAATGTGCACAGGATTGCACCAGAAACATAAAGTAGATAATTAAAAAAAATAAACAGGGTAAATTAGATGCATGCTGGAAAATCATTTTATTTTGAAATTTTTTTAAAGGGAACATGAAGAAGTTTAGCCTTCAGAATTGGCTCCTTGCCATTTTCTTTTGGTAGGATTTCATCATAGGGCTAGTTTGGTGTACTTCAATATGCCCTTAAAACATGAAAATCTTCACGTATTTTATTGGATGGAAAGCAAATTACATTATTGAAATGAGAAAAATCCTTGAATTGAAAATCCTAACATGCAAATTAAGAAAGCAATAAAAACTCCTGCGTAGAGCAATGTGCAAACAATTAAAATTCTCTGACTCTTGAGCTTCATTGATGGCAAACATTAAATTCTCTTTGAACAATTTAGTCATTCCTTCGAGTGCGTCGTCTTTTCCAGTGGATTGAATGGTGTATGCAATCGGCTTGTCTACCTCTCCCCATCCAATAGGAATAACATTATAAACATCAGTGTCAACACTTGGAGGCTTGGTATATTGATCACAAGTATCAATTGCCCCTTCTTCCTCATGCATCATCTTCGCAGGCCCAAGGAATGTAGACCTAATATGGGGTCTAGTGAAACCAGTTCGTCCTCATCCTCTTCCTCCTCCTCTGCAGGATCATCCACCTCTATCACGATAGCCCAATCCAGTCGTGTATGATTTTTGCTCGGCTTCAATTGGTTGGCGAGTGCCCTGACCATGTCAACCTAAACCATTACCTAGGGCAAAGCTACTCCCCACCATGATCTTGCCTACCATGACTGTTGACTTTGATACCCGAGAGACGTGAATGGTTGAAACCAACTCAAATGCTTGAAAATTGGATTCTGCTTTACAATCTAGTTCAATATATGAGATAGTCGTCTCATGATAAATCTTGAACTCATCTTCTCCTCGGATTGTAATAAGCTTTCCTTTCATCACAATCTTCACTTTCTCGTGGAGACTTGAGGGAACTGCCCTTGTTGCATGTATCCATGGACGACCTAAAAAAAGTTGAATGCTGTAGGTATGTTTAGGACCTGAAAAATTGCATTAAATAGCACTGGCCCTATTTGCAAGTCTAAATCAACTTCCCTAACTGCTTCTTTTTTGGTCCCATCAAATGCTCGAACAGAGGTCTTAGCTGTGCAAATTTTTCCCAAATCATACCCAAGGCACTTTAGAGTTGCTAGAGGTCATATGTTTAAAGCTGATCCATTATCAATGAGTATGTGGGACACCAAGGTATTTCGACACTTGACTGAGATATAACATATGTTTAAAGCTGATCCATTATCAATGAGTACACGAGACACCAAGGTATTTCGACACTTGACTAAGATATAAAGGGCTTTCTCGTGTCCTCTTCCTTTGTCTGGGAATTCTTCATCTGAGAAAGCAATCTAGTCCTTTAACAAAATGGCCACCATGGATTCCTTCAACTTCTCAGGTTTAATGGACTCTGAGACATGTATTTCATTAAGAACTTTCATTAGGGACTTTTGATGTTTCTTTGATGTCAAAAGCAACTCTAATAGGGAGATTTGTGTTGGCATTTTATGAAGTTGGTTCACCACGTTATACTCACTTGCCTTAATTATGGCTAAGAATTCTTTAGCCTCCTCATCAGTGATTGGCTTGACGGGTTGTGAGTTGGCTTGAGCATAAGTGCGTCTCGATCGAGTGACCACATCTATCTCCGCATCATAACACCATGGTACCGCTTTATCATTCGTATATGCATAGGGTTGTGTAACATCGAGAATTAATTCTTCGTCATCAGGCGGTGGGATATTGTTAATGATTAATCCATCCTCATTCAACACGTCTTCTAATAGTGGCATGTCAAGAGCTAGGGAATCGTTAGCTTTCAATATTCAAGCCAGTAAACTCATCCTCGAAATCAATAATGATTGGAGTGATAGTCGAAACTATATCGGTATGATCTGCATAAACAATCATCCCCTTCTTGGACATTATCTTGACTCTTTGCATCTTCTAAAACATGGTGGGCTCTTCTGTAGCTGAATAATATCTAGCTCGAACTAAACCATTATAAACATCGTCTACATGTACTTTCAAGCTCTTCTTTTTACCAGTATCAAAACTGAAAATGGCGTTCATAGCTTTTGAGTGGTCAGAGAGTGGGTTATTATGGATGTTCGGCTATATATCGTGGAATGAGACCACCTTGGTATCTAGAAGATTTTGGATTTTGTGTCGTACGTATAGCAATTGTCAACCATATGCCTTACCTCCCCCATATGGTAAGCACATGTCTTGGACAGATCATAGTTAGGGAAACGCTCGGGATTAGATCGTTTAGACTCCTTAGCGAGTAATCCTTTCTTTTGAAGGGTCGCCAAGATCTTGGACAAGGGATTAGGAAGTGGCGTGAATTGATGTCTGGAATAGTTCTTCTACTGGCCAAAGAATGGTTGTGCTCCTCCCTGTTGGGTGTTCGGGGTAGGGCGAGGTGGTTGAACATAAGCTACATTTATCTCTGCTACAGGTTCTTTACCCTTCTTGGTTAAGACTCTCCTATATGAGTTGGTTTGATCAGATGCCCATCCATCACGTAAGGCTACTTCAATTCGCTCATCGACAGGGATTAGCTGATTGAATGACTTGGCAGTCAAACCAAGCATTCGATTTTAATATTCGGGCGGGAGTGTCTTCATGAACAGATCTATCAACTCCTTCTTCGTCGGCTTCGGAGTAACTTGAGTAGCCACGGTCCTCTATCTCGTGATATATCCCTTGAAAGATTCCGTCTTCTTCTTAGTGCGAAGTAAGTCTTCTCGAGATGGAGTAACATCAAAGTTATATTTATATTGCTTGAAGAAAGCATCAATCAAATCCTCCTGTTAGGTTTGCTTGAAATTGTTGAATCATCAAAGGTATATTATCAACATATTAGGTCATTCTGACCACATAAGTTTGTAGATGGATCTTCAGGAAAGAGGTGCCATCATACTTCTCAAAGTTTGGCATTTTGAACTTCTTTAGTATCTTGATCTTTGCATAATGGGAGAGATTAGTTGGGCCTTGGCTAAATGAACCCTGCAGCCGCTTAAGTTTCTCCTCAATTTTTGCCAAGCGTTTTTTTTGTTCAGTTTTCGGTACAATTGAATGTATCACTTGTACCTCATCATCAGCAACGGTTTGAGGTGCGTCAATGATTTTTAACATGGAGACATCATCAGAGGTTGATGGGCCACTTGCGCACGTATTCTTCCCTTTATCTCTCGGATCAGTCATGGGAGCGTGTTGTGTTAACACCACTTCAACTTGCGGAGCTAGTGGGACATTGCTTGGAGAGAATCGATTTGTTTAGAGAGTTGTTCAAGGACATTTAGGACTTGCTTCATCTTCGATTTGTGGACAATGATGCGATCTTGTTCAGCAACACGCATTTGTTCGGTGTTATCGGCCATTGTTGCTCTAGAACGAGTACGGATTGGCGATCTTGGGCGAGCCGTGTAGTATCAACATTACCTAGTAATGTGAAAAGTATAGTAATCATCATAACAAATGAGATTGGTCCATGACAACGGTTGATCGCTTATTTTATCAAGTGAAATCAAATTCTAAAGATATCAACCTAAGAATTAAAATAACTACCTAGGAAATTAAATTCCTAAAACATCAATCTAAGAAATTGAAATAACACCCTAAAGCTAGAATTAAACTCCTAAATTTAGCAATTCTTTTCCATATACAATTGGGAGATCACTGTCTTTCGAAGCTTTTTGTTCTAATGAACCAACTCGGAGATACGAGCTTCATTCCTTTCCATCATTTCTTCAAGATGTTCAATTTGTGCTTTACGAGTGGGCTTTATTTATGGTCACTTTAGGTATCATGGGAAGTAGAGCTGGAGGGATTTTGTGCTGGTGGATATAATAATCCGAGGCGTGAAAAATCCCCTCTTCTCCATTCAACCTTCTAGGCACCACTATCTTTTTTGGATGGCATTCCTTCCATGCATTTTCAAGGTGTTCGATATCATCTAGGTATTTGTGATCCTTGCGCATGAAGCGGGCTTGAAATAGGTCCATTTGGAGAGGAGGTGGGATATTCTGGAGCACTCGATACTGGCGGGCCACTCTATAAAGGTAGTAAGATGTCGCACCAGTGGATCCCATCAGTGGAATTGGATCATCTGTCTTGTGAGAGAAACGAGCCACACTAATATGGAACCATTTAGCATACCATAGAAAGCCCCTAGGGTCTGGATCTTTTAGAATAGTTACCCAATCGGAAAATGATTTTCCGCTATACTTTTTCTCTAAGATTGAAAATCTCTTTATTGGGTGATTAGAATCATCAATTTCACCTCGACACATGAAATGACCGAACTCCTTCATATGAGAAAGAAACCAAATTTGTAAAAGTTCAAGAGAGGCATTCATGAATTTTCCACCATTTTGTTTAAAACGATTGAGGGATAAAAATGTCTTAGCTAAATCATGTTTATAAAGTTCATGCTAGCACATACTTGTCTGACCACCCATGCCATTGAAGGATTAATAGCATTTTTTCGATGAGGAAAGATTATAAATCTAAAGAATGCTAAGATGAATATCCTACCCTTTTGGCACATTGAAGATTGATTTAAAAAATGATAAGCCAAAAGGGAGAATGGGCATGCATTACAATTAGCTTTCAAAACTTTCTTAACCTCATCAGTTTTAATTCTTAGAAATTAAGATAAAATTGATGTGGGCTCCATACCAAGAGGTGGCCTAACAAGTTCAATCTCAAGGGGCATTCCTATGATAACGCTATACTCTTCCAATGTTGGAGTTACCTTGTTCTTACCAAAAATAAAAGTAGTCATCTTGAGACACCAAAAGTGTGATATGGCTTGCAAAACACCACTATGGACTCCAATATCCAAAAGGGGGATGAGTCATCCCAGTATTGACTCTACATAATCTTGGCCTTCTTTACTCAGTTTATTCCACCACCCATTGGGCTTGATCTTGGGAGTTGGAATGAATTGAACATCGGATCTCCCCATTGTATGTAGATTAAGACCTATGATCGACCTTTTGTCATGGACCAAAAGAAAGTGCGATAAAGTAAATAGATTGCATGGTATAAGGTAAGAATACTTACTTTACAAAGGAAAAATGGCAACCATATAGATAGGCGCATGAGATGTGAGGCTTAACACCTAAACTACAAGGCTTAGCAAGTTAGAACCAAGAGGATGGTTCGAATAGTTGTAGTCTCACGTACAAAGGTTGGGTCCACTTAGCTCTGGCTTAGTCAAAAAGACTTCCTATGATTGCGTAGTTTCGCGGACAAGGATAAACATTTTGACACTAAGAAAAATTTTCGGGAAAGGCAACCTCTACATCACAATCTCGCGTTCAAGGTTGGCTCATTTCTCAACACCATCCTAGAATCCTTAAATGCAGCCTAGGTTCGATGGCAAGTTGTGTGTGCCATCTGTAGTGTTAAAACAATTTTAAAATCATGCACAATAGATAATAATACAAGCGACACTTCAATATATATATATATATATATATATATATATATATATATATATATATATAAACATTCAATCTCAACACCTTCCTTCAAAACAAATATTCAGCAAGCATGATTCTCCTTATACCTCCTTTCTGTAAGAACACTTCATGTTAGGAGCGTACCTCGTTTCCATGCTACCAAACAAAAATATTTTTGAAAAGAAACAAGCCTATGTCCACTATGAGTTCTAATTTCGTCCCCAACAGAATCGCTAAGCTGTCGTGACCTTCCCGAAGGTGAATTACCCAAAGAAGGCTAATGGATTACTAAGTTCAAAGACTTCGCATAGACCCTCCCAAGTCCTACCAATCATAACTCGATACTAAGAAATTAATCCATTTAAACATACAATTATACTGAATTTAGAGCCGCCACTATCCAATTAGTGTCGATTAGGTATCCAAGTAAAGTATGGGAGAATACTTTACTTTTGCGAACCAAAGATTCAACAAGTTCGGGAACATGGTTATGCTAGATTAATCTAACGCCCTTTCGGTATCTTTTCATTTTAATTTCAAAAATATTTTGCAAACAGTCTTGATTAATTTTAACTTAAGCTACTAACATGCAAATAGTGGTCATACGAGTGCACAATCAATAAAATAACATTCAATAAACTGAAGTGATAAATTGTAAGAAATTATAACTAACAATAAGCAGAATAAATTACAACTTTATTAAGGTTTACTCTTTAAAAAACTTGCAAAAATGCTGATTAAAAATGCATGCCCTAAACATGATTTCTAAATGACATGACACCTATTTTTTTAAAAATTTTTTAAAATGTTAATTATATACAATCTTAATCTAAATTTAATATGTATGATTTTTACTTTAATTACATGTGAGATGCAATTTATATTACATAACTTGAACCGTCACGATATGTGTGCAATCTAATTTACTTGATCCCAAATATGCATGTGCTACATGATATGGAATGGATGACGTGGTAATTCTATATGCATCTTTTTTTTTAATGATTTTTTTTATGACTTTTCTATTAGAATCATATTTACTATATCATCATCTAAATTGAGGAATAATTAAATCTATCTTAACCATGAAATTTACTATGTTCCTATATTATTCTGAAATGGCGATTTTTAAATGAAATGCAATCTGACCTAAAAATTTTATAAGAAAATTTACTAGAAATTAACACAAGAAATGTAATTAGCCGCATCAAAGATAATCCACCCCGACTCACAACGGAAAATCACGATAATCAAAAATCTAATCCGATGTCTCTCGGTTCAGTATTTCTGATCATTGTGACCCTTGACACGACAATTTTGTTAAACATTATCACTTGGATAATGTTTAACAAAATTGCTAATCATGATTAGAAGCCAATAATTGTAAATTAAGTAACAAAATAACCAGCTTAAACTCGGATGAAGAAATTACCTAGTTCAGAAAATTTACTTCTGAAAAGCGAGATCGACGATGAAACAACGCAAGGATGAGGCTGAGTTCACAGATTGACGATTATTGACGTGTGGTGCTTACATCCATGGTCAATCCGGCACAATTCGGCGATGATAGGAGAATCGAGCAAGCCAAGGATGACTTGGAACTTCAACAGTGGCACCAAATTCAGCCGGCAACAACAAGTGCAAACACGTGGGGATTATTGCTTGTTGGGAAATTGCTAATCACTTGAAGACCTACAAAAGAAAAAAAAATTGACAAAAAGTTTGTCCAACGCGTGTTAGGTTGCTCGCCGACGATTGGAGAAACTCTCCGGATTGCAAGTAGTTCGCCGGAAAATTCGCTGAGAGGCTCAGAATGGTAGCGGACACCGTAGAAACTTGACCGATGTCCATGATGGCTTCGGGAATACAAGGCGCGACGATTGAAAACGCGTGAGCAAATTCAATCACGATTGCTGGGGGCAGGACTGGTGTGTCGAATGGGGATGCAAGAACGCCAGGGAACTCATCGATGTGGCCAAACGGAGTTTTCAGAAAAGTAGGGCCATATCAATAGATAACAGCAGAGTCCCCAGAATTGCAAGTTACGTCGAGAATTTGATGGCCGCAACACGTTTGGAGTCTCCGGTTTTAGCTGCAATTTTTTCTCTTCTCCTCATCTCATTCTCTCTCCACGGTCACTCATGAGCACTTGCAAATTTCCTTTCCTTCCGTCTCTCTTACTTTCCTTCAACGAAGCCTCAACCACACTTTGCCTATTTCTTAATAGATGTATGGCAATGAACTCTCAAAGTATGTTGATCGCACGTATTAATTGTTGGTATGAATGCTGTAGAGAAGAGAAGAGAGAGCTATGTTTAGCCTACAATATGCGAGTGGGAGATGATGGGTTTTATAAAAAATGTTGGGCCGCCTATGTTGGGCCAAACCTAGCCCATAACTCCAAAAAGAGGGCCCATAAGAGAAGGCAGTTATTTTTTTATAAAAGAAACCTTAATATAAAAGAAAGTTAAAAAAAGAAAAGAAAGAAAGATAAAGAAACGTACGTTCTACAAGTTTTTTTTTTTGGATACCTCCCTCAAGTAAAAGAACTCAGAGGCTTCCATCGATTTCGTGACTGCAATAGCATTTAATCTGTGGAAAACAAGGTACGTTCATCTTAGTGATGGATTTTGTAATCGGTGATACAAAGATCCTCAGGCACATATCTGCATTTGTATTTAGTGTTACTTGATAATTCGAGTATCCATTTTTATTAGGGATCCGTTTCCCACAACTTCAATTGGAATTCGTCTTCAAGTGAGACCGACAGCAAGTTAAAACTCCGGCAATGGCAAGGCAATATCGTGAAAGACTGGCGAGTGAGTTCCGACAAGGTGGGACCACGGTGAGGATATGGCTGGGACTTGGTGAATGCCCGAATTGATGCAGCCAACGCAGGGAGTTTATTGTCATACCAGAATCACCGGTGAGTGCCGAAATCGCTAAACCATATCGGAGAGACCGGAATTAGTGAACAAGTGTAGGACTCTACGGCGGCAAGAACCCCAAACAAGCTGCTAAATCTTAACAAGTGATCGTCATTAAACAAAACTTGCTGGGATTGCTGTATGGCGAGGAATTGCAGTTGGTAATGGCTTGCAGCGAGAGTGTGGACCCTGTTGTTGATGGGCTGAGGGGCGGCGATCAGGAAAAGCATAGCAGCAGCGGCTGTTCTGGGTACTGGATTCGTCTGCTAGACAAGGGCCGGCTCACGTTTGGAAACTGCTGGGCATCAGGGGAGAGGCGCGGCTAGGAGCTTCGCTGAGACTGGAATTGCTTGGCATTGCTGTTTTCTTGGCGGAAGGTCGCTGAGTCAGAACGCCGGAATAGACAGAATCGGTGACGCCCAAGCAGAGCTGTGATTTTCGCTTGCTGGGCAACACCAAAACTGTAGCCCGGTCCGGACGATTTCTTTCTTCGTTACATGAGCGTGTGTTTGAGCCTCTATATCGCGTCTTCTTTCTTTTGCGTCTAAAAATTGAGAGAGATTCCCCCTTTGTGCAGATCAATCTTACTTTCATATTGACCCCATAAACATGTCAAACGGGAATTGGGTCAAGTTTAGATTGAGTCATAAATGGTCCGACCCAAATTAATCTATTAACCCGTTTATGATCCATTTATTCGTAATGCAAATTTGTTGATCCACACCCAACCCAATCCATAACCGTCTCGACCCATATTGGTAAAATACTGCCATATCTACTCCCATCTAGGATAACTTGTTTCTTAGGATTTTTAAAAAAGATTATATTATTAAAACACTTCCACATAATACAAATTTATTGGATAATTTTTTCTTTAAAAAAATAATTTTTTTATATTTATATTTTCTTTTTCTTTTAGACAAACTTAATTATGAGATTTGATATTTAAATCTAGATATCGCCAGTATTGAATGAACTCAAGCTCTTTCTTAAAGAAATTTTAGTGTATAACGCTTAAATTATGTGGCATGATGCAAAGTGTTGCATTACCCCTTGAAATTAAGTGTGATAGTTTGAAAATAATATAAAATGAGAATGCATTGACTTCATTTGATGCGAAGGTTACCTGGGGTACTCTTTCTTTCACCACAGAGCAAAATTTTATAGACAGTTCAAGCTATGTAATGGTACTAGTCGTCCCAAAATTTTAAGTTGCCAAAAGATGACTTTGTAATATGGCATTTTCTCTATAAGAAAGAGTTTATTTATTACTTTTTAATTAATCTCCATAGATGAGCATAGTTTAAGGATAGAACTTGGAATTGAAGAATCGGATAGGTGAGAACGTGTTTGGTTCTAGATTTCAATTTATACAGGGTAAATTTAGGCTCCAAATATTGGGGAATCTATTTCGATGGGTAGGTTCCATATTCTAGGTAAGTGGAACCTAGAATTTGAAATAATAATTTATGATTGGGACTTTTACTTTGTTAATATTTCGTATCCTTTAAGTGTCTAAATGTAAGTTGCGATTGGATTATAGCAATAAGTTGCGATTGGATTATAGCAATAAGTGATGGCCATTAAAAATGATGATTTATTGCAATAGTTCGGGGGATAAGTACATTAGAAGTGCCAAAAGTTGTGTACAGTGCTAACTTTAGTATCAAAAACTTTTGCTGATTCACTTAAGTGTTAAATCGAAGGAAAAACAATCATTTAAGTGTTAACAGCAAGAAATTCCGGGCACATTGATTACATTTCATTTGTAATTAAAATTATAATATGACTTGACAAAATTTTTAAAAACTCCGGTCCACATGACATTTCCACGTGGCATGTATAGCACTGAAGTGAACTCTTTTTAATAATGACTGGCACTAAAGTGATCATTTTAAACAAAATTTGACACTCAAATGATTACTTTAAATAAAATCTGGCACTTAAATAATCACTATCTACAGCTTTCGGACAACGTCGTTTAAGGTTTATATGCTAACTAGGCACACTGATAAGCCATATTGGACCGAGAAATTAATAAAATATAGTCAAGTCAAATTTCCAGTGACTCAAACCAAAATTAGCACTTAAACGATATATATATATTAAAAGTTATACTTAACTAATCCGAAAAAAAACTTTCAGCACTAAAGTGAATATCGTACGCAACTTTTGGCACTTCTAGTGCATTTATCCCCAATAGTTCAATTAATAATATAGTGGAACTTTGGTAAAACCTATAATCGATCCTATAATCTGTAACAGGATAGGTTCTAAGTCAAAGGTATGCAGAGTAGATTCCATATTCCAAAAAATAAGGAACCTAGTCCAACAAGTAGATTCCAAGTTCCAAAAATTAATGAAACTATTTTAGCCGATAAGTTCCAAGTGAAACCTGTACAATAGGTAGCACCAATAACAACCGACACACGACGCGACACGACACGACACGACAAGACACGCCGACACGTCGTTTCTCAAAATACAGAGAATTTCGATATGTTAAGACACATTACATATTAAATATATATTTTTATATGCGTAATCAATTATCATTTTTATGATTATTTCAATCCAATTGATTTGATTCAAATTCAAAAATAAATAAATAATAAAAAAGGCCTACAATGAATTTACACTAAAAATATTAATTCACCATTTATTAATATCATTAATTGTTTTAATTTAATAAATTCAACTCTATTTCAATATTCTATAAAACTTGGAGAAAAAACAAATAATTCACATTATGGAATCACATGCCAGATGTGTTGAAAGAGAAGAGAAAAATTTAGGGGGTGAATTATGTATCACGGGAAATGAGAGTTAGAAGAGAAGAGAAGACTAAATTTTTTTCTTTTCCCAATTTAATTTTTTTTTTTTTTTTTCACATATATACATTTTGACCTATCATTAATTGAAAATTTTTAAAATTGACATCTCGTGTTGGAATCACATGTCGGAAACTCGTATGTCAGAATTCCAACTTAAGTGTTGGAATGTGTCGGGAAAGTTGATCAGGTGTCGGCTTTTTCGACAAGCGTTGACCGAGTATCGGAGAGTATCCAAGAGTGTCAAAGTGTCGAAGAATGTCGAACACGTGTTAGGGTGTTCAACACGACACAAAAGGTTCTCGGATAGTATCGGTGCTTCCTAGCCTGTGCAGAATCTAGAACCTTTCACCCCTACTCACAAATTATTATATTCATATGCATCTGTTGGAGAAAACTCCTTTAATGTTTTGAAGTTAACAAAACTTTTCCAAAGTCTAGTCTGAAGACTGCCAGACTTTAGGTTCAAACTTTGCCCACACTAACAAATTCTAGACTGAACGCTACCGAAGAACGAAGACTTACCCAGACGCAAGATCATCTTTATTTCTTTAGGGGTTCAGTTCGTATGGCTTATGGATGGCTTTTTGGTTGGATATAGCACCTACATGATTGACTATCTTTATTAGAATCAATTTCGATATTCCAATTTTTTTGGAAGGCAAGTAAACTTAGAAAGTATCTATTTATGGAAACTAAGATCATGATTGTATGGGTGAACATGATTGACGGGCTTTCATCACAATCATCAAATGGCTTGAGATCTCATTGATTGATTCTGTCCAACGGGTTGATTGGAATAATTCCTTTGGAAAGTGTCAATGGTCGAGAAGGCATGAATGAGTATTTAAAGGAGATGTCTTTAGTCATTGGATAAGTGCGTGAAATAAAAATTTTAAAGTCTGAAGCTTCCTAGTTCCTTGCTATTTCATTCACTGAGCTCAAATTTGTACTCAAAAGAGAGAAAGACATATAGTGTGACTTCGTGAAAGAGAAGCAAACTCTTCAATGTGAAGTTGAGATCACCGAGCTGTAAAATCTCTTTTGTTTCTTAGTGGAATCCAGATAGTAGGCTGTCAGTGTGAGAGAGTGGACGTAGGCTTGATCTAAGCCGAACCACTATAAACTCTGTGTTCTTATTCTCTTCATTGAACTCCTTTATTTTGTTTGTAGTTTTATCTAACTACTAAAGTCTGAACTCATGCAAAGTCTATCATTTTCTAAAAGCAAAATACTTAACTGAACTTTGCAAAAAAAAAAAATTTCACACCTATTCACCCCCTCTAAGTGTTGTTACTAATCCTTTCAATTGGTATCAGAGTTTGTGTGCTTATTTTATTGCAGTGTTTTTATTTCTAAAGCTAAAGATCTATGGCTAGTATTTTGGCTCCAAGTTTGGTTGAAGGCCAAAGTAACACCAGACCTCCTTACTTTGATGGGAATAAGTATAATGTGTGGATAAACAAGATGAATGCGTTTCTAAGATCGAGAGATCCCCTAGAATGGGATGTGATAGAAAAATGGATCAATCACAAAGCTACATCAACCTTAGAAAAAGGAAAGGAAGTTGTAGATGCCGGGGAAATAACACAAGCAGAAATAACCAAGAGACAAACTCTTGATGCTAAAGCTATCTACTTTTTATACTGTACCTTATTCCCCACTGAGTATAACCGAATTTCTTCTTGTGAAATAGCTAAAGAAGTTTGGGATAGATTGCATGTTACCTA
Source organism: Eucalyptus leucophloia subsp. euroa (assembly GCA_017140325.1). Classification (NCBI taxonomy): domain Eukaryota; kingdom Viridiplantae; phylum Streptophyta; class Magnoliopsida; order Myrtales; family Myrtaceae; genus Eucalyptus; species Eucalyptus leucophloia. The sequence continues at coordinate 11,024,918 of CM029473.1, read as the reverse complement.
CGAAGGGACTGATCGAGTAAAGGAAACAAAAATCAATATTCTACTCGGACAGGATGAAGCCTTCAAAATGAAGCTTGGAGAATCCACCACTGATATGTTCAGTCATTTCATTGAAATTGTCAATGGATTGGTATATCAAGGAGAACCAATCTCAGGACCAATGAAGGTCAATAAACTGCTGCGTGGACTCTCCAAAGATTAGAATCACATGAAGATGTCAATTAGAGAAACCCAGAGGATCATGCCTCTTTTAGTAGACAAACTAGTAGGCACACTTCAATCATATAAAGTGGAGCAAATCGATGAGGAAAAAGATCCAAGAGGTAAGAAGTTAATTGCTTTAAAATCTAACGATAATTCTGATGATACAGATTCAGAAGATGACATGGACGATGAGGAGCTAGCGCTTATGATTAAGAAGTTCAGAAAGTTGAATAGAAAGGGAAGAAGATTCAACTAGAAGAAGCAGAGCATTCAAAATTTCTAGAAGAAACCAGCTGAGGACAATGGAACCAACAAAGATGTGATATGCTTTGAATGCAAGAAAAAGAGGCACATCAGACCTAACTGTCATTTGTTGAAGAAAATAAGAAGGAAGAACTGAGAAATACAAAAAGCCTCTCAAAATAGAAACTTAGAGCGATACCGAGTGTGAGGAAAGTAATGAAGAATATGTCAACATATGTTTGATAGCCAATTCAGAATCAAACTCAGATTTTAAAACAGATTCTGATTCAGACTCAAACAAAGAAGTTGAAGTTAGTAATTTAAAAATTCTTGTTAAAATCTCAAAGTATATAGATGAACTCAGTCTCAGTCTCAAAACATCTCTTAAAAGAATTTCCGAACTAAAAAGGGAGAATTCTAAACTGAGGCAATAAGAAACTTCTTGGAGAGAGAAGTTTGAAAGTCTGGATAAAAGTTTTGTTGATTTGAAAGTAAATTTTGATTCTCTTTCGAAGGAAAATGCCTTTTTGAAAGAAGATATTTCAAATATCATAAAAAGATTTTCAAGAGGATCTGAAAAGTTGGAGAAAATTCTTTCAGTACAAAGACCTTATTTTAACAAATTTGGTTTGGGTATGACTTTAGAAATTATACCTTTAATTGATTTTCCTAAAGTTAAAGAAAGAATCAAACAAAGACCTACAAGGGCATTTTACAAGAATCACTTTCAAATTTTTTTTGTAAAACCTATTGGCCAAAGTGCTCTCAAATGTTCAAAATGTAACAGCTTAGAGTATTTCGAGAAAGAATGTCCCAAGGTTTGGAGACCTGTTAAAAGGGATTGGGCAAAGACTATTTTCAATACTAACTCTCCTAGATCCAAGAAAATATGAGTATCAAAGAAAGCTTGAGTCCTTCTTTTGATCACAAGTCACTATCAAGAGGAAGATCAAATGTTATTTAGATAGTGGCTGTTCGAGACACATGACATGAGATTTGAGTTGCTTTATAAAACTTGTTCAAATGAATGGTGGAAAAGTTTCCTTTGGTGGAAACAGTAAAGGAATGATTGTTGGATGTGGAATTGTGAGTATTGGAAGCCTAACTATTGACAATGTCTCTTTGGTGGAAGGTTTGAATTACAATCTACTTAGCATAAGTCAGCTGTGCAATACCGGATTCAGAATTAAATTCCAAGAAGGCATTTGTTCGGGAACAAGTAAAGATTTCTCTCAATCTTTCACTGGACGAAAACATGAGAATATTTACCTTTTGGATATAAAACCAGAAAGTTCTCAACGTCTTATATCTATTCAAGATGAAGCAAATCTTTGGCATCAAAAGCTTGGTCATGTTAATATGAATCAGATTGCCAAGATTTCTTCCAAGAAGCTTGTTCGTGGTCTCCCCAACCTAGCTTATCAAAAGTCTGAATTATGCACTCCATATGTTTTGGGAAAACAAATTAGAAGTTCCTTTAAATCTGTAAATCAAGTTTCTACTAATTGAGCTTTGTAGCTTCTGCATATGGACCTCTTTGGACCAACCAAAACTCAAAGTATTAACGGAAAGAAATACTACATAGTAATTGTGGATGATTACTCTCGCTTTACTTGGGTTTATTTTCTGGCAAATAAGTTTAAAGCTTTCTCTCACTTTTCAAAGTTTGCCAAGAAGGTTCAGAATGAAAAAGGATATGCTATTTCGAGCATACGAACATACCATGAAGGTGAGTTTAAATATCAAGATTTTGCGAAGTTCTGTGATGAATCTAGTTTCCAGCATGTTTTCTCTTCTCCATACACTCTAGAACAAAATGGGGTCGAGGAAAGGAAGAACGGATCCTTACAGGAGATGGCCAGAACCCTCTTAATTGAGAGCAAAATTTCCTCTCGATTTTGGGCTGAAGCAGTTTCTACGACTTGCTACATCATCAATAGAGTGTTCTTGAGGCCTATTATAGAGAAAACTCCTTATGAAGTGTATAAAGGGAAGAAGCCAAATATTTCTTACTTCCATGTATTTGGCTATAAATATTATGTTTTGAAAAATGCAAATGATCGAATCGAGAAGTTTGAAGAAAAATCAGACGAATGAATTTTCCTTGGCTACCCAACCACAAGCAAAGCATATAAAGTCTTTAACCAGAAGACTCAATCTGTGGAAGAATCTATGAACGTCAAGTTTCAAGATTCTGTGCAGAATCAGCTAGATCAGATTCATATAGAAGAATCTGAAACCGTTCTAGGCTTTACAAAGTCTACTTCCCCCGAAGAGGTTCAAACTTTTAGAGATTAGCAACAAGCAGATCTAGGAGATTCAACTGAAGTAGAGGATCAACTGGCTTTTAGACCCACTAGTAATTGGAAGCATAAGTCAAGTCATCCCACATAACTCATCATGGCAATATTAATGAAGGAATTCGCACCAGATCCAAAATGCGAGAAGAGTCTAGTGCCCTAGCACTTGTTTCTGAGATAAAATCCAAAAGTGTAGAAGAAGCCCTGTCTGATGAAAGTTGGATCGAAGTTATGCAAGAAGAGCTCAGACAGTTCAGCATCAATGTTGTTTTGGAGCTAATTCCTAAACCTAAAGGTAAGTCTGTTATCGGGACAAAATGGGTTTTCAGAAAAAGGTGGACAAGAAAGGAAAAATGGTTAGGAACAAAACAAGACTCGTGGCCAAAGGACATACGCAAGAAGAAGGAATAGACTATGACGAGACCAAAGCACTAGTAGCGAGGTTAGAAGCAATTAGATTATTACTTGCTTTTGCTTGCTATAAAAATTTTAGGTTATTCCAAATGGATGTAAAGAGTGCCTTCCTCAATGGATTCATCCAAGAAGAAGTCTATGTGGAACAACCACCAGGATTTGAAGATCCAAGAAAGCCAGATTCAGTCTATAGACTGAAAAAGGCCTTGTATAGACTGAAGCAAGCACCTCAAGCCTGGTATGAAAGGTTAAGTAAATTCCTAACCCAAAATGGTTTTGTAAAGGGAAAGGAAGATACTACATTGTTTATTAAAAGAGAGGGTAAAGACTTTCTGCTGGTTCAAATTTATGTTGACGTTATTATCTTTGGATCCCCTAATGAAAATCTATGCAAGAAATTTTCTAGATGTATACAGGATGAATTCAAGATGAGTATGATGGGTGAGTTAATCTTCTTTCTGGGATTGCAAGTTAGACAATCGAAGAAAGGTATCTTTATTCATCAAGAGAAGTATGCAAAAGATCTCATCAAGAAATTCGGATTGGAGAATTGCAAGAAGACAAAGACACCAATATCAAGTTCTTCGAAACTGGACAAAGATGAATGGGGAAAGAAAGTAGACCAAAAGCTTTACAGAAGCATTATCGGTTCTCTTCTTTACCTTATTGTATCAAGACATGACATTTTGTTTAGTGTTTGCATCGATGCTAGATTTCAGTCTAATCCCAGAGAATCTCATTTAAGTACTGCAAAATGCATTATCAAATATGTTGCGATTGCTCCAAACCTAGGTCTGTGGTATCCCAAAGAATGAGACTTTACTCTTCTTAGATATTTAGACGCATATTTAGCAGGTTGTAGAGTCGATAGAAAGAGAACTTCTGGTACTTATCAACTACTGGACAGCATGCTGGTGTCTTGGTTCTCAAGGAAGCAGAGTACTATAGCTCTATCAATAGCAAAAGCAGAGTATGTGGTTCTTGGGAGCTGTTGTTCTCAAATTTTGTGGATAAGACAACAACCTATGAAGCATGGACACGTTGTCCGTGCTTCCGTGTTGTGTCCAACACATGTCGGAGCGTGTCAGACACGTCGACATGCGGTCAACTTTTGCTTGACACGTTCGAACTCGCGTGTCCAGAAGACGATAAAGGGTGGAGGCGAGGGTGAGGGAGCAAAAGTAAGGCCGAGAGCGACGGCGAGCCCGCGACGACGAGTAGAACAAGTCCTCCTCAAGCAAAAGTCCCTTGAGGCCAAAGTATATCCCCACCACTTCTTCCATCTTCCGCTTCTTCAACTCATCTTTCGGGTGGCGATGTTTCTCCTTCTCGGTCATTGTGGTGGTGGCGGTGGTGGTGGTGGTGTGGCACTCCTTCTTCCTGCCTCACCCCCGAACCTGCGGCCCGGCCGAATTAGAGAGAGAAAGTAGTGAGAGAAAGCCTCTAAGTGCTTGTGTCATGTGTGGGTCTCTATCCCCGTCCTCGCGGACGTCAAAACTCCCTTCAATCGGAGGAGGAGAAGAAAAGGAGAGGAAGTAGGGTCGTGCGGCGAGGAGGAGGAGAAGAAGAGGGTGCACTAGGGTTCGAGAATAAAAAAAGGGACTTACGTATTGGAGGGAGGGGGAAGTGATGGGAGGGAGGGGATGTCACCACCGATGGCTCGTCGGGAAAGAAAAGGGCAAAAAGATTTGGGGGTGGGGGGAAAGATACGAGGGAGGAGTTTTTTTGGGGGGACCTTGGGGACTTTTTATTTTTGATTTGGGGGTAAAATTAAAAAAGTAATTTTAAAAAATTAAAATACTTAATGTTGAATGATTAATATAAATTCATTTTAGGTTCTTTTTTTGAAATTATTTATTTATAAATTTGAATCAAATTAATTAAAAATAAAAATATTTATTTAATATACAACGTGTCCCAGCGTGTCGGAATTTTCTAATTTTGAGAAATGACGTGTCGACGTGTTGTGTCGTGTCGCGTGTCTGTGCAACCTAGACAACAGCTAAGAGACTTTAGAAAGAATTGTGCACTAAGATCAGATGCGACAACACCAGTGCTATTAATCTCACCAAGAACCCAATCCTTCATTTAAGGGCAAAGCATATAGAGATTCGACACCATTTCATAAGACATCATGTCCAAAATGGGCGGATTATGATTTAGTTCATTGACTCGAAGAATCAGTTGTTAGACATATTTACAAAACCTCTGGAGAAAAATATATTTAAATCTATTCGCACAAGACTGAATATTTTATCTCCTACTGGTTAAAGTCTGAAGTTGGTCAGACTCAGAATGTCCAGAAATTACTTCTGTAAGTTAATATCTCTTCAATCTAGGTAATTTAAATTTAGTATGAAAATTCCAAACAGGTACGTTAATATTTGAATCATTGCTTGCCTATTTTATTTTTACAAATTATCTTTTTCGAATTTTTAAATTTTGGCAGTTTTTATTTTTGAAAAAGGTAGTTTTCTTTTTCCTTATGACGGTTCGATTAACCCGTTTTACTTTTTTTTTTTTATATACTGTTGAGTCTTTTTCTTCATTTAAATCTTCTCAAACCCTAGAATATAGACTCTCTGATCTCTCATTTTTACTCTCAAGTCTGTTCTGCAAGTTTTCATCTTTTTCACTCGAACTTGTTCGTGAAATCCTCCACGATTGTGAAGATGTCTTTTCAAAGAAAGTCGTCTCGGATCGCAAGCAGGGGACCATAGAATATGCCTGAAGGCCCTACACATTTTGATCTGACCGAAGAAGAAGAGTCTCCACAACACTCTCCACAATGTGCTACATAGAATCCTCCACACCAATCAGTGAAAGAGGAAATCGAGGAAGACGTAGAACCTCTCAGAACCTTGAAACCCCAGGTTCTTTATAAGCTTTACTCTCATTTGAAGCAGGGTGGTACTCCTATGACTTTTATTGATGAATTTCTAAAAGAAAGAGGATATAAGAACGAGACTTTATTCTTGCGAGTGATGGAAAGATTAGGAATAGCGCCTGAAGGAGCGACTGATAGAGCGTTTCTTAACTTTCTTGTTGATCCTCGCTTTAACTGTTTCAATCAGCCTAAGAGCAAAGACGATGATGAGAGGATGTTCTTGAACTTCCAGCCGAGAATGGGCATTGCTGTTGAAGTGCCTAATGATGGAGCGAGTCTTTTTCGTTCTAAGGATCAAAAAGGGGTTTACACCAAATTGCTGAAAGGGAGGTGATGAACCCTCGATCGGTCGATTTTGATTTTCTAGATTCGATCAATGTGAAACTGAGGAAACAATTTGTGCTCTTTCAACTAGAGAACTTTTGCTTTGAAACTACTGTTGCTTACCCTGAGTTAACTGCTTTTTTCTATTCGAACCTGTCTTTTCTTGACCCGAATAGATTTCAATTCACTATAAAAAATAAGAGTTACATGGTAGATGTTGACACGTTAGCTGATGTTATTGGGGTGGAAAGAAGTGGTTTCCAACCAATAAGTGTCTTGGTTGGAGAAGAGACAAGATTTCTTGTTAGGGACAAACTTCTTGAAGGAGGCATCACTTATTCCAGATTGTCTGCCTCAAATATTTTGCTGTACAAAGTTGTGATCAACTGCATCCGACCAAAGGCGACTTCAAAGACAGATGTTTCCCGATCCGAAGCCAAACTGATGTTTGCTATCAGTAATGGAATGAAGTTCTCTCTCCCTCATACAATCATGATGCATATGTACAAGAATGTTGTGAAAGATAAGGGACAACTCCCTTACTCAGCATTGGTCACACAACTATTCAGACATTTTCAGATTCAGTTTCCAGCCTCTCTTTGTGCTAGAACTATTGCTCCTATGGTTATAGGAATGAAGATGGTGTCCAAGATGAGATTGAAAGAACTGAACAAGGCCATAGAGCAGTTGAAGGAACAGTCCCCCTAGCAAAACCAAGCAAGACTCTGCTGCAAAAAGAAGGAAAAGCAAGGAAATTATGTGTGAACTTGCCAAGAAGAGAAGATCTCTTATCCCGTAGGACGAAGAGGATGAGGATGATCTCACTATTTTTGCCTTTGCCTTATAGAATCTTCAGAGTTTTGTTAATTTTGAGCAGCAATAGGACAAAAAAGAAAGAGAAAAAGGAGAAACAGAGCAAAGAAAAGAAGGAAGAGAAGATAGAGAAGGAACAGAGGAAAGAGAAGAAACATGAAGAGAAGCTGGAGAAGCAGGAAAAGAAACTGAAGAAGAAGAGGGTTAGGATGACTCCCTTGAACCAACATTTGCAATCTCCTTATTTGAGGATTCAGAAAAGACAAGGAGTGGAACTGTAGGAGCTTGAATCGATAAAGAACATCACTCCAATGCAGAAATTGAGAAGGAACAAGAAGAACAATTCCTTTCTCCACCTGTAGCCACAAAAACAGGGGAGTTCGTGAGAAAATAGGTACTTCTTCTTCTCCTCTTTTTACAAGTGATGATGTCAGTAGATCTCCTGCCAATCCAGAGGATGTCTATGCTTCACATTTTCCTGAAGCTGACATTGAGGAATCATCTCCAAGTCATGGTGTTCGACAAGCTGATGTTCCCTCAATTCTCAACACTCCTAGAGTTCATTTTGCTAAAGGTGGTGCATAAACAGAAACTACTACAAACTTTCAAAGGCTGGTAGAGCTCCTTCTGGAGTTAAAAGCACAGCAATATGATATGGAGTTTGAGATGAAGAACCTTCAATCTACATTGAAATCTACTTTAGATTCTCTCCATGAGAAGATACAGACTCTGAACCTTCAAGTTCAAGCTTTACAACAGTAAGTTAAAGAGACTGCCAAGGTTGAAGATGTTGAGAAGTTGAAGGAGACGGTGCGAAAGCTGGCGGAGATAGTTCAGTTGATGGTGGATTTCTAGCTCGTTCGAATTCCAAAACAAACCTGATTTCATGTGTCTTTTTATCTATTTTTGACTTTATCCACTTTTTGCTGCTGATAAAAAGGGGTTGAATGTGCATATTTGTCTTGAACTTGAACTTGAACTTTTACTGAACTTTTATTCTGTTTGACGTTTGCAGGCAACTTACTTTTGTGGTAATGATTATGGATGGATAGTTGTTTAAGTCTTGATATTTGTCTTATATTTTCAATATTAACATATTTTCTGTGGTTGTAGAATTGATGCTATCCAGCTCCTAAGTAACTTATTTTTATAAGATATCATGTATTGCTTAAGAGTTGTTTTGCAAGTCAAAAGTTCTTAAATCTGCAGGAAAGTTTTGTCACCATAAAAAATGGGGAGATTGTTGGAGAAAACTCCTTTAATATTTCAAAGTTGACAAAATTTTTCCAAATTCTAATCTGAAGACTGTCAGACTTTAGGTTCAAAGTCTGACCACACTAACAAATTCCAAACTAAACGCTACTGAAGAATGAAGACTTATCCAGACGCAAGATATTCTTTATTTCTTCAAGGGTTCGGTTCAGTTCGTATGGCTTATGGATGGCTTTCTGGTTGGATATAGCACCTACATGATTGACTATCTTTATTAGAATCAATTTCGAAATTCCAGTCTTTTGGAAGGCAAGTAAACTTGGAAAGTATCTACTTATGGAAGCTGTTGACACCTATTTTTACAAAAAAATCAATCATTCAAAAAGTCAATAAAAAAAGATCAAGAAAATTGGAAAAGAAAAAAAAAATCAATCTGGTCGGGCCGGATCTGGCCTTGGCCCGACCCGTCCACTTCTCTTTTTATATATTTCTTTTCCCCCCGCGGCCTAGCCTCCTTCCCCCGGTCGGCCGGCCCACGCCCCATCCTTATCCCTCCTCCAGTCTTCGCGTAGGACCTGCAGAAGACAAAACAGGAGGAAGCCAAAAAATGGAAGCAATGAATGCTTGGTTGCAGCGTGGCAGCTCCTGCAGTTGACGAAGCCCAAGAAAACCTACAACCGTTGTAGCTGAAAATAGACTGAACTCGGTCCCAGGGAGAAGACTGACTGTAGGCACACATAGAGGCAAGGAGGCTGGACTAACCGAGGAAAATTAGAGCTGAAGATGGAAAAGAAAGAGAGCTGGCTTTGTGGGCTAGCAAAAGGCATTTCGGACAGAGGCAAAGGAAAAGGAACCAACGGTGGTTTTAAAAGAAAACATGAGAAGCAACGAAGAAAGGGATCAGTACGAAAGCGAGGGAGAGACAGAGAGCGACGTAGGAGGAGGGGAGTGAAACTTGAGAGCGAGAAGGAGTTTTCTAGCAGATCGTCCACGCTCGAACCATCTTCGACGACCTCTAGCCAGTACCCTCTAGCACACGATCTTTCGCCCCCAAATCTTGGCGTCACTGGTGAGTTTCTTTACTTGGTTCAAACCTCTCTTGCCCGAGGATCCCAGCTCGGAGATACCAAAGCGGCGAGCTATAGCTCGATTTGTCGCAAGTTAGCCAGCTTCCTGCCGTCTTTGAGTTGGGTAGGGAACTCCGTGATGAGATGCTTGTTCGCATGAACCCTTGCTGCTCCACCTTGTTTTGGTCTAACCGGAAGTCAAGTCTTGTTCCTTTTGTTAGCTTGTATGCACGCTGAGTTTAAATAAGTTGATGTCGTCGATTTTGCATGTTTCTTGATGATTTCTCTGGGTCTAGACTCGAGCGAGTCCAAAAAAGGAGTTAATAATCTCATCCTGAGTCAGTGCTTACCACGTGTTTGATAAAACGCTTGAACTAAGTTAACGAGGATTAGGTCGTGAATTTCGGATCATTTGGAATGAGTATGCTCCTGTCTTGCGTAAAAGGAATCTTTTATGGATCATTGAGCATGATTTCGTTTAGGTTTCGTTGTTGTTATGGCTGAATCTGAACATTTCTTGATGTTGACGTAGTTCCTTAATATCTAAGGAGTTCGGCTGTTCATTAGTGTCCGTGTTCCATTCCTCGTCTTCTTGCTGTTCTTTTTGCGCCTGTTCATCTTTCCGTGGGGTAGCGACTACCGGTGGACGGGCGATGGAAGGGTCACCGATTGTTCAGGGCCGTGTCGTTAGTGTGCGGATGAGATTCGGTGGGAAGGAGCTTCGGCGAGGAAGTTGCAGGATTGGCATTAGCTTTAGGAAGGAGAAGATGCAGTAGAATAACCGAAATAGGGAAAAGGACAAAAAGAGAGAAAATAGGAAAAAGAAAGAAAAAGAAATATAAAAATGGCAAAATGATAAATAATAAAAGAAAACTATGAAATGGCAGAGGGAGTTTCGGGTGTTTAATGGAAGCTTCGAGCGGAGAAGAAAGCATGCAGAGAAAACAACCTAAAAAAAAAAAGCTTAGAAGAAAGACAAAAAAAAAAGAGTAAAAAAGGTAGTGGAAAGGAAAAGAAAAAAGATAGAAAGTAGCTTCGGGAATAGGAGTCGCTGAAAAAGGGGGAAGTGCAGCAGGGAAATGACAGAGTAGTGATAGGATACATTTAAAAAAAAAATCAAAAATAAAAAAAATTGAAAAATAATAAAAATTCAAAAATATTTCCGAAAATTCAAAAACTCAGAAAGCATAAAAAAAAAATTCGACCTTTTTCTTAATTTTAAAAATTAAAAATTAAAAACTAAAAAAATATCTTTATTAAAAAAATTAAAAAAAAATTAAATAAATTAAAAATTTCGAAAATCCAAAAATGATGGGATTTGGTTAGGAATTGCTATATCTTGCTTTGTTAGTGTAATTAGACATTTATTTGCTCGCATATTGATTATGTCGTATATTTAATTTGCATATCTAATTATGTTTGATTGCATGTTTTTAATTTTATGGCAATTAGGATTTTGATAGTTATGATTATTACTTTAATGATTGCGTACTCGCATGATCACTTCATATGTTAGTGGATAAGTATAAAATCAATTCAAACTACCTGCTAAAAATAATTTATTTTAAAATGAACAAAATTAGGTACCTAAAGGGCACTAATTAGTCAATTAGTGTAATCAAGTCTCCGACCCTAGATTCTCTGGTTGCGTAGGAAGTGAGGCACGCTCCCATGCCTCACTTGGTTCCAAGCCGACCCCAATAGGCTAGTGGCGACTCCTTTTGTGCAAAAATTCCTAAAAAATATCCCAATGTCACACGGGGTATGGGCTTGGGAGAGCTCACGCCTAATCATGGGCCTTAGGCCCGTCCTTAGGCAATACTCTTAAACCTGTTCCCTCCCCCCAAGGGTAGGTCGCGACAGCTTGGTGACTCCGCTGGGAAAATGGTTTTAGACCTTAGAGGACTTAGGCCAAAATTAATCTTGTTCAAAAATATTTTTATTTGGCAGCGAAGATATTATGTGCATTCCATAACATGTCGAATGTTGATTGTTTGTGGGAGTTATAAGGGGTGGTGATTTCTAACCTTTGTTTTGTAGGGGGTGTAAGAGTGAATGGTTTATTTATGTTTGAAGTGCTGATTGTTTTTAAATTGTCATGCATGAGTCTCTTACATTGCACTACACTATAGCACACACTACCTGCCATCGGACTTGAGCCACATAGGATCATTTAGGATGGTGTTGAGGTGGATACCACTCCGACTACAAGCACGTAGTACGAGTCGCCCACCTTAACCTCGAAATTTCTTTCTTGATGTTAGAGATCCCCACCCTAGTCTGCGAGCATGCGACACGGGTCGGTTCTTTGACAAAGCCGGAGTCATGGGTAACACGACCTAGCCACGAGCTTGTTGGTTCAGTCCTGTGATCCCATGGCTTCATTTTGGGCCATCTAGAGTAGAAATCGAACCACTGTCCATGCGCATGTCCATGACCTTTACATCAATGCTCAATAAGTAGGGTAAGTTTTTCTTGAATTCTTTTCTTCGCAATTTACTTATTTGCTTTCATTTTGGTCGGTCCATGACAATTTAGGTTGATCATACAATGGGGATACCTGACCTTCGCATCATCTCCGTTCCGAAAGCTGAGCTTTGCGCGTGGTGGAATAAATTGGATCAAATTGGCTGTGATTGGGTGCGATCATATATTGGACGTTTACTTCCCCTATTAGAGATAGAAACTCATCTGGTGTAGTACAAGCGTTAGCACATGTGTGGTGCCCCGAAACTTGCACGTTCATACTTGGCGATCACGAACTCACTCCAACCCTGGAAGAATACAGTGTTGCCATAGGAAAGCCCTTGGTGTTAATTGGCCCACCTATAGGGACTGAGCATGCATCGACCTTATCCGATTTCCTTAGAGTTAAGGAGGATGACGTGAGGAAAGTTTTGAAAGCTAATCGCAAGACTTGCCCATTTTCATTCCTAAATGAGCTTTTTCAAAATGCCCAATCTTTTCAGAAAAATAGAATCTTCCTGTTAGCTTTCTTCGGGTTCGTGTTATTCCCACATTGTAGGAACGCTATTAACCCTTCCGTGGCATGGGTAGTTCGTGAAGTATGTATGGGAAAGGGCTTTGTTAATGCCATCCTGACTGAAACTTTTCTTTCCCTTACTCGTTTCAAAGAAAACAAAAACAAAACTTTCCACGCTCCTCCTGAACTCTTGCAATTTTGGTTTTTCTCTCATGTTAAAGGGTTTGGTAGCTTAATGACCTCGAACAATATTTCTGACTCTAGCCACCCTATCTTGAAGTTCAAAGATAGGAAGATGTTTGCCCCCGATTATCATTATTCTGAGTGGTTAGTTTTCATGACCAACCCTGGACCCGAAGATTTCCAATGGCATGCAAAATGGCTCCGAGTTCGAGAAGCACGGTTCGTGTGTGGGCTTACTGGACCTGTTCCTTTGTTGGGAATTACCGGAGTCACTGAGTATTATCCGACCCGAGTCGCCCGCCAATTCCAAGAGGTTCAACAACTTCCACCGATGATTCAAGAAGACCCGCTCAGGATAGACTTCCCTGATGGATGCCAAGATCACGAAGACTCTGTTGCATTAGTCAAGTCGATGTGGGATATGTGCCATCCCCGGAAGCTGATATGGCCTGAAGAGGAGTTGGAATGGTAAGAGAAGACCTATTATGCCTCGATGAAATACATCCTTAAGCATAAAATCCCAAAGAGCCTACGCCCGAAGATTCCTGACGTGCCATTAAAGACCACCCATCGAGCTGAGATCAAGCGCCTCAAAAGGAAGCTCGAAGAAGCCGAGGAGCGTGCCTCGAAGTTGACTCGAGTTAGTGGGGCGGTCACAAGCGGGAGCTGTCCTCGCTAGTTAAATCGAGTTAAGCGTGATATGCAATGGGCCCATGCCCACGTATGTTACAATGTTAAGGAATTTGTCTCGAGTCACGTTATCGGGAGATAAGAGTCATGATTAGCCTCGTTGTTTAGGGGTTCTCCCTCATGTCTTTTCCTGCGTTATGTAGCAACCTTGCTTTCAATGAAACGAGCAAATTTGGGCAATTAGATCTTTGTCATGGACCGACCGCCTAATCATTACTCCATGCTTATACATGCTTATCTATCCTTGTTTAGGTACTAGCCGATCAATTGTCTTTTATCGATCATCGACACGGCCAAGCGGAGATCCCCGATTCGCACGCGTGCGAAAGTCAGAATGGAGAACGAGGACATCAACGTACGCATGGCCAAGATGGAGGACCAGCTGGCCCAACTCACCACAATGATGCTTGAAATAAGCTAGAAGCTCAAGGAGCCCCCTGCTGTAGCTGTCATGGGAACATCCACTCCAGTATCAACAGAAGGCACGCATGTTGCTAATCCCCCTGGGAAAGAAACTGCTGGGGAGGCTCCTTCTGTCACGCCAATTGTCGTCAATCTGGATCCTCCTCCAAAGGAAAACCCAACACCCCGTCTAAGTGAAAAGAGTGAAAAACGCTTAGCAAAGATGGAGGAGTGACTGTGTGCCTTGCAAGGTTACGAGCTAAAAGGAGCTGATAGGCTGTCTCCATACACCAAGATGAATTTCCCTGAGAACTTCCAAGAGCCTGAGTTCACAAGAAAATATGACGGAACGGGATGTCCCAAGACCCACCTTAGATATTACATGAGGAAAATGGCTCGCTATGCTGACAACGTGCCATTTCTCATACACACGTTTCAAGATAGCTTGGAAGGCATTGCCCTGATATGGTTCATTACGCTGGACATTGAAGAATTCACTAGTTGGGAAGATTTGACCAATGAGTTCTTGCAGCAATACCGGTTTAATACCGAGCTCGCCCCTACAAGAGAAGAATTGACCCGCGTTGAGAAAAAGAGAAATAAGTCATTTAAGGCCTTTGCGCAAAGGTGGAGAACCATGGCCTCACAGGTGAAGCCAGCTTTGAATGAGAGGGAGATGAAACAACTATTCCTCAAGACATTACCCCGCAAATACTTCCAAGGATTAGTATTTTCGGGATGCCAAACCTTTTTACAGCTGGTAGATGTAGGTGAAGGAGTTGAGTGGGCACTCATCGAAGGGAAGATATCCACCGGAGGCATGAAGAAGTTCCAGGCGAGAAAAGATAAGGAAGCTGCAGTTGAAGTAGCGCTCGTGCAAGAGTCATTTTACCCTAAGTCGCCCACAGCACCGGCGCACAAGCCTATGGCCGTTCAAGGGAGCTCGTCACGATCATATGATAAGGGCAAGAGACCCTTTCGAAAGGAATTTTCCCCACTGCCACAACCGTTGTCAAAGCTGTTGCCCATGCTTCTTGAAAAGAGGATGGTTGCAAAGGAAGTACCTAAAGACAACCCAATGAGGTTCGCCGGGTTTGATGTAACCAAGACATGCAAGTACCACATGGGAGAAAGGGGGCATGATGTAGATAGTTGCAATGTGCTAAGGTACAAAGTCCAACAGTTATTGGACAAAAAAATTTTGACGTTCAAGGAAGCTCAGCCTAATGTGTAACAGAACCCCCTACCGGACCATGCGGAGGGAGTGAACTCAATCTCCGAGGAGACGCAGGCGAGTCAACAGCCTCTAGTTGTGAATGCTTCCAAGTTGTATGAGTCCTTAGTGTTGGCAGGATACTATGGAGATCATCAGGATGTGACCCCGGGAGAGAAACTGAACCGCGTCCACAGGATGGCAGCCATGGGGGTAATTCATTGCGGAGAAGAGGAAGAGAATGTCGTATCCATGATAATCCAGTCATCATTCCACTCATCTTTTTGCAACATTACTCGTATATCTCGAGCGAAGAAGATTATGCTTGGAATTTCGAAGACCCCGGCTTTGTACGAGGAAGGGGTAATAGCTATGATAACTCCGATGGTAATTGAACTATCGGATGAGGAGACTGCAGGCGATATCGAGATGGAAATCGCTAAACCCACAGTGATCGACCTTATGGTCGAGGAAATGTCGGCAATCAAAGTCACGGGAGGGAACGTAACGCCAGTCACAATTGAATTGCCACCGCGGGAGGAAGATGGAGTAATAGTGTTGGAGAGTCCTCCTAAATTCGATCCCAAAGCTGTACCTTGGGATTATCAAACAAATGAGGTAGACGCTGTCACGCGATTGGGCCGCTGTTACGCACCTGATAAAGGAATAGAAAAGAAGGTCGTGACTGAGGAGGAGGCTAAGCAATTCTTGGCTGTAGTAAAATCTAGCGAATTCAATGTGGTAGATCAACTGCGAAAGTTGCCGGCCCAAATCTCCCTCCTGGAGTTGTTAAAATCCTCCGAGAAGCACATGGACATCTTGCTGAAGGTCCTCAATGAGGTACACGTACCCGAAACAATCGATGAAGTCCAATTGGAAGAGTTTGTCGGGGCAGTTCTACTGAAAGACCAGATTTCCTTTACGGATGAGGATTTCCCTCCCGATGGTCCTAATCATACCAAAGTGCTACACATCTCGGTGAAGCATGAGAGCACTCTTGTTTGCAGAGTGTTGATCGATAATAGTTCGGCGCTTAATATATGCCCGTTGGCTACCCTCCATCGTACGGGCATTGATCTTGGGAGAATCCGTATCGGCAAGTCAAGCGTGCGGGCCTTTGACGGGATGAAGAAGGAAGTGATAGGGGAAATTGAGCTTGAGTTGTTGATTGGCCCCGTACTCTTCCAAGTCGTGTTCTGGGTGTTAGATATACCAAGCGCTTTTAATTTTCTGCTAGGGAGGCCATGGATCCACACGGCAGGCGCTGTTGCCTCTAACCTCCATCAAAAGGTACGATTTGTGGTGGATAACGGGCTTATCACGATCCATGGAGAATCTGACTTCAAGATCTACCACGAGACGACCATCCCATATGTGGAGCCCGAGTGTACCGAGGAATCCAGCTTTCAAACCTTCGAGCTAGTATCCATGGTCCACGTGCCTGCAGGGTCTTTCACAAAGGTTCTTGAATTGTCTAAACCGGCCATAGCTGTGGGAAAGATTATGCTAGCAAGCGGGTATAATCTTGGAGAGGGCCTTGGATCACACGGTCAAGGTGAGCGAAAACCCATTGAAGCTCGTAAAAACTTCAAAAGAAGAGGCTTGGGATACGTCGAGAAGCGGGGAGGCCATAACAACCAAGGAGACCGTGGAAGGCATGGAGGCCAAGGTGCCCGAGGAGGCCGAGACGGGTATAGATACCAGAGTGAACGCGTTGCCCATACTGAAGAGGACAAGCGCTATCAAATCCCGTTTTCCCCGTTGCTGGGGGAGACGTTTCCAGGACCCCCAAGGATGTTGTTCGAGGAAGAGGAGGATATCTATGGTGTGACCGAGCTATTTAAGGAGGACGTCATATGCACCATCTTGGCGTGCGAGGAAGCCGAGTCCTCTGAAGTCATAGCTGTCCCTCCAAAGTAGGGTAGTTCTCGTTTAGCCTAGTCTTTCGTTCTATGTCTTCTCCCCTGTGCGGGATCTCGTAGTTTTTCTTTATTTATTTCCTATTTTCGTCATTTGTAACGTGAACTATAATCAGCCTCGATCTTGAGCCGTTGGTCAAGGGTGGTGTGTGTTAAAATACGGCCTTATCTTTCCTCATTCAATAAAATAGACACATGTTTTATTAAGGACATGTGGAAGTACATCAAACTAGCCCTATGATGGTCGCTGAGGCCTAGGCCTCCATATGCTCCTTTATTTGACTGTTCCGCAAGAACGAGGAAATCCGAGGATATGAGGACGAGTTCTTGAAATTTTTACAAAAATACTTTGAAAACTTTTGAAAATGACATGCATTGTCTTTGTTGTTGACATTACTCTAACTCACATCATCGCATCTCAGGCATTACATTATGCATAATCATGATAAGGACGCATGTGACTCAGATGTGCATGAAGAAAGTCCCTCAGGTTCCGATGACATCAACGACGACGATCGGAAGGGGATCGAGCGCGAATGGAATCGACACGAAGAATTGAAGCCGTTGACTGAAGAGCAAACAATCACCATAAATTTGGGTGATGTAGAGAATGTCAAGGAGATAAAGATCAGGGCATGTCTCTTAGAATCAGAGGCAGAAAGGATGACTAATCTTCTGAAAGAGTATCAAGATGTGTTCGCCTGGACATATGCCGACATGCCGGGATTGGATCCTGAAATTGTGGAGCATGCTTTACCAACGGATCCCAATATGCCACCCAAGAAGCAAAGACTCAGAAGAACTAAACCAGAGTTGTCCAAAAAGATTGAAGAAGAAGTGATGAAATTATTGAAAGTAGACTTTATTGAAGTAACTCGTTATCCTGATTGGGTAGCAAATATCGTGCCCGTAATGAAGAAAGATGCGCGAATCAGGGTGTGTGTTGACTATCGCGACTTGAATCGAGCAAGTCCTAAAGACGGCTTTCCGCTCCCACATATCTATGTCTTGGTTGACAAGTACGGCGGGATTTGAGTTATTCTCCTTCATGGACAGTTTTTCTGGATATAACCAAATCTGTATGAAGGAGGAAGACAGGAGCAAAACATCATTCATAACTCCTTGGGGAACTTTCTACTACACAAGGAAATCGAAGTATATGTCGACGACATGATTGCGAAATCGAGACGTGGTGAAGATCACGTTAAAGTCTTGCGAAGGTTATTTGAACGTCTTCAGAAGTTCAAGTTGCGCCTCAACCCCGCAAAATGTGTTTTTGGAGCGAAATCTGGGAAACTATTGGGATTCATGGTTAGTAGTAGGGGCATAGAGATTGATCCATCGAAGGTTAAAGCCATTTGCGATTTATGACCCCCGAATACCGTCAAAGAAGTCCGCAGCTTGATGGGACGACTTAATTATGTGGCGAGGTTCATTTGTCAGTTGTCTGAAACGGCAAAACCATTCTTCAAACTCATGAAAAAGAATGCAAAGATTGAGTGGAATGCCGAGTGCCAAGGTGCTTTTGAGAAGATAAAACATTATCTCACTCATGCACCAGTCTTAGTGCCCCCTCTCCCTAAAATTCCCTTGATTTTGTACTTAACCATACATGATGAGTCATTGGGAGCTATGCTAGCCCAGAAAAGACCAAATGATGGGAGAGAATGCGCAATATACTACTTGAGCAAGAAATTCACTGTTTCTGAGATGAACTATACAGAAGTTGAGAGAACTTGTGTGGCTTTAATTTGGGCCTTGCACAGGCTGCGGTAGTATACACTTCATCACCGAATCTTGTTGGTGACCGAGAATGATCCTATCAGGTATCTCCTAGAGAAGCCGGCGTTGGTTGGCAAGTTGGCCAAGTGGCAAATCTTAATTTCTGAGTTTGACGTTCAGAGCCTGGGACAAAAGTCCGTTAAAGGTCAAGCCATAGCAGATATGTTGGCAGAAAATTCTGAGAGGTCCAAAGCATCTGATGGGGATAGTGATGCAGAAGAGCGAATTTTACTTGTATCAAGCGACAAATGGACGATGTACTTTGATGGTGCGGTTGACTTAGCCGGGTCAGGTACCAAGGCAGTTCTTATCTCCCCAAATGGACAACATTACCCCGTCGTCGCTAAATTGACATTCCCTTGCACGAATAATATCGCTGAATATGAAGCATGCATTCTCGGCCTCCAAGCCGCCATTGATATGAAAATTCAGAAGCTGCAAGTTTATGGTGATTCAACCCTTATCATCTTACAGATTGAAGGCAAATGGCGAACTCATGATTCTAAATTGATCCCGTATCATGAGTTCCTTGGAGAGTTGACGGAAAAATTCCAAGAAATATCATTCGAATACTTACCAAGGTCTCAAAATCGGTTCGCCGATGCCCTAGCTACCTTGTCTTCGATGTTGCAAGTAGCTAGGCTTGGACATTGAACCGTTGAGAATTGAAATCGTCAAGCGCCCAGCTTATTGCATGACGGTTGAAGAGGAACCGGACGGACAACCTTGGTATCATGACATATTGAAGTATCTACAGAAGGGTGAATTCCTCGAAGGAAGTGAAGCGGTAGACAGAAAAAATTTGATAAAGTTGGCATCAAGATTCTTCGCTAGTGGAGACGTCCTTTATAAAAGGTCCTTCGACTCAATATTGCTAAGGTGTGTTGATGTTAAAGAAGCCGACCGTTTGATGAAAGAGATACATGAAGGGGAGTGCGGCCCCCATATGAACGGACACTTCTTGGCGAGAAAGATCATGCGGCTTGGTTACTATTGGCTGACCATGGTGTCCGACTGCATTCAACACGTACGACGGTGTCACCAATGCCAGATTTATGGAGATAGGATAAATACCCCTCCAAATGAACTTCACCAAATGTCTCAACCTTGGCCCTTTTCAATGTGGGGAATTGACGTGATCGGGCCCATTAATCCCAAGGCTTCAAATGGGCATCGATTTATTTTGGTGGCGATAGACTATTTTACCAAGTGGATTGAGGCCAACTCGTATGTTAATGTTACTGCTAAGAATGTGGCAAAGTTCATTCATTGCGACATTGTCGCTCGTTACGGGGTGCCGGAGGCGATCATTTCCGACAACGGCACTAATTTGAACAACAAAGTCGTGGATGGTTTGTTTAGTGAGTTTCAAATTAAGCATTTGAACTTGTCACCGTATCGTCCTCAGATGAATGGAGCAGTGGAGGCGGCGAATAAGAACATAAAGAAAATCTTATCAAAAACAGCTGAAAATTATTGTGATTGGCACGACGGGCTCCCTTACACGTTAATGGCATACCGAACTTCTATCCGCACCTCCACAGGGGCAACTCCTTTCTCACTCATGTACGGGATGGAGGCAGTCTTGCCTGTTGAAGTTGAAGTCCTTTCTTTAAGGGTCCTTTCCCAATCTATGCTCGATGAGACTGAGTGGATGCAACAGAGGTATGAGCAGTTAAACATGATCAATGAGAAGAGATTGCAAGCTATGTGTCATGGTTAGTGCTATCAGAGACGAGTCGCAAAAACCTTCAATCGAAAAGTGTGTCCCAGACACTTCAAAGTCAACGACTTGGTGTTGAGGAAGGTGCTTCCGATCATACCAGATCCTCGTGGAAAATTCACCCCGAACTACGAAGGGCCATATGTCATTAAGAAGGTTCTTTCTGGTGGTGCCATGATTTTAGTTGAAATGGATGGCAGTGAATTGCCTAGACCTGTAAATGCTGATGCAGTCAAGAAGTATTTTCCATGAATGAAATCAAGGCCGAGGGGTCACTTCATGCACAATTCAAGTAGCATAGCATCATGCATATCATTGTAGTTATTGTGCATATGTTGCGTACATGCATATCTATTTGTGTTTCAGGCACCCTACCGTCTAATGAGGAAATGGCAAGGGAAAGAACTGACTCAACAATCCATCAAGTTGTCGTACAACAGGTTGAATGTCTCTTTTGAGACATAAGTCGAGACAATAAAAAGGATAAAAACAAAAAATGCATGACATGATTCGCATGACCTATTCTCTGGTGTCACTATGCACGCTTCACGTCCATGACCCTCAAGAAAAATGGCTCATAAAAATGACTTTATTCGGGCAAAAGAGCGAGAGGTTAACCATGCCAAACGAGAAGTACTTAGAATGAAGAAAGACAAGCTATCTCCAAACACGTCCTCCAAACACTTTTGAGAGTTGAGTGAAAGGCGACCTTCTTTTAGGACGAAGGATTCATTCGGATTGAGCGCAGAGATCAAAATGATAAAGGCATTTCTTTTATCAACCCTAAGCACCGAGCTAACATCTTGTTAGCCCTTTGGGCCCAAAAAAAAAAAAAAAAGATGACACTTCAAAGTACTTTCACTTGCATCAATCTTCTGGTGATAGCTTTAGATAAGTTCTTATTAGAGCTCGACTCATCCCAAGGTGAAGAAGAGCATTTCCTTCTCTACCCAAACATTGATACCCATTGATTTAACCAATTTGGGCATGATTATTCATTTCTGAACCCGAGCGGTGATCATCTCCTTTCACTGGGGCAAGGCATAAGAATTGACCAAATACAATTGACAGTCACAAGAAAATGTGAAAAGCATCTCGAAAGTTCAAAGAGCAAAAAGTTCGGCAAACTAGGGGGCACGAAAAAGCAGTGTACCTGGTAAAAGTAAGGTCAATGCCCATTAAAAAAAAAGCCAAAAGGCCGCATCTTATGTGAAAAAAAAAATTGTCAAAGTCCAAGTGCTTGCGTAAAAAAGTCATCGCGAGAGCAAAGGAAATTAAAAAAAAAAAAAAGGAGCAAAGCTCCATACGAAAATGATTAGTCAATGGACTTTCGAAATGCATTGTGTTTCAAAAGTCAAATGGTTTCAAAAGATCGAGTGACCTGGTCACAATGCCATGATGATCACCGACTCTTAAAAACCCTCTTGAAAATTTTAAGCCTTTCGAGCCTCTCCCAAAGCAACATTACAACCCTCTTCCGAAGTCTCTTCTGATTGGGATGGTTTGAGTGAAAATGAGATACCACCAGGAAGCTACTACTTGAAGGAGTGAAAGTAATTTTATCTTATCTCTTCTTCCAAGTTCTCGACTTGTAAACCCGATGAAGATAGCGACAGATGTTCCTTTATTGGCCTCAAAGCAATCATTCCTTTATGTAAGCCCTAATCAAGCCTATATTGCGATCCTTTCAAAAGACATTTTTGATCGATCAGATTGTGCACATTGCGAATGTTTCTAGGAGCCTTTGACATGGGTTATGTGAGATACCCTCAGCAATCAATTATTCAAGCAGTCATTCTATCGAGAGTGTGTGAGAAGCCCTTTCTGACTAAGAAGCTTTAGTTTGGCATGCTTAATGAGTCTCTTTTCATGAGTCCTAGCCATTCTGATAAGACCTTGACTCCTAGAGAATTTGATGATTAATGATATATCCCAGAGCAAAATGACAGTTTTGTGCCACGTGATGTTGATTGACATCGAATGTTTTTCTAAAGCAGTCGGACTCAACTTGATTAGCTTGTTCAATTAATGCTGCAATATTGCCAATATGTCTTTTGATGTCGTCCCTAATGACATTTGCTCAAGCTGAGTTTGACAGGATTCCTCAGTGAAGCCATGTAGTTTCAAGGAGTTAGCGGGCACTTTCCTAAAACCCAAAGGTATGGTTAACCTTAAACCAAGTTATCTCCAAAGGTTCATGGGTTTTCCTCAAACCATGTATTTTCAACCCAATCGAAACCCATTGTTACACGGTGAGACTTCAGTCCTTCTCCTCCTTCCTATGACACGGTGTGCTTTGTAGCCCGGTGAGCTTTTATAGCCCGGAGAGCTTTATAGCTCGGAGTCCTTATGCTTATGACACGGTGAGCTTTGTAGCCTGGAGAGCTTTGTAGCCCGGAGTCCTTCTTATGACACGATATGCTTTTTAGCCCGGTGAGCTTTTGTAGCCCGGAGAGCTTTGTAGCCTGGAGTCCTTCTTCTTATGACACGGTGAGCTTTGTAGCCCAGAGCTTTATAGCCTAGAGTCCTTCCTATGACACGGTGAGCTTTGTAGCCCGGAGAGCTTTTGTAGCCCGGAGTCCTTCTTTTTATGACACGGTGAGCTTTGTAGCTCGGAGAGCTTTTGTAGCCCGGAGAGCTTTGTAGCCCGGAGTTTTTCTTTTTATGACTTGGAGAGCTTTGTATCCCGGAGTCTTCCTCCTTCCTACAACTCGCAGAGCTTTGCATCCCAGAGTCTTCCTCTCTTCTTATGACTCGGAGAGCTTCTGTATCCTGGAGTCTTCCTCTTATCGACAAGACACACATCCATAATTATGAGTCCTTTCTGTCAACCTGATACGTGTCTGTGCACTCAGGGTCCCTCTACCATCGAAATAAATTAGGTGTCTTCTGTCTTTGAATGCAACATCTTCGAGGCTACATTCAAAGAGAGGCAGCTGTTGACACCTATTTTTACGAAAAAAAAATCAATCATTCAAAAAGTCAATAAAAAAAGATCAAGAAAATTGGAAAAGAAAAAAAATCAATCGGGTCGGGCCGGATCTAGCCTTGGCCTGACCCGCCCACTTTTCTTTTTATATATTTCTTTTCCCCCCGCGGCCTAGCCTCCTTCCCCCCCCCCCGGTCGGCCCGGCCCACGCCCTATCCTTATCCCTCCTCTAGTCTTCGCGTAGGACTTGCAGAAGACAAAACAGGAGAAAGCCGAAGAAGCATCTGGAGAGGATTGACAACTGCGATTTCATAAAAAATGGAAGCAATGAACGCTTGGCTGCGGTGTGTCAGCTCCTGCAGTTGATGAAGCCCAAGAAAACCTGCAGTCGTTGTAGCTGAAAATAGACTGAACTCGGTCCCAAGGAGAAGACTGACTGCAGGCACACATAGAGGCAAGGAGGCTGGACTGACCGAGGAAAATTAGAGCTGAAGATGGAAAAGAAAGAGAGCTGGCTTCGTGGGCTAGCAAAAGGCATTTCGGACAGAGGCAAAGGAAAAGGAACCAACGGCAGTTTTAAAAGAAAACATGAGAAGCAACGAAGAAAGGGATCAGTACGAAAGCGAGGGAGAGACGGAGAGCGACGTAGGAGGAGGGGAGTGAAACTTGAGAGCGAGAAGGAGTTTTCTAGCAGATCGTCCACGCTCGAACCATCTTCAACGACCTCTGGCCAGTACCCTCTAGCACACGATCTTTCGTCCCCGAATCTCGGCGTCACTAGTGAGTTTCTTTACTTGGTTCAAACCTCTCTTGCCCGAGGATCCCAGCTCGGAGATACCAAAGCGGCAAGCTATAGCTCGATTTGTCGCAAGTTAGCCCGCTTCCTGCCGTTTTCGAGTTGGGTAGGGAACTCCCTGATGAAATGCTTGTTCGCATGAACCCTTGCTACTCCACCTTGTTTTGGTCTAACCGGAAGTCAAGTCTTGTTCCTTTTATTAGCCTGTATGCACGCTGAGTTTAAGTAAGTTGATGTGGTCGATTTTGCATGTTTCTTGATGATTTATCTGGGTCTAGACTTGAGCGGGTCCAAAAAAGGAGTTAATAATCTCATCCTGAGTCAGTGCTTGCCACGTGTTTGATAAAACGCTTGAACTAAGTTAACGAGGATTAGGTCGTGAATTTTGGATCATTTGGAATGAGTATGCTCCTGTCTTGCGTAAAAGGAATCTTTTTATGGATCATTGAGCATGATTTCGTTTAGGTTTCGTTGTTGTTATGGCTGAATCTGAACATTTCTTGATGTTGACGTAGTTCCTTAATATCTAAGGAGTTCGGCTGTTCATTAGTGTCCGTGTTCCATTCCTCATCTTCTTGCTGTTCTTTTTGCGCCTGTTCATCTTTCCGTGGGGTAGCGACTACCGGTGGACGGGCGATGGAAGGGTCACCGATTGTTCAGGGCCGTGTCGTTAGTGTGCGGATGAGATTCGGTGGGAAGGAGCTTCGGCGAGGAAGTTGCAGGATTGGCGTTAGCTTTAGGAAGGAGAAGATGCAGTAGAATAACCGAAATAGGGAAAAGGAAAAAAAGAGAGAAAATAGGAAAAAGAAAGAAAAAGAAATATAAAAATGGCAAATGATAAATAATAAAAGAAAACTATGAAATGGCAAAGGGAGTTTCGGGTGTTGGTGTTTAATGGAAGCTTTGAGCGGAGAAGAAAGCATGCAGAGAAAACAACCTAAAAGAAAAAAGCTTAGAAGAAAGACAAAAAAAAAAGAATAAAAAAGGTAGTGGAAAGGAAAAGAAAAAAGACAGAAAGTAGCTTCGGGAATAGGAGTCGCTGAAAAAGGGGGAAGTGCAGCAAGGAAATGACAGAGCAGTGATAGGATACATTTAAAAAAAAATCAAAAAATCAAAAGAATAAAAAATAAAAAAAATTGAAAAATAATTCCAAAAATTCAAAAAATCAGAAAGGATAAAAAAATTCGACCTTTTTCTTAATTAAAAAAATTAAAAATTAAAAACTAAAAAAATATCTTTATTAAAAAATTTAAAAAAAATTAAAAAAATTAAAAATTTTGAAAATCCAAAAATGATGGGATTTGGTTAGGAATTGCTATATCTTGCTTTGTTAGTGTAATTAGACATTTATTTGCTCGCATATTGATTATGTTGTATATTTAATTTGCATATCTAATTATGTTTGATTGCATGTTTTTAATTTTATGGCAATTAGGATTTTGATAGTTATGATTATTACTTTAATGATTGTGTACTCGCATGATCACTTCATATGTTAGTGGATAAGTATAAAATCAATTCAAACTGCCTGCCAAAAATAATTTATTTTAAAATGAACAAGATTAGGTACCGAAAGGGCATTAATTAATCAATTAGTGTAATCAAGTCCCCGACCCTAGATTCTCTGGTTGCGTAGGAAGTGAGGCACGCTCCCATGCCTCACTTGGTTCCTAGCCAACCCCAATCGGCTAGTGGCGACTTCTTTTGTGGAAAAATTCCTAAAAATATCCCAATGTCACGCGGGGTATGGGCTTGGGAGAGCTCACGCCTAATCATAGGCCTTAGGCCCGTCCTTAGGCAATACCCTTAAACCTGTTCCCTCCCCCCGAGGGTAGGTCGCGGCAGAAACCAAGATCCTGATTTTATGGGCGAACAGGATTGACGGGCTTTCATCACAATCATCAAACGGCTCGAGATCTCATTGATTGATTCTGTCCAACAGGTTGATTGGAAGAATTCATTTGGAAAGTGCCAACGGTCGAGAAGGCATGAACGAGTATTTAAAGGAGACATCTCTAGTCATTGGATAAATGCGTGAAAGAAAAATTTCAAAGTCTGAAGCTTCCTAGTTCCTTGCTATTTCATTCACTGAGCTCAAATTTGTACTCAAAAGAGAGAAAGACATATAGTGTAACTTTGTGAAAGAGAAGCAAATTCTTCATTGTGGAGTTGAGATCACCAAGTTGTAAAATCTCTTTTGTTTCTTAGTAGAATCTAGCCAGTAGGTTGTCAGCGTGGGAGAGTAGATGTAGGCTTGATCTGTCACGCCCCGATCCTCGGGCACGCACACATCCTTCTAAATTGGTCGATTTCTATAATGCGATATCCCAGGACTAGTATCGCCGACCCTTTTATTTATTAAGCACATGCAGAAGCAGTTAAAATCCCCAGACAATAAAACAATGGGATAGGAAAGCAGGCCATATTTTTCATATTGAAATTCACAACCACACTTTCATTAACAGCACCACTCATAGTATATTTACAATACTATCTACAGCATAAAAGTCTCACACCTATCTATACCAAGACAGGGTTCACAAAAGGGATGGGATCTCAATCCACATCCGGGTTACATTCAAGATCCCTCTCTGGATCATCTTCTTCTTCAAAAGTCTTTCTCCCCTTCAGGTTCCCCTTCCTTAGCTTCTCCTCAGGGTCCTGAAATGGTTATTCAATAACCAATGAGACCACGTCTCAGCGAGTCCTACCCACTAAGACTCGATTAATAAACTAATACGCCATACGGTTGCCTAAGCACAACATGAGTCAGAGGACTTACCTTAGCCTCAGTTCCAACCTGCAATTCAAGGTTAAACATAGATATTCAAACAATTCACGGCATCCGATCAAGCATTGATCAATCGACTAAGTCGATTACATGTCAGCCAGACCCTTTCTAGGTCATTCCCACTCATACCACGATTTCCCAGTGGTGTACTCGTTCACCAAATCACATGTGTTTCTCGGGCGTCGTTTTCGCCAATGACATACCGATCACCGACACCGTGCGTTCTTTAAGGCGCCGTTTTCACCAGTGATAACCTTGATCACCGAACCACGTGTCTTTCAAGGGCGTCGTTTTCGCCAAGGTGACATCGGCTATAGACAACATCGTGCGTTCTTTAAGGCGCCGTTTTCACTAGTGATATTCCCATAATCACCGAACCACGTTTGTCTATAAGTCATTTACGTGCGTTCTTTAAGCGCCGTTTTCGCCGGTGATCTTCCAATCACCGAACCACGTATGTCCAATAACATCGCACGATTGGTCTCAGCCAATAACATTCTCGTTAGCTCTCACCGTTCTCCCTACTATATAGCCCATCAACGCATGGCGCTTATATACCCATGCTTGTCCATTACCAATCAAATATTCAATAACAAACAATTTAGGACAATTCCTAAAATTCCACAATAAATTCAATTCCACACAACGTAGAGCTCAAATAAATAAACGGACTGCACCACGACAATCAGCACGAAATTCCGGTCACCAGCCATCCCGGTTGAATTTCCGGAAAAATGATTAATTAAATAATTAATTTCGAAAAATAAATAAATAAACATTAAAAATCCAATTTAGGCCTATATTGCCTTATTGGAGCCGAAGCAATTCGGGAAAAATCCGAGATCATTCAATAAATAACCAAACATTTTACTATGCTAATAGCTAGGTCTAACCACCTAACATGCATCATTAAGTCACTAAATTAATTGTTCTAACCTAATCTAACCACCTAAGTGCATGTAATTAAATCTAACCAACCCTAAGACGTAATTAGCAAACTAATAAAGCATTAGTGAGTAAAACTCACTTGATCAAAAGCGGTATCGGAACACCGCGACGGCGACGCGACGGCGGCCGAAATCGGACTTTCGACGACACCGGCGGACTTGGACCGGGCCTTAAGCTTGGCCCAACAAATCTCAGCCCAACTGAGATTTGTTTCTTGCTTTTGGGCTAGACCCAAGTTGAATTGGGCCTGCTGAAATGGGCTTGAAGACTGCAGGAGATGGGCCTCAATAAAATTCTGCTGAATTGGGCCTCAAATTACTGGGCTGCAACTTGAATTAAATTGGCTGAAGAACTGCTGGACTGATGGGCTCAAAGACTGCAAGCTTGGGTCAAATTTTGCTGGGCTTCAATTCTAATTGATGATGAGCTGAGTTTTCTTGGGCTGATGGGCCAACCAAGAAGCAACAAAAGCTGCTGATGGGCCTCTGGACTGCGAGATTAATATTGCTGAAACCTACGGCAGCTGGACTCCACGACGTTGAAGGCTGGGGTCGCTCGGTGGAAGGCACGTGCGGGTGGAAGAACGAAGAAGTTGAAGCTGCAGACACTGGCGTCTTCAATCGTGGGCTTGCTGCGGACGTGTGGCGTGCAGCTTTGGTCAATACTCGGGCAGGAGAAGACCACGCTGTGTCGTTGATGCTGTGGAGTTCGCTGACAACAAGAGGCGGCAGGTGGTGCGGGTGAGGGGCAGCTCGCGTGTGGCTTCACTCGGTGGGGGAGACGTGGGCTTTCGCTGGCTCTTGGAGTCAAAGCCTGAAGACACTGCTCGATGTTGCTGCTGGGCGGAACATGAAGTCACGCTGGTGGAGGCCACGCGTTGAGAAGAAATGGACGAGAGCAGGAGCTTCGGTGTTGCTGGCGACTGGTCTGCGTGCGTGCGTGCATGGGCTGCCGCGGTCAACTAACTGGTGGAGAGGTTCCACGATTGACCGAATCGTGGCAGCTCGTTGAAGAAGATAGTGGAGAAGCAGGCGGTCTTGACTTCGTGCGGTGAGGATCTTCAGTCAACGACGGGGCTTCTTCTGGCTTCGCTATTGACCGAGCGTGAGCTGGCTGAAGACACGAAGCGGTGGAGAATTCGACGGATGCTGAGCTTCTCGGGCAGCTTGGTGGACGCTCGGAAAATTTTGAAGGAAGCAGCCGGGTCTTCTTCAATTGCTGCTGGAAGTGTCGCACGCCAGAGAAAAATGAAAAGGGGAGAGAAGCAGCTCACGGCAGCTTGGGGAAGAGGATGAGGAAGAGGTGGGGGCCCTTTGGCATGATATTTTACCAAATATCTCTCACAAACCATTCTTAGCCATGTATAATTTACTTGGCTCACAATGGACTTCTCAAGTACTTTCTTCTGCTCAAAATGGTCAAATGTTGTGGTAGGTGGGGGTACACGAATTTGGGGAAGAATAGGCTTAAATGAACTCAAACTCTCTCTTGAATTAATTCAAATGACCTTAACAAATATCACTTGACTTGTGGATGCCTCAATTGATAATTTTCTTCATCCAATAATCTCTCACACTTCTCAATTGGTCAATTTTGGGCTAGGGAGAGGGGATGATACGAATTTCACCATTTGAACTTCAATTTCTCCAATAAATTCCCAAATTGAGGTCCAATTTCGACGTAGAAAAATCCCAAGAAATTTTCTATAAATCTTCGACACACACAGGCTCAACCCAAAAGTCAAATTTCCCATTAATTTAGCCAATCTGAACTTCGGCCAAACTTCCACGACGTCCGAACCCACTTTCCGTAAAAATCTCGGGACCTCCGAAAAATCTTCGAGATCGAGTTGACGTTCCTAAAATAGCTTGTGACATCACCGAACTTTCGATTTCTGAAATCGACTCAAATCGACGGTTAATTTCACTCCGGCGTGCTTTTAGTGTGACCTAGACTACCGGGTAGTTTTCAGAACTTTTTAGGGCAATTGACTCGTGGTCGATTTTCTTCGAGCCACAATGAACCCACTCGACACATTGGCGACTCTCAATTGTCGTGAAAATCTCGAGGGCTCGACTACCAACACAGGGTACCAAAACGACAGAAAATCAAATTAGTGCCGGTCGACGAGAATTTTCCAATTTAGTGGAGTCACCCACGATCGGCCACACATCTCAGTCGAACCGACCTATCTCTGATCTCAATTCGATCTTTCGTGTGTAATGACCTCTAAAGATGAACACGGTCGAGAAGCCGCTTCCTGGTCGAATTCTCAAGTCTATTGCCTTAATATTCTTTAATGGCATACCCAGCTAGTCTAGTTATCTCGAGAGTGATCAGCTCTGAGAACAACCCTATAGACACGTCAATGAAATGCCCGATTAATTTAATAGAAAACAATACTGAAAATTCTGGATGTCACAACTCTTCCCCTCTTATAAAAATTTCGTCCTCGAAATTTAAACCTTACAAGACTTGATCAAAAAGGTGGGGGTACAACTCTCTCATTGACTCCTCAGTCTCCCATGTCGCTCCTTCTGTACCGTGGTGTTGCCAGACCACTTTGACTAAGGGAATAGTCTTTGTACGCAGAACTTGCTCTTTGCGATCGACAATCTGGACCGGTCTTTCAACGTATGACACACGGTCATCCACGTCCAATTCTTCAAAATTGAGTACGTGGGTCGGGTCAGGCTCATACTTCCTCAACATCGACACGTGAAAGACGTCATGCACTTGTGCCAATCTTGGCGGCAACGCAAGACGATACGCTAAGGTCCCGATTCTCTCAAGAATCTCAAACGGACCTACGTACCTCGGACTCAGTTTGCCTTTCTTACCAAAGCGCGAAGTTCCCCTCATTGGTGACACCTTCAGAAAAACGTGATCACCAACTTGGAATTCCAAAGACCTCCGACGCTTATCTCGCATAACTCTTCATGCGCTCTCTGCGCTGTCTTTAATCTCTCGATCACCATCACGGCATCTCGACCGCCTGAACCAACTCTGGGCCTGTTATCTTTCTTTCCTCGACTTCATCCCAACATACTGGTGTTCTGCATGCTTTGCCATACAGCGCTTCAAATGGAGCCATCTGAATACTCTGCTGATAACTGTTGTTGTAGGCGAATTCTACCAGATGAAGCTGATCTTCCCAACTTCCTTTGAAGTCTATAACACATGCTCTCAGCATGTCCTCAAGGGTCTGAATTGTCCTCTCGGACTGGCCATCCGTCTGAGGATGATAAGCCGTACTGTACTGAAGCTTTGTACCAAGAGCACTCTGCAAGCTCTTCCAAAACGCAGCAGTAAATCTCGGGTCTCTATCAGATGTTATCGTAACCGGCACTCCATGCCTTCGAACCACTTGGCGCACATATAGGTCTGCGTGCCTATCTAAACTGAGGTCCTTTCGAACTGCAATGAAGTGAGCCGACTTTGTCAGTCTATCGACTACTACCCAGATCGAATCATTCCCTCTCTGACTCCTTGGTAGTCCAGTCACGAAATCCATCGTGATATGCTCCCATTTCCATTCTGGAATCGCGAGAGGTTGCAGAAGTCCTCCCGGCTTGCAATGCTGAGCTTTCACTTGCTGACATGTCAAACACTTGGCCACATGCTTAGCGATATCCGCCTTCATACCTGACCACCAATAATGTTGGCGTAGATTCTGATACATCTTAGTGCTTCCAGGATGAATGCTGTAACTGCTACGATGTGCTTCAGATAAGATTTCTTCTCTAAGCTCTACATCATCAGGTACAACCAATCGTCCTTGGAATCTTAGTGTCCCGTCATCAGAAATCTGAAAATCAGCCTTTCTTTTCTCTGCGTCTTCCTGAAGAATTCTCTGTACATCTGGGTCTGTCGGTTGGAGTTGTTTGATTCTAACTTGGACATCCGGTTCAATTCTGAGGGTGGCCATAAAACTCGAGAGGTGGCCTACCTCAAATTTGAATACCGAATCCCGAGCTCTCTCGATTAAGTTCCATTCCTTAATCAGTATATGAGCCACTGAAGACTTTCGACTCAAAGCATCGGCGACCTTGTTCGCCTTTCCTGGGTGATACAGAATGTCACAGTCGTAGTCTTTCAGCAATTCCATCCATCTGCGCTGTCTCAAGTTTAACTCCTTTTGAGAGAATAAATACTTGAGACTTTGATGGTCCGTGAAGATTTGAAACTTTTCCCCACACAAGTAATGTCTCCAAATCTTCAGGGCAAAGATAATTGCGGCGAGCTCTAAGTCATGCGTCGGATAGTTCAATTCATGAGGTCTCAACTGCCTGGAAGCGTATGCAACAACCCTACCATGTTGCATCAGCACGCAACCCAACCCCTTGAATGACGCATCACTATAGATTTCGAATCCTCCAGGACCCGATGGAATTGTCAGTACCGGTGCGGTAGTCAGCTTTTCCTTCAGCTCTTGAAAACTACGCTCGCACTTGTCTGTCCATATGAACTTCTCGTCTTTCTTCGTGAGCTTAGTTAAAGGCGATGCTAACGCTGAGAAACCTTCTACAAATCGTCTGTAATAACCTGCCAATCCCAGAAAACTTCTGATTTCTGTCACTGATGTCGGTCTCTGCTAATTGATCACGGCTTCTATCTTGCTCGGGTTGACAAAGATTCCTTCTCCGGAAATCACATGACCTAAGAACGCGACACGAGTCAACCAAAACTCGCATTTGCTAAACTTAGCATACAACTGATGCGTCCTTAAAGGCTGGAGCACTAATCTTAGATGATTCTAGTGCTCTTCATCACTTCTCGAATAGACCAAGATATCATCAATGAACACGATCACCAACTGATCTAGATATTCCTTGAATATTCGGTTCATCATATCCATGAAGGCAGCTGGAGCATTCGTCAACCCGAATGGCATCACTGTAAACTCATAGTGACCATACCGAGTACGAAATGCTGACTTAGGAATATCCTCTTTCTTAATTCTCAGCTGATGATATCCCTTCCTCAAATCAATCTTCGAGAATATTGACGCTCCTTGTAACTGATCGAACAAATCATCAATCCTTGGGAGTGGATATTTATTCTTAATGGTCACTTGGTTGAGTTGTCTATAATCAATGCACAACCGCAATGAACCATCTTTCTTCTTTACAAACAAAACTGGCGCTCCCCAAGGTGATGCGCTAGGACGAATAAATCCCTTGTCTAATAATTCCTGCATCTGTACTTTCAATTCTTTCAATTCTGTCAATGCCATTCTGTATGGTGCCTTTGAGATCGGCTCTGTCCCCGGTGCTAGTTCAATCACCAATTCAATCTCTCTTTCTGGCGGTAGACCTGGCAATTCCTTTGGAACCATCTTATAAATTTTCTGTATCACGACCACCTTCTTCTCACTCTATTTCTTAACTGACACATCCACTACCGCTGTCAAATCAATCTTGGCAACCTCCGTCTAACAAACGAATTGTCTTTAGCCAACGAGATTAATGAAATCGAAGATTCTTTTCGACTCTTAATAATCTTGCTATTTTTGCAAACTAATAGACTAAACTGGATTATTCCATGACCATGATTCCTTATTACAAGATGCTTTATGAACTCACACTATTCATGTGGCGTTGAACTCACACCTCAGCAACTAGTCAAGCACAACTATTGCTAGTGATTCCTTTCTCTTTCACTTTTACTTCAACAATTTAAGTGCTACGAACTCA
The DNA here is from genome assembly GCA_017140325.1 of Eucalyptus leucophloia subsp. euroa. NCBI lineage: Eukaryota > Viridiplantae > Streptophyta > Magnoliopsida > Myrtales > Myrtaceae > Eucalyptus > Eucalyptus leucophloia. The sequence continues at coordinate 10,991,399 of CM029473.1, read as the reverse complement.
GCACAAAACTCTGCTACGTTACTCTGATAAAATCGCCTCCAATACATTCTTTCTCTAATCGGTGCAAGATCAGTTCTACTCCCATTCCTTTCGCCATCCTAGTGGCGTTCTCACTGCAAGATAGCGATGCCTATGCTACCTTTGACTTCCACCGAGTCCTTCACCGATGGTCATGCTGGTCATCATCACAACGTGTTCTAGTCATACTCGGACACTGGATTTATCCATACTTCCTTCTACAATTCTAACACCTATCTGGTGCATCTTTTATCTTCTATTAGGCGAAAGCATGCACTCTTTCTGGTTGCCTCATCAGTCTGCTAGGATCACTCCCAACCAGATATCCCCGTTGGCTATACTCTAAACAATTTCGCATCCTATGAAGGACATAATACCGATCTCCATCATCACGTCTGAAAACAACCTGATCTATTATGCTCAGTGCTGACTTGACTATCCCACCCTTCCTCGAGAGTGGAATAGAATACCTTTTCTCTCGACCTCGGTCTTTTCTCCGATTGATTCACATTTCTGCTTGAACTGGATCTATACCTTGGCTCGAATGCAATGACTCGCTCCCAGATCACATCTCCACTCTGGATCTCAGCATGGGAAGCGACAACAGCGGTAATGATAACGACAACAACAGCGGCTTGATCCTGAGCTTGCTGGCTCATCCAATTCCCAAGGAACACTAGCATCAAAACGATCCTATCGTAACTTAGGATCGTTCGACGCTGCTACACTAGTACCAACCTGCGGTGGTACTCTTACACTCAAGCTGGCCAGAGTCAACACTCGCCACAACCACCTCGGTACCGATCTTAGTCGGTGCATCATCCCGAGTTACAAAGGACATTGTCCTCTTACTAGGAGTTCTCAGCCCCGCCGCTCATGGTTCAGTCTTTACACTGCAACCCGACTTCCAAACCCACACTGGATTAGAAGGTGAGCGATCCACACACTACAAACAATTTTAGCATTCAGCTAACATAAACATGCACCAGCATGAATTTAAAGGCCTTTCCTACTAACTATCCCATGGTCAACGCTCCTTATCACTCCAATCTTCAACTTCGCTCTGATACCACAAAAAGGGGATGTCACGCCCCGATCCTCGGGCACGCACACATCCTTCTAAATTGGTCGATTTTGGGCTAGGGAGAGGGGATGATACGAATTTCACCATTTGAACTTCAATTTCTCCAATAAATTCCCAAATTGAGGTCCAATTTCGACGTAGAAAAATCCCAATAAATTTTCTATAAATCTTCGACACACAAGGCTCAACCCAAAAGTCAAATTTCCCATTAATTTAGCCAATCCGAACTTCGGCCAAACTTCCACGACGTCCGAACCCAATTTCCGTAAAAATCTCGGACCTCCGAAAAATCTTCGAGACCGAGTTGACGTTCCTAAAATAGCTTGTGACATCACCGAACTTTCGATTTCTGAAATCGACTCAAATCGACGGTTAATTTCACTCCGGCGTGCTTTTAGTGTGACCTAGACTACCGGGTAGTTTTCAGAACTTTTTAGGGCAATTGACTCGTGGTCGATTTTCTTCGAGCCACAATGAACCCACTCGACACATTGGCGACTCTCAATTGTCGTGAAAATCTCGAGGGCTCGACTACCAACACAGGGTACCAAAACGACAGAAAATCAAATTAGTGCCGGTCGACGAGAATTTTCCAATTTAGTGGAGTCACCCACGATCGGCCACACATCTCAGTCGAACCAACCTATCTCTGATCTCAATTCGATCTTTACTGTGCAGTAATGACCTCTAAAGATGAACACGGTCGAGAAGCCGCTTCCTGGTCGAATTCTCAAGTCTATTGCCTTAATATTCTTTAATGGCATACCCAGCTAGTCTAGTTATCTCGAGAGTGATCAGCTCTGAGAACAACCCTATAGACACGTCAATGAAATGCCCGATTAATTTAATAGAAAACAATACTGAAAATTCTGGATGTCACATGATCTAAGTCGAACCATTATAAACTGTGTGTTCTTATTATCTTCCCTGAACTCCTTTATTTTGTTTGTAGTTTTATCTAACTGCTAAAGTCCAAACTCGTTTGAAGTCTGTCATTTTCTAAAAGCAAAATACTTCTACTGAACTTTGCAAAAAATTTTCTTCACACCTATTCACCCCCTATAGGTGTTGTTACTAGCCCTTTCAGCATCAAGTAAGACTTTACCCATACACATGGCTGCAATGTTACCTCGTGTTAGAATATGTCTCGAGTTTGAGCTAATACACAATACTTGATTTGCACGCGCATCATTTACCAATACACCGAAATGAGAGAACATGTTCGTGGAGCATTTAATGAGAAATGACGTGTTCTAAACAAACGAAATAATTATCCAGCTTTCGAAATTCTTCTAATGGACGAACAAGCAGCATCAAATGAAGAGCAGTTTTTTTCTTCATATGTTTATCAATCTTCTGGACTTTTGCTTCATCGACATTGCTTTCTTCCCTTCCCTTCTTTTGTCTTTGTTAATAATCGAAGAAAGAGGAAGGAAGGGCCTCTATGCAAAAACGTCTATACTTTTCTTCCCTCGTTAATGTATGCACATGCATGTAAGGACATAAATTTGGTGGACGTTGATGCTGATTGTGGGTGTCTGTGCTACCATTTAATGAGTTCATATTTCTATCTCATTTCTTCTATAAAAGGATAAGACATATGAAGACAAGAAGTGCGCCAAGTCCTTGGTGGCCGAGAGAGAAGAGCTTTGAGATTGTAGAAGATTGCAGAGAATTAGTTCTCCTCATGAGGAATTTTCTTGTTATAATTACACCCGTGTGATTTAGCTAGTTAAATTCTTATGATAGAATTTATTTAATTCCTTGAGTAAGATTTGAATTGGAATTTTGAAGGGCTAAACACTATGTGAATTATTGAGTGTAATTGGGTGTTGGGAAACACCAATAAAGTGTTTAATACTCGATTGATTGTAATCTCTATTATATCACTCGTTTCTATAGTGGAATTCCGTATTACTCTCTCTGTGGATGGATGTTCAATATTCGGACCAAACCATATAAATTCGGTGTCCGATTAATATTCCTTCCTTTCAACTATTTTATTCGATTAGCTTGTCTATATACACAATAATTGGTATTAGAGCCAGTATTGGCTAACTTGAAGTAAATCAGTAATGATGGAAGAAAGAAACATGAGAATCGACTGAAAAGTTTACACTTATCATTATTTGGGGAGAAACCAGGCTTGATGAAAGATGCCAAGTGGGAATTACTAGATAGACAAGTGGTGGGTGTTATTCGGCTGACATTGGCTTATAACGTTACATTTCACATCGTGAAGGAGAAATCCATTGCAGGATTAATGAAAGCCTTGTCCAATATATATGAGAAACCCTCTGTGATCAATAAGATCTATTTAGTGCATTGTTCATTTCACTTAAAGATGGGTGAAGGTATTTCGATTACCAATCATATCAACGTATTCGATGTGGTTGTCATGTAATTGAGTTTAGTTGTATAAAACTATGAAGATGAGGTATCTGTTTTGATTTCATTACCCGGATTGCCTAAATTGTGGCAGGAATGGGCACTTAGAAGAAATTGTCTTAGGTTGAAAAATGAAAAGGGTAAGGGAATTAGAGTTGAGTCTATAGATTATGTTATAGTTATAGAAAAAATAATTCTGATGGTGTCAATTGTGTCTTGTCTGTCACTGAGGATTCCTCATTTGATGAATGGATAATGGATTTTGATTATTTATTTCACACTACACCAAATAGGAAATATTTTATTACTTATCAGTGCATGGGTAGTGGCAAAGTCCGGTTAGGAAACAATGTTGAATGTGACGTTATGGGTGTTGGTGATGTTAAAATTAGAATACATGATGGTATTGTGAGGACATTGATTGGAGTAAGACACGTTCCACAATTGAAAAAAAACTTAATTTCCTTGGGTGCCATAAATTCAGCTGGCTGTAGGTTTTCTTCAAAAGGTGAAGTTATGAAGGATGTTTGAGGTCCTTGGTGACAATGAGAGGAACCAAGCACGGTGGTCTATATGAACTTCAAGGTGAGACAGTAACAGGTTTTGCTCTAGAGACATCGAATGCATCTGTTCGAGAGTTTATCGACTGCTCGAGAAAAGCCTAGATGTTCGTGCCGATGCATAAATTTGATGTTGTTGTCAGGAACACACAATCGAGAACTTTGATCAAGACGAAGACTAGTAAGTCGATCAAGCACATTCAAACTGATAGTAGCATGGAGTTCTGATTGGAGCTCATAAATAAATTATGCATAAAGGAGGGCATGATAAAACACCACACTAGTGTTAGTAAACCACAATAATTTGCGGAATTGATGAGCATAATGTTACTAGAGACAGGCTAGAAGATTTCTAGTGTTGGTGTTGCTAGGAGGATCCTAGTTGATGCATTTAGTATAGTGAGCTACTTGGTGAATAAATCCCCATTGACTGTTATTAGATATTAGATTTCTGAAGAAGTGTGGTCAGGTGACGTTGCAGATTATTCTATTTTTAGAATATTTGGTTGCCCGTGTTATTTTCGAGTGAGCGATGGTAAACTTGATGGGAGGGAGAGGTGCATATTCCATGGCTATGCACAAGGTGAGCACGGTGATCAGTTGTGGTGCCCAAATATAATATCACCCGTTGACACTAGAGAAGTTACATTTGACAAGTCCCAAATACTTATGGCTAGGAGTGTTTGTGGCAATGCTAATATAAATTTGGACGGCATTTAGCCCAAAATAGAGTTGCAACTGGAATAGCGAGCACTAGTAGAATAATGGACACGGATGATACTTGTAGCAAGGTGGAGTCGATAGAGCCAATGGTTGTTGTAGCTGTTGAATTTGACAAGGTGTGTGGTCAGTAGTATGTCGAAAAATCCTTGTGGAGCGGCTAACTGTGTAGGTGGAGTTTGTGTCTTGATGAGGTCTACGGTTATGGTGAAATTCAAGTGAGGCTTGGACTTGGAAGCATTTTGTGGCGATTGAGTCCGCTGGGGCTGTGTGAGAGTAGCAGCAAGGTTTCCACTAAAGTGATTGTGACTTGGCTTAAACATTGAGTCAAGGTGGAGATTGTTAAAATATGTCTTGAGTTTGAGCCAATACACAATACCTGATTCATGTGCGCATCATTTATCAGTACACTAAAATGAGGGAGCATGCTTGTGGAGCATTTAATGAGAAACGGCACGTTTTGTGAGTAGATGAAAAAATTATCCAATTTAGAAATTATTTTCATGTAGTAGACAGCATTAAAATGAAGTTCACTTGTTGCAAAAGAATTATCCAACTTTAGAAATTCTTTTCATGTATGAATAGACGGCATTAAATGAAGAATAGTTTTTCACGTGTTGTGAGAGATGAAAAAATTCGAGCATTATAAATTCTTTTTATGTATGAATAGACGGCATTAATTGAACTTCATGTGTTGTGAGCATATAAAAAAATTATCCAGCTTTAGAAATTCTTTTCATGTATGAATAGACTTCATTAAATGAAGAACAGTTTTTCACGTGTTGTGAGCAGACCGTTGCTCCATCGACATTGCTTTTGTCCCTTCCCTTCTTTTGTCCTTTTTAACAATTGAAGAAAGAGGAAGGAAGGGCTTGTAACGACCCCAACTCCATTCCTAGGGTCACGAGTAACAAGGGTTATTTTCGCGACGTCCCAGGCACGTCGCCGTCTCATTTCTTTTTATCTTTTCATTAAGCACATGCGGAAGCGTACATACAACACTCGAACAACAACAAGCAGCCAAGAAAATAACCATTTAAAAATATATAATTACATCAGTTACATTTACAAGCTCTTTTTGTCATGGGTCGTTATATTTATAACCATTACATGCTCTATGCTCAAAAGGTCGGGGTAAATCTTAGCTCCGCTATCGAGACTGCAACTCCTCAATTTCTACAATTCTGAAATATAATGGGATGAGTCAAGGACTCAATAAGTAAAACCCCTAATTCTCTACTCGGGGGACATCTCATCATCAAAATATAATAGGTACAACACTCGCAATGCAATATTGATGGCAAATCATTAGCAAACTTATTACTACACCTTGACTACATGCAGATGTCCATTACTGCATATTTCAATGCATGCTTACCTTCCGCTTGTCAATGAACATATCAATATATCATGTTTATGCATGAACCGGCATTTATGCAAATTCATTTATTGTCGTCCTGACTCAACTAGGGCCTCTTGGCTCAACCGAGGCATTTAGCTTCAAGTTAGGCATCCGGGCTCAACCAGGGCATCCCGACTCAACCGAGGCATCTTGGCACTAGCTCACCAAGGCATTCGGGTTCAACCTAGGCATTCTGACTCAACCAGGGCATCTTAGAGCTGGTTTACCCGAGGCACCCAGGCTCAAACCCAAGCATCTTAGCTCAATCAGGGCATCCCATTCAATGAACAAGGCATCGTCGCCAACATTATGTAGCGACGGATGTTTTTTCCTCTTTAGGTGCATCATATAAGTGCATCACACAAGTCGGTTCTTCATCTTTCATCTTAACCAATGCATGCAAAGCCCAATAGCATGAATGCATTCAATCATGCGAACATAAGCAAACCATACAAAAGAACATCACAACATACATGCAGCTTACATGAGTGAGCACACCACTAAACTTGACAACGTAGGCTATCGCCCTAGCCAAGAGTTAGAGATTCCCCTTATGTTCGATGAACCTCGATGAACTATAAGTAGTTTTACCAATAGACGATCGTCCGATAAGGTAATGGGCAAGCAAGGCCGAGAGAGGAAGAGAGGACGACGATGAGAAGGTGTGTGAGTGTGTGTGTGTGTGTGAGAGTGAGAGAGAGAGAGAGAGAGAGAGAGAGAGAGAGAGAGAGAGCAAGTGAGGGAGAAGATATGGGGTGGCGTGTGTGGTATTTGGGGGAATGCCTTTATTTATAGGTAAATCTCTTATCATTACCCTTCCAAATGGACCAATATGATTTCTTTGGGTGGCAAGCCTCGGTTGGTAAGGTGGCAAGGCTAAGGAGGAAGATGTGGCTAGCCTAACCCTTGGGGCCACACTTGTTCCTTTTCTTATTGGGCCATTTGGGGGTTGATTTATCTTTGTATTATGACTATATTAATTAGGGGACACTTAAGCCTTATGACTCAACTTAGCATTAATGCACTATGGTCCAAGAGTATTTAATGCATTTTTATCCCAATTCAAGAAGACTCTAGATGGCTTGCTCCTCAAGTTGGGCGTACAGCCCATTCCTCTCCAAATTTGGCATGCAACCTCCCATTCTAAGTTGAAGAATAGTTTCGAGCAACTTTCGAAATTAGTGTCATTACCTTATCAAATGGGCTCAAAAAATTATAAAATATTATCATGTTGTCGAGAAGATCTGAAACATTTTTCATGAAGGAAACTTAGCCAAATTCATGTTGTGGAAAGAGCAGAAATTCACTGAACACAACCCAAAAATTCGTCCGTCGAGTAGATTCAACGGTCAAAGAGAGAGACTCATTTCGAAATCCAAATCTTCACAAAACTCTTTGAAATTTTAATATGTTGTAGATATGGATGTCATTTAAAATTTTGTAAAGGAAGCATGTCCAAATTCGAAAGGAAAATTTTATAAGAATTCAATAAAGCAACTTGGTTACCGTTTTCACTATACTGGGCAGGTTCTGTATGGTAATTGATTGATTAGGCCTTCGTCCCAACCATTTCACCTCAGAAAAATCTAAAATTTAGATATATTATAGAACAAGATGTTTTGAACAAGTTTTATGAAGGAAGTTTCTTCAAATTCGAAGTACAAAGAGCTCTATAAAATTGGAAAGCAGGAAAGGTCCAGCAATTTCGAAAATCTGAGAAGTCAAAACCTATGAAACTCAAAGTAACAAGTCTATGAAGGAGATGTGGTGCCCCTAATGGTCTTCCAAGACCATCCTCATTAATTACTTGGCTGATGATTCGTCAAGCGTTTAAAGTTGGAAATAACTTGTCTTCAAAGTCTCAAAGTAGAGGAAATGATTACTCTAATCTAATAGGGACACATGGACATGTGATTCACCCCATTCATTAATGGCTTGTCATGATGACTATACACCTAAGCTTATGAGTCATCTTATTTCATTAATTACTTAGGACGCCTAAGTCTCCATACTCATCACCCCCATTTAATGCATTTGACTCTTGTTCTTCAAGAAGATTGGCCTATCGAGGTTAGCCTTCTAATTGGGACCAAAAGAAAGGTTGAAATCATGGATGTTACAACTCTTCTCCCTCTAAAAAAATTTTGTTGTTGAAATTTTAAATGCGTATCTGATCACCTAAAAAGATAGAGGTACTGGCGCTTCATAACTTCCTCACTTTCCCATGCTCCACCTTCCATTCTATGATGTCGCCATAGGACCTTAACTATGGAAATGAGTTTATTGCGCAAGAATTACTCTTTTAGATCCATGATCCGTACCGGCTCTTCAACATACGTCATTCGGTCGTCTACTTCGATTTCTTCGAAATTCAGCACATGTGCCGGATCGGGCTCATATTTTCTCAACATTGATAAATGACATTGTGTACTTGAGCCAGTCTCGGCAGTAAAGCTAGCCAATAGGCTAAATTCCCTATTCTTTCAAGAATTTCAAAGGTCCTACATACCTTGGGCTTAGCCTTCCTTCGTCCTTCCGCTACGCACTCTGATTATTATTCCTTCAAATGGTAAACAGTCAACATGACTAGTTCTATTGTTTCCTCTCGTGGTCACTTGTTCTGAGTACTCATGTGACAAACCTATAGAACAACTATAGGAATTCTAAGGGAACTTTTCTATACCATAATAAGAAGTCAGTAATCGCGAACTACCATAAAAAAATCAAATAAGTGATATCATGCATGAGATGTTTTCCTAGCTAACTATCCCATATCCTAACGCACCTTATCACTCTAGATAATAACCCTGCTTTGATACCAAAAATTGTAACGACCCCAACTCCATTCCTAGGATCACGAGCAGCAAGGGTTATTTTCGTGACATCCCAAGCGCGTCGCTGTCCTATTTCTTTTTATCTTTTCATTAAGCACATGCGGAAAGCGTACATACAATACCCAGACAACAACAAGCAGTCAGGAAAATAACCATTTAAAAACATATAATTACATTGGTTACATTTACAAACCCTTTTTTGTCATGGGCCATTATATTTACAACCATTATATGCTCTATGCTCAAAAGGCTAGGATGAACCTTAACTCCTTTATCAAGACTGCAACTCCTCCATACCTACGAAACTAGGAAGTCAAAAACCTAGGAAACTCAAAGTGGCAAGTCTATGGAGGAGAGGTGGCGCCTGAAAGGGCTAGTAATAACACCTAGAGGGGGGGTGGATATGTGTGAATAAAAAATTTCGCAAAGTTTAGTAAAAGTAATTCACCTTTAGAAGATAACAAACTATGAACAAATTCAACTTTAAACAGTTAGGTAAAACTTCAAATAAAATCAAGGAGTTTTAAACTTTAAATAGTTAATTAAAGCTATGAAACAAAATAAAGGAGTTTAGGGAAGAGAATGAGAACATAAGGTTTATAGTGGTTCGGCTTAGATCAAACCTACGTCCATTCTCCCGCGCTAACAGCTCACTGGCTAGAATTCACTAAGAATCAAAAGAGATTTTACGGTCTTGCAGTCTCGACTTCACAGTGAAGAACCTTTATTAGTCTCTCACAAAGTCTCACAATGAGTTTCTCTCTTTTGTGTACAACTTTGAGCTCAGTGAATGGAATAGCAAGGAATTAGAATACTTCAGACTTTGAAATTTTTCTTTCATACACTCTTTTGAACAACTAGAGAGTCCGTCTTAAATACTCTTTCATGCCTTCTCGATCATTAGCACTTTCCAAAGGAATTCTTCCAATCTACCAATTGGACAGAATCAATCAAGGAGATCTCGAGTCGTTTGATGATTGGTTGAACTTTCCAAGATTACTCACCTTCTAAAAGATTTGCATATCGGAATTGATTCCAATAAAGATAGTCAATCATGTAGGTGCTATATCCAGCATACGAATCGAATCCTTTAAGAAATAAAGATAATCTTGCATATGGATAAGTCTTCATTCTTCAGTTTGGAAACTATCAGTGTGGGTAGACTTTGAATCCTAAAGTCTAGAAGTCTTTAGACTAGACTCTGGACAAGTTTTGTCAGTTTCAAAACAATAAAGGAGTTTTCTTCAACAATCTTTCCCTTTTTGATGGTGACAAAATTTTCCTGCAGATTTAAGAACTTTTGACCTGCAAAACAACTCTTAAGCAATACATGATATCTTCTAAAAATAAGTTGATTAGGATCTGAATAGTATCGATTCTGCAACCACAGAAAACATGTTAATCTTGAAAATATAAGACAAATAACTATCCAATCATAATCAGTATCACCAAAGTAAGTTGCTGCAAGCGTTATGTCAAAAAGTTCAAACAACCAAACAACAAAGGTTCAATGTTTAACAGTCAAACACAATCAAACAAAAGTTCAACCAATAAGAGTCAAATGTCAAATTTGCACATTCTCCCCCTTTTTGTCAACAACAAAATGTGGAGAAGAATAAAAAGTTTAATAAAATCAGGGCTATTTGGGGATGTGAACGAGATGGAAATCCCCTATAGATTGAACATTCTCCTCCAGCTTCTTCATAGACTCATTCAGCTTCTCAATATCTTCACCCTTGGCAGTCTCTTGAACTTGAAGCTTAAGGGCTTATACCTGCTCATATAGAGAATCTGAAGTAGACTTCAAGGCTGTTTGGAGGTTCTTGATCTCAAACTCCATTGCATATTATTGACCCTTCACCTCCAAAAGGAGCTCTAGCAGCCTTTGAAAATCTAATGTTGGTTCGGTTTGAGCACTAGGTCTAGCCAAATCAATTCTATGAGTGTTCAGATTTGAGGGAACATCAGCACCTCGATCACCAAGACTCAGAGAGGATGCCTCAATATTAGCTTTAGGAAATTTAGAGGCATAGACATCCTCTGGATTGACAGGAGATTTGCTAACATCAACACTGGTAAAAATAGGAGAAGAAGAAGTACCTATGTGAGCTCCCCCTGTTTCTGTGGCTATAAGTGGAGAAGGAAAATCTTCTTCTTGTTCTTTCTCAGCTTCAGCACCCAAGTGATGTTCTTTTTCTCTTGCATTTCCTGCAGTTCCACTCCTAGTCTTCTCAAAATCCTTTGACAAGGATATTGCAAAAGTGGGTTCAAAAGAGTTATCTTGACCCTCTGTCTCTTCTGCTTCTCTTCTTTCTTCTGCAGCTTCTTCCCTTGCTTGTCTTTATGCTCTTTCTTCTCTTTCTTCTCTTCTTTGCTATGTTTCTTCTCGTCCTCTTTGTTCTTTGGCTGCTAAAAAATAACAAAACTGCAAAGATTTTTCAAGGAAAATGCAAAGAGAGTGAGATCATCTTCATCCTCTTCTTCGTCTTGCAGGATAAGGGTTCTTCTCTTCTTGATAGGTGCACTCATAGGCTTCTTGCCTTTCCTTTTCTTCGTAGCAGAGTCTTGTTTTGTTTTGGTGGGGGTTTCTCCTTTAAGCGCTCCAAGGCTTTATTCAACTCATTCAGTCTCATCTTAGACACCATATTCAGTCCTATTACCATATGAGCAATGGTTCTAACACATAGAGATGATGAAAACTGAATGTGAAAGTGTCTGAACAATTTAGTAATAAGCGCTGAATAAGGGAGCCGTCCCTTATCTTTCACAATAGTCCTATACATGTGCATCAAGATTGTGTGTGGCAACAAGAATTTCATCCCATTATTGATGGCAAACATCAGCTTTGCTTCTGAACGAGAGACATCTGTTTTGGAGGTTGACTTTGGTCGGATGCAATTGATCACAACCTTGTGTAGCAAAATGTTGGAGGCGTGCATACCCGGAATAGGTAATGCCGCCTTCAGCAAGTCTATCCCGAACAAGAAACATTATTGCATGACCAACATACACATTTATTGGTTGGAAACTCCCTCTTTCCACACCAATGACATCCGCTAATGTGTCCACATCCACCACGAACTCTTTTTCCCTTACAAGTAAAAACGAAATCTATTCGCATTTAGAAAAGACAAATTCGAATAGAAATATGCAGTTAATTCAAGGTGTTTTATTTAAGTCTTAGAGTAAAATCTTTCAAGTTGAAGGAGAGTCAGTTTCTCCTCGATTCACCTTCAAGGAATCTAAGAAATCAAAGTCCACAGTTCAAGGGTTCATCACCCCTCTTTTCAAAGCAACTTCGAGTAGGTCTTTTTGTGGTCTTTAGAACAAAACAAACTCGTTCACTCACCACATACGTCAGCAGCAATGCTGAAAATTTGCATACATTTTCTCATCATCATCCTTTACCTCTGGCTGATTGAAAGAACTAAACCAATGATTAGCATGAAAGTTAGCAAACGTTAAATTCGCCAATCCTTCGGGTGCAATACCTAATCTTTCCATTGATCGTAAGAACAAAGTTTCATTCTCGTATCCTCGTTCTTTCAGAAACTCATCGATAAAGGTCATGGTAGTACCACCCTTCTTCAACTGATTGTAGAGTTTAAAAGGAAACTGGGGTTTTAACGTCCTTACAGGTTCGACATCTTCCACGATCTCCTCTTCCACTTGTTGGCGTGGAGGATTTTGCGTGGCATGTTGTTGAGAATGACGCCGTGAAGAATGTTGTTGTGGCTATTGTTGAGGAGAATCTTCTTCCTTGGTCAAGTCAAAATAACTAGGACCCTCTGGCATGTTCCATGGTCCCCTGCTTGAGATCCATGATGACTTCCTTTGGAAAGACATTTTCAACCGAGGAGGATTTCTTGAACACGTTCGATTGAAAAAGGTGAAAACTTGGAGAGTAAACTTGAGAGTAAAAGTGAGAGAGTTGGAATTCTGTATTCTAGGGTTTGTGAGAACGTAAATGGAGAAGAAGGACTCGACAGTATATAAAGTAATTGAAACTAGATATACGAACCGTCACAAAGGAAAAAATAAACTGCCTTTTTCAAAAATAAAAACTGCCAAAAATTCAAAATTTTGAAAAAGATAATTTCTAAAAATAAGATAGGCAAGTAACGCTTCAAATATCAACATACCTATTCGAAATTTCCATACTAAAATTAAATTACCTACATTGAAGAGAAATTAACTTACATAAGTAATTTCTGGATATTCTAAGTCTGACCAGCTTCAGACTTTAACCGTTAGGAGAAAGAATATTTAGTCTGGTGCGAATAGACTCAAATAGACTTTTCTCTAGTGGCTTTGTGAATATGTCTGCTAGCCGATTCTTCGAATCAATGAGCTTAATCATAATTTCTCCATTTTGAACATGATCTCTTATGAAATGGTATCGAATCTCTATATGCTTCGTCCTTGAATGACGAATTGGATTCTTCGTGAGATTAATGGCATTGGTGTTGTTGCATTTGATCTCGGTGCACGATTATTCAATTCCAAAATCTCTAAGATGTTGCCTTATCCATAAAATTTGAGAACAGCTCTCAAGAGCCACATACTCTGCTTCTGCTGTTGATAGAGCTACAATACTCCACTTCCTTAAGAACCAAGACACTAGCTTGTTGCCCAGCAGTTGACAAGTATCAGAAGTGCTCTTTCTATCAACTTTACAATCTGCTAAATTTGCGTCTGAATATCCAAGGAGAGTAAAGTCTCATTCTTTGAGATACCACAGACCTAGCTTTGGAGTAGTTGCAACGTATTTGATGACGCGTTTTGCAGCACTTAAGTGAGATTCTTTGGGATCTGATTGGAATCTAACATAGATGCAAACACTAAACAAAATATCAAGTCTAAACAAAATATCAAGTCTAGATGCAGTAAGGTAAAGAAGCGAACCAATAATGCTCCTGTAAAGCTTCTGGTCTACATTCTTTCCTCCTTCATCTTTGTCCAGCTTTGAAGAACTTGACATTGATGTGTCTGTCTTTTTGCAATTCTCCAATCCAAATTTCTTGATGAGATCTTTCGCATACTTCACTTGATGAATAAAGATACCTTTCTTCGATTGTCTAACATGCAATCCCAGAAAGAAGGTTAATTCACCTATCATACTCATCTCGAATTCATCCTGCATACATCTAGAAAATTTCTTGCATAAATTTTCATTAGGTGATCAAAATATAATATCATCAACATAAATTTGAACCAGTAGAAAGTCTTTACCCTCTCTTTCTATGAACAAAGTAGTATCTACCTTTCCTTTAACAAAACCATTTTGGGTTAGGAATTTACTTAACCTTTCATACCAGGCTTGAGGTGCTTGCTTCAGTCCATATAAAGTTTTTTTCAGTCTGTAGACTGAGTCTGACTTTCTTGGATCTTCAAATCCAGATGGTTGTTCCATAAATACTTCTTCTTGGATGAATTCATTTAGGAATGCACTTTTTATATCCATCTGGAATAACCTGAAATTTTTATAGCAAACAAAAGCAAGTAATAATCTAATTGCTTCTAATCTCGCTACTGGTACATATATATTGTCATAGTCTATCCCTTTTTCCTGCGTATATCCTTTGGCCACAAGTCTTGCTCTGTTCTTGACCACTTTTCCTTTCTCATCCACTTTGCTCCTGAAAACCCATTTAGTCCTAATAATGGACTTACCTTTAGGTTTAGGAATTAGCTCCCAAACATCATTGATGCTGAACTGTTTGAGCTCTTCTTGCATAGCTTCGATCTAGCTTTCATCAGACAGGGCTTCTTCTATACTTTTGGGTTCTATATCAAAAATAAGTGCTAAAGCACTAGACTTTTCTCGCCTTTTGGATCTAGTGCAAACTCCTTCATCAATGTTGCCAATGATGAGTTCCTTGGGATGACTTGATTTATGCTTCCAGTTGCTGGTTGGTATGAAAGTTTGCTGATCCTCTACTTCAGTTGAATCTTCTAGTTCTGCTTGAAGTTGATCTTCAGAAGTCTGAACCACTTTGGGGGAAGTAGACTTTGTAAAGTATAGAGCAGGTTTAGATTCTTCAAGTTGAGTCTGATCTAGTTGATTTTGAATAGAATCTTGAAACTTTATGTTTATAGATTCTTCCACAGACTGAGTCTTCTTGTTGAATACTCTGTATGCTTTGCTTGAGGTTGAGTAGCCAAGGAAAAATCCTTTGTCTGATTTTTCTTCAAACTTCCCAGTTTGATCATTTGCATTTTTTTAAAACATAACACTTACAACCAAACACATGAAAGTAAGAAACATTTAGCTTCTTTCCTTTGTACACTTCATAAGGAGTTTTCTCTATAATAGGCCTCAAGAACACTCTGTTGATGATGTAAAGCTGTAGAAATTGCTTCAACCCAAAATTGAAAGGAAATTTCGCTCTCAATTAAGAGGGTTTTAGCCATCTCCTGCAATGATCTATTTTTCCTTTCCACAACCCCATTTTGTTCTCCATGGTTTGTTCGTATGCTCGAAATGGTATATCATTTTTCATTTTGAACCTTTTTGGCAAACTATGAGAAGTAAGAAAAAGCTTCAGACTTGTTTGCCAGAAAGTAAATCCGAGTAAAGTGAGAGTAATCATTCATGATTACTAGGCAGTATCTTTTTCCACCAATACTTTCAGTTCTTATTGGTCCAAAGAGGTCCATATGCAGAAACTGCAAAACTCGATTAGTAGAAAATTGATTTATAGGTTTAAAAGAACTTCTAACTTGTTTTCCCAAAACACATGGTGTGCATAATTTAGACTTTTGATAAGCTAGGTTGGGGAGACCACAAACAAGCTTCTTGGAAGAAATCTTGGCAATCTGCTTCATATTAACATGACCAAGCTTTTGATGCCAAAGATTTGCTTCATCTTGAATGGATATAAGACACTAAGAACTTTATGGTTTTATATCCAGAAGGTAAATACTCCCATGTCTTTGTCCAGTGAAAGATTGAGAGAAATCTTTACTTGTTTCCGAACAGATGCCTTCTTGGAATTTAATTAAGAATCCAATATTGCACAGTTGACTTATGCTGAGTAAATTGTAATTCAAACCTTCCACCAAGGAGACATTGTTGATAGTCAGGCTTCCAATATTCATGGTTCCACATCCGACAATTCTTCCTTTACTGTTTCCACCAAAGGAAACTTTTCCACCATTTATTTGAACATGCTTTATAAAACAACTCTAATCTCCTATCATGTGGCTCAAACAGCCACTATCAAACTACCATTTGATCTTTTTCTTGATAGTGACTTGTAATCATAAAAAGAACTCAAGCCTTCTTTGGTATCCATATTTTCTTAGGTCTAAGGGAGTTAGTATTGAAAACAATCTTTGCCAAATCCCTCTTAACAGGTCTCTAAACCTTGGGACATTCCTTCTTGAAATGTTCTAAGCTGTTACACTTTGAACATTTGAGAGCACTTCGGCCAACATGTTTTACAAAAATCTTTTGAAAATGACTTTTATAAAATTCCCTTGTAGGTCTTTGTTTAATTCTTTCTTTAACTTTGGGAAAATCAATTAAAAGAATAGTTTATGAAGTCATACCAAAACCAGCTTTGTTAAAATAAGGTCTTTGTATAGAAAGAATTTTTTCTAACTTCTCAGATCCTTTTGAAAATCTCTTTGTGATATTTGAAATATCTTCTTTCAAAAACGCATTTTCCTTTGAAAGAGAATCTGAATTTTCTTTCAAATCAACAAAACTTTTATCTAGATTTTCAAACTTTTCTTTTCAAGAAGTTTCATGTTGCGTCAGTTTAGAATTCTCCCTCTTTAGCTTAGAAATCATTTTAAGATATGTTTTGAGACTAAGAGTTCATCTATATACTTCAAGACTTTAACAAGGATTTTTAAATTGCTAACCTCAACTTCTTTGTCTGAGTCTGAATCGGAATCTATTTTAAAGTTTGAGTCTAACTCTGAATTGGCCATCAGACATATGTTGGCATATTCTTCATCACTTTCCTCGCATTCGGTATCGCTCCATGTCTCTGCTTTAAGAACCTTTTTTGTCTTTCTTAGTTCTTCATTTCTTTTTCTTCAACAGAGGACAGTTAGGTCTGATGTGCTCCTTTTTCTTGCATTCGAAGCATATCACATCTTTGTTGGTTTCATTGTCCTCAGTTGGTTTCTTCTGGAAGTTTTGAGTGTTCTGTTTCTTCCGGTTGAATCTTCTTCCCTTCCTATTCAACTTTCTGAACTCTCTAATCATGAGTGCTAGTTTTTCATCGTCCATGTCATCTTTTGAACCTGTAACATTAGAATCATCGTTAGATTTTAAAGCAATTGACTTCTTACCTTTGAAATCTTCTTTCTCATTGATTTGCTTCACTTCATATGATTGAAGTGTGCCTACTAGTTCATCTACTGAAAGAGGCATGATCCTTTGAGTTTCTCTGATTGATGTCTTCACGTGATTCCAATCTTTAGAGAGTCCACGTAACCGTTTATTGACCTCCATTGATCCTGAGATTGGTTGTCCTTGATATGCCAGGCTGTTTACAATCTCTGTGAAGCGACTAAACATATTAGTGATAGATTCTCCAGGCTTCATCTTGAAAGCTTCATACTGTCCGAGTAAAATATTGATTTTCGTTTCCTTTACTCGATCAGTTCCTTCGTAAGTAACATGCAACCTATCCAAACTTCTTTTGCTGTTTCACAAGAAGAAATTCAATTATACTTAGTAGGAGATAAAGCACAGTATAAGGAGTAGATGGCTTTAGCATTAAGAGCTTGTCTCTTGGTTAATTCTGCTTATGTCAATTCGCCAGCATCTACAACTTCCTTTCCTCTTTCTGAGGTTAATGTAGATTTAGGATTGATCCCTTTTTCTACCACATCCCATTCCAGGGGATCTTTCGATCTCAAGAATGCCTTCATCTTGTTTTTCCACATATTGTATTCCTTCCCATCAAAGTAAGGAGGTCTAATGTTGCTTTGGCCTTCAACCAAACCTGGTGCCAAAATACTAGCCATAGATTTTTAACTTTAGAAGTAAAAACACTTCTATAAAATAAGCAAACCTGCTCTGATACCAATTAAAAGGGCTAATAATAACACCTAAAGGGGGGTGAATAGGTGTGGATTAAAAATTTCGCTAAGTTCAATAAAAGTAATTCGCCTTTAGAAGATAACAGACTATGAACGAATTCAGCTTTAAACAGTTAGGTAAAACTTCAAATAAAATCAAGGAGTTTTAAACTTTAAACATTTAATTAAAGCTTCGAAACAAAATAAAGGAGTTTAGAGAAGAGAATAAGAACACACGGTTTATAGTAGTTTGGCTTAGATCAAGCCTACGTCTACTCTTCTGCGCTGATAGCCCACTGGCTGGAATTCACTAAGAATCAAAAGAGATTTTACAGTCTTGCAGTCTTGACTTCATAATGAAGAACCTCTACTGGTCTCTCACAAAGTCTCATAATGAGTTTCTCTCTTTTGAACTCAGTGAATGAAATAGCAAGGAACTAGAAAGCTTTAGACTTTGAAATTTTTCTTTCACACACTCTTTTGAACAACTAGAGAGTCCGCCTTAAATACTCCTTCACACCTTCACGACCGTTGGCACTTTCCAAAGGAATTCTTCCAATCTACTTGTTGGACAAAATCAATCAAGGAGATCTTGAGTCGTTTGATGATTGTGATGAAAGCCCGTCAATCTTGTTCGCCCATACAATCAGGATCTTGGTTTCCATAAGTAGAACTTTCAAATATTACTTGCCTTCCAAAAGACTTGCATATCAGAATTGATTCCAATAAAGATGGTCAATCATGTAGGTGCTATATCCAGCCATAAGGTCATTCGTAAGCCATACGAATCGAATCCTTGAAGAAATAAAGATAATCTTGCATCTAGATAAGTCTTCATTCTTTAGTCTGGAAACTATCAGTGTGGGCAGACTTTAAATCCTAAAGTCTGGCGGTCTTCAGACTTTGACACTAAAGTCTGGAAGTCTTCAAACTAGACTCTGGACAAGTTTTGTCAACTTTAAAATAGTAAATGAGTTTTCTCTAACAACGCCCCTAAAGCTCTTCCAAGACTATCCTTCATTAATTACTTAGCCAATGCTCGTCAAGCGTTTAAAGTTGGAAATAACTTATCTTCGAAGTCTCAAAGTAGAGGAAATGATGACCCTAATCTAATAGGGACACATGTAGGGACACATGGACATATGATTCACCACATTCATTAATTACTTAGGACACTTAAGCCTCCATACTCATCACTCCCATTTAATGCATTTGACTCTTTTTCTTCAAGAAGATTGGCCTATCTAGCTTAGCCTTCTAATTGGGACCAAAAGAAAGGTTGAAATCGAGGATGTTACAAGGCTCTTGTGCAAGAATGTGTATACTTTTCTTCCACTCGTTAATGCATGCAAGGACATAGAGTTGATGGATGTCGGCGCTAATTGTGGACATTTGTGCTGCCATTTAATGAGTTCATGTTTCTATCTCATTTCTCCTATAAAAGGAGAGGATTGTGAAAATAAGAAGTGCACCAAGTCAGAGAGAGAGAGAGAGAGAGAGAGAGAGAGAGAGCGCTCTAAGATTATAGAAGGGTGCAAAGAGTTCTACTCGTGAGGGATTTTCTTGTTGTAATTACACGCGAATGATTTAGCCAGTTAAATTCTTATGAGTTGATTTTGTTTAATTCCCTGCTAGGATTTCACTAGGGATTTTGAGGGGCTAAATATTGTGTGAGTTATTGGGTATAATTGGGGGCTGTGAAACATTGAAATAGTGTTTGAGTATTCGAGTGACTGTAATCTCTACTGTATCGCTTGTTTCTATAGTGGAATTTCATGTTGCTCTCCCTGTGGACATAGATTTCAATATTTGGACCAAACAACGTAAATGTGTGTCCGATTAACTTTCCTTCTTTATGACTATTTTATTTGATTCGCTTGTCTATATTTGCAACACCCCGAGTAGAAGATGCCATGATTGGTGAAAGGGCTAGTAATAACACCTAGAGGGGGGTGAATAGGTGTGAACAAAATTTTTCGCAAGGTTTAGTAGATATCATTTGCTTTTTTAAAATGACATACTATGAACTAGTTCAGATTATAGCAGTTAGATAAAACTACGAACAAAATAAAGTAGTTTAAGGAATAGAATAAGAATACAAGGTTTATAGTGGTTCGGCTTAGATCAAACTTACGTCCAGTCTCCCATGATAACAATCCACTGGCTGGATTCCACTAAGAAACAAAAGAGATTTTACAATTTTGCAATCTCGACTTCACAGTAAAGAGCCTCTATTGATCTCTCACAAAATCTCACTATGAGTTTCTCTCTTTTGTATACAACTTTGAGCTCAGTGAATGAAATAGTAAGGAACTAGGAAGCTTTAGACTATGAAATTTTTCTTTCACACACTCTATCGAACAACTAGAGAGTCCGGCTTAAATACTCCTTCATGCCTTCTCGACCATTGGCACTTTCCAAATGAATTCTTCCAATCTACCCGTTGGACAGAATCAATCAAGGAGATCTCGAGTCGTTTGATGATTTGTGATGAAAGCTCGTCAATCATGTTCGCCCATACAATCAGGATCTTGGTTTCCATAAGTAGAACTTTCCAAGTTTGTTTGCCTTCCAAAAGATTTGATTATCGAAGTTGATTCCAATAAGGATAGTCCATCATGTAGGTGTTATATCCAACTAGAAAGCCATCCATAAGCCATACGAATCGAACTCTTGAAGAAATAAAGATAATCTCACATCTAGATAAGTCTTCATTCTTCAGTAGTGTTCAATCTGGAATCTGTCAACGTGAGTAGACTTTGAACCTAAAGTTTGGCGGTCTTCAGACTTTGACACTAAAGTCTAGAAGTTTTCATACTAGACGTTGGAAAGATTTTGTCAACTTCAAAACAATAAAGGAGTTTTCTCCAACAATTGGAACACGGATTTGTCACAACTAAGCTATGCACTTAAGCCACAAAGTGAACCTCTTGAGGTTTACAAGAAACTATATTGACAATTAAAAAGCAATGAGAAAAAGCAAACCCAGTTTAGGATTTTTTGTAAAATGGCATAGATGAGTTGCTTGCCACGTGTCCTTCCATATTAGCAATTTAATGGGAATATTGAACAGAATTTAACATAAGGTAAATGTATCATGGATGTACCAATTTGGAAATTTTAGTTGACATGAAAACTAATTTGAAGTAAATGTATTTTAAACATATCGATTTGAAATATTTGTGGTATTGTCACCTTTATAAACTATTTAGATTATGCCAAAAAGTTCAATAGTTTAAAAGGTTGTTTTTTTCTCTCTTTTTTGTCCTAGATTTAGTAATTGCATCCAATACTACTTTAACTACAATCACCACCACAATAAATTTGTCACCCCATGCAAGAATTGGTTAAAGAGTGGCATGCGAAAATACAATAAACAGATAGTTTTTTAAGAGTTGACCTCTCATTACTTTGCATATTCTAATTTTTTGAATCCATTTCTGACATATATCTTCGTTTAAAATGCTACTTGTCAAACTGCCCAAATAACTAAATGCCGCATGTACCTATATTCTTGAATCCCCTCCAGTTCCTCCAATGCAACAAATCAAGAGGCAAATCCTCTTTCGAGCAGCTCATTCACTATTTGCCATTTCTACTCATGATAGTTCATAGGATTAAATTTTCCATTTTGTCACCTCAATTTGGAGACCTCTCTAATTTTCCTCCATTTGAAATGAGTATTTTTTTTAGATAAAAAAGGCAAGAATAATATTTTTGTGGATCTAGTTTGAACTAAAACTAAATTTACAATGTGAAATATTAGAGATTTTAATCTTAAGTCGACATAAAAATTAGTTTAAAGTAAATATATCATAAATATACTGATTTGAAATATTTTTGTGATATTTTCCCTTCTATTAATTATTTAGAATATGCCAAAAAGTTCAATGGTTTTTAGTTTTGGTAGAGAAAAAGTTCAGTAGTTTTGAAGGTCGATTATCCTTTTCTTTTTTGTCCTAGAATTATTAATTGTATCCAATATTACTTTAACCCCAATCACCAGCACATGAAATTGGCACCCCATGCGAGATTGGTTAAAGCGTGGCATGATAGCTTTTTAAGAGTTGACCTCCCATTACTTTGCGTATTTGAATTTTTTGACTCCATTTCTGACGCATATCTTCAGTTCAAAAGCTACTTGTCAAATTGCCCAAATAACTTAATCCCACATGTACCGATACTCCTAATTCCCTCGAATGCTTCCAATGTAACAAATCAAGAGATAAATCCTCATTCGAGAAATTCAATTGACCATTTGCCATTTCTGCTCATGATAGTTCATAGGATTAAATTTTCCTTTTTGTCCCCTCAATTGGGAGACTTCTCTAATTTTCCTCCATTTGAAATGAGTATCTTTGGGACCTAAACAAGGTAACAATAATATTTTTGAGTCCAAACTAAGACTAAATTTACAATGTTAAATGTTATAGATTTTGATTTTAGTTGACATGAAAATTAGTTTAAAGTAAGTGTATTATAAGTGTACAGATTTGAAATATTTTTGTGATATTATCCTTCTTATTAATTATCTAGAATATGTCAAAAAATTCAGTGGTTAAAATTTATAGTTTCTCTTTTTTGTCCTAGAGTTATTAATTGCTGCCGGTGCTTCTTTAACCTTTCAAAATGGCTAAGAAAAAGGACAATAAACAAGTAGCTATATAAGAATAAAGCGACGGAACGGAAAGACGACAATTAGATAGCTTTGAGTCCATTAATGATCCGTTTCAAAGCTACTAGTCAAATGTATCCTTTCAAAAGCTACTAGTCAAACTGCCCAAATAAATTCATTGCATGCGTATCGATATTCCTGAATCTCTCATTTGCCTACAATGCAACAAATGAAGAGACAAATCCTCCTTTGAGTAACTCATTTATTATTTGCCATTTGTGCTTATGATAGCTCATAGGATTGTATTTTCCTTTTTGTTACCTCAATTGGAAGACTTCTCTAATTTTCCACTATTTGAAATGAGTATTTTTTGGGACCAAAACAAGGTAACGATAATATTTTTGTGGATCTAGTCAAAACTAAAGCTAAATGTACAATGTGCAATATTAGAGATTTTAATTTTAAAAGAATTTTATTGTCCAAGAAACTCATCAAGGTAAATTGTTAATATATATTTTGGAATTTAGAAATTAATTCTCTGTTAGATTTATTCAGTGTGGGATGTCACGACAAATTTGATGCCTTTTAGAGCTTAAGACACCTGCCAAAACTACTTAATTGAGCCTGTTATGAGTTATAACGAGCAAAATATTAATGAAATTACCCGTCATAACGAACAATGTCTAAATAGGAAAAAATATTAATTGCCAACTTAGATCAAGCATAACAACAGCCATAGAAATAGCAAATGAAAACATTGTACCCATGGCAATGCACGCGTCAGGATCAATCCAAACAAACGTACTCTATCTCTCCTTAAAATAATTATTTGTCCAAACAACCTGTCATTTCTCTTCTCTTTGGAATGAGTATTTTTTGGGACCAAAACAAGGTAACGATAATATTTTTGTGGATCTAGTCAAAACTAAAGCTAAATGTACAATGTGCAATATTAGAGATTTTAATTTTAAAAGAATTTTATTGTCCAAGAAACTCATCAAGGTAAATTGTTAATATATATTTTGGAATTTAGAAATTAATTCTCTGTTAGATTTATTCAGTGTGGGACGTCACGACAAATTTGATGCCTTTTAGAGCTTAAGACACCTGCCAAAACTACTTAATTGAGCCTGTTATGAGTTATAATGAGCAAAATATTAATGAAATTACCCGTCATAACGAACAACGTCTAAATAGGAAAAAATATTAATTGCCAACTTAGATCAAGCATAACAACAGCCATAGAAATAGCAAATGAAAACATTGTACCCATGGCAATGCACGCGTCAGGATCAATCCAAACAAACGTACTCTATCTCTCCTTAAAATAATTATCTGTCCAAACAACCTGTCATTTCTCTTCTCTTCCCCTACATATGTTCTCCAACTGCCGTGTTCAAGATAACTTCTCTCTTTCTCTCTTCAGCTTGTCATCTCCATCTTGTGGCCTGCCTCCTTTCCTAGTTTGTTTACTTAACAAATCCTCCATTTTGCTCAACCACCTCCTCTAGTTCTTTTAAATTGGCAAGATCCGATAATCCGCCATTTGCAGGTACGAATCGTAACTCAAAAGATGTCTTACAAATTTTATTTTTTACCTCTTAATTAAAATAACATCTTTCATTCTTTTTTATAATTCATTGTTTTTCTCAATTTTATCACTGAATATGATTCCATCTTCTATTTGAGTAGATTTCTAATAGATATACATGTATACATGCCGCCATTTCTTTCTCCCAGTTACATATGTGAGTTATCCTTTTTTATGTTTTATTTTCTCTGATAATACTTAGTTCTGATGTTCTATCAAGAACCCTTAAAATGTGGAAGGAATTAAGTCACTAAGAAATCTAGGATCATCCCTTTTACATCTCTCTATAAAACTTGAATAAATTTCATTTACTTTAAAACTCTTTTTTCTTACAATGTTGCTTAAGGAACTCTTAAAATTTGAAACCGATGAAGACACTGAGTGATTTGGAGTAATCATGAAAGTTCGTTTGTCAATTGTATCTCTCTCTCTCTCTCTCTCTCTCTCTCTCTCTCTCTCTCTCTATAATAACCATCTCAAGAACCAGATCAGTCTTCCCACCAAGCGGAGATAATGTCGACGCGACCCACCCAACCGGCAATAAGGTTTGTGGACATGAGCTTTTTCATTTACATATTAAACTTCTAAAAAGATATTTCTTATTACGATATGTCAACTATACCATAGCTTATCCTGAGGATTTTCTCAAATGTTTGATGCATGAAAACCCAGTCTTCACCAAAGAGGTTTGTTAGATGGCGGCAACACGAGCGGCGAGCAAGCACAGAAGATTGGAGGGAACCATTCGGACCAGAGTCGGCCAATTCCTTGGCCTCAAACGCCATCCCCTCACAGTGCAGTGAGCATATTCATGACTCCAGCCCTTGCTATAAGTCTCATGAAGTTCAATATAACAATGCAAATGGAATATAATGGTGTTAGTACCGTGTGAATGTGAATACTTGTTGCTCTTAATTAGGTGGGACCTGGGGTAGGGCATGGAGCGCCTCATTTGACCCACCAACAAGAGGAAAATCAGGTCATCTGCGACCAAACTTATTCTTATGAAGCCTCTTCATGGTACACAATCGAGCTCTTCTCCATTGTTTTATACTCATTGCACATGTTTTCATTGACTTTAAAACCTATAAGGAAAAAATAAATTGCACCAAATGCGAAGAGAAAATATGTGTGTTCATGAATTCTGTTGAAAATTCTGGACCCATCGATTTATAAGTGAAGCTCCAAGCATCCCAAATGTACTGAATGGTCAGTATTCAGAGGCGCCAATTCAGTATTCAGTTCAACCTTTTATAAAGCTATCATCAGTAGTATCTATAATTATGTAATGTGAAGATACTGTTGAGAGTAAGCATATATTGCAATTTGTAGAATCACGGAGTTCATTTAATATGTCATGTTGTTTCATCCTTGTCACGAATTACTCGAATTCAGGTCCCACCAATTCATCGATGAATCAGCAATGATCCCATTTGCTCTTGATGCTGAGTATTCTAGTTCTGTGACACCACAACAAGCTTTGCCTATTTGGTAAATTATGAACCTTTCTTTTTCTCATCTCTGTCATGAGAACCGTGTAAAATCAGAAACATAACCTACGTTGAATTATATCAGGGCTCATGGTATGTCTCAGCAACAGATCAATGAAGTGTTTGCAGATGCATCTAATGCAAGTATACATGCAGCTGCAGACATATCCATGTTATCACCTGAGACCTCTATCCTGTATTGGTATGTGTTCTTTCCCTAGCACTCTTGCTTGAGTTTTTCCCAGTGTCTTCAGTGATGTCTTTGGGTGTAGATACCTATTAAGCATATTTACCCCTAGAACAAGAGTTATCTCTTGTTGTCAATAGTTTTTGCCTTGCTGGTAGAGTTGAATCTCCTACCGTGTACCTACACCGTCTTAGTACTTTAAAAAAAAAAAAAAAATAGAAACTTGTCATTTGATATTCCTTGATGCCAACTATCACAATTAATCATTTACTTTTTGAAGGAGTTTAATGTCGCACCACTGACTTAATCTTGTTGTTGTCTCCGTGTCTACATTAAAGTTTTTTTGTTTCCTTGTGCGGAAGAATTTCAAAACCCAAGCTGAAATGGAAAGGCCGTAAGGGAATATTCGGTCTACCACTAGAAGCGCACACACTGTCTGAAAAATAAAGCACACCTAAATCGTTCAACTTGTGATGCTCTTTAGTCTTCTAATTGTGTTAGTGACAGTATGAGATTTGTTTGCATCGTATAAACAGGAAAAGTCTCCATCCAGGACAACATGTGCAACCAAATCAGCTTCCAACCCTTGATGCATATCTACAAAGTTATGATTCTACAATGCCTGAAACTTCAATGATGTTTGGGTCAGATTTCGTTTATCTTTGCGGTTCATGATTCTACGATGCCCTGATTTATTGTTTAACTTCATGAAGTAAAAATAGTCCAAATATATTAGGCCTTTTAGCTGTAATTTTGATGAAGTTTGCACTTTCTGCAATTTTAAAGCATGAAAATCTTCCTAAAAACACATTGGTTAACAATAATGTTGGTAGTTTTCGCTTGTGTAATACTGCGTGATAAATGTCCTCAAAATATGTTGCCGAACCCAATAGTAAAGATCATCTAGGCCGTCCCAGTTAGTTCTACTTGATTCAAACTTCTAATGATCATCCTTCCTTTTTTACTGCTTATGTTTTGTGTTCCTTCCTTATGTGCGCAAGTAATAGCAAGAATCAAGCATGACAAATGTTATATGCTATGTGCTTTCATTGATCATGTTTGTTGCCATAGTTATTTCAATGATATATACTCTTTGTCGTTGTGGTTAAATCCTTTTTCCCTTTTTGAATCTAGGCCTCAATATTCAGCATCTTATCAACAAGTTAATCAAGCACCATTTGTGCAAAGTGTTAATGATGCTGACGCTGGCATAATGTTCTCGCATCCCGCATCATCCATACCTCAAAGGTATCTAAGCTTAGTTCATTCTCCATTACGGTTTGGGAACCTTTTCTAGATCTCGTTCAATTTTCCATCAACTGCATTTTTTATTATGTGTCATTCTACATTATGGACCTCTTTCATGGTTCTGTATTGACTTACTTATTGGGTTTCCTTCACTAGTCCACTTGGATTTTCTAATGAAGCTCCTCCACTTATCCCAAATCCGAACCCAGGGCAAAGCCAATTCATGAACCTAGAAATGGTAAAACTACATTTTTTTCTTTTTTTATGTCCAGACTATTCATTCGTTTTGATTTTGTCGTTCGAAATACATCAGCAACACAAAAACATCACCTTCAATGATTTCCTATAGGATGGTGGAAATTATTATATTGGTAATCGATATCATTTGAGAACAATGAACAGGTACAGTAAGGTACTTATAGTCTGTGATTAATCTAAAAAATAAATAGCAATATTGTAGTTTGTTATTACATTTTTTTATTGCCTAATAATGTGAGCCCTCTTCGATGAAAACTTTAGCAAGAAAGTAGACAGCGATCTCGAATTGTGACGGTATCTATGAGAAACAACATTCCTCATCCTCATCTACTAAACATTTTTGGGTCAAATTTCTTGTCAATAGTAGTTTTATTAGTCCGTACTAAATTATGATTATTGATTCATTTCATGCCCAACTGTGGTTAGGGTCTTAACTAAGATATTTTCTCGTATGTGGATCATTTAGATGGATGGAATCACTCTGGAACAAAGTCAACCTTGGGTGAATTTTGGACCGGCTAATAGTAGTCTTCAACCTCAAAGGTATGTGTTCAACCTCAATAGTAGACATGTCTATATTATCACCTAAGACCTCTATCCCATATCGGTATATGTTCTATCCCTAGCACTCTTGTTTGAGCTTTTCCCAATGTCTTCAGCTTTGTCTTTGGGTGTAGATACTTATTAAGCATATTTACCCCTAGAGCAAGAGTTATCTCTTGTTGTCAATAGTTTTTGCCTTGCTGGTAGAGTTGAATCTCCTACCGTGTACCTATACCGTCTTAGTACTTTAAAGTAATAATAACAATAACTTATCATTTGATATTCCTTTCCAATCACTAGAAATATATAATGCCAACTATCACAATTAATCATTTACTTTTTGAAGGTGTTTAATGTTGCACCATTGACTTAATCTTGTTGTTGTCTCCTTGTCTACATTAAAGTTTTTTTGTTTCCTCTTGGGGAAGAATTTGAAAACCCTAGCTGAAATGGAAAGGCCGTAAGGAAATATTCGGTCTACCACTAGAAGCGCACACACTGTCTGCAAAATAAAGCACACCTAAATCGTTCAACTTGTGATGCCCTTTAGTCTTCTAATTGTGTTAGTGATAGTATGAGATTTGTTTGCATCGTATAAACAGGAAAAGTCTCCATCCAGGACAACATGTGCAACCAAATCAACTTCCAATCCTTGATGCATATCTACAAAGTCATGATTCTACAATGCCTGAAACTTCGATGATGTTTGGGTCAGACTTCATTTATATCTGCGGTTCATGATTCTATAATGCCCTGGTTTATTGTTTAACTTCATGAAGGAAAAACAGTCCGCATATATTAGGCCTTTTAGCTGTGATTTTGGTTCATCCTTTTTCGCTTTTCGAATCTAGGCCTCAATATTCAACGTCTTATCAACAAGTTAATCAAGCACCATTTGTGCAAAGTGTTAATGATGCTAACGCTGGCATAATGTTCTCGCATCCCGCATCATCCATACCTCAAAGGTATCTAAGCTTAGTTCATTCTCCATTACTGTTTGGGAACGCTTTCTAGATCTCGTTCAATTTTCCATCAACTGCATTTTTTATTGTGTATCATTCTACATTATGGAGCTCTTTCATAGTTCTGTATAGACTTACTTATTGGGTTTCCTTTACTAGTCCACTTGGATTTTCTAATGAAGCTCCTCCACTCATCCCAAATCCGAACCCAGGGCAAAGCCAATTCATGAACCTAGAAATGGTAAAACTACATTTTTTTTTTTTTTATGTCCAGACTATTCATTCGTTTTGATTTTGTCGTTCGAAATACATCAGCAACACAAAAACATCACCTTCAATGATTTCCTATAGGATGGTGGAAATTATTATATTGGTAATCGATATCATTTGAGAACAATGAACAGGTACGGTAAGGTACATACAGTCTGTGATTAGTCTAAAAAATAAATAGCAATATTGTAGTTTGTTATTACAATTTTTTTATTGCCTAATAATGTGAGCCCTCTTCGATGAAAACTTTAGCAAGAAAGTAGACAGCGACCTCGAATTGTGACAATATCTATGAGAAACGACATTCCTCAGCCTCATCTAATAAACATTTTTGGGTCAACTTTCTTGTCAATAGTAGTTTTATTATTCTGTACTAAATTATGATTATTGATTCATTTCATGCCCAACTGTGGTTAGGGTCTAAACTAAGATATTTTCTCGTATGTGGATCATTTAGATGGATGGAATCACTCAGGAACAAAGTCAACCTTGGGTGAATTTTGGACTGGCTAATAGTAGTTTTCAACCTCAAAGGTAAGTGTTCAACCTCAATAGTAGACATGTCCATATTATCACTTAAGATCTCTCTATTCCATATGGGCATGTGTTCTTTCCCTGGCACTCTTGTTTGAGTTTTTCCAAATGTCTTCATCTATGTCTTTGGGTGTAGATACTTATTAAGCATATTTACCCCTGGAACAAGAGTTATCTCCTGTTGTCAATAGTTTTTGCCTTGCTGGTAGAGTTGAATCTCCTACCGTGTACCTACACATAGTACTTTAAAAAAAAAAAAAAATACTAACTTGTCACTTGATATTCCTTTCCAATCACTAGAAATATATAATGCCAACTATCACAATTAATCAAAGTTATTACTTTTTGAAGGAGGTTATTTCGCAGCATCGACTTAATCATGGTGTTGTCTCCTTGTCTACATTGACGATTAATTGTTTCCATGTGAGGAAGAATTTGAAAGCCCTAGGTGAAATGGAAAGGCCGTATGGGAATATTCGGTCTACCACTAGAAGCACACACACTGTCTGCAAAATGAAGCACACCTAAATCGTTCAACTTGTGATGCCCTTTAGTCTTCTAATTGTGTTAGTGATAGGATGCGATTTGTTTGCATCGTATAAACAGGAAAAGTCTCTATCCAGGACAACATGTGCAACCAAATCAGCTTCCAATCCTTGATGCATATCTACAAAGTCATGATTCTACAATGCCTGAAACTTCGATGATGTTTGGGTCAAATTTCGTTTATCTTTGCGGTTCATGATTCTATAATGCCCTGATTTATTGTTTAACTTCATGAAGTAAAAACAGTCCGAATATATTAGGCCCTTTAGCTGTGATTTTTTGATGTTTGCACTTTCCGCAGTAGCAAAGCATGAAGATCTTCCTAAAAACACATTGGTTAACAATAATGTTGATAGTTTTTGTAATACTGTGTGATAAATGTCCTCAAAATATATTCTTACCTTTCACCAAAAAAAAAAAAAATGTCCTCAAAATATGTTGCCGAACCCAATAGTAAAGATCATTTAGGCCGTCCTGGTTAGTTCTACTTGATTCAAACTTCTAATGATCATCCTTCCTTTTTGACTGCTTATGTTTTGTGTTCCTTCCTTATGTGCACAAGTAATAGCAAGAATCTAAGCATGATGAATGTTATATGTTATATGTTTTCGTCGATCATGTTTGTCGCCATAGTTATTTCAATGATATATATGCTTTGTTGTTGTGGTTAATCCTTTTTCACTTTTCGGATCTAGGCCTCAATATTCAGCGCCTTATCAACAAGTTAATCAAGCACCATTTGTGCAAAGTGTTAATGATGCTGACGCTGGCATAATGTTCTCGCATCCCGCATCATCCATACCTCAAAGGTATCTAAGCTTAGTTCATTCTCCATAACTGTTTGGGAACCTTTTCTAGATCTCGTTCAATTTTCCATCAACTGCATTTTTTATTATGTATCATTCTACATTATGGACCTCTTTCATGGTTCTGTGTTGACTTACTTATTGGGTTTCCTTCACTAGTCCACTTGGATTTTCCAATGAAGCTCTTCCACTTATCCCAAATCCGAACCCAGGGCAAAGCCAATTCATGAACCTAGAAATGGTAAAACTACAGTTTTTTTTTTTTTTTTTTTTTTTTTTATGTCCAGACTATTCATTCGTTTTGATTTTGTCGTTCGAAATACATCAGCAACACAAAAACATCACCTTCAATGATTTCCTATAGGATGGTGGAAATTATTATATTGGTAATCGATATCATTTGAGAACAATGAACAGGTACAGTAAGGTACTTATAGTCTGTGATTAATCTAAAAAATAAATAGCAATATTGTAGTTTGTTATTACATTTTTTTTTATTGCCTAATAATGTCAACCCTCTTCGATGAAAACTTTAGCAAGAAAGTAGACAGCGATCTCGAATTGTGACGGTATCTATGAGAAACGACATTCCTCATCCTCATCTACTAAACATTTTTGGGTCAACTTTCTTGTCAATAGTAGTTTTATTAGTCTGTACCATATTATGATTATTGATTCATTTCATGCCCAACTGTGGGTAGGATCTGAACTAAGACATTTTCTCGTATGTGAATCATTAGATGGATGGAATCACTCTGGAGCAAAGTCAACCTTGGGTGAATTTTGGACCGGCTAATAGTAGTTTTCAACCTCAAAGGTACGTGTTAAATACACACTGAACAACCGTTTCGATATATTGGAGCATTTTGATTCAGATAATTTCTACCTATTTTATGTTAACTTTCCCTCTCGTTTTTTTGATGTCTGAATAATAACAGCTCAGGGGGGATTACGGAAAGAGTCTATGACCCGGTGTACGAAACTCGTGGTTTACCGGTCGACCCCCATCTGAGGATGTTATTAGCGAGTCAACGTGGTGAGTGGTCAGAAATTATTGCTTTAATAAGCATTTTACTTATTCTAAATCACATGGACCTTATGATAATACTATATGCCATTTTAGTCTGTCGCTATAGGATGAGCAAATCACATTGATCGTAGGAGCTCACTTTATATCTTGGACTCGAAAAATTATGTTAATAAGAAAAAGGCGAAGATGACTTGGAGCATATCACACTTCCATATTATGTGCATTTTCCATGCTTTTGGCTCATTACGCGATACGGCCATTGTCAGGTCCGTCGAGCTCCAGACAAAATGCAAGGAGGCAATCCAACGGTGAGCCGCAACCGAGGAGGGTCCCGGACAAGTAATCGGGAAGAAAGATCTGTAGCAGCCTCTTTCCATGGATGTTCTTGCGAGTTCTCGTAGGAGTGAGAGGCGCGCTTCTGCTGGGGACCTGGGTTTTCTTTTATTCAAGTTTCAAACTTTGAAATGTAGCTTCAAACTTTGCCTTCTTATCTTTGTTACTTTGAACCTAGGTTAATTAGGCATGAAGCTTCGACAACCTTTCTATTTATATGTGGATCTATTTGCTTATATTCTCTGCAGTCGCATGAGTTGTATTTGCTTCTGGGCTCAGCTTAAGCTATAGAGCTACATGCTCCTCATCAGAGTTGGGGCATTTCGTGAAGTTTTTCTTTCTTAATTAATCTTATTTTAGGTAAATCGTTCAGTTGTTCATCCTCAGATTAAGCAATATTGGTGGAGGTGGCGACAAGCGATAGTTGCAGTTTAGTGTGGTAACATAGGTAGGGTAGAATAGGGATGATTGGCTCTAGAGTACCGAATCATATCTTGGAACCGGGATTTGAACTAGAAGGATTGATTCCCTATTTATGAAACCGAAAACCAGCCCACCTAGTCCAAGAACCACCATGATCTTTCTTCTTCCTTTTTTTCCCCTTTTTCCCTATTCCCTAGCAAGGATTCGAACACTAAATTGGAAAGGAGATTAGAAAAAATTTGTTTTTGAACTCTCGAGAGGAATGAAACACTCTTGCAAAGTGCAAGTCTATGTGTGAATGTTATTTTTTTTTCCTCTTCTCCAACCTTTTGGCAATACAATAAAACTATCGATCCAGTCTAGTTGTTTAGTGCGCACCTGGAATAGAAAATCAAACCCATTATTACTAGTTCCAATTTTTAGGAACTGTGAACTACCCAAAATCGTCCAATTCGGTCAAATTCTTGTGCTTACCCTTGGGGGAGAGGGGAGAGAGAGAGAGAGAGAGAGAGAGAGAGAGAGAGAGAGAAGCGATGGCATATGCAGCATCAATGTTAGTAGGGCAGTAGGGTGGCTACGATAGAGGTAGAGGTGGAGCAAGGGGAGGGATGTGTGACATTCTGATTTTCGGGTTCTGTTCTCGATTGAATAAGTTGGGCTTTTCATCGACGCACCTATAGTTTTATTTTCTGATCTGATTACTCATGAGATAACTAGTCTATCTAGTGAAGCAATTAAGGGATTTTAACACAATAGACTTGAGAATTCAACCAGAAATTAACTGCTCAACCGTGCTAATCTGCAAGGGTCATTACGGCACCGTCAAAATCAATCAGAGATTGGAAATAGGTCAGTTTGACTGAGGTATGTGATTAGAGTATGGGTGATTTTACTTAATTGCAAAATCCTCGTCGAACGGTACTAGACCGATTTTTCTGTCATTTTTGTACCCTGTGCCTGTATTTGAAACCTCGAGATTTTTACGATAACCGAGAGTCGTCAATGAGTCGAAGATGTACAAAGTGACTTGAAAATAATTGACAAATTCCTAAAAGCTACCCAGTAGGCTAGGTCACGTTAAAATCGCGCCAGATTGAAATTAGCCGCGAATTTAAACCTGATTTCAGAAATTGAAAGCTCTATCATGTCACGATCCATTTTAGGAACGTCGACTCATCCTCCAAAGATTTTTTTGCAAATTGAGATTTTTGGTGAAAATTCAAAGTAGGGCCGTTTTTGACCGGGAAAATCATAGGACCTTTTTTTATCGCATTTTTGGGATGCAAGTTGGTTCTATTGGCGAGGAAAAATGTGAATTGAAGTGTGGACACCTTGGTGGAATTTATAGGGACCGATTTAGGTCCAATTGGAGAGAACTTGGTTCAATTTGGGGGAATTTGTGTGCAAATTCGTAGGCCATGGTCTCCATCACTTTTGGACCACTTCATTGGCTTGCTTGGGAAGTTTTTGGGCTGCCCAAGGGCCATGGATGACAGCCAAGGGCTGGTGGGGCATGCCATGAGTGTTTAGAGGATAGAAGGTGGACTTTTGTGGCCATTTGGGCCCCTCCAAGCTTTCAGCCACTTCTTCTTCCTCCCAAGCCTTGCTTTCTCCATTAGAGACCTTTTGGAGCTCCAAATTTTGCAGAGAAACCAGCCCTCACTTCACTCTCTCTCCCCCTCTTTAGCCCCAAGAAGTCGCAGCCCTTTTCTCCCCTGTTTTCCCTTCCTTCCTGTTTCTGCTCCAGCTGACCTTTCTCCGAAAAAATTGAGTTAATAGTTGCATTCCCATGAGAATTAGCCTTCGTGCCACCCACCATCGCGCTCAGAAGGCCCAAACCATTCAGGAGGACCCGACCGCTAGCCGAACGAAGCCATAGGCCGACTCGCCGGCCGACCTGAAGAAACCGCTCGCTGGTCCGTTGGTCCGCCTGGCAGCCTGCACTACTTCGCTTGTTTCGCCCGTTTCAGCCATTTTCCTCCCATTTCGACCCAGCCTCCACCCATCCCAACCACCAGCAGGTCCTAATCCAGCGATTAATGCCTAAACTTGCTTAGGGATAGTTTAATTAGTGTTGATTCTAGTTTAGGAGATTTAATTAAGCTATGTTAGTCCTAAGATAGGTGGTTAGATGAATGGCTAGGATTAGTTTAATTTAATCTTGCTTTATTTGCTTAATTGTGGCTTATGTGCTTAATTTAGCTTGGTTAACTTTAATTGATTAATTACTTGCTTTAATTAGTGGTTTTAATGAATTTTGGATTTAATTTATTAGTTATTTAATTCTGGAAATTCACTATTCACGCCACACTGTTCACGAAACACTGTTTACGAAAACACTGTTCACTTGCACTATTCACCCGAGAATGAAAAAGTGTCTAATTTCATATGTTTTAATCTTATGAGTTGATTTGAGTATATAAATGCATGGACATCTGCATGAATTGAGTGATTTCACAAAA
This sequence comes from Eucalyptus leucophloia subsp. euroa, assembly GCA_017140325.1. Classification (NCBI taxonomy): domain Eukaryota; kingdom Viridiplantae; phylum Streptophyta; class Magnoliopsida; order Myrtales; family Myrtaceae; genus Eucalyptus; species Eucalyptus leucophloia. Next base: position 10,956,053 of record CM029473.1, on the reverse strand, counting down.
AGGGAAATGTGCTTTGTCCGAGGGACACCAAGATGGACCGCTTTTATGAGGAAATGATTTGAGGAGGTATGTTTGCGTGATCGCTAGGTTGAACCGTCACCCAACGGGAATTTGGGGACGATGCCTGGCGTGAGTCAGAAGTCGGTCGCAATAGATTTTGGACTGATGTCCCTTTTTGGGAAATCGTCTAAACGGAAGTTCTAGACGTAGCCATGCTCGACGGGGCGGGACGAAGCCCGATTTTTATTGGTAGCCCGGTGGAAGTCGGATGACCGCTGACTAAAAAGTGAGCGATGGTCGGGAGGTCATTAATAACTGGAGTACGCATAAGTGTTGAGGTGGATGAGCCCTAACTAGAAAGTTAGCTATAGCTGAGAGGTCATAAATAAGTGGAACACGAATGAGTATTGAGATGGTTGGGCCTTATTATGAGGTAAAATTGTATGGCATGATATAAGACGTGTCATAATAATTTCACCTTATGTTCGGGACCCGTGTGATCGATTAATGCATGATAGGTGGCGCACTAAAGTGCAAGAGCGTATGAGATCATGGCATCATTAGTTCCGATTATACATGTTGATCACATTAATTATAGCACACACGCATGAATCGATAACGTGCAGGGTGTGGCAATGGCCAGGTGAGATTGCTTGTGATGAGACTTGTATGTGATTGATGAACTACATCATCTAATGGCCATGTGCATTGCGTGTATTATGCTGAGATTCAATTTGCAGGGTATGACATACCAGGTAAGGTTGCATAAGAACCGACTATGTAGTTAGTGGTTGACCTTAGCTATTGTTATTCGTTAGTTGTTGGTTGTTAGTCGTGGTAAGTTTGTGGGGTGGTTCTGGAGAGATACCCTGAGTTGAGTTAGTATTCTAACCGGGGGCTTAGGGGAGGAATCACTGAGATTTTATCTCACTGGTTATTGTATAAACACTTTCAGGCCCCTAGGATGGCGCTCCCACCAATGAGGTTCAATATCCTTAAGGACTGGGATATTGTCGTGACGCATCACTGCTTCTCGGGTAGGTCGCATCTGTACAAGAAGTACCTCTCCACCATCTGGGTGGATGAGGGACCGGGGCAATGGATACCCCATAGGTTCTTGGCGTGGTTCATACGGGATGGAGATATACTACTCGGTCCCCTGAGAGGTTTTAACAAGCCGCCCGGTAAGGGCTCCGAGGACGTTGACCGGGATCCCATGGAGCTGAACCCTCTTGACGGTGTAGTGGAGAATCCTGGCCCCGCTTCACCAGCAATTGACCCGTACAGCTCCAACACTGAAGCAACAGAATCTGAGTCCATCGGATCCGAGTGACTACAGTGCCGAGCTCGAGGGCTCTTTTTGGTGTATAGTTGAGTTAGCCTAACCTAGCTTCTTTTTGGTCTGGCTTAGAGGATGGATCGGCCCTCTGTTAGGCTTGTAGATTGGAAGCGATCCTTTGTAGGTTAATCCAATGTAAAAATGTATATATATGAGTAGATGTTGTGTTTCTGCTGCTCATCTTACTATACCTGTTTGATTTCTTGATTGTCTGCTTGATGGGGAGATGGTTCGTTTTTCGCTTGCGCATAATGAAAGATTAAAAATTGAAGGATTGGCAATGAGTCCTGGGATATCGCTTTCTATCGACCAAGGAAGGGGTTGTTGTGTGCCCAGGATCCGGGGCGTGATAAGATGGGAGAAGAATGAAGTTATATCATTTTAGGTTACGATTGGTATGAGCTTGGAGAGCTTGTGCTAAATGATAATATCATCTCTTTGATGAGTAGCTGTTCATATTCTTCTAGGAATTTACTAGCCAATGTTTTAGACAACCATTTATCTTAAAAGGTTAAATTTAAGATAGCTAGTATAAGCACCTAGAGGGGGGTAAATAGGTGAAAAATAATTTCTCGAGATAAGAGAAAAATATGAAATAGACAATAGAAAGGAAGTTCCCCTTTTGTTAACAAAAACGAATTATGATCAAAGTAAAATAGAGTAAGGAAGAGAAAATGGACACATAGATTATAGTGGTTCGGCTTATTCCAAGCCTACGTCCACTCTTCCGCATTGACAGCCCACCGGCTGGATTTCACTATGAACAAAAGAGTTGTTACAGCAAAGCCCTCCCTTGATTCCACTGTGTAGATACTCTACCACACTTCCTCAAGGTTTCTCAAAGATATAGACTCTTTTTTGCGTACAAGATTTCGCTCAGTAAATGAATTGACTAAGAACAAAGAGCTTCAGACTTTGGAATTCTTCTATCATGCACACACTCGAACAACTGGAACGTCTTCCTTATATACTCCTTTATGCCATCATACCCGTTGGCACTTACCAAAGGAATTCCTCCAATCTACCCGTTGGACAGAATCAATTAGGAAGATCATTCGAGCTATTTAAGGAACATATCGATAGCCCATCAATCCTACTCGCCCATACAATTAGGATCTCGGTTTCCATAAGTAGAACCTTCCAAGTATACTTCGCCAATCATCGGATCCTTAATCTCTGAATCACTTATGATCAAATAAAGGATTCCGTTATGTCATATCTAGCCAAGAGATCTTCTCCAGTCGATAAGGTCAAATCCTTAATGAAACACCCAATTCTGGATAGCCATTATTTGACAGATTAGAAACTGTCAATGAAAATAGACTTTGAGTCTTGAGTCTAGCAGTCCGGAGGTCTTTAGACTTTAAATAGTAGAGTCTGCAAATCTTCAGACTAGACTGATGGAAACATTTTGTCAGCTGCAAAATACTCCAGGAAGATTTCTCCAACAATCTCCCCATTTTTGATGGTGACAAAACTTTCCTGTAAATTTAGATAACTTTGACTTGTAAAACATTATTCAAGCAAATATGGATATCTCATAAAGATAAATGGCTTAATGATAACACTAGAATCTGCAACCATAGAAAATAGGTTAGTTTTTCATGTGAGTAAAGCCATTCATAAGATATCAATAGTACTTAATATAAGCAGTCAAACCCAAATCCCAAATTTAGTCCACATCCAGACACAAAAGTAAAGTCAAACATCAAAACAAAATCAAAAGTTCAAGTTTAAGTTCAAAGTTTCAAATCTCACATATTTCCCCCTTTTTGTCATCATAAAAAAGGTTGAGATGGAAAGAAAATGGATTCAAGAATGCTTGGGAATACGAACAAGCTGGAAATCTCCCATTGACTGGACAATGCCTTCTAGCTTTTTCAACTCTTCCTTCAATTGAGCCACCTCTTCACCCTTAGCATTTGCTTGAATTTGAAGAGCAAGAGCTTGGATCTGATCATTCAAAGAAACTGAAGAAGCTTGACCTGCAGTCTGCAAATTTTGAACTTCGTATCCCAGAGCATATATCTGACTCTGCATTTCCAAGAGAACATCAAGAATTCTGCGAAAAACTGCTGAATTATTAGTCTGCGTACTAGCTTCTGCACGATTAGATGGAGTAAAGGCAGACGATGGCAAATCAACATAGTCACGCAGATTGGGTGATGAAACATCATGTCCCTCCCCAGGAAATTGAGAGGCATAGATGTCCTCTGGATCTGCTGGAGAGCGACTGACTCCTTCACTGGTAGCAGGATATGAGGACATTCCTCTTTTCTCATGGTCTCCCCTTGTTTCCATGCCTTCAGGTGGAGAAGAGAGTTCCTCATGCTCTCCTTCCTCTTGATTTCCTCTTTCCTCTTCTTCTTCTTCAAATATTTCCACGTCCGCATCTCTTTCTTCAGCTTCTCTCTCCTCTGTTTCTTTCTCCTCTACTTCTTTCTCTTCTGCTTCCAAATCTTCTCTTTCTCCAGTCCTCTGTTCTGAGTCTTTCTCTTGTCATTCCGTTGATTCTGGAATAGAACGACTCAGGTTCTTCAATGCCATAGCAGAAATGGTGATGTCTTCCTCATCATCTTCATCATCAACGATGAGAGCTCTTCTTTTCTTGGATTGAGCAACCATGGGCTCCTTCCCGTTTCTTTTTGCTGCCGAAGAGATTTGATGAGTTTTGACAGGTGTTTTCTCCTTGAATTTCTCCAACGCCTTGTTGAGTTCCTTCAGACGCATTTTAGACACCATTTTCAGTCCCACCACCATTTGATCACAAGATCGAACACAGAGAATTCGTGGAGGCTGAACATTCAAATATCTGAATAACTTTGTCACAAGAGCTAGATAAGGAAGTTGACCCTTGTCCTTCACCATTACTCTATACATATGAAACATAATAGTGTGAGGAAGAGAAAACTGTTTCCCAGCATTAATGGCATACATCAACTTTGCCTCTGAGATTGAAACATCAGTCTTTGAAGTAGATTTTGGTCTGAGGCAATTAATCACAATCTTGTAAAGCAGAATGTTAAATGCACTCATCCTCAAGTAGGAAATCTTTTCCTCTGTCCTTCTATCCTTAATAAGTTCCAATGTAGCACGAGCAATAGAGACATTGATAGGTTGATATCTCCCTCTCTCAACCCCAATCACATCAGCCAACATATCTACATCCACCACATAGTCTTGATCTCGGACGCTAAAAGAGAATCTATTTGCATCCAAGAAACTAAGATTCGAATAGAAATAAGCAGTGAGTTCAACATAGGCTTCTGTAGAGTCAGAACAGAACTATTCAAGTTGAAGAAGACTGAATTTTTCCCTTAAATTAACATTCACAGCATCAAGGAAATCAAAATCCACACTTCTAGGGTTTATCACCCCACGCTTCAACAACTTAGAGTATAGATGCTTTTGTTCCTCCGATCGAAACAAGTCTGTCCTTTTTCCCTGAATTTTTGCCACAACACCCATTCTCAGTTGAAACTGATTGTACAACTTGTCATCATCATTCCCATCTATCTGATTCAGCCCTCTAACATGAGGATCGATTGGAATATTTGCCATCGCTTCTTCTGCCGATCCAGCAACGGCAATTCCCAACCGTTCCATTGTGTGTAAAAAGAAGGTTTCATTTTTGTACCCTTTGTCTTTCAGAAATTCATCAATGTAGTTCAAAGGAGTTCCACCCCTTTTCAAAGCACAATAAAGCTTGTAGATAAAAGAGGGCTTAGAAGATCTTACGGGTTATGCATCTTTGATTATTTCTTCCTCTTCTCGACAAGCAACATCCTGTGATCTAGATGGAGAAGATAAACGCTACTGAGAATGTTGTGGGCTCTGCTGCTGACTAGGAAACTCTTCTTCCTCGGTGAGATCAAAGTGCGTAGGCCCCTTACACATTTGCCGTGGTCCTCATTTGCGATCCTCGAAGACTTCCTTTGAGACGACATCTTTCACAGTCTTTCAAAGATTCCAAACTTGACTTTCCCAAGAAAGATGACAACTTTTCGAAGATTAAACAAGAGAAGAAAACAGGAGTGGAAGATCGATGCTTTTTAGGGTTTTTTGGAGTTAAACAAAGAGGAACCGACAATATATAGGTTAGTCGAAAAGAGGCATACAAAACGTCGTAATGGAAAGCAAAAAAATGCCCTTTAAAAATAACTGCCTTTTTTTATAAAAAAAAAAATAGATAACTGCCATTTTAAAAAGAAAATTAACTCCTTTTTGAAAAGGAAAGATTGTGATAATCACGGAATAATAACAAAAATCAATTATGGACAGATGATCGTACCTTTTCGAGATTTAATCTAAGAGAGAATAAAATAACTTACAGTCAAAAATCTTGATTGTCTGAGTCTGAGAGTCTCTAGACTTTAACTTCTTCAAACTTCAAGATGTTGAGTCTGGAACGGATGATTTCAAATTGATTTTTCTCCAAAGGCTTTGTAAATATATCCGCTAGTTGGTTCTTTGAGTCAACAAACTGAATTGAAACATCTCCATTTTGAACATGATCTCTAATGAAATGATGTCGAATCTCTATATGCTTTGCTCTTGAGTGAAGAATTGGATTTTTGGTGAGATTGATTGCGTTGGTGTTGTCACAGTTAATCTATGTGCATGAATCTTCAATTCCAAAGTCTCTTAGCTGTTGTTTTATCCACAGAATTTGTGAACAACAACTTCCAAGAGCGACATACTCTGCTTCTACTGTAGAAAGAGCTACTGTATTTTGCTTCTTTGAAAACCAAGACACTGTCCTGCTTCTAAGTAGTTGACACGTACCCGAGGTGCTCTTTCTATCAACTCTGCAACCAGCTAGATCTGCGTCTGAGTATCCAAGAAGAGTAAAGTCTCCCTTTTTAGGATACCAAAGACCAATGCTCGAAGTTGATGCAATGTATTTAATAATACGCTTTGCAGCACTTAGATGAGATTCCTTAGGGTCTGCTTGAAATCTAGCACAAATGCAAACACTAAACAAAATGTCAGGTCTAGAAGTAGTAATATAAAGAAGTGAACCAATGATACTCCTGTATAACTTCTGATCAACTTTCTTTCCTCATTCATCTTTGTCTATCTTCAAGGAACTTGACATTGGTATATCAGCCTTTTTGCAATTTTCCAGTCTAAACTTTTTGATAAGATCATTAGCATATTTTTCTTGATGAATAAAAGTCCCTTCCTTCAATTGTTTCACTTGAAGTCGAAGAAAGAAGGTTAGTTCACCCATCATGCTCATTTCAAATTCATCCTGCATAGACTTAGAGAATTTCTTGCACAAACTTTCATTAGAGGATCCAAAAATAATATCATCAACATATATTTGAACAAGCATAAAACTTTTACTTTCTCTTTTGATAAACAGAGTAGTGTCTACTTTACCTTTTACAAAGCCGTTTTGAATTAAAAACTTACTCAGCTTGTCGTACCAAGCTCGAAGTGCTTGTTTTAAACCATATAAGGTCTTTTTCAGTCTGAATACTGAGTCTGGTTTCCTTGGGTCTTCAAACCCAGGTGGTTGTTCCACATAGACTTCCTCATGGATAAATCCATTCAGGAAAGCATTTTTGACGTCCATTTGGAATAACTTGAAATTCTTATAACAAGCAAAAGCAAGTAATAATCTAATTGCTTCTAACCTTGCTACTGGTGCATAAGTCTCGTCATAGTCTATCCCTTGTTCTTGCATATATCCCTTGGCCACAAGTCTTGCTTTGTTTTTTACGACCTTTCCTTTCTCGTCCATCTTGTTCCTGAAAACCCATTTAGCTCCAATAATAGATTTACCTTTCAGTTTAGGAGTCAACTCCCAGACATCATTAATACTGAATTGCCTGAGTTTTTCTTGCATAGCTTCAATCTAGCTTTCATCAGATAAAGCTTCTTCTATGCTTTTGGGTTCTATTTTAGAAATAAGAGCCACAGCACTAGACTCTTTGCGCCTTTTGGATCTTGTGCGAATTCCTTCATTAATGTCCCTAATAATGAGATCTTTGGGATGACTGGACTTATGCTTCCAGTTACTGGTTGATTTGTCAAGTTGATGATCACTTCCTTCATTTGAATCTTCAATAATCACTTGTTGCTGGTCTTTCAAAGTCTGAGCTGCTTCTTGAGATTTAGACTTTGTAGAGTCTGGAGCAAGTTCAAATTCTTCAAGATGAGTCTGAATAGATTCATTTTGCATAAAATCTTGGAATTTGACATTCATTGATTCCTTCACAGATTGAGTCTTCTTGTTGTAAACTCTGTAGGCTTTGCTTGAGGTAGAATATCCAAGAAAGATGCCTTCGTCTGATTTTTATTCAAACTTGCCAACTCGATCATTTGCATTTTTCAATATAAAGCATTTACATCCAAACACATGAAAGTATGAAACAATAGGCTTCTTTTCTTTGAATAACTCATAAGGGGTTTTTTCCAGAATAGGCCTTAGAAAAACTCTATTAATAATATAACAGGCTCTAGAAACTGCTTCAGCCCAAAATTGTGAAGAGATGTTAGTTTCAATTAAAAAAGTTTTAGCCATTTCTTGAAGCGACCTATTCTTTCTTTCCACAACTCCGTTTTGCTCTGGAGTATATTGAGAGGAAAACACGTGCTGAAAACCAAATTCATCACAAAATTTTGTAAAATCTTGATTTTCAAATTCACCTCCATGATCTGTTCTTATACTTGAAATAACATACCATTTTTCATTTTGATCTTTTTTAGCAAATTTTTCAAAGTAAGAGAAGGTTTCAGACTTACTTGCCAGAAAATATACCCAAGTAAATCGTGAGTAGTCATCCACAATTATTAGGCAATATTTCTTACCTCTAATGCTCTGAATTCTGGTTGGTCCAAAGAGATCCATATGCAGAAGTTGCAGTATACGATTAGTGGAAACTTGATTTATTGGTTTAAAGGAATTTCTTACCTGCTTTCCCAATATGCATGGTGTACATAGATCAGACTTTTGGTATGATAGATTGGGTAAACCTTGAACAAGCTTCTTTGCTGAAATTTTGGCTATCTGCTTCATATTGATGTACCCAAGCTTTCTATGCCATAAGTTCACTTCGTCTTGAATTGAGATTAGACATTGCGATTTATCTGGTTTCACATCCAAGAGGTAGATATTTCCATGTCTTCGACCCATGACTGACTGAGTAGAATCTTTACTGGTTCCTAAACATATTCCCTCTTGAAAGTTGATTTTGAAACCGGTATCACACACCTGATCGATATCGAAAGCAGATTGTAGTTGAGTCATTCCACTAAGGAAACATTGCTTATTGTGAGGTTTCCAATCTTTACAATTTCAATTCCCACAATTCTTCCTTTGCTATTTCCTCCAAATGAGACTTTTCCACCATTTACTTAAATGAGCTTTATGAAGCAATTTGAATCTCCTGTCATATGTCTTGAGCATCCACTATCCAGATACAATTTTACCTTTTTCTTGATAGTGACCTGCATTTAAAAAAGAGACTCAAATTTTCTTTGGTACCCATATTTTCTTGGGTCCATTGGTGTTAGTATGATATGCGGTTTTTGCCCATACTTTTTTAACAAGTTTCCAAACCATATGACATTTTTTATCAAAATGATCTGTACTATTGCACTTTGAACATCTGAGAGTATTGCGATTTACCAGTTTTACAAAAATCTTTTTAAAATAATTTTTGTAAGCATCTCTTGTGGGTCTTTGCTTAATTCTTTCCTTCACTTTAGAAAAATCAATTAAATGAATGGTTTCCACAGTCATTCCCAAACCAGATTTATTGAAATAAGATCTTTGAGCTGAAAGAATTTTCTCAAGTTTCTCAGATCCTATTGAAAATCTTTTGGAAATATTTGATATGTCATTTTTTTAAAAATATATTTTCTTTCAAAAGATTATCTTCACTTTCTTTAAGAGTAAAAACATTCGTGTCTAAACATTTTACTTTTTCTTTCAAAACATTTTCTTGTTGTTTCAGTGCAGAGTTTTCTTTTTTGAGTTCGGAAATCCTTTTAAGAGAATTCTTAAGACTAAAACACAACTCATCAATGTATTTAGAAACTTTAATAGGGATTTTGAAGTTACTCACCTCAAATTCACCGTCTGAATCAGATCTGTCATCTCGGAGTTTGAATCTGAATCCGATTGTGCCATCAAACATATATTGGCATAATCATCATCACTTTCTTCACACTTTGTATCACTCCAGGTTTCTGCTTTAAGAGCCTTTCGATACTTTTCAGCTTTTCCTTTCTTCTTCCTTAGAAGAGGACAGTTAGGTCTGATGTGTTCCTTTTTCTTACATTCAAAGTAGACTACATCTTTGTTTGATTCATCATTCTCAACTAACTTAGTCTGTTACTTTTGAAAACTCTGTTTCTTTGGATTGAATCTTCTTCCTTTTCAGTTCGGCTTTCTGAATCTTCTTATCATGAGAGCAAGCTCCTCATCATCCATATCGTCTTTAGAATCTATAACATCAGAATCATCATTAGATTTTAATACAATGGATTTCTTACCTTTAGGATCTTCATCTTCATTGATTCGTTCCACTTCATAAGACTGAAGAGTCCCAACCAACTCATCGACATATAGTGGCATGATTCTTTGTGTCTCTCTTATTGAGGTCTTTATGTGATTCCAATCCTTGGAGAGTCCACGCAGTAGCTTGTTTACCTTCATGGGATCAGAAATTGGTTAACCTTGATTTTTAAGACCATTCACGATTTCTGTAAAACGACTAAACATGTCAGTTATAGATTCTCTTAATTTCATTTTGAAGGCTTCGTATTGACCGAGAAGAATGTTGATTCTGGTCTCTTTCACTCGATCGGTTCCTTCAAAGGTAATATGTAATATATTCCAGACTTCTTTCGCTGTAACACAAGAAGATATTCTATTATATTCAGTAAGTGACAAAGCACAATATAAAGAATAAATTGCTTTTGCATCAAGAGCTTGTCTCTTGATTATCTCTTCCTGAGTCATTTCACTAGACTCAACAGCTTTTTTCCTCTCTCTGAGATAGGTGCAGCTTTAGGAATGATTCATTTTTCTACAACGTCCCATTCCAGAGGATCCTTTGATCTTAGGAATGCCTTCATCTTGTTTTTCCATATGTTGTAATCATTTCCATCAAAGTAAGGCGGTCTGGTATTGCTTTGCCCTTCTACCAGCCCTGGAGCTAATATACTAGCCATAGATCTTTAACTCTAAAGTAAAACACTTCAAATAAAGTGAGTACACAGGCTCTGATACCAATTGAGATAACTAGTATAAGCACCTAGAGGGAGGTGAATAGGTGAAAAGTAATTTCTCGAGATAAGAGAGCAATACGAAATAGACAATAGAAAAGAAGTTCCCCTTTTGTTAACAAAAACAAATTATGATCAAAGTAAAATAGAGTAAGGAAGAGAAAATGGACACAAAGATTATAGTGGTTCGGCTTATTCCAAGCCTACATCCACTCTTCCGCACTGACAGCCCACCGGCTGGATTTCACTATGAACAAAAGAGTTGTTACAGCAAAGCTCTCCCTTGATTCCATAGTGTAGATACTCTACCACACTTCCTCAAGGTTTCTCAAAGATATAGACTCTCTTTTGCGTACAAGATTTCACTCAGTAAATGAATTGACTAAGAACAAAGAGTTTTAGACTTTGGGATTCTTCTATCGTGCACACACTTGAACAACTGGAACGTCTTCCTTATATATTCCTTTATGCCATCATACTCGTTGGCACTTACCAAAAGAATTCCTCCAATCTACCCATTAGACGGAATCAATTAGGAAGATCATTCGAGCTATTTAAGGAACATGTCGATACCCCATCAATCCTGCTCGCCCATACAATCAGGATCTCGGTTTCCATAAGTAGAACCTTCCAAGTATACTTCGCCAATCATCGGATCCTTAATCTCTAAATCAATTATGATCAAATAAAGGATTCCGTTATATCATATCCAGCCAAGAGATCTTCTCCAGTCGATAAGGTCAAATCCTTAATGAAACACCCAGTTTTGGATAGCCCTTCTTCGATGGATTAGAAATTGTCGATGAGAATAGACTTTGAGTCTTGAGTCTAGCAGTCCGGAGGTCTTCAGACTAGACTGATGGAAACGTTTTGTCAGCTTTAAAATACTCCAGGAAGATTTCTCCAACAAAATTGTTAAGAAATGAGCCCATAATCTATATCGAGCATATCTATTGGCACTTATCTCTCTTGTGATGAGCTTTACAGATGCATTTTCTAAAAAAAAAAGGTTTAATTTAAAATAAAAGGAAAAAAAATTGGTGAGACGTTGATAAAAGTAAAAGCAAAAAGATAACCAGTCATACATCAATAGTCAAATCAAACTTCATCTAATATGATATAATGAAATAGACAAATGAGAAATAGGATTTTGCTAACAAGACTACCGTACAATACAACAAAAAGAGAAGAGGTTAAGAACTGCAAAAATCATGTTAAGTAATTCTCACTTGCAGTCTCTAGATCATAAATGTGTACACTGACTTGGAAATTTGCCATAACAATGCATACATATTGCATAATCCTAAAAGCACTTGTGAAAATCAAACATTTTTTACAGGTGATGTAATCTAGGTGTGTGGCTTGAAATTAGTGATGATCCTGCGAAATTCAAAGCTAGTTTAATAGAGCACATTTTTTGCCTGAACCCATGGATTCACTTCTGACTAAGAAAGCTCATGGATTCACTGAAATATACATCATGCAAATTCCAAATTTTGAAAGGAACAGCTGAAAATGCTAATTATGGGTTCTGTTACAAATATAGATTGTGATTAACTATCTAAAAGGTCAATGTTTCTTCTTTGTTTCATGTCCACGAATTATTAACTAGCTATCTATCTCGAAGTTAATTTAACCGCAATCATAATTTAGTGAAATTTTCCATATCTTGCAAAACTGGCTAAAGCGTGAGATGGAAATAAAAACAATCAGATAGCTGTCGAAGAGTTAACCTTTCAATATTTATTTTTAATTTTATTTTTTTTGAATTTATTGTGACACATTTCTTCATTTGAAGAGTTTTTTCTTTGTTTTTTTTTATGCCGAGGATCCGGCCTGACTCAACCTTATGGGAGCATAGATTGACTATACATCGGGGAAAACTGGCCCAACAACCTACTGCCGAGCCCCCCACTTAAATCACAAAACCGGTCTGGGAGTTTCGAACCCCTGACCATTCGGTCCATAGGAGCATGACTCAACCAGCGCAGCCATGCGTGGGTAGTTTCTTCATTTGAAGAGTTACTTGTCAAACTGTCCAAAAATGATTAATACCACGTGTACTAATATTCCCGAATGCCTTAAATACATCCTTTACCGAGCAACTCATTCACTTCTTTCCATTTCTCCTCACGATAGTTCATAGCATTGAATTTTTCCTTTTTTTATTTTTATTTTTTCCTTCCTCTGTTTGATCAGATTTAACAAATCCTCTATTTCTTTCCAATTGTCGAGATCCAACAGTCTACCCTTTGAAGGCATCAATAGTCCTCAAAAGGATATTCCTTACATTTATGAGTTTTCTATTTTTTTTTTGATACCAAGGATCCGGCCTAGCTCACCTTCGGGAGCACAACACCAACTATATCTCGGGAGAGACTGGCCCAGCAACCACCGCCGAGGCCCCCCACTTAAATCACGGAACCAACTCTAGGAGTCGAACCCCTGACCTGGTGGCGAAATTCAAGGGCAAGCCTCAACCAGCACGGCCATGCATAGATGGGTTGAGTTTTCTATGTTTGTGTTTCATTTTTTCTGAGAATTTATTTACTTTTGATGTTCTATTCGAAAAACTTAAAATATGAAAGCCATTACCAACCTAGGATCCTACCTTTTGCATCTCTGTATATGACATGCTTAAGTTTCATTTTCTTTGCATATCCATTTACTTGCGTCATTTCATAAAGAACTCTTAAAATTTGAAAACAATGAATGTTCGCTATCATTTGATTTCGAGTGTGATGTATATATTTTACCCAAGACAAATTCCAAGATCAATTATCTTTGTGAGACGAACCTTATCTTATTATTTCACTAATTTAAAATCTTCTACCTTCCACATATGTTTAGGAGGACTGATCTCTAGTCGCACTCTATTTGCATTCTAACTATGCTTGTTAGCATGTTAGGTGATTGTTAATTTAAACTATTGAGCTAATTAGGGTGCGCATGACAAGATTTCTGGAACAGAAATTGATTTCTAGCCAAAAATTGATTTCTCAATTTCTATTTCAGAAATTGAGAAGTTAAAAATTTTAGCTTCTGATTTCTTTTTCAAATCTATTTCTGGAATAGAAATCTGTTTCAAATATAGAAAAATCAAATTGCATTACCAAACAAATTTCTGTTCCAAACCTGTTTCGGGAAACAGAGAAATAGAGAAATAGAGAAGTATAAATTTTATCATGCGCGCCCTTAGCCTATAATATTTAGAGCATATACTTTTGGCACTGATAGTGGGTTGCTGTGTTTAGCCTCACACCACATATAGAATGAGGGTAAGCCTCAAACAAGTAATGGAACAAAATGAGAAGGACGACAAAAATGAAAAAAAGAGTGAATTTTCGATGTGAACTTTTATAATATGTCCCAAGTGAAATTACATCCATAAGCGGGATTATTTATCAAAATTTGTCATGCTGATTTCAACATATTATAGTTCATTTCTTCAATAATATGGAAAGAATCATTAATCTACCCTTGCAATTTCATGTTTGCTCGAAGTTTAATTGCCGAGATGCTAGGCTTTGAGAATTGTTTCTTCACTAATGATTAAGGAATCTATCTAATCAACCCTAAATATATTATATAGATGCCAATTCAGTGTTAAACTTTTTAATTTTGACAATTGAGTTCTAAATTGTTACACAAATTTTCAATGGAGTTTTTTTTACTAATTTTGACTAGAAATTAGTAAGCGTGGCATGGGTTGCTCCCACATAAACCACAGATTATGAAGCTTCACAATAGGAGACAATGGGCAACACGATACAAGGAAGATTACAATCGCACTTGCGTCACTCCAATGCTCTGTGTTTCGCATCACTCAATAACACACACAGTTAGTCATTCATATATTCAGTTGCTTATGTTTCATCGCAATTGGTATCCGAGTCAAACTTATTTGGCTTGAAGTGAATTGATGGCCATAAAAGAAGGAAAAATGAAATTGAGATCATGACTGATTTTGGAGCTAGCCTCAGATTAATTACGAAGACTTATCTAATCATAGACTTGATTTGAAAAATTAATTTTGGGAGAAAGAAGTTGAAAAAAGAGAGGAGGTTCGCATAGTATTCTTGTACAAAAGTTGGGTAGCTAATTAAGAGAACTTAACTATGGGATCTGGCATTAATGAACACAAGCTCTCTCTTAGAAAAAATCTAGTGTGTAATGTTTAAATTATGTGGCATGCATGACGCATGATGTTATATTATCCAACGAACCAATTGTGACAATTTAAAAATCACATAGAACAAGAATGCATTGACTTGATATAAAGAACTAAAATCCACAACCAACCTTGACCGGTTAGGGTCTTGATTCTATACCCCAAACTAGATTGTTTTACTCAAGAACTTGAAATTTGGAACCTATAAGGCTAGTTCACAGTTCTAGCTTAACCTCGAACCAAATTGGCTTTGAACCAGTTTACCCCTAGCCCTAAGTATGTCTTTTAACTCTTGTTTTTAGAATAGAAAAATATTTGTTCAAATTGAATATGTTTAACATTATATCAACAAGTAGAAAAAAGTATATTCATGTTTGACGCACACGCGTGCGTGTTGTCGCAACCTACCCCTCGGGGGGAGGGAACATATTTAGAGGTATTACCTAAGGGACGAGCCTAAGGCCCATGATCAGGCACGGGCTCTCCCAGATCCATACCTCAAGCAACGTTGGGGTATTTTTAAGAATTTTGTAAAAATGAGTCACCACTAGCCTATCGAGGTCGGTTAGAAACCAAATGAGGCATGGGAGTGTGCCTCACTTCCTACGCAACTAGAGAATCTAGGGTCGGGGACTTGATTACACTAATTGACCAATTAGTGAAATTTTGGTACCTAATCTTGTTCATTTTAAAAGAAAAGATTTTTGTCAGGCAGCTTGGATTGATTTTATACCTATCCACTAACATGTGAAATGATCATGCAGGTACGCAATCATTAAGTTAACACTTCACAGCCATAATCCTAATTGCAATAAACTTTAGCAAGTGCAATTAAACAAAAAAAAAAATATGCAAATTAAACATGCAGCGAGATAATCAATATACGAGAAAATAAAGGCCTAATTGTACTAAGAAAGCAAGACATGGCAATTCCTAACCAAACCCTACATTTTTTTAATTTTCGAATTTTTTAAAATTTTAAAATTTTTAATTTTTTAAAAAATTTTAAAAAAATTGGTCGGGTTGGGTCGGGTCCGGTCTGAATCGACCCGGATCGACTCGGCTGGGGGATAGGCCGGTTAGCCCACCCGAAGGAACTAGGCCCGACCAAGGGTGGTCGGGCCTCTACCCGATTCCGTGGATTAAGCCCAATCGACGTGCCCAATTCCCTTTTCGCAAGAAAGGGGTCTTGCAGCCCACAGCCGCAAACTAACTCTAGGCTATTAGGCCATGGAACGAGGGTGGCCGAGTGAACAGATCAAATTTGGCCCGCTCGGGTAGTGTCCTCTCGGTCCGCGACTACCCAGTTGCGACCGTGGGGCACCGCACCGTGTGCCACCCAGCGCCTTTCCGCCTAGCACACAGTGGTTCCGCTCCAATTGGGCGAGGAGGGTGGCTCTTGATCCCGTGAGGTCGAGAGTTTCGGCGGCAACGGCGGGGAGGCTTTCGGACAAGCCTTGACGACACCGCGTACGAGGTCCCACGGCCCCGTTTTCCCTCGGCTCCGCAACGTAGCTCCTTGAAGCTCAACCTAATCGACATCCAAAAGTGAGAGAGGGAGGCTAGGCCGAGAGAGAGAGGTTGCAGAAACTCTAAACAACGAACAAAGGGCGAGCTTCGGTTGGGAATTTCGTCGAACGATTGGAGCGCTCTACAGATCCTAAGGGTTTCGGCTTGGCCGAGGCTCGAGCGTAGGTCCCAAACTCTAGAAAAACATGCCAAGACATCAAGGAAAGCAATGGGGAACAGGTGGTGGCCGGAGCTTGCCCAAACTAGTCGGGAGGAGCTCCAGTCGGCTCGATTCCAAAGACGCACGTAGGGTGCCCAACGAAATGCCTACCTGGTTTCCAAAAGAGTTGGCGGTAGTAGTGGTGGTCGAGGACTCGCCAACGGCGTAGGGTGTCTCCGGGGGCTCCTCGACTCCTTTGTTCACCTCCACGAGCCTTTCGCCTCTCCCCTTTTCCTCTAGTTTCCCCCTCGGCTCCCCGTTTTCTCCTCTCCAAAAATCCTCCCCCTTCTGTTCTTCCTTCTCCCATTTTTCTTCTATAGGTCCACGTGAAGACCCTTGCCGTGCTAGCTACACTTTGCCGGTCTGATCCACGATCGCCAGCTCCAACTAATCGTCCCCCTGATTCGGCTATTCCCCCTGCTCTCCTCTATTGTTGCTGCTTTTCTTCTTTTTTGCAAACGCGCGCGAAGGACTGTAGGAGGAGGATGACCAGTTGGTGGGCCACGCGAGGGAGGCTGAACAAGAGAGAAGGTCGGGCTGGGCCCAATACAAGGGAAGGAAGAAAGAAAAAAGAAAGAGGGACGGACCAGATCAGGCCTGACTTGACCCTAAGCTTCTCTTTTTTTTTAATAATTTAATTAATTTATTTTTTCGATTTTTTTAGCCACTAATTCCTAATTTTATATGCGATTGAGTCATAAATAAAATAGTAAAATTTAGATGTCAACAGCTGCCCCTCTTTGAATTGGAGCTCAAAGAGATTCATTTCAAAGATAAAAGACACCTAAATTTTGTCAGAATTCAATGATCAGTGTGTTGTAGACGACAAGGGGACATGAAATGATGGCCTTACATCATAAAGATGGTCATCAATCAAGATAGGAAAGTTTCACCGTATGCAAATGGGTTTCGACTAGAAATGAAAATCTACGATTCCAGAATAGACTCATGAACCTTTGAAAGCATGGTTTAAGGATAGACCAACAAACCCCGTGGTTTAAGTATAAATCCACCAACCGTGTGGTTTAAGGATAGACCTACCAATCGTGTGGTTTAAGGATAGACCCACGAACCGTGTGGTTTAAAGATAAACCCACTAACCCCGTGGTTTAAGGATAGACCCACCAACCGTGTGGTTTAAAGATAGACCCACGAACCGTATGGTTAAAGGATAACCCACAAACCCCGTGGTTTAAGAATAGACCTACCAACCGTATGATTTAAGGATAGACACATGAACCCCGTGGTTTAAGGATAGACCCACCAACCGTGTGGTTTAAGGATGACCCATGAATCGTGTGGTTTAAGGATAGAACCACGAATCGTGTGGTTTAAGGATGACCCACAAACCATGTGGTTTAGGATAAACCCACGAACCGTGTGGTTTAAGGATAAACCCACCAACCTTTGAAAAACATGATTTAACTGGGAAAGCCTGTCCTTCGAGAATATTGTGGAATGGTCACTACATATTTAACAACATTCATTACAACAAATGTTCTAATAGCAAAAGTGCATTAGACGAGATCAATTTGAACATATGTCATTGAAGACAATATCAAAAGTGTATCAGCAATGAAAAGGCAATGATTGCATAAGCAAATCGAGCCAATTTTGACCCCATAAAAAAAAAAAAAACTCGTAAAATTGTTATCGTGCTTGGAAAAATGTAATTAATCATGAAACTCTCTTAAAGGAAAATTTATTGTCAAAATGACCTTGACTTATGAGAAAGGTTTGTTAAATATGCCAAGCAAAGACCTCTAGTCAGAAAGGGCTTCTCACACATTCTCAAGAAAAGGGCTGTTTGATCTCATATATTCATGTGGAAAAATTTGACTCCTCAATATACATCCCACTTCTAGTGTCGAAGGATTTGACATTCATTTGCAATAAGTACATGTTGATCGATCTAGGAGGTCTTTTGGAAAGGCTGCAACATAGGTTAGGTCATGGGCTTATACGAAGAATTAGGCACCAAGAGATCAGGAAAAGGATAATCGTCAGCATTACTCTTGGGTGAAAAGGATAATCGTCAGCATTACTCTTGGGTGAAAAGGATAATCGCCAGCATTACTCTTGGGTTTACAAGTCAAGAACCTTGAAGATAAGACGAGATATGATTATCCTCACTCCTTCAAGCGGTACCTTCTTCATGAATTATTGTTTCCACTCGAACCATCCCAATCAGAAGAGACTTCGAAGCAGGTTGTAATATTGGTTTAGGCGAGGCACTACAAGGCTTGAAATATACCAGATTAGGGTTTTGTGAGTAAGTGATTATCTTGGCATAATTACCATCATACAATCTTTCAATGCTCACATTTTTTAGATTTACTTGTCTCGAGAGTCCCCTGATTTGTAATATAGAGACATAAGAGCTTTACTCTCCTTCTAAGAAGCTTATACCCGTAGTGGGTGGTCTTGCAATGCATGATTTTCTTTGCATTTCTCTTATTTTTTGTTTTTGTCTCCTCCTTTTCTTAGTGGGCATCGGCCTTGTTTTTATTAGGCACATTGCTTTTCATGCCCTCTTGATTTCTTTTATTTTTTTTCTTTTTTTTAATAGTTAGGACTCTTGAGATGCTCTTATGCACTACCCACGCTTTTGTTTTGACGGTAAATGCATTGCCCTGATGGAGGGAGATAATCACCACTCGGGTTTCAAAATTGATTGTGTTAGGTACAAATTGGCTAAGCAATGGATAAAGGTGTTTGGAAAGCAAAAGAAATGCTCTTCCTCAATTTGGGATGCTTCGTGCTTTCACAAAAATTCACCTGTAGCTATCATGAGGAGATTGATGTAAGTGAAGGTAATGAAATATCTCTTAATCTTTCGCTCGATTTTTCAACCAAGCCCCTATTTTGCCCCAACATGAGGTGGTTCTTGACAGGGGTACTTCGTGAAACTCTTTGCATTTGAAAGGCTCAAACGGGCTAATCTCGATTACTCATAATGTGTGACATGGAGAGAATAAATGCTTCCCTTTCATTCCAATCCATGTACCATTCACAGATGAATCCCTCGTCTCTTCATGACACGAACTTTCTTTTTTCACTTAGCTCTTAAAGTGTTTATGGGACGTGTTTGGGAGTGGCTTGCCTTTTATCATCCTAAATGTTCCTCTTTCAGCATATTCAACATTCCCTTTCAGTTTTGTCAAAATTACTCATATGAAATTCCCCTCATGGAGACACGAGTAGCAACAATTGAATCGACAACATGAAAGACACCAGGTGCTTTGCTTTTCGTTCATTTGTCTCTTTCATCATTTTCCATTTTTTTATTATAACAGGAAAATAAATACTCAACTACCTCTATAGAGGTTGGGTGGGCATTTGAATCAACTTTTCAAGGGCAACGATCAATGTCTTCCATCCTATTGTCACTTCATCGAGTTGGCTGGATACCTGAAATACAAATAAATATGCATGTATGCAATGTATGAATGATATGCATGGTGCTATATGACTCGAATTGTGCATGAAATGGCTCTACGGCCTTGATTTCATTCGTGGGAAATATTTCTTGACGGCATCAACATTTATAGGCTTAGACAGCTCACGGCCATCCATTTCAACTAAAATCATAGCATCACCCGGGAGGATCCTCTTAACGACATAAGATCCTTCATAGTTCGGGGTGAACTTGCCACAAGGATTGGGTATGATTGGCAGCACTTTCCTTAGCACCAAGTCATTGACCTCAAAGTGCCTAGGATGAACTTTCTTATTGAAGGCCTTTACGACCCGTTTCTAATAGCATTGACCATGACATATAGCTTTCAGCCTCTTCCCGTCAATCATGTTTAGCTGCTCATGCCTCTGCTATATCCATTTGGCTTCATCAAGCTTCAATTGAGAAAGGACCCTTGGCGTGGGAATCTCAACCTCTACAGGTAAGACAGCCTCCATTCCATATACCAACGAAAAAGGAGTTGCCCCTGTGGAGGTGCGAATAGATGTCCAATATGCCATCAGTGTGTAAGGAAGCCTTTCATGCCAATCACAATAATTTTCAGCTGTCTTTGCCGGGATCTTCTTTATGTTCTTGTTTGCTGCTTCAACTGCCCCATTCATTTGAGGATGGTATGGTGATGAGTTCAAATGCCAGATTTGAAACTCATTAAGCAAGTCATCTATGACTTTGTTGTTTAAGTTGGATCCATTGTCAATGATGATCGCCTCTGGCACACCATAACGGGCAATAATATCACGACGAATGAACTTGGCCATATTCTTGGCGGTGACATTGGCATACGAGTTGGCTTCAATCCACTTCGTAAAGTAGTCGATTGCTACCAAGATGAATCGATGTCCATTTAACGCCTTGGGATTGATGGGCCCAATCACGTTGATTCCCCACATAGAGAAGGGCCAAGATTGGGACATTTGGTGAAACTCATTTGGTGGAGCGTTTATCTTATCCCCATAAATTTGGCATTGGTGACAACATTGCATGTGTTGAATGTAGTCAGATTCCATGGTCAGCCAGTAGTAGCTGAGTCGAATGATCTTTCTCGTCAAGAGGTGACCATTCATGTGGGGGCCACACTCCCCATCGTGTGTTTCCTTTATCAAGCGATTAGCTTCCTTGGCATCAACACATCTTAGTAACGTCGAATCAAAGGATCTTTTGTAAAGCACATCTCCATTGACGAAAAATTTTGATGCCAACTTTGTCAAATATTTTTTGTCTAATGCGTCACTCCTTTAGGGAAACTCGACATTCTAAAGATAATCTAAGATGTCGCAATATCATGGCTCTCCATCAGGCTCCTCTTCAATTATCATACAATAAGCTGGGCGTCTAAGAATTTCAATTCTTAATGGCTTAACGTCTAGGCCCCTAGTAGCTTGCAACATCGAAGATAACATGGCCAAGGCATCAGCGAACTGGTTTTGAGACCTTGGTAAGTAGGCGAAGGATATTTCTTGGAAATCCTCCACTAACTCTTCCAAGAACTCATGATATGGAATTCACTTCGGGTCTCGCATTTACCATTCACCTTCAATTTGAAGGATGATAAGGGCCGAATTACCATAGACTTGTAATTTTTGAACTTTCATGTCAATGGCAGCTTGAAGGCCGAGAATACAAGCTTCATATTCTACAATGTTGTTTGTGCCAGGGGAAAGTCAATTTTGTGGCCACAGGGTAATGCTGTCCGTCTAGGGAGATGAGAACTGCCCCAGTACCCGACCTGGATAGGTTAACTGCGCCATCGAAATACATAGTCCACTTGTCGCTTGATACCAGTAGGATTTGCTCTTCTACATCCGAGGCTTTCTAATTTTTCAGGACTTTCTGCCAACATATCTGCTATGGCGCAGCCCTTAACCGACTTTTGACCCAATGTTTGTACGTCGAATTATGAGATCAAGATCTGCCACTTAGCCAATTTCCCGACCAAGGCTAGCTTTTCCAGGAGGTACTTGATAGGGTCATTTTTAGTCACCAGTAAGATTTGGTGGTGGAGGGTATATTGTCGTAGTCTGTGCAATACCCAAACGAGGGCCATACAAGTCTTCTCAATCTCAAAATAATTCAACTCGAAAGCGGTGAACTTCTTGCTTAAGTAGTATATCGTGCATTCTCTTCCATCATTTGGTCTTTTTTGGGCTAGCATGGCTCCTAGTGACTCGTCATGTATTGTCAAGTATAAAATCAAGGGAATTTTGGGAACCAACAAGACCAAAATCGGCGAATGCGAAAGGTAGTGCTTTATCTTTTCAAAAGTGCTTTGGCATTCGTCATCCCGCTTAACTCTTGCATTTTTCTTTAAGAGCTTGAAAAATGGTTTTGCCGTTTTTGACAATTGGCAAATGAACCTTGCCACGTAGTTTAGCTATCCTAATAAACTACGGACTTCTTTGATTGTAGTTGGAGGCCGTAAATCGCAAATAGCCTTGACTTTTGATGGGTCGATCTCGATGCCCTTACTACTAACCATGAATCCTAACAACTTTCCAGATTTTTCCCCGAATACACACTTTGTGGGATTGAGACACAACTTAAAGTTTCGAAGGCAATTGAATAGCTTTTGCAAGGCCCTGACGTGGTCCTCGCCATGTCTCGATTTCACGATCATGTCATCCACATACACTTCGATCTCTTTATGCGTTATGTCGTAGAATAACATGACCATGGCCCTTTGGTATGTTGCCCCGGCATTTTTCTGACCGAAAGGCATCACTTTATAGCAAAAGGTTCCCCACGAAGTTATGAACGACGTCTTGCTTCTATCTTCTTTCTTCATATGAATTTGATTATACCCAGAAAATCCATCCATAAAGGAAAACAGTTCAAATCCCGTCCTGCTATCAACCAAGACGTCGATATGAGGGAGCGGAAAGTTGTCTTTCGAGCTAGCTCGATTCAGGTCACAATAATCTACACACACCCTAACCCGCTCATCCTTTTTCATGACGAGTACAATGTTTGCTATCCAATTGGAGTAGTGTGACACTTCAATGTAATCCACTTTTAACAACTTCATGACTTCCTCCTCAATTTTCTTGGATAACTCTAGCTTCATTCTTTTGAGCCTCTGCTTTTTAGGTGGTACATTAGGATTAGTCGGGAGGGCATGCTCTACAATCGAACCTCAGCATATCAGCATAAGTCCAAGCAAATATATTCTGATATTCTTTTAGGAGATTAATCATTCGTTCCGCTTCTAACTTGGAGAGACATGTCTCGATCTTTATTTCCTTAACATTTTGTGCATCGCCCAAATTTATGGTGACTATTTGTTCTTCTATCAGCGGCTTTGATTCTTCATGTCGATTCCATTCACGCTTGAGTCCTTTCTGATCATCGTTGGCATCAGATTCTAAAAGATCTCCCTCATGTGAATTCGAGTCACATGAATCTTTGTCATGATTATGCATGATGTAATGCCTGAGATGTGATGAGATGAGTTAGAGCGCATTAATAACAAACAAAACGTGTGTCATTTGCAAATGATTTTCAAATAATTTTCAGAAAACTGTTTCAAGAACTCATCCTCATATCCTCAGATTTCCTTGCTCTTGTGAAATTATGAAACTAGGGAGCTTGTAGAAGCTCAACCCTCAGTAACCATCATAGAACTAGTTTGGCGTGCTTCCGTATGTCCTTAATAAAACATGCATCTATTTTATTGAATGGGAAATGATAAGGCTGTATTACAACTTATTACAACACATACCCCCGAGACCAATGGCTCGAGGTCATAGGCTTAACAGAGTTTTCATCATAAGCAACTCGGACAAGCAAATTGAAATAACAATGAGTTCCTGCGAAGAGGAGAAAACATAAAGTAAAAAGCTATGCTAAACCAAAACCGCGCTACTCTAAAGGGTCGGTGATGCTCCCAGAGGTTTCAACCTCCTCACAAGCTAGGATGGTGCATACAATATCCTCTTCAAATAGCTTAGCTATACTGTCGATAGCTCCATCTTCTTCCATCAACATCTTCGGGGGTCCCGGGAATGTTTCTTTCAGTGGGGGAGGAAGCACTCTTTAATATCTTTTATCTTTTATAATTCGACCTCCACTGTCCCCTCGGCCTCCATGTTCTCCTTGACCTCCTCGGGTGCCTCAACCTCCACATTCATTGCGGCCTCCTCTATTGCCATGGCCTCTACGCTCCTCAACAAACCCTAAGCCTCTTCTCCTTAAACCTCGTCGAGCCTCGATAGGTTTTCGAATCCTTTGTCCATGCAACCCTAGACCACCTCCAGGATTGTATCCATTTGCTAGCATAATCTTTCCTACCACCAGGGCCAGCTTGGATAATTCAGGAATGCCCACGCAAGAGCCCACAGGAATGTGGATCATAGTCACCAGCTCAAGAGTTTGAAAGTTTGATTCTTCTTTGCACACAGGCTCCACGTATGGGATGGTCATTTCATGGTACACTTTGAAGTTTGTTTCCCCATGCACAGTGATGAGTTTATTGCCGACCACAAATAGTCCATTTGGTGAAGGCTAGAAGGAACAGGGCCCGCTGTGTGGATTTATGGTCTTCCCAACAGAAAGTTAAAGGCAGTTGGTATGTCCAAGACTTGAAATGGTACTGAAAAAAGCACAGGGCCAATAAGTAGTTCCAACTCAATTTCTCCTACCTCTTCCCTCATCCAATCAAATGCGTGCACAGTGGACTTAGTTGGACATATCATTTCCATCTCAACACCTAAGTGGTGGAGTGTAGCTAATGGACATATATTTAGTGTAGAGCCATTATCAATCAACACTTTAGAGACAACGGTGCTATCATGTTTCACCGAAATGTGCAGTACCTTTGTGTGATCACGACCATCAGCAGGGAAGTCTTCATTAGTGAAGGAGATATGATCATTCAGTAGGATGGTCCCCATGAACTCCTGTAGCTGGATATCATCGATTGTTTCAGGGACTTGTACCTCATTGAGGACCTTCAACAAAGCATTTCTATGCTTTTCAGAGCATTTCTAGGATGGAGATTTGGGTCGGCATTTTTGCAGTTGGTTTACTATGTTGAATTTGCTCGTTTTCAACACGGCTAGGAATTGCTTTGCGTCTTTCTCAATCATAGCTTTCTTTTCAATTCCTCTGGCAAGCGCATGTGTGACCTCGTCGAGTGACGACATCTACTTTCTTTGTTCCGTAATCCCAGTGTACCGATTTGGTGTTGAATTCCAAGGGAGGTTCTAGCATTATCGCCTCGTCCTTTTCTTGAGGCGGTAGTTCAATCACGACCGGTGTCAAGCTTTCTGTGACATCCCAAATTTCTGATTCTGTTTTCAATTAAATGAGACGAACTTTTCATCGACGAAGTTATAGTTCAATTCTCCGAGCTGATCACTCATGAGATAACTAGTCTATCAGGTGAAACTGTTAAAGAATTTAAATGCAATAGGCTAGAGAATCTGACCATGAATCGACTGCTTGACCGTATTAATCTACAAAGATCATTATGACATTGTTAGAATCGAACGGAGATCAGTAATAGGTCGATTCGACTGAGATATGTAATTAGAGTGTGGGTGATTCCACTTGATTTCAATATTCTCATCGACCGGCACTGAACTGATTATTCTGTCGTTTTGGGTACCCTATGTCTGTAATTGAAACCTCAAGATTTTCATGACAATCGAAATTCGTCAATGTGTCGAAGATTATCTCGTGGCTTGAAAATAATCAACCACGGATCAATTGCATTGAAATTTTCTAAAAGCTACCCGGTAGATTAGGACGCGCTCAAATCGCGCCAGATTGAAATTAACTGTGATTTTAAACCCGAATTCAGAAATTGAAAGTTTTGTTATGTCACAATTCATTTTAGGAACGTTGACTCATCCTCAGATTATTTTTCTGTAAACCGAGATTTTTGGCGGAAAAACAAAGTAAGGCTGTTTTTGTTCGAGAAAGTCAAAGGGCCGATTTTGATCGCATCTTTGGGATGCAAGTTGGATCATTTGACGTGGAAAAGTCATAAGAAGGTCGATGACACATGGACTAATTTATTTGAGCTTCAATTGATTGGAATTAAGAGAGAATTGATTGGATTTGAAGTACAAATGTCCAAAATTCGTAACTCCCATGGTACACAACATTTTGGACACTCAACCAAGCTTGTTGGGGAAGATTGGTGGCTGCAAAAGGTAGAGGGTGAGGGCCATGGATAGTGGGGGCAAGAGAGAGGGGAATTGGACAAGTGTTGAAGCTAGAAGAGCTCTTGGGGACGCCTTTGTTTCAGCAGCCCATCTTCCTCCATAATCCAAGGCTTTCTCCATTGTTGTTGTCTATCTTGAGCTTTAAAGAACCAAAGGAGATCAGCCATCAGCCGCCCAAGACCATCGCTTGCCCACCGGACCTCTTTTTCCCTTTGTTTTCCCTCGTTCCAGTTTCTGCTCCAACCGCCCTTTCACAAAAAATTCGAGTAAAAAGTTAACTTCCCGGTTGAATCAACGAACGCTCCACCCACCACCGTGACGAGCACTCCCAACCCGTACTGGAGCACTTCGCTATTTGCCGGAACGATTCTCCGGCCGTCCCGTACAGCGCGCGAAGCCATCGATAGCCAGACCGCCTGGTTCCACCCTGCTCTGCCTATTTCGTGTTTTCTTGCTGTTTCGCCCCTTTCCGACCCTTTCTATGCCCATCCCAACCTCCATCAAGGTTCCCTTGATCCCCGGGAACCACCGGTTGCCAACTACCCACTCGCCGGAGCTCCAATCGGCCCGTTTTTGCCGTTGAAGTTGCTGGTTTCTTTCTCGCAATTCAGCCATGATCGGCGAGAAGACAACAAGGTTTTGGAGAATTCGTGGCCCGTTTTTAGTGTCTTCCTGGCCTCCATTGGTGTCGCCGCTTCAGGGTTTATCGACCGCCTTGGCGTCGTGGTCGCCGTGAACTCACCGGCGCGCAAAACCAATGAGTTTATCCTCTAAACCTCGCTTAGTAAGTTAATCATGCTTAAGGGGTGTTTAGATTAGTCTAACTAGGTTTAGGTGGTTAGATTAGATTATTTAAATATTAATTAGATTAGTTGTATGATTAGTTTAATGGATGTTTAATTAGGGCTAATTGTATGTTTAAATTAGTGTAATCTAGTTTAAGCCCTAATTAATTATTTCAAATTAATTAATTATTTCGAATTTTATAAATATTATTTTTTAAAATTATATTATTATAATATAATATTTTAATTATTTAATTTTCGGAATTAAATTTAATTATTTAATAATTTCGAAAATTTTGCCGGGATGGCCGGTCATTAGAATTTCACACTGATCATAGTAGTGCGGTCAGTTTGTGCTAATTGTTTGTGTAATTGAGAAATTGTGTAAATTGATGATTATGGTTAATTATTCCAAAAGTGTGGAATTGATTGAAATTGGAGAAGTTTTGGTATTTAACTTGAAAATACCTGGTGTCGGCTTTTGGAACCGTAATTGGTTTGTATGACTAGTTTGAATCGTTGGATGTTATTGGATTGTATATCCGGTTCTATGGTTTATTATTGAATGATCAGCTTTGCCGAGCGTTTGGTTTGTATATATATGTATCAACTTGGGCGAGCAATTATAATATACATATATATATTGCAGCTTTTGGTGAGCTATTATATGATCTATCAGCTACAGCTTCGGGTGAGCTATTACCTATATGTTATAGCTTCTGGGGAGCTATTACCTATATGCTATAGCTTTTGGCGAGCTATTATATTATCTATCAGTTGTAGCTTTTGGTGAGCTACCGTCTATATATTACAACTTTGGAGAGCATGTGTCGTATTAACTATTGGTTTGATAGACGGTATTGAATGATAGATAGTACGATTGAATTTAATTGTACTGACGTGCAGGAATGGACTGGGGTGAGGTAAGTCCTCAATCCTCATTATGTGGCTAGAGCGCCCTGGGGCTTATTTTCTTCCTAATCGAGTTTTAGAGGGTACGACTCACTAAGACATCGTCTCACCCTGTTGTGGGATAATATTTCAGGTCCCTAGATGGCGAATCCTCCAGAGCTTTTTGGTAGACCAATAAGGGTTGCTGAGAGGATTTTTGACTTTGCTGATCCCAACTGAAGAGCTGGCGAATGGACCTATCTAGCTGATCTTAGAACAGCTTAGTTTTTGAGGACTGATCTTCTATAGATCTTTTGTTAATAGCCTAGTCCTATAATCGAACTGGTTTGATGTGTATAAAAGTGTGTGGTGTGACCACCGCCTATGGTGGCCTAGCTAGATAAGAGCCCCCATGAAGTCTACCCAGGACGGAGGGGTTCAAATTCCGCGGGACGCACGGGATCTTAAGCGCGACATCGGGGTGGTGGGTCCTCTGCTAGTGTCGCCCCAGGGTTTGCCCGCCGGCTGCCGGCTGTACATGGTTCCTTGGGTCATAAAAAAAAAAAGTGTCTCGGTGTGGTTTTGAAAATGTGATCCTACTTTTCTATCCCAATTGAGTTTTGTCTAGGGTTATTTATCCGCTTCCGCATGTGTAATTAATTGAATGGTCGGCGACGTGTCTTGGGAAGTCTTCTATCGATCGCATTGGGATGTGCACGTGCTCGATGTTCGAGGTGTGACACTTTCCTCCAGGATTTCGATCGCTAATAATTCTTCGACAATAAGGTCAATCATCATTGGCTCAATGGTTTCCATCTCGACATCACTAGTGCGATCCTCATCAGTCAATTCTATCACCACCAAGGTTATCATAGCGACTACCCCTCCTCTTGTGGCATCGAGTCATCCATGCCCCCCCCCCATCCGTAAGGGACGATGTCCTTAGGATTATCATAAAAACTCGAGGCAAGCGAATATTTCACGTAGTAGTCATACTTTCCACTTGGTTGACCCAACGTATGGATCACTTCTCCTTTGTCACACATCTTCTCCAGGAGATCATGGCTTCAAAAGGTTCTCTTAGCATCCATTCTCAAGACGTTTTCTATGGCGACTTGTTCATCCTCCTTTGGGAAAGGAGGCACAGTTTTCTCCATTTCACAGTCGCAAGTAGTATTGTGAGATGATGAGATGATCATGGATGGTGCCATCACAAGTAGTGGCCCTTCTTTTCCATTGACATTTCGGATTACCTCCATGTCTATCATTTTGCAGATACGTTCTAATTTTTCCTCCATAATTATGTCCTCCCCTCTTTCATAGTGCCCAGCTAGCTCGAGGGCCTCATATAATCTAGGGACATCCACCACAAGGGGTTGCTCACTCGCTTGCACTTCCCCAAGAATGATATTCACTCCTTTGGCATGGTCGAGGAAAGGGTTTTAGTGCACATTGGGCGTAGCTTCTTTGAAAGTCAACTTTTCTTTATCCAATAGGTTATGAACTTTCAATTTCAGTGCGTAGCAATTATTAACGTCATGCCCACTTTCCCCCATGTGGTATTCACATGCCTTGGTCACGTCGAACCCGGGAATCTTAAGGTATTGTCTCTAGGCACCTCCTTGGCTACCAATCTCTTTTCAAGGAGGATAGGTAACAATTTCGATAGAGGTTGGGGTAAAAGTGTGAATTCCCTTTGATGAAACTTCTTACTTCGGTCAAATCCCCGTGACACATTTCCTTGCATGGCTTTAAGCCTTTATGAAGGCGTCGACAATGATTTAGGTGCAGATGGCTCTTAGACAAATGCCACTTCGATTGCCGTCTCCTTGTCCTTCCTTGCTGGGAACTTTTTGCTATTCCCAATGGGTATTCTTCCATCAACTATGACCCATTCAACTCCTTCACCAACATCCACCTGTTGTGAAAATATTTGGCACCCCGAGTACACTAATCCCTAGAAATATTCAAATGGCAAAGTTCTCAAGAAAAGCTACCTCATTTCTTCCTCACTCAGTGGAGGCTTCACTTGTGATGCCATCATTCTCCACCTCTGGGCGAACACTTTAAATGGTTCATTTCTCCTCTTTTCCATCTAAACCAACTCTTCTCTTGTAGGGACAATCTCGGAGTTGAATTTATATTGCTGTAAAAACTCATAAGCAAGATCCTCTCATTTAGTGAGCTCTTCAAAATCTAGTGCAATAAACCATAACAAGGAAGGGCTGTCTAAGCTATCTTGGAATGTATGTATGAGGAGCAGGACATTGTTAGAGTAGCGAGCCATCTTCGTCATGTAGAATTTGAGGTGAGTTTTAGGGCAGCCAATGCCATCATACTTTCTTGTGAATTCTGGCTCCTTGAAAGTCTCGGGCACTTTTACTTTGGTAGATGGGGTTAGCTTGTCCACTCCTTTCATCTCATATACTTGAAGGATACAAAGTCGCTCTTCCATTTTGGCCAAGCATCTTGCAATTTCTTCATCGAAGCGAATGGCAGGTCCCTCCTTTGGAGGAGGATCCAAATTGACAATTACCGATGTAACAGAAGGGGATTCTTCAGAAACACCTTTTTCAGCAGGATCGGCAACATGTGGCTCTCCAGCTAAGGGTGGAGTGTGTCTCGACAAAGCGGGAGTAGAGACTCCAACTATGATCGTGACCGGAGGCTCCTTGATATTTTGACTTATCTCGGCCTTTAAGGCAGTAAGTTGAGGCAGCTGGTTCTCCATGTTGGTCATGCGTATACTAACATCCTCATTCTCCATTTTGGCCTTTGCGTGAGTACGAATTAGAGATTTTCACTTAGCCATGTTAACAGTTGGACAAAAGTAGACAACCCATTAGTACTTGGTTCATGAGCGGCAAGCATATATAAGCATAAGATTTAGATAGAGTGTCAACCCATGATAATGATCTAATCTTCTCATTTCATTCACTCCATAAAAGGAAACTTCCTACACCTTGAAGATAAAAAACACGGAACAAAACTTCCTCAAAGGAACGACGCACATGGGTGCGAGACAAGACTTCTTAAACACCAAAACTATAGCATATCGCAACAAGGCAAGACTCATTAAACAACAAACTAAGACACAAAACGAGCATTCTCAAACTTCCTAACAAAGCTACTCCTACTAATAGATTCAAGTCACACATTTCACTCAACTTGATCTATATACAAATGAGAGACGACTTCCACTTATGACTGTCCACTAGTTCAAGCCGCCTTCAAAGCATGATTCTTGGCTTCCTCGACCTCCCTCTTGAGACGCTTGATCTCCGCATGGTTTGTGACATTTAACGATACATCAAGGATCTTCGGGCATAGCTTCTCTGAGATATTGTGTTTGAGGATATATTCCATTGAGGCATGGTAGATCCTTTCTCTACCCTCCAACTCCTCCTCAGGCCATACCAACTTTTGGGGGCAGCAGATGTCCCACATTGACTTGATCAAGATGATGTAATCTTCATGTTCGCGATTTCCATTGGCAAAGTCAACTTGAAATGGGTCTTCTTGTAACGTCGTTGGGAGCTGCTGCAACACTTGGTATTGGCGAGTAACCCTAGTTGGGTAATACTCAGTGGCGCTAGTGATCCCCAGTAAAGGAACAGGTCCAACACCACCACATGTAAATTGCGCCTCGTGCACTTGAAGCCACCTAGTGTGCCATAGTAAGTCTTCAGGGTCGGGGTTTTACATGAATCCTAACCATTCAGAATAATGATAGTCAGGCGTACGTTCTTTCTTCTCTTTGAATTTCAAAATAGGATGATGGGAGTCACTAAGATTGTGTATTTCCATTGAATAGCCAAACCCTTTAATGTGAGAAAGGAACCAAATTTGTAAAAGTTCGGGGGAAGCATGGAAAGTTTTCTCTTTGTTTTCTTTAAAACAGGTAAGGGAAAGGAAGGTTTCAGTCAAAACGGTATTAACAAAACTCTTCCCTCCGTAGACCTCTCGAACTACCCATGCAACTGAGGGACTAACGACGTTCCTACAATGAGGGAACACTACAAACCTAAAGAACGCTAACAAAAAGATCTTATTCATTTGAACTAACGGGACATTTCAAAAAAGTCTGTTCAAAAATGAGAATGGGCAAGTATTGCGGTTTGCTCTCAAAACTTTTCTCACTTCCTCTCTTTTGATTCTTAGGAAATCATATAAAACTCATGTATGCTCTACCCCGATAGGCGGGCTGACTAAATCTGAAACTAAAGGTTTCCCGGCAATGCTGTATTCCTCCAAGGTTGGAATGAGCTCGCGTTCGCCAAATATGAAGGTGAAGGTTTTGGGGCACCAAACATGCGCCAATGCTCGGATAACGCCGCAATGAACTTCTATTTCCAGCAGGGGGAGCAACCGTCCTACATGGGATTGCACGAGATTACGGCCATTCTGGTCCAGCTTATCCCACCAAGTGTGGAGCTCACTTTAGGAGCAAAAATAATGCGAAGGTCGGGTCCTCCCATCATAGATAGACCAAGGCTCACAATTAACCTAATTGTCATAGATCGACCAAAAATACAGTGAATAAATGAATCGCAAGTGTAAGAAATTAGAAAACTTACTCCACTTAGTAAAGAATGATGCCAAACATATAGACATACGCATGAGATGTGGCTCGATTTCTACTCTATTTGGCTCAAAGTGGAGACATGGGATTACTGGACTGAACCGATAGGGTCGCGGTTAGGTTGAGATTCCCATGACTCTGGCTTTGTCAAAGAGTCGACCCATGTCGCGTAATTTTCGACTAGGGTGGTAACTCTTGACATTAAGAAGGAAATTTTGGGATCAAGATGGGCGACTCGTAGTACATGATCATAGTCGGAATGGTATCCACCTCGACACTATCCTAAGAAATCCTATGCGGCCTAAGTCTGACGGCAGGTTATGTGTGCTAAAGTATAGTGCGATGCAAAAAATACATGCACGACAATTTATAAACAATCACTACTTCAAAACATTAAAGACATAAACATTCATTCCTAACTCCACACCTGCAAGATAAGGGGTTAACAATCACTCCTCCCCTTATAACTCCCAACTGCAAAAACATATAACACTCATATTAGGGACGTACCTAATATCCTTGCTGCCAAACAAATATTATATTATATTATATTATATTATATTATATATTTAACAAGATTTAGGCCTAAGTCCTCTAAGGTTTAAACCAATTTCCCAGTAGAGTCGCCAAGTTATCGCGACCTACCCCTCAAGAGGAGGGAACGGGTTTAGGGGTATTACCTAAGGGACAGACCTAAGGCCCATGATCAGGCACAAGCTCTCCTAAGCCCATACCTAGCACGACGTTGGGATATTTTCAAGAATTTTGTAAAAATGAGTCGTCACTAGTCTATCGGGGTCGGCTAGAAACCAAGTGAGGCATGGGAGTGTACCTCACTTCCTACGCAACTAGAGAATCTAGGGTCGGAGACTTGATTACATTAATTGACCAATTAGTGTCCTTTCGGTACCTAATCTTATTCATTTTAAAAGAAAAGATTTTTGTCAGGTAGTTTGGATTGATTTTTTACTTATCCACTAACATGTGAAGTAATCATGCAGGTACGTAATCATTAAAATAACAATTCGCAGCCATAATCCTAATTGCAATAAACTTTAGCATGTGCAATTAAACAAAATAAAATATGCAAATAAACATGTAGCAAGATAATCAATATATGGGTAACAAAGGCCTAATTACTCTAAGAAGGCAAGACATGTCAATTCTTAACCAAACCCTAAATTTTTTTAATTTTTTTAATTTTTTAAAATTTTTTAAATTTTTTAAATTTTAATTTTTTTAAAAAAAAATTTGTTCGAGCCGAGTTAGGTAGTCTGGTCAGGTCTGGTCTGACCCGACCTGAATCTGACCTGGCTTAGGGGTGAGCCGGTCAACCCGCCCGAAGGAACTAGGCCTGACCACCCTTGGTCGGGCCTCTGCCTGATTTCGAGGATTGGGCCCAATTGGCAGGCCCAATTTCCTTTGTGAATGCTAGTACGAGCACTTAGAGGGGGTGAATAAGTGCGAAAACAAACTTTTGAGAAGTATAGTGTAAAACTTTACTTTTAACCTAAGTCTGTTTAACAATAGACTTTAAAATAAAAACGAGACTCTAACAATTAAATAAAGTTATGAGTAAAGTAAAAGAGTTTAGGGAAGAGAATAAGAACACAAGATTTATAGTGGTTCGGCTTAATCCAAGCCTACGTCCACTCTTCTGCACTAACAGCCCACCGACTGGATTTTACTATGAATCAAAAGAGTCGTTACAGTATCACGTCCTTGATTCCATAGTGTAGAGACTCTGCTATACTTCCTCAAGGTTTCACTAATGTATAAACTCTCTTTTGAGTACAAGTTTACACTCAACAATTGAATTGGCAAAGAACAAGGAACTTCAGACTTTGAAATTTATCTATTGCGCACGTACTCGAATAATTAGAACATCTTCCTTATATGCTCCTCCATGCCTTCATAATTGTTGGAACTTTCCAAAGGAGCTCTTCTAATCTACTTTTTTGACATAATCAATTAGGGAGATTTCAAGTTATTTAAGGAATATGATAATAACCTACCAATCATGCTCGCCCATACAATAATAATCTAGGTTTCCGCAAGTAAAACCTTCCAAGTGTGCTTCGCTAATCAACGGATCCAAAATACTTGAATTAATTTCAAGATGAATAATAGATTCTGAGATGCTATATCCAGCCAAGAGATCCTTTTTAGTCAATAAAATCAAATCCTTAAAGAAATACTCAATTCTGGATAAGTCTTCTTCGATGATCTAGAAACTGTCAATGAGGGTAGACTTTGAATCTTGAATCTGGTGGTTCGGCAGTCTTCAGACTTTGACGAAAGAGTCTGCAAGTCTTCAGACTAGACTGATGGAAACATTTTGTCAACTTCAAAACAAATACGGAAGTTTCTCCAACAATCTCCCCCTTTTTTTATGGTGACAAAACTTTCCAGCAGATTTTGATATTTTTGACCTGCAAGCCAATACTTAAGCAAACATGGATATCTCACAAAAGATAATTGGCTTAGTAAAGATAGCATTAAATCTGCATCCACAGGAAATAAGTGACTTAGTCCTGTAAATAAACAACTACCTTTGCCATGAAATACCGACAGTGCTTAAGATACTGTAGCAAACATTTAAACGATCAAACAATCCAAATCCAAATCCAGTCACAACCAAACATCCAAACAAAAGTAAAGTCAATCAAAAGTCAAGTCAAACAATAGTCAAATCTCAAATCTATACCATCTCCCCCTTTTTGTTAGCATTAAAAAGGTAGAGATGAAAAGAGAATGGAATTAGGATTGCTTTGGAACGCGAACAAGTTGGAAATCTCCCATCGAATGGACAATCCCTTCCAGCTTTTTGAAATCCTCCTTCAGTTGAGCCACTTCTTCACCCTTGGCATTTGCTTGAACTTGAAGAGCAAGGGCATGAATTTGATCATGCAAAGAAACTGAAGAGGCTTGACCGGCATTCTGCAAGTTCTGAACTTCGCATCCCAGGGCATAAATCCGGCCTCACATCTCCATAAAAATATCAAGCATTCTTCGAAAGTTTGCTGAGCTATCAGTCTGAGTGCTTGCTTCTACATGATCAGTAAGAGTATTGAAAGATGATGGCATTTCAGCATGAGCACCCAGATTTGGAGATGAAACCTCATGACCTTCCTTAGGAAATTGAGAGGCATAGATGTCTTATGGATATGCAGGTGAACGGCTAACATCTTCACTAGTAAAAGCAATTGAAGAGGTACCTCTTTTCTTAGCAACTCCCCCTGTTTCATTGCCTTCAGGCGGTGAAAAGTACTCTTCATGCTCTAATTCTTCTTGTTCACCTCTGCCCTCTTCTTCTTCTACAGTCCTTTCTTCCTCTGCTTCTTTTCTCATCGATTCTCTCTCTCCACTCCTTTGCTCTTCTTCTTCTCTGTCTTGATCCTCTCTCTCCTCTGTCTCTGCAACAGAATGTTGTAGGTTTCTCAATGCAAGAGCGGGAATGGTGATATCTTCCTCATCTTCTTCATCCTCCAAGATGAGTGCTCTTCTTTTCTTGGATGGAGTAGTCAATGGCTCTTTCCCTTTCCGTTTTGTAGCTGAAGAAACTTTGTGAGTCTCGACAAGGGTTTTCTCCTTAAATCGCTCCAAAGCTTTATTCAACTCCTTCAGACGCATTTTGGAAACCATTTTTAGTCCCACCACCATTTGATCACAAGTACGAACACATAGAATCTTGGGAGGCTGAATATTCAAATGTCTGAATAACTTTGTAACAAGCGCTGAGTAAGGAAGTTGGCCCTTGTCTTTCACCATCGTTCTATACATGTGAAACATGGTTGTGTTAGGCAGAGAGAACTTTTTGCCAACTTTAATAGCATAGATCAGCTTTGCTTTTGAATTGGAGACATCAGTCTTCGAAGTCGATTTGGGTCTAAGACAATTGATCACAATCTTGTGAAGCAAAATATTTGAGGCATTCATCCTCAAGTATGAAATTCGTCCTTCTGCCATTCCATCTCGAACAAGCTTTACCGTCGCACGACCAACAGACACACTAATTGATTAGAATGCCCCTTGCTCTACTCCAATCACATCCGTCAATGTGTCCATATCAACGATATAATCTTGGTATCGAACCCTAAAAGAAAATCTATTCGCATCCAAGAAACTTAGATTAGAATAGAAGTACGCAGTAAGTTCTGGATGAGCCACCGTTGTTTCAGAGCAAAATTGTTCAAGTTGAAATAGAGTGAATTTCTCTCACAGCTTCACATTCAAAGAATCAAGAAAATCAAAGTCCACATTTCTTGGGTTGATCACCCCTCGCTTTAGCAACTTAGAGTAAAGTCACTTGTGTTCCTCCGAGTGAAACAAATCTGTCCTTTTGCTTCGAATATTCGCCGCAACACCCATTCTAGGCTTAGAATGAGTGCACATTTTGTCATCATCATTCCCATCAGGTTGACTAAGACCTCCAACACGTCGATCGCTTAGAATATTCGCAAATGCTTGTTCTGCCGACCCCGCAGGAGTAGCTCGCAATCGTTCCATTGTTCACAAAAAGTGGGTTTCATTTCGATACCCTTTCTTTTTCAAAAATTCATCAATATAGTTCAAGGGAGTGCCTCCCTTCTTCAAGGCAGAGTAGAGTTTAAAGATAAAATCGGGCTTTTGAGTTCTTACGAGTTCTGCGCCTTCAATGATTTCTTCCTCAGCTCTATGATCAATACCCTGAGGTCTAGCTTGAGGAGATTGACGCGGTTGAGAATATTGTGGGCTCTGCTGCTATCTTGGAGATTCTTCTTCCTCGGTGAGGTCAAAATGCATAGGACCCTCACGGATGTGTTATGGTCCCCTGTTCGTGATCCTTGAAGACTTTCTTTAGGAAGCCATTCTCACAATCTTTGAGAGATTCCAAACTCGATTAATGAGAAAGATGAGAGCTTTAAAGATTAAACTAGAGAGTAAAAGTAAGAAAGTGATGTTATATGCTTTTAAGGTTTGTGAAGAAAACGATCAGTATATAAGGCAGTCGAAAAGAGGTATACGGAACCACGTAAAAGGAAAAATAGAAAATGCCTTTTCAAAAAATAACTGCCTTTTTGAAAAAATAGATAACCATCATTTCAAAATATAACTTCTTTTTTGAAAAGGAACGATTGCAATAATTACGAGAACTGAGGAAGATAACATCAATCAATTACAAATTAATAGATGAACGTACCTTTTCGAGATTTTATCTGTGAGATAAATTTCTAAAACAGAAATAACTTACAGTCGTGAATCTTGATCTTCTGAGTATGAGTATCTTTAGACTTTTATCCCTGAGTTTGAATTTCTTCAAACTTTAAGATATTGAGTCTAGAACGAATAAGCTCGAATTGACTTTTCTCTAGTGGCTTTGTAAAAATATCTGCCAACTGATTCTTTGAGTCTA
Source organism: Eucalyptus leucophloia subsp. euroa (assembly GCA_017140325.1). Classification (NCBI taxonomy): domain Eukaryota; kingdom Viridiplantae; phylum Streptophyta; class Magnoliopsida; order Myrtales; family Myrtaceae; genus Eucalyptus; species Eucalyptus leucophloia. The sequence goes on along the minus strand of CM029473.1, from coordinate 10,918,276 downwards.
TAAATTGGATCAAAACTTCTCTATTTTGAACATGGTCTCTAATAAAATGATGTCAAATCTCTATGGCCCTGTTTGGTTCGGCATTTAGAAGGGGCTTTTGGCCTCCAAAGGGGTTTAAGCAAAAGCAGGTGGTGTTTGGTTCAATATTTTGGGGACTTTGGGGAGATGCAATTGCATCTCCAAGGGGCTTGAAGGGGTTTTAGAGGAATGGAGGGTCCGAGATGCATTTGAGATTAGCATTTTCAAAATGTTGGGGCTTTGTTTAATGAAAATATGTCAGTTGCCAATTTTACCCTCATTTATTAACCAAAATCCGTTTTTGCCCTTTTCTAAAGAAAACCCTAAAAGCCTCTCACAACTCCTCTCCTCTGCACTCTCACGCCGCACTCTCATGCCTCCTCTCCTTTGTACTCTCACACGTCTCTCTCAGTCGTCCCTCACCATCTCCATCCGAGATCAACCATCCCAACCTCGAAGATCACCTCCCGTCGTTCTGCTTTCACGCTTGAAGATTGCCTCCTGCCATTCTGCTCTCACGCTCGCGTCACGCTCGTAGTAGGGCGTTTGTCCGATTCGCGGTCACCACTGAAGATTCCACCGTTGTCCCTCGCCGTTCTGCTCTCGCACTCACCTCTCCAGGTAAGATTTCCTCAGTGCCGCCGCCTTACGGTGCCACGGCCTCAAGTTGGCTTCGGTTCGCCCTTTGTGTTTTGGTCAATCGCCAACTGTCGATTTTGTTCGTTTTCACACTTAGTTCAGCTCGAACCTTTCGTTGCTTGTTTGGGGCAGGCTGAACCAAACCGGCTTTGCTTGGTCCCCTCCATCAGCTGAACCAAACCGATTTATTTAGAATTCATTAATTTTCTCCAGTAAAAGTGAAAAGATTCTTGTTAGTTGTAAGTTTATCTGTAAAAGTATTTGGGGATGAAGAAAGTAACATATTTATGGCAGGAAAGATGAAATTTATGTACCACATATATGAATCAGTCAGCATCTAGACTCATAGGGAATCTGGAATTGGAATATTGAAACAGAAGCACAATATTTAATGTGCTCCATTTTATAGTTTGTGACTATAAATTTGTCTATGGTGGTGTTTATATATAACAAAATCTTTTATGATATTGGGAAGTAAGGATAAGAGGAGGTCCTGCTCTCCACGTTCAAACGGATAAGCTCCGTTATCTTCATCGAGAGAAAGTAATTGCTCTAAATTGGTCTATCCTGCATAAAGATTAGCACTCTGATTCTCGAGTTTTAATAGATTTCATGAATAGCTGGTGATGTTTGGATGATATTAGCTAAAGGGAATGGATGGAAAATAGCTGTTATTCGGTTTTTATCGAGCTCTTATCTATTACCATAAGTTTGCTTATTGAATGTATCTCAGATCTTATTTTACGAATATAATTTCAGGTCCTTGCCGCTAATGTTATTGCTTTGGTTTGGAATGTGATTCTATTGTTCAAAGCTCATAAAGAGATTCTTCCTAAATAGGTACATACTTCCTGGCTACTTATTGCATTTTGTAGGGATCTCTTAAGTTTTGCTATGTATCATCCAAGTTTTATTGTTTTGAGTTTTTAATTAGAAGTTTACACTAGTAGAGGATATCTGGCTTTTGAATAGCAATTCAGCATCTAAGACTACTTTTATGCAACAAAGAAAATAAGAACAACTCTAGACTTATGAAGGCTCGCTACATGGCTGATGTTGCCATTCGAAAGTGCAATTTCTAATCAAAATAAGGAATTGAGATTATAAATAAAAGAGATTTTTTTTTCTTCTCCTTTTGTGGATGGCCATTAATTTGATGCATAGATTACCTTATATTAACAAATTTGACAAAAAGAGTAACTCTCAGTTCATGAAATCACAAAGCAGAATTTGAGTTCAAAATTCACATCCGGGAGTTAAATAATCTCATGAAAAAGTCTGTCCAAGAGCATGGAAAACATGCCAGTCTTTGATAATTGTTGGAGGACGGTAATCAGTCAGCAGATGCCACCTAAAATTTTGTTTCTTCACTAACATATAAATGCATATTTGAATGGCTATTGCTTGTGAAAAAAAGTACCTTCTCAAGATTTGGTGCCTTATTGTATGTGCAGGGGTTTGAGTTCTCTTCCTTGCGTCACTCCTTCACGCTCGCTGCCCTCAAGCTCTCCTATCACGCTCGATGCCCTCAAGCTCTCATGTCACACTCGCACTCGTGCTTGCTTCTATCCAGGTAAGATTTTCTCAATCCACGGTTGCCCATCGAACTGAATTGTCTTCCAGTCAGTTTAACTGCATTTTCAGTGTACAAAATTCTGAATTTGATGGGAGTTTGGTGGTTGATTGGTTATTTTGAGCCCATTCTGAATTTAAGTTCATTTGCTTTTGCTAGACATATACATTTGCCTTCTGATCTTGCACTTTCGCGCTCCCGAGTTCCATTTCCTGCTTTTATGGTGGTGGTGACTTCATTCTTATCGTCTAAATTTCAGAAATTTGGTTTTGAGGCTATGTTGTCTATTTCAATTTCTAATGTTGGGGCTTGGTTAATATTTTTCTAGTGTGAAGAGATGTGAAGCTGTTTCTTGATCTTATCTCTACATCAAAATGTTACTTTTTCCCTTTTTTTGGTGGATCCTCTGCCTCTATAGTGGGAAAACCACCACCTTGTATCTTGTACAGCCCTAGACCAATATGTTGTTGGTTTTTTTTTCTTGTTTTTTGGGCCAATACCTAATACAATATAACATTGATTTGTTCTTTACTAGTTCACATTTATTTGGCTCTAATTCAATTGCTGAATTTTTTCTTTATTATATATCTCTCAAATATGTTCATGCTCATATTGTTGAAAGATGGCGAGTTCAACAAAGGAAAAGGCATATTGGACCGCTGAAGACGTGGAAACATTTTGTAAGTTGTGTATTGAACAAATCGATAAGGGTAATCGTCCAGCAACCAACAAGAGAGATGAATGGACTATCATAATTAATAAGTTCGAGGAGTTGATGGGTAAAAAGTACGATAAAACTAAAATGAAAAGTAAGTGGGATAATCTTAAGGAAGAATGGAAAAGATGGAGGACATTGGTTTATAGTGAAACGGGATTAGAATGGGATCCAAGGAAGAAAACCATTGATGTGAGTGATGAATGGTGGGAGAGCAAAATCCATGTGTTTATCATTTGTTCTTTTAATTTTCGATTAAGTTCTTATTTTCTATTATATACAACTTACTCAAACGCTTTTTATAACAGGTCAATCCTAAGGTTAAAGTTTTTAGGACGAAATGCATACCTCCTGATCTCGAAGTGTTGCTAGATAGAATGTTCAGGGATACGGTTGCTACTGGAGGAATCATTTGGAATTCTGCACAAGGTTTATGTGTTGATGAGAATGTTGATGCTACACAACCCAATATTGATGATGCCGTAGGATCTACTGATAATAATTTGGAATGTGATGTGGGTGAAAATATTTGTCACGACTTCTTTTTTTTCCGTCCGAGGGAAAAGGAAGAAAGTTTAGGGGTATTTGCCTAAAGAGGCGGACCAATGGCCCTAAATTAGGTGCGGGCTCTCCCAAGCCCATACCTCACGCAACATTTTAATTTTTTTTTTAGTTCTTAACGACCTAAATATTTCTAGGAGTCGCCACTAGCCTATTGGGGTCAGCTAGAAACCAATCGAGACACGAGAGTGTTGTCTCGATTCCTACACAACCAGAGATTTTTAGGAATGAGAACTTGTTTACGCCAATATTTCTATTAGCGCCCTTGCGGTACCACTAACTTGGAAGATTGTTTATCTAAATTGCCACACAATCTTGATTACCAATTATAATCTTTATAAAACCACTAAGTGTCCATGCAAATGTTTTTGTAGTTTTTTTTTAATGTCTAGACTAATCCTAACATAATTTAGAAGAGAAATTTACACTCAAATTAATGAAAAACGGCGCATAAGTAAACATCCAAGAAATTAAAATGATCTGAAAATAAACGCGGAAAAGGTAAACCTAATACAAGTCGGGCAAATAATATTACATGGCCTTGTTATCACGCCCCGGGATAGGACCCCATGAGCAAAATGAGAATTTAAATATGCATGAAATTACTTTAAATAATTTTAATTTACGCAAAATGGATTATTTATAAAAAAAAAAATGGTTATAAAATACCAAAATAGCATTAAATTAGGAAAATGACTTTCTAAAATTAGGAAAATTTCATATATGTCATTTCTATCTTAATTTGATGCTATCTAACATTTTTTGATATTTTTGAAATTTTCATATTTTTCTCTTTTTTTAAAAAAATTATTTAAAAAAATTAATAATATTTCCTTAAACCGATCTATGCTAACATGGAGTAACATAGCACATGAATATCACAATAATCAAGCTCAAATCGACCGTTTCAAGATCGAAGCTTAGTTTGGGCATTTTGTCAAACACTTGGTGTGCATTAAACTAGCCCCAATAGCCTCCTCGAGCCATGTTTGTAGCTTTCAATCTCCACCCATAAGCAATCTCATGTGGAACTAAAATATCAAGATTATACTACCACATGCAAAAAACAACATTAGATAGAGATCATAGCTTAAAACACACTAGAACCAAGCTAAAATCGTCATCAAATATGCGGATTTGAGCTGATTTTGCAAATCTGGGTTTGAACCAAAGTCAAGCAAATAGGTTGAATACCCATATTCAAGCCCCAACACTCATCACATACAAGATCTAAGGAAAACACTACTTAATCCGAATGAAAGTAGGTAACATAAGCTTTAAAATTCAACAAACATCATAGAGAATGACCCACCGAACAACATCAAAACGACCTTTCCAAGAAGCACACATGCAAAATTCTTGAAGAGATTTCAACACTTAGAAAAATTACAACCTCAAAATTAGTTTCTTGGACTAGTTTTCCTCTTGATTTTTCATGGTTGAAACATGTTCAAAATTGACCAAAAATACATCTAGGATTTTTACTTTGCTTCCTAGTTTCTTTTTCAAGTGGCTCTTGGCCGAGGAAGCCGAGAAATTATCCTCGGGGGCCCGTGGAAGTTGGCTTCTTCAACTGGAAAACGAGATCTGCAAAGTAAGAAATGATAACGAAGGTTTTCATTGACCTCCAAATTCAAGCTTCAGAACCTCTTTTGTTGGCCAAATTAAAACAAACCCAAACTATATGTATTCTAGTTTGGCTTGTAAGTCATGTATTTTCCTCATTTTTCTCTCAACTCTCTCAAAAACATTCACTTTCTCTCACTCGTGACCAACCAGTCTCAACACCTGAAAAAAATTTCAGTGTTTCTTGGCCCTCCATGAGGGTGTTTTTTGGGGGGCTTTAGGAGACCTTCCTGAACTCCATTTGGGATGTACGACCTATAGATAGAAAGATCTTTGAGTGACGTTTCACTCTCTAATTGAAGGTTTTGACTATTTTTGGCTACAAGCTTGCGAAAATTTCCCTTTTCTCTCTAGAGGTTGATCTGGAATTTCTGGGTTTGCTTTTCTAGAGTTGCTTCTGAGGGCCTCTTTGGGAGACGACCACAAACTCTATCCTCTCCATCTCGTCTTCTCTCTCTCATCCCTTGAAAGACCTTGCTTCCGTGATCTTATCCCCATGAATTAAGGGATTTTTGGCCGGCGTTTTGTTCACCTACCAAGCCTGCCAACTAAGCTGGTTCACCTACTCTTCCGACTTAGCTAATTTTTTAACGTATGCAGCTGTTGAGTGTGTGGGCTTTGCTGAAATTTTCCCATGCTTTCAACTGCTTATCCCTGGCCAATTTTCGTCCACTTGCACTACTATATATGGTCTTCCATCACGTGCAAAGACTAGGCTGATTGAGATGCTGAGTAGGATATGGTGGGGCCACAAATAAGCTTGCTCAGTAGCTCCGAAATGAGGCTAAATCGTGGACTGAGATTTGGCAACTGGTTTGGGTGCTTTAATCCATCAATTTGGCTGTGCTTTTTGATCAATTAGCAAGTTCATGTATAGTATTTTAAGATCTCGACCAGATTTTGCAATTGTACCGACCCAATTTTGCAAGAAAGTCCCTCAAAGTTAGCCATTTTCTTATATGCAAATACCCAATTCAATGCAAATTTGGTCCTTTTGACCCGATTTGATTGATTCAACCTGGCCCAAGCTCAATTTCAACTTAATTGGAGGCTAAGATGATGATTTAAGGCTCGGGTGAAATTTTGCAAAATTTACGAATTGGTCCCTCAACTTTTGGAAATTGCATTTTGGCCCCAGTTTGCCATTTTAATTCCAATCTAACCTCCTGGGATTGGCTAGTCACATTTAGATCATTGGCACCAACTTTTTTTTCTTTTTTATCTTTTTTTTTTAAGGAAAACATCTTCCATTTAAAAAAATATATAATAAACACCTAGATGAAATATTTTTGAGCAAAAATTTAAGTGTCAACAATATTGATGAACCAATTCAAACCCAGGCTCGTAAAAGAGTAGCACAAACTTCTACGAGGGAAACTCAAGGAAAGAAAGCCAAGAATTTGAGCCCGGCACAATTGCTTGGAAGCCAAATTAATAGGCTTTGTTCTGCAGTTGAAAGTAGGAGTGCTAGTAGGAGTGCTGATAATATTGCCTCTCGAGCATATGAGGAATTCGATCCTTACAAGGACCTCATATCTATGTTGGATGCCATACCGGAGATTGTGCAAGATGAAAAGCTGTACTTTTTTGCAATTAAACATTTTAAGGATAGGGTGGACAATAAGCAAGTCTTCATGAGCTTGAATACCGATGCCCTGATAGTGAAGTATCTCAAGCTTGAGATGGAAGAACTTAATCATAACTAAGATATTGTTATAGCTTCTTATTCGAATTCTTGAATATGCTATTTTATTTCTATATGCGAACTCTATTTAAATTATGTATGGACCTAATTTATATTAATGTTTTTAATGTGAGAATTATTTCTAATTGGGGTTCACTTTATGTGATTGACTTTGCATATACATGTTGATTGATACTATTGTTTTTTTATTGGATTGTCAATATTATTCATTATTTTTCTTATTCTAACTCTATATTTTGTTACGTTAGGCAATTATGGATGATTCTCAACAAAAGAAAAATCGTGAACAAGAGGAAGATGAATTCTTGGATTTGCTTTTCAATTGCTGATGCTTCAATTGCTTACCAAGCAATGCACCTTAGCAAACAACCTTTTATAACCTCATCATATATAGGTCATGATGGATGAGAGAGTTGATGGCTAAAGATATTAATCCAATAAGATGCTATAATATGTTTAAAATGCATAGGGATGTATTTAATAATTTAACACGTGACTTAGTAACACACTATGGCCTTAAAAGATCTAGGAATACTAATGTTGAAGAAATGGTTTATATGTTGGGACATAGTATAGGTAACAGGGTAGCACAAGAACGCTTTCAACACTGGGAAACCATAAGTAGGCATTTTAGTTTAGTTTTAAATAAAGTATGCAATATGGGAAAAGATTTGATCCAACCAATTGATCGACAATTTCGAGAAGTTCCAGAGAAGATTAAGAAAGATCGACGATTTTATCCATATTTTAAAGTAAGTTATAATTGTATTATAAAAACGAAAAACTAAATTTAAATCATGTAATTTTTTCATTATTTGTTTTAGGATTACATTTGAGCTATGGATGATACACATATTCAAGCAGTGTTACCGGCGTATGATCAAATTCGCTTTATTGGTCGAAAAAGGAAAGACTACGCAAAATGTATTGGTTGTATATAATTTTAATATGGAATTTATTTATTTTTGTGCCAGTTGGGAGGGACAAGCTCATGATACTCGTGTCTTCTATGATGCCATTGGAAGACATGATGCACAATTTCCCCATCCACCTCTAGGTTGGTTAATTAATGGTTTATGTATATCCATATATATATGTGTGTGTGTGTGTGTGTGTGTGTGTGTGTGTGTGTGTGTGTGTGTGTGTGTGTGTGTGTGTGTGTGTGGCATATGTTAATTAAATTTATATTATATTTGTGTAGAAAAATATTATTTAGTAAATGCTCGATATCCAAATCTCACGGGTTATTTTGGGCCATATAGAGAAGTTAGATATCATTTGATGATGCATTTTGCAGCACTTAAATGAGATTCTTTGGGATTTGATTGAAATCTGGCACAAATACAAACACTCCTTCATCTTTGTCCAGCTTCGAGGAACTTGACATTGGTATATCAGTCTTTTTGTAATTCTCCAAGCTGAACTTTTTAACAAGTTCTTTAGCATATTTTCTTGGTGGATGAAAGTTCCTTCCTTCAATTGTTTTACTTGAAGTCCGAGAAAGAAATATAGTTCACCTATCATGCTCATTTCAAATTCATCCTACATAGTCTTAGAGAATTTCTTGCACAAATTTTCGTTAGGTGATCCAAAAATAATAGCATCAACATAAATTTGAACAAGTAAAAAGTTTTTGCTTTCTCTTTTAATAAACAATGTAGTATCTACTTTACCTTTAACAAAGCCATTTTGAATTAAAAACTTACTTAATCTGTCGTACCAAGCTCGAGGTGCTTGCTTTAAACCGTATAGCGTCTTTTTCAGTCTGAATACAGAGTTTGGTTTCCTTAGGTCTTCAAAACCAGGAGATTATTCCACATAGACTTCTTCTTGGATAAATTCATTTAGGAAAGCGCTTTTGACGTCCATTTGGAATAACCTGAAATTCTTATAACAAGCAAAAGCAAGTAATAATCTAATTGCTTCTAACCTTGCTACTGGTATGTAAGTCTCATCATAGTCTATCCCTTCTTCTTGCGTATATCCTTTGGCCACGAGTCTTGCTTTGTTCCTTATGACTTTTCCTTTCTTATTCATCTTATTCCTGAAAACCCATTTAGCTCCAATGATAGATTTACCTTTTGGTTTATGAGTCAATTCCCATACATCATTGATACTGAATTGCCTGAGTTCTTCTTGCATAACTTCAATCTAGCTTTCATCAGTTAAAACTTCTATGCTATTGGGTTCTATTTCAGAAATAAGAGCTACAGCACTAGACTCTTCACGCCTTTTGGATCTTGTACGAATTCCTTCATTAATGTCACCAATAATGAGTTCTTTGGGATAACTAGATTTGTGCTTCCAGTTGCTGGTTGGATTGTCAGACTATTAATCTTTTTCTTCTTTGATTTTTCAACGATCATTTGTTGCTAATCTTCTGAAGTCTGAGCTGCTTCTGAAGATTTAGACTTTGTAGAGTCTAGAGCAGGTTCAAATTCTTTAGGTTGAGTCTGAATCGATTGATTTTGTATAAAGTCTTGAAATTTGACATTCATTGATTTCTCCACAGATTGAGTATTTTTGTTGTATCCTCTGTAAGCTTTGTTGGTGGTTGAAAATCTAAGGAAGATGCCTTCGTCTGATTTTTCTTCAAACTTACCAATTCGATCATTTGCATTTTTCAATATAAAATATTTGCATCCAAATACATGAAAATAAGAAATAATTGGCTTATTTCCTTTGAACAACTCATTAGGAGTTTTCTCCAGAATAGGCCTTAAGAAGACTCTATTAATAATATAACATGCTATAAAAACTGCTTCAGCCTAAAAACGAGAGGAAATGTTACTTTCAATTAAAAGTGTTCTAGTCATTTCTTGCAACGATCTATTCTTCCTTTCCACAACTCCATTCTGCTTTGGAGTATATGGTGAGGAGAACATATGCTGAAAACCAGATTCATCACAGAATTTAGCAAAGTCTTGATTTTCAAACTCACCTCTATGGTCTATCCGTATACTTGAAATAACATGCCATTTCTCATTTTGAACTTTCTTAGCAAATTTTATAAAATAAGAAAAGGTTTCGGACTTACTTGCCAAGAAATATACCCAAGTGAATCGTGAATAATCATCCACTATTACTAGGCAATATTTCTTACATCTAATACTCTGAGTTCTAGTTGGTCCAAAGAGATCCATATGCAAAAGCTGCAGCACACGATTAGTGGAAACTTGACTTATTGGTTTGAAAGAGTTTCTAACATGTTTTCCTAATACACACGGTGTGCATAATTCAGATTTTTGATATGTCAGGTTGGGTAGTCCACGGACAAGCTTCTTTGCAAAGATCTTGACTATTTGCTTAATGTTGATGTGGCCAAGTTTTCTATGCCAGAGATTAGCTTTCTCTTATATTGAAATTAGACATTGGGATTTTTCTGGTTTAATATCCAAGAGATATATATTCCCATGTCTTCACCCCGTGAATGTCTAAGAGAAGTCTTTACTGGTTCCTGAACATATTCCTTCTTGAAAGTTGATTTTATAACCTGTGTCGCACAGTTGGCTGATACTCAGCAAGTTGTAGTTGAGTTCTTCCACTAAGGAAACGTTACTGATTATGAGACTTCCAATCTTTACGGTTCTGTATCCCACAATTCTGCCTTTACTATTTCCTCCAAAAGAAACTTTTCCTCCATTAACTTGCATAAGCTTTATGAAACAACTTAAGTCTCCTGTCATATGTCTTGAGCATCCACTATCCAAGTACCATTTAACATTTTTCTTGATAGTGACATGCATTTAAAAAAGAAACTTAAGCCTTTTTTGGTACCCATACTTTCTTGAGTCCAATAGAGTTAGTGCAATATATAGTATTTGCCTAAACCTTCTTAACATGTTTCCAAACCATAGAACATTCTTTCTCAAAATGTTCTGAGCTGTTGCATTTAGAACATTTGAGAGCAATGCGGCCTATAGGTTTTACAAAGACTTTTTGGAAATGATTTCTATAAAAATATTTTTTAGGTCTTTGTTTAATTATTTCCTTTACTTTAGGAAAATCAATTAGAGGAATGGTTTTAGTAGTCATTCCCAAACCTGGTTTGTTAAAGTAAGGTTTTTGTGCTGAAAGAATCTTTTCTAATTTCTCAGATCCTATAGAAAACCTTTTTTTGAAACACTTGAAATATCATTTTTCAAAAGTGCATTTTCTTTTGAAAGAGAGTCTGCATTTTCTTTCAAAGTAATAACACTTTTATCTAAATTTTCGATATTTTCTTTCCAAACAATCTCCTGTTGCTTTAGTGCAGAATTTTCTCTTTTTAGTTTGGAAATCCTCTTGAGAGAGGTTTTGACACTTAAGACACAACTCATCAATATATTTAGAGACTTTAATAGGAATTTTTAAATTACTTACCCTGATTTTACTGTCTGAGTCTGAATTTGTTTCAGAGTTTGAATCTGATTCTAATTGTGCCATTAGACAAATATTAGCATAATCATCATCACACTCTTCACACTCAATATCACTCCAAGTTTTTGCTTTGAGAGCTATTCTGTATTTCTCAGCTTTTCCTTTCTTTTTCTTCAGTAAGGGACAGTTGGGTTTGATGTGTCCTTTTTTCTTGCATTCAAAACAAATCACATCTTTATTGAATTCATCATCCTCAATCGATTTATTTTGAAACTTTTGAGAACTTTGTTTCTTCCAATTGAATCTTCTTCCATTTTCGTTCAATTTTCTGAACCTTCTCATCATGAAAGCAAACTCTTCATCGTCCATATCGTCTTCTGAATCTGTAACATCAGAATCATCATTAGATTTTAATACAATAAATTTTTTACCTTTGGGATCCTTATCTTCATTGATTTGCTCCACTTCATAAGACTGAAGAATAGCAACCAATTCGTCAACAGAGAGTGACATGATCATTTGCGTCTCCCTTATTGAGGTCTTTACGTGATTCCAATCTTTGGAAAGTCCACGCAGTAACTTGTTAACCTTCATGGGTCCAGAGATTGATTGACCTTGATACTCAAGACCATTCACGATTTCTGTAAAACGACTAAACATATCAGTGATAGATTCTCTTAGTTTCATCTTGAATGCTTCATATTGACCAAGCAGAATATTGATTCTGGTTTCTTTCACTCGATCGGTTCCTTCATAGGTGATGTGCAATCTATCACAGACTTCTTTAGCCGTTTCACAAGAAGATATTATGTTATATTCAGTATAAGATAATGCACAATATAAAGAATAAATTGTTTTTGCATCAAGAGTTTGTCTCTTGGTTATCTCTTCTTGAGTCATCTCGCTAGACTCAACAGCTTCTTTTCACCTTTCTGAAACTGTTGTAGTTTTAGGAATAATTCCTTTGTCTACCACATCCCATTCAAGAGGGTCTTTCGATCTTAGGAATGCCTTCATTTTGTTTTTCCATATATTGTATTCCTTCCCATCAAAGTAAGGCGGTCTAGTATTGCTTTGCCCTTCAACCAAACCTGGAGCCAACATACTAGCCATGGATCGTTAACTCTTAAGTAAAAACACTTCAATTTAAATGAGTACACAGGCTCTGATACCAATTGTGAATGCTAGTACGAGCATCTAGAGGGGGTGATTAGGTGCGAAAACAAACTTTTGAGAAGTATAGTGTAAAACTTTACTTTTAACCTGAGTCCGTTTAACAATAGACTTTAAAATAGAAACGAGACTCTAACAATTAAATAAAGTTATGAGTAAAGTAAAAGAGTTTAGGGAAGAGAATAATAACACAAGATTTATAGTGATTCGGCTTAATCGAAGCCTACATCCACTCTCCCGCACTGACAGCCCACCGACTGGATTTCACTATGAATCAAAAGAGTCTTTACAGTATCACGTCCTTGATTCCACAGTGTAGAGACTCTGCTACACTTCCTCAAGGTCTCACTAATGTATAAACTCTTTTTAGAGTACATGTGTACACTCAACAATTAAATTGGCAAAGAACAAGGAGCTTCAGACTTTGGAATTTATCTATCGCGCATGCACTTGAATAACTAGAACATCTTTCTTATATACTCATCCATGCCTTCATAACCGTTGGCACTTTTCAAATGAGCTCTTCTAATCTACTCATTGGACAGAATCAATTAGGGAGATTTCGAGTTATTTAAGGAATATGATGATAGCCCACCAATCCTACTCGTCCATACAATCAGGATCTAGGTTTCCATAAGTAAAACCTTCCAAGTATGCTTCGCCAATCAATAGATCCAAAATACTCGAATTAATTTCAAGATGAATAATAGATTCTGAGATGCTATATCCAGCCGAGAGATCTTCTTTAGTCGATAGAATCAAATCCTTAAAGAAATACTCAATTCTGGATAAGTCTTCTTCAACGATCTAGAAACTGTCAATGAGGGTAGACTTTGAATCTTGAGTCCGATGGTTCGGCGGTCTTCAGACTTTGACGAAAGAGTCTGCAAGTCATCAGACTAGACTAATGGAAACGTTTTGTCAGCTTCAAAACAAATACAGAAGTTTTCTCCAACACCCTTTTCGCAAGAAAGGGGTCTCGCAGGCCCACAGCCCAAATTAGCCCTGGGCTATTGAGCCACGAAACGTGGGCGATCGAGCGAGCCAGATCAGATCTGGCCCTGCTCAACTAGTGCCCTCTAGTCTGTGACTACCTAGTCGTAACCAGGGGGCCCCGCGCCGGCGTGCTGCCCGGGCGTCTTTTCGGCCAGCACGCGGTGGTTCCACTTCGATTGGGCGAGGGGAGGGTGGCTCTCGACCCCCTGAGGTCGAGAGTTTCGGCGATGGTGGCAAGGGAGGCTTTCGGACAAGCCTCAACCACGCCACGTACAAGGTCCCACGGCCTCGTTTTCCCCTTGGCTCCAACAACATAGCTCTCGGAAACTCGACTTAATCGACGTCTAGAAGTGAGAGAGGGAGGCTTGGCCGAGAGAGAGAGGTTGCAGAAACTCTAAACAACGAACAAAGGGCAAGCTTTAGTCGGGCATTTCGTCGAACAGTTGGAGCGCTCTATGGATCCTAAGGGTTTTGGCTCGGCCGAGGCCCAAGCACGGGTCCCAAACTCTAGAAAAACATGCCAAGACATCAAGGAAAGCAATGGGGAACGGATGGTGGCCGGAGCTCACCCGAACTAGTCGGGAGGAGCTCCAGCCGACTCGGTCCCAAAGACGCACGCAAGGTGCTCGACGAAATGCCTACCTAGTTTCCAAAGGAGTTAGTGGCGGTAGCAATGGTCAAGGACTCGCCGGCGGCATTAGGGTCTCTTCGGGGCTCCTCGACTCCTTGGTTCACCTCCACGAGCCCTTTGCCTCTCCCTTTTTCCTCTAGTTTCCCCCTCGGCTCCTCGTTTTCTCCTCTCCAAAAATCCTCCCCCTTCTGTTCTTCCTTCTCTCGTTTTTCTTCTACAGGTTTGCACAAAGACCCCTGCCGTGCCAGCTGCCCTTGCCGGCCTGATTCGCGACCGCCAGCACTAGCTGATCGTCCCCTTGATTTAGCTATTCCCCTGCTCTCCTCTAATGTTGCTGCTTTTCTTCTTTTTTGCAAGCACGCGCGAAGGACTACAGGAGGAGGATGACCAGTTGGTGGGCCGCGTGAGGGAGGCTGAACGGGAGAGAGGCTAAGCCAAGCCCAGCTCGAGGGAAGGAAGAAAAAAAAAAGAAAGAGGAGCAGGCCAGGCCAAGACCGGATCAGGCCCGACCTAACCCCTAAGCTTCTCTTTTTTCTTAATATTTTAATTAATTTAATTTTTTTTCGATTTTTTTAACGACTAATTCCTAATTTTGTATGTGGTTGAGTCATAAATAAAATAGTCAAATTTAGGTGTCAACACGTGTGTGTGTGTGTGTGTGTGTGTGTGTGTGTGTGTATAATGAACTTAAAAAAAAAAAAGCCCATGCTGGTCCTAAGGTCAACAAGGTTGATTTTTTATTTATATAACTGAAAACAATTCTTGACAAGATAGGTTTTAGGTTCTAGATTCGAAACATCCCCACTCTGAAATCGATCACTCCTAATATTCAATCAGATCAAACTATGCAGTGATAACAAGTAGTCCCAAAAGGAAAAGATGGTTCTATATTATACTATCTATTTTATTGTGAGACAATATATTCATAGTTTTCAATTTTACGACCCTCATGGATGTGCATAAAGTACCGTATTCATGTGTATCAAGTCAGGCTCCACTCAGAGTGATGGACATGGCCCTACATCACCTTAAGTGGAAGACGTTGTGATTAAAACACAAATGTGCCGCAACCAAACTAAGCGCTAAAAATACGAAGTGAACTTCTTGAGGTGTAGAAGAAGTTAAATGTAGAAGAAGTTAAAGTGACAATTAAAAAGCAATGAGAAAAAATAAACCCAGTTTAGGGTGTGAGATAACACATGAGTTATCATGTGCATTTCTACGTCAACAATTTTTTGGGACTATGGGCTGGCAGCTATAGAGTGTAAAATTGTCGCAATGCATTACAAAATTAATTTGACAAAAATGTATAAGGAGTATACTAATTTAAAAAAAAATTCAGTGATATTATCTCTTTTATTTATGATCTAGAATATGCCAAAAACTTCAGTGGTTTAAAAGGCCGATGTTTCTTTTTCTTTATTTTGTCCGATAAAATTTTATTAGCTATTTATGTCGATACTACTTTAAACCGTAATCTCAACTCTAGCGAAATTTTCCACGCCATGGAAGAGTTGAGTGAAGCGGGGTATGGAAAAAGACAATAAAGCAGACTGTTTTACAAGAGTTGACTTGCATTTTTTTAATTATTTGAGTCCACTTCCGACACATTTGTTCGTTTCAAAGGTTACTTGTCAAACTATCCGAATAACTTAGTGCCACGTGTGCTACATTACTGAATCCCTCATATGCATCCAATGCAACGAATCAGGAGACAAATCCTCCTCCGAGG
This sequence comes from Eucalyptus leucophloia subsp. euroa, assembly GCA_017140325.1. NCBI lineage: Eukaryota > Viridiplantae > Streptophyta > Magnoliopsida > Myrtales > Myrtaceae > Eucalyptus > Eucalyptus leucophloia. The sequence continues at coordinate 10,902,548 of CM029473.1, read as the reverse complement.
AGACATTAATTATTTTCCTTTTCAGTTAATGATAGTTCATAGTATTCGATTTTCCTTTTTTGCACCTTAATCTGGAGATTACTCTACTTTTCTTCCATTGTGAACTTATTCTTTGCGGGACCGAAACAAGGTAATAATAACATTTCTGTGGATCTAGTTCAAAATAAAAGCTCAATTTACAATATGTATTAGGGATTTTAAATTTTGTACAATTATGTTTCCTAGAAACTCATCAATGTAAATTGTTAATGTGTGTATGAAATTTAGAAATTAATTCTTCATGACAAATATTTAGCGAGGCATCACGACAAATCAATTACCTTATCAAACTTAACATGTGTGTAAATACTACTTAATTGAGTTCGTTATCCGTTATAACGAACAAAATCCTACTGAAATTACCCGTCATAATGAGCAACGCCTTAACAGAAAAAAAATGTTATTAGCAAACTTAGAGCAAACATAACAACAGCCACATAGAAACAGCAAATGAAAACGTCATAACCATTATGCACACGCCTCAAGAAAAATCCAAACAAGCCTACATATTTTCTTCGGCAAAAGAACGCTTCAAGTGCCATAACTTTGCCCAAAGGGACACTTAAGTACCATAACTTACGAAAGGTATAATAATTAAGTGCCACATTCGAAGAAAAAACGGATCACTTAAGTGCCACTACGGCCAAAGTCGGCTAAAATGCCAACGTGGCATTTTTCACGAATCGGAAGCCCAAAACGACGCCGTTTTGCACGCTCACATGGCCAAATAATGCAAAAACGGCGTCATTTTGGGCTGACGTGATAAAAAAATAATAACAAAATAAATTAAGTTAAATTAAATTAAAAATTAAATTTAATTAAAATATTTAAAATTAATAATTTTAAAATTAAATTTAGTTAAAATATTAAAAAATAATTTTAAAATTAAATTTAGTTAAAATATTTTAAAATAATAATTTTAAAATTAAATTTATTTGAAATATTTAAAAAAAAAAAAAAAGGAAAGGGGGAGCAGCGGCGAGGATCGCTCTCAGCCCCGCCGCCGCCGTCCCGAAGAAGGGCCGGCAATGGCGGGGAGTGTCACGGTAGGGTCACAGGCCACGGCCAGGGCCGACGACCCCGACCGACCAGCGACGAGGGTCGGCGGCCCTCGCCCGGCCGGGCCAAGGGCCACCGCCGCCGTGGGTCGCCCCAACGGGCGGCCCTTGACTCGGCCCGAGCGAGGGCCACGACCCTTCCCAGATCTATGGCCAATGGCGAGGGCTCGTGGCCCTCGCCCGATCTAGGGAGAGGGCTCGCGAGCCCTCGTCACCGATCGGTCGGGTCGTTGACCCCGGCTAGGGCCCAAGCAACCCCGGCCGACCCTCCCCCACCGTCGCCGGCCCTTCCTAAGGCGTCACGCGGCGAGGACCGATCCCTCACCACCTCCCCACCCTCATTTCCTTTTTTTTTTAATTTTTAAATTTTTAAATTTTTAAATTATTAATTTTTTAATATTTCAACTAAATTTAATTTTTAAATTATTTTTTTTAATATTTCAACTAAATTTAATTTTAAAATTATTTTTTTAATATTTCAACTAAATTTAATTCTAATATTATTTTTTAATATTTTAACTAAATTTAATTTTAAAATTATTATTTTTAAATATTTTAACTAAATTTAATTTTTAATTTAATTTAATTATTTTTTTTACCACATCAGCCCAAAACGACGCTGTTTTTGCATTATTTGGCCACGTCAGCATGCAAAACGGCGTCATTTTGGGCTCAGTTCGTCGGAAAAATGCCACGTCGATATTTTGGCCGGACTTTGGCCAGATTGGTACTCAAGTGATTTCTTTTACTCCGATTTTGGCACTTAAGTGTACCTTTTGTAAGTTATGGCACTTAAGTGTCCATTTATGCAAAGTTAAGGCACTCCAGGGATCCGCACGTCTATTTTCTTCTTTGAAATAATAGTCGGTACTGCTTTAACAAAACATAAAGGCACTTGAAACTTGAGATTGTTTCACTTATTTGGCAGTGGGTCAAAACAGCCTTTGATGCCTTCTCTTTCCCCCTATATATGCCCTCCAAGGGTCCCATTCAAGAACAGCACACCAGAAGAGCTTATTCTGCCTTGATACCTTCTCTGTTCCCCTCTTCAGCTTCTAATCTCTTACCTTCTAGTATGTCTCATTGTTCCTAGTTTAATTACTTAACAAATCTTCCATTTTCCTCAACCACGTCCTCTATTTCATTTAAATTGTGAAGATCCAACAACCCATCATTTAGCAGGCACCAAATTGTTCTTTGCGTTCTTTATCTTTTAATTAAAATTATACTTATCGTTCTCTTTTATAATTAACTGTTTATCTCAATTTCATCATTGAACAGGGTTTCATTTTTTACATGAGTATATTCTTGGTAGATATACCCATATACATCATATAATTCTTTTCTTTCTCCCAGTTACATTAAATATATGAGTTGTCTCTGTCCGTGTTCTATTTTCTGTGTTAATCTTTTGTCTCTGAAACACTAAAAATGTGGAAGCGATTAGGTCGTTGACAAATTGAAGCTCCTTCCTTTTGCATCTCTCTGAATAACATGTTTAAGTTTCATTTTTGTAGAGAATCTATTTTCTTACAATGTTGAATAAAGCACTCTTAAAAGTTTAAAACAACAAAGAAACTAAGAAATTTGGAGTCTTCCTGAAAATTTGTTTACCTTGATAGTTACAAAATACGTTAAAAATTTTGAATGTCATCAAATAGAATATGTATCTCTCTCTCAAGGGGGTGCGCATGGCATGCGCACGCCGCAATCAATTTACAAAATACCAGATCTACTAAACAGGCTTTGACAAATAAAGCAGGCCCCAATTGACTTTTAACGCCACTTTAGTATCAGGATCCCCTTTCAGAGAAAGAGGAAAAAAGGACCAGATCATAGGTAAGGAGTGTTGGAAATAACGGATCCCCGAAAAACCGGATTCGACACCGAATCGAACCCCTAAATCAATGCGGAAGACGAAGCCCGAGAAAACACGTATCACCGATCGTAAAGCACACCACGGATTCGAGCGTACCTTGTTAGCCACAGATTAAGCACCAACGCCGACAAGAGGAAGAGATTTGGCCCTGTTTGATCCGATGACGCCTTGAAGGGAAGAAAAATGCTTACTGTTTTTCTTTTTCTTGTTGGAGAGAGAGAGCGCGCGGGAGAAGGGAAAACTTACGTACGTTGAATTGCAAAACGTTGTCTTCTCTCTCTCTCTCTCTCTCCTCCCTTTTATACCTTCCCCCATCCACGGGCCCTATTCCCGTGGGCCGGGCTTTTGGGCCCAACTTGGGCGGACGGGCCTTAAGCCCATCTCATATAAAACCATCATCTCCCACTCGCACATGGTGGGCCGAACAATATTCTCTTTACCTCTCTTCAATATTGATACCGGTGAATAATCCGTGCGACCAGCATACTTTGAGAGCTCGTTGCTATACATCTGTTATGAATATATAGCAGCTCATAATGGGCGTCACACTCCGAGTAGATTTAGTATGCAGTACCCTAGATCGATCGATCACATTTTATATCTCTTTTGATCTCTTTTAAACATGATATATATATATATATATATATATATATATATATTGTATTCACAATTATAATTATCACAAAGATAGTCATAATTGGTCGACAAAGTGAATACAAAACCACAATGTGATTCTCCAAAATCGATCTTCCTCTTTCCTTCAAACTCTCAATTTCAGTCTAGCTTGCTTTTCTAGAAATGCCCCATTAGATCGAATCAACTCATGACCATTGGCAACACCCTAAGATAGCAAACACTAAATAGAAATCTTGAGAATAAGTAAGAGTCATGATGGGACAAAAAATTGAGGAACTCTTTTCCTCAAGAGTCTCACACATCATAAAAGTTGAGATCAAACTTTTTGCCACTCTTATTGGTCGTCTCATGCATACGTAGTAGGAAATACGTATTACGGTATTAACTCCTTTCCCATGGAGCGTATGTCTACACCTTTCAATACCGTACAGATGATAGTTCAGACATACCTAATGTCTAACTTGAGTTCACATATCTATTCAATCACAAAATTCATCAGAACTCACATCTGGCATCATAGACAGATAAAGTAAAATATTTGGGTTATTTTACTTTCGGACATTTTTAGTATTATGTCCTCATCTTAACACTCAATTAATGCGACATACGTATTTTAAGCTTGAGCTCTCGATTATCACCTAGATAATAAGCTTAAAAACAATCTCATCTCTATTTATCACACAGTAAACAGAGGCGATTACCCGTGTGAGTGGGCTAATCTTATATCTGTCCGACATACTTCTCAACTTAAAATAATGCACTGAGCATTAAGATGCATAAAGATCATACATAGATTCATAGGCATTAACAATGAAAAACACAAGTTCATTGATGTGAACAACTCAGGGAAATTACAATATCCAGTACATTAGACTCTATGCAATTCTAGAGATTTTACATGACCACAAAACACATCTCTAGGTATTGCCTTTGTCATAGGAACTGCTACCATTCTATGCGTAGATATGTACTGTAAGTTCACATCCTTTCGTGCAACCATATCTTTCACAAAGTTATACTTGGTATCTATATGTTTGGTCTTGCCATGATATTTTGGATCTTTGGTGTACGCTATAGCTGCTTGGCTATCACAGTTAACTAATAATGGATTTGTAGCTTTCTCAATAACACCTAAATGATCAAAAAATCTCTTAAGCCAAACTCCTTCTTGTACCGCTGCTGATAATGTCATGAACTTAGCTTCCATCGTGGACAAGGCTAAACACGTTTGCTTTCTTCGCTCCATGATATGGCGCCATTATTCAGTAAGAAAGCAAATCCAGAGGTAGATTTCCTTTCATCTAAATCTCCTCCCCAATCAGCATCTGAATAGCCTTCAAGTCGCAGATCATTTCCTTGGTAATTCAACTTGAAATCAGCAGTTCCCTTCAGATACCTCAGTATTCTCTTGACGGCTTTCCAATGTGCTGGACCTGGATTGGATTGATATCTACTCACCATTCCAACTAAAAAACATATGTCGGGTCTTGTACACATCATAGCGTACATCAAGCTCCCAACAGCACTAGCATAAGGAACATGTTTCATTTGTTCCTTCTCTTGTGGAGTCCCTGGACACAGTCTGTGGCTCAATCCTTTACCTTTTGCAATAGGAGTGTCTATGGGTTTACAGTCTTGCATACGAAATCGTTCAAGAACCTTATTTATATAGGTTTCTTACGAAAGAGACAACGATCTCTTCGAACAATCTCTCGAAATCTTAACTCCAAGAATGTATGCAGCCTCACCCATATCCTTCATCTCAAAGTTAGAAGACAACCATCTCTTGACAGTATTAACCAACTCCATATTGCTTTCGGCAATCAGTATATCATCAACATACAATGATATGATCACAAATTGATCCTTGGATCTTTTGATATATACACAACGATCCTCATCAATCATCGTAAAATCATATACCATTATGGCATTATGAAAACGTATATACCATTGTCTTGATGACTGCTTAAGACCATATATCGACCTCAAAAGTCGACATACTTTTTCTTCTTAGCCTTTCACTATGAAACCAGCAGGTTGTTCCATATATATTTCTTCCTCTAATTCTCCATTGAGGAAAGCAGTCTTTTACATCCATTTGATGTAATTCAAGATCCAAACTTGCCACTATTGCCAAAATAATGCGAATCGAGGTAAATCTCACTACAGGAGAAAACGTATCTTCATAATCAATTCCTTTCTGTTGATTATACCCCTTTGCCACAATGCGGGCCTTATGCCTTTCTATCGAGCCATCAGCCTTTCGCTTTATTTTGAGAACCCACTTGTTCCCAATAGCTCTGCGTCCTTTTGGAAGATCAACCAGTTCCCAGACTTGGTTTGATTTCATTGACTCCATTTCCTCTTCCATTGCATGAATCCATTTTTCCTTACTAGGGCAATTCAGAGCCTCATTAATATTTCTTGGCTCATCCTCATCTTGTGGAGCAACCATAAAAGTTTCCCCTTCAATATCAAAACGTCGACGGGGAATACTTTGGCGACTTGTTCACCGTATGGGAGATTGTACACTTTGCACATCATTCTCCATCATGCTCCCATTTGGATTAGATAATGATGACGTCATCTCATCATGTGGTTGCAATTGATCACTTCTCATATTACTCCCACTTGGACGAACTCCACTAATATCATTATCTTGATCTAAGGTCTCAAATAGGGAACAATCTTCCCCTATTTCGCCCTTCTTAGGAAATTCATCCTCTAAGAATGTGACATCTCATGATTCAAATTCAGTTATACTTCCACTTTCCTTCTCACCTATGAACACATACCTTTTTGAGTGTTCTGAGTATCTTATGAAAATACTCTTCTTTCCTCTGGGACCTAATTTCCCAAACTTGTGAGAGGACTCATGTGTATAGGCAGCACAACCTCATGGCTTAAGAAAACTTAAGTCCGGTTTTCTACCTGTCCATAACTCATATGGAGTGGAAGTAACTGATTTGGAAGGCACCCAGTTAAGTATATACACAGCAGTTAACAATGCATCACTCCAAAAGGTGATAGGCAAGTTAGCATGCGCCATCATGGACCTAACCATTTCCAGTAGGGTTCTATTTCTTCTCTCCGCAACACCATTTTGTTGAGGAGTATACGGAATACACAACTGTCTTTCTATTCATTTTTCATCACATAATTTTATGAACTCATTAGATAAATATTCTTGACCTCGATCGGATCTCAATGCTTTTATTTTCTTATCTAATTGATTCTCTACCAAGTTCATAAACCTTTTGAAACAACTTATTGCTTCAGATTTATGAGAAATCAAATAGACATATCCGAATCGAGTATAATCATCAATAAATGTGATGAAATAAACAGCCACATGCCTTCCTCTCACATTCATTGGACCACAGACATCAGAATGGATTAAATGCAGAGGAAATTCAGCTCTTTTACCTTTCCCAAATGGTTTCCTTGTCGTTTTCCCTTCTAGGCAATGCTTACATATGGGCAGATCGACTTTTTCAATGTTGCCCAACAAGCCATCTTTGGCTAGTCTATTCATACGTTGTTGGCCAATATGACCAAGTCTAGCATGCCACACATTCACATAATTATCATATGAATTATGAGACGTGATAAGGGAATAACAAACATTTGCATTAACATACTCAATATCTAATACAATGAAACCATCCAGAAAATAACTACAACCATAGTAGTTTGTATCCAAATACAAATCTACACCTCTATTATGGAAGTTCATATTAAAACTTAGTCTAACCAACACTAGAATAGACACTAAATTCCGACGAATCTCTGGAGCATACAATACATCATGAAGGAACCAAGTGCGTCCATCACGCATGTTCAGTTGGCAGGTGCCAATTCCTTTCACTTCAGCTCTGGAGTTGTTTCCCACATAGACCCATTTAGTTCCAGTTGGTACTCATCGGAATTCCACGAAAGATCCTCTATCCTTCGTTATATGGTCTGTCGCTCCTGAATCTACAGTCCACAAAGGATTAGACTCAGTCAAGAATACAGAACTCGACGCAAAAGTAAAGTTCTGAAAAGTACAAGGGGTGTTTACCTTCTTTGGCTCACGACAATTACGAGCATAGTGACCCTTCTTGTCACAATTGTAACACCTCACCCTTGACATTTTCTTCACTTAAGGACGTTTTCCTCTCTTGTGTTGGTTAACTTTTGATTTCTTGCAACAAGGACTTGATCCTTTGCAATCCCACATATTGAACAAATCAATATGCTTGCGCTTAGAGCTCAAAGCTCTTTCTGAGCTAGAACCAGCATTGTAAATGTCTACTTTCGACTCAAATGCCGTTAGGCGGTCCTCTACTAGCTCAAGGTGGTGCACGGCATCCTCAAGATCTTCCATAATATGGTCAAGAGCTTCTAGTGCTTCTTGCTTTTCCAGCACATATTGGACTTTCATGTGCCAAATTTCATAGTTGTCACCATTGAGCTTTTCACCTTTGTTCAGCTCGGCAACTATGCTCTTTGTGGCTGAAGCCATTGATCTGAACACATCAGACATATGCACGAATTATTAATGCCTATCATTTATGCATCCCTTTTTACATAGACCCATCATATTAATGAATAATTTCAAGTAAGGCTTCAGAATTAAAAGGTCACTACATTTCCAATCATCCTCCAAAATCCTAACTTAAAACTATTATTAATATGATTGTCATATGCAAAATCAATTCTATGAAGCTACAAAAACTTCTAAAACTACCCACAGCTAATTACCCACAGCAATCAGCAATAACAGAAAGCAACAGATAATTGACATACAATTAAAAACAATAATGCTTTCAATTAATACAACTATACATTACACTAAGCAAAATATACAAAGAAAAATATCAACATAGAAAGAGATATTCAACCATAAAAACATCTCATAACTAATCTAAGAAATAAATAGGGAATGTCCCTTCCAATATATCAGTCAAAACATCTAAGAAAACTGAAGGCACATTTGCCAACCATGGAAAAACTTTTGAAGAGCTTTCATGTCGCCACCAAGGCGCATTTACTCTACGCCATGTGGCGCTCAATCTAAGGGTTGAAGTTTTGGCCAACTCAATCCTATAGTACTCTCTTACAAAAGCTTCCACGAGCCTCCTATAATCCGGGACCACGTTGACCTCCCATAGCCGATTTAACACGCTTGCCATTCAGGTGGAAGAGTGTTCATCAAAGCCGGCACCTTCTCAAAATCCAGCATAAGATAACCATTCCGAGATGATTTCTGTATCATCCGATTGACCCCGACCACATGTGATACTAAATCACCGTCATGCCACTGATAATCAGCTAACTCTGTCATCAGCCTTTTAAGTCTTACAATTCCCTCGTCCGTTCTCAAGATTGCAGGTATCCTTGCATGACGTATCATAGTTCCTGCAACAAATGCAGAACTAAAAATAGATTATTTATAATCCATAATGTACAAAAGGGAAAATACATAATTTTCCATAATTCATGCAACAAATGCAAAATAAAAAATGGATTACCTATAACCCACACTACACTAGCATAATTGAAAAAAAAAAAACAAATTCCTTTTTTTTTGGGTCAACGGTCAAAGTCACGGTCAACGGTCAAAGTCAACGGTCTTCGGTCAACAGTCAACGGTTGTCAGTCATCGGGTCAACGGGTCATCGGGTTGGGTCGACGGGCGCGCGGGTCGGACCGGTTGGGGTCGGTCGCTGGCGGCATCGGACGAACCGACCGACACGTGCCGCCCACATGCATGGGCGTCACGCGACGTCACCCGCACGTGCCGCGCTTGAGGGGGATGACGTCACGCCGCGTCATCCGCACGCCGCTGCGCGCGTGCCGGGAGTCCTCGGGTCGGGTCGGGTCGGGTCGTCGCCCGACGTCATCGGTGATGACGTCATCGATGACGTCATCCCGGCGGTTACCGACCGTTGGGTGACGTCATGCCGACGTCATCACGTGACGTCAACACGCATTGGTTCACCGACCGGCCCGTGCTGGTTCGCCGCCGGCGGCTTGCACGTGCGGTTCGCCGACCGGCGCATGCGCCGCACGTGCCGGGCGAGCCGCGCTTACCGGGCGCATCGCGCCCACGCGCAACGCCTTCTGGCCATGCGTGTGGGCGTGTGCGGCGTCTCCCGGCGGCACACGACATGTCGCCGGACTCGTCTCGACGTGGCCTTTCTTCCTATGCCATTATAATTCGATTTCGACTTACGAAAACTCGGAAAAATAGTCGAACAGCGCTCGGGTGTCAGGATTTCTCGCCCCGATCCGTACGGCCGAATTGCTTTTGCGAAAAATCAATCAAAAATCGCCAAACAAGTCGGGAAAACATGAACTAGGGCCCCGAAAAATCGGATTCGACACCGAATCGAATCCCTAAATCAATGCGGAAGGCGAATCCCGGGAAAACACGTATCACCGATCGTAAAGCACACCACGGATTCGAGCGTACCTTGTTAGCCACAGTATTAAGCACCGACGCCGACAAGAGGAAGAGATTTGGCCCCTGTTTGATCCGATGACGCCTTGAAGGGAAGAAAAATGCTTACTGTTTTTTTTTTTCTTGTTGGAGAGAGAGAGCGCGGGAGAAGGGAAAACTTACGTACATTGAATTGCAAAACGTTGTCTCTCTCTCTCTCTCTCCTCCCTTTTATACCTTCCCCCATCCACGGGCCCTATTCCCGTGGGCCGGGCTTTTTGGGCCCAACTTGGGCGGACAGGCCTTAGGCCCATCTCATATAAAACCATCAAGGAGTGTGTAAGGGACTGTAGTAGATAACTCATGCAAGGAGATATTTACTTGGGACATGACGAGTGAGTCATGAATGTATCAAGATCTGACCATTTTGGTAGAAGAATTATTCACCATCTTGTCTCCAATGGAAATCATCCCTTCATATAATCCAGAAAGAAAATAATGTCAAACTCCACCTATTGGATATGCAAGTGCGACACTGTTTTGTTTTAGAGTCGTAAAGGATCCGACTTCTTTTGCTATGTTAATATTTCCTCAAGTCGATCCTAGCATGGTTTAATAAATATAGAATCTCGCATTAATATTAAAAAAGACGATGTAATAAAAGTCTGAATTATGTGGTACCACCTCTAGCGTCATCGAAATGTTTAAACTCACAGGTGGCTCCAAAAAATTTAAAAGGTCTGCTCACTTTTAGCACTTCTTACAAATCTGCTTAGTTTTTCTTAAGCAAAGCAAATTGAATTAAATTTACTTTAATGAGCAATAACTATGTGGATAAGTTCAAATGGAATTCTCACTGATGCGCCTACATTTTCGCTTAAACGCGTTCCTTAGTTCTATAGATTTTTCACTAATCCTCTTATCGTCCTCAGTTAAGCCCCCCACCTCCCCCGTATGGAGGGAAGATGTGGTTTAATGATACGGTACTCCATTTTCCAAATAATTATATTGAATTACTTAAGGCCATTTACAATGAAGCTGCCAAAAAAAAAAAACATTATTAATTATTGTTATTTCTACTATTATTTGTATTATATAATCTCGGATGGAACCAATTCGGGAATCATCATGGGAAGGGGAATCGAGCGAGGCAACATCGCTCGATAAATTCACCACGTTAAGCCCTCAACATCAAGTTACGATAGGTCAATCACATATGTCATCGGTATGTATTTTTTTACTTTTTCTATTTATGGAGTTCTTTCCAACCCTTTCCTTTCCTTTTTGTGCGTGTGTGTGTGTTTCCTTGTTCTTTTACTTGACAAGACTATCTCTTTACTTAAAAAGATAGAAAGGAAAGAAAAAACAAGAAAAAAAAAAAAAAACCGAAAGAAGATAATTGAAAATTTTATGTTACTTTAGAAGAATATATTTCAAGGTCAACGATTGCCTTGTAAAACTCTATGCTTCTCTTTTTGATTATTTGTGAATAGGGCTTTTCTTTAACTTGATTTTTTTGTCTTAATTATGTTCAGGACCCCATGGGACAATGTTCATCAGATGGTAATAGCCATCCATTGAATATGGCATCGCCACCGATTTCAAGTGAATTTGATCTTCTGGTCTTGCCTCCAAGCCTTGAGCTACAAGAAAGAAACTATCCCGGCAACGATGAAGAACCACCACCATTGGAGTCCTACCCTTCGCCAACTGTATAGCAATAATTTAATTAATCTCCCAGATGACGCACCATAACTATTATCTCTATTCCGTATTGACTATAGATAAACATACATTAAAAAATTATTGTTTTGTACATAATTGTGTACATTTCTTGGTCATGATCAGTTGGGATTAGTGATTGAAGAATCAGGTCAATCTTCCCTCCAAACAGAAATTATTTTGACGCTTCCCAATCAACCGGAATTTAGGTTCGTGGGACATAAGCTCTTTCATTAACATGTTGCACTAATAGAAAGATATTTCGTATCACGTTATGTCAACTGTACCATGGTTTCTTCTTCGAATTTTCTAAATGTTTGATCCATGAAAACCCCAGCCTTCACCAAAGTGGTTTCCTAGATGGCGGCAACGCGAGCGGCCAGCAAGCATGGACGATTGGAGGGAATCATCCTGACCAAAGTTTGCCAATTCCTCGGCCTCAAACTCCATTCCCTCACAGTGCAGTGAGTATATTCATGACTTTAACCCCTGTGATAAGTCTCACGAAGCTCAATGTAACCACGCTATGCGAATAATATGGTGCTGATACCCTGTGAATGTGAATACTTGCTGTTCTTAACTAGATGGGAGTTAGAGTGGGGCATGAAGGGAATCACTTCGATCCAATTCCTCGGCCTCAAACTCCGTTCCCTTGCAATACAGTTGTTGGAGAAATCTTTCCAGAATATTTTGAAGCTGACAAAACGTTTCTATCAGTCTAGTCTGGATATTTGCAGACCGTCTGTTTAAAGTCTGAAGACTTTCTGATCACCAGACTCAGCACTCAAGACTCAAGACTCAAGGCTATTCCCAGTGACGAAGGCAATCCAGAGCCGAAGTATTTGGTCGAGGATTTAGTCCCATCCTCTGGAGAATATCTCTTGGCTGGATAAAAATAACGGATTCTTTTATACATAATCTAGATCGTTTGAAGATCCGATGGTCGACGAAATATTCTTGGAATGTTCTATTCTTGGAAACCAAGATCCTGATTGTATGGGCGAACAGGATTGATGGGCTATCGACAGGTTCCTTTAATAGCTCGAATGATCTTCTTAATTGATTCCGTCCAACGGGTAGATTGGAGGAATTCCTTTGGTAAGTGTCAACGGGTATGATGGCATAAAGGAGTATAAAAGGAAGACATTCTAGTTGCTTTAGAAAAATGATTGATAGAGAAATTCCACAGTCTGAAGCACCTCGATTATTAGTCGATACATTCTAAGCAAAATTGTATACACAGAGAGTGTTTATACTTAGTGAGACCTTGAGCGAGTGTGGTAGATCATCTACACCGAGAAATCAAGGAAGATCAACGCTGTAACATCTCTTTGTTCATAGTGGAATCCAGCCAATAGGCTGTCAGTGCAGAAGAGTGGACGTAGGCTTGAAATAAGCCGAACCACTATAAACCGCGTGTTCAATTTTCTCTTCCCTTCTCTCAGTCTTACTTTGATTGTTGTTTGTCTCAAATCTATAAACTGTCTAGTATTGTCCAATTATCGTGAAAAATCTTTTATATACCTATTCACCCCTCTCTAGGTACTTATACTAGCTATATCAATTGGTATCAGAGCTCGTGTACTCACTTTATTTGAAGTGTTTTTCTTCAGAGTAAAAGATCCATGGCTAGTATGCTAGCACCAGGGCTGATGAAAGGGCAAAGCAATACCAGATCACCCTACTTTGATGGAAAGGATTACAACATCTAGAAGAATAAGATGAAAGCTTTCCTACGATCAAAGGATCCTCTGGAATGGGATGTTGTAGAAAAAGGAATTACTCCTACAGCTACATCAGTCTCTGAAAGAGGGAAAGAAATTGTTGAGACCAGCGGAATGACTCAGGAAAAGATAAACAAGAGACAAGCACTCGATGCAAAAGCAATTTACTCTTTATATTGTGCTTTGTCACCAACTGAATATAACAGAATATCTTTTTGTGTTACAGCAAAAGAAGTTTGGGACAGATTACATATCACCTATGAAGGAACAGATCGAGTGAAGGAAACCAGAATTAACATTCTCCTCGGTCAATATGAAGCCTTCAAAATGAAACCAGGAGAATCTATAACTCGACATGTTTAGCCGTTTACAGATATTGTCAATGGTCTTGAGAATCAAGGACAGAAAATTTCTGATCCCATGAAGGTGAACAAGCTATTGCGTGGACTCTCCAAAGATTGGAATCACATAAAGACTTCAATAAGAGAGACGCAAAGAATTATGCCACTATCTGTCGATGAACTGATTGGAACTCTTCAGTCTTATGAAGTGGAACGAATTAATGAAGACGAAGATCCAAGAGGTAAGAAATCCATTGCATTAAAATTAAATGATGATTACGATGATACAGATTCGAAGATGATATGGACGATGAGGAGCTTGCTCTCATGATAAGAAGATTCAGAAAACTAAATAGAAAAGGAAGAAGGTTCAACTCAAAGAAACAAAGTTTCCAAAGACAGCAAACCAAGTCTGTAGATGATGAGGAACCAAACAGAGATGTAGTTTGCTTCGAATGTAAGAAAAAGGGACACATTAGACCCAACTGTCCTCTTCTGAAGAAGAAAAGAGGAAAAGCTGAAAAATTTCGAAAAGCTCTCAAAGCCGAAACCTGGAGTGATACAGAGTGTGAAGAAAGTGATAATAAATATGCCAACGTATGTCTGATGGCACATTCGACTCGACTCGGTCTGGATCGACTTCGGACAGTGAATTTGAGGTAAGTGATTTTAATATTCCTGTCAAAGTCTCTAAATACACTGATGAACTGTGTTTTAGTCTTAAGACTTCTCTCAAAAGAATTTCCGAACTTAAAAAGGAAAACTCAACTCTAAAACAAAAGGAAAACATTTTAGAAGAAAGAGTTAAAAGTTTAGACTTGAATGTTTCTACTCTTAAAGAAAAAGAAGATAATCTTTTGAAAGAAAATGCTTTTTTAAAAACTGACTTATCAAATATTTCAAAGAAATTTTCGATAGGGTCCGAAAAACTTGAAAAAGTTCTTTCAGTTCAAAGACCTTACTTCAATAAGTCCGGTCTAGGCATGACAGCAGAAACAATTCCCTTGATTGATTTTTCCTAAAGTAAAAGAAAGAATTAAGAAAAGACCCTCGAGAGAGGCTTACAAAAATCATTTCAAGAAAGTTTTTGTAAAGTCTGTAGGTCGAAATGCCCTTAGGTGTTCAAAGTGCAACAGTCCGGATCACTTTGAAAAAGAGTGTCCTATGGTTTGGAAACCTGTTAAGAAAGTATGGGCTAATACTGTTTATCTTACTAACACCAAAGGACTCAAGAAAATTTGGGTACCAAAGAAAGCTTGAGACTCTCTTTTAAATGCAGGTCTCCATCAAGAAAAAGGTAAAGTGGTATCTTGACAGCGGATGCTCAAGACACATGACAGGAGACTCAAATTGCTTCATAAAGCTTATTCAAGTAAATGGTGGAAAAGTTTCCTTTGAAGGAAACAGCAAAGAAAGTATTGTGGGATTTGGAACTGTGAAAATTGGAAATCTCACAATAACTAATGTTTCTCTAGTGGAAGGACTCAATTACAATCTTCTCAGCATTAGTCAATTATGTGACACTGGTTTTAAGATCTTCTTTCAAGAAGGAACATGTTCTAGAACCAGTAGAGACTCTACTCAGTCTTTCATGGGTCGAAGACATGGAAATATCTATCTTCTGGATGTGAATCCAAATGAATCGCAATGCCTAATCTCAATCCAAGATGAAGCAAGCTTATGGCACAGAAAGCTTGGTCATGTCAACATGAAGCAATTAGCCAAAGTCTCATCAAAGCAGCTTGTTCGAGGTCTATCCAAATTACTATTCCAAAAGTCCGATCCATGCACACCATGTATTCTGGGAAAGCAAGTAAGAAATTCATTTAAGCCAATAAATCATGTCTCTACTAATCATGTACTACAGTTGCTGCATATGGATCTCTTCGGACCAACCAGAACCCAGAGCATTGGAGGTAAGAAATATTGCCTAGTAATTGTGGACGATTTCTCCCGCTTTACTTGGGTATATTTCCTTGCAAGTAAGTCCGAAACCTTCTCGTATTTTGAAAAATTTGCTAAAAATGTTCAAAATGAAAAATGATGTGTTATCTCAAGTATAAGAACAGATCATGGAGGTGAATTTGAAAATCAAGATTTTACAAAATTGTGTGATGAATCTGGCTTTAAGCATGTGTTCTCCTCTCCATATACTCCTCAGCAAAATGGAGTTGTGGAAAGAAAAAATAGATCTCTTCAAGAAATGGCTAGAACTCTTTTAATTGAAAGTAAAATTTCTTCACGATTTTGGGCTGAAGCTGTTTCAATAGCGTGCTATATTATCAATAGAGTCTTCCTAAGACTTATTCTAAAGAAAACCACTTATGAGTTATTCAAAGGTTAGAAGCCCATTATTTCATACTTTCATGTGTTTGGTTGCAAATGCTTTATATTGAAAAATGCAAAAGATCGAGTTGGTAAGTTTGAAGAAAGATCAGATAAAGGCATCTTCCTTGGATATTCTACATCAAGCAAAGCCTACAGAGTCTATAACAAGAAGAGCCAGTCTGTGGAGGAGTCAATGAATGTCAAATTTCAAGATTCTATGCAAGATGAATCTAGTCAGACTCATTATGAAGAGTCTGAACCTACTCCAGACCTTCCAAAGCTTACAACTCAAGAAACATCTCAGTCTCTAGAAGACCAGCATCAAGCTGTTCATGAAGATTCAAATAAAGAAAGAGATCATCATCCAGACAAATTAACCAGTAACTGGAAGCATAAGTCCAGTCATCCCAAAGATCTCATTATCGGCGAAATTAATGAAGGAATTTGCACCAGATCCAAAAGACGTGAAGAGTCTAGTGCTTGTGGCTCTCATTTCTGAAATTGAACCAAAGAGCATAGAAGAAGCTTTATATCGATGAAAGCTGGATTGAAGCTATGCAAGAAAAGCTCAGACAGTTCAACATTAATGATGTATGGGAATTGACATCTAAACCAAAAGGTAAAACTGTTATTGGAGCCAAATGGGTGTTCAGAAACAAGATGAATGAAAAAGGAAAAGTCGTACGAAATCAAGCAAGACTCGTGGCCAAAGGATATACGCAAGAAGAAGGAATAGACTATGATGAGACTTACGCTCCAGTAGCAAGGTTAGAAGCTATTCGACTATTACTTGCGTTTGCTTGTTATAAAAATTTCAGGTTATTCCAAATGGACGTCAAAAGTGCCTTCCTAAATGGATTTATCCATGAAGAAGTTTATGTGGAACAACCACCTGGGTTTGAAGACCCAAAGAAGCCAGACTCAGTCTTCAGACTGAAAAAGGCCTTGTATGGTTTAAAGCAAGCACCTCGAGCTTGGTACAATAGACTAAGTAAGTTCTTAATACATAATGGTTTTGTCAAAGGTAAAGTAGATACTACTTTATTTATCAAAAAGGAAAACAAAAGCTTTTTACTTGTTCAAATATATGTGGATGATATTATTTTTGGATCCTCTAATGAAAGTCTATGCAAGAAATTTTCTAAGTCTATGCAGGATGAGTTTGAAATGAGTATGATGGGAGAATTAACATTCTTTCTTGGTCTTCAAGTAAAGCAATTGAAGGAAGGAACTTTCATTTACCAAGAAAAATATGCTAATGATCTTGTCAAAAGGTTTGGATTGGAAAATTGCAAAAAGACTGATATACCAATGCCAAGTTCTTTGAAGATAGACAAAGATGAAGAAGGGAAGAAAGTTGATCAAAAGCTGTACAGGAGCATCATTGGTTCACTTCTTTATCTTACCGCTTCTAGACCTGACATTTTGTTGAGTGTTTGCATCTGTGCTAGGTTTCAATCAGATCCTAGAGAATCCCATCTCGCATCTTTTGCAAAACGTATTATTAAATACATTGCTTCATCTTCAAGCATCGGTCTTTGGTATCCTAAGAAGGGAGACTTTAATCTTCTGGGATATTCAGACGCAGATCTGGCTGGTTGCAGAGTCAATAGAAAGAGTACTTCAGGAACTTGCCAGTTGTTTGGAAGCAGGACAATGTCTTGGTTTTCAAGGAAACAAAGCACTGTGGCTCTCTCAACAACAGAAGCAGAGTATGTAGCTCTTGGAAGTTGCTGTTCGCAAATTCTATGGATAAAACAATAGCTACAAGACTTTGAAATCGAAGACTCATGCATAGAAATCAGATGTGACAACACCAGCGCAATCAATCTCACTAAAAATCCAATCCTTCATTCAAGAGCAAAGCATATAGAGATTCGACATTATTTCATTAGAGATCATGTTCAAAATGGAGAAATCTCGATTCAATTTGTTGATTCAAAGAGTCAACTAGCGGATATATTCACAAAACCTTTGGAGAAAAATCAATTCGATTTTATCCGTTCCAGACTCAACATTTTGAAGCTTGAGGAAGTTAAAGTCTAGAGACTCTCCAACCCTCAGACTCTAAACCCTCAGACTCAGACATTCATGGCTATGGACTGTAAGTTGCTATTATATTTAAACTCGAAAAGGTAAGATCTTTCGTTCAGTTAATTTATAATTTCCGTGAAAAACGGAATCTTGTCTTTTCAAAAGGATTAACTTCTATTTGGCAGTTAATGATTTTAAAAAGAGGTGTCTGTTCACTTTCCTTGTGCTGATTGATCTTTCCTTTTTAAACTGAGTTAAATATATACAGTTTTCTTTTTCACCTAATCTTCAAAACCCTAAAAGGCATTCTCCTCCCAATCCTGTCTCTACTTCGTGTTCATCTTCGAGAAAGTTGTCATCTTTTCTTGGGAAAGCGAGTAAAGGAATCTTTCAACGACAAGGAATGATGTCTTCTTTGAGGAAGTCTTCAAGAATCGCGAACAGGGGACCACAGAGAATGAGGGAGGGGCCTACCCATTTCGATCTAACCGAAGAAGAAGATTTATCGAGTCAGCAATAGAGCTCGATTCACTCTCCACAACGTCACTCAACATCATCTACCCCACAAGGTGCGGGTCAACGACCGGAGGAAGAAATAATCAAGAATGCAAACCATGTAAGAGTCCAAAAACCCTCTTTTATTTACAAACTTTACTGTGCGTTGAAGAGCACTGGGACTCCGCTGAACTACATAGATGATTTCCTTAAGGATAAGAATTATGGGAATGAGTATATATTTTTGCGACAAATGGAGGATTTGGGAATTGCTCCCAAAGGAAAGGTTGAGGAAGCACTTGCGAATATTCCAAGTGACCTCGTGTATCAGGACAGAATCCGACTGACGGGAACGATGATGATAAAATGTTCAGTGAATTTCAACCTAGAATGGGTATTGCTGCGAAGGTGAAGGGAAAAAGAATTGAGTTGTTTAAATCGAATGAACAGGAGAATCTGTTCTTCAGACTGTTAAAACGAGGGGTGATAAACCCTAGGAGTGTTGATTTCGATTTCTTGGATGCCATTAATGTGAACTTAAGGGAGAAGTTCAATCTGCTTCAACTTGAGCAATTTTGCACCGATACCACAGATGGTTATGCGCAATTAACAGCATACTTCTATTCGAATCTTAGCTTTTTAGATGCGAATAGAATATCATTCAGTGTTCGAGACTATGACTATGTGATAGATGTGGACATGTTGGCTGACATAATTGGAGTTGAACGAGGACGCTATCAACCGATCAAAGTCTCAATTGCTCGTGCTTCATTGGAGCTTGTCAAAGATAGGGATACAGAGGGAAGAATTATCTATTCAAGGATGCGAGCCATCAATATCTTGCTTCACAAAATTGTGATCAACTGTATCAGGCCGAAGTCTACATCCAAGACTGACGTGTCTAATTCCGAGGCAAAATTGATGTACGCAATCAACTCAGGGAAGAAGTTCTCTCTCCCTCACGCCATTCTCTTTCACATGTACAGAGCAATGTCGAAGGACAAGGGCCAATTGCCTTACCCAGGTCTGGTGACCAAGATCTTCAGACACTTGAATATTGAACCGCCACATACTCTTTGTGTTCGACCATGCGAAAAAATGGTGGTAGGTTTTAAAATGCTGACCAAAATGCGTCTGAAAGAGCTTTCTAAGGCAATGGAGAAGTTCAGAGTAAAGACTCCAGCACCTTCTGCTTCAAAGAGAAAAGGGAAGGAGCCCATTGGTGCCCCATCCAAAAAGAAGAGAACTCTCATCTTGGAGGATGAAGAGGAAGAGGAAGATCTCACTATCTCTGCATTGATAAGAACCAGACGTTATGTACCTGAATCGACGGAACATCAGAAGAAACAGAGAGAAGAAGAGGAGCAAGCCAAGAACAAAGAAGAAGACGAGCAGCGAGAGAAAGAGAAAGAAGCTGAAGAAGAAGGAGAAGGAGAGAAAGAAAAGTCTGTAGCTGAAGCCGGAGAGAAGGGGAATCTAGATGCTGAAGAGCCTGATCATCACTCTTCCCCATTTGAGGTCCTAGAGACAGAGGGAGATGGAGAGCAGGGAAAGTCTACACCAGATGCTGCCAACAGTGAAGGTCTAAGACGCTCACCAGAAGATCCAAAAGATTTTCAGGCTTCTCAAATGCCTGAAGAAGGACATGATACGTCAACTCCAAATCTGCAAGATTATACAGAAGCTCCATCATCTGCATTCACTCCATCAGAGAAAGCAAATGCAAGCACACAGACGAACAATTTAGCAAATTTTCGTCGTATCCTTGATGTTCTTCTGGAAATGCGGGGTCAAATCTATGCACTGGACTGTGAAATTCAAGTCCTGAAGAATGCTGAACAAGCATCTTCGATTACCCTAGAGGATAAAATGAAAGATCTAGCTCTTCAAATTCAAGCCAATGCCAAAGGAGAAGAGGTAGCTCATCTAAGGGAAGACTTGAAGAGGCTGGAAGGCATCGTCCAGTCAATGGGAGATTTCCAGATCGTGCACATTCCCAAGCAGACCTGACTCTTTTCTCACCTTTTTTAATGATGACAAAAAGGGGGAGAATTGCAAATTTGAACGAACTCTCTAAACTTTGACTTTAAATTTCTTTTGAGTGTTTGAATGTTTGTTTTTGAGTATGACTTGAGTGAACTTGGGTGTGAATTTGAATTTGACTGACTTGTGTGTAGATTTCAATGCTTGACTGTTTGCATTTATATCAAGTGTTGTCGTATGGTATTACTCATGAAAGACTAACCAATTTTCTGTGGATGCAAAGTCTGGTTGTTTTATTAATCTTTATGAGATAGCCATATTGCTTGAGAAATGTTTTTGCAGGTCAAAGTTGTTCAAATCTACAGAAAAGTTTTGTCACCATCAAAAAGGGGGAGATTGTTGGAGAAATCTTTCCAGAATATTTTGAAGCTGACAAAACGTTTCTATCAGTCTAGTCTGGATATTTGTAGACCGTCTGAAGACTTTCTGATCACCAGACTCAGCACTCAAGACTCAAGACTCAAGGCTATTCCTAGTGACGAAGGCAATCCAGAGCCGAAGTATTTGGTCGAGGATTTAGTCCCATCCTCTGGAGAAGATCTCTTGGCTGGATAAAAATAACGGATTCTTTTATACGTAATCTAGATCGTTTGAAGATCCGATGGTCGACGAAATATTCTTGGAATGTTCTATTCTTGGAAACCAAGATCCTGATTGTATGGGCGAACAGGATTGATGGGCTATCGACAGGTTCCTTTAATAGCTCGAATGATCTTCTTAATTGATTCCGTCCAACGGGTAGATTGGAGGAATTCCTTTGGTAAGTGCCAACGGGTATGATGGCATAAAGGAGTATAAAAGGAAGACGTTCTAGTTGCTTTAGAAAAATGATCGATAGAGAAATTCCAGAGTCTGAAGCACCTCGATTATTAGTCGATACATTCTAAGCAAAATTGTATACACAGAGAGTATTTATACTTAGTGAGACCTTGAGCGAGTGTGGTAGATCATCTACACCGAGAAATCAAGGAAGATCAACGCTGTAACATCTCTTTGTTCATAGTGGAATCCAGCCAATAGGCTGTCAGTGCAGAAGAGTGGACGTAGGCTTGAAATAAGTCGAACCACTATAAACCGCGTGTTCAATTTTCTCTTCCCTTCTCTTAGTCTTACTTTGATTGTTGTTTGTCTCAAATCTATAAACTGTCTAGTCTTGTGCAATTATCGTGAAAAATCTTTTATATACCTATTCACCCCCCTCTAGGTACTTATACTAGCTATATCAACAGTGAGTATATTCATGACTTTAACCTATATGATAAGCCTCATGAAGCTCAATATAACAATGCAGTTGAAATCTAATGTTGTTTAATACCATGGAATTGTGCTTGTTGCTCTTGACTAGATGGGACTTGGAAGGGGACATGGAGGGCCTCACTTGACCGACCAACAACAAGAAGATTGGGTCACCTTAAACCTGACTAATCCTTATCAAGCCTCTTCAGGGTACAAGATAGTTTTCTCAATTGTTTTATACTCAAAGCACGTGGATTTATCAACTTTGAAACCTATAAAAGAAAATCAATTGCACCTAAAGATAAATGTGTTTAAAATTTTGAAGAATCATACATTACATATATTCATGAATTCCTTTCAAAATTCAGGACCCATCAATTTATCAGTGAAGCCCCAAGCATCCCAAATGTACTCAAGGCTCAGTTTTCTGAGATGCGACTATTGGTATTCAGTTCGTCCTTTTATATATCTATCATCAATAGTATTTATACTTATGTAATATGAAGATATTTTCAGAGAAAATATATACTGCAATTTGTAAAATCATGGACTCGGTTTAAAATGTCATGTTGTTTCATCATTTTCATAAATTCCTCGAATTCAGGTCCCAGCAATTCATCCATGAATCACCAATCATCCCAATTGCAGTTGATGCTCAGTATTCTAGTTCTGTAACACCTCAACAAGCTACGCCTATCTGGTATATATTGAATTTATCGTTTCCTCATCTCCATTCATGAGAACTGTGTAAACATGCAGACATAATGTATGTTGTATGATATCAGGTCTCATGCTTTATCTCAGCAACAAATCAGTGACAGAGTGCTTGTGGATGCTTTTAATGCAAGTGCACGTGCAGCTGTAAATGAACCCATGTTATTACCTGAGACCTCTGTCTCATATTGGTACATGCTATGTCACTAGCACTCTTGCTTGAGGTTTTCCTAATATTTTCATTGATGAGTTTTGGTGCGGATAATTGTTAAGCATATGAACTCCTAAAATAAAAGCTGGCTCTCGTTGTCAATAGCTTGCCTTATCGGTAGAGTGGAGTTTCCTACTGTGCCTCCAGATTATTGTCTGTTCTTTTCTTCGTATCAACTAACAAGATAAATCAAACTTATACTTTCAAAACGAGGTGCATATCACATTATTGACTTAATCTAATTATAATTTCCTTGTCTAATGTTGAAGTCATTTTTGTCTGTTTTAGGAAGAATGTTCAAAACCCTAGATGAAATATAAAGGGCAGAAATTTTATTATGTCTACCACTAGAAGCACGAACTCGTGATACTGTTTATTCTTCTTTTTGTAGACTCGTCGTTTGATCATTGTAACAACTGTGCAAATTGAGACGCAGGCAAGATATAATATCAAAAGGTGATTATATGAGATTTGTTTGTATTTTATAAACAGGCAAAGTCTCTATGGAGGACAGCATGTGCAACCAAATCAGCTTCCACTCCTTGACATGGATCCGCAAAGTCATTACTCTACAATGCATGAAACTTCGATGATGATCGGGTCAGACTTCTTTTGTCTTTATAGTTTTTTTTTTTCAATTATTGTTCAGCCTTTTGAGCCATGAAGTAAAAATAATCCGAGTATATGAGGCTTGTTAGTTGTGATTTTGATTAAGTGTGCACTTTTTGCACTAGCAAAGCATGATAGCATTCCTAAACGTAACTTTGGTTAAATCTGATGTTGATAGTTTTCGTTTGTGAGATAATGGGTTACAAATGTCCTCGAATTATGTTGCCGACCCCACTGTAAATATCATTTAGACCTCCCCGGTTAGATCTAGTTAATTAAGCCTCTCATAATCATCCTTCCTTTTTGATTGTTATGTTTTGTCTTCCTTCCTTATCTGTGCATGTATTAGCAACAGCCAAAGCATGACAAAAGTTAACATGCCATATGCTTTCATTGATCATCCTTGTCATAGTTGTTCCATGGTATATACTCTTTATCATCGTTGTTAATCTTTTTTGTTCTTCCAATCTAGGCCTCAATATTCAGCATCTTTTCAACCAGTTAATCCAGCACCATTTGTGCAAAATGTTGTTGATAATTCTGATGCTGGAACAGTGTTCTTGCCTGCTGCATCATCCATAACTCAAAGGTAACTAAAGTTCGTTTATATTCCATTAATGTTTTGACACCTTTTCTAGATCTCGATCAACTTTCCATCAATTGCATTTTTTATTGGGTATCATTCCACATTATGGAGTTTTTTCATGGTAATCGACTTA
This sequence comes from Eucalyptus leucophloia subsp. euroa, assembly GCA_017140325.1. Lineage (NCBI taxonomy): Eukaryota > Viridiplantae > Streptophyta > Magnoliopsida > Myrtales > Myrtaceae > Eucalyptus > Eucalyptus leucophloia. The sequence continues at coordinate 10,878,330 of CM029473.1, read as the reverse complement.
ACTTACAGGGTTCCATTTACTAGTCCACTTGGATTTCCTCATGAATCTCCGCCAATTATCCCAAATTCAAATGCAGGGCAAAGCCAATTTATGAACCCAGAAATGGTAAAAAGTGCAAATCTTTTTCAAGTCCAAACTAGTCATTCATTTTGGCTTGTGTTCGACATTCATAATTCCACACAATGTCATTTTAATTATTCTGTTGTAGGATGGTGGAAATTATTCTATTGGTAGTCCATATCATTTGGAAACAATGGACAGTTACAGGGAGGTACTTATAATTTCCAATTACTCCACTCATAATTGGCAATATTTTAGTTCGTTATTACATTGTTTTTTATTAACTAACGTGAGCTTTACAAAAACTTTAGCAAGGAAGTAGAAAGCGAAGCCGACTCAGTGATAGTACCTATGAGGAAGGACAGTCGTCAGCCTCAGCTGCTAAACATTTTCGGGTACTTGATATCAGTTTGTATTAAATTATGATTATGGATACATTTCATACCCAAATGTGATTAGGATCTCAACTAAGATATTTCTTGTATGTGGTTCATGTAGCTGGATGGAATCACTCAAGAACAAAGCCATTCTTGGCTGGATTTGGGACTTGCCAATAGTAGTTCTCAACCTCAAGGGTATGTGCTAAATGCACACTGAATAACCGTTTCGACATATAGCAATATTTCAATTCAAATAACTTCTTCCTATTTTATGTCCATTTTCCCTCTCTCTCTCTTTTTTCTTGACGTCTGAATGATCAAGTATCAGGAACAACTGTGGGGAAATAATAAACAGCTTTGGTGGAATCATGAACAGAGTCTATGACCCGATGTACGAACGTTTTGGTTTACCGGTCGACCCTCATCTGAGGATGTTCTTAGTAAGTCAACGTGGTGAGTTCTCGAAAATTGTTGCTTTAAAAGCATATTTACTCTTCTTAAAACACATGGACCCCGTGATAATACAATCTGCCATTTTTGCCTGTTGCTATATGATGAGTAAAGCACACGGTAATTAAGAGCGCACTTTATATCTTGGACTCGATGAGTTAGGTTGACAAGAATAACGCGAAGATGACTTTGAGCATATCATACTTCCATTCTATGCATATTTCCCACGCTTTTGGTTCATGGCATTTGTCAGGTAACCCTTCAAGCTTCGGGCAAACTGCGACATCGCAATCCAACAATTAGCCGCAAACGCAGGGGCTCCCAGACGAGATCGTGAAGAAAAATTTGTAACGGCCCCTGTAATGAATGTCACCGCGAGTTCCTGTAGGGGTGACGAGCATGTTAATGTTGGACCTGGGCTTTTTTTACCTTATTCAAACTTTGAACTGTAGCTTCGAACTTTGCCTATTTCTCTTGGTTGCTTTCTAGCTTGGTTAATCGGGCATGAAGCTTTGACATCCTTTCTATTTATATGTGGATCTATTTGCCTAAATTCTCTGTAGACGCATGAGGTGCATTTGCACTTACGCTCAACGTAGTCTGTAGAAGTACATGCCCCTTATCCGGGTTGGGAGATTTCACAATATTTTATAAAGTTTTTCTTCCTTTTTTTACCCTATTTTAGGCTAATAGTGTGGCTGTTCATTGTCAGGTTGAGCAACTAGATTTACGATTATTAATTTTGTGAGGTTTCGCCCTTATGATTGATATTAGAGCTGGTACTATGAATGGTTTAGAAGTCTTTCCCTTCTCGACCTAAATAGTCTATTAAGGAGTTGTTATCTTATGGGTAAACTAGAGATGCATTTCAATGTGACCAAACTTTTTGGAGGCTAAATTATTTGTTTGATATCAAGAGACACTTTTTAGATTGATTCCAACGAGTCCATATTGGAAAATTTCACTCGACGGAGCTCACTTCATCCTAACTCCTAAAAGCAACAAATCTCTTGTTTATAGTTAGATTCACTAAAGGGAGTCTATATATGAAAAGTTCAGGGCTTGACGGAGGTCTTTCCATACTAACCAGTAAAACCAACAAAATTTACGGTATCAGTAGATATGCATGATGGACAATTATTAGAATGAGGTGTACCGACAATCTCCAAATTGTATGGAAAATAATCATATATCCTGTCAAAGTCATCTACTTGTGAGAATATATTGGAGTCAGTTTATTGTTTAAGCAACTTAGTGGTATCAATGCTGATAAAGAAAGAGTCAGTCATAAGTTAAAATAGTTTTAATTTCCCAATCATAATCAAGTGGCAAAATCATATGTCAAGTCAGTCATATATATATATGACGGTGGCACCACATTTTAAATAGATGAAAAGTTCGTGTAGTGACACAGTTCACTCAATCCTGGCTAATAAAAGCGATAAATCTTATGATATCGGCCATAGTAGAAAAGAGAGGCTATCTATGTGTACAAAAAAAAAAAAAAAAACTTATGTACGCCTATATTTCTCGACTTTTTATGTGTAAAAGACGTTTCATCAATTATTATGGCAATGGATTAATAAAATGTTCTGAAATAATGCAGAAGCTAACATATTTTGCTATTCAATCTAACGCGATACCAAATCAACCATCGAGAAACAATAAGAACACTAAAGATTTAATAGTATACTTCAAGTGTTGATATCGATCCTAAAAGGAGAGCCAACTCCCATAAATCCACTATAAATCTAGAGAATGTAGAGTTTACAATTGGTCAATTGTTTCCCAATTCTAAATTAAAGTAAAATCTACAAGTGTCATATAAGAATCTCTCAAAGAAAACATGCTCAAACAACTTTTAAAGGGAAAATTTTATTACTAATTTGTTTGCTCTAGTTTGTAATAACCGAGTGAAAATCCCATCTTTTGCATTATCCAAAATAGGAAATTATTTTTAGGAAACTTACTCAAATGAAGAAATCACTCAAATTAGGAAATCTGCTCAAATTAGGAAACCTGCTTGGATTAACTTCCTTTTACGGATTCAATGTACAAATAGCGAATGTGCCAACTGGCTATATGAATAGGAAATATGATATTTATCAAAAAAATATATATATTAGCCTAAATTTCTTCATAGTCCCTCATTTATTCAAAAATTCATTCCATGGGTCGCCTTTTTACCGTTTATCTTTTAAGTAAGTCACTCAAAAGTGTTATATCAAAACCACTCAGAAAACTCATTAAGGGAAAATTCTAATTCTCATTTTGTTTGCTCTAGTGTGTAATAACAGAGTAAAATTCCATATTTTACACATATTCAAAATCGGAAACTCTTTTTAGGAAACTTACTCAATTAAGAATCACTCAAATTAGGAAATCTGCTCAATTAAGAAATCTACTTGGATTACCTTCCCTTTAGGGGCTCAATATACAAATGATGAATGTGCCAACTCGCTATATGAATAGGAAATGCTATATTCATATAAAAAAACATATATATTAGCTTAAATCTCATCATAGTCCCTCATTTATTCAAAAATTCATTCCGTGGGTCGCCTTGTTACCGCTTATCGTTTAAGTATGTCATTCTTATGGGCAGAAACATGATTTTCATTTTATAATTTGACTCCATTTTGCAGTTGCTCTTTCATTTATTTCCGTCTGCTACTTGGACAGCATTCAGGCAGGAATATCGACACCTGGTAAAACATTTGGGAAAAGAGCCAAGGAATCTTTTTCAAAAGGCCTGAAATAAGGGGGGAAATTGGAAAAAAGGCGTTTTCCATTTCTAACCGGATATTTGTCCTTGTTTGCATGCGAAAAATGTAACGGTCGTTGCTTTTTTTTTTGTCAATAAAGGATATCTAAGGGACTAGGGAATAAATATTTAGAAGTTCGCTTTTCTGGCAGGGCCTTTTCTGAAATTTAACTAGATTGAGTTTCTTGTCAAGGGTAATTTAGTCCTAACAAATTTAAAGCTGAAGACGACCTTCAAGATGTAACTTTGGGCAATTCTTATTTATACTTCGCCTTTGTACTATTATATGCTCCGAGATACAAAAATATGTGGGTCATATATGTATATATATTACCTTTCTCCGTGTATTCTACTTAGAAAATAAATACATATGTACATATAAAACTGAAATAATATTGTGCCTTTTGCCGTGACTCCAGCTAGTTATTTAAGAAAATTGAGAGAGAAGCTTATACTAAGGAATTTCTCTTATTGGATGCATGCTCAAATTCTGTGACCATATACTTAGCAATAAGATAATAAAGTAGAGATAAAGCGAAAAATTGCATAACGCATTATGTACGTCATCTTGCATTCGTCATCCAATCAATATAACCGTATATGATGTGTAATGATACCAGACGTTACTCTTCATACGGCAATCATCTAGAACTTGTCGGAACACATGAATTTCCATTCTTAGCACTTACCATGTTAAGAAGGCCCAAGGTATTTTTATGGTTCCAAATTTGGAAATCATGGAAGTAAACTATCAAGATCGATATATCGCCGCCACATGAGTAAATGGGGTTTCCAAATCACGTCGAGTAGTCTAAAATAAATAGAAAAGTCAAGGCAAGACTACTTGGAGATGCATCCACATAACACAAAATGAAAGAATTGATACGGTCAATCCAACTCAAACATCAATCTAGGTTCGATAGGAATTATTCCATGAGGTTTCTTTTAGTTTAGGGCCTATACTATTTGTCTTCTCTTAGCTATCTTCATAAAATGATACTCATTGACATTTCAATTCAAGTGGATAGAGAGAATATGGGGAAATTTTGCTTGCTTTATCTTTTCTTTTACGTTATTCCCATCCTGCCCTTACTCCATAAGGCAATCTAACCATACTTTTGACCTTATCTTGATTTGTACGAGGCAAAAATGCAATTTAGGAAAGCTCATGCCACCTGTAAACCTAACCCATGCTCACTTCTCTACTATAAGTACCCCACCATTTCCTCCATTCGATCGCACTTCACTAGGCAAAAGGTCCTCCTCACGCTTCTTCTCCTTCTTGAATTGATGGTATCGGAATCGCCCGTGGCTAGGATGAAGACCTCGGTGATGGAGAAGATGAGAATAACTGCTGGGAGGCATAAAAAACCTCGTACGAGGAGGAATAGGGCTTTCCGAACCTCCCTTCCCCGTGATGCTGATGTATCTCCTGTCAACCCTTCTGATGCAAGCGCAGCTAGGGCCCCACAGCCTATTCTAAGTGACAGGTTCTTATTCCCTGCGCACCTCAAACTAGTTAATAAGATTCAACACTGTTTTCTTCAGATTAACCCAATTTTGTGTCAAATTTGATCTTTCGAAATGGGATTAATCAACCACTATGAAGATTCCCACATAGGAAGGGGGAGGTGGGGAAGGTGGGGAGTTTGATTCCCCAACTTCTCAAAGGCCTAGGGGTGGGGACATTTAGTTTTAGACGTGAGATTGGGATTTGACTTTCACGCTTTACAAAAAGGAAGGGAAAAAATTTGAGAGTAAGTTACGTGTTAAAGTATAACAAAAAAAAAAAATCACGTGGGTGAAAAAATTTCTCTAAGATAACAGGTGAAATCCTTTAACTCTCAGTTTTGCTGTTAAATGTATTAGCGTAAATCAAAAACCAGAGGGTTAAAAGCCTAATGAACACAATCGATTAATAAAATAAAATTGAAGTAGTAATTACCTTGAGAAGAGAAAGGCGGCTTTTAGAAACGGTTCTAGCTATTTTGGCTTCATTATTTTGGGCAAAAAAAATCTTAGCTTCATTATGTAATGACCGTCATTAATGCTTTTGACTGTTTCTCGCTTGACTTGCAGGGATCATGCTGAGTTAACCAATATGGAACAGGTGGTGTGGCTATGATATAAATAACCATAAACATATATTTTTCGCATTTTACTTATTGACAGTTTTTATTTTAATCGTGAGAAGATTTAAGTAATCTGATCTTCTTCTTCTTTTTTTTAATAATTTTTGGTTTAATGATTTACTTTGTCACGCAGGATGAGCAAAACAAACTCACGAGGATATATATTCAAAAGGAATTAGTTTCAATGGTTGAATGGTAAATTGGTTAACATTAATTATTACTCCCTCCAAATTTACTGACCATGTTGTGATTTATTGTATATGTACATCTCTAGAGGATCTGATCTCGGCTTATCTTTTTCCCTTTTCCTGCATGTGACGCTTACAAAAAATGGTGTGGCATTAAACATCAGGTTGCAGGTAAAAGACCGGCTATAATAGGTTTTCCAAATGCGGGAAGAAAAATCAACATTGTGCAAGATCTTATTTGAAATTTTGATTTTTGTTTTTCGATTACAGAATTTCCGGAAGGAGATTGAGGAAATGAGGCGCGAGCTACAGGCTATGCGAAATGACCTGAGGTCAAATTTTTTACTGCTTAAATAAAGATAGCTATTTGAATATTTATCATGTACTTGATTATATTTAGTTTTGCCTTAATTAAACGTATATATAGTACCTGTAAACAAGATTAAAACGTGTCTCGCTTTTTGGAACAGTTATAAGCCAGGAAGTGGTGCTTGAGTGCGGATCCGTGGGAGAAGAGAGGAGGCCAAATTGAGTCAATCATCGAGTCTGAGTTTGTTTTTTTTAATTTGTATTTGTGCTTTACCGAAAGTATGGTCGGGTCTCTTGTCGTATGTAGATAAGTTTGTATTTGGTGATGCTTATGTATTGTGATGGCACATTATATATGTGCATGCAAGTAGTAGCTAGCTTTTGCTGAGGCTTGTGTCCTAGCATGTGGTCTTCCTGGGCGTCTTAATTTATTTTTCTATGGGATGGTCTTCTCTTCGTTGTACCTCTCTAAACAACTCTAAGACTTCTCTCTCTCTCTCTCTCTCTCTCTCTCTCTCTCTCTCTCTCTCTCTCTCTCTCTCTCTCTCTCATTGCTCTTCACAGCAAATTACTATGAAAAAGCGTGTGTTTTGAGAGTTTTGAACTTAAGAGTTCTAATTGTATTATGAATTTGGTGATCAATTGACCACCGTGGAGTGTGAAAAACAAAATTGTTTGCTGAAGTGGACACTAACAATTAAATAGAAGTATGGACATCTGAAGTGCCAAAACTTGGCACGAAGAGACATTTAAGTGTCAAAAGTTTGAAAAGTGAAACTTAAGTGTCAAAATCAGAGTAAAATGGATCACTTAAGTGCCAATCCGGCCAAAATCCAACCAAAAACGTGGTGATTTTCCAATGAAGCAAGTGCAAAACAACATTATTTTGCATGCTGACATGGCTAGACAATACAAAAATGATGCCGTTTTGATGCGACGTGGTAAAAAAAATTAATATACAAATTAATTAAATTTAATTTAAAACTAAATTTATTTAAAATATTTAAAATTAAAATTAAAAAACTAAAAATTAAAAAAAGGGGTGGGGGGGAGGGGCGCCGAGGGCTCAGCCCTCGGTACCGCCTCCCCGCCGCCACCGAAAGGACCGGCGACGGCCAGGGCTTAGCCCTCAACCTCCTGCCCCCCCTTCCTTTTTTTTTTAATTTTTAAAATTTTAAATAAATTCAGTTTTAAATTTAATTTAATTAAATTTTTTTATCACGTTAGCACCAAAATGGCATCGTTTTACATTTTTTTGTCGGAAAATCGCCACGTTGGCATTTTGGCTAAATTGGCACTTAAGTAATCAATTTTGCTTCGATTTTGGCACTTAAATGTCACTTTTAAATATCCCTCCGTGCCAAGTTTTAGCACTTGAGGTGTACTTTGTCCCAATTAAATATGTCCGGAACCCATCCGTGGGTAGCTGCATTGGTTAAGAGTCTCTCCCTCATTGTAGAGGTCCAGAGTTCAAAACTCGCAGTTATTAGCGATTTAAGTGGGGGCTCGGCGGTAGGTTGCTAGGCTAGTCTCCTCTAAGGTATAGAGGCCCAGCCCTCAAGAGCTATTCGGGCACGGGGGTCCGTGGTGGAGTTCTCGATTACAAAAAAAAAAAAAACAATTAAATATGTCCGAATCTGTTCATTAATACGAAATTCGAGTAAATCTATTGAAACTTGGGCATCAATGCATTCATTTAAGCTAGAAAGAGCAGAATACATAATTGTCACTCGCCGATTAGAGGTATGGTTGGAGGATATAGAAGAAAATATCCAAGTTAGATAGGGCATAGAACAAATAGACATCCAACTTTTAGGGCGGAATTGATTATACTCTTAAAATTACAATGAAATGGAAATATTCTTGAAGTAGAGGAGTTTATAGGTTTTTTTCTTTTTTCCCCAATTTAAGGGCTTTTTTTGACGGTAAGAACTTATGAAAGAAAGAAATGCTTACTTGGAAGGGGATTCACCCTTAAAATGTTAAAAGAATATATTAATATATATACATACATGGAATAATTGTCCAAAAAATCATAAATATAATGTACGATGATTAAGTCAGTGCTAAATTTTCAATTTGACCAATTGAGTCTTAAACCATTTAATGATTTGCCAATCTAGTCTTTCCAGCCAACTTTGACTAGAAATTGCTAACGTGAATGTTTGTTATCCTACGTAACACGACCGATATTGACACAAACAATTTTGCAATTTTTTTATTTTTATTTTTTTCTTTAGTTTTTCTTATTCCTTTTTTCCTTTTTCCTCTGCCGGTTGTCGAGGGCTCAGCCGTCAACTACCTACCCCACCCCCCTTTTTTTAATTTTAATTTTAATTTTTTTATATAATTCAGTTTTAAAATTAATTTAATTAATTTTTATATTAATTTTTTTTACCACATCAACACCAAAACGGTGTCATTTTACATTTCCTTTGCCGGAAAATCACCACATTGACATTTTGGCTGGATTTTGGCCGAATTGACACATAAGTGATTCATTTTGCTCTAATTTTAACACTCAAGTGTTACTTTCCAAACTTTTGGCACTAATTGTCCTTCCGTATCAAGTTTTGACACTTGGGGTGTACTTTGTCCCAATTAAATATGTCCGGAACCCATTCATGGATAGCTGTGTTGGTTAAGAGTCCATTTTTTATTGCAGAGGTTGAGAGTTTAAAAGTTGCAATTGCTAGTGATTTAAGTGGGAGGCCCGGCAGTAGGTTGTTGGGCTAGTCTCCTCTAAGGTATAGGGGCTTGACCCTCAAGAGCCATTTGGGCATGGGGGGTCCGTGGTGGAGTCCTCGATTACAAAAAAAAAAAAACGATTAAATATGTTCGAATCTGTTCATTAATACAAAATTCGAATAAATCTATTGAAACTTGGGGCATCAAATATGTGCATTCATTTAAGCTAGAAAGAGCAGAAGACATAATTGTCACTCACTGATTAAAGGTATAGTTGGAGGATATAGAAGAAAATATCCAAGTTAGAAAGGGCATAGAACAAATAGACATCCAACTTTTAGGGTGGAATTGATTATACTCTTAAAATTACAATGAAATGGAAATATTCTTGAAGTAGAGGAGTTTATAGGTTTTTTTTTTTTTTCTTTTTTCCCCAATTTAAGGGCTTTTTTGACAGTAAGAACTTATGAAAGAAAGAAATGCTTATTTGGAAGGGGATTCACCCTTAAAAGAATATATTAATGTAGATACATACATGGGAATAATTGTCCAAAAAATCATAAATATAATGTACGACGATTTTTCAATTTGACCAATTGAGTCTTAAACCATTTAATGATTTGCTAATCTAGTCTTTCCAGCCAACTTTGACTAGAAATTGCTAACGTGAATGTTTGTTATCCTACGTAACACGATCGATATTGACACAGAAAATTTTGCAATTTTTAAAAAAAAATTCTTTATTTTTTCTTATTACTTTTTTCCTATTTCCTATGCCGGTTGCTGAGGCCTTAGCAATGGTTGGCAAAGCTTGACGGCCACTTGTGAGTCCTCGCAAGGGCCATGATAACCCTTTCTCACATCATGACCCTTCCCTCACCTTGTAGATCTGGGCAAGGCTGTGACTAGGGGTGTGCATGGTCCGAGCGGGCAATTTCCGACTTAGAATTGGGAGCCGCCCGCTAAGGACTAGTTCCGAAAAATTGGAACCGGGATCCACCCGTTTGTTGCATGGATTCACCCAGGAACTGGACCGCTAGTCTAATCTAGTTCCTGGGTGGATCCATGGAATCGGTCTCACAAATAGAGAAAGAGATGTACTTGCTGTTGTCGAGAGCGACAGCGATTTTCCGGAGTGCGAAATAGAGAAAGGGACGGACGGACGGATGGCTGCTGTCAAGGGCGGGGCAATTTTTTGGAGGGCCAAATAAAGAAAGGGATGGATGGATCTGCTACTATCCTCCCGAACCCTAGACCTATTCTCCTTCTCCTCCTCCTGCAACCTTGCTTCTTCGAGTGCATGCGGATGGAAGAAAGATGGGTACTTGGGAGGGTTCTGGTACTTGGATTTGGAGGGGTAGAGGCGGTGTTTTAGGGTTTCTTCGCTATTGTTTTGCAGCTCCCTTCGGTGCCATTTCACTGGGAAGCAACGGAGCTCCGCAACGTCAATGGAGGATGGCGAGTTGGGGAACCTCAAATTTGAGATCTTTCGAGTTTTTGGGGAAGGAAGGGAAAGTGGAGAGCCGCAGGCTCTCGAGACTTGGTAAGGTTTTTGGCGATGGGTCGACTAAGCATGAAGCTGAAGCTGGAGAATGGTGGTGATGGAGAGAGAGAGAGAGAGAGAGAGAGAGAGAGAGCAAATTCGACAGGATTTGTTGATTAGTAATTTCAATTTTTTTAATATTAAAAATGAATCGATCCGGTCCGAGTGGGCAGGTGGACGGATTTGCCCATGGAATTGGGAACTAGACCGGTACCCACCAATTTTCATAAATTGGAACCGGAACAGGGAACCGGACTGGTTCCCTCAAGAACCACCGGTTTTGGGCGGTCCGGGCAGATCTGATTCTTTTGCATACCCCTAGCCGTGACACCCTCACCTCATCCAAATCTAGCAAGGAGCATTACAATCTTCTCTAGGACTTGCCCAAATTCGACAATGGCCACGATGCTTGCATGTGGCTGATGACCTCCACCAGCCATTATCAACACCCCGGCAATCGTCTAAGGGAAATGTGAAAAAAAAATATAAAAATAAAAAGAAAAGGAAAGGAAATGAAAAAAAGAAGAAAAAGTTCAAAAAAAATTATAAAAATTGTGTGCATTAGTACAAACCATGTCACATAGCATCACTCCATGCCACATAGGATGACTAACCAGTTGGCCAATGCTGACAGAACCACAACGTCAGCGATTTCTAGCAAAATTGATTGAAATAACTACATTAATAAATCGTCAAAATGTTTAGGATTAAGTTGGTCAAATTGAAAATTTTATGATTAAATTAGCCGGCCTACAAAGTTTAGGAGCTTTTAGACAATTTTCCCTATACACATTCATATAATTCATATCTAGCTTATTGCCTTATTGACCTTTTCTTTCTTACAAACCAAGCTAATTTAAGCATCATTTATACTCTCATATAACATTTATCAAACTCACGAAGACAAATAATGCATGCAAAGAGAGACAGCAAGTTAAACATTGAAGACCCTTGAAAAGGCTTAAACACTTAAAAAAAAAAAAAAATCAGCCTCAAATTTTAGTTTTCTTGACTGGTATTTCTCTTGAATTTTTTATGGTCAAACCAAGGTCAAAATTGAATAAACATGTATCTAGGATGCCTACATTACTTCCCAATTTCTGTATGAAGTAACTGCTGGCCAAGTAAGCCAAGAAATTGTACTTTGAAGGTGCCTGGAAGTTCGTTCCTTCGAGCTGGAAGAAGGGATTTGCAAAGCAAGAAACTAACAATGATCAAGCGTCTTAATCTTGATCCGTATTTCCTGCTCAATTCTGAGGGTAGCCATAAGATTTGAAAGGTGTCCTACCTCAAATTTGAAAACCAAATCTCGAGCTCTCTCAAGTAAATTCCACTCCTTGACCATCATTTGTGCAATTGAAGACTTCTGACTCAATACATTGTGACCTTATTCGCCTTTCTAAGGTGATACAAGATATCACAATCATAGTCCTTTAGGAGTTCCATCCAGTGACGTTGTCTTATATTCAACTCCTTTTGAGGGAATAAGTACTTGAGACTTTGATAGTCAATGAAGATTTGGAATCTTTCTCCACACAAATAATGTCTCGAAATCTTCAAAGCGAAAATGATTGCTGCGAGTTCTAAGTCATGTGTCGAATAATTCAGCTCATGCAACAACCCTGCAATGCTGCATTAGCACGCAACCCAATTCTCTAAATGACACATAACTATAGATCTCGTATCCTCCAGAACTGGATGGTATGGTCAGCATTGGTGCAGTAGTCAGCTTTTATTTAAGCTTTTGGAAACTACATTCGCACTTGTCCATCCATACGAATTTCTCTTTTTCATTAGACGAGTCAACGGCGACGCTAACGCTGAAAATCCCTCCACAAACCTTCTGTAATATTCTGCCAAATCCAAAAAGCTTATGATCTCTATCATGGTCGTCGGTCTTGGCCAATTAATAACTGTTTCGATCTTGGATGGGTCCACGGAGATTCCTCCGCCTGAAATCATGTGACCTAGGAAAGCAACATGAGTCAACTAAAACTCGTACTTGCTAAACTTAGCGTATAGTTCATGAATCCTCAGTGTCTGCAGTACCATCCTTAAATGCCCTTCGTGCTCCTCAGCACTTCTCAAGTACACCAAGTTATCATCGATGAATACGATCACGAACTGATCTAGGTATTCTTTGAACACTCGATTCATTAGATCCATAAAAGGAACTGGGGCATTCGTCAAACCGAACGGCATTACAGTAAACTCATAATGACCGTATCACGTACGAAACATTGACTTTGGTATGTCCTCCTTCTAGATCATCAGTTGATGATATCCCGTCCTCAGGTCGATTTTAGAAAATATCGACGCTCCTTGCAACTGGTCAAACAAGTCATCAATCATTGGTAGTGGATACTTGTTGTTGATCGTCACTTGATTGAGTTGGCGATAGTCGATGCACGGGTGCAACAAACCATCTTTCTTCTTCACGAATAGAACCGGTGCTCCCTAAGGTGATGCACTGGGACGTATGAATCCCTTATCCAACAAATCCTACATCTGCACCCTTAGTTCTTTCAACTCCAACAACACCATCCGATAAGAAGCCTTAGAAATTGGCTTTGTCCCAAGGGCTAGCTCAATTACAAACTCTATCTCTTTTTCTGGCGGCAGATCTAGAAATTCTTTCGGGAACACATCCAGAAATTCTTGAACCACTACAATATCTTCGATTTTCAACTCCTCAATTGTCGTATCCATAACAGTCACTAAGTAACTTTGGCAACCCCTGTCTAATAAACAGGTTGCCTCAAGCGACGAGATCAAGGAAATCGAGGGTTCTCCTCGACTCTCAACAAACTCGAAACTTTCACCTGTTAACGGGTTATACTGAATCGCCTTACGATAGCAGTCCATCTTAGCTCGTTGCTTGGTAAGCCAGTCCATGCCAATTATCACATCGAAATCATACATGACTAGGACTATCAAGTCTATCTTCCTCTCTCGCTCACCAATCGTTAACGTGCAACTAGGACAACCCACTGTAATTAACACCTTATCCTTTAACAGCGTCAATATACTAATCACTAACTCCAACAATTCAGGAATCAATTCTACCAACTTAACATACTGCTCGGCTATAAATGAATGAGTAGCTCTGGGGTCGAATAAATCATAAGCAGCGTGGTCGTTCAACAAGACAATACTTGTGATCACATTAGTCGCGTCCTCAGCCTATCCTCGGGTAATGGCGTATGTCCTTCCTTGAGCTAGAGGTCAGTTCAAACCACCCTACGGTGCATTTGGTGGCATGACTCCTCGAATTTGACCCATCGATGGAGGCGGCAGTAACTACTATCCCATTTGTCTTTTATGACAGTTCTTGGCCATGTAACCTTGCTGGCCACATACAAAACAAGCACCCATCCTAGTTGGACATGGGGCTGATCCGTGTTGACCTCCACAGGAACGGCACACTCTAAACTGGCTCGACAATGACTTTCTTATCCCACCCTTCCTGTTAGGTGGGACAGGATACCTTCCTCCAATCATCGATCTTTTCCCAAACCGATTCATATCCTAGTTAGAACCAAACCACAACCCAGATGCGGCGGCTCGTATGTTCTGGTCTCTCTTTATCATCTAAACTCGTTCATACATGTTGTTGTAGCTCCTCAAGTTGAGTAGTATCAGCGAACTCCTCAATTCCGGTCTGAGTCCATCTCCGAATCTCATAGCTCGGTCTACCAGATCCTCAACCAATATAGGGGCGTATTGCGACAGTTCAATGAACTTCACTTCGTACTAATCAACTGTCACCGTCCTTTAGCGAAGGTGCTGGAATTCTGCTATCTTCAGAGAACTCTGGCGGTCTTAGAAAAGTATTTGTTTTTGAAGGTGTCACACCCCGATCCTTCGAGTGCGTGCCCATCTCTCGATAGTCTATTAAATAGCGACACCCCAGGACGCTTCGTTAACTCATTCATTTTAATACGCATGCGGAAGCGAATAAATAAATCCTCAGACAACAATAAGGTGGGATAGAAAAGTAGGGCCACAATTTTTCAAAACTAAATCACACCTTTATACATATCAGATTAGCTGATATTTACAAGGTCTACAAAAGGTCGATCCTGGACACGAGCTGTCCGATGACGAATAGTCCAACTCGTTCACTGATTCAGCAGTCTCCATAGGGTCAAGTCGAGACGACAAGTTCTCCACTACACCATTAAGAGGGTAAGCTAGATCCTCGTCCAAGGTGGCATCAATCACCACATAGGGGATATCGAAAGTTCTAAGAGGACCTAGCCTGACGACATTGGGAGCATAACATAACCATACTCTGAATCGATTAGGTATCTCTTGATGGGGAACTTGTTCAACCCAGACAGTGGTTACAACCAGCTCATAGACCCAAAAACTTCCGAGATTGGAGAAACTAGAAACCCGCTTGGTAATCCTCATAGGACGACCGTGACGCTCAGGGGAATTCGCCATCTAAGAACTTGAAAATGTTATCCCACAACAGGGTGAGATGATGTCTCAACAAGTTCACCCCCTAAGACCTGACTAGAAAGAAAATATGCCCCAAGAGCTGCCTAAGCACAAACACGAGTCAGATGACATATCGCCTCCATTCCTTCCAGCTAGTTAGTATAATTTATAAATTCAATGAATCACTTCGACAAATCCAAGCATCAAATCAGATCAAGTCATCGATCAACCGAACCAGTCGATTCCATGTCATCAAGACCATCTCTCGGTTATTCCATTCAATACTATCTATAAAGTCCGATCACATCAAGGATTGTTCACCCTAAGCTAAATATAGATAGAAAAGCTCACCAAAAGCTGACAACCACGTATACTACTCCCTTTAAGCTGATATATCGAAACCCTCAAGCTAATATAGTATATGACTAATGCTCCCCAAAGTTGTACGGTACTTAATTGCTCACCGAAACTGTGCGATATTTAATTGCTCATCGAAGCTATGCGATACTTAGGGTATACTGCTCACTCTAAGTTGATATATCAAGCTCTCTAGCCGATAGAGCATACCATTCTACCCAACCAATTATTTCACCACTTTTATCATACCTGATAAAAATAATCATTCGTGAGTACACGGTCGGCCTCTGCCAAAAATGTAATATCTTTACTTTATAAACTCCTACTAATTATATAGTCAATAAAAACATTTTTGGCGCTATAAACCGATGCTCGATGATTTTCGAACTTGAACTAATCAACCTTTAAGCATAATTAACTTTCCTAAGCAAGGATTAGTGAATAAACTCACTAAATTAACGCGAAAATCAATTCACGGCGACGGCGACAGTGATGCGACGGCAGCCGATAAACTCTGAAGCAGCGGCACCAACAAAAGCTTGGGAGGACCTAAAAACCTTGCCATGCTCACGACCCTAGCTGTTGTCTTTGGTCCTAGGCCGAGCTGAACAACAGGCTACGACGCAGTTTGGAGGTGGCTAAACATTTGTTGTTCTACGGTGTACTCGGAGGAGATGCAAGATGATGCCAAGGGTCCTACTAGGGTGTTAACTTAGGCGGAGTGACACTATTGCATGAGGGAATGGGGCTAGGCTAGTCGGTCGAAGATGACGCAAGAAGACCAAAGTGGCCCGTAGAAATAAAAATTTAGTGGAGTAGTCAACGTGGGGCTTTGCTGGAGGAGAGAAGTCGACTAGAGAGAGGTGAAATGGTGGAGACAAAAGGTGGTGGCGGACGTGTGGTGTGGAAGTGGGAAAAGAAGCATGCGGCGTGAGTGGGGTTGAGCTTCGAAGAAGACAGAAATGAAGAAAGCAGAAGACAGTTGGGTCAGGGGAAGGAAAAAGGTAGGCGATCAAAGAAGAAGGAGGGAGGAGAGAGAGAAAGAGACGTCGGTAGGGAGAAAGGGAAGGATAAGAGAGCAAGGGGTTTGTCGACCAGGAGGGGAAAAGAAACGTGTAAAATTAAGAAAGAGAGAGAAAGAAAAAGTCCAAGTCAAAGAGAGAAAAATGGCTTCGACAGGGTGGGAAACGGTCAGATGGGGGAAACGCACGAGGGAGAGAAAGCAAGCCCAAAAAGCAATAGAAAAAATCTTGAATTCAACATTTCTTAGTCCCGCAAGTTTTCACATATATCCTCATTATCCCCCAATACTTTATGCACATAAGATTCCACAAACAACCAAGTTGATGTCCACAAGTCGTAGCCTTCGTACCAACCTCCCTATTTTACAAATAAAGCTTCAATTCCTTCATCAATTTTCCGATTTGACATTCAATTTTGCTGAGAAAGATGCCCACACAATTTCTACAGTTTCTTCTCACCAAATAACTCATTTAGAAGGCAAAAAATTCCCTCAATTTGGCCTATCTGAATTTCCATTCTTTTCCGAATCGTTCAAATCGATTTTCCGTAAAAATCTTGGACTCGCCGAAAATTCCTTGAAAGATGAGTCGACGTTCCTAAATTGACTTGTGACATGATTGAACTTTTAATTTCTGAAATCAGATTCAAATTGTGGTTAATTTCAACCTGGCGCGATTTTAGCGTGACCTAACCTACCAGGTAGCTTTTAGAAATTTTTAGTGCAATTGATCCATGGTCGATTTTCTTCGCAGCCACAACATACCTTTCCAACACATTAGTGACTCTCGATGGTCGTAAAAATATCGAGATTTCAAATACGGGCACAGCGTACCCAAAACAACGAAAAATCGATCTAGTGTCAATTGACGAGAATTTTACAATCAAGTGGAATTACCCATACTTTGATCACACATCTCAGTCGAATTGACTTATCTCTAGTCTCTAATCAATTTTTAATTGTGCCGTAATGACCTTTGTAAATTAGCTCAGTCGAGCAATCGATTCATGATCGAATTCTCAAGTCTATCGCATTAAAATCCCTTAACAACTTCACATGATAGGTCCGTTATCTCATGAGTGGCCATCTCAGAGAACAATATTATAGTCGCATCAATGAAAAACCAAACTTTTTTAATCAAAATCAGAATCTAAAAATCAGGATGTCACAGAAGGCCTTGACAAAGGCATTCCACTCCGGAACCACACCTTTAGGGAATACCATTCCTCTGGTGGTCATCCACCAAGTGCTTGCAATTCCCTGCAGCTGATAGGCTGCAAGGACGACCTTCTCTGTCGTAGTGCACATCAGCAATGCAAAGGTCTTCTCCAAACCCTGAATCCATTGGACTGTAGTTTCAAGATCTCCTGTACCAATGAACCTCAGCGGGTTCAACTTCAAAAACTACTCCACTAGTTTGTGGATCAACCTCACAATGACCACGTTCCTAGGTGAAACCTCAACAGGTACGACGGTAGGTGTGGCAGCAGTTGCAACATTAGCAACGACAACAATAGCAACATTGGTGGTGGCTGTAGCGACGGCGGTAATGGCGGCGGCTTGATTCTGGGCATGTTGCCCCATTAGATCTCTCATTGCCTCTAGCGCCTACATGATCTCGACAGTTTCGGATCACCAGGTGCTGCTACACCCACACCAACAAGAGATAGTGCTATTCCACTAACACTAGTCTGAGTCGGTGCTCTACCCCGACCACCTCGGGTACTGACCCTTGTCGGCATCCTACCCCAAGTTACCGGTCCGATGGTTCTCTTTCTAGGAGCCCTCTGCTCCTGATCACTCATGCTATAGACTTTTTACAATGATCCCCCCAAACAATTTACCGAACAATTATCAATCACATGCATCAGCATAAAATAGAGATCATTCCTACTAACTATCATACAACCTATTGCACCTTATCACTCCGACACTGACCTGCTCTGATACCATTAAATGGGGATGTCACGCCCCGAAGAAAAAAATTAAAAATATAATAAAAATATTAACAATTTAAAAGAAACAACAAAATTATACAAGTTTACTGAACGTATTTCTATTATTGGAATAGAAATTTTTTGTAATTACCAAGCACGTTCTTATCCTCAGAAATTGTTCCTACGAACAAAAATAGAAAAAAACTATTTCTGTTTAAAAATTGTTCATCGGAATAGAAACGTTACCAAACACGCCCTTATATACTCAAACTTTCAATTTCATCCTTCTCCATCCTCACCAAAATATTCATATTTTTTTACTTACACAAAAGGGCAATTATATGCCTCTTCTTTCTACATATCCTGCATCGATGACTGTTGACATGAGTAATTCATCACCTGCCAAAGAAATTACCCATACCAACCGGTAAAAGATGTAGAATGTAGAAAGTTAATTACACATTATGCAATATCCCATTGTCACGTACCGGAGTGAGAGCGTCGAATGTAGGGATGGACGGTAAATTTTTCCTTTAATCGCATAAAACTGACTTTCTCACAAAAGAACAAAATAAATTATCTAGAAGTTCCCATTTTCGATATAGTTATTGTTAAGGTCAATACCACGAAAAACCTCAAATTGATATACTTATAAAAAAAAAATTACCAAAAAATAATTTTTTATCACCAAAAACCTTAAACATGCATACCTGTAATATATTTATCATTTTTTTAAATTTTATCATCAAATTACTGAGTTAGATGATATCGGCCAGTTGACAAGTGTACTAGTTTGAGGTTTTATCCTTCATTTGTCACAAGCATATCGGTTTGTGATTTTTTGTAATATTAATCCAATTTAATGGAAACTAACTAATGGTAAATTTATATTAGTTTAGGGGTTTTTGATTGTCAAAAAATTAATGTAAGATAAATTTGTCATAAGTTTATTAGTTTGGGGTTTTTTGTGATATTGATCTTATTGTTAATTAGTTGTAATAAAGAAACGAATATATATCTCTCCCTCTCCAAACACCTTCGACAAGGTAGTCTTTCTTATGCAAAGTGAGTTCTTTACTACCCCACAAGCTGGAATATGCTTGCGGAATCCCATCTTCAAGATAGTAATGTGACTTTATAGAACCACAATGAATTCATCTGGATGCAAAGTTTCTTTCACCTCTTGATCAATGCGTGGACTTTGGACAATTTACATCGCCTTTTTTCTCCATTAGTGCAATCCGCCAGTCTGCCACTAAGCTTCCATCGGATTTTGAGACCTTTTTCTGGATTATTCTCCTTTTACTTACCAGAAGAAGAATAACAACAGTATACTTTTAACAAGTTCTCTCAGGAAACTGGTTAAGAATTTTTTATTTATTTAAAAAAGTAGCAATCAATGTGCTTCGGACATGCAAACTAGTCATGCGTTAACTTTTTTCTGTCATTAATTTTCAATATAAGTTTATTGTTACAAATCAATTTTCGATAAGCCGGAAACAAATATCTCATGAAGGATGCAAGATTCATGTTCATTGAAGGCCTCCGACATGGATAAGATTTCTTAGCAGTGGAATCCATGTAGCGTTGAAAGGGGAGACTCAATATCATATGTCATCATCATTAAGTGGTCAAGGTACTGTGCAAGGCGGTTCTTTACCAAGAACAATTATGTAAGAGCATAATCGATTTTAATTGGACGAACAAAAAGAATGCGAATGGATTTCGACGAATGTAGCAGCTCTTTTTCCATCTTCTTTAGAGCCGAAGAATCAAATCAATTGCATCATAGAAGATACATTTTCTCGGTGGAAATGCATGCTCAGTCCCTGAAGAATCTCAATTGACATGATGGCTTTTCACTTTATAAGAAGATCTAATTAAGATAATGTCATACCAAGAATTGTGGATGTTGTAGCCAAATCATGTACATCAAAAACATATATAATTTGAGTAATGTTAGGTACACTAAGATTAGTCTATTGGATTAATATATCGAATGATTCGACAAAATATAAGTGAATATATAAGTGGATATTTAGATGAGTGAATTACATTCAAAACTCACTGTTCAATCGGATCTGTCTCATTATTTAATATATTAATTTTGTAAACTTCGTGTCCATCTAGTACAGGAAATCGATTAAAAAAGCGGAACAAGGGCCTGCCAAGGACATTCTATGTTTGACTAAAATCCCTTTTTGACAACTTGTTCCTTTATTCATTTATAAATTTCATCATAATCATCATATGTTCTATGTGCTAGCTGTTTGAATTCAACATCAACTTTTCTAAGCTTCAGGGCCTCATCAACATGCCACACACAACAGCGTGATCATCATGCCCTTCTTTTACTTTGCCCAAAAGGTTCGTTCACCTCATCCTTTGGCAAGACATTAGGTCATAGTTTAAGCCTCGTAATCCCATCTCCAACCAAATACAAATCCATCACTTTTTTATTACTAATTCGATACTAGATTTGACTAGTCACAACATATAAAGAATAAACATGAGAATGCTCAGATCTGTTTAGCGAGCAAAAGTTTCGTAAGTTTCGATACATTTGCATGCGTCTCTTTAGTTTGTGTTGCGATTAAGTGAGCAATCAAACAATAATATAGACAAAAGAACAAAATAATTGGACACCAGATTTACGTGATTCAGTCGTAAAAACCTACGTCTACGGGGAGAGCAGCAACGAATTTCACTGTAGATCAAGCGATATAAGGAAATTACATACTCGAGTCACTTAAACACTCTCTTGGTATCTCTCAAGTTTCAATTACACCCAATATACCAATTTTTTTTGGATATAAATCACGAATAAATTTTGTCGCATGAAAAATACGAAGACTCAAAGCCAAGCATCAAGCACCTATGAATGTCTCTCACAAACAAAGAAAACCATGGCACTCAAAATAAAAACGGTGCTTCAATCAACAACAGTCCTTCGGTGGCGTGCGGCTTCTCCTTTTTATGTAGGTCTTCGGCCGCTCCGTAGGGCTTTTCACCGACTTCGTGCAAAACCAAAAACAGGAATTAGTTTCTGCTTTATAAGTGTGTGCGCGCGCCCAAGGTCAAACTTTTGACCTTGGGCCCCACCACCTTCCTATTTTGGCTTCACGCGGAGACGAATGGTGCTGTAGAGGCTTCTTCACGCGTGCAGAGGAGAGGACTTCTTCCTCTTACGTGCATGCGTGCCCAGAACTTTGGGCCCACCTATTTTACCAATCTTCACGTGCAGGGACTTCACTTTCTTTTCTTCAATTCGGATTTCGCAACCTTCACAGCAAAGAAGAACTTTCCTCCTCCTTGTTAAATCCAGCAAATCGCATTTTTTTTTTTCAAATGCTCAAATTCGAGTCATAATTTAACAATTATCCACCTTAACTCGACGTTTAAGCCAAATTACAATCACTTCATAAAAATTCAACTTCTGCCACTACTTTCTCATAGCTCCCGATGAGCTCAACCGCCACAAATATTATCTAAGTCCAAACCTCGCTTGAACTTCGTCATAACTGAGAACCTCATCAGAATACCAACTCCACATGCACCTTTAACTGCTCCGTAAGGATTTTCTGACACAACCTCTTCACCCGCAGATAAAGTAAAACCATTATTGCATCAATATCTGTCAGAAGATCGAATGCATACCTTGTCAATATCAACAATTACAGCAATCATTGGCTCTATAGGCTCCACCTCGCTATGAGCATCATCTGTGTTGATTACTTTGCTAGTACCTGTACTCGTTACCTCAGGAGTTTTCGGTTGCAACTCCACCTCAAGCTGAACACCGTCAAGATCTGTATTAACACTGCCACAAACACTCCTAGCCAAAACTATCGGAGACTTATCAAGGGTAACTTCTCTACTATCAACAGGTGAATTTATATCCGAGCACCACAACTGATCACCCCACTCACCTTGTGCATAGCCATGGAATATACACATTTCTCTCCAATCAAGCTTACCATCACTCACTCGAAAATAACACGGGTAACCAAACATTCTAATAATAGGATAACCAACAACGTTACCTGACCACACTTCTTTAGGAGTCCGCCTCTCAATAGCAGTTGATGGTGATCTATTCACCAGGCAACTTATCGTACTAAGCACAGCAGCTAGGATTCTCCTAGCAATATCAACACCATAGATCATTTTACGGGCCGTCTCTAGTAATGTTCTTCTCATCAATTCTGCAAATTGTTGTGATTTACCGACACAAGTATGGTGTTTCACTATGCCCCTTTTCATGCAGAATTTATTTGCCAGCTTTGAGCAAAACTCCATGCTATTGTCAATCTGCACATGCTTGGTCGACTTACCAGTCTCCATCTCAATCAAAGCTCTTGACTGCAAGATCTTGACACCAGCATCAAACTTGTGCTTTAGCACAAACCTCCCAGTCTTCTTCAAGCAGTCAAAAGACTCTCGAACAAATACATCCGACGTCTCCGAGGCGAAACCTATCATTGTCTCACATTGAAGTTTATACAAGTCATCATGCTTGATTCCTTTCATTATCACCAGGGCACCTCGAACAACCTTCAAGACTCCATCTTTTGAAGAATACCGCAACCAGCTGAATTTAGGGCACCCAAGGAAATTAAGTTCTTTTTCAATTCTGGAACATGCCTCACTTCAGTCAATGTCCTCACAATACCATCATGCATTCTGATTTTAACATCATCAACACCCACAATATCGCACTCAGCGTTGTTCCCTAACTGGACTTTGTCACTACCCGTGCACTAATAAGTGATAAACCAGTTTCTATTTGGTGTGACATGAAAAGAACAACCAGAATCTATAATCCATCCATCAAATGATGAATAATCAGTGACAGACAAGACATAATCGGCATTATCTACTATAACTGCAACATTATTTGCAGAATCAACTATAATTTTCTTACCCTTCTCATTTTTCAGCTTAAGGCAATCCCTTCTAAGATCCCTCCCTCTTGCCACAGCTCCAACAGACAACATTATTAGTCCTAGACTGACTATGTCTGTTCATATTAGTACTACTATTACCCACATGTGTTCTAGATATTTATCTATTTTCACCTACTAAAGCAGCAGATACAGGTTCGCCAGATTCTCTTCTACAAATGTCCTAGCTTAAAATCAAATCCCGAACCCCATCAAATGTCAAACTTGTTGACCCAGAGGAATTACTAACAGCAGTAATAGTAATATTCCAACTATCAGGCAATGAGGATAATAGAATCAAAGCACGTACCTCATCTTCAAAATCAATCTCAACTGAACTCAATTAACTAACAATCACATTGAATTCATTGATATGATCTGCAACTGATGCACATTCTCTCATCTTCAAATTAAACAGACATCGCATCAAACAGACCTTGTTGATCGCAAAGGGCTTCTTATACATATCCGACAAGGCTTGCATTAAATCAGTAGTGGTCTTCTCCTTCAGGATGTTAAACGTGACGTTACAAGCTAACGTTAGTCGAATAACACCCATAGCTGGTCTATCCAGCAAATCCTAATCAGCTTGCTTCATCATTTTTGATTTCTCCCTAGATAAAGGCAAGTGCAGATTCATCTAGCAAATATAATCTTCAATCTACATCTTCTAGAAACTAAAATCCTTCCCATCAAATATGTCGATTCTCACTTTTACTTCTTCTATTACCATCAATTTGCTTCAATTTATCCAAACCTGGCTCTGATACCACTTGTTGCGATTAAGCGAGCGATCGAATAATAATATAAACAAAAGAAGAAAATAAATCGAACACCAGATTTACGCGGCTTAGTCATAAAGACTTACGTCCACGGGGAGAGCAGCAACGAATTTCATTATAGATCAAGCGATACAAGGAAATTACACACACGAGTCACTCAAACACTCTCTTGATATTTCCCAAGCTCCAATTACATCCAATACACCAATCTTTCTTGGATGTAAATCACGAATAAATTTTGTCACACGAAAAACACGAAGACCCAAAGCCAAGCACCTAACACTTATGAATGTCTCTCACAAACAAAGAAAACCATGGCACTCAAAATAAGAACAGCACTTCGATCAACAACAATCCTTCGGTAGCGTGTGGCTTCTCCTTTTTACATAGGTCTTCGGCTGCTCCGTAGGGCTTTTCACCGACTTTGTGCAAAACCAAAAACAGGAATTAGTTTTTGCTTCATACGTGTGTGTGCGCGCCCAAGGTCGAACTTTTGACCTTGGGCCCCACCACGTTCCTATTTTGGCTTCACACGGAGATGAATGGTGCTGCAGAGGCTTCTTCACACGTGCAGAGGAGAGGACTTCTTCCTCTTACGTGCATGCGTGCCCAGAACTCTGGGCCCACCTATTTTACCAATCTTCACGTGCAGGGACTTCACTTTCTTTTATTCAATTTGGATTCTGCAACCTTCGCAGCAAAGAACTTTCCTCCTTTTTGTTAAATCCAGCAAATCGCGTTTTTTATAAAATGCTCAAATTCGAATCATAATTTAACAGTTTGTTTGAATTTAGCTTCAATCTAGAGGAGCTAGTTGCGACCGAACTTGTCACTCGAAGTTAGATAAGAAAATCCGATGCTCTGTAATAGCCAAACATCTTCTGAAAGAATCATCTAGACAGCTCATTTTCGTTCCACGTATTCTATCTTGACCAAACGGCTATGGTGACTAAAAATTTAAATTGAGGTCGCTCGCAGGTACAACACGTGATGCTGGGCCCCAGTGTCAACTTAAGCTATTCTTACAATGATCAGCCATCGTGCATGTTAATCATGTGGAAATGGAAGGATTGTGGGAGATGACTCCAGTTTGACGTCTACTTTGTGTGTAGCGACATTGAACTCCACAAGGGGCCCCGCGAAGAACCTTTTTACTTGTGAGAACGGGATGGAGACGGAAGCATTGTCGCCAAGAGCACAGAGTTCTCTCCCTCGTTCTTTTTCCGATCTTTACCCCCAGATTTAAAGAAAGATAAGAGCAAAAGGACGGAACTGTCCTCCTGAGCGCTCTATATAAGTGTGCATTTGGATGATTAAGGTGAGACAGATACAGATGTCCTGCGTAAGATCGATACATCTGGAGAGTTTTAAAAGAGTTTGTCCCCTCCAAAAAAAGAAAGAGAGAGAAAGGAGATGACTTAATTTGGAGCTTCATAGGAGCTCCTGTCGCAGGAAAGATGGCACTTAGAGCTATTGCACGCTTTTGCGTGCATTGTTATATTGCAGATGCCTTTTGATATGTTCACGTTAAATAGCTGCGAGTGCCATCTTTTCTCGACAAGAGTCCCTTTAATCTCGAGAAGTTATTGCATGGTCTCTCTCCATGTGTGCGTGTCTACGTTCGCACGACACAAGATGTTTTCTCTTATTCGAGAAATGTCTTTCTTCTACTCTCTCTCTCTCTCTCTCTCCATGCGTATGCGTGCTTGTCTATGTTTGCATGACACGAGATGTTCTCTCTCTCTCTCTCTCTCCATCCATCCATCCGTGCATATGCGTGCATGTCTATGTTTGCACAACACTAGATGTTTTCTCTTGTGCAAGAAATGCTTGTTCCCAATACCATTGATGTTTTTACTTGCTCTGTTATGACCAAGCTTGGTGTTATGATCCATAAAAGCCACGTTCTATATATATGATATCTATGCAGCGTGATGTGTACGATAAATGTTAAGTGTGGATTGTTCGAGTATTTTAATTAAGATGTAGTTGCGAGCTTCGTTTTGCATCGTCCAGTCATTGGATTTTTTAGTAGGTATATCGATTTCAAGGGTCATAAATGATTATGATTGTTATGTAGAAAAATTTTGCTGTGCATGTAGCCAAGCTAGCTAGCTTAATTTTTGCATGGTTTTAAGGGACTATGCCTATGCCGGAACAGGCTAACATAAAATGCATCTCTATTATTTTTATGGGCAAACATAAGTAATTTAAGCTTGACATGGACAAGATATATGCTTCGGAATAGAAACTCCCATGATAATATGGAACTGAGGTTATTCTTTCCATATGATTATATACATATGTATACATAGATTAACCGATAACTATAATTGTTGATCTCATCATTAGGACTGAGAAAAAGAAATAACATAATCTAAAAAACATCTTGTTAAATAAGTCGGTTTCTTACAAAAATATTGTATGTAATAAGTTCGATATCTTTTGTCCATGAGTTTATAATTATATAAATTTTTAGATCGTACAATCCTTTTATCAACATGGGATGTGGCATTACAGCTAGTTTAAACCCTTTGCATCCAAACTATTCTTTTCCAAAGTGAACACGAGGGGTGCTAGGGATACAAAGATGGATACACAAAATTTGCTCACGAAATGATATTATGTACTGAATAAATCCGATCGGTTTCTTGTTTCGAGAGCGAAGAGTTTGTGTCATTACTACAGACAAGTTCTGCAGGGCCAGACATGTTTATCCATGAACTATAAAGTTTCATTAGCTTCGTCTTCCGCAGAACCAGAGAGCTTCCGGGTCATATGAATTGGAATAGAGAAGGAGAAACCAAGACCGTAGAACTCAGGTACTTCAAAAGGAGAAATCTAAACAGCTCCCTCTTCCACGAGATCAAGGTGATGTGCCACTTTCCGCTTTTGTCTCTCCTTCTCAGAACTCACAAATCCCTCCTAAAAAAAAGAGCATGCCAAAAGGCGCTTTGCTTTTACTACAAGAAAAATGCATAGATTCATGCCAAGCAGCGGAAAAAGAAACGAAAGGAAGGAAAAATCGAGGGGAAATTGTATTGTGCATTCGTCTTGCTTATTTAATGTCTAAATTCGGATCTCCGAACTTGCATATTATGTTGGAGTCGTTCTAAGGAGCGAGAATCAATGTACTCCGATTATTATTCACCGTAAACGAGATGGCAGAACCGTCGCACTCTGTATATACTAAGTCCAAATTATTGGTTATTCCAAAAATCTCCTATTATTTTAGTTTTGAGGAGAGGTTAATGCTAAGTTATGACTAACTTAAGAAATGTCTGAACTGAATCAGCATAGCCCTATGATACCTCAATTGAATTTAATATGTCAAAAAGTAATCAATTCTCACAATAGGTCGGCATGTTTCGCAGCTGGTATAGGCATAATGCTCACACAATATACCTTGACCAATCTATTCATAAACTAGTTAGAGTGGAGAACAATTCTGAATTTAAAAACACCGCAATTGCTGAATTGATTGCAAGCTGTACTTTGAAGAGTGATGAGTCAAAATGGTTAGGAGATGTATAATTAGCCTTGGCGATGCTAGAGATGACGTAGAGCCAAGTACAAACCTCAATTAACAAAGAGTCCGCGATGATTGAGTTCAAAAATGAATTGAACATATGATTGAATGAGGAATATTGTCCTAAAATTTTAAATTTTTGAATTGCTTGATTCACAGTGAAGGTAACTAATCATTACTAGTACAAATTCAATCCTAGATAAATGATATAGTGATAGCGTAGATTCTGTTATCAAGCTTGACCAAAAAGGTTGTGGAGGCAAGTCGATATGGAGTTATTGCTATGTCAATATGATACTAAATTCACGAAAATTATGCTCCATCAACGAATTATTGGTGACTTGTATATGCCGACCAAAGTTTCATTCATTGCAATCTTAAACTCTTACGCAACATACTTTATCATAAAAATTGCTGCGGTTGGTTTGCTTCCTTTATTGCATGTTGAACTCTTAAAAGAGTCAACTGGTTTTGTGGAGAAAATCATGATCATAAGCAAAATTGCAATGAGATTTCTAACTTGTAGCTTCACTTGTTGATCGAGTAAAACACTTTGTTGTTTCTATGTACTTTTCTCGGGGGGAAATTTACATTTCCTTGCGCTGGTTAGGTAGAAAGAGAGAAACAGAGTGCACGATCACCGATGTCATCCATCTTCGAATCAGCTGGATCTCTCATTTTAATTAGTTGCACTAGGAACATGCGCTCCCCTGTTAATCATAATAACTCCCCAACTAAGCATTGATCAAGACACTTGGAAAATTCAAGACCACATTAAACAACAATCAGTTCCTTAATTTCTGCAAATGATGGACCGCATACAAAGCCAAATCCAAGCATTAACTTCCATTAAAGCATGCTATCCATTTATTTTGAATAATCTGTTTTTCATGCTTGATAATGCCACTCTAGGAGTCTGTAGCTTCCTTTTGTGATTGTCCCTTCTTCAAGCTTTAATTTTTCTCTCACGTTATCTTTTCCTGTGTATCTTCTTCAGGGTTCGATCTTAAGAAGGAGCAATTAGAGCAACTGGTGATATAGTTGATATTGGATCAAGTGTTGGTAAGAAGAGCTTCCTTGATTTATACACCTGTTAGTCAAATGTTCAAACTCTCTTGGTGAGTTCTAAGTCTTGTTTTGATTGTGAAGAAAGAAGAATATCAGCATACAGCTTATGCTACAAATGCTTATGTGACACTTGGACCATTGACAAAGCAAGTTTTGCAAGGTACAAAGATTCTTTCTTCACAGCATGTGTCACTCATTAGTTTTAGTGCATGTCATTAACATATTATTCCCTTGTGTTCTAAATACTAGTAAGTGATGATTGTAATGGCTAGGATGCACTTGTTTCTGGAATATTTGCATTTGGCATGCCTGATTTTCTTAATGAAGTTCCTTAAGAGGCATTTATCTTTCAGGGATTTTTCACTTGCTGATTTTTCAACTGTTTAATAGATTATGAATATCTTAGCATATTTCTTGTGAAATCAAAACTAGTAGTATCTTGTGCATCATGGACACATGTTTCGAAACTTGTAATATAAAGAATTCTTCTTCTAGTTGATTCAGTTATTGCTAATGTTGCTGCACTAGCCTTCTTAATCCTTTTAACAATTTATTTATTTATTTAATGTTTGCTATTGGGTTTACCCTTAAGATAAAACATCTACCATAACAGGTCAGAAAATTCTTATTATTGCTTGTAGATGGAAAATAATGATGTTAATGGAGCAATAATGGGTGCAGCTGCGTCAATAATGGCAGCTGGTATGTTAGTAATGGAGGATGAAGCTTTTAGTAGTCAGATACCTAGAGCAGCACGGGGGGAAAGAGATTTTGAGAGAGAGTTATTCATTAATCGCATTTTACATTCTGGAGATACTAATTGTGTCAATCAAACACGTATGAGACCACAAGTTTTCTTTGAATTGTGTAGAGTCCTTAGGTCAAATAATTTTTACACGAAACAGTAAATGTGTCAATTAAAGAGCAATTGCTGGTATTTTGCCACATTTTAGGGCATAATGTGAGGTTGAGAGTAATAGGGTCAAGGTTCAATAGGTCCACGAGACCATTCATCGATACTTTAGAATTGTCTTACAAGCAATTCTAAAATTACACAAACATGTTATAAGACCACCGGATGGCACTACACCATCGACAATATCCAAGAGTCGAAGATTTTATCCTTACTTTAAGGTATGTAATATGACAAGTGTCACGAACTTCATTTTGATAGTATGTTGTTACATTTACTTACTTATTGAGTACATTAGGATTGCATTGGAGCTCTTGATGGTACCCATGTTCGTGCATCGGTTCCCCAAAAATTCAAGGAAAATTTCGTGGTCGAAAAGAGAAAACAACACAAAATGTTCTTGCAGCTGTTATTTATGATTTAAAATTCGTTTATGTGTTGGCCGGTTGGGAAGGCACGGCCCATGACTCTCGTATTCTTACAAATGCACTTTCAAGGCCTCAAGGAATGAAAATTCCTGAAGGTATAGACTATTCCATATTTTCTATAAAATTTATATCCTATTTTCTTGAAACATGTTGTTGAAACTTTATATACAATTGATAGGTAAATACTATCTTGCTGGATGCCGGATATGGCATCCAACCGGGAATAATTTCTCCATATCGTGGAGTTCGATATCACAGAGGGAGTTTAGTGACCACTCACCCGAGAACGAAAGAGTTGTTCAATCATCGCCATTCATCTTTACGGTCTGCAGTAGAAAGGGCATTCGGGGTCCTAAAGGCGTTTTCGTGTATTAGATGCTGAACCCTTTTGGTCTTTTGATACTCAAGTTGATGTGGTCTTAGCATGTTGTATTTTACATAACTTCATTGTGGGAGTTGACCCTTATGATCCCTTTATGCAAGAACTAAATGTAGAGGTCGAATCTCAAAGTCAAGAAAGAAGACATCAACAAACACAGAGATGAGAGGGAGGAAAACCGAGAGTGGGCAGCAAAAAGAGATAGTATTGCACGTTTAATGTGGGATGACTATAGTAGGCATAGAATGAATGTTTAGTAGTTGTATCTTCTTAGAAAATGTCGATGTTTTTTGATGTGACATGAACACTTTGTGATTGAAGTTCTTGTAAATGTGAACTTGATTTACTACTCTATATCACCGTGATGTTTCCTTGTCTCGGTAGGTCAAATGATGTCTGTTATTGTGTTATTCTTTGTTTATCACAATTTCTTGTGTGGAATATGTCCGATAATGTAGCAATGGGCAAGACTAGAGAAGGAAGTCCAAGCATTTCAGATGGTCAGGACCTATGGAGCGTATGTTTTTAGAGATACTAGCTGATGAGGCTTCCAAAGGGAACAAACCTTCAGCCACCTTTAAACCATCTTCCTTTGTTCGAGTTGCTCAAGCTATAAATGAGAAATTTGGGACTGAATGTGAGCCTGATCATGTAGACAATCATCTTAGAACTATTAAAAACAATTGGGCTACCATCCAAAAATTGCGGGTTAAAAGTGGATTTCAGTGGGACCATAACTTGAAGATGATCACGGTTGTTCGGAAGGAAGTTTATGATGAAGAAATAACGGTAATGTGCTTTTCAGATTTCTATATAACTTAATACTCTTAGCATTTGATATCAAAAAATTGTGGGTTAAGTTTATATACCTTGATATGTTATAGTTATATTCAAGCTGCAATAATTTTGTTTGCTTATGCGTCATATGCTCTTTACATATACTAAGTCCGGTTATTCCAAAAATCTCGTATTTCTAAGATGTGGTCTGGGCCCAATCTTGGGCTTCAGTGTAAGTGGCCTTTGTGACGGTAATTTGCTGTCTCTGTCTGTTCGGTATCCAAGACAATTTAGAAGAAGTGTTTATTGTATTGTAATTTTCAAAGAGTCTGTTTGTAATTTATGTCAAGTATAATAATTTTTGTAGATTCCCGGGAAATATGTCTTTGGAATGCTAGTTACATTTATGAGTCATTTAAGAGTAACAGTAAGAGTCTTGTAATAAGCTATGAGTCTTGTAATCATTTTTAATATGGTGAAATAAATAATAATAAAAAAAAAACTATCCGTCTCTTTCTCTTCTTATAAGAGTTGTGAATGTTTCACACTCAAATTATCCCATTCAATTGGCATCAAAGCACATAATTTGTGATTATGACCTCAACAAATGCTCAACTTCCTTTTCAATACCTTGTCATACCAAAGAAAATTATGATAACTGAGCTATTAGAATGAAAGCTCATCTCAGTGCCTATGGTGTATGGAAACTTGTCAACACCGTCTATGATGAGCCAAAAGACAATACTACCCTGAGTCAAAAGTAGAAGAATGCCTCAGAGAATGAAGATGCCAAAGGAATAATGGCTATTACGCTTTTGACTATTGGTCAAAGAAAGAAGCATAGCGATCGAAAAGGCAAACTTGATAAATGATGCCAAGCAAGTTATTTTATTGGCATCCAAAGAAGATGAAGGTGGTCAAATTGATACATGATATTGGACACCGGTGCAAGCAATTACATGTGTGGACAGAAAGAGATGTTTGCCGAGTTAAATAAAATAGTCAAAAGAAAAGTCTAGTTTGATAATAATTTCAAAATTCTTGTCGAATGTAAAGATACAATTCTGATTCGTTTGAATAATGGTACACATTAGTTTATTACTAATGTTTATTGATCTTTCCACCTTTATTAGTACTAAAAAATTTCCATAAACATTAGCATAATCGGTCCTTCAAAGCTATCATGAGATACCACTCGTGTCAGTAGTTGTTATCCTAATTGTCCAGGCCAAGTTTTTCATCTCTGTTGATATAAGGAATCATTGCTAATTTATTAACCAACTTCACCATCTACACTCACCATAGTAACGTTAGAATTAGAGACAATTTTGGGATCATCAAAATTTCATCTTTGTTGATAGGCCCTTTGGGTGTCCAATCAACATATATTTGTCTAAATTGATTTGTGGCATCTCTAGTCTGCTAATTAATTTTATGGTCGTATCTCAATTCCATAGTTTGCCCGAACATAGAAGTTGGGAAGATCCTAGAGGTCGAAGGCATTGCTATAGAGCATGGCAACCCTAGTCGCACTGCTCGATTCCAAGCCTCTCAATGAAGACTTGGAAAAATATGGAGAGACTATGCAAGTCTCATTCCGATAGAAAAGGAATCAGGCACCTGAATAGCCCTCAATACATCAACCAAAAAAAAAAAACCTCCAATTTATTGAGTCAAAGGCTTTCATAAGATCATATCAACTTTGTAAAATAATTGAGAAGAGTTAGAGGTGCATGTAAGGGTGCATATCAGACCTATGATCCTTATGATTCGTTTAATTTGATGGGTATGGGCAAGGAAATTTGAGATGGTTGAAGAAATTTGATGTTGTCATATTGATCTCAACAAAGATCCTCTATAACCAATATCTTGACCTTAAATTTAAGTGATAAGCTAGAGTGGTTCATGCACTTGACACGCATGGAAGTACATGAACCCAAATGGATGCCGAACCTACTCTAGTTACACCAATTAAACTAGAGAGCTGTGTGTGAATGAGCTGAAGTCTTCCAAGAACCAAGCTACACGTTCGACAAGTTAGAAAAACTTCAACGTTCAATGTATCTAAGCGGTCAATGTCGAAAAGCGTTCTCATAATGTAAACATCTCAATCCTCTAGATAGTCCAAATCTCGCATGCTAGGATTCGAGCGATTTGCTTTGGTTCTTCCTGTCAAATCAACGTGTTATGAAGCAACAAAAGTTAGGAGACTTGGGGGCTTGCACGGAAGACTTGATATACCGTCGTGTCTTGAACGATTTGTTAGGTGGACCGCTCTGGATCTCCATAGTGAATCATGGTCACTTTGTCTTTTATAGACCCTAAGTTCTCTCTATATACTGGAGAGATTTATTTTTGAGATATTACAAAAGTAAGTCTATGTACTGATATCCAAGT
This sequence comes from Eucalyptus leucophloia subsp. euroa, assembly GCA_017140325.1. Lineage (NCBI taxonomy): Eukaryota > Viridiplantae > Streptophyta > Magnoliopsida > Myrtales > Myrtaceae > Eucalyptus > Eucalyptus leucophloia. Next base: position 10,844,839 of record CM029473.1, on the reverse strand, counting down.
TTCCCTTAGTTTTGTGATAAACTTGGTTCCTGTGCTATTCTTTGGCGATGTCAGTATTTCATCGGAGACTCGGCCAGATTACGATCAAAATGCATCGAATTGCAAAAGAACAAAAGTTCGATGCCTTGAACGATCAAGATCATAATTTGATAACACAATTACAAGATTTACTAATCTCCAGCAACCATCGAGAAAAATACTATGTATGCATATTGTCAGACACTTGTCTCATACACCACGAACATTTATATAGGGAATTCAAAAAGGTCTCGACTGGATACATGATAAGACACACGTTGAAATTGCGTGCTATGAAATAATAATTTTGCTGGCAATGAAGAAATTCTATTAAACCCAAAAAAGGGGAAAGATGGGAGAACTTCTAGAAGGGGAAGACTTCTGCCGCCGGACGGGGCACCTGCCGCCTTTCTTGGGTCTCTACCCGTTGAAAGCGAAAGCCATAATTAATTAATTTAATTAATTAATTTATCAATTGGTCAAAATATGAAATTGCAATACTTAGCGTGGAATTTGCACGCCGTTCTCTTCCTCCTCCGACCAAATACGGTGCATCTCTCCTTTTAAGCACTTTCATGCATCTCCCTTTATTCCTTTTACACACGAGGAGAAAATCACGTAATTATGACGTCACCTTGCTTATGTATGTGTGTCTGTATATTTCATCGCATATAACAACTATGATAGTCATCGTGGTTGTGTTGATGATGCCCATGCCGGGTTAGAACGTGTCATTGCACACCAGGAATCTCGAGGGCCGGGGGCCCTTGCAATTAGAAAATGGACAGTCACAATTCTCAAATGTGGTATTCTTTTTACAATCCGAGAAAAATTGGTATCACTCTAATTAAGATTATATATTCATGTAAGAGTTGATAAATTGAAGGTAGTTATAAGAAAAACAAATAAAAGTTGGTAAATTACAACAGATGTTAATAATTTTTTTCCTAAAAAAAGGCCAAATAGATGTTGACAAGTAACTTAAACGAGAGTTGGTAATTTAATTAGGAAAAAAAATTGTAAAGTCACTCATACAAAGATTGATAAATACATCAACTGTTGGTAAACTTAAGGTGTTGATAAAAAATAAAATAAAAGAAATGTGCTAAATTACTTATAAAAAAAATGGTAATTGGCATACTGTCAAAAGGACTTCATAATTTCATAAAAGTATTAAGTCATCAATAAGTTAGGGGGAAATTAGGTATCCTTTGAGTTTTTTTACCAATTTCTTTAATGCTTACCAACTCCTTTAGAAAATTACTAACATGGAAAAGTCCGTGTTCTAGAATGGAATAGTAATATCATCCTTAGAAAATTAGAAGTATTTATTTATGATTATAATTTTTTTAGTTTGGTTATACTTCAATTACTCAAACTTTCAAATCTCATTCTTCTCTTTTCTCACCAAAATAATTTATACCCTTTTACTTAGACAAAAGGACAATTGAAGGATCCAACGGTTCTCCAAATTTTCCATTTGACTTCAAATTAGGAAATTAAGAGGTTCGTTAATGGACCAAGAGAAAGAACTAAGAAATCATAGTTTTTAAGTCTTGTAATCCCATCTCCGACTAAAGACAAGTTCATGTCGCATTTTTATTTGACAATAGATTTGATTTATCACGACTTGTGATCTCGTATCTGTTTAGCTAGGAAAGTTACAAAAAAAATAAATTTATTGTACGGATGTCAATTTAGTATTAACCCTTTTGATTTTATCAATTTATTCATAAACATTTTGACCATTTGTCAATATAATGCTTCCAATCAATTTTGACCGGAAATCGATAATGTGGATGCCGGCCATACTATGTGATACGGTTGATGTTAACATAGATAATTTTGTATATGTAGGCCCTTTGGAAAGGGTGGCCAACCCCAATGGTTTGCTAGCAAGTTTTTTTTGTTAATTCAATACGTCCATGCACATGTCTATTTAGTTTGTCTGACTTTAGTTTAAATCTGGCTGCACGAGTTGCGATTGAACTTGTCAACACGAGAAGAGAAAATCTGAGACCACGATTATGAAGCATGTCCCGAAAGAATCATCTAAAATCAACTTGAGATCGCAGGTGCACTGCAGGTGATGCTGGGGCTCGAGAGTCAACTTAAGCTATTATTACAATGATTAATCACTGTGCATGTCGATTACGTGGAAATGGAAGGATTACGGGATATGACTCCTTCGTTCGTAGTAACATTGAATCCAACAGAAGGAATCTTTTGACTGATGAGAATTCAACGAGGGTAGAAGAACATTGTCGCCAGGAGCACACGGTTCTCTCCCTATTTCTTTCTTCGATCTCTATCACCGAATTTAAAATTGGACAAAAAAGACAGAAAGAAGATGAGCGAAAAGGACGGAGTGATCCTCTTCAGCTCTATATAAGAGCGCATACGGCTTGTGCAGTGTAGACATCGATACATTTGGAGAGTCTTTAGGAGTTTGTCCCCTCCAAAAAGAAAGAGCAAGAGAGGAGAAGACTTGATTTGGAGCTTATTAGGAGCTCTTGTCGCAGGAGAGATGGCACTGAGAGCTATTGCATTTTGAGATGTTCACGTGAAGTAGCTGCAAGTGCCATCTTTTCTCGACAAAAGTCCCTTTAATCTCAAGAAGTCATTATATGGTCCGTCTTTCTTCTACACGGTTTCTCTCTCTCTCTCTCTCCCCCTCCCGTAAGAAGTGTCTATGGTCCGGCCTAAATTTCTCTCTCTTTCTATGTATGTGAGAAATGCTTGCTCCCCATACTAATGATGATTTTACTTGCTCTGTTAAGGCCAAGCTTGATTCCATTACAATTCATAAAAGTCGCATTTCTTAAATATGATATCTATGCAGCATGTTGTGTGGGATGGACGATAACTGTGGATTGTTCATGTAATTTAATTGATATATAGTTGCGAGTTTCTTCTTTCATCATTCACTCTTAGGTTTTTTAGCTAGTATTTCAATTTCGAGAGTCATAATGAATTAAGATTGTTATGCACGACAATTTTGTTGAGCTTGTAGCCAAGCTAGCCAGCTTAATTTTGGCATGGTTTTAAGGGGCTACGCCTCTGCCTGAACAGGCCAACTTAAAACGCAGCTCTATTAGTTTATTTTTATTCTTAATCTAAATTCATACGTGATTTGAGGTCAACATTTTGCAGTGACATGGTATCAAGGTCAAATGCCACCTTTCGCTTTGTCTCTCCTCTTATATCGTACATGACTTGGTATCTTTCTTGCTTTTCCTTGTGAAAAATCCTCTTTTTTTGACTCAGAACTCACAAATCCCTCCTTAAAAGAAGAGCATGGCAAAAGGTGCTTTGCTTTTCCTACGAGGAGAATGCATAGATTCTTGCTAAGCAGAGGTAAAGGAAACAAAAGGAAGGAAACCGAGGGAAAGAAAAAAAGGGGAACCGTAGACCTGCTCGAGTACTGTGTGTTCAAGACCTTGGCCCTGGACTTGGCAAAGATGTCGGAGATCGCTAGGGACAGGCAGCCTACGATGGTCATGCAGCGATGGCCAATTTCCTGGTCTACGACATGTACGGCCTCCAGCTCACAATTGTGAGGGGCAACACGGAGCTGAGGAGGCTGCTGATAAACAGAGCGAGCTGTAGTCAATGAGATCGACTGCTCGCTTGATCTCAATGGGCAGAAAAGGGCGAAAAGCAAAGATGAAGCCAACGAGTAGAAATCAAAGGATGGTGAGATTGGTGAAGGAAGCAGAGTCGCACCTCAGGGTCTCTTGAACCTGATTGATGGCCTTCCATGCTGAATATGTGACAAGGGCAACACCTGATTAGTTGGGGAAGAATGTATGGCCCGATGAATCAACACAATTCAGAGGTTTCTATAGAAAGGCTGTGACCGATCCATAAACTAGTGATTCTCAACCTACCTCTGATGTTCTAAGGTTTTCTCGAGTAGTCTAGAATACTCCTGGGAGCGGGTAATATAGTAATTGTGTACAAATATAATAAATGTGGGTAATTGATAGTTATGGAGATGTAATCACTACTGTTAGACCAAGAGAAAATACGGTTATGGTTAGCCTTATATTTGTATATATAGGGGCTTTCTCCCTTTCATATCATCTCGTTCACAAGTGAAATATGTTGAGCCTCTCTCTAGAGCTTCTCTCTGTGACGCTGTTGAAGATAGACGCGTGCTCTCCAAAACTTAATTAATCATGATGTAATGTATGGCAATGCACTTGCAGATAACAAAAGAAAACCAAGTTAACTTGTAGAGTCTTTCACAAACATTTCATCAAATGGCTTATGTTCGACTGCTTGTGAAAAAAAGAAAGCTACCCACAAACAAAGTGCAAAAACAGTGAAGAACATCTATCTAGTCGAAAACATACATGCGTTGACAACGAAAGGAAATGCATCTACGCTACAACAGGGCAACTCAGGGAATCGTTACCTGGCTCGGAAGCGGTGCCGATGCCATAATCAGTGAATGAATCGAGAGAAAATGCCTCGATGGAGAGTAGCTCGTGAATTGCCTCCTGGAGACCAGAGAATTTTTGTCGCTGGTTCTATGTGTGTCTATCCTCAATGATGTGAGCACAGCGCGCGCCCATCTTCAAACGCTTCAAAGCGTAGAACAGATTCTGTTAGGTCAGTACCAGCTCAGAAGGCTCTAGAGCATCGCGCATGCAGATGCGATAAAGTGCATATATAAATATGTTGCCATATGCTTCTTTATACTCGTTTTCTAATCGAACTGATGTCTTAAACCTCACAAGTCCTTTAGTGAATGATGTTCAGAAACTCTTTTATGACGTGCTCTTATTATTGCACTACTTCCATCCAGATGACGTGTCTTGTGGAGATAAACTGAAGAGGGAGGGACGAGTTTAAAATGTAAGACTGTGGGATCTACACGTGTGCAAGGTTTGCTCTCGAGTAGTGGGCTTAATCACTGCATGCGGTTGGGACATGACTTCACTTTGACTCTTCCTTTGTTTGTAGCAACATCGAATCCAACACAAGGAATCTTCGTACTAAAAGAGCACTCAACGAGGGTAGAAGGGCATTGTCGCCAGGAGCACACGGTCTCTCCCTCTTTCTTTCTTCGATCTCTATCACCGAATTTAAAATTGGACAAAAAAGACACAGAGAAGATGAGCGAAAAGGACGGAACAATCCTTCTTAGCTCTATATAAGCGCGCATTTGGATCATTAAGGTGAGACAGATACAGCTCGTGTAGTGTAGAGATCGATACATTTGGAGAGTCTTTAGGAGTTTGTTCCCTCCCAAAAAAAGAAAAAGAGAGGAGAAGACTTGATTTGGAGTCTAATAGGAGCTCTTGTCGTAGGAAAGATGGCACTGAGAGCTATTGCATTTCGAGATGTTCGCGTGGAGGGGCTGCAAGTGCCATCTTTTCTCAACAAAAGTCCATTTATCCTCAAGAAGTTATTGCATGGTCCATCCTTCTACTACTCGGTCCATATATCTCTCTCTCTCCCCATCGAGAAGTGTCCACCGTCCGGCCTAAGTTTCTTTCTCTTTCTATGTATGGGAGAAATGCTTGTTCCCCATACTAATGATGATCTTACTTGCTCTGCTATGACCAAGCTTGGTTCCATTATTATACATAAAAGCCTCATTCCTTAAATATGATATCTATGTAGCATAATGTGTAGGCTGGATGATAAGTATAGATTGTTTAAGTAATTTAACTAATATATAATTGTGATTTTTTTCTTTCATCATTCAGTCTCAAGATTTTTTTAGCAAGTATCTCAATTTCAAGAGTCATGATTAATCATGATTGTTATGCACAACAATTTTGTTGAGCTTGTAGCCAAGCTAGCTAGCTTAATTTTTCCATGGTTTTAAAGGGCTAAGCCTATGCCTGAACAAGCCAACTTAAAATGCATTTCTATTAGTTTATTTTATTCTCAATCTAAATTCATACGTGATTTGAGGTCAACATTTTGGAGTGAACTTGGCATCAAGGTCAAATGCCACCTTTCGCCCTTGTCTCTCCTCTTCTATGGTACATGACTTGGTATCTTCTTGTTGTTCCTAGTGAAAATTCCTCCTTTTTTTTTTTTTTACTCAGAACTCACAAATCCCTCCTTAAAAAAGAACATGGCAAAAGGTAGTTTGTTTTTCCTATGAGGAAAAATTGAAAGTTTATTTATAAAACAAATAAAGTGTGTTTTTCCTTATCTCACATAGAAAAGTTGGGAGGAGATAGGCCAATTAATAAGTGTGAGCCTATTCTAATATATTTAAAGAAAGGATTAGGGTGGGCTAAACCCCACAACACTCACTTAGAACTAACTCCTTTATTTTTATTTTATTTCATATGGTTATCTTATTAACCTTTATTAGTTCAAAAGGTTGTTTTTTGTTTATTAAGTATTTTTCAAAATTATGAAAATTCCAAATTTTATTTTTATTTTTATTATTTTTTATTATTTTGAATTTTTATATATGTGTCTTTTCACGACAACCTTTGGAAATTATACTCATTTAATTTGCAAAATTTCTCAAAGGGTTGCATTTATTCATTTTGCAACTTTTTCCGAAGAGATACCTCTATTCATTTTGCAATTTCTTTCGAAGGGATACTTTTGTTTATTTTTACTTTGTATATATATATCTTCATCTAGTTCTCTATCACAAATGGACTCAGATCCAAGTCCTATACATAGAGAAGAAGTAAGGATAGAAGATTTCAACAAATTTATAGAAAATTGGGAAATTCCTAAAATACAGCTTAAGGAAATATATAAACAATCAAAATTAAAAATTTTCAAAAAATCAGACTATGTCATAGCCACTAAAAAAAAGGGATGTTCCTATTTCCAATTCCTATAAAAAGAATACATCTTTTAAATAAAAAGTCCATCCAAAAGCATAAACAAAAATACAATTACATTCATATAGGACTAGTCCAAGTAGGAATTAAACCTCTTACAAAAGAAGGTCTTAGTACATCCATTCTCTTAGTTTTATGAGATTCACGTCTCTTGAACTATGATGAATCCATCCTTAGTACAGTAGAGACAAGTCTCTGTAAATGACCAATACATTTTGACTGTTACCCTAATTTCTTGGTTTCTCTTAAGGATAAAAATATTTGTAAAGTCCTTACACTCCAAATCAAACCCATAATTACAAAGTAGCATATGGATCTATTCCTTTAGCTCTTGTCTATAGGATCTATTACAAATCCATGGCCTTCCCCTTTAGAGAAAATGCTTTCAAACATAGTCCACAAGGAGAAACACTTCTCCTCCAAACTAACATTTCTAGAGCAAATACTGTTATTCCTAGGTCTATTTATTCGAATCAAGTCACTTTACCAAAACAATGGGAATTAGAAAACCAAATCCCTCAATAAGTTGTTCAAAATACTAGTTCAACCAATGTTATTCAACATCCAGAAGGAAAAGTTACCATTAGATTTCCCAAAAGATCTTTCAACTCAAGATCTAGTCCTTCTTTTCATACATCTTATACAAGGTCGGTAAATCTTAATCCCAATCTTCCACCTATAATCACCATTCCTTCAAGTACGCATAAAGGCACTCCCACACGTGATACGACACATTTACCTCCCAATACCACTAGAAATAATCCTGAGATACCACTTGAACCTGAAATTAGTGGTTTAGACAATAGATCAGGAATTTCCAGGTCTATTTACCAACAAAATCAGCCTAAAGTTGTCCTAGAAAACACAGATTCTCCTCATCATTCTCCTACTTATTCACAAATGATAGATGCTAAGCTTAATTTTTTAGAAAAACATTTTGAACCAAACAAGGCATTCCTTAATAAAGAATTTAATTTTGAAAACAACAGACAAATTAGAGAATGGTTATTCAAAACCTTTGTTGATAAAGCAAAAGACATCAAGCAAAAATATTACGACTACATATATGAATATGAGTCCATATATTTTTCTTTGATTGGTTAGAAGAACAATTCCTCGAACCAAAAGAAATAATTGTTTTAAATCATTATTATAAGTGGAAACTTGATAATGGTGAAACCATAGAATCCAATCATCCACCTCTTAGGAGAATAAAAATACAACATGGTGATGGCGAGGTAACGGCTACTCCTTTTAGGCTTCCAGACAAATGAGACTCTCTTTACACTTACAAAGTCATTGAACAAAACAATTATACAAATCAACATTTGGTGACCATAGGAAAACAATTAAATAGGATAAAATCCACCATCTAGAATCCTACTCAACTCATCACATCACAAGTTGACACACTCAAAAAGTCAATTTTTAAGGCCTTTGAATTCCCAAAAAATCTTAGCCTAGAGTTTGCCAAAGCCATAGAATAAAAGAAAAAACTCCTAGGGAAATCAGAAATAAAGACTGCTCCTATACTAGACACTCCTAAATTCCAATGACTAATTATTAATGACACCCTAAACCAACCTACCATTAGTACCTTGACTAAACCCTCTAGTGACTCTGATAATGAATTAGTCGTTGAGATAAACAGACTTAATTGGAGACAACCTCAAAAACTCTATTAAAGTATAGCTACCCCGTCAAACATCGCCTAAGAAGAATCATCGCAAAAAATACATAATGAATACTCTCCAAATACCATTAATGAATGGAATATAGATGGTGTTGCTGAAAGCAATATCATGAATATTTTAAATAACATGGTAATGCTTGTCAATACCTACAAAACACAGCAAGATATTTCTAATCATATTGTTGCTAATCTTTTAGTAGCTGGATTTACTAGACAACTAAAAGGTTGGTGGGATAATTATTTGACTGATGAACAAAGAATACAAATTTTAATTGCCTATAAAATCGATGACGTTGGCCAACACATGGATGATGATCAAGGACATCTCATCCAAGATGCAGTGAATACTCTTATTTATTTCATTTCACAACACTTCATAAGATACTATTCACATATTAGAGATATGAACTAAGATCTCTTATCCAATATGCGCCACAAATCCTTAGGGAGATTTAGAGAATACAAAGGACTCTTCCTTCAAAGGGTTTCTATTAGACCTGACTGCAATCAACCTTTTTGGAAAGAAAAATTCTTAGCTAGTTTACCCCAAATAATAGGTGATTGGATTAGAGATAGAATTAGAGAAGAATACAGTGACCAAATCCCTCATGATCTACTTTCTTATGGATAATTAGTCTCTTACATTTATAGGCAAGGAACACAAATGTGCAATACAATCAAATTACAAAAACAACTCAAGGAAGAACAATCACTCACCAATAGAAGTTTAGGAGATTTTTGTGCTCAATACAATCCCTCTTATAATGAAAAAACAAAACCAAAATGTAAAGGAACTTGTCCTTCTGAAAAAGAAATAAAGAAACATCGCAACAAACTTCAACCTCGTAGGAATAAACAAAGACATCAGAATAACCAAAATAGACCTCACATTAATAGGAAAAATTTTAAAGACATTAAATGTTACTCTTATGGTAGAAAATGTCATATTTCAAAATATTGTAGGATTAATAAAAAAATTGAATGAACTTTCTTTAGATGACAATATTTTATACCAGTTAAATAACATCCTTTTAGATAATAGTGACACTTCTTTGATGAACTTTTTGAAGAGGATGGTCTTCAAGTTAATGAAATAGAATCCTCTTCAAATTCTCGATTATGAAGACGTCTCTCCGTAAAAACCTCATTCCGAAGTAAACGCTTAACAAAAAAGAAGAATTCCTTCTCGGCATTTGATAAAATAACCGACCCTGAAGCCAAAAATAAATACTTAGATGGACTTCACTTTTCTATAAATATTACCACTAAGCTCAATACTTCCTACAATCTTAAAGACATTCTAAATAGAAATAAAAAAAACCCCAATCTAGACTTATAAATATTAATGATCTCCAAAACGAAATAAAACAACAAAAATTAGAAATACAAGCCTTGAAAGAGACTCAATTAGAAATGAAACAAGAAATCTCTGATATAAAGTCTCTTGTGATAAAAGGAAAGGCAAAATTAGAAGACCAAAATGAAATCACCAATACTTCTAATACTTCGACATGGACCAAATTGCACATTAAGTAATAGTAAGAACCCTTCCTCATGTTATTAACCAAAATGAAATAACATTTAGGAAATGGATAATAAGTATAATGATAAAAATCAATAATGAGTATGTTATTGAAACAACAGCACTTTTTGATACAGGGGTTGATCTCAATTGTATCAAAGAATGCCTCGTTCCAATAAGATACTTCAATACAACCTCCGAATCTCTAAAATCAGCCTTAGGAGACAAATTAAATATCCAATACAAATTGCCAAAAGCCTTAATAGTAAAAGACCAAATGTCTTATAAAACATCTTTTATTTTAGTTAAAAATATGAGACAACAAGTTATTCTTGGAACACATTTCATACAATTAATCAACATTTTACAATTACTAATGAAGGTATTGAAACTCATGCTTTAAATAGAAAAATCACTTTTAACTTCATAACAAAACCACAAAAAAGAAGCCTAAATATTTTACAAGAACACTATTTCAGAAATAAATTGCCTAATAAAAGACAAGAGAAAACCAGCTTGAATTCTTAAAAGAAGATTTAAAATTCAAAAGAATAGAAGAAAATCTTATAAAACCAAACATCATAGAAAAGATAATTCCCCACAAAAACACATAGAAAAGATTATATGCTCTACTTTACCCAATGTTTTTGGGAAAGAAGTATATTGTTGATTTACCTTATGAACAAGAATTTTCTGAAAATAAAATACCTACAAAAGCCTGTCCTACACAAATGAATCAAGAAGTTCTGAAATTTTGCCAAACGGAAATAAAAGATCTCTTAAATAAATAAAAAAAACTCATAAGAAAAAGCCAATCACCCTGGAGCTGCTCTGCTTTTCATGTCAATAAAAATGCTGAACTAGAAAAAGGAGTTCCTAGATTAGTTATTAATTATAAAACTCTAAACACAGCCCTTAGATAGATAAGATATCCAATACCCAATAAAAAAATATTTGCTAAAAAGATTATATAGATCAAAAATATTTTCAAAATTTGACATGAAGTCAGGATCTTGGCAAATACAACTCAGTGAAAAAGATAAGTACAAGACAGCTTTTACCGTCCCTTTTGGTCAATACGAATGAAATGTTATGCCATTCAATCTCAAAAATGCCCCTTCAGAATTCCAAAGAATCATGAATGATATCTTCAATCCTTACTCAGAATACATCATAGTCTATATAGATGATGTTCTAGTTTTTTTGTCTAATATAGAAAATCATTTCAAACATCTTTCTACTTTCATAAAAATAATCATACAAAATGGTTTAGTAGTCTCTCCCACTAAGATTGCACTCTTCCAGACTAGGATTAGATTTTAAGGTCATTACATCCATTTAGGCACCATAACTCCCATAGAAAGATCAATCTCATTTACTGATAAATTTCCAGATGAGATTAAAGACAAAACTTAATTACAAAGGTTTTTAGGTAGTCTCAATTATATTATAGATTTATTTCCTAATATAAATATTCTTTGCAAACCTTTACACCAAAGGTTACGAAAGGATCCTCCATCATTGACTTCAGTCCATACTGACATTGTCAAACAAATAAATATTCATGTAAAAGAAATACCATGCTTACACCTAACTAACCCTTTTGCTTTCAAAATAGTAAAAACAGATGCTTCATAATTATGATACAATGGCATTCTCAAACAAGTCAATAACAACAAAGAATAAGTTTAGTTTATCTCAAAACATTGGAATTCCACCCAATAAAATTATTCGATTATAAAAAAAAAATACTTTCTATATTTTTGTCTATATCAAAATTCCAATGAGATTTATTGAATCAAAAATTTCTCTTGAAAATTGATTGCAAATCAACCAAAGACATTTTACAAAAAGACATATTAAACATTGCATCAAAACAGATTTTTGCCAGATGGCAAGCCATACTTTAAGTATTTGATTTTGACATTGAATTTATAAATGATCCTTCAAATTCATTACTTAATTTTCTCACGAGAATTTTACAGGGGATACCATTATGCCAAGATCCAAAAAAGACAAAAAAGACAAAGGCAAAGCCATTGCCAAAACCTCCCATATACCACCAAGCCAACAGGCTTGACACCTATCAAGTCATGGCTCCAAATGGCAAAAACAATCAGTCATTTCTACAACAACACCCAATATCGAATACACCTTCAAAAGACCTTCAAAAGAAGAACCCATACTAGCCTTTGACCAACTAGTTGCCATACTACCCAAAGAAACACTACAATTACTGGCTCAATTTTTACAAAAAAAAGCAGTAAAGATTGAGCCATTGAGGTAAGCAACAATCCTTCCCCACTTGCTACATAAAAACAAGCGGAATACAAAAGAATTTCAAATGAAGTGGTCATTGGGCCACAGGCAACCCGTCATTCTCAAAGATAAAAAACTTTCCCCAAAACATCTTTTTAAAAAATACTGACTGTGAAAGATGGATTCTTTAATGAAGATCCAATCAAATTCGCAAAAAAAAAATTCTCCAAAAAATTGGCTTTTCAAACCACACAATACAAACAAAATCATTACTTATTATAAGCAAATTCTAGTGGAAACAGAATCGGCAAGGTTCATTGACTTTGCTGACAAAAACAGTACATAAAACATCATATACTCTACTATATCCATCAGTAAAGTCATACACCCCTCACACTAGGGAGATTCACCTCATACATTTAGAAAATTCCAAACCAGACTTACCCAACAAGCCTGGTGGAATGTCTTCTATAGGCAAAATACAAACTTCCAATACACTTGGCTAGTATTCTTCAAAGACAACTTCCCATGAGAAAACTTACCAAACTAGTTTGACTCCTAGTGGGATTTCTTTAGTCCTATGGACATTAGACTACACCCCATAATTAACCAGGGATACAAAATATTTCGTACACACTTTGTACCAACTCCACATGATTTAAGATTCCCATGCCTTATGCATTTTTTCATAATATTCAAAATCTCATGGGTAATAGCTTGGGAGTTTGAATACAATACATCCATTAAATTAATACCCGTACTTGTCCAAAAATACAAGACAAAATAGTGGGATGGATTCAAATTCCATGAACAAGGGTCCGAAGTTGCGATTAAAGCATGGCTAAACAACCAGAAAACTCAGATAACCACAGCCCTATCAAATACATTATTTTTACAAGAGAAATCCATTGCAAATGCAACACTAGCTGCAGTCCAAAGCAGAGAGAAATACTGCAACATCCTCAGAACAATGCTCTCAGAAGCGGAAGAATCACAATGTGGATACTCCAAATCACAATACAATCCAGACGGATCCTCTCAGTCACATCACAATGGAAACACCAATGAAGATGATTGCTACGGGATCAACCTAGACAGAGATTAAAGATAGGATATCACATGCCCAACATTGTTACAGCAGCGCAAAAACTATACACCGTAGTAAAATAGGCATTCATTATTCACTCAATACTGTTCACTTTACACTATTCAGCACTATAGCACTTTTACTGTAGCGCCTATTATAAATACACCCTCTTGACACAAAAGAAGGGGACTCGAAATTTTCAGATCTCTTTTCTCTCTTCTTCCTCCTCACCCTCTTGTAAACCCTCATCCTTTCAAGCCTCAAGCTTTCTTACCTTGTACCCTCTGGTTTTAAAGTAAGTTAGTTTTCAAATACATAGTTTTATATAGGGTTTCCAACTTACATGATAGTTGGTTAACCATTTCTTGTAATACAAACATCAATACTTCCTGGAGTGCGGATTACCGCCTTAGTGGATAACTTGATGCTTTGGTTTATGTATCTTTCAATACATGTAACTTTCAGTTTATATAATACAAATTCAGATCACCTTCATAGTTGGTTTTTGTTTATGCATACTCTTACTTTATATTTTATATATTGCCTTTGCCCTTTTCATTATTTTTAATTCTCGCGATTTTATTTAGTTTTTATACAGTCTTCATACATTCTCCGTTCTTATAGATCTGTTAATCTCTTATACTTACTTGTTCTCTCATATAGTACTTCGATCCTAACCATATATATATATTAGATGAATGAGTATAAAATCATTTTCAAATCTTCTTTTCAAAACTATAGCCATCTTTTCAATTTTTTCTGATAGAAAACCTGGAGATATACTAAAATTGTCATCTAGTATTCTCATTTGAGTCACCTAGCTCACTTCTATAGTAGGTAAGGTAAACCAGTTCAATTGCTCTGTCATTCTGTGAGAGAGAACTGGCCTATGAAGCCAACTAGTTGTAAAAATACTCCCATGGAGAATAGGGGGTGGAAGAGCTACTGTCTGGTGGGGGAATTACCCTCAGTCAAATGATCAGAATATGTTTGGATGAATTCAAAAGGAAATTGTTACCACTTTTAGATACGAGGATGTGGGAATGTGAGTGCACGGGGTCTTCCCATCTAGCCGTTGGTACTTTGCATCTTCACAGAGAATTCAATTTCACCGTGTCCATGTCAAAGACCATGGGGCAAGGGCTTACCACTTTTAAACTAGATGCCCTTATTATTGCAATCCTTAAGAGTCCAATTGGCTCCCTGGAACAATGACAAAAAAGATATCTCAGTAACGAAAACTATAGGGGGTTGTATCGGCGAGATCCAATAGTGAACAATTGCTAAAATGAAAAATTGCCTGGAAGGGTCGCAATGACTAGGCCCGGGCGATTGTTTACCAAAAACACAAGTCTCGGCAAAGTCGTAAGACCACGTATGGGACTGACTAACCCTCTTCTTGTTCCTAGTCATCTGTTATGAATCTGGGAAGCCTGGAATCCTCAATATGAGGGATCCCTCAAAATAGAGAAGGGTGGGTAGGGCTTCGGCAAGAACCTCCCCCCTCTTCCCAATCAAGATGGGAAGGAGCCCCATCAAGAGAAAGGTAGTGTAACTAATTCGATATTCTTTATTTATCTATTGATATGGATTCCCATTCATTCCTAGATTCTCGTCACTAAAAATTGATTGTCTTTTCTCCATTCTACCTCTTTCTTTGCTTTGTTTCAATAGAGTCTAAGGCAAAGCAAAATTCAATAGTGCCATTGTGGGGCAAATGAATTAGTAAAGAAAGTGATATTATGCCTCAAAATCAACTTGATTGTTCTATTGATTCGAAGCCATAGTTTTCCAATAGAAAATTCATAGATTCTTGCTAAACAGAGGTAAAGGAAACAAAAGGAAGGAAACCGATAGAAAGAAAATAAGGGAATCGTAGACCTGCTCGAGTACTGTATGTTCGGGCCACAAAGATGCCGGAGATCATTGGGGACCTCATCATGCACACCAAGGCTAAGGACTACTACGGGAGGACCGAGAAGGCCTAGAAGCAAGGTTACCTCCTCTATGGCCCCCCTGGGACAAGCAAGTGGACAATGGTTGCCATGATGGCCAATTTCCTGGTCTTCGACGTGTACGGTCTCTAGCTCACAATGGTGAAGGGCAATGCGGAGCTGAGGAGGCTGCTAATAAACACGGCATGCAAGTCCATCGTTGTGGTCAAGGACACTGGTTGCTCACTCGACCTCACGGGGCAGCGAAGGGCGAAAAGCAAAGATGAAGCCAACGAGGAGAAATCACAGCCTCAGGGCTCTTGAACTTGATTGATGGTCTATGGGGTTGGTAGTGAGGGAGAGGATGGGGTTCAACATCAACTTCGCGGACAAGCTTGACCCCACACTGATCAGGAGAGGGAGAATAGACAAGCGCATTGAGACGTCGCATTGCAGATTTGAGGCCTTCAAGGTTCATGCCAGGAACTACTGGGACCTCCGTGATAACAGGCTCTTTGTAGACACAGGGGCTAGTTGGAGGAGGTCGACATGACTCCTACCCACGTCACCGAGAACTTGATGCCCAAGTCGTCGTTCGAGGACAATGCTGAGGCCTGCCTGGAGGGTCTGGCCAGAAAGGGCATGGGAAAAGACGTCCTGAAGATCTAATTAATTTTTCTGCTTGAGAAGGATCTACAAAGAAATCGTCCAGATTTATTTGTTATTTGTATAGACTAAATATGTTATAGGATATGCATTATAGAAAGGGATAAGTGTTCCAGAAGTCCTACAACTTGTCACGAAAATGCATTTCGGTCCTAAAACTTACAAAAAGTGCATTTAAGTCCTAAAACTTGTCAAATTGTTTCAAACGAGTTCTAAGATCGACGCCATTAGCTTTTTCCGTTAAATATGCCGACGTGACATTTTAAATAATTTTTTAAATAATTTTTAATTATTTTTAAAAAATTAGATTTAAAAACTAAAAAAATCAAATTTATTCATTTTATCTTATTTTTACCAAAAAATTTTAAAAAAAGTTAAAATATTTATTTTAAAAAAAAAAAGCGGCTCCTCCTCCCGCCACCACCGCCGCCACCGCCCATCGCCGGAGGGGCCAAGTGACGGTCGCCGGCCCCGGGCGGGGGTGGCCAAGCCTCGCCGGCCCCCTATGAGGGCCGGCGACGACTCACCCGGGGCGATGGCCGCCGGCCCCTCGCGAGGGCCGGCGGGCCTAGATCCGGGCACCCGCAGAGAGCTAAGCGAGGGTGCCCCAATTTGGGCACGTCGGCCCTCGCGGGGCCGGCGGTCGTCGCCCCCTAGGCGAGTCGTCGCTGGCCCTCACGAGGGGGCCGACAACCGTCGCTCGCCTAGGGCGGGCGACGGTCGCTCGCCCGGGCGGCGACGGTCGCCAGCCCTTGCCTAGGGCCGGCGAGGCTCAACCACCCCCGCTCGGGCCGACGACCGTCGCCCGGCCCCTCCAAAGGATGGGCGGCGGCGAGGGAGAAGAGCCGCGCTATTTTTTTAAACAATTTTAAAAATAAATTTTTTAACTTTTCTTTTTAGTTTTTGTTGAAAATAAGATAAGAATAAATTTCATTTTTTTAGTTTTTAAATCTAATTTTTTTTAAAAAAATGGATAAAAATTAATTAAAAATACACCTAGAAAATAAAAAATTATTTAAAATGCCACGTTAGCATTTTTAATGAAAAAGGCTAACAGCGTCAATCTTAAGACTCGTTTAAAACAATTTGATAAGTTTTAGGACTTAAATGCACTTTTTGTAAGTTTTAGGACTGAAATGTATTTTCGTGACAAGTTGTAGGACTTCTGGAACACTTATCCCTTATAGAAATAGGAGCCTCCTGCAATTTTAGTTTGTACTTGATTTTCTTTGCACTTAACATGTTCCCTTTCCCTTTTCTTTTCTTTCTTTTTTTTTTTTGTTGTATTTGTTCTTTGGGTTTTTAATGAATAAGTGTGCCCGGGGCACTAATTAAGCTATAACTAGAAAAGGAATAGACACTTTTCCAGACCACATAAGCAATTGAAAGAGTGCAGGTGCAAGAAGGCTACTTATTTTAACAAACAATTTAGAATTTTCCGAACACATATTAATATGGTCCTTATAACTTAAAGGGCTCTTAGAGCAGTCTTCAACATTAATCTTTAATGATGAGCCTTTAATTTTTTTTAATTTTTTATCTTTACTTTTGTCGTTCTTATTTTTGGCTGATTTCAATCTCAAATGTCCAAAAAATCTCGTTAAAAGAAGAAACAGTTTGATGTTTTGCATTTCTTTCGTTAAATTCGTGCGCTCACCAACTCCAAAGGAAAATTTGTACTTGGGCCTCGGTTGGGCCTTGAGAGACTATTGCCAAGTATACCTTTGACCATTTAATCTAGATTATTTTTGTCTATGCTTACAATCTCCAAGATTTTTTTTTTTTTTTGGTCTGATTACAATCTCCAAGATTATTCGATGGGGAAAAGTATTCGCCGAGGGGAAGACTAAATAACATAATATTCATCTATAAACCGAAAGTTGTTTGATTTAGCCGTCATATGGTTGTTTGGACCAACTTTCACATATTCAACTAGTTTTCTCCCAACGTTTTTAAGAGAGCATTCTCTCATATCGGTCTGGTACATTCAAAATTTTAATTCTAATATGCTCTCAACAAAATTTGAATTCAAGATCACAAGAAGATGAGCAAATTCTTTTGCTATCTAAGTCATTTCCTTATTGGTGTTCACATATTACATGACTACAAGATGGAAAACAAACATAAATTTGTTTTTTTAATTTCTACATTCAACTCCCACAAATATTTATTGCGAGTGGCCTCGAGCAATGATTTAAATATATAGTCACATATCAGCAACATAGTCCTCAAGAGATCTTCATTTATATGACTTGAATAATTAATTATTCAAATTTATCTAGCCTCACTTGAGTAGTCCATGAAAAAAAAAACACATTCCTCAATAGAACTTAATTCTATCATCAATGCAGTGACTTTTGCAATTGATACGCTTTGGTTAGAATTTAACTGGTTTTCCGTCGAACTAGTTACCTGGCGAGGAGATGAGAACGTGGCCCATTTTCCATGCTAAATCCACATCAGCAATAGTTCGCTGAGAAATCAAACTTATACTAACGAAAGTACATTAATTGAAGCATACTGACAATTTAGCGTATCAAAAAATTTAAATTAAACCCACCCACGCATAGATGTGCTCGTTGAGGCTTGACCTCTTGACCGCCAGGTCAAAGGTTTGACTTCTAGAGTCTGCCACAACTCCCAGAGCAGTTCCATGACTTAAGCGGGGGGCCCCGGTTGGTGGGTTCTTGTAAGATGAGCTAGGCCGGATCATCAACATAAAAAAAAAATAAATAATAATAATAATAATAATAATAATAATAATAATAATAATTTAAAATTTAAAATTTAAAATTTAAAATTTAAAATTAAAATTCAATGGTAAGATTGCGAAGTCTACTTAAGTTGAGTAAACATGGGTGCAAATTACCCCATGTCTCAAGAAGTGTAAGGCATGCATAACTCATGAGATAAGGGCCTTCAAAACCCAATCCCAAGTATAGTCGGTGTTGTGCTCCCATAAAGCTGCTACTTCACCCACCACCACACCGCCGCCCCACGCCCTACTCACCACCACCTCTTGGCCACCGACCACCACCACCCACCACTCGTCCGACGAGCCGTCTTGCCGTTGAGCCCAACAAGCTGTCGCGCAGCCCTCGCCGCCTCTCGGCCTCGACGCACGCTCGGCCCCCTCGACGCCCTCGACGCCGCTCAGCCCTCGACGACCGCTCGGCCCCCTCGATGCCCTTGATGCTCGCTCGATTCTCGCATAAAAAAAAGAAATTATAAATTAAAATTCAATGGTAAGATTGCGAAGTCTACTTAAGTTGAGTAAACATGGGTGCAAATCACCCCATGTCTCAAGAAGTGTAAGGCATGCATAACTCATGAGATAAGGGCCTTCAAAACCCAATCCCAATCGGTAGAGTACTCAACGAGAAAAAGGAGTTTCTTCTCTGTATGGCCATTAATGAGAGAAGGAGTTGACCCTTCGTTCTTTGACTCGTAACATTGACCCTTGAGCTCCTCCATGTCTCTTGGCCAGTCTCACGTGATTCACTACACATTCGACAAAATAGAGACTGCTTGATGTTGGGAAGATTGACCATATCTTTTTCCCTACAAATTTACATTGATAGAATCAAGACTTATATGATACATGATACGATAAAGTGTGGGTCTTGGGTTGACTCTGTAAAGTGCTAACGCGAAAAAATTAGATTGGGTTCAATGTATGAATAGGAGAATCTAGAGGGGCAGTCTTTTCTGAACTTTCTCTTTAAAAGTGGAGTGCTTGCTGCAAATTATGTGCTATGATTTAGCTAACCCCACACAATTGACTTTATTCTAGAAGGTTTATGGAAAAAACAAATCAATACGGCTACTTGTAGTTGCTTTAGTACCATGAGCTCAATAGCATCCCACCAACTAAGGATGGAATCTAATTCATCATGTCATGTTGCAGGTGAGTATTGTCATTTCATGTCATTTTTTCTTTATGTTTTTCAAATGATTTATTATGTTTTACATGATTATTATCGGATCATGTCAATTTTATCGTTATGTCTAGTATCAAGATCTGCTTTGTCATGTTGCGTATGATTATTTCCATGCCATGTTATTTAATTATCATGTTTCACATTCAATTTGTTATGTTTCACTACATGTGTTTATTGCCAATTTCGTACAACATAATTGAATTTTGCATTTTGGTTGACATTTGCATGAACATTTTCACGCACAAAGCGGAGTCACGCCATTATACATGAAAAAACAGCCTCATAAATCAATAGCGCAGTCAACAAGTGTTTTCACGACATTTCCAGATTTCTAAACAAATAATATCATGCATGCATAGTATACCAGTTTATGAATTTTAGAACTTAGCCAAAAATAGAATCGTGGTAGCCGTCAGCACCTAGATTTTGACTATTTCATATAATCATTAATTGCATATAAAAAAATTAGGAATTGACCCCTAAACAAAAATACCATTTACATAATTTGCATTCGCATTTTGTTTAAGGCCATGCACTGTGCATTTGCTGATCACACGACCTCTCTCCATAATGTCATCACGGACAAGCGCCGCAACACTGGAGCTCATGAGATTGAGGAGATGAGTATCAATCATGAAATTCAAAGTAGGAGAGTGAAAGCTGTTGGATATATTATTAATATAGTTTAAAATAATATGTTCATATACAAGCCCAATAGGTGAAAGCATGGTTATTTGGGTCCATATGAGCCGGAGCCCAATAACTTGCATATAAAAAACTCTAGGATTTCCCTATGCTGAAGGTAACACTATTGAGCGTTCCAAATTTGACGTCTCTTAGTGTAATACTTCAAGCAACTGCTTCTTCTCTCTCAAACCCTTAACCTCCAACAATCTTGAAGTATTATCTTCGTGTGTTAGATTTGAGCGAGGAAGGTGTCTTCTTGAAGATTTCGTCAAGAAGGACTCATGGGTGTAATTTACTTTTGATTTCGACGGTGATATTGGCCGGAATTTGAGTTTGAAGATTCGGGTGACTGAAATCTTTGATTAAAAAAATCTAAAAATTATAGCCAATTTTAGAGGGTGAAACCAAATTTGGCTTTTTTCTACTTGTCGATATGAACGTTTTGAGTAGTCACTCACGTCAATCGAAGGTCAGACAAAGAAGTTACGGCACCTGGAAATTTCCATCTGAATTTCTAGTGAATTTCGGGAACGGAAATTTCCAGCGAGTTTCAGCGACAATGGTAGTCCATCTTAAGGTTTTTGGGCGCTCCTAATCTGTTTTTGGGGCTTGTTATGGCAAATTCCATCTCTACAGAGCGATTTGATCAAGGTTAGGGGAGTTACTCGACTTTGTAGTTCCGAGAACTCCAAGGTGCACTCTTTTTAATACTTTGCTCTAATTAAAATGGCAAAGCGTAGTGTCTATGATATTGTAAAGTTGCAATCATTTAATGTTACTGAATTTCATGGCTGGAAATTACATGTTCAATTTGGCATGAAAGAACGTGACATATTTTATATTGTATTAAGTGATTTTGCATCTACCACTGAAAATGTGGATGAATATCAATGGAATAAAGATGAGGATTTTTGTAGAGATTACTTGTTGAACTCTCTAAATCCTAATCTTGCTATGACTTATAGTGAGTATAAGATAGCGAAAGAGATATGGAATCACTTGAATGCTCAATTTCAAAAACAAGTGGGGCTCTCTAAAACTCTCCTAGCGGAGAAATTTTTTAGCTTTAAATTCACTATGAATTCAAGCATCACCTCTCAATTAGTTGAATTTGAAAACATGAGGAATAAGCTAAAAGATAATAATTCTGATATGTTCGATAATCTCTTTGTTGGTCTTTTGTTGAGCAAACTACCAACTAAATGAAGTTTTTTCAAAACTGAAATGCACAGACTGAAGGTACAAATGGGACTGGATGAATTAAAAAGGTATATTCACATTGAGAATCAAAATATTACTAGAAAGAGTTTGGAACAAGTAGGACATCAACTTAGTTTCACACTCCAACAAACCTCAGAAAAAGTCCAAGTCATCAAAAGGTGAATCATTTTTACAGTTAGAGGCCAAAAAGACTATCTTCAAAAAGAAGGAGAATGGCAAGTGCCATAACTGTGGAAAATGGGGTCACTGGGCAACATGATGTAAGTTGCCGAAGAAGCCAAAAAATGACACACCACAAAATAAGGCCAATATGCTAATTAGAGGATTTGAGCCTCGAGCTTTCATTGGAATGATGAAATATCCAACGTCTCTTCTGAGTGGTGGTTAGACAGTAGCGCTACTTGTCATGCTACAAATGACAAGAACTTACTCATACTGGAACTGCAAATTTGATCTTTTCTTCAAGTAAATTACTAACTCTGAAACATGTTAGACTAGTACCTTTACTTAAAAAGAATTTGATATCTATGAGTTTACTTGATAAAGCTGGTATGTCTTTTTCAATTATGAATGGTAGAGTAACTTTATATGTTAACTCATATTATTTCGGTTGTGCATTCATGGTTAATGGTATGTATTGGTTAAGTTTAAACATTGATAGCATAAACTATGTGAATTCTACTTTGATTGATCCAAAGTTGCTACACAATAGACTTGGACATGTGAATTACAGGAAAATGCAACATCTAGCTAAAACTCACAACATTCCATTAGATACTTCTATTCGATTTGACAAGCGTGAAGTGTGTACACAGGCTAAAATCACTAGAAAACACTTTAAGTTGGTTTCTAAAAGCACACAACTTCTTAAGTTAATACATTCTGATATTTGTGATTTTAGAAATTACATTACTAGAAGTGGTCAGAAGTATCTAATAATATTCATAGACGATTTTTTTAGATATTTTCATGTCTATTTGTTGAAATTGAAAGATGAAGCTGTTGAAAAATTTAAGATTTTCAAGTATAGAGTAGAAAATCAACTCAACTTAAAAATTAAAGGTTTATGAGTGATAGAGGAAGAGAATATACCATGTCAAGGCTCAAGGAATTTTGTATAATACTTAAAACCACTACTCCTTATTCACCCCAATCAAATGATGTTGCCAAGCGTAAGAATAGAACGTTAATTGAAATGTTAAACTCTATGTTACTTACAGCCGGCATGCCTTCCTCCTACTGGGGAGAAGTAATTCTAAATGCTAATCACATCTTGAACAGGTTGTCGCACTCTAAGTTGTCTACGACATCTTATGAGATATGTCATAAGCACTCTTGTAGATATTATACTCTTAAGACTCGAGGCTGTATTGTTTATGTAAGTATACTAGATCCTAAGAAACCTAAGGTGGGATCTGGATCCATTACTTGTGTATATCTAGGTAGTGTAGAAGATAGCGCTGCAAATAGGTTTTTAGATCTATCTACTAACACAGTGATAGAATCTAAAGATGCAGTGTTCTTCGAAAACAAGTTTCTCAGAGATCAAGGCTTGAATGTTTCTAGATCTACAAATATGATTTCAGAATCTCTTGTAGAATTTGAAGCAGGCCCTTCTGACACTGATTCCACACAATTGACTATTGAACCAATTCCAATTAAAGTATCTACAAGAGAGAGAATTCCTAAAATTTTTGGTGAGGACTTTGTTATTTACCATCTTGAGGATGATCCATCCTCTTATCAGGAAGCAATGAGATCTAGGGAATCCCTACTGTGGACAGAAACCATAGATGATGAAATGAGCTTTTGTTGGTTTCCAAAACCACACTCCATGACCTCTTTTGTTGACTCCTTTGACATCGACCCCAACGGCATGTATTCTAGTTTAGTTTCCATGTCACGAATTACCTCAGGTTTTCCTAATTTTTCCCAAAAGTCTCACTTCCCCTCATTAGTGACCATCTGACTTCAACACTTGGAAAATTTCCAAGCTTCCAATTCTACCAAAAAGTAGCACAAGTTTTGAGGGGCTTTTGGGTGCCTTCCCAACCTTCATTTAGGACATACAATCTATAGTTGAAAAGATCTTTGCAATGGATGAATAAAATGGTATGAAATAACGTGAAAGTTAATGAATCTTGCAATCAAATCTAACACGAGAAGAATAAATCACTAAGGAAATTGAAGAGAAACAATATGAACACTAAAGGTTTGCAAGTCCATTCCAAGTGTCACTACCTATTCCAAAAAGAGAGCCAATCCCCAATAAATTCATAATGAATCTGTAGATTTAGAGTTTACAATTGTTTGAGTGTTTCTTATCTCTAAACAAGGTTCGTAAGTGTTATATCAGAATCCCTCACATAAAACTCACTCAAAAAACTTGCAAAAAAAAAATGACACTCTTTTTCTCTTTACTATGTATTAACCGAGTAGAATTTCATTTTACACATATTCAAAATAGGAAACTCTTTTTAGGAAGCTTATTCAAATTAGGAAATCTA
Organism: Eucalyptus leucophloia subsp. euroa; assembly: GCA_017140325.1. Taxonomy (NCBI): domain Eukaryota; kingdom Viridiplantae; phylum Streptophyta; class Magnoliopsida; order Myrtales; family Myrtaceae; genus Eucalyptus; species Eucalyptus leucophloia. Next base: position 10,820,471 of record CM029473.1, on the reverse strand, counting down.
ATCACAAATTAAAAAACCTACTTGGATTGGCTTTCCTTTAGGAGCTCAATATACAAGTAATGAATGAGCCAACTGGCTACATGAATATTGACAAAAAGAAAAACTGGCTATATGAATAGGAGACATATGTATGAGCCTAAATTTCATCATAGTCCCTCATTTATTTACAAATCCAATCCATGGGTTGCCTTGTTATCGTTTATCTTTTTAAGTCGCAGAAACATGATTTTCATTTTATAATTTGACTCTATTTTGTGGTTACCCTTTCATTTATTTTGTCCGCTAGTTGGACATTATTCAGGCGGGAACATCGACACCTGGTAAAAAATTTGGGAAAATAGGCACGGAACTTTTTAAGAAGGCCCGGAAAATAGGGGAGAAGTTTTCCACTTCTCAAACCTGATATTTGTCCTTATTTGCATTTGAAAAACGTAACGGGCGTGCTTTTTTGTAAATAAAGGATACTTGAGGGACTCGGGAGTATATATTTTGAAGTTTGTCTTTTTTCCAGGGCCCTTTCTGAAATTTAACTAGATTGAAGTTCTTGTCAAGGGTAATTTAGTCTTAACAAATTTAAGGCTGAAGACGACATCCAAGTTGTATCGTTGGGCAATTGTTATTTACACTTCGCATTTGTACTTCAAAATGCAAAAAATTCAAATCGTGTGTGTATGTGTGTGTGTGTATATATTCATTTCTCCGTGTGTTCTACCTAGAAAATAAATACATAAATATTTAAAACTTAAATAATATTATGCCTTTGGCGTGACCTCTAGCTTGTTATTTAAGAAAATTGAGAGAGAAGCTTGTAACAAAGAATTTCTCTTATTGGATGCATGCTCAAACTTTCGTGACTATATACTTAGCAATAAGAATCAAAAGTAAAGATGAGTTGAAAAATTGTGTAACGCATTATGTATGTCATCTTGCATACGTCATCCGATCAAAATAACCCTATATGATTTGGAATAATATCAGACATTACTTTCCATACGCTTATCTTCTGGAACTTCTCGCGGTGCATTAATTTCCATTCTTTATACTTATCGTGTTAAGAATACATAAAGTATTTGTTTAGTTCCAATTATGAAAATAATGGAAGTAAACTATCAAGATCGATACACTGCCACTACTTGAGCATATGGTTTCCAAATTACTAGAACTTGTCTAAAATAATAGAAAAAATTTAAACAAAACTAGTTCCTAAAAGAGAATTTTTACATATCTCAAAGTAAAATGAAATAACTGGTCCGGTCAATTCTACTCAAACTTCAATTTAGGTTTGATAACAATAAGTCCATTAGGTTTCTTTTAGTTTAGTGCCTAAACTATTTCTGTTCTTTGAGCTAGCTTTATGTAATGATACTTATTAATATTTTAATTTGAATGGGAAGACAAAAAATTAGGGAGAGTTCAGACATAGAAATTGCTATATGTTTTTGAGAAGAGGTTGCTGAAAATTTTCTCGCTTTATCTTTTCTTTTGCGTTATTCCCATCATGCCCTTACTCCATGAGACAATCTAATCCGTACTTTTGATCATACGAGGAATTTGCATGAGGCAAAATGCAATTTAGAGAAGTTGCGCTCACCACATGAAAACGCAACCAAAGCTCACTTCTCTATAAGTATATAGCCATTTTGCCCACTCGATCTCACTTCACATTAGGCAAAAACCCCTCCTGCTCATTTTTCCTCTCCTGCTTGAGTCGATAGTGTCGGAATCATCCATGGCTAGGGATGAGGTCTCGGTGAAGGAGAAGATGACACTAGATACTGCAAGGCTTAGAAAACAACGTGCGAGGAGAAGTAGGGATTTCCAAACCCCCATTCCTCAGGACACCGATGTATCTCCTGTCAACCCTTCTTCTGATGCTAGCTCATCTAGTGCCCCACAACCTATCTTGAGCGACAGGTTCTTATTCCTTGCGCACCTCGAACTAGTCCTTGAGATCTGACACTATTTTCTTCGAATTAACCCTATTTCATGTCGATTTTGGCCTTTTTGAATTTGGGTTTAATCGTGCCGGTAGGATAAAAAGCCCTTTTATTCCTCAGTGTTGGTGTTGAAGGTATGAGTGCGGATCAAAACCCAGAGAGCTAAAAGCCTAAAAGAACATCATGGAAAAAAAAAAAAAAAAACTTGAAGTAGTTAATTCCTTGAGAAGAGAGAGGTGGCTTTAGGAAAGGTTCTGGCTATCTTGGCCTCATTAACTAATAACCAGTAGTAATGCTTTTTGACTCTTTCTTGCTTGACATGCAGAGATGATGCTGAGTTCGATGACATGGAAGAGGAGGTGTGGAAAATTAGAATATATAAGTCATCTGATTTTTTTAAAGAAATTTTGATTTAATGATCTATATTTGTCGCGCAGGATGAGCAAGACAAGCTCACGAGGATGTGTACTCTGAAGGCATTAATTGCAGCGCTTGAATGGTAATCGTCTAGATAATTTGTTCAACATCCCATCACTTTTTCCATATTTACTGAACAACTATAATTTATTTATGGTGTAAATGCATCTCAAGAGGATCTGATCTTGGCTTATCTTTTTCCTTTTGTGCATGTGACTATTCGTATAAAAATGGCACCGCATTGAACATCAGGTTTGAGGTAAAAGACTGGCTATATTAGGTTTTCCAAATGCAAGAGGAAAAATAGATGTCATTCAAATTCTCGTTTGAAATTTTGATTGTTGTTTTTCGATTACAGAAATTTCAGAGGGAGATTGAGAGAATAAGGCGCAAACTGCAGGCTATGCAAACCGATCCCAGGTCTTTTTTTTTTTTTTTTTTTTTACTGCTTAAATAAAAATAGCTATTTGAATATTTATCCTGTATTTTAATAATATTTAGCTTCGCCTTCTTATAAGCGCACATATGGTACCTGTAAACAAGATTATAATGTGTTTCGCTTTTTGGAACAGTTGGAAGCCTCGAAGGGGTGCTTGAGATGGATCATTGGGAGAAGAGAGGAGGCTAAATCGAGTCAATTATCAACTCAAAGTTGTTTGCGTTTGTGATTTGTATTCGTGAGATAATAAAAGTATGGTCGAGTCTTGTGTCAATTTGCATTTGGTGAAGTTTATGTATTTGTCGTAGCACAATATATATGTGCGTGCAAGTGGCAGCTAGCTTTAACTATGGTTGTTTCCTAGCATGAGGTCTTCCTAGGATCTTTAATGTGTGGTGGTCTTCTCTTTTAAAGAGTCTCTCTCTCTCTCTCTCTCTCTCTCTCTCTCTCTCATATATTGCACTGGACAGCAAATTACTCTTTTTTTTTTTTTTTGGGGTCGAAATGCAATATTTTATTGAGAACTAAACCCACATACCCAATAGATGAGGCATCAGTACTAGCAAGGCCCAAAGGCCTTGAGGAGGAGGAGCCACCCAATTGAGAGGGAGTGTTCTGTTCCTTTGTTGTCGCACGGCCCAAGCCGCAACTAAGTTGGCGGACAGCAAATTACTTTGAAAACTTATGTTTTGGGGGTTTTTGAACTTAAAAAGTAACTACATCTTGAATTTCACTGTCAATTTTTATTCTATGATCCACCGTGGAGTGTAACGAGTCTAGGACCAAAAAATGATAGTTAATGCTCATCTTGCAAACAACCAAAGAACAAGAAAATTATCAAAAAAAAAAAAAAATACTAGATTTATTATACTTTTGTTAATTCAATCCCAAACTTTTTAATTGTATCAATTGAGTTATAAACATTTTCATATTTTACCAATTGATTCCATTCGCTAATTTTGATTAGAAATCACTAACGTGAACACCAATCATTTTACGTGACACAATCAACGCTAACATAGATAATTTTAATAAGATTTTAATATTCCTTTTCTTTTTTCTTTTATTATTATTTTTTTTCTTTTTTAACTTTCGTTCAACACTAAGCGAGGGCCAAGACACCCTGATTGTAGCAAGTGATAACCTAGGCCAAGGTCGCAACGCCTACACCTAATGTTGGCGAGTGCATCCCAAAACTTGCTAGGTAGCAAGGGTTACTCACCCTTAATTCAATAAAAAGAAATGAAATAAAAATAAAAAAAATATATATTATTTAAAAATGTCAATGTCGTCGCCGGTTACACCACATGAAACGCTTGACGTTCATGTTAATAATTTCTAATCAAAATTAACCAGATGGAACTAAATTAACAAAATATAAAAATATTGATGATTCAATTAACACAACTAAAATATTTATAATTGAATTGACTCAAGTACAATTGATTTAGGATCTTTTTGATAATTCTCTTTCAAAAGAACAATATCGAAGGTAGACTACGGATTAATTTTTTTATATAAATAAAATGGAGGATAATAAAATAAACGTTCATTGGAAAGTACGACTCAAAATTTAAAAAAAAATTTTAAGTTGCTAGACATAATGAAAATTCACATGCGAAATGATCAATTAAACGAGCATGCAAATTTCAGCTCTCTAAGCAAATCGATTCTCTCCAAGCAAACACTACTCCACCAGCTCCACTGCCGCACCTTATAACTTTCCTCGATGGAGTCTCATATTTGCTGTGCTCCACAAGCTACCATGTGTTTGTAAATTAGCCTTAGGATTAGGCTCTCTTGACCTTGCTTTTGCCTCTTTCAGCTAATTCTGAAGGCTGGGCTTCTTCATGTTCCTTTGAAAAAATTTTCAAAATAAAATAATTTTCCAGCATTTTTTCCCTATATAATTTGCTAATACCACTGTGTATTTAGACACCGATCTTCAGTTGAATAATCATTGGCATCGGTGATAAACTCTTGAGCCAATAAAGAAATCTGTCAAGAAGACAATTGTGGTGAAGAAAACTGGTGGCAGTGTCAAGATGATCACCAACTTTGACCCCTATACACATCTTTGAGCCTAACGATCCTTTTGTTTCTCATCCCATGAACTCAGCCTATGTTACGTCCCTTAGAAAGTCTCTTCAGATTAAGGCACTTGAATTAATATAGGAATTCCCATGTTTTGAGCATTGCTCGAAGAAGTGCGAGCAAGATTATTTCTTTCTCATTTTGCAGGGTTCTTGACTTGTAAACTCGGAGATGATTACAGAATTGTTCTTTCAATTGCTTTGACTCAAAGAATCCCTTTGCTAAGCCATTGACCAAGCCCACATTACAATACCTGTTAAAGAGCTCTCAGATTGGTAAGGTCGTACTGCTTGCAAGAAAATTCAAACTCTTGTCGACAAGATGATGATAAGATTGAGTGATATATTCCCGCATCAATGGTCGGGACAAATAACCCCTTCTAAATGAGAGCGAGTGAAAAAGCCTTTTTCACACCAAAAGTGTCTCATTTAGCATGTTCAAGAGATTCACATCTTAGTGAAAATTGTCTTGATAATTTTTCCGATGGAAGTTTGAAAAAGCCATCATGTACGGACCTTCATTGAATTAAAAAAAAATGAAATGAATTTTTCCTCAAAGACCAAAGGATTTGTCTTTGAAGCCCTGAGTTTGTCCAGTCATCTTGGTGCTTGATGAGAATTCCAAATACCCATTTATAAAATGTTTTCAAATGTCTAGTTTGAGTTCCAGATGTTTGAACCTCTAAACGTTTGATGTGACTTCCAGATGTTTAGTAAATGTTTTCAAATGTCTAGTGTAAATCCCAGATATTTAAACCCTTAAACACTTAATGTGATACCAAGTGTTTGTCCTTCCAAACGTCTGATGTGACTTCCAAATGTTTAGTAAATATTTGAACCCTTAAACGCTTGATGTGATACCAAGTGTTTGTCCTTCTAAACGTACTTCCAGATGTTTAGTAAATATTTTCAAATGTCTAATGTGAACCCCAGATATTTGAACCCTTAAACGCTTGATGTGATACCAAGTGTTTGTCCTTCCAAATGTCTGATGTGATTTCCAGATGTTTAGTAAATGTTTTCAAATGTCCAGCATGAATTTCAGATATTTGAATCTTTAAATGCTTGATGTGACTTCCAAGTATTTGTCTTTTCAAACATCTGATGTGATTTTCAAGTGCTTAGGATCTGATGAGAGTTCCAGATCTCTAAAGACTTTGAGCCTTTCAATTATCTGAAGAGATTTCCAGATGTTGGTCAGGTCTCATAGGAATCATCTCACACCTAATAATACTTTTCTAAATCTCCAGATAAGTATGAAAGGTACGTGTTCTTCTTTGCATTTGCATTTCATTGAGCGTGGACACATTGAGATCTATGTTCTTGACCAAATCATTGCAAATTGCATTGCATAACTTTGCATTTCAAAAGAAATTAAATTTAAATGATTACAATTAAACGAGCATATTCATTTTGCAATTTCCTAGTCCACATCTTATAATTTTCTAATTTAGGATTAATTTTTTTATATAAATAAAATGGAGGATAATAAAATAAACATTTGGGTTTGTGGAGGAGATTTCAAAAGAAATGAATAATGAGCGTTTTTCTTGTTCTTATTTTTATTTCAAAATTTATTTGCTGTGCTCCGAATATTTGCAAATCTTCAACAACAGCGTGCTTGTAAATTAGATTCTTAGGATTATGCTCTCTTGACCTTGCTTTTGCCTCTTTCTTATAATTTTTTTTCTCCTGTGCTCCACAAACTACCATAATTAGGATTATGCTACCTTGCTTTTGCCTCTTTCATTTTTTCCCTATATAATTTGCTAATACCACTGTGTATGTAGACACCTTCGTAGCATTTGAAAAATCTGTTTGTGCTTTTAAAGTACAAAAAGGGTAACTTCTTTCCTATAGTTCGAACTTTGTGAAAGAAAAAAATCACATGTAAATCGACGTGTCGACTTACGTATATTGTGAAAACTGTAAGGGTTGGGCTAGGGAAAAAGTTAAAATTTGACCATCGCAAGATCTAAATTTAGGGAAAATTAACAACCTAATTGGCTACTAACAATGAAATTTACACACTACCATCACATGCAGTCAGAGCCTTAAAAAATTGCAGATCGTATACAAGACAAGAGTCACTATCTGCAAGGAGTAAGAATGTCAACTTTTGTTATACGAAAAGAACAAAAAAGGGAATGTCAACTCTTAAGGAAACAAGATGCATCCATGAAGAACTTATATATCTTGCAGCAATCCATTCTTTCGATAAAAAGTGTGCATATCGTACACAGGAGTCAACCCAATCTTCAGTACTGAGTGTTATCGAATACCCAAGGTTCATGCAGAAAAAGCTCCCGCCCGTTCATTTGCACAGTTCCGGTAGCTATATCCTCAGAACGCTTTCTCGCAGATTCAGCTTTCCTTTCTGACGCTTCAGCATCCTACATTGAGAGGAATGACTTTGAGACTTTGAATTTCGTGGTGCAACAGAACAGTTTGATTAATGTCGGTTGCATTATTTCTCTGTGTAACACGTCCAAATTAGGGGGCAAACTTTGGTTTTCATATATATAGGAATAACTTGATCAGTTACATTCAAGGATGGATTGATTGCCCAGCATACTGCAATCCACCAACAAGTCCTAATGAAGGAGAATAAGAGAAACAAAGAAAAGGAGATTTTCAACCTCCGACTGGATTACAACAACGACAGAAGCATCAATTTCATCAGAATAGATATTGGCAAATTGTTAACACTTACAAGGAATATACAATGCGAAATAACAACTAAAAAGTTAGCAAAACAAGAAATGGTGAAGATGGAAGAGGCTAGAACATAACAGCATTGCCAACGTTAAAAACAAGAAATTCAACAACCCAACTCCAGCAGCCACCAACTTTGTTAATTGAACTGCTGGAGCTGCATGTCAAGTTTCATGATTAAAACAGCATTTGTTTGCTGTTACTTCACAACATAGCATGACATATTGGATCAGATAATGGCAGTACAAAAGTACAAAGTGACAATGCAAAGGAATTTCTTATTGGATAAAACAATTCTCAGACAGTAACCTGATCCTCAACAAAATCAGTCCCCATATTTACTACATCCTTGATGATTAAAGGATAAGAGAACAAAACCAACAGATACTTCTCTCAACAAAATCAGTCCCCATACTAACTACAACCTTGATGATTAAAGGATAAGAGAACAAAATCAACAGACACTTCTCTCACTCGAGATATACAATGCACTACATGCTATATGGTAGTTTCTAAAGCTAATGACAAAGTAGACAACAAAGCCCAAAACACATGCAGACAGAGGGAACTGGAGATAGTCACATGTATGCGTAAGCAAATCACAGTGTGTTCCAACCAGGGACAGATCTAAATTTTTTCCTTGCACAGGAAAAACCTAATTACAAAGCAATCAAGAACATTAGTTTCGTAGCTAATATAATACTTGCATGTTTATAAAGTCAAATATAAATGGTATTATGCAGGTTTTGAATATTTTAGAAATAACAGTTCCACAATATAAAAAGTTCATTATGCTTTATTAACTTGTGGGGGCAAATTCCAAAGAAAACCTTTGGCATGGACTTAGCTACATATTTTTTGAGATATTTGAAGGGCACATAGCTTTTCTTCTTGGCCAAGATAATAGAGCATAAAAAAATAAAAATGCAAAAACTTCGATTAATTGAACGTATAAGAAAGGTGAACGAAGACAGTAGCTCCAACAAACCAATACATTAATCCGCCTTCAGTTCCCACATCAATTTTGTCGAACACTTACATTTTCAGATGTAACATGCAAACTATTACGTTGTCCCAATTTGCTACTCCAATTTCTAGGAGATAGAACGGCTGATGGATTCACTATACATAATAAGAAAACAAATAGATGTAGTTCTCACAGCAAAATAATGCTATTTATGAGAGCTTTCTTACATGGAAGTTTAAGTCCCCTTGATTACCATGTGCTGCTGCAATGGAGGCTGCAGCACACAGGTGACTTTACCCGTGCATATTGGTCGTCTGAAACCCCAATAATTTCCACTACCCTTCCTTCCTAATGCATGCTTAAACTTTTTAAAACTTTTCCTGAACACACACACACACACACACACACAAAAGCAGAACAAACTCTCGTATCCAAGGCATTGACTTATGCCGATCACTGAAATCTGAACATTAGGTAAATACGGACACAGGAAGCAAAGAGATCTGTCACCCTCAAAGAATAAACACTGCTGTCTCCCAATTCAAGTCCGTCCAGCAACCTTAAACACTCACCAACCAACTTATAATCTAGGACCAGAGAAAAGTTATACTTCCCATTTAGACTTATGCTTGTAGTGCAACTGATTACAGGATTAAGTACCGATAGACTCTCCACATGATTCAGCCAATTCTCCAACCACAAAGCTAAAATATAGAGAACAAAACCCTGAATGAATTTCTAACTTATAAACCCGATTTTCCTAATACCCTAATTATAACTTTCAGCATGATAGTCTCTACAAACCAGTTATTACCTTCATGAGAAGGATCCTTTCCCTTGACATTGTTTGTATGGCGACATCATGTGAAGTTGTTAAGGTTATAGCATTTTTAATCAAAGTTCAAATTTACATTAGCTAATATTAAAACTATATGCAATTGCCAAAAAGGACCATTTTGTTGATGAGTTCTTATTACAGGACTGCAATTAGGTTTAGGATGCTCCAAGCAAGAATTAGCAGGGTATTTGAAAACATGTTGGTCCTGGCCCTTGATTCACTATATGTGAAAGCTCATTGCTTTGTAGTCACATCATTAGGTAATTTATTGACTCTGTCATTGACAATTGTTGCTGCTTTATGATGGAATTATCTGCCAGAGATGGGTTTTCTCGTTCATATGGATATCAGGATTGCAAGGAGTCTATATCATCAAAATATTCTCGTTCTAGAGGAGGACAATGCATCTAAGATTTTTGACAGTTGATTTTTAGTACTAGCGTTTCCAAGCCAGTAGTGTTGTTGGTTTTATCGGATGTTAGGACTCTAACTGCAGCATGAAAATATCCCATATGTATTTTATCAAAATAATTTACTATTGCATTGATGGCTTTTTTGGTTTTCTGGGTCAATTTGTAGCTGCAAGAATTATTGTTTCTTAATGTGCTTGAAGGAAGCCGATCGACAAGTCTATGAAATACCACACAAACTTCAAGGAATACTAGTAAAGTTTGGCCCAGGAAAAACTGAGAAAATACCTAAGTATTACTCGTTTTTCTTATAACAAAGCAGCTTCCTTCAAGCACATTAATAAACATATATCTTGCAGCTACAAATGGACCCAAAAAACGCCAACCAGCAATAGTAAAATATATTGTAAATATATCTGTAAAATTCTCAGATCCTAACGACCGAAAAAAACAAGAATAGTAGTAGCTTGGAAATGCTAATACTAATTCTCACGCTCACATAATCAACTGTCAAAAATCTTAAATGCATTCTCTTTCTCTAGGATGAGAACCTTGAACCAAAAAACCAAATCTTCAACAGAAAATTCCATCATAAAACAGCAATAACTGTAAATGACACAATCAATTACTCCCCTAAAATACATGAGTACAGAACAGCGAGCTAATTGCATTCTTGATCAAACATGATTTCCAACACCTAGGAGCGAAACCTAATTGCAGCTCCGTCATAAGAACTCGCCAGCAAAACGTGTCCTTTCCTTTCTGCAATGTAAAAATTCGAACTTGGACGAAAATTGCCAAAACCCATGTCAAAAATTACACAACTCGGGCAACCCATCAAACCACTAAAAGATAACGACTTCACCTCCTTCGTTAAATTTCAATGTATAATTTTTAGGGGGTGGCGAATGCAGCGAGAACGTTCTTGATCAGCTCCGGCAAGGATTCATCGACAAAAGATGAACAAGAGAGGAAGACACAACACGCGCGGAGGGGAACGAACCTTCCGGCGCTTCCAGGACAGGAATTGGGCCGCCGAAATCGGGTTCGGCTTCGTCTCCCTTTTCTCTTCTTCGCCTTCTTCTGCCCCCATCTCTCTCTCTCTACCTCTCTCTCTCTCTCCTCTGTGTGACAAGATTCTTGAGTGCAGGGCTGATCTTGGAGAGTAGGCGAGCTTTAAAAACGAACTAAAGATAAAGATTCAAGGCCCAGTGGGCCTACCGTTTGGAGCTTGGGCTGGATTGCCCAAAAACCTGCCTCTCTTGACTTGTCATGGACATTCCACGAATAATTTGAAAAACGTTTTTAATTAAAATTATCGCTTATGTCCTTTATAAAAATGAGTGATGAGCAATGTTTTTAATATTTACGATAAAAAAAGGAAAATATTTTTTTTCAGTTAATTATTGTGAGAGATATAGGCGATTATCTTTATGAAGATGTTAGTCAAATTTTTCCTTTTCTGTGAAACAAGCGAAACCTAAACATGATTTGAAATTAAAATTAACCTTAAGCCAATCGCTAAATACCCCTTGCAAATTATTCATCGACCCATTCGGAGTTTCCATGAGATTTGGAAGAGAGAAAACAATATGGTACCAACTGTCACCGACCTGATAATTACAGTTCGTCTTGATAGCGCAGCCTAATTTTTCTTAGGAAAGGGTAATATCCTTTTGCCACACGTACTCTCATTATCTAGGTAGTTGCAACCAATAATAGATGCATATATTAATTTAGAATAATATTAGCACGTATGTTATGACGTGAGATCGTGCCAATCCATTGATTTGTATTTCGTGTGCTGCAATTGCAATTGCGGGTCAAAGTTCAATAGCTGGTCAAAGTTTTCTATTAAAAAAATGTTAATTGTGGACTTCTAAAATAATTGGTCCATCTAATTTAAGTTTCCACGAACCTAACCATGTGAAATCGTTTGAATTAGATCGCACGTAAGAGGAGAATCTGCTCTGTGAATGAGAAGTATGTCCAAATAAAATAATAAAGAACGATTGTGATTGCGTTGAAGTAGCTTGTAATTTGGGCCGACGTTGCTCATTTTTCCACGCTGAAGAAATTTACAACATCAGTTTGAAATTGGAGCGATGCCGTCTTCTTGAGTAGTCTACGATTTCAGCTTCAATGACACATAATAACACGATTTACTTAATCTGTCATATGTCTTCAACGACGATTTTTTTTTCTTTTTTTTTGGGGGGAGGGGGTTGTTGCATTTAATCTGTATTTTTTGAAAAATTGCATCAATAAGAGAACCAATTACGTTTTGATTAGGAGTGGGCGTGAGAACCGAATCAAATTGGCTGGTTTTGGGTGGTCCCAATTACTAAAATTTAGAACTAGTGATAATCAGTTTTGTTCCATATTCCAGACGTGAATCGAATAATGTGAATCACTTTCACCAAACTAATACCTTTTTTCATTATTGCCAAAGGAGAAGAGAACAAAATAAATGGTCATGGACACACGGCAAGAGTGGTCCATTCCCTGCAAGAGTTCAAAAACAATGTTCTTTTCAGTCTCTTGTCTAGTTCTTGTATTTCATTCCAGTCAAGAAATAGGGGGGAAAAAGAAAAGGAAAAAATCACATCAGTTGCTCGATTCACTCAAAAACCTAACTAGACTAGATCTTGTCTTGTACGATTCTACAAATTGGGGACTAATCCTTTTGGTCTAGTTCTCGATTTAGGGTGAAAACAAGGCTACCTTGAAACCAATCACCCCCAATTCTAAAATAGTTATTGCATCAGTAAGTATGCATTTAAATGGTCCCAAAAAGCCACAAATGAATCAAATTTTAGTTTAGCCAACTAAATTTCCATCTCTATAAACCTTTTTTTCGCTGTGGCTCTTTAAATGTCAATATTCACATATTTCGAATTATCTTTAATTCTTAGGATGGAGAATAACATTCATTTGATATTTCAAAGTAAATTGTAGTCAATCTTGCAAAGGCTCAGTGTACTTGGTCCTTAAGTGCGGCGACCGGAGCATCCGCTTTCGCTCGTGCTTTTATTTATTTCGAGCATGAATAGAAAGCATGAAAATGTGGCATCTTCTGAATTTTTAATTTCTGAATATTACTTAGAATGTCACAATTCGCATGAATTGTCAATACTAAAAGAAATTCCTGTACATCATTCGAGAGGTTCAAATTTTGTGGAAAATTCACGCCGTGACGAAAGATGCATGCTTTTGCCCCTATTTGCAAAAGTGACCATAAGAGTTCTCGTCCACAACAAAATGTCCGATTTAAATTATATCCACTTGATGGGAGAATATTCACCTATAGCATCAATAAAGCGCATCATCGGTTCACACTCGCCCCCAATAGCATCATCGATAAGATATAGAAATATAGCAACTTACAATTTATCAGTCATTCCCATAACATGCACGAATAATATTTTGAAGAAAGAAATATTTTTTACTGATCGAACATGGTTAAAAACCAGATCGACCTGATTTTAAATTGAGTGAAAAAAAAATTAATTTTAAAAAGGAGAAAGTAACAAGGCAAGTGCCACGTGTCGCGACTGCGGCGAGCGATCACGAATCTCCCGATCGATCCGCCCCGCGACCCGAGGGGGGGGGGGGCAACTGAACCGGGCCGTCAACACGTCCGGATCCAAAGTCCAAACCCCGCCCCGCACGTGCGGGCCCCGCCATCGAGTCGAGATCGAGCGGAAGTCAAAGTCCACGCCTCCGACTTCTCCGCCACCACGAGGGCCGTGGCAATTCCGGAAAAACACCGCCGCCCACCCCCCCGCGCGCGGAGGGAAACCTCGGCGACCGGCAGCAGCGAAAGGACGACGCGCATCTCTCGGACGAAAACGACCCCGCGGCGTTCTCGATCGAGGGTCGTCGAGCGTGCATTATCACGACCTCGTTATATAAGACAAGCCCCTTCGATTCTTGCTTCTTTTCTCCTCTTCCCGTCTGCTCGACCCGGTTGCCGAGAGCTTCGTCCAGCGCCTAGTTTCTCGGCAACCACTGAAACGGAAGAGGAAAGAAATCGAGAAGATTGTCTTCCCATTTTGGGGGTTGTATCTGGCAAAGCCAGCTTGCGCTCGTTCGGGTGCGTTCTGTGCGGTTCAGTGAACAAGCCCACTTTCTCGTTCTGGTCAATCTGTCCAGCGAGGTTGGCTGAGGCTAATTCAGGATCCGTGAGGGGGTTCGGTGAACGTGGACGTCGAGGCTCTTCCCTGAACCTTCCTCGTGTTTGTGGACAAGTTCATTGCGCGCGATGAATCCTCGTCGATACCGGGGAGCGGTGAAGTGCGGTTGGGGGAGATCCTGACGAAAGAAAGGTAATAAATGGTGGTGGGTTCGTGCTTTTTTTATTCTCATTTTTCTTACTCAGCAATTATGTGCACAGAGCCTTTTGACAAGTCTTCGTGTTTGTCTATTCTTTCTTTTCGAGAAGTCTTCCGTCGGAGTCCGACAGTGCTGGAGATTCTGATCTGATCGTCAAGAATAGGGTTTGGAGAAGGAAAGGACTCTCGGTGCGTGCGTAGGGTCTGAGCGAAGTCTCTTTCTTTCTTTGCCACCCACTATCGACGGTGGTCGTGAGAAGCTTACGAAGGAGGTAAGGATTACTTTATTCCCCTCGCACAAGCGCATGCGCTTTCGTTCAGAAGATGATCACTTTGTTTTTATGTTTTATTTTAAGCCTCTGGAGAAGCAAGAGGACACGATAACATGTCGCTGTTTTAGATCCGATAGGGTTTTTAGGTCTGCCCGTTCTTGTGAAAAAAAAAAAAAAAAAAGAGGGCGTTTTTTGGAGATAGAAAGATATTGACCAGATTCATTTCTTGACTGATGTGACGATCAGGTACACGTCATTTTCCGGCGGATCGTACTATGGTCGTCTTAGTTTACTGTATTTATATTTTTAATTGGGATGATCCTAACACATATGATAATAGTGGTCGAGTGAAAAAGGTTTTCTCACACCAGACGGGCCCGAGAAAAAAAAGGGTTTCTTTGCTTGGGCCGAAAAGGACGACATACAGGTTCAATTCAAAGGTTCAACTCTGGGAAAAGAATTTGTTCTTGGTTCTGATTAAAGAGTTCTTTCGGTTCCATGGATCCAAGTACATGAGGAGGCATGAGTTTTGAACCTTTTTTTTAATTCAGCACGCTCTTTCCAACTGGCTGGTGGTGTTGAAGAGGGAACAAAGTTGAGTTCGATTTTTCGAACTTCTACAGTGGTCGCCTCTTATGCCTTTTTAGTCAACACCTTCTGAAAGGACACTTTATGCTATCTCGAGAAGCCACAGGAACCATAATGGGAAGATCATCTGCCTACCATCAATTTCAGGGGCGTAGAATAATCCATGCCTGAAAAATCAATATAGCAGAAAACTTTAACTTCCACTCTATGTATTCTATGAATGTGACAGCAAATAGATTTAGGTTCATAATATCAGACGGCGGTGGATAATTCTCTCTCTCTCTCTCTCTCTCTCTCTCTCTCTCTCTCGTAGGAAAGTTTGACCTGGTTCCTTATAACTTATTTAAGCGGGAATTTGCTTCCCAGGCTTCTCACACATCAGTATGGGCTTTCACATTCAGATCACCATCTTCTTACACTTTGGCCGTAGTTCTTCATATTAGCTTCTGGGTGCTTCACTTGGTTGAGCTTTTGAACTTTAGAGCTTCCACCTCCTTCTTCTTCAATCTAACCAACTATCCTCTTTTGTAAGTCTGAATTTTACTCTTCTCACTTATAACAGTAACGTAGACATGAACTGCTAGTGTTGCTTGATCAAGGAAAAGTGCTGAGACAACAAAGTTAGGATCGTTTTCATATAGTTTTGGAGTTTTTGTTCATTAGCTTTTCTATTTGAAAGAGTGATTCAGCATTCAACTTCTTATGAGAATCTCTATCTGTTTTTTTAATGTCCTGAACGCAGTTGAATTCATCTCCCATGGCTTCCGTTGGTCCTTTGGACGATGGGAAGAATGAAGTGAAAGAAATCAATACTAAAAGACAGTCATCGGTGAGCCAATGCTCGCAAAATGAGCATCACTTTCACAAAGTGGGAGTCCCTCCCCGGCAGAAACTCTTTAAAGAATTTGCATCCACTCTCAAAGAAACGTTCTTTGCTGATGACCCTCTACGACCTTTCAAGGACCAGCCTCAGTCTCGGAAGTTGGTTCTAGGAATTCAGGCCATCTTTCCTATTCTTGAGTGGGGAAGAAGTTACGATCTTAAAAAGTTCAAAGGAGATGTTATTGCCGGACTCACCATTGCGAGTCTTTGCATTCCGCAGGTAGATAAAATTTTTAAGTCTTTTTATTATCGGAAAAGTTAAATAGAACATCATTAATGCTTCACTCAATGGAAAAACAGGACATTGGGTATGCAAAGCTTGCGAATTTGGATCCACAATATGGACTTTGTAAGTGAACACTTAACTATAGGCTATAGACTCTAAACTGCTTGATGCTCTCAAGCTGGATCCTTTCCTCCAACATTCTTGAGCTGCCAAAAGTGATATCTAGATGTCTTGCATGTTTTCAGATAGCAGTTTTGTTCCGCCATTAATATATGCCTTAATGGGTAGTTCAAGAGATATAGCCATTGGACCAGTCGCCGTGGTGTCTCTTTTGTTGGGAACACTGCTGCAGAATGAGATTGATCCAACAAAAAATCCACTTGAGTATCGCCGACTTGCCTTCACAGCAACTTTTTTCGCGGGGATAACTCAAGTCACCCTTGGTTTCTTCAGGTACGATTCTAGCTAGCTTCTCGGTTCTCAAACGGAGCTCTGTCTTTCTACGTCTTCTATTTTCTCCTCATGGAAAGGCATCTATGTCATGATGTTGGAAGTGTCATGTCCAAGGGCTAAAGGTTTCTTTCTTTAGGTTGGGTTTCCTGATTGATTTCCTATCACATGCTGCCATCGTTGGTTTCATGGGTGGAGCTGCCATTACTATCGCACTCCAGCAGCTTAAAGGTTTTCTTGGCATAAAAAATTTCACGAAAAATACTGATATTATATCAGTTATGCACTCGGTTTGGGGATCAGTCCATCATGGAGTAATCTCTCTCTCTCTCTCTCTCTCTCTCTCTCTCTCTCTCTCTCTCTCTCTCTCTCTCTCTTTCTCTTAAAAAATTCATTCCTGGGCTAGATCACTAAAAGGTAAGCTGTTCTGTTTCAGTGGAATTGGCAGACCATAGTGATTGGAGCATCATTTTTGGGTTTTCTTCTCTTTGCCAAGTACATTGTAAGTATATATACGTTCAGTTTCATTCAAGTAATACATATATGTGTTGTTCGACTCTTTTCTTACTTGGGCAATGGGTGCGATAAACAGGGAAAGAAGAACAGGAAATTTTTCTGGGTTCCTGCAATTGCTCCTTTGATATCAGTCATTTTGGCTACTTTCTTTGTGTACGTAACGCACGCAGAAAAGCATGGTGTTCAAATTGTAAGACTTCCCCACTTCTTGACTCTTAGAGCTTAACTAGCTGATGATCTAATTGATAATAATGTCATACTGATGCTGATGATTAAGAAGTCAGATTTTAGGAACAGAGTTGCTAACATTTTGAGTAAAATATGCAGGTGAAGAACATAGAGAAGGGAATCAATCCCCCATCTGTGAAAGAAATATATTTCACTGGGGATTATCTTCTGAAAGGCTTCAGGATTGGTATTGTGGCTGGTATGGTTGCACTAACGGTAAGGGAATCCTCCCTCCTCCTCCTTCTCCTTTTCATGTTTATGTAATTTGTAAACGGTCATTGTGATTCTAAGTTTACAACTAATTATTTGATCTTCTCTATGGCTCTACAAAACAGGAAGCAATTGCAATTGGAAGGACGTTTGCAGCCATGAAGGACTATCAACTGGATGGGAACAAAGAGATGGTTGCACTAGGAACAATGAACGTTGTCGGCTCAATGACTTCTTGCTACGTTGCAACTGGTAAGAAATTATATGTCCAACATAGATTTAATACCATCACCCATCACATTTTTCAGTAAGTTGGAAAGATTATCATTCTCCTTGATACTAATAGTGAGTACAAAATTTGTTGCAGGTTCATTCTCCCGCTCGGCAGTGAACTACATGGCAGGGTGCCAAACTGCGGTCTCCAACATCATCATGTCCTTCGTTGTGTTCCTAACATTGGAATTCATCACCCCTCTCTTTAAGTACACGCCAAATGCAATTCTCTCGTCCATCATTATTTCAGCTGTCATTGGCCTAATTGACTACGACGCAGCGATTCTCATTTGGAAGATTGACAAGCTCGACTTTGTGGCTTGTCTTGGGGCATTCCTAGGAGTAGTTTTCGTTTCTGTTGAGATAGGTCTCCTAATTGCGGTAAGAAGCAGGAGTTCGGTTTCCTTTTAGATGCTAAATTGTGGCCAATGTGTTCTTTGAACTCTATGCATTATCCCTTCATTATTTGGTCACAGGTTGCGATTTCCTTTGCTAAAATCCTTTTACAAGTTACGAGACCAAGAACAGCAATCCTAGGAAAGATACCTCAAACGGCAGTATACAGAAACATCCAACAGTACCCAGATGCAATGAAGGTTCCTGGCATTTTGATTGTCAGGGTTGATTCTGCTATATACTTCTCCAACTCTAATTACATCAAAGAGAGGTAACTGCACCATCTTGCTTTTCTTTATCTTCCTGTTAACCCATCTCTTTCTTTTTTTTTTTTTCCTTTCCTTTCTTTTAGTTTCTACATGCGTAAAGGCAAAAAGGTGGGCTTAAGAACACGAGACAGATGTCATCGTGAATTTTTTCTTCCAACCTATTTCACTCTTCGTCCTGTGAAAATAACCTTATCATTACTTTACTTGGACATGACCCGCAGGAAATTGAATGTAAGGGAAGAAACTTGTCCATATGTCCTGGAAGTAATAGAAGTTAAAAATTCCTATCTTTGGCATCCTAAGAACGAAATATAAAAGATGGACAAGTCGACGGATATAATATACAGCTCGACATGTCAAGATGAAGCTCTTGACTGGAATTGATTAATAGCGACTTGACAAATGTCATATGAGGGAAACAGAATGTTTGTCCTAGCACAACGTTCATAAATTCTTGTTAAGCTTAAATAGTTTTCCAGGATACTGAGGTGGTTGAGAGATGAGGAGGAACAACTAAAAGCAGCTTATCTACCGCAAATAAAGTTCTTGCTAGCCGAAATGTCACGTAAGTGCTCTTCAGAGTTCAATTTCTCAATATCCCTTACTCTAGTGAAAGAATCGCATCGCATCTTGCCATGTCTATGAGCATCGATTTTAATGTTTTTTTTTTCCCTAAACCCCAGCTGTAACCGACATCGACACCAGTGGCATCCATGCCTTGGAAGAGCTGTATAAGAGTCTTCAAAAGAGAGATATTCAGGTGAACATTTCGGACTTCCTGTACTCATTTCTACATAAAAGATTTCCTTGAAACGAAGTGTTCTGGGAGAGAGCAGTACGCATGAATCCTTACCTGGAACTTCTTTCTGTTTCTGTATTTGCACAGCTTGTCCTGGCGAACCCTGGACCAGTGGTCATCGACAAGCTCCACTCGTCGGGTTTCGCGAACTTAATCGGCGAGGACAGGATATTCCTCAACGTTGCGGAGGCTGTTTCTTCTTGCTCTCCGAAACTGGTGGAAGAAGCTTGAGGAATTAGTTTTGTCAAGAATGGACAATGAAGAGGATGAGAGGAGAGTTCATTGCCCAGCCTTTAGCTGAGTAGTGGAAATTTGGGTCCTTATCATGTTAGTGGTCAAGTGGACGTCTAGGAGACATCGTCTTCCAAATATAGGTGCACGAAAAGGGCGCTGATGAGAGATAATGTTCCCACTTTTTGGTGTTATGATATGATATTATCTTTAAGAAAGAAATGCACCATCACCTCTCCGTGCTATCGACCCAGAAAGCAAAAGAGAAGAGAAAGGAAAAGTTAAAAAAGACAAAGGGAAAAAGCTATAAAAAAAAAATTGAAATTATGTCCATTTTGATATATTTATTTTAAATTTTTTATAATATCAAAAATCCCTAATTATGTTTAATACATTTACCCAAAACTTTACTTGTAGCAGAAAAAACTCTAGACTCGTACTTATGCGGTATATTACTCTCCGTTAAAGTTTTGTCAAATGTTTTTTTATTCAAAACAACATTATTTTTATTTCACTCAAATCATACAAGGCTTACAAGCACCATACTAGAGTTTATTTAGACAGATTTTTAAAAGTTCTCATTGACAGTACTTTGATGGAGGATAAATGCATTAGTATAAATTTGAAATTTTTGGTATTGCAAAAATATCGCATTGAGCTTATTTAGGCAGATTTTTAATGGTTGTCGTTGACAGCACTTTGACGGAGTGCGTTTGTATAAATTTTTAGTTTATTTATTTATTTTGTGCCTTTTGCCCATCGGATCCACTGTTGCCTTTCTCTCCTAGTTGGAACCTCAGCCGTTCATTCTGCAGTGTTTGTAATGTTTGTCATGCGTGAAAGACCATATTAATGATGCTAGTTTCGTGGCAACAAATGACCAGATAGAGAGATCATATATGGAAAAATAAAATTATTACATTATTTATTGACAATATAATTACAGAAATTGGAAATAATGACATGGTTCAAGCCATGAAGGAAAGAACCTGCAAAACGAGCCACCTCCTCTCCCTTAACATTGAAAAACCCAATTTAACCCTACATCCTAGATTTACACCTAGCATACTGGTGGGCACTAGTCCTGGGATCTACATCTCATCCACAATGTGGAGGATTTATTCATGTAGCTGATAACAATCAAAGATTTCACCGAGTTTGCGCGCCAACATGAGGCGAAAATTTGGTGATGGGCAGTCATCATGTTCAACTGAGCACCTCGAGAAGTTTTTGAACCAAACTCGCTCGGCTCGATGGCTCCATCTGCATTTAATTGAAAACAAGAATTCGATTGAGCTCTTTGACATGCACATTCACGCACATTTAACAAAGATACACATACATCTGCAGAAACCAAAGATTAAGCATGATTTGGGCTGTACCTTGTCTAGAAGGGCAAGGAGACCTTGAGGAAGAGCTCGTAAATCTAACTCTGAACTACCAACATCTGTCAATTGCTGCAAAACTTTCTGGATCCGCAGTTCTTTTAACTTGTCCTCATAATTTCTCGTATCATCTTTCCATGTGAAGAATAATTCATCATCATTCCATGCATCCTCTCTACCTTTCGCCACCTCAGAATTCAAAAACCAGCTCTTCATGAAGGCATATGCGGATGTCCTTGAGAGCTGATTGCCCCCTGCATCTTCCACAGTTTTGATGAGTGAGGCTTCGGCAATTCTTCGATGCAATCTGCTGTAGAAGTAGGAGCGAGAGGTTTTCCAGTCAACCACTTCTCTGATGACCCCCTTCACAGCCATCCTCAATGAAGTGTCGTGCAGTTCAGCAAATTTAGTGGCCATCTGTGTGTACACGGGCAAGAGGCTCTTCTCTCGGGCTTTAATCTTCTGCTGCAGTGAATCGACCACATCAAGAGCCCCAGCCCTTCTAGATTCCTCCAGCTTTGACTTCAGTCCAACCAGCTCTTCATCCAATCTACCCATGCACTCTATAAGGTCCTTGGTCTTAAACTTGATCTCTATCATCCCCTCTGGCTCAAGGATATTTCCTTTGGCCGTCCGCTCGGCATACATTTCAATATGGTCTGGATTAATCTGGCTGTCCACAACCACCCATGCCCCACCACGGAGTTCACCCATCATGGGGATGTAGACAAATACAGGCTGCTTGTATGTTCTAAGGTTCTCGACTATTGTTGACCCGGCTTGCAGGATCCCTTCAAAAAGGTCTCTCTGCCCGCCTGAGAAACCTCTCCAGTTAGCCAGGATAAAAAGAGGAAGTTCTTCTCTGTTGAAATCTAAAATTGCTTGAGCTGTCTTGCTGGCGGAATCCGGGAACCATACTTGTCCAGCCTGTGGGACCACTCTCTCATGGGAATCCAGCTGACCTGGGTCCGCAGGAATGACTTGCATTACAGTTTGAGTCTCGACTGCTACAATTCCCACAGGGATGCCTCCCAGCTTAGCTCGTCCTGTTACCACAGTCCTTGCCCAGCCTTCAAGTGTCTCAATGAAGCTATCCTTGTCGAAAATACCACCAACCCAATTTCCATTACTATCCAAGACACCACGAATGGCAGCACGAGGATCACATGAGTTCTCCACAAAGTACTCAACAGGCCTTTCAGGGGGATCCAAGGGTTTACAGATTGGAAGTGGACCACCAACATAAGGAGGAACAAAACTTAGCCACTTCAAGATGGATGAAACCCCTTCAAGGTCATCTGAAACGGTCAGATGAACCACTCCATTAGTTGCCATAATTTTCGGACCTCCAAGTTGCATGTGGGAACTGTAAACCTCACGGCCAAGAAGTTTGTTAAGGGCAGAGAAACCTGTTAAGATTATTGGTTGATCAAGCCTCTGTATGCAACGCATCCCTAGCCTAGAAAGATAAGCACCTATACCAACAGTTCTGCCAGTCACATAAGTAAGGGTAAAGGTCTCCTTGTATGCCCTAGAATAAGCACCAGCAATGGCCCCACTTCCTGTCAAATTTTCTACTCCTAATCCATCCTCCTTCCCAACAATGGTATCTATGACCCATCTAGTTTCTCCATTAGCCAGCTTCAGCTCATGTGCTATCACAGATGATCCCATCTCAGCATAGTCATCGGGTGTCAAATATAAGTACTGGAAACCACGCTCAGGATTCGATTCATCTGACCAACCAACTCTGAAGCGAGCTTTCACTTCCTCTGCTACTCCCAGACGTGCACCAGAGTTGGCTGCCAAATAAATTAGAGGCAATTTCTTTGCACATGCAAGATCAGTGACTGCATGGAAAAATGCATCTTCTTTTTGGCCAAAAGATCCTGCTTTAAAGGTTACATCGTTTGAGACAACTAGAACTGTTCTCCCAGAAGGGAACTCGGGAGTAGCCATTTCCATGCACCAAGCTACCATCCCAAAATCATTACTCCCAGGCTCGGGGTCTACAGGGACTAGAGGGGTTCCCCAGCTGCCACTTCTATCAGAAAATTTGAGCTCAGTTACTTTGAGAAGCATCTTATTCTTGATGTTGTTGTCATTTGGCGAATGGGATGCCCAAGCCATCTCTAGAGCTGTCTGGAACGCCTGCAGAGTAATTTTTGTCAACCAAGTTAACCCAAGCTGCTTCAAGTAAAGCGAAGCTCTGTCATCAACTGGAATCATAGAAAAGTACAAGAATACTCACAAGTGGAAAATCATAGCAATAAGTAGTGTTGCTATTCCTGGCGGAGAGACGTTTTCGCTCAAGAGCTCCCAAGGGCTTGTAGGTTGCACTTACTGGAACTCCATGTAGAGGGGCTCGCACAGAGATTGAATGATAGACCACTTTGTGGGTGCTGGAATCCTCAAGTTCACGGTAAATCTGATGATGCAGAAAAAACAAGTAGTGTCAAAGATCCCATCTCTCAGATTAGGAGCCCAGGTAACAAGGTCAAGGTAAATATGATGACAATTTTGAAGTCTATCCTCAGGAAAATAGCCAAAATGAACAGACAAGCTGAAAATATGAAAGCACACAAACTCCAAAGCAGGGGACTTTGCTAAATTTCTTTGACCATATGATCACCATTACCTTGAGTTTACTTTGATTTTTAATATGGAAAGAGATGGAAATGATACGACATAATTGTGGAGTACTGCTCAAATTCAGGAAACACTTGCACAGTCAATATAATTTCTGCACACCAATTCCTCCTTTACCTTTTGTACAACAAAATAAGAAGTTCAACTCACATTCTCTAAATAAAGAAGTTAAACTTACATGAGTAGTGCATGTGTGTCCTGTTACATTGGTTACCACAAATCTCCAAGCACCATTTGCCAGCCCAGAAGACGCAATCCACAACTTCACTTCCCACTCGCTAACACGTAGCCGATGCATTCTTACCCCAACAGATGCATGAATTTCCCGTGCCAGCTCTTCCAGAATCTGTGCAACAGCAGCTTCTTCTTGCTTGGCATCTACTTCCACTCTCCTGCCAGTATCTCAGTCTAAGACTTACACAGTCATTCAAAGGAACATAAAAGAGCAGAGTAAATGAGAGACGATTACTTGGTGTAAGGCATGAGGTCATTCACTTGTTGCTCTTGTACAACATAAAGGTACATATGCGCATGATCATATTTCCCAGTAGCATTATGGGCATTGAGTTCCAGCTCTTCCATGGCAACCACCAAAGATCTCAAGATGCTCCTTGAAGTGTAAGACGCTAGTAGGGAACCTGATGATCCTATATCAAGGCCCTGGTGTGACGTGAAACTACCAGTTGTTGTGGGCTGCCTGACGAGAGTTCTGAGGAACATTCTCTGGATTGGAAGGGGCTTGTCTTTAACAGTGTATAGATGCCACTGACGGTCCCTGGAGGGCGTGTACCTGATATTCTCATAGCCTTTAAGCTTATCCTGCATTTTATTATGGACCATAAGATCAGTTGTATCAATTTACAGTTTCAAAGAAACAGAATAGGTTAAGGGATGAGAGGATATACCAATTCAAGGTATATGGAGAGAGGAGGCTCTAGATGGCGTAATAGAGGTTCTTCCTCATAGTAGCGCTTCTCAGCTGACCAATGGAAGGAGTGCCTCATAGGAGCCCTCCCTTCATCCCTCTGTATGATACAGCTGATAACTCCTACACCAGAAGTTCGTAGACCAGAACTTAATTCTTGCTCTTTAAGTATCTTGGCTAGTTTGTTGATCCTTTCTTGAGCCTGATCCTCATCGCCACTGGAGTAATACGTAACACATAAATTGAGATTTGCATGGTAGTAACTGAACTTCAAGTTCTATTTCCACAGAATCAAGCAAGCAATCCCAACACGGGTTATTGATTACGTCATTCTATGCAATTTCCAACAATAAGAAATATCAAGTTGAGTAAGCCACAAACAGATCTCCTTTATTCTACTTCTATGAGACACATTTCTCACTAATCTGCACTTGCAGCTGATCTTCAAGTATCAAGGAACATGAGTGGCTACTAATAGATAAAATCTTGCAGTAAAATTTTTTTAATGTCTAAGCATTCCAGTAACAAAGTCAGTGCAAATCAGAGAGAGGAAATCTACAGTACCTGTCCTGAAGTAGACTCATCTGATTGTTAATTCCAGCTAAAGCTATGTGCATCATATTGCCAAAACACTTTGGTTCGGACGATCCATTCGGAACTGCTTCATTGTGAGTAGTTTCCCTGAGGGCTGCATGGACAATTGCGGGCAAAATCTGAAGGGACTTAATGATGACCATGGCTCCCCATCTCCTTTCGCTATGTTTCTCAACCAATAGCTTGTCAAACGTTTCATCTTCAGCACTGTTCTTTCTTTCTATGTGCTCTTCTAAGAATTCCCATGAAGCAATGAGACCAGATCTGTGCCACTGCATTCTTACACTCCCCTTTACAAGATAGGGCTGGCAGAGATAGATTGGATGAGCAAAGCACAGCAAAATAACTAAATTAACAGAAACAGGTAGGTCTAAACCATCTACCTGGTATAGCCTACGAACATAAGTCTCCACAACACGCCTTTGAAGAGTGTGATCACTATGGTCAAACAGGCCAATGAGGGCATCTTCAACTGCCAGAGGAGCACTCACCAAATCCTCCATGCGTTCATTGATAGCACTTTTCCTCTTTGGGGTGTCCATGCTTTCACCATCTTCTGTAAACATCTCTAGTTCGGAGAGACTTCTAGCAATGTTGGACCGCAGTTCGCTTAGTTTAGTTTGTTCCAGCAGTTGACTTGCCTTAAGTGCTAACTGAAACAATGAATTTTGCATGATAAATTGACAGAATCTCAAAGGAAAAACAACCTGGACGTATGCCAAGAATCGACAAATTATCATACTAACACAATAAAGCTAGAACAACTCAAGTGCCATGGCTAACCTCAGAGTAGTTAGTATGGTTTAAAACCGAAAAGCGAATAAGTTTATCTCTGTATGCAGCAGGATTAGGGTAAACCAGCTGTTCCATGAGACGCATTATCAGCTTATTTTTACTTTTTATACCCTGCATTTCAGCAAGCAAATATTAGCACCTGACCAAGGCAAAGATGATAAAAAAGGAATACAATACATAGAATGCAACCAAAGATAGACAATGACGACCTGATGAGAAAGGACTATGTCCACAACTTTCAATAGATCCTTCTTATATTGAAGCCGAAGCCGTTCAATCACATCAGCCTGCAAAAAGATTTGTCTAAAGTGTTGACGGTAGTTGGTTATGATAAATAAAAAATAAAAAATAAAAAATTAAAGTAGGTAGGAAGCAAGTTGAAATGCTAGTAATCAGTTATCAGATGATCAGATCTAATACAAAAACTCTTTAGAGATCAAAATGGTCACACCATGGCATATCTCAACATACAAATCCAGAAAGTATGTTCTAGCAATATACTCCTGCTCCTATGATCTCAAAGCAACGTAAAGCTAGGACACAAAACCCAAAATCTTGGTTATTAATTCAGAGAACTGACCCGAATATTGTCACTGAATAGTTCTTCAACTGAGAGATACTCTTCAAAAAGGGATTGAACAATTACTCGGGCATGACTTTCCCTCCCTCCCTCATAAGACTTCACAAGGCTCATTAATGGTTCAATCAGTCTTTCCTGGGACGCCTTCTCTTTTTTGGGACAGGAGGTTATATGGGCCTGATTTAAAAAGAGAAAAGAAAGAAGGGCATTGGAAATGCACTACAAGATCGAAACAAAGTTGGTATGGTGAGGAACTTACCTCAAGAATGCCTTTAAGCAACTTTGCAGGGAAGTCCACAATCTGAGAGCTTGAAATTCTTTCAAACTCCTTAAATTTGGATTCCAACTAACAAGGCAAAATAAAGTCAATAATTGAGTCCAAGATTCAATTAGTAAGAGTGCAGTCATACTACATCATTATACCTCACTACGGAGATCTTTTGGGAGGCGAGTTGCCAGAACGGACAAGCACTCTTGCCATTGAAGGAAAGGGAGCTGTGGGCTATCAAGACATGCAAGCAAATTTTGCACTACCTGAGATAGATAACAGGCTTTTAGTAGGAGAAAGACACTTCATTCATCACGAAAATGATTCTCACATTCTTAGTGAAAAGAGCCAAACTCTCTGCAGCTGAGATAGGGAAAAGTGGATCATCAATCGAGAAACTAATCCACAATTTCGAGTGAGAGGTGTGACTGCTTACTTCATCAATGTTGTGCTCATAACCTGCAAGAATCATGTGGGCAGCATTTAAGCTTGCAGCACATCTCTGATGAACCTTCCCAGAAACTGCAGTAGGAGGGCCCAGGACAGGGAAACTGCCATGAAACAGTTCTGCCTTCCTTACGGCCGAAGGATCATCTAAATCCAACCTTGCTATAAGCTCACCAGCCTACAGTAAAATAACATATTAAGTTCAATAGTAAACAGGACACTACCCACTTGTTTCCAGCACCATGATGTACCTGCATTGCTTGACCTTCAGACATTTCGAATCGTATGATTCCGGAAGCAGGTGAAAGTAGGGGCATGCACATCTTCATAACCTCAACTTCAGCATATGGTGTGTCTCCATCTATATGACTGCCATCAGAAATCAAAAACCTGAGCAGCTTGCATGGAGTCTCTGCCACTAACTTCGATGGATCATGATCGTTCTAAAATATCAGATGCAAAAATCAGTTGATGAGCTTGAAAGAATATCTAGTTGGCAAAAAGAAGAGCGCAAAAATGACAACAGCAAGAGTCTCCTTAACTTGAAGCAAGCAGGTTCTTCCATCAATCAGGAGACGTGTTCCAGCTGCCTCTTCTTCAGCGTATATGACATGACTGTTCCCATCCAACTGTACATAATTGAACCCAACTTCTTCTTAGAACAATGAAGAGAAAAGGGAATATTCTGAAATAGACAATTACTCAGGTGCAATGCATTAGATTGTCTAAATAGAAACTGGGCCATACACAGAAACAAGATAACTTCTGCTTTTACAAATGGTGGCCTCATCGGTAGTCTGTTTATAGCAGAAAAGGGAACAGGAAAACCAAATAATGGTAAAAGGGTGGGTGGGAGGCAAATGAATGAATTTGTCTAGGGCGACCAGATATGCTAATTATGCAGTAGCTTTTCCTCTGAGTTCCAACACATTTGCAACCTAGGAAATGGTATGTGCTGGCTTGGTCCAACAAGTAACAAGAACTGTTACTAGAAGCATAATAAGACTTTATCGTTCACTTGGAATTAGAAGCAGAGCCAAACACTCCCCTTTCCCAAAAGGCACTCTTTTGCTTGTAGCTGTCTCTTTTCCATCAGCTTAGATTAAAATTTCCCAGGGTCATTATGAACAATAATAGCAGGAGCCAGCATAATTACAAAATCTTGGGGTAAATGGACCTCTGAAGTACAAACGTTGATCTAACAATAGTTTAGAAATTAATCTTGATTTCAAGATACTAACATTAAGAACAAAGGCTAGTTTGATCGTCTAGATTTCTAGCCAGGATATGATTGGATATAATAGGATATGAAATTCAGGAATTTTGTTATATCATATTTCACTGTTTATTGAATTAGAGTAGTAAAACTGCATATTTTCACATTCTATCATACCCATTATTTGGTATAAATGGTATATCAATGTAAATGAACCTAAAAATTGCACAAATGGTAAGAATCTTGCATGACACTCTTTCCTACTTCATTTTCATTTGCTTATTTTTCCCTCATTTTTTATTTCATTTTTCTCCTTCAATTTTTCTCTAATATAATTTTATTAAATAGTAAACTATACTATCATACCTAAAATATGTAATAATATATATACTAAATAGATATATATATGTTGAATTTATATTATAAAATAGAAAGAAATTCGAATATATATGAAAATAGGAATAAACAAAAAAAAAATGTTGTTATTATTTTGTTACTTTGAATTTTTATACCAAAATTCAAATATTACTTTAATTGTTACTAATTAAATAAGTTCATTATTTGTGAATAATAAATTTTATATTATGGATATTAGAAATCATATCCATCTTTATCTCACCTCCCTCATGAAATAATATTATTAGAACTACATCTCTCTTATATCCGACTTTATCCTAGCTTTGGCATTAATCAAATGCGGGATAGGATAAAATTTATCATATCCAAAATATTATCTTGACTATCAAACATAGCCAAAAGTCTTTCTTTTGCCAAGGAATCATTAAGAACCCTGACCACAAATCACAAAAAGAAAGTGCAATAGTAGCCGCACCAGTTCCCTACACAGACACAGATGTGATAGAGTCTACCACAAGCCACAAGGCTTCCTAATCTGATCTAGGATTTCTTAAAGCATCTCTAATGTGAAAATCAATAAGAATATTTTAGAGTGGCACATAGGTCCTTCATTTGCATCAGCTGAAAAATCTCTACTCCAACAATCCAAAACACCAACAGATACCACTGTAAGCTGGCTATACCACAAAACAACATGGACATATCATGTAAATTTATGCTTGCCTGCATTAATAGACCTCCATCACGTAAAGTATGTATTTCTGCTTCGACCTCAGACTCATTCATCTTCAATCTATAGCTTCCAGGTCCACCTCTGACCATGTCAATCTGTGAGAGTTCAGATAATTGATTATACTCAGCGTGAAGACACGAGAAGCAGAAAGTGACCTATCTTGATGATTATCAGTCCCATACCATATATTTGCTTCCTTCAATATTCAGTGACACTTGAGAGTTGACCAGTGATATATGCTGGAAAAAAATCGATTGACTTAATCATTACTGGCAACTCAGATGGAACTTTAATCATTATCGTGGTCATCTTTACCTACCTTGGGAGGAATTTGCCCTTTCTCAAGATAACCAATATAATCTGACACAACAGCTGCACTGCTTGCAGATGCTTTCTGAAATAAAAAAGATGTAAATGATGCATTCAAAAGATTCTCAGAAACTGAGGAGATGTTTAATATTTTCACTTACATACAGCGCTCCTCCAACCACAGAGAGATACCATGGAGGTCTTTCTGCCCTAACCCGCATAGCAATTCTACTATCCAACCAACCTGTGTGGATTTTATTGTCTCTGTAATCTAAAGCCTGCAAAAACATCATAGCCTTTAAACTAAAACTGCACGCATAAATTAGAGTACGGAAAAAGAAAGCCTAGACAAGACATACATGAAGAAGATCAATTGTATAGTCAACGTTGGTACGAATTTCACCCCTAATTTGAATTTCTTTCAGCCCAAGAACCATATTAGCAATTGCTAGAGCTCTGGATTCCCCAAATGCAAAGACATGTCCTGAAGCAAGAATAAAACGTTCAGAGGTTGACACTTTTTAATATATAGAATGTCAAGAGTGTGCATACACATCTTTCAAACAACCGAAATTAAAACTGGAGCATGTGCTTAATGGGGAAAAAATAGGTTGATCCCTTGATGAAATCCCTTTATCAGTGAAGACTGGAATGAAATTACATACTCTCCTGC
This sequence comes from Eucalyptus leucophloia subsp. euroa, assembly GCA_017140325.1. Lineage (NCBI taxonomy): Eukaryota > Viridiplantae > Streptophyta > Magnoliopsida > Myrtales > Myrtaceae > Eucalyptus > Eucalyptus leucophloia. Next base: position 10,790,050 of record CM029473.1, on the reverse strand, counting down.
TTGTATTGTTCCAAATATAGCACATAACGTATCAAGGGACGTAGTATATGAGAACTTATACCACCAAGGTATAAGACTTCATGGGATGAATAAGTTGTTTAGCAAAGTAGTCCATAAGTCATTAGCCAGGACTACTACAGCCAAGAAGTTCTGGTGAGAAAATGTAATAGGGGTTCAGACAACATATGTCAGATGTTATACGCATTTATCTCGCTAATATAGGTCCAACTTAGCCTCTCAGATCCATAGGCATCACAAGCCAAGGCACGTCAGCTTAACATGGTAGCCTTTTCCTTTGTCTTTCCTGCATACTTCTCATGGTTTGGCAGTCATCAAGCACAGTGACTTTTTTTTAAAGGTCAGAAAGCAAAGTGACTTCACAGGCTAACAAACAGCACATCGACTTTTGAGTTGTGAGGCATGATTCACTATCAAAGCATTAGAATAGCAGCAGCGAAAACAAAGTGATGCTGTGAGATGAAAACCCATACTCCCAATGAACTTTTATGTACCACTTAATATGCACTCTCTACAGTTACATTTACCCCATTAAAACAGCTTCAGTCCAGTTGTGAAACAAATCAGTAGCAGTTAGCAACTCAGCAATTACAAAGAAGTATAGTAGCTTAGCAGGACAACAAAATCAAAGCACGGGCATCATATCCTCCTACCAAGCAATGTACTTAAAACAACAAATATAAATTTTTTCGCTAAATCATATGGGATTGTATCGTTGTCAGGACTTACCAAATTGGGAATCTGAAAATTCATGAATTCCTCCTCCAGACTGCAACAATAAGTTTACAATTAATCAGATGAGCATTTCAAGCAATCTTTACCTGATAAACTTGCACAAATAATATACCTTGACAGAGAAGTAAGCCCACACATTTGGCTTGCTTTTAAAACTCAGTTCCTGTACATAGCCAACTAGTGAGTAATTTCATGTCAACAGAAATCATCTTTAGCATTTGAATTACTCAGAACTGGTTACTAACCTGTACTTTCCCGCTGGTAGGCTTGAACCCGTCATCAGGATCCTCACTGGTGACACGGACTGCTACACAATGACCTTTTGGTCTTGTGGACTCTGCCTTGTCAAAATCAAAGGGAGTGGCAACAACTGAAGTTCTTCTCCAAGCATCATAATTTCCTCCATGCTCCATTCCATAAAACCGCCTTATTTCTAACCAAACAAAGCAAAAGGAAGGTGGCAGATAAGATTGACAATTAATACAAGGAACGAACTCAGATATATATTGCATCAGGTAACATCATATACCAGGAATCTGCCACAGAGGAATCCCCATCCCAACAGCAACTTGGGCCGCTGGCAGATTTACTTCAGCAATCCATTCGGTCACAGGATGCTCAACCTATACCAGAGGTAATCCATCCACCAGTTCAGCGAAAGAGAAAATACACATCACCCTTATCACATATGACCACCCCAGAGAAGAGAAAATTGATTAAAGAAGATCAGACCACGTGGATACACTTCGCCCTGCTCAAGATCAAAAGTGTGTTTCTTTATTATGTTTTAGCCAACCCTATAGTACAAGACTTAGATTTACGTAAGCATGTCTTTTACTCGTTCAGCAAACCAACTAAAGAACGCTTCCTCATATATATCAAGATAAATTCCAAAACTGAAAAGCAACTTAATGCACCAGAATGGCTCCAGAATATAAATATACATTCCAACAAGAAATTCCAGCTCTGGAGAGCTATATATAATTCTACAGAGATTGACTACCCAGTTAGAATGAAGTAGGCCAATATAGATATTAGAGCACTTATTGAGTACCTGCAACCTAGGGTTGAGCTCCAAAAAGTAGTATTCGCCAGTATCCATACTAAACAGGTACTCCACCGTTGCTGCACCAACATAATTAACACTTTTAGCTAACCTTCTAGCCGCCTGCTCCAGCTTCTTTACCGTTTCTATAGGAGCAACAGTGATTGGGCCCTCCTCAATAATCTATTCAAAGAAAGCACCATGTCAAGGATGAGATAGGAAACTTCCAAAAATTTTAGTCTCCAGAATTAAATGAAGTGAGGTGGGAATATAGTACTGGTGTGTTGGCATGCATGTTCAAGAGTCTCTCTTTGTATGCATGATACATACAGGTACACAGTCGACATATTGGATATATCATCTACCAAGTAACTTACCTTTTGATGCCGTCTTTGAATACTGCAATCACGGCTATGAAGAGCTGCAACATTCCCATACTGATCACAGAGCAACTGGACCTCTAAATGTCGGCTCTGCTCAAAAAAATAATGTTTAAGTTAGGACCTCAGGATATTGAAGGTATAGTGGGACTTTATTATGAAGAGGAAATTCAGCTAGATTCAGAAACTCTAGGCTTCTGACCTGTGAAGCAACTTTCATTATGAATATAGGCGAGCCAGGAACTTCACCCTGGACTTGTTTGAACAATGCCCTCACTTCATCATCATTATGAACCTAGAGGCGGATTACAGAAAATTAATTTCAATATGCTCACTACGTTAATTTCTCATGGTCAATCAAACACGTACTATAATCACCTTTCTAATTCCTTTACCACCACCTCCCCACGATGCCTTAATCATTGCAGGGTAACCCACAACTTGACAACTAGCAATTGCCTCATCTGTCGTGTACACACAAGCTTCCCTATATATTTCGTCTGGGATTGATACCAGGCAGCTATCGGGAGACATTTTTACCTGAAAGATGTGAAATCAAAATTTAGGAATCAAAGACAATGGGAGAATGAACATATTCCAAAGAAATTTGAAAGAATCTACTTACATGAGAACCACTCCATGGAAGAGTAGGCACGTCAGCTGCTTGAGCAATCAGAGAAGAACCAATTTTATCTCCTAATGCTGCCATAGATATGGCTGGAGGTCCAAGGAAAACAATTCCCTTGGCATTTAATGCGTCTGGCAGCTCAGGATTCTCTGATGCATGGCCCCAACCAGGCCAAACAGCATCCACATGGGTTATCTCTGCCATCTGCATCATTCATGCAAATGCATTTGATCAGACGTCCACAGGAATATCTGGAGTCACTTAAAGAAATTTCATTTTAGAAATCAAACAATTTTGGCTTATCACTTAATCTTGTTAGGTAGAAGTGCTTTCCTTCCAGTGTCAAGGCACTATAATTTGAAGACATATATGATAACTGAGCCGGGAGGACGAGATGTAAGAAAATAAATGTCTTAGATAAAAGTTTCCAGATGAATTGGAGAATGTAATACTTCCTAGTAAGCGGAGCAATGTGTTCAGTGTCAAGGCACTATAATTTGAAGACGTATATGATAACTGAGCCGGGAGGATGAGACATAAGAAAATAAATGTCTTAGATAAAAGTTTCCAGATGAATTGGAGAATGTAATACTTCCTAGTAAGCGGAGCAATGTGTTACAACACACCAAGCCCGTGAACATATAGTTTTATAGCTCTCGAGGTCTTAATCTTTCCCATTGATTTTAGGAAACGCGTTCTTCCCATGGCTAGACCACAATAGAAATAGAGTGCGATTGCACTCAAACAAAATGCAGTTTTAGGCAAAGTGTGCCCATGCAATTGACCTAGTATATCTTACTATACAATTCCAAATCTATTAACGGAAGGGAATCGATCAAACATTACTAAAGCATCTGTGTACACACCTCCACAATGAGCTGAACATTGGCATAGTTATTGTTGTTAGTCCCACCAGGAACTTCCACAAACTGGTCAGCAATTCTGATATGTTCTGCATTAATTCTCATGTCCTCTGGGGTCGCCATAGCAACCAACAGGATGGCCTTCTCAGTTCCAAATGTTTCATAAGCCCATGTCCGGACACTACGCATGAACTTGACGGCTGCCATTCCATTGTTGGAAATTAAAATACTATGAATTGGTCTCTTCCCTCCCAGGGCTTTGCAGAACTCATCCACTGCAGAGACTGTAGCGGGGCTCCTAACAGGAAGTACACCATTTGTGAACCCATTTACACGTCCAAGACCAGTCAGTGATGGTTTCCTTTGTGCTTCAGCCATCTGCATGGCCAGAAAACCAAAAAGAGACATGGTGATTCGAGCAAATGAAGTTGGTTCATCCACCTTGATCATATTAAGATAGGATAACCCAAAGCAACAAAAGAATTGACGAAACTTTACAAAAAAGAATCGACTTTCAAAATTGAACTGTACTGCCATGCAAGATTCATACTCGATTGATGAAAATTTAACTTACTCTCAGTGCAAAAGTATGCCATCCCATTGAGCCAAAACAAAGTTCTCTGTTTATTACCAGATTCACTAAATCACTAGAGGAAGTCAATTTGGCTGCATATCTAGCAATAAATATTAAAGATTCCTCGAAAGCATTAAGAACTCTTATTACTAAGTTTTAACGTTCACATAACAATCAAAAAACACAGAGCTAAATCGAGGAGTTCATAGATCCTCAGCCACTCAAAGAAATCAAATTTCAACTCAAAGCAACCAAACCTAAAGTAAACAGCACATTCACCATACAGGGGACTGCACCAACCTCAGTTACTAATAAAAGGCCCCCACAAAGGGAGAGATGCCCATAAGCAGCATAGTGGTGGGCCAAACAGCATAATGATTAATAAATTCCCAGGCCCCAACAAAATCCATAGTTTGCTCAAAAACCAAACAAAGAGATTCCATTGCAAAGCAGTAACATTCCCCACAATTCAGAGCTACTTCCAATCTACTCCAGTAAAAAACCCAGTTAAGTCAGCTAGGAGAGGGGAGTAAAACCAACTCCCACTTAGACAATCAGACAAAGAAAAAGTAATTACACGACGAACGACCCCAAGATATAAAAAACAAGAAAACGAAGGCAGAAACGGACCTTGAATGGAGGAACAGAAGCCGAGATTACGCCACTTCAACAGGCCGTGCTCACATCAAGCATTACTTCGACCGGATCACCGAGCCGAGAGAATTCAAGAATCGCCCAAACCCAGGATCAATTCAGGATCAAGAACCCAATGGGTCGGCCTGTACTGGTTCGTTCAGCAGCTCCCTCCTCAATAAAAGAGAACCCGGACAGAGAGGGAGAAGAAGAAGAAGCGGAGGGAGAAAGGTGGTAGGTCTGAGTTAGAGCGATTTGGGAGGTCCTGCAGTTCATGGGAAGGATTTAAATGACACCACCGAGCACGTGGTACCTGCCCCTTCATCCTCCTCCTCCTACTGGTAAAACTCTCTCTCTCTCTCTTCTTTTTTTTTTTTTGCTCCCACGACGGGAGTAGTTAGCAGCTACCCACGAAACCTCACCTCCCCCTCCCCTCCCGCCTCTACCCATTTTCTCTCTCTAGCATCCCAAATCCCCGCCATTGATAGGCACCGAAGCTGACGGGTCAGTGCGTGACGGACCCCCTCAAGGCATCAAATTTTCGCCTCGCTTTCTCCCTATTAAATCACGCAACCGCAAACAACCCCCCGTCTCCCTCGATGCGGGGGCCCGCAGTAAAAAGACACCAAAGAAAAGAAACAACAGGGGGCCCTACGTGCTCTGTTTTCTTGGGAGGGTGTTGCGCCGCGGTGGCGTGCCTTGAGCCTTTGGACCGTAAGTTGGTAGTTAGCAGGTAGTCGACCAAACACCCCTCCTCCGCCCGCACGTCCTTACGTGATCGAGCTGCGCAAAGATGCTGTCAACCCATTATTCTAAATCCCAATCCCCTTTCGTTCTCCAAGAAAAGCTCTCCCCTTTTTAATCAAGATTCGATTTTAATCACTTCCCAGTTTCGTTTTCTCCGATGGGTAGAGGGAAAGATGGACGGGGGTCAACAGGATCCCGGGGGGGGGGGGGGGGGATCATTAAATTGTGGGGGCAGGGAAGGAGATAAAGGCGTGTAGGTGAAGAGGGGCTTGATTAGGAAAATGAATGCAAGATGGGGTTTGGGGGAGATGGTTGGGAGGTAGGTCTATCCACGCCATCCTCGCCCTCCCCTGCCTCACGGTCCTCGCCTCCGCCCCCCCATTCATTCAATGTTTTTTCTTTTCTTTTCTTTTTTCCATTGGTCTGTAATTTGAAATTCGGTTCGGGCATGCATTATCTCTCTAATATTGTAGGTGGCGATGCCTTTGCCATCATCTGATTAACTTTGTTCATTATTGTTCTTGAATGATGAGCAGTCGCTCATGATAAGTTCTAGCATGTTGTGGACCACCTCGATATTAGACTAATCTGGGGAATTAGGCGGCTTTGGCTATGGCAATAGGATAGATGATTCCCCATCTCTGGCAACTTCATTTTTCCTTATCTCCGCCCTATGTAGTGACGCGGCTCCCTCGCATTTGCCCTAGTACCGAACATACTTGTGTAAGAATAAAATCGACTTTGTATTATCATGTCGTTCTTGCTTTTGAATAGGCCACTCGCACTTTTTCAATTTTTTTTTTTTTTTGGTGCTACACGTGAGATAAAATATGACTAGAAGTCAGAATATTAGGAAACATAAATTTAGAGAGAATAAAATTCAACTTACTCTTATAGTACATAATTAATAGACAGAAAATGCTATCAACCGTTTCTACTTATTGCATTTTTACCACTTTGCATCTTCTATTTCTAAGAACATATCTTTCTATCTTGGAACAAATTTCATCGTCCGAAGATACCAAACTACCCCCATTTGAAAGATACTCGTGCCCAAATCTTTGCTAACCTAATATCCGCCAGTCTCCCCACCACCCACCACCACTCGCCTCCAACTAGCTCTAAGCCTCCTCCAGCCGTTGTCCTCATCCTCAATGAAATTGTCGCCGTCCACCGAGCTCACGCTGTCACATTCCCCCCCGTTTACCAATATCATGCTATTCAATTTTAGTCATATTATGAGATTATTAGAAGTGTCACAATCCCATTAGTTTGATCCTATGTACTTTGCTATATCTGTTTTTGCTTCTACATTTATCTTTTACTTCATCGAAAACTTCCCAACTTTCGTAATTTAACTTTATTTTAAATCGAAAGGCTTGTAACTTTTTTAATATATAAAAGTTGATGCATAAGTTCACAATAGCTTTTCAATACTTTGATAATATTATAAATTTGACGGAATATAGAAAAACATTTCTTGCTTTTGGTTAATCATGAACAAACTAACTCTTACATATCTACCACCCATCGTTGCAGCGTGGATGGTAGGGCTGCTGGACTCCAACGGAGGAGGTCCCAGTTTCGAAGCCCACTGAAGCGTTGCGTGGTGTCTTGCCTGGGGTGCGTGGGTGGTGGTTTCTTGCGTGCCTCCCCAAGGTTTACTCCCCGGCTGCCGGCCGTGCAGTGGGTTCCCTAGGTCACCAAAAAAAAAAAAAAAACTCTTACATATATGTATTATTCACTTAATAATATATACTTTTTATTCTACTTTAGTTTCAAATTAAATGGGTAATAAATCATATGAATTGGATGATATACTAATCTATATTTTCAGTATAGTAATTATAATCAATATACATTAATGTGCATTTTATCAAAATTTACAAATGGGATGGATCAATGAGGTGGGGCGGGATTGACACGGGCCCTGCATCGGACCCTGCCAAGTGCTTCAAGAGGCATTTTTCATGGCTAGATATGAATGTGATGTACCAAAAAACCAGTGATTTTTGGGTTGCGCAAACCAAATGGAATTGAAACCGTCCTTTCCAATAATATTGTTGCTGTCTTTTTTGCAGCTTTTGCTGTTGCTGGAATTGTGCTGTACTTGCCCGATTCGAGCATTTTCTTAGTGCCTTGTGTCAAATACTCAAGGTCTTGTTGGCTTTTTAGCTCAAACTTATTGGCTTTAAAAGTGTACCCAAAAAGAAAAAAAGATTGTTCATTGGGTTTTTGGAGCCCTTAATCAAGGAAATCCAAACGTAGAAAGTGTATATTGAAGGCACACTTTAAAAATAATTGATTATAATAATAAATAATAAGTTTGAATTCTCGAAGTGTTTTAACATGGAATCGCTTTTAAACCTATTAGATGGATGCTACATTAGTTCTAAACTTTTAAGTTTTACTAATTTATTCTTAAACTTTTTGTGAAAAATTTTAACATAATCCTTCTAATCAAATTTTCATCAAAAATTACCGATATAGCGATGTGTCACTAAATAGGATAAATTTAAATATTTAAAATTGAAGTAGCATCCGTAAAATAAGTGTATGACCGATTGGATAGCTTCCCTAATATACATAAAGCACTAAAAGTTTTCTTCTTAGGCTTCATGTAATTGCAAATTTGTAAGCTTGGCTAGTTTCTAATATGTTTGAAAATGGAAAAGACAAAAACAACGTACGGTTGCATGACGCTAGAGAATTAATTATGCAAAAGTTCTCTTTTTACATTTCCAAAGCATATCAAATATAACAAGTGGCACGGACACACTTGTCAAAGAAATTTAAGCATAAGAAATCAATTTTATTTCCATTCTAACATTTTCGAAAAATTTTGCTGTACCATGTCTCATGTTTTACATATTCAAAACATATCTCTCCTTATTCAACTCGGCTAGCATTCCAAATGCATTATTTAACAAACTAATATGCTTTAGGTGCTCATTATAATCACACCTAACTTCCACATTGACCTTCTTCACGTAATTTCCATCGCTGAAATTCTCGTCAAGCATCTAATAAACGGGCAATTATAAACTTGGGAGAAACGACACTTTCGTGCAAATATATAATTCATACACACAAAAGAATACAGGTGGAAAAATACTTCATTTTCCGAGGAACCCTTTTAATCGCACGGTTAATAAATATGTATTTATTAATTTCAATTTTTTTAAAGAGGTTAAAACTGAATACAAAAAACTTATCGTTGTAAATCTACTATCCTTATGTTGTCACTTAATAGAATATGAAGTAACTCTCTAGAAGGTAATAAAAAGGAATTAGTATTCAAGGGCTTACCGATTCCAAAATTAGCAATCTAGTCAGTAGAGTGATATCATTCCCGAAAGTTATGTTGCACTTTAAACTCAAAGTGGGAGTGTAGTAGTCTTCTAATATCTCTAACCAAAGCGGGGCCAACATTATCAATCATAAACCCATGACTAAAACGATCAATTATGGTCTTATAAAATCCCAGTTGTTTTGCGAAGTTAAGTCCCAACCACAAAATCCAAAGTTTTGATTGTGTTGATGAACCTATTCCTATGGATGTGACAAAATTACCAATTAAGTTATGCCCTTTATTTCTAAATATACCTCTTGCATCAACAAGTTTCAAGTTGCCTCTAGATGTCTTGTCAGTATTTAGTTTAATCTACCTAGAAGGTGAAGGATTCAATCTATCCAAAATCAGAGAGGTGCAAGATCCACTTAACATTGAGTTATTCATAGGTGAAACTTTAATGACTTTTTTTGGTGTACGATTAAATTGCGTGTACCAGAGTTGAAGAGAAAACAAAGTTGTCATGAAAAAGTGTCTTGTATTTCTTTGGCCAAAAAACCCACGTGCCTACTCCAAAAATTATGCTCCAGTCATGAGGAAAATTCGATTGCCCCTTACCAGTGAGATTTAAATTCAACCGTTGTGACAATTCATTGACAAGAATTCTCCTAAATATTGTTGTGCAACAAACTCAAGTCATATCCTATGGACAATTGGACAATCCCTTAGGAAATATAAAGTTGTTTTTACATGGGACTCACATCTCAAGCAATATGGATGTCCTCCCCAAGTTGTGAAACATCTTCATTTCAATAGTCAATTGTCATTCATGAGTAGCTAGCCAGAGGAAAGTAGTAATATGTTGAGGTCCCTTCCACTTCCATATTGTAGACCAAATACTATTAGATTCTTGAATATGATCTCATTGATTACCTCGCATGTTGACTTAGCAAAGAAAGAGTTGCTTCTAATACACTCTCACAAAAGAGTATCGTCTCCATCTAAGGCTAAAGGAGGTATGACAACTCTAATTCAAAAGATTATATCTTTGGGTATAATTCCTTGATTTATACAAAAATTATAATTTCTATTCAGCACATAATCACAAAATTTTCGATCTATCTTAGAAGGAATGGTTGGGTACTAACAAAATCATAAAGCCACTCCATACTTGGTATTCATTTATCTGTCCAAAACCTCCATGTTTGCCATTTCTCAAACTCCATAAAGCTCCTTCCTGTAAGGCCAGCCATACAATCACAATCACCTTCCATAAGATTGAGTCACCAAGTTTAGCATGAAATTCCGTTTCTCTACGAAACATATGTAGTAGTCAAACTTGTACCCAAAGATTATTAGGTTGAGTCTCGAGGCCCACACCAGCTTCATCATAAATTCTTTATCGATCATTTCAAGAGATCCAAAACCAAGACCATCACATTTCTTAGATTTGCAGATGGACTCCCAATCCAAGAGATGAATTAGACTTTATTGCTTGTGTCTCCCCTTATGAAAGTATGACGATTCTTTTCGATCTCTTGACCCACTTAAGTTGAGCTTTAGTGTACTGGATGTGATAGATAATGATAGACACGACTGCAGAATGGGATAAAGTAATTCAACCGGCCATTGACAAGCTTTCAGATTTCCATTCACTAAGCATTTTACTTGTCCTCTTTAATATAGATTAAAAATTCCTTGAAGAAGTTCTTCCATGAATCAAAGGTACTCTCAGATATTTGCGTAACTCCGCACATGCGCCAAAACGATAAATCTCGCTCAAATTATGTTTCAGCCCTAAAGAAATATTCTTTGAACACAAACTTTTAGCTTTAACCTTACTCACATCATTTATTGTAAAAACCACCCAAATTTGCATCATGAGCTACACTCGCTTTTGGGGGTTGGACTTTGAAAATTATGTCTTTATCGTAAGCCCAATATTCCTAACATGGTTATTTCTTTCCTCTCTTTTTTTGAGTTCTGATCCCACCGACTTTATAAAAGGGAAAAGTATAGAGATAAGCCGTATAATGTCACCATAAAAGCCAAAAAGAACAGGAGGCTGGAGGGTGCATATACCATCCATTCTAGATGCACCTACTACAAGATAAATACACCAAACGTATAAGTGATGTAAAATGGTCACCCCAATATTGTTTTCTAAACTAGCCCTAAATTAGATAATTGTTCAAAAAGCTTTGAATTTATTGTATATGGCTTAATTCAGTCTTTAACTTTTCAATTGTATATTGATTTTAAACCTTTTGACGATTTGCTAATACAATCATTTCGATCAATTTTGATTAGAAATTACTGACGTGAATGTTAACTATCCTACAAGATACGATCGACATTGACATGAAAAATTTTTGCAATTAATTTTTTATGCTATATTTTTTCTTTTTTCTATTTCTTATTCGTGACTCCTCGATCGTCGAATTTCACGTGTCGTTCTTAATTCAGCTTGCACATGATAGGGATTGTTAAACATCTCACATTACTTGTCTATGGGGTTTAAGTGTTCTTTATCATCACCTATTGATTTAAATTTTTAAATTAGACTTTTTAACAAAATCTGCAAGGAAAATATTGCATCTTACAGCTGAAGACGCATAATGCATGGAAAATAAATCTGAGTATAATCGTAAAATTCTATTGCGTCTACAAGCATTGATAAGATCCTTATTTTTCCTAAGACATCTAAAATTGATTGCTAGCTTGTATATATCGACGAATGATGAAAGTCAACCTTGATCTTGAGTTCTCAGACATGCAGTATCTCAGACAACTACTTAGAAATCAACATCTCGACTAATTTTATAAAATAAATAAAAATTGTGTGTTTGACTAGATTGTGATATGACGTTAGAGGCTTGCGTAACGAAAAGAAAAACAGGAAAATATATGGGCTGTTTTCGATATAAAGAATTTTTCTATAAACTCAATGTTCCATATATATATATATATTAGGGGCTAAGGCTGGTCCACTTGAATTATGGTGTAGCTAGGCCCAGCCCCAGCCCAAGATCCTCCAAGTCGTACGCCAAGAGGCCTGATATGAAGTTAAAGATTTGTTCGTTGTGTCAGTGAATGCCTTGCCTTTAGACTCTTTTGGGTCCCTTCTCTATCTTTCTTCCTTGTGTCCAATGTCGTGCCATGGTCCAAACACATTAACTCTAGCTGTGACATTATCCTTGGATAAGTATCCATAAAAAAATTGAGGAATGAAAATGGAGAGGTAATTGAAACTTTCCCAAATTGAGATGTTGGGAACTTTTGAATGCCAAGCAGATAGAAAATTCACTTTCTCCATCTCTATTCTTCAAACTCCAACTACTTGAATTTAGCTAGTGCCCTGGCTTGATTCATGTAAATTAACTTCATCAAATAGCATGGTCCCTATTCATAATCTAATTGAAGTGCTGTGTACTAACTAGATAGTCTAGAGTGAAAATTAAGGCTTCTACTTAGTGACCTGACATTGTGCGCATGCACATGTGAGAGAGAGAGAGAGAGAGAGAGAGAATTAGTATTGACTGTCATCGAAAGTTAGTTCCTAGCTCTTGAATAATCCTAGTCCCCAAGAAAATGGATTCTTGAAAATTTTATTTAACATGGTTACACATGTTGAGCCAAAAAATATTTGGAAAAAAATAAAAAAGAAACAAAACATTATCAGTCGTTGGTCCTCGCTGCTTCTATCGTGTCTACTTGTAAAGCCCAGGCCATTCAGAACCTAGTCATTGGTTGTTGGGTTACCATACAATCACAATGACCGATGGATCGTGGGGCCTGGATTGGGCTAGGAAGTTAAGAGTTGTCAAATTACTTTGTAAAGCTCAAATCGTTCATAGCCCGCTGATTCTGCCCTAGCTCCGGAAAGTTAATTTTCTTTTTTCTTTTTTCTTAATCCAACGACATGAGCGCCAAAGCTGTACCATCCAGAGACCCATAAAACACATTACAATCTTAATAATAGATGCCTAATAGCTTATGTAAGTGATCTTGAGTCTTGACCCAAAATAATTATATACAATTGATGAGATTTCAACATGTAATTTACAATTTTTTGAACTAGATATTCCCAATGCACCAACCAACTACCCCTAAAACTCAAGGGGGCACTTTCAATTAGGCTTTTAAGGAACCCATTTATTCCGGTTTCCTATTTCTATTCCTCGGAACAATTTCTCAATAAAAAAAAATGTTTAGTAATTACATAAAATTTCTATTTTCAAAATGAATAAAGAATAAGAATATGTCTGATACAATTCATAATTTTTTTTCTTATTTTTCTTTACTATCGCAGGCCACTGCCATCGCTGACCATCGCTAACCATTGCCCCCCGTCGCCAACCCCAATCGTTGATGACCACTGATGATGCCAACTGCTGCTTGTCGCCACCAACATTGATCATCGCGATCGACTGCCAATCGAGGCTAGCTAGCGGCCGGCATCGGCGACATCGACGATGGCGGTCATCAGCAGTTGGGGTTGACGGCAGGTTGTTATAGTGGGTGATGGTCAGTGGTCGGTGGTCAATCGACGGGTGGTGGGAGGTAGTTGGCCAATGGGTGGCGACCGACTTGTAGGCGGCAACAATTCGTTGGGCAATTGACGGCCAACGATCTACCGGCAAGGGTGGGCAAGCAATGGTGGCCGAATAGTAGGGCAGCGACGAGGGGCGAGGGGCAACAAGGAAGAAGAAAAGAAAAAAGAAAAGATAATTTGTTTTTATAAATTATTTCCGAAAATAAGAAACTACTTTTTTTTTTACTTTTCAATTTTATTCTAAATCTATTTTCCGGTTACTTTTTTATTCTGAAAAATGGAAAAACTAATTGATGTTATCAAATTGATTTTAATTTTTTTTAATTCTAAAGAATAAAAGCATAAAAATTTAGAGGAATAAAAATGTTACTACAAATAGCCTAGACTTCCAAACGTTTTCGATATTCGGTTCTCGAGAGCTTACTTCTCCTGCTATGAGAAATATCAATTCCCTCTCCTCTCAGACATGTCAGAACAACATACAGCCAGCCACTCCTATGCTATCCCCATCACTTCAACGATATTCACGCATTTTTCATTTTACGAGAGGATAAAAGCCCTCGATGTTCTCAAGTGCTCCTGCTCCACTTTTCACTTCCTGGGGAATCTCCCCCTCCTCCCTCTTTTTTAACCTGACATGAAGACACTGAACTCTGGAATCATCACCCCGGGCCCTGAGATGGGCCAAATCCCAGTGGGCCCCAGGCCCCAATCAATCATTCCATAGGATGGCCCACCCTTTTTGTCATCACCCCCGGGACCAAAGCCTCCTTTACTGTCAGCTCTCCCACCTAACCGCTCGCCTCCAAAGGAGATGGTCCCTTCCAGAAAGACTTGGTTCTTTGGCTCCTCCATGCCCAATAGGCAGGCACTTATTGCTGCCCCTCTCTTTTGAGGACAGGTGTTCCTACAGCTGATCTGGACGCTTCTGATTCACACAGTGCATCCATGCCCTACCCTCCTTCACCCATCGCCATCTCCCCTCGAAAAGACAAATGAAGAGAAGAAAGTTAGAAAGGAAAAAACTCCTGCCTGGGTCAAAGCACATCAGGGTAGTAATGTCCATGGGAATCGTGGTTAACACGGTCTTCTGCCATCTACCAACATTTTCTGGACACACCCCGAGACGACAACAAAATACGACCAATTTTAGTGATATCTTTGTTAGAGCGGTGTGTGACTTCTTTTGGAAGGATGATAATCTTTCGAGAGGAGAACATAAACGGATTTCACTTTTTGTGCGAATCGAGGTATGCCCATATTCATAGTCCATAATTCTAATCACAAAACTCAAGGATTCAGGATTCAAGTTTTCAGGAGATCATCATCGCTTGGTCACTTCAATACCATCTTTAGCGTCGACACCCCCAAAATTTTTTTGAGTGGACGACCCCTCAATTCCACTAAGAGACAAGCATGCAATGGTGTGACGTGAATAATGGAGTAGCCTCGTTTAGCCTCTTTAAAGTGGGAAAGGTCGTCACTTGTCGTTGTCCCCAGCGAGGGTCGGCCATGTCGCGAGGACGTCGGAGGGGGGGCCCGCCCTACACGGATCGGACGGCCGAGATCGACGACAAGAACCTTAAAGTTGGGTTTTTGCTTGCGTACGTGTAAGGATTTGGACGTGTTCCTTTTGAATCGCGAGGCCCAATGGGCCCTACCCCATTTACTCCTGTTCTTGTCCGACATCGATTGACAGGCAAAAGATGTCATCTCCCAACATGCTATGTGGCCTAGAAAAAATGTGTGTATTGGAATGTACAGGGAAGGGTGATATTGATGTCTTTTCTCCTTTTGAACTGTACTTATGCTTGTCTCCAAAGCTATACGAGAACCAAAAAGAATTGATTAGCAGTTTTATAATCGAGGGATTAGCCTAAGTTTGAGGCGTCTTCGCCCTCATGATAATTGAACTCAACCAAAATTTCATCTACGTAAAATCCGCAAATTAACTCATGATAAGGGTTAAATGTCTTTTTTTTTTTAAATGCAAATAATGCTTTGTAAAGTGTAACTGAAAGGCGTCTTGAAAATCAATTTGATTTAAATGCTATTTGGCAAAAAAAAAAAAAAGGACTTGTAAGGACTTTAGGTATATATTTTAATGGATGCCGATGAGCTAGATGTCGCCTTGATTGCCATCACTCGAGGTCACACGACTTCAAGCAACCTTGGCGAGAGTCATGAGAGATGGCGAGATCAAGTAGCAGGCCAATTGAGGAGAGAGGGGGAAGATAAATATTGGTGTGTGACGTGAGGGTAAAATTTGAATTTGAATTATTTAATTTGGGCAAGATGAAAAGAAAAAAATTCATTACACCTAGAGATGGCTTTCCAAAAATGCTGAAAACTCATGGCGACTTTCTACCTACATGGAGCTAAGAGACTTCAAAGGATTTTGGAAATGCTAACATTTTCTAAATGGATTCCGGAAAATAGGTGCCAAATATTTCAACCAAGGACTTTTAGACCCCAAAACCAATTTTCAAAATGGAACCAAATGCACCCAAAGGACAGTGTGACACACATTACACGCATGCAAGAGATTGATACTTGATAAAATAAGTAAGATCATTTTATCAATTATTGAACATTTGAATCATCAACTAAAACAATAAAATTATAGTGAAGATTGCACAATTCAAAGAAACTGCATATGTGGAAAGATGAAGATATTTCAAGAAATGAATTCTTTCGAAAATATTTGTTGTGGGATAGAAAGCTGTAGATTTTAATATTGATACACGTCAAATATAAATTAGAATTACTCATTTTTCAATATAACAATATTTGTAAACTGAATAATTTAGGATAGTTAGGGAAGGAAAAGAAAAGATTAAGATCCCTTAATAGTACGAGGTCATCTTTGATTGTTAAAAAGTATATTTTTAACAAATATATATAGGGTATAGATATCAATTTTCGAGGGTACGTGGCTTAGAATTGAAAGAAATTGTATCGGTGGAAAAATGAAAGTAATGTTTTCTTATAGCGCAAACATAAATTAATGGTAGACCTTTTACCATGTCCTCTTTCACTAATGCCAAATACCAAGGTCCAGTCGAGGAGCTGATGTGTCGGGCTCTATCAACAATAGGTGGTGTATATTTGCTTTCCATTTCTTTTGAATAAAAGGCTCGTTAATAAAATACATACATTATATATAATATGGAAGTATATAATTTACCTTTATGAAGGGTTTTATTCCCCTAAAAGTGGAGTATTATTCCCGCAAGTCAACCATTAGTACCAAAATAGCAAAAAGCAAAAGAACAAATGTTCATGCTTCTTATATACAAGACGATTGTACTTTCTCCATTTTAAATTTGTTCCTGTACCCACACAAATTATTTTGGGAAGACTCAGATTTCATATTTTGGGGAAGAAATAGATCTACATCTTCAGATCAAATCCAACCAATGATTATAATAGAGTTATATTAAGGTAACGAAGGTAAAGAGTAGAGGAAGTACAGAAACAAAATCTAATGTTTTGGCCGTCGGCCAATTAAATACGTAAGGTTTTATTTTTAATTTATAGAAAAATTGAGAATTTATAAAAAGCTCCAAGCGAGTCTCGGCTTTGCCGTCACCGGGATTTAGATATAAAAAATCTAGCATAGCTCTCACGTAATCTATTTGGTCATTTGCCATGAGTCATTTCCAATACCTGAATTATGGTGGCGGCTAGAATCAGGCCTGATTGGTAGCCTTTCAAAACCTCAAAAGTCCTAAATTAATCATAGTGAAGGTATAAGTTCTCGATTGACTAGTGACCTAATTTTTTTTCTTTTTTTGGGTTGAGAAAAGGGATTCGTACCTAAACTTAAGATTGAGTAGAAGGTAGAAGATTAGGGTCACCGGTGGTTGATCAATTTGGAATGTGGGAATCTCTCGAGTCAGATACACGGTAGGCCTTGTCACGATCAAGCTGAACTTGATTTTTTTTTATTTGTTTTATTAACGACGTATTAATTAGTCCAAGAAAGACTAAATCCAGGGATGCGACCCATGCCCACTTGCCCCAAATTGGCTTTTATTCTATTGGTTGGAGAACACAATTCTTTAATGCCCTTCGGTGCAAGAATTTAGGAACAAATAAAGAGCAAATTCAACTCCAAAAAAGTTCAGAATTTGCACGAGCAAGTTGTTTTTATACCATTATTAGTTTGAAGAAATCTACCTGGACTACGACGCCCATCTTTTTGCCCATGAAAAGTCAGATCATTGATCAGGAGGAAAAATTGTCCAACCAGTTCTTGACTTGCTATATGGATGCAAATTAGATTCTAGATTTTTAATTTGACTAAGTTAGTCTTAAACATTTACATGGAGTTCCTAATCATTCCAATTGATTGCTTCTAGAAATCAATGATAAATTGACAAAATTAAAAAAAAAATTATGATTGAATTAATATTTGGATAATATGTTTGGGACTAAATAGACAACTTCCCCTCGAGTAACATTTGTGGCCAATTCAACTTCATGCCTAAGGAATGACCTGGTGGATCATTGAGCATTGCTAAGCATTAAGCAAATCTTCATGTTGAAGCGTGTGCTTAAATTAAGTTGAGTGAGTTGGCAAACTTGAGTACCGATTTAGAATTATTTCAGCATGTGTATTGTTGGTGTACTCAATTGATTAATTAGAAGATCATGATGTGTATCAGAAGCTTAGAAGACCATTTGCGGGCGTACGTTAACGAGGAATTGGCCAGGAGAAAGATAATCTTATGCTCTGATCAAGAGATTTTGCTAATATTTGGTTATATTCTTTGATTCCAGTGTCCCAATTTGAGATCCAATGATGCTTGAGAATCTTGCTTTGTGTTTCCACTTCCGAACCCTCTTCAATATCTTCTGTGGTCCGCCCCGCCTGCCTCTCTCCACAATCATTTCAAGCTTAGAATATTTTGCATTAAGTTTTCAACAAACATAATTCGATTCATGTGGTAATTGGAAGTATTTGTGTTGATATTGAAATCAATGCCAAAAAGAAGGAACTTATAGATTATCAGAGCAATACAACTTATATAAAGGAACTAGGTTAATACTATGATTCTCCATAATATCTGAACTTTTCGATTTTAACTATATGAACTTTTCGATTTGATTAATCCCACAAATATTCATCATAATATCTTTGATATCTTATAGATGGAAATATATTAATTTACAATAGAGTATTTCCCCTTCTATACTTCAACCCTAGAGGAGGACTTAAAAAATCAGAGTTTCGAATAAGTCACCTTTTGTTGCAGATCGGTCCCATATCTTGAAAATCTCATCGGCGCTTGGCTTTCCTAATCATTCGAGACTTGGTCCCAACCATCATGGACCACTTTGTTTGCATTATTCCTTTGATTTTCTTCAACAGAGTATGATGCTCTCAGGACAAATTAGGTAATAGTTTTTCCCCCATCTCAGCCAATGGAAGAGAAAGCAGACAAACATGAACGACAGGAGTGCCTTCAAAAAATAATTGAAACGATTTTTGCCTTTTAAAAAGAGAATACTTCGCCGCCGCGGTCGCGATTGATAATCAGCAACAGGCAGCGGCGGGCATCCATTGGCGGTGGTGGCAGTAACCAATAAAGTTGGATTTTTGGTAGTCGTGTTAGGATTTACGAATGTGGAATTGGAATAAAAATTGTAACTATTGCTAGGTAAATTCAGTTTCACACTTTTGAGAAAGCCCTATTATAATTGGAATTCAATTTCACATTATGATTTCTCTATCAGAATCCCATTCTTTCAAGAATCCAATCCCCCACTGAATCAGACGAAGCCACTAAACAACTTAAATGGTCTTTCAATACAATAATTTTGACATGTTTATCTTTTAAGTCTAGCGGACTCCACATGAAATTCAAATATGTTTAAGACCATAGATTCACCTAATACATACCAAATTTGTGGGATCGACTGAAATGAGCAATTATTTTCATATCAAAATTTGTCGTAAATACAATATCTAAAGAACCATGAGTATAAAAATACGCAGCTCATTAAATCAATAATTGTGCTTTCCAAAAGTATAATAATGAATCGATTCAAGAGTATTTTCATCCGAATCGAATTCTAATTAGTGGACATAAATTTTTGCATCACCCCGTATGATTTTATCAAACAATCTCCATCAATATGACGATTATCAAAATTTAAGTGAGAAAGACGCACATGACTCGGATCAACTCTTTCGATACGATGAATTTTCTATGATCGAGACGCGACCATGCCATTGTAGATGATTCGAACCAACCCTTTTGATACAGTGAATTTTCTGCGACCGTGATGCGACCACGCCACTGTTGCTACCACAACGTCGATGCCTCTCATACTCCGCCTCTCCTCTCTCTCTCTCTCTCTCTCTACGGAGGCCATCTCTGTCGCGAGTCGACAGAAGCCGAATCTAGTAATTTTGCTGTAACACAGTACGTACGTATCAATGGCATTTACTTCGCGTTGAAGTCCATCAGAAAGGAAACTTTAGTTCCTCCCCCGATTGGGTTCCTCTCGCACTCTCCGGACCCACCACACGCAATGCTGACTATGCCACGGATTCCGTCCTTCTCCAAATCCCTTTCATAAGCGCTAATGACAGAGAATGGCGACCTTAAAGTGGAATCTCTCTCTCCCTCTTTCTCCCTCGAGCGGTGGAAGAATCACGCTGGTCTCCATAAAAAAATGGTTCTCAGGTTCTTCTTACCCCGCAATCGAATTGACAGAACAAGCGAGCCCGCATCATTTTATATTGAATAGGGTTCGGTTTAGGTAGAAACCGAGACTCCATTATTGTCAGCATGTCTGAGCAACAGAAGGATTCGTCTTCGCAGGTTCCATGGCGTGTCGTGGGATTCGCGGTTTCTTTTTCGTGATGGATGGATTGAACATATTCTTGAAAAGTCGCTTTTCTTTGCCTCCTGTCAATGGAGGACCAACCGATGATTCCCTCCCTCATGCGCAAAGAACCTCACACTCATTCTTGTCCCTGTTTTTGATTTAGAGAGAGAGAGAGAGAGAGAGAGAGATACTGGGCATAGCACTTTGCAATTTGCTTGGATGAACCTAAGAATAATGGTTCCAAAAGCTTTCTCCAATAAATTTTGCTTCTTTTGCTTCCACCCACAAAATAAAACTTTCTAGGTTTCTTTAATTTTTCTCTAGCTCAGGAGATATATTCATGAGATTCCCAGGCCTGTGTGCACGAGCAGCGCAGACAAAAATCGTTTTCTAGGATAGGCGTCCGGCCACCAGCGTCGGACGGAGGACGCCGGGGCTACACGGCGGCGACCGGGGTCTCGCCTTTGGCGGAGACCTTGGCGGCGGCGGAGGCGGGAGAGGATGCCATGGATTCCTTCTTGGACGCGAACGAGCACTTCTCTTTCCTCTCGTCCTGCTTCATCTGCTGCTGCCGGCACTCGAGGCTGCAGAAAGCGCTGTCACCTCTGCAAAAACAAAACAAAACATTAAAAAACCCACCAAAAAATGAGGAAAATTATTATTTCGAATATATTCACCACCAATAATTGTCGGTCGAAAAAAATAAATATCAGATCAAAAAGGGAACGTCAGGACAGGAGAGCCTCAAAATGGAAAATTTCTTGTCTGTCAGGAAATTCACCGATCTGTTTTCTCGCCTTATTTTCGGTCTGTCAATAATAACACCTCCTAGCTTTGCTGGCGTCATTGATTAAGATGACTAATTTATACAGGTGCAAAATATTCGGTGAGTTTCAGCTGGATTTCGAGCATTGAAGAAGAGATAGAAGAAAGTAAATTATTACCTGTACATGTAGATATCACGGCCAGGGACGAGGCGGCGCTTGCAGAGGGCGCAGGAGCGCAGGAAGTCAGCGGTGTCGATGATCTCGCAGGAGTGGCGCCGTTGGGGCCTCGGCGAGGCTGGGCCGGGCATCACCAGCCGCGGATCCCGACCCTCGCCGAGCCCCGCCGGCTTGTGGCCCTTCCTGGACGGCGGGGGGGCCGCCGCCTCGTCGTTGATGCTCAGGTCGAAGGTGATCTCCGTCATGCTCGTCGTCCTCTTCATCTGGCGCGGTCTCTTCCCCAGCGACATCCTCTCTCCCTCCCTCTCTCTCTCTCAAGCTACTTCTGCTGCTACTGCTACTGTTTCTTCTCCTTCTCCTACGCTGCGCAGCTGTGACTGATCTCTTGAAAACAATGGAAAAAGGGGAAGAAACGAAGAAGAAAAAGAAGAGGTGTGAAATTGGAGAGGGAAGAAGAGGGAGAGAGAGAAAGGGAGGAGTGGAGGAGATGGGTAGGGGGCAAATATAAGAAGAGCCAACAGGTGAGGAGTGCATCTGGACTGTCCATTCCCGTTGTGCGAGTCCATGTCAGCCGTCGGGTCCCGCTATTCTCAGAAATCTTTTTTTAACGCCGACGACGATAATTAATTTGGAAAGTTATTAAGGTGAGCACATAATTTGATGTGGGGAGGGCTTTAGAGGTAAGTGAATGAGAACTTGGATGGCGACCTCCGCCAGAGATGGAAAAAGAAAAATCAAAGGACAAGGATGCCACCTTTTTTTGTTCCTTATCCTATTGGTGAATAAGAGGAATTTACTTAATTAGACTATATCTGAATTTTCCTTTTCTATGCGCAAGCCTAGACGACTTGATCGGACGTAATCGGACCGCGGGAAAGAAAACAAATTGTCCGGGGAGAAGGGGCCTCGTCAACAGGACCCGACCGTTTGGGTAGCATGGCGCCAGGGTCGCATGGCGGCTCAAAGGTGAATGGGGGCGATAGCGCCCTGTGAGGCCGAGTTGCTACGGTTGAGTGGCGAGCGTCTTAATTTCTTGAGCAGAGGCAATGATGGCGAGGGCAAAAGGGGAGAAGGAGATAAATGAAAACAGAACAAAAGAAGAGAAAGGGATGGATGCACATAGTACAATTAATTGTAAATTTAGAGCATCTCAATATTTAAGGCTGCATTTGGTAGTTAAGATGAAATTCAAGATTAAGATAAATCATTAAAATATTTAGAATTAAGTAGGCACAATTGAAATATTTAAAACTAAATTGGCCATCATATAATAATGTTAGGATTTTTTGGACAGATATCGCATGTTAACCCATATAATGATTCAATTTGTTGAATGTGAAATAAAAAAATGAAATATAATCTGTTTTGACAAGTTTACATTAGGCCAATGAAATAAATGGGAAAAGAACCGTAAAAAATTCAAAGCTTTTGACATTTAGCATGGGAGTGCAACTTGTAGGTTGGCCGGATTCGCCAGGTTGGTGCCCTCTTTTTCAACACCAAGGCAAGCACTTGCCATCCAATTATTTAAGGTCCCCTTTGGACCTCCTTACCTCGCCCCATGGTCTGCCCACTTGTTGCTTCATCCAATTTTTTAATAATTCAGACCATTCTTAATTTGAGATACTGTACAAGTAAACGTTAATTAAATGACCAAAATAAATTATAGTCACTCCTCCACGAATACAGATGATTTTAGTTCATTTATCACACTATTTTATTAACAAGTGTGCTAGGACGCACACTTGTTAATAAACAACTGTATAACGAAAGTTCGTTATTTTCAATGGCTTAGCTCTCTCGTGTTATGTTTAATCCGCATATAGAAACAAAAACCATTATTATTATTTTTTTATGAAGTATGATTAACGAGCGCCTCGGAAGACCCACTATAAAAATTTATACCAAGGTGTGTAGATTTTGAATTGATATCCTCAGACTCGATTACGTTCTTTGGGCCTCTAATTGTATACCTGGGAGTTGATAAATAGGGTGCACGTGCTGCTGCTTGCTAATTCCCTTACATGGTGTTATTTGATTACGAGGGAAGTTCTTTGTGCCTGGCCGTTGCTTTATTAAGAACTCAGGGATCTAATCAGATGAAATGATAGTGTTACACCCCCAAAGTTTCTGCCACTTGATCTTTTAAATAAGAGCAATGCACTCTGAGGAGATGCCTTCTGATGATGTTAAGATAGGTTGAGCTCTGCTCGAGTCAGCCCCTTCTCATTGGCCTTGACAACGCTACTTTAGGATAACCGATAATTTCCTCATTGGAACTTCAAGATTATCATTAATTTTCAGTTAGACATGCGCAAATTCCGGCAGCTCTAATGTAAATTTACGTGGCTATAATAGAGTTAGAAAAGAATATAACGAAAGACGCATGTGTATATATCAATGCAGCTAAAGTAATGCAAAAGCTTTAGAAGTTAAAACTACAGCGGGGGTCTCAAACATTTGTCTCCAGCAAAAGAAGGGTTTTGCATGAAGATCCGTTGACAAAACTGTCGCTGGAGAGATTAATCGCGACGAAATTCTACCTGAAACAGTTCACATGAATTATGGGAAACCGTCAAAACACGAAGTCACGAATGTCAAAGAGAGGCCATAGAAGAAGGAAAAGAAAGACCGGCGCCTCTCAACTTGGATGTGGAAAGGTGGTCCCGTGACTACCACTTAGAAAAACAAAGGGTTCGTCACCTTTTTTTGTTCTTTTTAATCATCTGCATAATTGACCATTTGACATTGAGTCCAAGTACCTATCCGAGAAGTTGAGGAAAAACACAAAGGTTTTGGAGACAGCCATGTTTATAGTACAGCTTGTTAGAGTTAATACAGCTATGAAACTCACACCCTGCAGACCGAGAATGCCATGTAGCTGTGAAGTCTTGAGACTCTTCGCATGAATTTATGAGTTGATGATGTGACTAATGAGACATGACAGGACGCTCTCGAGGGTTTTACGTGAGATATTATGGAATTTTGATTAGTGGAAACCCCGGAGGAGTACCTGTTTGGAGCTAATCGATGTAGAATGTGATTAACTTACGTATTAACTTGACTTCACATGATGATTGAACTCTCCATCCCGGAAAAAATTTCTGAAGGACTCACCTAAAACTCAATATATGCAGGTACGCTTGAATTATAGGTTGTCAACGAACGTTGAATGGCACTTGACGACCGTCTGTGTGAACTCTAACACTTGTGTTGGTATCTTCAGATTTTCAAAGCCGGTTGCAAGAGCGTTCTCATTCACACGTCGTGTCATGTATCTCAAATTTTTACTTGTCTTGCTCGGTAATTTGTGCATGCTTGGCGTTGATTGTTTAAGCGGCTTCTTGTTTGCTCAAGTTAAACTCGAATGAGCAACCATTCACTTTAGAAGTTTAAATTGTTAAAGTACGATGCGGACCATATTTTATATTATTGACAGATTTCATTACATGAATGTGGTTTGATGACGAATGTCTTAAACGTGCGAACCTAAAATGCATTGACGAAACAACTATTGAGGCCATTGTGCAACATTTAAAGGAAAAAAGTAGGAGATCTATGCATTGCACGAACTAAAAGGAGGTGTAGGGAATTTAACTCGAGATCTCTGACTCCGATACCAACTTAGAATTAAAGGCATAAATCACATGTGCAAAAAGTTGACATCGATTATATTCGATATCTTAATAATTAATTTGAGTTACCTACACAATTTGTATGAAGGCAATTCAATGAAAGCACCCCCAAATTGAACGGTCTAACCGGTGTCCCTGTCAGGGTTGGGAACGCACAGGTAATGAACAGCTCAGCTGAGGTTGATGTCTCTAAACGCCATTGCTTTTGGTTGATGGATTGTTTGCCCATAATAGCTCACCACAAAGTCATTGATTAGGAGCATCATCGTTCGCTCTTTAGGAATTGTGACAAGTGAATGGGTTATTAAGTCAGCTTCTAAAAGGGACGAGCAATAGTATGTCCCACCATCGCAAGCAAAATATCTTTGCCCTAATTATGTTCTTGATGCTATGAAGCCTACCAATGGAAGGCATCATGCAGATTTTTCCTTCTTTTCTTTTTATATTTGGAGTGGTAAACGATTGTCCTTGACATCTACTAAGCATGCGTGGTCATTGCTACGTTCTAGATTCGCTCATAGTGACTTTCTAGGTATTTTTTGATTGATGTATTTTTTTTCTTTATTTTTATTGAGAATCCTAAACTTATTATACTTGTGTTAGTAACACTCGTTTACTACAATTAAAAAAAAAAAATATCCATATTAGGCTAGTGTACACATCAATAGTTTTTTTTTTTGACTAAATTGGTTAAATTAAAAAAGTTTATAATTGAATTGGTACAGGTATGATATGTTTAGGAATTGTTTTTTGGTATTTTCCCTAACATTTTAGCTATTTGATTGATGTAATTTTTTTGACCATGCTTTTCTTGTGGATTGAACCTTGGTTGGCGTCCCCTGCTCGCGCCCTCAATGTCAGGCCAGGTGCCTGATGGCTGCAATTTAATTATTAAAAAGTAGTATTGACTTCATATTGTTCTTATGCATTCGTATATATTAATACAATGAAAGAGAGATTCTCGCTCTAAATGGAGCGATCGAATGTCTACCAACAATCTAAACTTCACTCAAGCCTACAAGAGCTGGCATATCAAGTCGTGGAATCATGCATCCTTCTTGCTTAGAAAATCAACAAATCCAACGGTGGTACAATAGCGTTTCCAAATGAGTTCATTTTTGATCTAGTAATTTGATGTTCCCCACTAAAAGGGCATTGGCCCAAAAGCTAATGATGCATGCATAAAGGCTATAACAGTACCACACTGTCTGTTTCAATCTCCCGTGGATTCCACTAAGTTTCAAATGCATGTTCGTGGGTAATTTAATAAGAATTAATAACTCAATATTAGGTGGTAATTTTATGAGAAAAAGGTTGGTGATTCATGGTAATTTATATAAGTAATCTCTAAAACAAGTAAAAGTCGATAACTAAATAGAAAAGTTGGTAAATTAACAAAAACTATTGTATATTATTAAGTTACTCGAATACAAATCGGTAAACCTAAACTTGTTTGCAATTAATCCAACAAAAATTGGCAAGTCACTATAATAAGTTGCTAATCTTGAACAAAAATTACTAACTTTGAATTGATAGTAAGTTATGCGGCAATAAAAGTTGGTAGGTTAGCAAAAGAATCAGTAATTTTCTAAATCTATGATAAGTCATGAGACTCTCATGACTAAAATTACTCAACTAAAATGTTCATGGAAGCCACAATTCTATTCAGTGCGTTGCACGTGCTCTAAAGCTTGCCTAAACGATTTTTCATTCATATATGATAAAAATTTTACTTGATGAAAGATAATCAGAGCTTAAAACTTAAAATTTAGTGAAAGGTGCATGGACTATGTAATATATATATATATATATATAAATTTCTTGGATGGGCCTGTTGGGCTCTCAACTCCGCAAAACACCATTGGAGCTTGGAATGGAAGATCAAGAATGGTCAAGCTTTGAGAGTCCATTAGGCCCATCCAAATGTGGCTCTTCCATAGACTTCCAATTGAGCCTCCGCAAACTTCTGGCACTCTTCTTTTGTTGCTCCGTGCACTTCCCGCTCCACTACCCCATTCACCTGCATTTTCACAGTCCTTCATAGATCCACATTTCTTATATCTATAGAGCAGATCAAGCAAAATAGATACACGATGATGTCTGGCATCAATAGCATGATAATTTCATTACAAGTTTGGATTTACCCACGAAAGTGAGACGTCCATCTGATGTAGCGAGATGGTCCTGGCTGCTTGCAACGGGGAGTAGCAATTCCCGTCCGAGGGTTTCGAGCATGCACGACATGATCACATAATCTGTGGAAGAGTGCTTGTGCACGTGCTGTGCCCTGTCCTGTAGCACTTAGTAACGGTCTCGAGAGTTAGTGTCTTTGAGAAGGCATGGAGGCTCAGGCTCTGTGTATCGAATGTAATACCAGAACTTGGAATAGGGTCGGAACCAGAAGTTAATTAAGTATCGGAAAGTTAGGAATTCTATGACTTGGAGGATTTGTTGGATGGTATAATGTGAGTCTCTCCATTCCCGGAACCCATCTCTTTATGAGCTGTGTTCCCAGCCATTTTGGGAACCAGGTGCTGCGTTCAGGTCAATTATGACCTTCAACCCATGCTTCCTGCAAGTAAGAAAATCAAATGATATATTACAAATTGCATCTGTACATGATAAGATGAAGAGAAGATGGCAGTAGACTCACTGTGTCCAAGAGAAGGTACTGTCCGGAAAGGCCTAGGAACCACCGACACAAGGGGGTGGAGATTTTGGGTCGCTTGCAATCCACCAACCCACCGGAATTCTGACGACGTCCAATCCATTCTCGGCTACGAACTTGAAATCGTCCTCCACTATGAAAGTACCCCAATGTTCGTGTTGCCAATCTTCTGGTGTCATTTATCAACTTTTCCCTAAATAGTTTTGGGTTATTATCGCTCATTTAAGTTGTTACCAATGATTACTTGTCCTTTTTAGATTTATTGAATTTCTCTGTTAATCACAACTTTTATCGATCTTGCTAACTAATCAATTTCTACGATTAAGTTACTAATTGATTTTACTAACTATAATTTATGTTACTTAACAACTGTTTTTTAATCTAAAAATTTGTTTGATCTCTTTTAAGAGATAAGTTTTCTTCTCTTTTTTTTTTTTTATCATTTTTTTTACCTTTTTCATAAATGCATTAAATTTACCAATCTTCATTTGAGTGACTTACCAACTTTATATCGAGCTACTATTTTATTGAAAAGATCGTTAATTAACAAAACAATAAACATAGTCGAATAACATAAATAAGAGTTGGTAACGGGAATGGGAAGATTGTCTAATTAAACATATTTCACTTTTACTAATTTAGTTCTAAACCTTTTAATAATATTAATTGAATTCTAAACCTTTTCAAGTTTTACTAATTGAGTTAACTTGATCAATTTTGGCTCCAACTTGTTGATATAGACATCGGTCGTGTGCATGGTTGACGTGAACAATTATTAATATTATTTTAATTTTTTTTCCTTTTTTATGAATTACTTTTATTTTTATTTTTTCTTTTCTTTGTTTTGTTTTACAATTCTATACGGTGAGGCCACTGACCAACCATCGCCAACCATGGGCAAGGGCTAGTGACCCTTGCTTAGGCTAGGTGAGGGTGTTGCAGCCCCCATCAACTAACAAAAGAGGGTTTTGCGGCAATGTCCTTGTCGACCAAAGTTGTAAAAAAAAAAAAAAAAACAAAGAAAATAAATAAAAAATAAATTCAGAAAATATAAAAATATATTATTAAAAATTATCACGTCAAAATGAAAGCTGTGTCATGTATAATGATCGAAGATCCATGTCGGCAATTTCCGATCAAAATAGCCAAATTGACTCAATTGACAAAATATGAAAATATTTATGACTCAATTAATACAATTAAATGATTTAGGAATGAATTGACAAAAGTGTAAAATATTTAGGACCTTTTTGGATTTCTTAATGGTGAACTAATAGTTGATAATTTAATTGAATAAATATTGACATATTAGTTAGATTATAGTTAGCAATTTCATGGGAGAGTTGTGGTTGAGAAAAATAAGTAAAATATGGTGAAAGACAAGAATTAACGACTACAAATAAAAACTTGGTAAGTAACTTAAATGAGAGTTAGTAATAAAAAATAGTTAATAATTTAATTTGAGAAAAGTTAGCAAGTCACTTTAATTAAGGTTTGTAATTTCCTAAAAAATAATTTTAAATTTAAGGTTTTGGTAATAGATGCAAATAAAAGTTTGTAAACAATAAGTAAATTAAAAAATAATTACACGTCAACAAGTAACTTAAGTTAGAGTTGGTACCCAATATTATGTGGTAATTTAATAGGATAACAGTTGGTGATTCACGTGAATTTATATTGGTAATCACTGAAAAGAATTAGCAAATATAAGGGTTTGCTAATTAAGAAAAATAAAAATTGATAACTACATATCAAAATTGGTAAATTAAAAGAAACAATTAAAATTTGGTAAGTAATTTGAATGAGAGTGGGTAACCCAAAATTAGTCGATAATTAATTTGACAAAAGTTGATAAGTCACTAAAATGTAGATTGGCAATTCAACAAAAAAGTTAGTAAATTCGAAGTGGCAATAACTTATGGAAATAAAAGTTAATGAGTTGGTAAAAAATTTGATAATTCCATATAATTATTGATAAGTTGCTAAAGAGTTACTTGAAATAAAAGTCCCCAATCCTCTTTTGCAGTAGCATTTTTTTCACACTTACCAACACTCATTGAAATTTACCAGTACGGAAAAAAAACCTATTTACCCAGGCATGGAACAATAGAGTTTTGCAGCTACATATAGTAAAATAAGTCTATTATAAGTCGTGAGAGTCTCATGACTGGCATTACCCAACCAAAACTTTTCACGAAAGACAAAATGTGAGTCTCTGAAGGTAAAATCTAAAACTTTAAGTGTTTTTTAAGGTACTTGTAGAGTAATTATAGACCAAACCACACATTTCTAAGAGGTCATTCTCTGCATCAACAATTTAATTGCCTCCTCGTATTACGTATTAGAAAAGGTAACAAATGATCCACAGAATGGTAACTAGGAAAGTTGAAATGAAAGTCCTATGACTAAGAATTTCTTATATAAGAAAGAGTCACCCAAAGAGCATTTGGTTTCAAGAGGATTCCCCATTCCAGCTTCATAAGCAAGGCCACCTCATTGGTCTGTCTCGACTTTAGTTATATTTAGTATTAAACTAATTGCATAGATAAAGTCGTGTATTGTATCTGACGATCGGACGGCATCCTAGGCCTTTCCAACCTGCTTCCGAAGAGCTAGGCAGGGAATTGCTAAGTACGAAGCTAGGCACACCACGAAGAGAGCTAGGCAATGAAACTAGACGAAGGCGATCGCCAACCTCGACTCAATCTAACTTTAGCACAGTCCGCAATGGTACTCCAAATTTGATAAAAATGTCTAAAGCTTGATGTAACCATTCTTGATCATCCATTCCAAGCTCCAATGGTCTTGTGCGCACTTCAGAGTCCAATAGGCCCATCCAAATGTGGCTTTTCCATAGACTTCCAGTTGAGCCTCTGCAAACTTTTGGTACTGCTCTTTTGTCGCTCCATTCACTGCCCACTCTACTACCCATTCACCTGCAATTCCAAATTGCTTTATAGATCCACATTTCTCATATGTATGTAGCAGATTATGGAAAACAGATACAAAATGATGTGTGGCATTGATGGTGAGATAATTTTATTACAAGTTTGGACTTACCCACGAAAGTGAGAGGCCCATCTGATCTAGCGAGACGGTCCAATTGAGCACTAGTATCCTTGTATATGAAATTAAGGTTATCTTGGATGGTGTCGAATTTCGTCCTGAACATAGTATAATAATGTTTGTCCACAACCGTCCTATCCAGGCCACTCGCTACGGGAGCAGCAATTCAGGGCCAGAGGCTCCGAGCACACGCGACATGATCACATAAGCCGTGGGGGAGTGCTTGCGGACGGCATTGTGCCCGGCCCTGTAATACTTAGTGACCGTCTCTAGAGGGAGTGTCTCGGCGAGAGGTTCATTCAAGAGGTCGACGGCATAAAGGCTCGGGCTCTTCGTGTATCTACATAGGCTAAATCAAATCATATATTCCCCAATACTCGGGATAGGGTGTGAACAACATATTTATTAATTACCGCGAAGTTAGGAATTCTATGACATGGAGGGTCTGTTGGATGGTGTCATCTGTGTCTCCCCATTCCTGGAACCCATCTCTCGATGAGCTGTGTTCCCAGCCATTCTGGGAACCAGGTGCTGCGTGCAGGTCAATGATGACCTTCAGCCCATACTTCCTGCAAGTAGAAAATCAAATGATATATTAGAAATTGCATCTGTACATGATAAGATGAAGAGAAGATGGCAATTAGGCTCACTCTGCCCAAGAGAAAGCACTGTCCAGAAAGGCCAGGGAACCACCGACGTAAGGGGGTGGAGGATTTGGGTCGCTCGCTATCCACCAACCCACCGGAATTCTCACAGCGTCCAATCCATTCTCGGCTACGAACTTGAAATCGTCCTCCACTATGAACGTCCTCCAATGTTCCTATCATCAATGCATACCTTTCTTTGAGTCCGCTCGATTTTGTATAGATTTGGAATGATTTGAGAAGATTAAGGGAAAAAAAGGAGATTTGAGATTTTTTTAATCTTTTGTCTTCCTCTCTGATTCGCCTCTATTCATTCCATCAAAATTGAGTGAAGGACAAAGTAAAGACATTATTAATAATTCGAGCACAAAAACACTAGATGAAACAATCTGCTTCATGCATAAAACTTAGAGTTGTGTAACAGTCAGATCAATGAAAGAAGGCCCCTCTCGTAGTTTTGTCGGATTGCCGTTTGTAGTTTAGAATTCAGTGGTCGAATGGGACGCATCGGCAACCTTAATAACATCGAGGAAGGGGTCTTCTGGCGTGGGAGTGACTTGAGTCTCTTCACAAGGATCAGACGAAAGAGCCAGTGATATTGACTTGAAGGAAAGAAGACCGTGGGATTTTCATAGGTCTACAAATAGAAAGAAGGCACCATGGAAGCCGAATTGGCATAGAATTTTTCTGAGTTGCTAAACTGTTCTATCCAAGGAGAAGGTGTCTTGAACAGCTCTTTTCTGCTGTTGGAAGATACCAATGGTTAACTAAAACTAATGTGTGGAAATGATATGTTGGATTGTAAGAGGATCTTGAAATATGAAATTGCCTATAGATTGGACCTACCACGTCAATAATTTGTAGGATTTGCATGGGGCCACATTTAAAATGCACTAAAGGACCATTGTAATTGATCCGGCCCAGAAAACTCAAGTCCAGACAAGACTTATTTCTTTGGATATATGTACCATGTTCAACACTCAATAACAAATTGACATTATGCTTAATAAATTAATATTCGTAGCAGATCAGGTATTTATTGTTGAAAAAAAGCTAGCTTTGATCGTATTCTTGTCGCGATTGCAACTCTTTTACTTATAAGTCACATACGTGCCTTAGAGTGTTTTGTAGTAATTGACCAGGAAACCCATGCATGTGTAGAAGCAAAAATCACTTGTATCCCGAAAGAACCGAAGATGTTAGGTCAAGTACCAGTCTATAAAGGAGATTTCCTCATAGCTGGATCAAAATAGATGTTGAGCTTGTAAATATAGGTTGTACATATTGTATCACATCATATTTAGATTTTTAATTCTGTATCTCGTCCTGTATTTTCTGTCATTCATACGAACAGTATTTACTGGCGTGTGCTCAGTAAGAGTAAGCTGTAGTAGCTGCTGTAGTTTCCATATGTGATGACACTAATGATTGCTGGCAATAATTAGTTTCTCCTCAGAGAATTCTCATCCGCAAGTCATATATTAAAAATATAAAAACAAAATAATTTTTGCTCATAGAGTGAATTTAGTTAAAGTTATAATCCAGGCATAAAACATTTAATTAATTTAATAGGTTTGAGAACCGTGGACTTTGACTATTATTGAATAGGAGTTTTATAATTGCGTACTCTCATGACTTTGGGGGCTTTTTGGGGTCCAAGACCATTGGTGACTTGGAACTCGCCTTCCAATCTTTTAGTGAAGCTCATGACAAATAGAGATGGGTCTTCGTCTTTCCATATATCGCTTTGATCACATTGATAATCAGCTGTCACTCGTTCCTCCGTCCTTACCTACAAAATAAATTCCACCACAAAAATCACTCTTCTTTCTTAGTTATTCTCAAGCTTTGCTTTGAATAATGCTTAGTTCATTTTGAGAAAAATAACTTTTAGAAAAAGTATTTTTAGGAAAATGGTTGGGGAAAATATTTTTCATTAACGGAAAAAAGTCTTTTAAAATAGAGAAAAATATTTTCCACTTTTCAATATGAGGAAAATATTTCCTTACTCACTTTCTCTTATCTCACGCCCAATTAACCTTTGCATCTTTTTTTTTTTTCATTTTTTTAAAATTGGAATTTTTAATTATTATTATTTTTTTCCTTTTGTGTTTGCTAGTCTCGGCCACAAGCAAGCCTTGAGCTCGCCGGCCTCGGGCAAGCTTGAGGCTTGCTAACCTGCTCGCTAGATTGGCAAGATTAGCGGCAAGCTAGGCGAGCAGCCAAAGAAGAACAAGATAAAAAGAAAGAAAAGAAAGAAGAAGAAGAAGAAGAAGAAGAAGAAGAAGGCGAGCAGCCAAAGAAGAACAAGATAAAAAGAAAGAAAAGAAAAGAAGAAAAATTTAAATTGAAATAATTTAAGAATTGATTTTTTAAAATAAAAATAATTAAAAAATTAGATTTTAAAAAATTAAAAAAAGTAAAAAAATTGAAAAAGAGTGCATGGAGGAACAACTCTGGTCTACTAACCTGCTTTATAACATAACATGAATGGCTAGAACCGTAGCTGGGTTGGCCCTTGGAATAGGTGGACCATAAAGTAGCATCCAAATTAATAAATTAGTTGTAATGGATCGTATATTTATCAATACATGTACAACGTTCATGTAGCAATTTCTCAACCAATCTTAATATATGAAGCATTAGTCTTATGTAATAAATAGGAATTGGAAAGAGATTAATGACCCGTAAGAAGGAGCCATTAGAAGCTTTGATTCTAACGCGACTTGGATCGCCTGGGTTTCTCACGATCTCAAAGGTTTCAGATGCTCCTGGTGAATGACAAGTAGCCACCAAATCGACCCCGTCCCCACCAGAGTCCAGGCCGACGAATTGCTTGTTGGCAACCCTGAAGTGGAAGAGCCTCTCGTTGATCCTCCACAGCTACAGAAACAAAACACGGCAAATCATCTATAGCTCGATGCACACTAATACTAGTCGGAAAATGTTGTCAATAGGAGAATATATCAATGCTATTTCCAGGTTGAACAATTCGAGTTTTATTTTATTGAGAGGATATATTGTAACTAGTTTCATCCCATAACATTGTTTAATATTAGTTTCCGTAAGATAACTCCATCAAAATCTTGACTATGTAAGACGTGACCCAAAACCCAGACTGTGGTGGCACAAACATAGAATTTATTTGCACTTGATGTACTGCACATCTAATCTATTGACATATGTTCGTTTCTTAACCACCAAACCCACCTCACGAGTTTCCACATTAAAATATTATAAATTTGCTTAAAGCTAACTCACCCTAAATGTCTCCCAATGATTACTAGAACCGCGTTTGGCAACCACAGGATTCCCCATGCTGTTGGCGACTACCCGGGTTCCTCCACCAGATTCGGCGCAAAGATACTTACCAACCTTCGTCGATTTGAACTGAAGTCTAGTCCCATCCTACGAATTATACACAGTTTCAGAGTTAGAAAAACAGTTGAAACCAAACGAATCGTTGGTTAATAAAGCAACGAAAACACTTAAGGCAATTACGTATAGCACAGTACCAAGAAGTCCTTGTTGGGGATTGCATCAAAGAGGGAAGGCTCGATCCATCCTTCTGTGACCAGCCATCCCCCCAGATTAACTGCTCTTATTTTCGGGTTGCGATTCTCCATCTCTTGATTGGCATGGCCGCGGATCGATTGGATCTCATTACTGATGATTTCCATTGCCTCTTGTTTTCCTACTTTCCCGTTCCAAATCAAGACAAAACAGAACAGCAGTTAGCTATGCAACCGATTGTCCCAGAAGGGACACATAAAATCTGCACTTAACATGACTAAAACATATCCAATGGTACTCGTGTGAGAAATGTTCATGTAATAAACTTTCGAAATGATTAAGTAGAGATGCAATGCGTGCTTGCATGATACGGATGAGTTGAGTCACTCACTCAAGTAGCTTCAAACCTGAGTCGTCTGTGTGTATGGTCATCTGGTCTACTTGGTGCATTTTATTTCATTTCATTTCTGGTCGACACGCGTGGTCGTGGGACTTGACTTTGAGTTGACGCCCCCGCAACTTCGCCGTCCCTCGCATGTTCGTGTTTTCTATGCTTCAGACAAATTCAAGGAAATGTCATTAATAATCTTTTTTTTTTTTTCGCGGATCTAACTGCTCTTTTATTGTCCAGTTGTGTTTTCTCTTAATGAATAAGATTTTGTTAAAGAGTGCTCTTGAGATGCTCATTAAGGCTTTGATTATTTTACAGAAAATGTGACGTTTTTGGACAATACTTTTTAAGAAAATGATAATATTTTTCGACATTTAGCTGAAATCTAAAAATAATTTAGAACATATTTTCCATCATTTAGTATATAAAATCTAATTTGATTTTCTTCTTTACATCATTTTAATAATATAATATTATTTTATTTTTAAAATTTTAAAATTTTAATTATTTTTTCTTTTCCTTATTTTTCCTTTTCATTATTCTTTAGCCGATTGCCAACCACTAGCCACAGATAAGGTTGAACTTGCCCAAGGTCAACAAGCTTGAGCCTCCACAAAGGTCGGCAAGACTTTGGCCCCACCAGATTGGTGAGCTCGAGCCTTGCTAATAGGAGTGATTGATTCCGGGTTTGGTCTGGTTTCAAGATGAAATCGGGAGGACTGGTTCCTAATTTTTTGGATTAGGGATCAAACTGGCTAGTCTCAAAAGTGGATAGTAGATTATTGACCGGTCCAATTTGGTGGAACTGGTTAGTTTGTTGTGTTGGCAGCAATTTCGGAATGAGTTGACGCATTGAAGGGCTTAAAAAATAGTTCTGTTCCAGCAAAGTGCAAACAAATATGAAGTATGAAACAGTCAAGACTTAGCCTATGAATTATAGAATTCATTAGAGGCCACCTTGGAAAATTCCACTATTCGGGATCTGATTTTCTTTTTGAGCACAGAATCTTTGACCTTGCCGGCCTCTAAGCACAGGACCATCTTGTTCAGAGACTTCCCATGCCTAAGCAGGAACTTCGTGAGGCTCGCTTCGTCCTCGCAATCCAAAATTTTTATTATGAAATTAAAAAATATATAGTTGGTATGGTCCAGTCAGTCTAATTCCTACTCTAGAACCAGAACCTAGACCAAAGCCCGTGAAAACCGCCTAGAACCTGCCGGTTTTGCCCGGTCCGAGTGGTTCCCGATTGGGCGGTTCCCTTTGCACACCTCCACTTGCCAAAGGTTGGCGAGGCCTTGGCTGGCAAGCTCGTGGTTGGCTAAATTTTGGCAAGCAATGAGCTCACTGATTGTCGCCGTGGTTGACAACCGGCCAAGGAAGAAGGGAAAGGAAATAGAAATAAAATAAAATAAAATAAAAAGAGAAGAAAAGAAGAAAAAAGGGAAAAGGAAAAAGGAAAATAAAAAATAATTAAAAGGAGTGCATGGAGAAGAATGTGATTGGTCTGGGGGAAAGAAAGAATAGGAAAAATAATTTCCGCTTTTCCTATATTAGAAGAACTCATTTTCATTGAAGGAAAAATATCCTTGTCTGGTTTGCTTTCTGTGTAACATTAGGAAATCAAGAAAACAATTTCTCAAAAGTTATTTTTCATGAAACAAACGAAATCTAACAAACTAAATAAGAAAAAATTTCACAATTTGCATATATTGATTATCCTTGT
Source organism: Eucalyptus leucophloia subsp. euroa (assembly GCA_017140325.1). Lineage (NCBI taxonomy): Eukaryota > Viridiplantae > Streptophyta > Magnoliopsida > Myrtales > Myrtaceae > Eucalyptus > Eucalyptus leucophloia. Next base: position 10,753,152 of record CM029473.1, on the reverse strand, counting down.
GTTATATATTGTGTTTCGTCTGTGCTATGTGCTAAGTGACACCAACATCGACATTCAACACGTGACACGATAAGACATGCCGGGATGTCATTTCTTAAAAAATAAGAATTTGACACCAACATCGACATTCAACACGATCTTGATGCATAACGCGCGTCTTACGCGTGCTTGGGGGTCGGTGGGGGCGCCTCGGGGTTTACTTTTCTCGCGAAGCGCGTTCATTTCGGGTTATCAAAAAAAAAAAAAAAAAAAAAAAAAAAAAATAAAGAATTTCGATACGTTGAAATATATTGTATATTAAATATATATTTTTATGCATACATGATTATTTCAATCAAATAATTTGATTCAAATTTATAAATAAATAAATAAATAAATAAATAAATAAATAATAAAAGAGCCTATAATGAATTTATACTAAAAACATTAATTCACAATCAATTAATCACTTCTTTCTCCCTTTATTAATTTTTTATTATTTTTTTACATATTTACATTTTAACCCTTTATTTTTTTAAAATTGATTTCATGCGTGTCAAAATTCCAAACTCACATATCAAAGTGTGGTTGGGAGAGTTAACTACGCGTTGGATTTTTTGATATTTGTTGACCGCGTGTTAGATCGTGTGGGACATGTGTTGAAGCGTCCAACATGGAAATCAAGACTCTTAAAAAGTATCAGTACTTCCCAAGTTATGTGTAATTGATCCAACAAAAATGAAAATATTTCCTTAAATATAGTCAAGAAGTATTCGGAGAGAACTCATTAGTAATAATTTTCTAAATAAAGTATACTTCAGGGGTGGTGGGTCCTCTTGCTTAAGTGTCACTTGGGGGTTTACGGCGCGCTTGTCGGTTGCAAACCGGTTCCTCCATAACCAAAAAAAAAAAAAAACTATTTCAAGTGCACTCGAATCTTTCGAAGAAGATTTTCTTCCTCCTCTGTTTAACGTGTGGTCGACATTATACGTCCAGGTTCAGCGAGGTCCCTTTCTCTCCTTTAATTCTGTCAAAATCTTTTCCTCTGTCCAATTAACTGGTCGTTGCTTGCCCTTTCTTTGACTCCTCAAATCTCCAATTATTGGAGCAAATAATTCCACGTAATGAGCACGCAAGAGCCCAGTGAATAACAACCGCCAAATCATGTGAGTGCCATTCGGCACGCGACGGCTCAAATTCGTTGAGCCCATGAACATCACGACCATGCGAGAATCTTTTTCATAAGTTATGGACGCGAAGTTTCTAGGAAATGGGCAAGAGGAAAAGGGAATCCACTGGCCTCCAAAAAGAGGAACAGAGAAATCTAGGCTTTCGGCCAGAATATACGAAGCCCCTAAAACACGTGCGTAGACCGACCTCGCTATTGACAAAATCAAGAAAAGACTTCACGGGAGCGGAACGCACTAAAAGTTGCCGTGTTCGGGGATTCACACGCTTCGCACTGAATGGAAACGTCTTTGAAGACTCCCAGGATGGGCTTCTTTTTTTTTTTTTTTCCACATATCACTAGACTAATCACTGGCCAATAAGTATGGCCGTCCCCTAGTTCCGACCGCGCGGGATAATTGGATGCTCACACTGGTCCATAACTCTAGGGGTTAATCATAAGTTTCGTGATGTTCAGGAACTCTACCAGCGAATCAAACTGCAAATTCCCCCCGCCATCCAACTTTGAATCAGAGTGTGACAATACAACTACCTTAAAGTTGTTGCAGGTCAATGTCCACAAAAAAAAGACAGCTGACAAGGCGTAAAAGAGACAGACATGTCTTTTGTTGGTATCGTTTTGCTGAGAAAGATATTCCGCCTGTACTAGAAAACCCGGTTTTCTTTTATGATATGGTATCCTATTCCAGTTGGTCCAAAAATCCGGATCACCAAACATAAATTTATTAGGGGCTTTAAGTGCTAGATGAAACTTGATGATTAAAAATCTCCATGAAGAGGTAATTAAATCAACTGGAACACTCGTGATTCATTTATTTTGATTTAATGGCTCCTCCTTTATAGTCTCTTGGGTACAAGAGCCTTTTATTTTTCCCCGTTGTTCGGCCCTGATTCTCATTCAAAATTAAATAAGTTTGAGCTCACGGAAGTCGCTTTGATGGTGATGTACTAATGTTAGAAAATGAAATCCAGCTGTTTAACTGTGAGATGAAGGGTGACAAAATTTGGTGAACAAGGTTGGATATATTTAATTCTTTGAGAGGAATTTCAAGCATGAGACATTGGCATGTCCGAACATAAGGACTTGGTCCGTTATCAAGGGGCTGCTAAGTTCCACCATGTATGTTAAATCTTAGTTTAACACGATCCGATTAAGTCGGCCCACAAAGTAATCCTATTATAATGCGCATGGCTATGAACCATTCAGAAATAGTCAAAGCTATTTACTCCACTTTAATGTGCTCGGACTGAGGTCAACAATTGATCATCGCAAAAATCAACTATAAGAGTGTAACTATGTAGGAAAATACCGAATTAATTCGAATACGTAAACTGATTAAAGCTGTATATAACCATTACTGACCATCCACTGCAGACTCCACTTGGTCTTGACATTCTTGAGGGTCGAATACGCCTGCCCGAACGTTGCTCTCCCTTACACCTCAAGCTGTGCCTTTGCGAATCTTTAGTAGTCTTCTTTCGTAGCTCCGCTCACTTGCCACTCAGCCACCCATTCACCTTCACCCAATTCGCAAATCAAATCAGCAAAAAAAATTGGTAAGCATTTCATATCATTCAGCTTTGGGCTTTCTCATCGTAAAACAATATCGTCAGATGGTGTCACCGTTGGACTCACCCATAAAGCTGAGAGGACCGTTCACCGTGTTAACATTGTTCGACTAAGCCGTCGTGTTAAAGTAGATGAGATCGATGTTCTGTTGGACCGTCATGTTGTCGAAGACGAGAACAGATTGTAGTAGTGCACGTCGAACACGGTCCTGGTCAAGCCATTGGCCCGAGGTGGTTTGACATCACTACGTAGGTTGTTGGGGAGTGCCTGCGCACCGCGTTGTATTCGGCCTTGTAGTACTTGGTCAAGGTGTTGAGGGCCACTCCCGGAGAAAGAGAGAGGCTAGTTGATGAGCTCGACCGTGTAGAGACTCAGGCTCTTTGGACACCTGAATAAAAAATGACATTTGGAACTCCAGATTTCTAAATTTGCCGTAATATTTTATGTGATAGCATTCGGTGCAAAAAGTGGGTCGAAGAATTTACCTTGCAGTGAGGAATTCAATGGCAGCAACCGTTAGCTGGATGTTAGCATCAGTGGCTCCCCATTCCTGAGGTCCGTCCCTTGATGAGCTGTGTTCGTACCCATTTTGTGAACCTGGTGCTGGGTGCAGATCTATTATTATTTTCACATCAATTTTCCTACCAAAACTACGGAAATATCACCTTAAATGTGGTCAATGCAAGACTTACGAGAGAGAATTGTGCAAATTTCATGCGTTCATTGATTTATGCGTAGACAGAACACCGAGGTTGAATATCATAAGATGCATCGAGGATGATTGTCATGGATCTGATCCTATGTATATAAGGCCCATTTAGAACTCGTTTCCCTGGACAGGATTATATGGAAAAGTAAAACAAAAAAACGAATGATTGACTCGGTTATATATCACCCAACCGAAAGATGTGGTATAACTATCGCCCATGTAGCAAATACTTTTAGGTAACATGAGGATGAAATAAACCGAAGACGAGTTCAGTTTATTTGCCAAACGCGAACCAATGGGCTTCACTCTCACTCCGCTTGAGTATCATAGGTAATTAATGCACAGTGAGTTAAAAGCATAGGTTCTTCCCCTTTTTTTATTAGTGAAAGGACAAGCAACGACTAACACCACGACTACCATCTTTCTGCGATGTAGGGCACCTTCACTTGTTACAAAATATGTGGTTTGGAGCTGTAATTATTCGATTGAGATATGTGGTTTTGAGCCCGTCACTAATAGTCCCTCAGGCATTTTGAAACCCAAAAAATCCTTCCACATGGATAGTTAGCAAATACTCAAAGAAAAGGCAGATGAAAATTGGCCTATAATAGGGATCGAACTTGTGATCCCATGAAAGACAACGTGACTTCTCTACTATTAGCCTACAAAAAATACCAAGTTCACTTTAGCTCTTTACCAACAGTTATTTTACTTGTTTTAATTTTACGTTTGTCAACTTTGGTTATAATATATAATTTTTTTTATTTTTCTTATAAATGCAATAATTATCTGTTCTTATATGAATTTTACTAGTCTTTATTGGTTAGACGTACTAGTTTTTGTTCTATTAGGAGGACAATTGCCAAAAAAGTCATGAATTTAATGTGTGGATTCAAATTCAATCATTTTTTTTATTTGACTAATTAAGTCATAAATATTTTGATGATTTGTTAATGTAGTCATCTCAATCAATTTTACTGGGTAATCACTAACATAAATGTCAACTATTTTACGTAGCATGATTAGTACTCATGTAGATGAATTTTTTGAATTTTTTTATTAATTTTATATTCTTTTTCCTTTTTATTTTATTTTATTTTATTTTATTTTATTTTATTTTCTTCTTGCTCCATTGGTCACCAACTACAAGCAAGGGGTAATGAGGGTCAACCACGCTTGAGGTTGACAATGTGCCCTCACTTGTGGTCAATCTTTGGCCATCGCTAAGGCCCTATAACTGGTGGAGGAAGAAGGAAAAAGTTAAAAGATTTATAAAATTTGTTCACATTATTGCTGGCTATCCACTTTAGCGATTGCTAGCCAAAATTGGTTGGGAGGTCTATTTTGATATATCAAAAGGTTTATAACTCAATTGATCAAATTACAATATTTAGGAATAAATTAGCATTTATATAACATGTTTATGACTTTTTTGGTAATCTTCCCTCCTATTAAGTTGTCAAGTTGTTCTGATTTACCAAATCTTCTTTGATTACTTCATTTGATTTTTTAAAATTTATCAACTCATTAAATTTATTGATTCTTTTTTGAAATTACTAACTTCAGTTATAGAGATTCCCAACATTTCTTCATTTAAGCTACTACTTAGTTTTGTATTACCAACTATTATTTAAGTTTGTTACAAATGTTTATGTGGTTTTTTCAAGTTACAAACTTCTCTTTGTCTAAGTCTGAATACTCCTTGAGTTTGGATAAATTTTTCATAGAGTCTAAAGATACCAAGCATCTTGACAATATTCATGCGCAAGCTTTGCTGATATCCTCATATTACTCTAATGATATCCATGACACAGATTTATGAAGTCCTTGAAGTAAGTATGAAGAAATTTAGACGCAGTATTTAATAATAGGGTCTAAGCATCATTTCTTCATGAACATCACTTGAAAATACTTTTTTTTAATAAACATTTATGGAAGGTTTAGTCAATCTTCAAATTAAATTAGGGAGTTTTCTCAACATTATATGGTCCAAGACTATTAGTGACTTGATACTTGCCTTCTAATCTCTTAGTGAAACTCAAAACAAGCACATGAGTCTTCATCTCATATCCACGCGTCACTCTCATCACATTGATAGTAAACTATCATTCGTTTGCTTGTTCTCACCCGCAAAACAAATTCTATCATAATAATCATTCTGATTTCTTCATTATTCTCAATCTCTACTTCAAATAAGTCTCGAAAAGTTTCCATCTGGCTAGTGTCTATCTAACATGCTAATGCGTAAGGAACAACCTTGGTCTACTAAATTGGTTTATAAAATAACGTGATAGGCTAGAACTGTAGCTAAGTTGGCCCTTCAAAAAATTGGACCATAATTAGCATCCAAATTAGTAGACTAGTCGTAACAGATTGTATATTTATCAATACATGTATGACGTTCATGTAGTAATTTCTCAACCAATCGTAATATATGGAGCATTAGTCTTATGTAAGATATAGGAAATGGAAATAGATTGATGACGTGTGAGAAGGAGCCATTAGAAGCTTTGATTCTAACACGGCTTGGATCTTCTGGGTTTCTCACAATCCCAAAGGCTTCAGGTGTCCCTAGTGAATGACAAGTGGCCACCGGATCGACACCTTTCCCACCAGAGTTTAGTCCTACGAATTGCTTGTTGGCCACCCCGAATGCCTCGTAGATTCTCCACAGCGACAACAACAAAGCACGGCAAATCATCTGTAGCTCAATGCTCGAGTTTCTTCTCTGAAGATGACACTTCTTCTAGCGGGAAATTGTTTTCAACAGGACAAATTATAATTGCATCGCTTCCGTCCATAACGATGTTCAATGTTAGTTCCTGTAAGATAATTCCATCTAAATTTTGACGATGTAAGATGTGAGCCAAAACGAAGATGGTGATAGCACAAACATGGAATTTATTTACACTTGAGATACCAAGTTTCTAATCCATAGACAGAAATTAGTTCCTTAATCCCCAAACTAATATCATGAGTTTGCATTGCCGAATGTTATCTATCTGCTTAAAGCTAACTCACCCCGAATGTCTCCCAAAGGGAATGGAACCTGCTAGGCATTTAGCAACTGCGGGAGTCCACATGCTGTTGTTGACTGCCCCACTTCCTTCGCCGGACTAGGCACATAGACACGTCTCGACTGTGCCCGATTAGAAGAAAAGTCTAGGCCCATCCTACACGTTATACCCACTTTCGAAATCAGAAAAACTGTCGAAACCAAATAAATCATCAGTTAATAAAGCAACGGAAAAACTAAGGCAATTACGTGGACCAAAGTACCAAGAAGTCCTTGTTGGGGAATGCATCAAAGAGGGAAGGCTTGATCCATCCTTTCGTGACCAGCCAGCCCCCCAAATCAACTGCTCTTATTTTAGGGTACCTACTTTCCGTCTCTTGCTGGAATGGCTGCAGGTTGATTGGTCCCCATATTACAATAAAGCAAAAAGGAGAATTTCTGTATATTTCTGTGTATATAATGCTGATGATAAAAGAGCCAACATACAGGCTGTTCTAGACAACCATCTAAAGTAATAAAATATTACAACATCAAATAGAATTAATTACAATCAATCAGGGAAGATCAATGTCTCTGTTTTCCTACTTCCCTGTTCAAAATCAAGACAAAACAAGAATTGCCGTTAGTTATGCAACCAACTTTTCCAAAAGGAACACAAGAGATTTGCACTAAGGTGACTAAAACATATCCAACAGAACTCGTGTAAGAAATATTCATGTCACAGCATTTCGAAATGGTCAAGCAGAGATGACAACGCCTGCGTGCAAGATGGGGTATGAGTTCAGTCACTCACTCAATTAGCTTCAAAGCTGAGTTTTCTGCCGTGTATGAGATATTTCTACGAACCATCTGTCTATTTGTGCTTAGTCCCTGGTCTAAGTGGTGCGTTTGGTATCGTTGTGAATGCTTTCTTTGGGATTTTCTACTTGACCTTGACCCCACTAATATGGTTTCATTTGAGCTTGACTTAGGTCAACATTTCAGCAACTTCCTCGTCACTTGCACGTTGATGTCTTTTATACTTCAGATGGCAATGTTTCTTAGTTCTTTCCATGAAAGAAATAAATCCCACAATTTCATATTTATTATTATTTTTTTATATAGATCTAACTAGACCGTCAAAATGGGTCATAGACCCATTTCTAAACCCATATTTGATAGACTATATTGTTATATGGGTTAATTATATTCAATAAATGGGATGGATTGGGTCGAGTATGGCTCATTAGGTTTGTGTTGTATGGAAATAGGTCAAAACATATTAAACATGTCAATTTAGGTTGGAATAATTTTGACCCAATCCGATCCACCTATTTGCCTATCCTACATCTAACTACTTTTTATCCCTCTAGTTATGTTTTCTTCTTTAAGATGAATTTTGTTAAAGCAACTAATTAAGTGAATTTCACAGTTCCATGTATTTATTGTCCTTAGATTATGCACATAAAATACCTCGAAGACAGTATTACTATAAGTTAGTTGTTTTTAACAAGTGTCATGGGGGCACTTGTCAAACAATACGATGAAATTCTTTTTTATTATTTCCAATTTACTGTATTTTCATTTTATGTAACAATCATAATCTCATTAAGAAAATTCATATTAAAAAAAGGGTTATATAAAACATTCACTCATTTGATATATAAAAAGGAATTACAACATAAAGAAAAAAGATGAGAAGGGGAAAGAAAACACAAAAGTGAGTCAAGGAAGATAATTAGGAATGTTAGGGTTTTTAGTTTGATTCCTAATTCCAATTATGGTTCTCGGTTCCCGATTCCTAAAAAAAGTGGAATTAGAAATCGGACAATCTCTCTCTAAAACCTAGAATCAGACCGGTTTTCTTTGATCTAGTTATCCGATTCTTGATTTTATCTTGAAATTATGCTTATTTTTAATTCTAAGTGGCCTCAGAGAACTCATTAACAAGGCTTTTCTAAGGAAAGTACACCTAATAAATATTTCAAGGACACCGGCAAAAGAATTCTTCTAAATAAATAGATTGTCATTCACTTTTCTTTAGCACGCGGTCCATTTTCTTAGTCCAGTCAAATCAGCAAGTCAGCAAATCTGGTAGAGGATCCACATGATTTGATGGCTCAAATTGCTAGAACTCATTAACATCGGGACCGCGTGAGGATCTTTGGACTTTGTATCTGTGAAATTTCTTGGAAATGGGCAAAGACATGGTGAAGAACAGCGAAAAAGGAGGGATTCCATGCGTTTGAGTAGCATCATCTTGTCCCGTGCTCTTACTGTTAAATTGTTTTGGGAGAAATATCTGATTAGTGCTAAATTTATCATACAAATATTAATTCAATATTAAAATTCTTAATTTTATCGATTTAACCTTAATCTTTATGTGAAATTCTAATATAATCATTTCGATCATGGTGATCCAAATCATCGCTAGCCATTTTATATCAATAGTATAAAAGACTTAATTAAAATTTCGCGTAAAAATTTATAACTAAATTGATACGATTGAGAAGTTTAGTATTGAATCGGCATTCATACAATAGATATAAAATTGATTGGATAATTTTTCCTAATAATTTTGTATCTCATAACACCAAACTATTTGAAGCAACTGTTACCAAAGAAATAATTGTTAATGTTTGGGCATCTAGAACACGTCTTGACCTCACTAATTGACAAGATTTAAGAAGACTTTCACTAGAGTCGAATGCTCAAAAGTAAGCATGACTTTCCGGAATTCACGCACTTGGTACAACACAGAAACATCATATCTAAGGATCAATATGTCAAGACTTCGAAAGAAAGTGGCAGCAGGTTTGCTTATGACACGGCGAAGGAATTGACCCTTCATCGTAGGGTTGCCAAGTTCATTTACATAAGTCAGATCTTAATTTGACATGACACAATCCAAGCAAATTGGCCCAAAAGGAAATCCAACTTTCCGAGAGTGCCAAGGGCCGCGGTCATTTTGAGTCGAAAGTATAGAGCGATTACAATAACGAGCGCGGTTCGTCCCCGAAGCTTCTGTCTCTGGCCTTGCTTTTGCCTTCTCATAATTTCTTTCACGCGCCTCCGGTCAAGCCACTCAGAAATAGTAAAAGCTACTTATTCCAGGTCAACATTTAATCCTCACGAAATTGACTTCATGAGTGTAAATGTACAGGGAAATACCGATATAATTCGAATAGCAACTGACTAAGGCTTTAAAAGGCCCATCCTAACGTTTGGCCTTCCATAAACGCCAAGCTGTGCCTTTGCATATCTCTGGTAATCTTCTTCCGTAGCTCCTTCACTCACATCCCCCTCAGCCACTCATACACCTTCACCCAATTCGCAAATCGAAGCAACTACAAAGTTTGGTGAGCATTTCAAATCGTTCAAGTTTTGGGCTTTCTCGTCGTGAAAAACGTATTGATCGATGGCGTCACCATTGGGCTTACCCACAAAGGTGAGAGGACTATTTGCCGTGGTAATTTTGTTCAGCTGCGCTGTCCCGTTAGTGTAGATGAAATCGATATTCTGTTGGACTGTCAGGTGTTCAAAGATATCCGAGAACAAATTGTAGTGGTACCCGTCATCCGTTGGGGAGTGCCTGCACACTGCGTCGTGTCCGGCCTTGTTGCACTTGGTCAAGGCATCGAGGGCTACTCCTGGAGAGAGAAGCTCTTTGCGTACCTGAGAAATGGCATTCGGAAATCCAGGTTCCTGACTTTGTTCTAATATATATGATTGCATTTGATACAAAAGGTGAGTGGGAGTATTTACCGAGTGTCTCACCGTTCCTGAGATCGGTCCCTTGACGAGATGTGTTCGTATCCAATTTGTGGACCTGCTGCGGCGTGTAGATCTAGTATCAAGCCTACCGAAAAGAAGCCATGATTCACTCGATTATATCAAGCCTTCTGAAAGGTATCAACTATCACCGATGCAGCATAAGTAACATGAGGATGAAATAAATCATAGACTGAGTTCAGTTTATTTCCCAAACGTGAAGCAGTGGGCTTCACTTTTACTTCTCTGGAGTATCATAGGTAATTAATTCACAGTGAGCTAAAAGCTTAGGTTCTTTCTTCTTTTTTCTCGGTGAAAGGACAAGGAATGACAAACGATGCAACTACCATCGTCGGGTTTTACTATGGTACACCTTTATCTGTTGCAAAGCATGTGATTAGGCACCATAAAAATTATTAAAATATATTTCGAATTTGAATCTAGGTATAAAACCCAATCCGTTGTCTACGGCACAAGCGAAGCACGCATCTTAGATACTATGGTATCAGCACGCGGAATAATAAATGAAAAAGAGGCGAAAATGGTGGACGTCTTTGTTTTTCTTCTTACCAGCATTTACTGATACACTCCGTGCGCATTGCCTGGCCATGTGAACGCGCAGGAAGAAAGAAGAAAAATGACGAGCTTCTCTGGCTTCATTCTCTGAAGCAAGGAGAACAATGATGGCTGATCATTAGCCATCATTGCTGACTTTGACCGAGAAGGAGGAGATGAAGAGCTTAGGAGAGCTCTTCGCATCAGAGAAAAGGTAGGGGCTTCTTTTGACCCTTTCATTAAATCGACCATCCTTTTTAAAACTTACCAATACTTATTAAAACTTACCATCATGAAAAAAAAAAAATCTAATTTCCTTGCGTGCAACAGACTTTTGCAACTGCATTATAGGAAAAAACTTGTTGGTCATCTAGACTACAGTGAGGATTTGTAGGTTAATAATTCGACATAAGATTAAGTAAATTGAAGCAACAAAAAATTATAGGAATAAAAGATGGTAAGTTTATAAACAATTTTATAATTTTATAATCATTAATAATTTACCAATATGTTAGTTTGGAAAAAGTAAATCGATTGTATTTTTTACCAATACTTTCTTAACACTTATCAATACTTATTAAAATTTACTATCACGAAAAAAAAAAAATCTATTTTTCTGGGCATGGAACAATAGATTTTTGGAACTACGTTATGAGAGTCTCATGATTACCACTACATAACCAAAAATCTTCACTGAAGCTATAAGGTATATAAGTTGCATTGCCTAAACAGCTTTTTCAATCGAAGATGACTAAAAGTTTACTTGATGAAAGATAATCAGAGCTTACAACTTACAATATATTAAAAGTGCATAGACTTATATATATAGGTAATATCTAAAGCTTAATATACCCATTCCTGACCATCCATTCCAAGCTCCAATGATCTTCTGCGCACTTGAGAGTCCAATACGCCCATCCAAAAGTGGCTCTTCCGTATGCTTTCAATTGAGCCCCCACATACTCTCGGTTCTCCTCTTCTGTTGCTCCATTCGGTCCCCACTCCGCTACCCATTCACCTGCAATTTCACATTACATCATAGATCCCCACGTCTTTTATATATATATGTACACGCAAAAGTTGGTGCATATTGGCATCAATGTCATGATATTTTTGTTACAGTTTTGGACTTACCCACAAAAATGAGAGGCCCATTTGATGTAGCGAGACTTTCCAATTGGGCAAACCAATCTTCGTAGAAGAAAGGAAGGGTATCTTGGATGGTGTCCAATTTTGTGTTGCACAGAAAATAGCATTGCATATCCACAACTGTCCTGTCCAGGCTGTTAGCGTTGGGGAGCAGCAGCTCCTTGCTGGAGGTTTCCAGCATGCACGACATGATCACATAAGCAGAGGAGGAGTGCTTGCGGACAGCATTGTGCCCGGCAATGTAGTACCTGCTGACAGTCTCCTGGGGGAGTGTCTCCGCGAGTGGCTCGTTCAGAAGGTCGACCGCATAAAGGCTCAGGCTCTTGGTGTATCTACATAGGAAAAATCGAATGATAACCCTAGTACTCGGACTAAGGTTTGTGAACCACTGATTAATTAATTACCGCGACGTTAGGAATTCTATGGCATGGAGGGTTTGTTGGATGGTGTCATCTGTGTCTCCCCATTCGCGGAACCCATCTCTTGACGAGCTGCGTTCCCAGCCATTTTGGGACTTAGGTGCTGCGCGCAGGTCAATTATGACCTTCAACCCATACTTCCTGCAAGGAATAAACGTAGTCGATACGTTATATACTGCATTTGTGCGTAACAAGATGAAGAGAAGATGGCAATAGACTCACTCTGCCCAAGAAAAGGCATTGTCCAGATAGGCCAAGGAACCACCGACGTAAGGGCGTGGAGGATTTGGGCCGCTCGCTATCCACCAACCCACGGGAATTCTCACCGCGTTCAATCCATTCTCAGCTATGAACTTGAAATCATCTTCCACTATGAACGTACTCCAATGTTCCTATTATCAACTTATACCTTTTATTGAAGTCTACAAGGTTATAGATATGCACACACTAGCGTATAATCTGTGTTCGTAGTGGTATCAATTTATGTAGAAAATATTAAATATCCACAAAACAAAAATGTAATAGGTACAATCAACTTATTCTTTCGTAAATGCTTGATTGAATAACGAAGTTAAGGAGAATTACTGCTTCGACAGAAGAATGTTATTTAATCAGATAAAAGAACCATCTTTTAATCAAATCAAGAGCATAAACCTTTCTTTATTTATAATGTCTCTTGGTTGCTGAAGTGATCTTAATCACTCATGAGACTTCCCCGAGTAAACAATATTAAAACCTAGTTTAGATGAAGTGATTAAAAGGGAATAGAAAGGTATGAGCTCAAGAGATAAGAAAAGAAAGAAAAGCCTATCATGTTTACACCCGAGGTTACGTTTGGTTGTTTAGATTTCTAACTATGATAGGACTGAATATAATAGAATATGAAATCTAGAAATTTTACTATATCCTATCCATTGTTTGGTAATTACTATAAAATATATTCATATCATATCATATTTGGTGTAAATGATATATTAGTATAAATGAATCAAAAGTTTTACAAACGGAGATGATAAAAATCTCTCGCAACATTTTTGCATACTTTATTTTTATTATTTTTATTTGTTTTCATATATATATATATTAATTAATTTATTTGTTATTTCTTTCTTCCTATTCTATCATTCTCTAATAAAATTTTATTAAATATTAACCTATACTAATATATCTAGAATACTAAAATACCTAAAAAATATAATAGATATAAATATGCATGTATATTTATATATTGAATTTATATTCTAAATAGAATTAAATTCAAATATATAAGTAAAAATAATATTACATTAAAATAAATAAATTTTTATTTTTTTTGTTTTGAAATATTATTTATATATTGAAATATAATTTTAAGCTTTTATTTTTTTGGTTGAATAAATTTAATTTTGTTAATTTTGTTAATTTAAGAATTTTGTTATTTGAGAAAAATAACTTTCCTAAGATGAATGTTGGAAATCGTATCTATCTTTATCCCACTTTCTCTAGGAGATAATTTTATTTAGTCTATATCTCATTATATCTGATTTTATTTTGTCTTGAGTAAGCACCAAACACAGAATATAATAAATTTTATCATATTATGAATTTTATCATGATCGCCAAACGCAACCTAAGCTTTTAAATTAACATGAAACAAATAAAAGGAGAAGAAGCATACTTAGATTAATGTGAACACGCTTAAAAATTTTGGATAGATAATTGCTTAGAAAAATTTATTTTTTGCTATTGGAAAAGTGCAATGCTAGAGTTATTAACTAGCATATCGAATCAATTTACAAAGTGATATGTCAAATTGCAAGTAAGCCCGTAAATAAGGGAATTTCTTGTATGTGAAATCGAGTCCAATGAAGAAAGTCAATTATAGGTGTCCGTTTTGTGGGTTCCACATATGAAACCCATAACATGGACAGCCATGATGGAATTGGTTTGGTGGACCCAAGTTCAGGCAAAACTTACCCATTTAAATAAGTATATCATATTCAACACCTAATCACAATTTGGCACTCTAATTAACAAATCACTTTTGTAAATCAGTCTTCTTAGATCAGGTTTTTTCATCTAAAAATGGGTAGCTTTGTCCATGTGTTGTCATGATCGCAACTTTGTTACAGACAATAGGCATACAGACCCATGGTTTCCTTTTACTTGACATGAAAATCCAAGCTTGGCTGGCAAGTACCATGAAAGAACCGAACACGTTAGGTCAAGATTTCGTAAATGAAAATTTCTCGTAGCTGGATCACAAATTGCGGTTTCCATTGCGAAGATTCCAACAAATAAGATGATGGGGCATATAAGTATTGACACTATGACGAAGCGTTTCACCTCTAGCTAAGTTCAGTAATCAGTTACTTGAGCTTGGTAAGAGTCGGTTGTGCATAGCATACGATGTCATTTTGTATTATATATTGTATCATTTTACATGGCAATATTTACTATTGCCAATGCTAAGTAAGATTACTATGCTGTCGGGAATAAAGATCCTATGAGGAGCATATGAGAGTCATAGGAAACTCTAGCAGCTGCTCCTATATATGACAGATATTAATAACCACTGGTTAGAATTGTTCCTTTTAAAAGAATCCTCTTTCGCAAGCCAAAATACCAAAAAGATCGGAAAAAAAAAAAAAACAATGGAGTGAGTTTAATTAAAGCTATAATCTGGCAATAAAAAAGTAATTTAATGGATTATCAGTTTGAGAAGTACGAACTTTGACTATATTCACATATGAGTTTCATAATTACGTACCCTCATGACTTCAGGAGCTTTTTGTGGTCCAAGACCATTGGTGACTTGGAACTCACCTTCCAATCTTTTAGTGAAGTTTATCACAAACACAGAAGGGTCTTCATCTCCCCACACATCGCTCTCATCGCATTGATAATCAGCCGTCACTCGTTCCTCTATCCTCACCTGTAAAACACATTCTAATTACTCTTTTTTTTTTTTTTTTATTGTAAACTAAGTCCCAATTGATCGTTTGTTAAAAGATCTCATTTGCGTCACTTGATACTATAAAATGTTATCTTATTAATCTTTTTGTTGTTTTCTCTCAATCTCTGCTTTGAATAAGTCTCAAAAAGTTCACTCTACTAGTGTTTACTTAACACATTACTATGTAGGGATAACGTCTGTTTACTCAATATGTTTATGACATGATAGCAACAAACTATGATCGTATTCTAGATGGCCTTTCAATTAAGGGGACCATATTTAACATCCACTTAAGTAGACTAATCTTGAGCAATTATTTGGCGGACGTTATGCATGCGCTAGAATAAATCTGGTCCCGGGTGGGGGGGGGGGGGAGGGGGGGGGGGGGGGTGGGGACCGATATCGGTTTCTCTAGTTCTAACGGTGCAGCTGCATCTCAGTATATGTACGAATCTCATGCAATAATTTCTCGTCGTCTTAGGTTATTTGTGGTTATTCTTCTAAAAGATGTAGGGAAGGGGAAGAGATAGATGACCTGTAAGAAGCAGCGATTGGAAGCTTTGATTCTGACACGGCTTGGATCATCTGTGTTCCTCACGATCTCAAAGGTTTCTAGGGTTCCCGGCGAATCGCAAGTAGCCACCAGATCGACACCGTCCCCACCAGAGTCCAGGCCGACGAATTGCTTGTTGGCGACCCTAAAGTTGAAGAGCCTCTCGTTGATTCTCCACAGCTACACATACAAAACACTGGTAAAATTATTTACGTAAAAGTTACAAACCAGTTATCGTAATTGCATGGTTCCGTCCCCAACGCTGTTCGATATTAGTCCCTGTGAGATAACTCCAAAGCATCGCTACTACCGCACCAGAGCCAAAAACCCGGATGGTGGTAGCCCAAAAATCTTATTTATTTGCACTTGGTGTACTGGAGGACGCAAGTTCGCCGAACTGACATCGCGGGTTTGCACTTTCAATTGTTATTTTTATTTGCTTAAAGCTTACTCACCCTGAATGTCTTCCATTGAGAACCGGAACCTGCTGGTCGCTTGCCAACAGCTGGAGTCCCTCTGCAGTTGGCGACAAGTCGGTGCCCTCCTCCAGACTCGGCGCAGAGATACTTCCCGACCGTCATTGATCTGAACTGGAGTCTAGTCCCATCCTACTCATTATATACAGATCAAGAATCAGAAGAAATTGTAAAAACCAAACCGATCATTGGTTAAAAAAGCGACAAGAACACTAAGGCAATTATGTGTATAGCACAGTACCAAGAAGTCCTTGTTGGGGATTGCATCAAAGAGGGAAGGCTTGATCCATCCTTCTGTGACCAGCCAGCCTCCCAGATTAACTGCTCTTATTTTAGGGTTTCGGTTCTCCATCTCTTGATCGGAATGGTTGCCAATCAATTGGTCCCCCGTGCTGCTGACTTCCACGCCTTCTGTTTTCCTACTTCTTCATTCAAAATCAGGGTAAAAGCAAGGCAACAGTTAGTTGTGCAACCGATTGTCCCAAAAGGAACACATACAATTTGCACTAAAACATATCCCACAGTACTCGTGCGAGAAATGTTCATATAATTCAATTTCGAAATGATTTAAGTAAAGCTTCCATGCGTGCTTTGCGTAATTAGGGCAGAGTTCAGTCGCTCACTTTAGCTAAGTCGTCTGCGTGCTGCCAAAAGCCGTTTGTCTATTTTATACTTAGGGAACTGGTCTACTACTCGTCTCCTTGGTGCAATTTCTCCACGTTGGGGATGATTATTTTAATGTTTTCTTGTAGACTCCGCCATTCAGGGTTGTCGCCTAACTTCTACTTAGGTCGACCCCGAGAAACTTCCCAGTCCATCGCCCGTCGATGTCTGTTATTCGTGATATAATAATATTTCTTAACTCCTAAAAGAACAGGATAGATTTAACGAAATTTTGTATCTTCGTTTTTTATATAATCTAACTACTCGTTTATTCGTCCAATGATATTTTCTCTTTCAAATAGGATTTTATTAAAGTGTTACCGCAACGAAAATTAAAAAAAAGAAATTGTCAGAAAAAGTCCTAAACCTGTTATATTTATGTCAATTTAATCTTAAAATTTTTAAATTATGCTAATTTAATACTAAATCTTTTGACCAAGTATCAATTCAGTCATATCTACTAATTTTGGCTAGATATCGTTGACGTGGATGTGGACACTGACCAGCCTACAAGGCACAGTCAACCCTAATATGGATATTTTTTAATAATATTTTAATAATTTTTCAATTATTTTCTTACTTTTCTTCTCCTCCTCCTTTCAATGGTCGATGAGGCTACCTCGCCCAAGCGAGGGTGGCTCTCACTGCCATAGGTGAGCATCAACGTCGCCGGTGCTCATTGTGGCCTCGACAAGTTTGATGCTCACCTCTAGTGGTGAGGGCCACCCTTGCCGACCATGGCTGTGTCAATCACTGAAAAGAGGAGGAGATAAAAAAAGAAAATATTATAAGATATTATTTAAATATATCAATATCAGCGTCAATTGTGCTGCATAGGACAGTTGGCATCTACATCAACAATATTTGGTCAAAAATTAGTCAGAATGACTAAATTAACACTATGCCAAGATGTTTAGGATTAAGCTAACACTATTAAAAGGCTTAGAACTCTCATGACACTTTTCTCATTAAGAAATTAGTTAAGGAAATTTCACAATTTTCAATAAATTGATTGTCATTGTGTCATGCATGAGAAATACCTTCAAAATCGTATTATTTTAAATTATTCATATTAACAACATTGTAATAAAAAAATCATTTTCAATATATAGTGTTTTTCATGTAATGTGTAATGAGTCCAATAAAAATGAAAATATTTTCCTTAAATATAGTTTATAAGTGCCTCTAGAGAGTTTATTAGCAAGACCCTTTTTATGTAAAATATACTCAATAAGTATCTCAAGGGCACTCCATGCTTATCCTTTTATTCTATTAAAATATTATCCTTCCAATGTAACTTGTCGTTGCTGCCCTTTCTCGTCTCCTCTGGCCTCTAGTTGGGAAAAAAAAGATGGTCTCTAATTGGTGAGCAATACTTTTGTGGGATGACATGCATAAGCCCAGTAGATGACAGCCTATAATGTGATTCTAAAGAGGGTCCCCACAATGCGACAGCCTAGATTCATTAAGCTCGTAAACACCCGCATCATTTGACGTGAAATTTCAAGGAAATGGGCAAAGCCAGGGTAAAGAAAAAAGGCATCACTCGTCTCCAAAAGTCAAACGAATAAGGGATCTTATGCTTTTGAGAATTTGCATCTTGTCACCTACTCTTGTAATCGTGGCCAAACTATTTGAAGCACTATTTATCGACACAATATATTTCAATCAGGAGTATTAGGTTGAGAAGTCAGTTTCAATCAGGAGTACTAGATTGATAAGTTGGTTAAAAGACACTGGGTAAAGCACAAATCAACCTAACGGGAATCTTTTTGAATTCCACCTCCTCATTCTAAGTGTGGAAAACTACTATACTTTCTTACCTGGCATTAGCCACTTTCAAAGAGTTGATGCGGAGTTTACCACCTGCATCAAAGATCACCTTAGTTCTTGTGTAATTGTTTTTTCTTCCCTACCTAGGTGGAAATGCCTAATTTAGACATAGCAATTTTAGGATTTATTAAGCTCCAAAAATCATAAGTATTTATCAATGTTTGCCATTTGAAAATTCACACGCTTACTACAAAAGGGAAACTTCTTAACAATCCCAGGATTTTTTTTCCCATATTGTTAGGGTGTTCGCAGATAATTACATTTATCACATCCGCCATGACGCTTGGGCAAAATCGTGGCATTTGCAATGTGCGGATCAGACGATGAGAATTCTCGTTGCACTTTTGAATTTTGTACCATTATCTTTTTTAAGATTCTAGAAAATCACCAGCAGTTACGTTCACGTCATCACACTTGTGAATCACGCAAGTCCCCCCTCATCCAATGTGAAATTGAAGTGTAACAGCGAAAGTACCTTTACCTTCTTCTTTTTTCTTTTTTTTTAATCATATGGTTGGCAAACTAACATAACAGCCCAACGGCCTTCAAATAATTTGGAAAATTTACTAAAAAATTATATTATGTCAATTTAATTTTAAACATTTTAATTATGTTAATTTACTTCCAAACATTTTCTCATTTAGTCAATTGAGTACATCCGACTAATTTCAAAATGAAAATTATTGATATAGACGTTAGCCGTTTTACTTGGCACGACTAACACTAACGTGATATTTTATAATAATTTATTCTTTCTTTCGTGGGAAATGAGCAATAAGTGGCAAAGGAGAAAGGGGAGTCCATGTTTTCTGACAAAATTGAAGAAAGACTTCACAAACGGACCAAAGTCATCCTGGTCGTGGAGGAGCAGGGTTTTGCTTCCAATTATAGGACGGAATTCATACGTTTCGTACGGAATTCATAAGTTTCGTATTAAATGGTAACATCTTACCAATAATTAATATTGAAAAGACATCATCAATTGTTTTCACTTTACTCCACTTATGAACCATACTATACATCCCATGCCGCAGATGTGGAATTAGAATGTAATACTAAAAATACCTTAGCTTTTTCTTCTTCTTTTTTCTGGAAAATTATCTGCTCAGTCTTAGACATATTGTGCAGATATCAAATCAATTTTCAAATTTTTCAAATTTTCCAATTTAGTTGTAAACATATGTGCAAAATTCAAATATAATTCTTCTAATATTTTTTCACCGAGAAATCGCTAATATGATAGTATGTCATGTAAAATAGCCGGCGGTGACTAAATCGCCACATTAGCAATTTATGATGAAAATTTGCAGAAAGTGCTATTTTTAAATTTCACAGCAATGTTTATAACTAAATTAGCAAACTGAAAAAATTATGACTGAATTGGCATTTGTACAATATGTTTAAGATTGATTGGATGATTTTCCCACCTTTTTCGATTTTATGATTAGCAAAATAGTAGAGAAAGATCACCTTCAAATAACTTCCATAAGGATTCAACGCCCATAATGTAATATATACTTTGAGTAATGGTTACTAGCATAACGGTCTTTGGGTCATTGTTAAAATAATGGCATATGCTGTAAGTTATAAATTCTTGAAAAAGTGAACCATACAACAATTTCTAATTATTTTTTTATTTATTTTTGTTGTTCTGAACATGTTGTTAATCTCATAGTAAATTAAAGACAATGATATCCATTTGAGTAATGGTTTATTTAGTCCACGTGAAACTTGAAAGTACAAGGTCGAAAAGTCTATCATTGTAACCCACTTGCATGCTTAAAGTCAGGAAGTCTTTCCCATGGAAGCAAATTTCCAAGGCACCGATGTGTTTACAACAAGGTTCAAAGCTTTGACATGGTGGAAGAGTTGTCCGGTTATCATTGGGCTACTAAGTCTCATTACGTATGTTAAACCTTAACTTAGCACGATCCAATCAAATTGGCCCAAAAAGAAATCCAACTTACACAGAGCACCCGTCGCGGCTATCATGTTCAGTCGAAGTATAGTGCGATTACAGTTATAAGCACCGTCCAACACCAAGGCCTACGTTCTTGGCCTTGCATTGCCTGTTCATAATTTGTTCATCAGACCTCCGATCAATCTTGCTTGCTTGAGGCTATGAAGCATTCAGAAATAATAAAAGCTATTTATTCCACTTTAATGCGCTCTAGCCGAGGTCAACAGTTGATCATCACGAACATCAACCATATGAGCGTAAATGTTAGGAAAATACCAAAATACTTCAAATAGGTAAACTAATTAAAGCGTTATATAGCCATTGTTGATCATCCACTGCAGACTCCACTTGGTGTTGACATTCCCGAGGGTCCAATAGGCCCATCCGAACATTCTCTTCCATACACCTCAAACTGTGCCTTCGCGAATCTCTGGTAGTCTTCTTTCGTAGCCCCGCTCACTTGCCACTCAGCCACCCATTCACCTTCACCCAATTCGCAAATCAAATCAGCAACAGAGTTTTGTAAGCATTTCATACCTTCGTAGAAAAGTATCTGTAGATGGCGTCGCGGTTGGACTTAACCCACAAAGGTGAGAGGACCGTTCACCGTGGTGATATTGTTCAGCTGCGCCGTCCAGTTAGTGTGGATGAAATCGATGTTCCGTTGGACCGTCATGTTGTCGAAGATGTCTGAGAACAGCTTGTAGTAAGTGCACGTCGACCTTGGTCCTGGCCAAGCCGCTGGCCAGCAGGAAGAGCACTTTGGGATCGGGGGCCCAAGGCGGTTCAACATCACTACGTAAGCTATCGGGGAGTGGCTGCGCACTGCATCATATCCGGCCTTGTTGTAAGTGGTCAAGGTATCAGGGGCTACTCCTGGAGAGGGAGGCTTGTTGATGAGCTCGACCGCGTATAGACTTGGGCTCTTTGTGTACCTTGTCAGAGTTTGAGGAATAGGCCAAGAAGGTGAGAAACGACTTATAATTTATGTATATTCAGTCACATGTTTTATATTGTATAAGCTCCTATTTATAGTACAACAAATGTCTAACTATGGAAAAAAAATAAATGAAGATACATTAAATCAAATCCAATCTCGGATTGATATAATCTATCAATTATAATCGCCTGCAATTTTGGATTGATATCAATCACAATCTTCTCGGTCCAATCACAATCTCAAGTCTGATCCTCACATATCTCCAACACTCCCCCTCAAGCTAATGGCTATATATATATATATATATATCCAAGACACCAAGCTTGTTTAGTAGATATATGTGCTATCTTTGACATAATGGCTTGGTAGAGAGGTGTAGAGGCTGTTCTATGGTTCCAATTACATTTGTATTGATTACTCCTTCTTGGATCTTTTCTCGAGTTTAGTGACACTCCACTTCAATATGTTTAGTTCTCTCATGAAATATGAGATTCGCCGCAAGTTTGAGTGCTACATCATCGTCACAAAATAAGTTTGTTGGTCCTTTGACCCATATCCCAAGGTTTGAAAGCAAGTCTTATATCCAAACTATTTCACAAATGGTTTTGGCCATGGCTCGATATTTAGCTTTAGCAGATGATAATGATATAGTTGACTACTTCTTCGTCTTCCATGAAAGTAACGACTTTTATAATTTAATACAAAAACTAGTGATTGATCTTTGACTCATGGGACATGTGGCATAGTCTGTATCACAATAAGCATTCATTTCCAAATTGCAATCTCGAGAGTGGAGTATTCCAAGTCCTAGACATCTCTTTAAATATTTTATGACCTTCAAAGCTGCATTCATGTGAGATTCCTTCAAATTATGCTTAAATTGATTGAATGTCTACGCTGCATAACATATATCTGACCTCGTCATGGTGAGATATATTCCCCACAAGCCTTTTATAGTGAGATGGATCTTCAAATAATGGGTCATCGGTCTCAGAAGATGATCCGGTGTCATAATCAATGGTAGTTAATTTGATGTTTTGATTGATAGGAATGACAACTAGTTTACATCCTGATAAGCCTACTTCAGATATGATTTCTAACACAAATTTTCATTAGCTTAGAGAGATTCCTAAGTCCGAGCGAGCAATCTTAATACCAAGGAAATCTTGGGAGGTCCCATGTCCTTCATGCGAAAAGTAGAATGCATATATTCTTTGGCAAATCCATCATTTCCAATAATAAGTATATCATCAACATATATCATTAGATAATTTGATGATGTACCTTTTGTCCAAGTGAAGAGGGCATAGTCATGCTTGGATTGCTTGAAACCAACGGTTGTAAGAGTTGTAGTAAACTTTGCATACTACTGTTGAGAAGTTTGTTTGAGCCCATTAAGGGACTTACAGAGACAACAAACTCTAGGTTCCCCTTGTTATTGTAATCTTGGTGGAAGGTCTATATGTGTTTCTTCATTGAGATCACCATGAAGCAAGGCATTGTGAACATCCATTTGATGTAATTTCCAATCTCGGAAAGCAGCAATGGAAAGAAAGGAGTGAACAATAACATCCTTTGCAACTGAAGATAATGTCTTGTGATAATCAAAACTTTCACGTTGCATAAAGCTTCTCACCACTAAGCGAGCCTTATACCGTTCAATAGATCCATTGGCTTTTTACTTGATCTTATATATCCATTTGCAGTTAATGGGTTTCCCATGAGCAGGTAATGGAACTACATCCCACGTTTGATTTTCTATTAAGGCATGCGGCTCTACTTCCATAGCCTTTTGCCACCATGTCTATCTCCTCAGAAATACAACTTGAGAACATATGTTCCGCAGATAGGCGCAATCAAATGAAACATAAGAGGAGATAGGATATGAGTTACCTGTTGAGTTGAGGGATGCACAGACATAGTCCTTTGTCCACGTAAGAAGGCGAGTAATCTTTCGTGAACTTCGTGGGGGAATATGATGAGGTGTAGGAGATGATAACTTCCAAGTGGACTATGAATATAATTGGTCTAAATCAAAACTTGCTTCAATGTGCATCGTAGATTCTGCAACCGAATGATCTAGAGTAGATAGGAAATCCATAATGGTCTTGATCACTAGAGAAGAAGTTAGAGCATCTAGAGATGGGACATACATATAGTGAGAAATAGGAGATGAACCTTCCTCAAATAGAAAATGTCCATTCTGATGATTCAAACTAGGAGGCTCATTTGAAGATGCTTCATCCTAAAAAGGTAAAATGTCTTAATGGAAAATGACATCCCTACTTATAAAGTTCTTTATCGATGGCTCGAAAACACAATATCTCTTATGAAGAGTTGGATATCCCATGAAGATGCATCGTTTGGCCCGAAGACTCATCTTGTCACAAGGACCTAGGGTAGCAACATAGCATGAGCAGCCAAAAACTTTCAAGTGATTAACCTCAGGCTTCTTACCAATTAGCACTTCAAAAGAAATACATTCATCGAGGACCCAAGTCGGCATGCAATTGATTAGGTAAGCTGCCGTGACCACATAATCTCCCATGAAAATTCCCGAATGGATGCTTAGAATTTAAGGGCATGATCAACTTCCAAAAGATGACGATGTTTATGCTCAACAATCCCATTTTGTTGAGGCGTGTAAGTGCATGTGTTTTCATGCAGAATTCCAATAATTGACAATCATGACTAGAAAATTCTTTCCCATTATCTGTTCCAATACATTTAACAGATTCCCAAATTGATTTTTTGACATGGTTAAAAAATTCTTTTGATGGGAAAGAGCTTGACTCTTTGATTGTATAAGGAAATCCCATGTAGCATGAGAATGATTATCTACGATGATGAGAAAGAATCGAGACCCATCACGATGTGGGGTGTGATAAGAACCCCAAATGTCTGCATGAATTAAAGAAAAAAACATCTGTAGCTTGAGATTTGCTTGTGGGAAAAAAGGACACATGATTGTTTAGCAAGATGACAAATTTTACTTTGAGGATGCGGAAAGAAAGCACTATGGCCTAAACGTTGATGGGAAATGATAACTTTATCCTGACAGTAACATTACACAATGAATCTTTATACATGGAAAATTACAATAAATTAAAATTTTTGGGAAAATTGGTCCAAAAATATAATCTTTGTGAAAGATTATTTAAGCCCATCAGTTTGCCAGTTGAAAAAGGCCTGAAAAAGACAAGTGTTAGAATTAAAGAGAATACAACAAGAATTATCCTCACAGGCCTTTGATATTGAGATAAGATTGAATTGAAACTGGGGAACATAAAAGACATTTCGAAAGGTAATCGAAGCACTAAGATTTGTTGTCTTTATCTTTGTGACATATATGGTATTTCCATTTGGAAGCTTCACATTTATAGGGAAAACTGCCTAGAACCTGCTGGTTTTGCCCGGTCTGAGTGGTTCCCGGTTGGGCGGTTCCCTTTGCACACCTCCACTCGCCAAAGGTTGGCGAGGCCTTGGCTGGCAAGCTCGTGGTTGGCTAAATTTCGGCAAGCAATGAGCTCACTGACTGTTGCTGTGGCTGACAACCGGCCGAGGAAGAAGGGAAAGGAAATAGAAATAGAAATAAAATAAAATAAAATAAAAAGAAAAAAAGAAGAAAAAAGGGAAAATGAAAAAGGAAAATAAAAAATAATTAAAAGGAGTGCATGGAGAAGAATGTGATTGGTCTGGGTGAAAGAAAGAATAGGAAAAATAATTTCTGCTTTTCCTATTTTAGAAGAACTCTTTTTCATTGAAGGAAAAATATCCTTGTCAGGTTTGCTTTTTGTGAAATCAAGAAAACAATTTCTCAAAAGTTATTTTCCATGAAACAAACGAAATCTAACAAATTAATTAAGAAAAAATTTCACAATTTGCAATATATTGTTTATCCTTGTGTTATATATTGTGTTTCGTCAGTGCTATGTGCTAAGTGGCACTGACATTGACATTCAACACATGACACGATAAGACACGTCGATATTTCATTTCTTAAAAAATAAAGAATTTTGATATGTTCAAGTATGTTGTATATTAAATATATATTTTTATGTATACATGATTATTTCAATCAAGTAATTTGATTCAAATTTATAAATAAATAAATAAATAATAAAAGAGCCTATAATGAATTTATACTAAAACCATTAATCCACCATTTATTAATATCATTGGCAATTAATCACTTCTTTCTCCCTTTATTACTTATTTATTATTTTTTTACATATTTACATTTTAACCATTTTATTTTTTAAAATTGATCTCACGCGTGTCGGAATTCCGAACTCGCATATCAGAGCGTGTTGGGAGAATTAACCACGTGTTGGATTTTTTTGATATCTATTGACTACGTGTTGGATTGTGTCAACACGTGTTGAAGTGTCCAACACGGCACCAAAACTCTCGAAAAGTAGTGGTACTTCCTAAGTTATGTGTAATTGATCCAACAAAAATGAAAATATTTCCTTAAATATAGTCAAGAAGTATTATGAGAGAACTCATTAGTAATAATTTTCTAAATAAAGGATACTTCAATAACTATTTCAGGCGCACTCGAACCTCTCGAAGAAGATTTTCTTCCTCCTCTGTTTAACGTGTGGTCGACATTATACGTCCAGGTCAAGTCAGCAAGGGCCCTTTCTGTCCTTTAATTCTGTCAAAATCTTTTCCTCTGTCCAATTAAGTGGTCGTTGCTTGCCCTTTCTTTGACTCCTCAAATCTCCAAGTATTGGAGCAAATAATTCCGCGTAATGAGCACGCAAGAGCCCAGTGAATAACAGCCGCCAAATCATGTGAGTGCCATTCGGCACGCGACGGCTCAAATTCATTGAGCCCATGGAACATCACGACCATGCGAGAATCTTTTTCATAAGTTATGTACGCGAAGTTTCTAGGAAATGGGCAAGAGGAAAAGGGAATCCACTGGCCTCCAAAAAGAGGAACAGAGAAATCTAGGCTTTCGGCCAGAATATACGAAGCCCCTAAAACACGTGCGTAGACCGACCTCGCTATTGACAAAATCAAGAAAAGACTTCACGGGAGCGGAACGCACCAAAAGTTGCCGTGTTCGGGGATTCACACGCTTCGCACTGAATGGAAACGTCTTTGAAGACTCCCAGGATGGGCTTCTTTTTTTTTTTTTTCCACATATCACTAGACTAATCACTGGCCAATAAGTATGGCCGTCCCCTAGTTCCGACCGCGCGGGATAATTGGATGCTCACACTGGTCCATAACTCTAGGGGTTAATCATAAGTCTCGTGATGTTCAGGAACTCTACCAGCGAATCAAACTGCAAATTCCCCCCGCCATCCAACGTTGAATCAGAGTGTGACAATACAACTACCTTAAAGTTGTTGCAGGTCAATGTCCACAAAAAAAGACAAAGCTGACAAGGCGTAAAAGAGACATACATGTCTTTTCTTGGTATCGTCTTGCTGAGAAAGATATTCCGCCTGTACTAGAAAACCCGGTTTTCATTTAATGATATGGTATCCTATTCCAGTTGGTCCAAAAATCTGGATCACCAAACATAAATTTATTAGGGGCTTCAAGTGCTAGATGAAACTTGATGATTAAAAATCTCCATGAAGAGGTAATTAAATCAACTGGAACACTCGTGATTCATTTTTTTTTGATTTAACGGCTCCTCCTTTATAGTCTCTTGGGTACAAGAGCCTTTTATTTTTCCCTGTTGTTCGGCCCTCGTCCTCATTCAAAATTAAATAAGTTTGAGCTCACGGAAGTTGCTTTGATTGGTGATGTACTAACGTTAGAAAATGAAATCCAGCTGTTTAACTGTGAGATGAAGGGTGACAAAATTTCACAGGTGAACAAGGTTGGATATGTTTAATTCTTTGAGAGGAATTTCAACATTGAGACATTGGCATGTCCGAACATAAGTACTTGGTCCGTTATCAAGGGGCTGCTAAGTTCCACTATGTATGTTGAATCTTAGTTTAACACGATCCGGTTAAGTTGGCCCACGAAGTAATCCTATCACAGTGATCATTTTGATCGAAGTATGGCGCGCTTACTATTACAATCACCATCCAATACCGAAGCCTCCGTTTTGGCCTTGCATCATTGCCTGGTCATAATTTCTTCTTCAGACCTCCGGTCGATCTTGCTAATGGCTATGAACCATTCAGAAATAGTCAAAGCTATTTATTCCACTTTAATGTACTCTGACCGAGGTCAACAATTGATCTTCGCAAAAATCGACTATAAGAGCGTAACTATGAAGGAAAATACCAAATTAATTTGAATATGTAAACTGATTAAAGCTGTATATAACTGTTGCAGAAAGTGAGTGGTCAAGCAATAAAATAAACAAAAGAAGAAAATTAATCGGACGCTGGATTTAAGTGGTTCGATCGTAAAGATCTACGTCCACGGAGAGAGCAGAGACGAATTTCATTATAGATCAAACGATACACAGATATTACACACTCGAGTTACTCTCAGTGTTTCCCAAACTCCAATTACATCCAATAACGTACGTGGTGTTTAGCTCTGAAATTTCTCAAGAAATAATCTGTCAATCTCATGAAAGAATTATACGCAAATCTTATCTCAAGATTAAATCTGCTACAAACACTGACAAGGACAATAAAGAAAAATCCCTCCAAGTACTTGACGACGAGATGGCGTTTAAAGACCACTT
Organism: Eucalyptus leucophloia subsp. euroa; assembly: GCA_017140325.1. Taxonomy (NCBI): domain Eukaryota; kingdom Viridiplantae; phylum Streptophyta; class Magnoliopsida; order Myrtales; family Myrtaceae; genus Eucalyptus; species Eucalyptus leucophloia. The sequence continues at coordinate 10,724,784 of CM029473.1, read as the reverse complement.
CTACATGATCAACCCTCTGCCACCCACGGCCACAAGTCTATATATATAAGGTGGACCCTTATTCTTTTGTTGACTTCTCGTAAGATTCTGTTTCCTATTTTGTCGGACACACATGTTAATCCTAGTTAAGGTGCAAATCAAAGTCAACACCAAACTTTCTTATTTTGTTGTTATCTTGAACGATTTTAACCAAAACATATCTTTGTATATTTTAAACAAAATCCGAGTCCAAGTGAAAGTTGAACTTTCCTATTTCAGCGGCCAAATTGTCTAATGTAGATTTGGAATTTTGGGGAGTTGATTCGAATCTTTTTTGCTCGATTTCAAACGTCTGCAAAATATCCAATTCGGAATATTCAAACTTTCCCATTGGGCTCAAATTTGAGACATATTTTAACAATAACCATTGTTGATCATCCACGGCGGACTCCTCTTGGTGTTGACATTCTTGAGGGTCCAATAAGCCTATCCGAACGTTGCTCTCCCTTACACCTCAAGCTGTGCCTTTGCAAATCTCTGGTAGTCTTCTTTCGTAGCTCCGCTCACTTGCCACTCAGCCACCCATTCACCTTCACCCAATTCGCAAATCAAATCAGCAACAAAATTTGGTAACCATTTCATATCATTCAGTTTTGGGCTTTCTCATCGTAAAAATATATCGACAGACGGTGTCACCGTTGGACTCACCCATAAAGCTGAGAGGACCGTTCACCGTGTTAACATTGTTCAACTAAGCCGTCCTGTTAAAGTAGATGAGATCGATGTTCTGTTGGACTGTCATGTTGTCGAAGACGAGAACAGATTTTAGTAGTGCACGTCGAACACGGTCCTGGTCAAGCCGTTGGGCCGAGGTGGTTCGACATCACTACGTAGGTTGTTGGGGAGTGCCTGCGCACCGCGTTGTATTCGGCCTTGTAGTACTTGGTCAAGGTGTTGAGGGCCACTCCTGGAGAGAGAGGCTAGTTGATGAGCTCGACCGTGTAGAGACTCAGGCTCTTTGCATACCTGAATAAAAAATGACATTTGGAACTCCAGATTTCTAAATTTGCTGTAATATTTTCTGTGATAGCATTCGGTGCAAAAAGTGAGTCGAAGAATTCACCTTGCAGTGAGGAATTCAATGGCAGCAACCGTTAGCTGGATGTTAGCATCAGTGGCTCCCCATTCCTGAGATCCGTCCCTTGATGAGCTGTGTTCGTAACCATTTTGTGAACCTGGCGCAGGGTGCAGATCTATTATGATTTTCACATCAATTTTCCTACCAAAACTACGGAAATATCACCTTAAATGTGGTCAATGCAGGACTTACGAGAGAGAATTGTGCAAATTTCATGCGGTCATTGATTTATGTGAAGACAGAACGCCGAGGTTGAATATCATAAGATGCATCGGGGATGATTGTCATGGATCTGATCCTATGTACTTAAGGCCCATTTAGAACTCGTTTCCCTGGACAGGATAATATAGAAAAGGAAAAAAAAACGAATGATTGACTCGGTTATATATCACCCAACCGAAAGATGTGGTATAACTATCGCCCATGTAGCAAATACTTTTAGGTAACATGAGGATGAAATAAACCGTAGACGAGTTCAGTTTATTTGCCAAACGCGAACCAATGGGCTTCACTCTCACTCCGCTTGAGTATCATAGGTAAATAATTAATGCACAGTGAGTTAAAAGCATAGGTTCTTCCCCTTTTTTATCAGTGAAAGGACAAGCAACGACTAACACCACGACTACCATCTTTCTGCGATGTAGGGCACCTTCACTTGTTACAAAATATGTGGTTTGGAGCCGTAATTATTCAATTGAGATATGTGGTTTTGAGCCCGTCACTAATAGTCCCTCAGGCATTTTGAAACCCAAAAAATCCTTCCACATGGATAGTTAGCAAATACTCAAAGAAAAGGCAGATGAAAATTGGCCTATAATAGGGATCGAACTTGTGATCCCATGAAAGACAACGTGACTTCTCTACTATTAGCCTACAAAAAATACCAAGTTCACTTTAGCTCTTTACCAACAGTTATTTTACTTGTTTTAATTTTACGTTTGTCAACTTTGGTTATAATATATAATTTTTTTTATCTTTCTTATAAATGCAATAATTATCCGTTCTTATATGAATTTTACTAGTCTTTCTTGGTTAGACGTACTAGTTTTTGTTCTATTAGGAGGACAATTGCCAAAAAAGTCATGAATTTAATGTGCAGATTCAAATTCAGTTATATTTTTTTATTTGACTAATTAAGTCATAAATATTTTGATGATTTGTTAATGTAGTCATCTCAATCAATTTTACTGGGTAATCACTAACATAAATGTCAACTATTTTACGTAGCATGACTAGTACTCATGCAGATGAATTTTTTGAATTTTTTATTAATTTTATATTATTTTTCCTTTTTATTTTATTTTATTTTATTTTTTCTTTTTTGCTCCATTGGTCACTGACTACAAGCAAGGGCTAATGAGGGTCAACCATGCTTGAGGTTGACAATGTGCCCTCACTTGTGGTCAATCTTCGACCATCGCTAAGGCTCGATGACTGGTGGAGGAAGAAGGAAAAAATTAGAAGATTTATAAAATTTGTTCACCTTATTGCCAGCTATCCACTTTAGCGATTGCTAGCCAAAAGTGGTTGGGAGGTCTATTTTGATATATCAAAAGGTTTATAACTCAATTGATCAAATTACGATATTTAGGAATAAATTAGCATTTATATAACATTTTTATGACTTTTTTGGTAATCTTCCATCCTATTAAGTTGTCAAGTTGTTCTGATTTACCAAATCTTCTTTGATTACTTCATTTGGTTTTTTAAAATTTATCAACTCATTAAATTTATTGATTCTTTTTTGAAATTACTAACTTCAGTTATAGAGATTCCCAACATTTCTTCATTTAAGCTACTACTTAGTTTTGTATTACCAACTATTATTTAAGTTTGTTACAAATGTTTATGTGGTTTTTTCAAGTTACAAACTTATCTTTGTCTAAGTCTGAATACTCCTTGAGTTTGGATAAATTTTTAATAGAGTCTGAAGATACCAACCGTCTTGACAATATTCATGCGCAAGCTTTGTTGATATCCTCATATTACTCTAATGATATCCATGACACAAATTTATGAAGTCCTTGAAGTAAGTACGTAGAACTTTAGACGCAGTATTTAATAATAGGGTCCGAGCATCATTTCTTCATGAACATCACTTGAAAATACTTTTTTTAATAAACATTTATGGAAGGTTTGGTCGATCTTCAAAACAAATTAGGGAGTTTTCTCAACATTATATGGTCCAAGACCATTGGTGATTTGATACTTGCCTTCTAATCTCTTAGTGAAACTCAAAACAAACACGAGTCTTCATCTCATATCCACGCGTCACTCTCATCACATTGATAGTAAATTGTCATTCATTTGCTTGTTCTCACCTGCAAAACAAATTCTACCATAATAATCGTTCTGGTTTCTTCATTATTCTCAATCTCTACTTCAAATAAGTCTCAAAAAGTTTTCATCTGGCTAGTGTTTATCTAACATGCTAATGCGTAAGGAACAACCTTGGTCTACTAAATTGGTTTATAAAATAACGTGACAGGCTAGAACTGTAGCTAAGTTGGCCCTTCAAATAATTGGACCATAATTAGCATCCAAATTAGTAGACTAGTCGTAACAGATTGTATATTTATGAATACATGTATGACGTTCATGTAGTAATTTCTCAACCAATCGTAATATATGGAGCATTAGTCTTATGTAAGATATAGGAAATGGAAATAGATTGATGACGTGTGAGAAGGAGCCATTAGAAGCTTTGATTCTAACACGGCTTGGATCTTCTGGGTTTCTCACAATCCCAAAGGCTTCAGGTGTCCCTAGTGAATGACAAGTGGCCACCGGATCGACACCTTTCCCACCAGAGTTTAGGCCTACGAATTGCTTGTTGGCCACCCCTAATGCCTCGTAGATTCTCCACAGGGACAACAACAAAGCACGGCAAATCATCTGTAGCTCAATGCTCGAGTTTATTCTCTGAAGATGACACTTCTTCTAGCGGGAAATTGTTTTCAACAGGACAAATTATAATTGCATCGTTTCCGTCCATAACGATGTTCAATGTTAGTTCCTGTAAGATAATTCCATCTAAATTTTGATGATGTAAGATGTGAGCCAAAACCAAGACGGTGATAGCACAAACATGGAATTTATTTACACTTGGGATGCCAAGTTTCTAATCCATAGACAGAAATTCGTTCCTTAATCCCCAAACTAATATCATGAGTTTGCATTGCCGAATGTTATCTATCTGCTTAAAGCTAACTCACCCCGAATGTCTCCCAAAGGGAATTGGAACCTGCTGGGCATTTAGCAACTGCGGGAGTCCACATGCTGTTGTTGACTGCCCCACTTCCTTCGCCGGACTCGGCACACAGACAAGTCTCGACTGTGCGAGATTAGAAGAAAAGTCTAGGCCCATCCTACACGTTATACCCACTTTCGAAATCAGAAAAACTGTCGAAGCCAAATAAATCATCAGTTAATAAAGCAACGGAAAAACTAAGGCAATTACGTGGAGCACAGTACCAAGAAGTCCTTGTTGGGGAATGCATCAAAAAGGGAAGGCTTGATCCATCCTTTCGTGACCAGCCAGCCCCCCAAATCAACTGCTCTTATTTTAGGGTGCCTACTTTCCGTCTCTTGACTGGAATGGCTGCAGGTTGATTGGTCCCCATATTACAATAAAGCAAAAAGGAGAATTTCTGTATATTTCTGTGTATATAATGCTGATGATAAAAGGGCTAATATACAGGCTGTTCTAGACAACCATCTAAAGTAATAAAATATTACAACATCAAATAGAATTAATTACAATCAATCAGGGAAGATCAATGTCTCTGTTTTCCTACTTCCCTGTTCAAAATCAAGACAAAACAAGAATTGCCGTTAGTTATGCAACCAACTTTTCCAAAAGGAACGCAAGAGATTTGCACTAAGGTGACTAAAACATATCCAACAGAACTCGTGTAAGAAATATTCATGTCACAGCATTTCGAAATGGTCAAGCAGAGATGACAACGCCTGCGTGCAAGATGGGGTATGAGTTCAGTCACTCACTCAATTAGCTTCAAAGCTGAGTTTTCTGCCGTGTATGAGATATTTCTACGAACCATCTGTCTATTTGTGCTTAGTCCCTGGTCTAAGTGGTGCGTTTGGTATCGTTGTGAATGCTTTCTTTGGGATTTTCTACTTGACCTTGACCCCACTAATATGGTTTCATTTGAGCTTGACTTAGGTCAACATTTCAGCAACTTCCTCGTCACTTGCACGTTGATGTCTTTTATACTTCAGATGGCAATGTTTCTTAGTTCTTTCCATGAACGAAATAAATCCCACAATTTCATATTTTTTATTATTTTTTATATAGATATAACTAGACCGTCAAAATGGGTCATAGACCCATTTCTAAACCCATATTTGATAGACTATATTGTTATATGGGTTAATTATACTCAATAAATGGGATGGATTGGGTCGAGTATGGCTCATTAGGTTTGTGTTGTATGGAAATAGGTCAAAACATATTAAACATGTCAATTTAGGTTGGAATAATTTTCACCTAATCCGATCCACCTATTTGCCTATACTAAATCTAACTACTTTTTATCCCTCTAGTTATGTTTTCTTCTTTAAGATGAATTTTGTTAAAGCAACTAATTGAGTGAATTTCACAGTTCCATGTATTTATTGTCCTTAGATTATGCACATAAAATACCTCGAAGACAGTATTACTATAAGTTATTTGTTTTTAACAAGTGTCATGGGGGCACTTGTCAAACAATACGATGAAATTCTTTTTTATCATTTCCAATTTACTGTATTTTCATTTTATGTAACAATCATAATCTCCTCATTAAGAAAATTCATATTAAAAAAAGGGTTATATAAAACATTCACTCATTTGATATATAAAAGGGAATTACAACATAAAGAAAAAGATGAGAAGAGGAAAGAAAACACACCGCAGAAAACAAAGTGAGTCAAGGAAGATAATTAGGGATGTTAGGGTTTTTAGTTTGATTCCTAATTCCAATTATGGTTCTCAGTTCCTTATTCCTAAAAAAAGTGGAATTAGAAATTGGACAATCTCTCTCTAAAACCTAGAATCAGACCGTTTTTTTTTTTTTTTTTTTGATCTAGTTATCCAATTCTCGATTTTATCTTGAAATTATGCTTATTTTTAATTCTAAGTGGCCTGAGAGAACTCATTAACAAGGCTTTTCTAAGGAAAGTATACTTAATAAATATTTCAAGGACACCGGCAAAAGAATTCTTCTAAATAAATAGATTGTCATTCACTTTTCTTTAGCATGCGGTCCATTTTCTGAGTCCAGTCAAGTCAGCAAGTCAGCAAATCTGGTAGAGGATCCACATGATGTGACAGCTCAAATTCATAGAACTCATTAACATCGGGACCTCGTGAGGATCTTTAGACTTTGTATATGTGAAATTTCCAGGAAATGGCCAAGACATGGTGAAGAACAGCGAAAAAGGAGGGATTCCATGCGTTTGAGTAGCATCAGCTTGTCCCGTGCTCTTACTGTTAAATTGTTTTGGGAGAAATATCCAATTAGTGCTAAATTTATCATACGAATATCAATTTGATATTAAATTTTTTAATTTGATCAATTTAACCTTTAATCTTTATGTGAAATTCTAATATAATCATTTCGGTTAATTTTTGTAGGAAATCGCCAACATGGTGATCCAAATCATCGCCAGCCGTCTTATATCAATAGTATAAAAGACTTAATTAAAATTTAGAGTAAAAATTCATAACTAAATTGATACAATTGAGAAGTTTAATATTGAATCAGCATTCATACAATAAATATAAAATTGATTGGATAATTTTTCCTAATAATTTTGTATCTCATAACACCAAACTATTTGAAGCAACTGTTACCAAAGAAATAATTGTTAATGTTTGGGCATCTAGAACACGTCTTGACCTCACTAATTGACAAGATTTAAGAAGACTTTCACTAGAGTCGAACGGTCAAAAGTAAGCATGACTTTGCGGAATTCACACACTTGGTACAACACAGAAACATCATGTCTAAGGATCAATATGTCAAAACTTCGAAAGAAAGTGGCATCAGGTTTGCTTATGACACGGCGAAGGAATTGAAACTTCATCGTAGGGTTGCCAAGTACATTTACACAAGTCAGATCTTAATTTGACATGACCAATTGGCCCAAAAGGAAATCCAACTTTCCGAGAGTGCCAAGGGCCGCGGTCATTTTGAGTCGAAAGTTTAGTGCGATTACAATAACGAGCGCGGTTCGTCCCCGAAGCTTCTGTCTCTGGCCTTGCTTTTGCCTTTTCATAATTTCTTTCACGCACCTCCGATCAAGCCACTCAGAAATAGTAAAAGCTACTTATTCCAGGTCAACACTTAATCCTTACGAAATTGACTTCATGAGTGTAAATGTACAGGAAAATACCGATATAATTCGAATAGCAACTGACTAAGGCTTTAAAAGGACCATCCTAACGTTTGGCCTTCCATACACGCCAAGCTGCGCCTTTGCAAATCTCTGGTAATCTTCTTCCGTAGCTCCTTCACTCACTTCCCCCTCAGCCACCCATTCACCTTCACCCAATTCGCAAATCGAAGCAACTACAAAGTTTGGTGAGCGTTTCAAACCGTTCAAGTTTTGGGCTTTCTCGTCGTGAAAAAGGTATTGATCGATGGCGTCACCATTGGGCTTACCCACAAAGGTGAGAGGACTATTTGCCGTGGTAATTTCGTTCAGCTGCGCTGTCCCGTTAGTGTAGATGAAATCGATATTCTGTTGGACTGTCAGGTGGTCAAAGATATCCGAGAACAAATTGTAGTGGTACCCGTCATCCGTTGGGGAGTGCCTGCGCACTGCGTCGTGTCCGGCCTTGTTGCACTTGGTCGAGGCATCGAGGGCTACTCCTGGAGAGAGAGGCTCTTTGCGTATCTGAGAAATGGCATTCGGAAATCCAGGTTCCTGACTTTGCTCTAATATATATGATTGCATTTGATACAAAAGGTGAGTGGGAGTATTTACCGAGTGTCTCACCGTTCCTGAGATCGGTCCCTTGACGAGCTGTTTTCGTATCCAATTTGTGGACTTGGTGCGGCGTGTAGATGTAGTATCAAGCCTACCGAAAAGAAGCCATGATTCACTCGATTATATCAAGCCTTCTGAAAGGTATTAACTATCACCGATGCAGCATAAGTAACATGAGGATGAAATAAATAATAGACGAGTTCAGTTTATTTCCCAAACGTGACGCAGTGGGCTTCACTTTTACTTCTCTGGAGTATCATAGGTAATTAATTTACAGTGAGTTAAAAGCTTAGGTTCTTTCTTTTTTTTCTTCTTTTTCTCGGTGAAAGGACAAGGAATGACAAACGATACAACTACCATCGCCTGGTTATACTATGGTACACCTTTATTTGTTGCAAAGCATGTGATTAGGCACCATAAAAATTATTAAAATATATTTCGAATTTGAATCTAGGTATAAAACCCAATCCGTTGTCTACGGCACAAGCGAAGCACGCATCTTAGATACTATGGAATCAGCACGCGGAATAATAAATGAAAAAGAGGCGAAAATGGTGGACGTCTTTGTTTTTTCTTCTTACCAGCATTTGCTGATACACTCCGTGCGCATTGCCTGGCCATGTGAACGCGCAGGAAGAAAGAAGAAAAATGACGAGCTTCTCTGGCTTCATTCTCTGAAGCAAGGAGAACAATGATGGCTGATCATTAGCCATCAATGCTGACTTTGACCGAGAAGGAGGAGATGAAGAGCTTAGGAGAGCTCTTCGTATCAGAGAAAAGGTAGGGGCTTCTTTTGACCCTTCCATTAAATCGACCATCCTTTTTAAAACTTATCAATACTTATTAAAACTTACCATCATGAAAAAAAAAAAAAATCTAATTTCCTTGCGTGCAACAGACTTTTGCAACTGCATTATAGGAAAAAACTTGTTGGTCATCTAGACTAAAGTGAGGATTTGTAGGTTAATAATTCGACATAAGATTAAGTAAATTGAAGCAACAAAAAATTATAGGAATAAAAGATGGTAAGTTTATAAACAATTTTATAATTTTATAATCATTAATAATTTACCAATATGTTAGTTTGGAAAAAGTAAAACAATCGTATTTTTTACCAATACTTTCTTAACACTTATCAATACTTATTAAAATTTACTATCACGAAAAAAAAAAAAATCTATTTTTCTGGGCATGGAACAATAGATTTTTCGAACTACGTTATGAGAGTCTCATGATTACCACTACATAACCAAAAATCTTCACTAAAGCTATAAGGTATATAAGTTGCATTGCCTAAACAGCTTTTTCATTCGAAGATGATTAAAAGTTTACTTGATGAAAGATAATCAGAGCTTACAACTTACAATATATTAAAAGTGCATATACTTATATATATAGGTAATATCTAAAGCTTAATATACCCAATCCTGACCATCCATTCCAAGCTCCAATGATCTTCTGCGCACTTGAGAGTCCAATACGCCCATCCAAAAGTGGCTCTTCCGTATGCTTTCAGTCGAGCCCCCACATACTCTCGGTTCTCCTCTTCTGTTGCTCCATTCGGTCCCCACTCCGCTACTCATTCACCTGCAATTTCACATTACATCATAGATCCCCACGTCTTTTATATATATATGTACACGCAAAAGTTGGTGCATATATGGCATCAATGTCATGATAATTTTGTTACAGTTTTGGACTTACCCACAAAAATGAGAGGCCCATTTGATGTAGCGAGACTTTCCAATTGGGCAAACCAATCTTCGTAGAAGAAAGGAAGGGTATCTTGGATGGTGTCCAATTTTGTGTCGCACAGAAAATAGCATTGCATATCCACAACTGTCCTGTCCAGGCTGTTAGCGTTGGGGAGCAGCAGCTCCTTGCTGGAGGTTTCCAGCATGCACGACATGATCACATAAGCAGAGGAGGAGTGCTTGCGGACAGCATTGTGCCCGGCAATGTAGTACCTGCTGACCGTCTCCTGGGGGAGTGTCTCCGCGAGTGGCTCGTTCAGAAGGTCGACCGCATAAAGGCTCAGGCTCTTGGTGTATCTACATAGGCAAAATCGAATGATAACCCTAGTACTCGGACTAAGGTTTGTGAACCACTGATTAATTAATTACCGTGACGTTAGGAATTCTATGGCATGGAGGGTTTGTTGGATGGTGTCATCTGTGTCTCCCCATTCGCGGAACCCATCTCTTGACGAGCTGCGTTCCCAGCCATTTTGGGACTTAGGTGCTGCGCGCAGGTCAATTATGACCTTCAACCCATACTTCCTGCTAGGAATAAACGTAGTCGATACGTTATATACTGCATTTGTGCGTAACAAGATGAAGAGAAGATGGCAATAGACTCACTCTGCCCAAGAAAAGGCATTGTCCAGATAGGCCAAGGAACCACCGACGTAAGGGCGTGGAGGATTTGGGCCGCTCGCTATCCACCAACCCACGGGAATTCTCACCGCGTTCAATCCATTCTCAGCTATGAACTTGAAATCATCTTCCACTATGAACGTACTCCAATGTTCCTATTATCAACTTATACCTTTTATTGAAGTCTACAAAGTTATAGATATGCACACACTAGCGTATAATCTGTGTTCGTAGTGGTATCTTTTTATGTAGAAAATATTAAATATCCACAAAACAAAAATGTAATAGGTACAATCAACTTATTCTTTCGTAAATGCTTGATTGAATAACGAAGTTAAGGAGAATTACTGCTTCGACAGAAGAATGTTATTTAATCAGATAAAAGAACCATCTTTTAATCAAATCAAGAGCATAAACCTTTCTTTATTTATAATGTCTCTTGGTTGCTGAAGTGATCTTAATCACTCATGAGACTTCCCGAGTAAACAATATTAAAACCTAGTTTAGATGAAGTGATTAAAAGGGAATAGAAAGGTATGAGCTCAAGAGATAAGAAAAGAAAGAAAAGCCTATCATGTTTACACCCTGAGGTTACGTTTGGTTGTTTAGATTTCTAACTATGATAGGACTGAATATAATAGAATATGAAATCTAGAAATTTTACTATATCCTATCCATTGTTTGGTAATTACTATAAAATATATTCATATCATATCATATTTGGTGTAAATGATATATTAGTATAAATGAATCAAAAGTTTTACAAACGGAGATGATAAAAATCTCTCGCAACATTTTTGCATACTTTATTTTTATTATTTTTATTTATTTTCGTATATATATATTAATTAATTTATTTGTTATTTCTTTCTTCCTATTCTATCATTCTCTAATAAAATTTTATTAAATATTAACCTATACTAATATATCTAGAATACTAAAATACCTAAAAAATATAATAGATATAAATATGCATGTATATTTATATATTGAATTTATATTCTAAATAGAATTAAATTCAAATATATAAGTAAAAATAATATTACATTAAAATAAATAAATTTTTATTTTTTTGTTTTGAAATATTATTTATATATTGAAATATAATTTTAAGCTTTTATTTTTTTGGTTGAATAAATTTAATTTTGTTAATTTTGTTAATTTAAGAATTTTGTTATTTGAGAAAAATAACTTTCCTAAGATGAATGTTGGAAATCGTATCTATCTTTATCCCACTTTCTCTAGGAGATAATTTTATTTAGTCTATATCTCATTATATCTGATTTTATTTTGTCTTGAGTAGGCACCAAACACAGAATATAATAAATTTTATCATATTATGAATTTTATCATGATCGCCAAACGCAACCTAAGCTTTTAAATTAACATAAAACAAATAAAAGGAGAAGAAGCATACTTAGATTAATGTGAACATGCTTAAAAATTTTGGATAGATAATTGCTTAGAAAAATTTATTTTTTGCTATTGGAAAAGTGCAATGCTAGAGTTATTAACTAGCATATCGAATCAATTTACAAAGTGATATCTCAAATTGCAAGTAAGCCCGTAAATAAGGGAATTTCTTGCATGTGAAATCGAGTCCAATGAAGAAAGTCAATTATCGGTGTCCGTTTTGTGGGTTCCACATATGAAACCCATAACATCGACAGCCATGATGGAATTGGTCTGGTGGACCCAAGTTCAGGCAAAACTTACCCATTTAAATAAGTATATCATATTCAACACCTAATCACAATTTGGCACTCTAATTAACAAATCACTTTTGTAAATCAGTCTTCTTAGATCAGGTTTTTTCATCTAAAAATGGGTAGCTTTGTCCATGTGTTGTCATGATCGCAACTTTGTTACAGACAATAGGCATACAGACCCATGGTTTCCTTGTACTTGACATGAAAATCCAAGCTTGGCTGGCAAGTACCATGAAAGAACCCAACACGTCAGGTCAAGATTTCGTAAATGAAAATTTCTCGTAGCTGGATCACAAATTGCGGTTTCCATTGCGAAGATTCCAACAAATAAGATGATGGGGCATATAAGTATTGACACTATGACGAAGCGTTTCACCTCTAGCTAAGTTCAGTAATCAGTTACTTGAGCTTGGTAAGAGTCGGTTGTGCATAGCATACGATGTCATTTTGTATTATATATTGTATCATTTTACATGGCAATATTTACTATTGCCAATGCTAAGTAAGATTACTATGCTGTCGGGAATAAAGACCCTATGAGGAGCATATGAGAGTCATAGGAAACTCTAGCAGCTGCTCCTATATATGAATATTAATAACCACTGGTTAGAATTGTTCCTTTTAAAAGAATCCTCTTTAGCAAGCCAAAATACCAAAAAGATCGAAAAAAAAAAAAAACAATGGAGTGAGTTTAATTAAAGCTATAATCTGGCAATAAAAAAGTAATTTAATTGATTATCAATTTGAGAAGTACGAACTTTGACTATATTCACATATGAGTTTCATAATTACGTACCCTCATGACTTCAGGAGCTTTTTGTGGTCCAAGACCATTGGTGACTTGGAACTCACCTTCCAATCTTTTAGTGAAGTTTATAACAAACACAGAAGGGTCTTCATCTCCCCACACATCACTCTCGTCGCATTGATAATCAGCTGTTACTCGTTCCTCTGTCCTCACCTGCAAAACACATTCTAATTACTCTTTTTTTTTTTTTTATTGTAAACTAAGTCCCAATTGATCGTTTGTTAAAAGATCTCATTTGCGTCACTTGATACTATAAAATGTTATCTTATTAATCTTTTTGTTGTTTTCTCTCAATCTCTGCTTTGAATAAGTCTCAAAAAGTTTTCACTCTACTAGTGTTTACTTAACACGTTACTATGTAGGGATAACGTCTGTTTACTCAATATGTTTATGACATGATGCGACAAACTATGATCATATTCTAGATGGCCTTTCAATTAAGGGGACCCTATTTAACATCCACTTAAGTAGACTAGTCTTGTGCAATTATTTGGCGGACGTTATGCATGCGCTAGAATAAATCTGGTCCCCGGTTTGGGGGGGGGGGGGACCGTTATCGGTTTCTCTAGTTCTAACGGTGCAGCTGCATCTCAGTATATGTACGAATCTCATGCAATAATTTCTCGTCGTCTTAGGTTATTTGTGGTTATTCTTCTAAAAGATGTAGGGAAGGGGGAAGAGATAGATGACCTGTAAGAAGCAGCGATTGGAAGCTTTGATTCTGACACGGCTTGGATCATCTGTGTTCCTCACGATCTCAAAGGTTTCTAGGGTTCCCGGCGAATCGCAAGTAGCCACCAGATCGACACCGCCCCCACCAGAGTCCAGGCCGACGAATTGCTTGTTGGCGACCCTAAAGTTGAAAAGCCTCTCGTTGATTCTCCACAGCTACACATACAAAGCACTGGTAAAATTATTTACGTAAAAGTTACAAACCAGTTATCGTAATTGCATGGCTCCGTCCCCAACGCTGTTCGATATTAGTCCCTGTTAGATAACTCCAAAGCATCGCTACTACCGCACCAGAGCCAAAAACCCGGATGGCGGTAGCCCAAAAATCTTATTCATTTGCACTTGGTGTACTGGCGGACGCAAGTTCGCCAAACTTACATCGCGGGTTTGCACTTCCAATTGTTATTTTTATTTGCTTAAAGCTTACTCACCCTGAATGTCTTCCATTGAGAACCGGAACCTGCCGGTCGCTTGCCAACAGCTGGAGTCCCTCTGCAGGTGGCAACAAGTCGGTGCCCTCCTCCAGACTCGGCGCAGAGATACTTCCCGACCGTCATTGATCTGAACTGGAGTCTAGTCCCATCCTGCTCATTATATACAGATCAAGAATCAAAAGAAATTGTAAAAACCAAACCGATCATTGGTTAAAAAAGCGACAAGAACACTAAGGCAATTATGTGTATAGCACAGTACCAAGAAGTCCTTGTTGGGGATTGCATCAAAGAGGGAAGGCTTGATCCATCCTTCTGTGACCAGCCAGCCTCCCAGATTAACTGCCCTTATTTTAGGGTTTCGGTTCTCCATCTCTTGATCGGAACGGTTGCCAATCAATTGGTCCCCCGTGCTGCTGACTTCCATGCCTTCTGTTTTCCTACTTCTTCATTCAAAATCAGGATAAAAGCAAGGCAACAGTTAGTTGTGCAATCGAACACATACAATTTGCACTAAAACATATCACATAGTACTCGTGTGAGAAATGTTCATATAATTCAATTTCGAAATGATTTAAGTAAAGCTTCCATGCGTGCTTTGCGTAATTAGGGCAGAGTTCAGTCACTCACTTTAGCTAAGTCGTCTGCGTGCTGCCAAAAGCCGTTTGTCTATTTTATACTTAGGGAACTGGTCTATTACTCGTCTCCTTGGTGCAATTTCTCCTCGTTGTGGATGATCATTTTAATGTTTTCTTGTAGACTCCGCCATTCAGGGTTGTCGCCTAATTTCTACTTAGGTCGACCCCGAGAAACTTCCCAGTCCATCGCCCGTTGATGTCTGTTATTCGTGATATAATAATATTTCTTAACTCTTAAAAGAACAGGATAGATTTAACGAAATTGTGTATTTTCGTTTTTTTATATAATCTAACTACTCGTTTATTCGTCCAATGATATTTTCTCTTTCAAATAGGATTTTATTAAAGTGTTACCCAATGAAAATTTAAAAAAAAAAAAAAAAGAAGAAGAAGAGAAAATTGTCAGAAAAAGTCCTAAACCCGTTATATTTATGCCAATTTAATCTTAAAATTTTTAAATTATGCTAATTTAATACTAAATCTTTTGACCAAGTATCAATTCAGTCCTATCTACTAATTTTGGCTTGATACTGTTGACGTGGATGTGAACACTGACCAGCCTACAAGGCACGGTCAACACTAATATCGATATTTTTAAATAATATTTTAATAATTTTTGAATTATTTTCTTACTTTTTTTCTCCTCCTCCTTCTAATGGTCGACAAGGGCTACCTCGCCCGAGCGAGGGTGGCTCTCATTGCCATAGGTGAGCATCAATGTCGCTGGTGCTCATTGTGGCCTCGACAAGGTCGATGCTCACCTCTAGTGGTGAGGGCTACCCTCGCCAACCATGGTTGTGCCAATCACTAAAAAGAGGAGGAGAAAAAAAAGAAAAAAATATAAAAAATTATTTAAATATATCAATATTAGCGTCTATTTACCACATAGGACGGTTGGCATCTACATCAACAATATTTGGCCAAAAATTAGTCAGAATGACTAAAATTAACGCTATGCCAAAATGTTTAGGATTAAGCTGACACGATTAAAAGGCTTAGAACTCTCATGACGCTTTTCTCATTAAGAAATTAGTTAAGGAAATTTCACAATTTTCAATAAATTGATTGTCATTGTGTCATGCATGAGAAGTACCTTCAAAATCGTATTATTTTAAATTATTCAGTTAACAACATTGTAATAAATGAAAAAAATCATTTTCAATATATAGTGTTTTTCATGTAATGTGTAATGAGTCCAATAAAAATGGAAATATTTTCCTTAAATATAGTTGATAAGTGCCTCTAGAGAGTTTATTAGCAAGACCCTTTTTATGTAAAATATACTCAGTAAGTATCTCAAGGGCACTCCATGCTTATCCTTTTATTCTATTAAAATCTTATCCTTCCCATGTAACTTGTCGTTGCTGCCCTTTCTTGTCTCCTCTGGCCTCTAGTTGGGAAAAAAAAGATGGTCTCTAATTGGTGAGCAATACTTTTGTGGGATGACATGCATAAGCCCAGTAGACAACAGCCTATAATGTGAATTCTAAAGAGGGCCCCCACGTTGCGACAGCCTAGATTCATTAAGCTCGTAAACACCCGCATCATTTGATGTGAAATTTCAAGGAAATGGGCCAGGGTAAAGACAAAAGGCATCACTCATCTCCAAAAGTCAAACGAATAAGGGATCTTATGCTTTTGAGAATTTGCATTTTGTCACCTACTCTTGTAATCGTGGCCAAACTATTTGAAGCACTATTTATCGACACAGTGTCTTTCAATCAGGAGCATTAGGTTGACAAGTTGATTTCAACCATGAGTACTAGACTGATAAGTTGGTTAAAGGACACTGCATAAAGCATAAATTAACCTAACATGAATCTTTTTGAATTCCACCTCCTCATTTCAAGTGTGGAAAACTATTATACTTTCTTACCCGGCATTAGCCACTTTCGAAGAGTTGACGCAGAGTTTACCACCTGTATCAAAGACTGCCTTAGTTCCTGTGTAATTGTGTTTTCTTCCCTACCCAGGTGGGAATGCCTAATTTAGACATAGCAATTTTAGGATTTATTAAGGTCCAAAAATCATAAATATTTATCAATGTTTGCCATTTGAAAATTCACACGCTTACTACAAGAGGGAAACTCCTTAACAGTCCCAGGATTTTTTTCCCCATATTGTTAGGGTGTTCGCAGATAATTACATTTATCACATCAGCCCATGACGCTTGGGCAAAATCGTGGCATTTGCAATGTGCGGATCAGACGATGAGAATTCTCGCTACACTTTTGCATTCTGTACTATTATCTTTTTTAAGATTCTAGAAAATCACCAGCAGTTACGTTCACATCATCATACTTGTGAATCACACAAGTCCCCCATCATCCATTGTGAAATTGAAGTGTAACAGCAAAAGTACCTTTACTTTCTTTCTTTTTTTTTTGTTTTTTTTTTGTTTTTATCATATGGTTGGCAAACTAACACCCCAACTGCCTTCAAATAATTTGGAAAATTTACTAAAATTCATAAATCTATTGTCATTATGTCCATTTAATTTTAAACTTTTTAATTATGTTAATTTAATCCCAAATATTTTCCCGATTAGTCAATTGAATACATCCGATCAATTTCAAAATGAAAATTGTTGACATAGACGTCAGCTGTCTTACGTGGCACAATTGACGCTAATATGTTATTTTTTTTAATAATTTATTCTTTCTTCCGTGGGAAATGAGCAACAAGTGGCAAAGGAGAAAGGGGAGTCCATGCTTTCTGACAAAATTGAAGAAAGACTTCACAGACGGACAAAAGTCATCCTAGTCGTAGAGGAGCAGGGTTTTGTTTCCAATTATAGGACGGAATTCATACGTTTCGTACGGAATTCATAAATTTCGTATTAAATGGTAACATCTTACCAATAATTAATATTGGAAAGACATCATCAATTGTTTTCACTTCACTCCACTTATGAACCATACTATACATCCCATGCCGCAGATGTGGAATTAGAATGTAATACTAAAAATACCTTAGCTTTTTCTTTTTCTTTTTCTGTTTCTGGAAAATTATCTGCTCAGTCTTAGACATATTGTGCAGATATCAAATCAATTTTAAAATTTTCAATTTTTCCAATTTAGTTGTAAACATATGTGCAAAATTCAAATATAATTCTTCTAATAATTTTTCACCGAGAAATCGCTAATATGATAGTATTTCATGTAAAATAGCTAGCGGTGACTAAATCGCCACATTAGCAATTTATGATGAAAATTTGCAGAAAGTGCTATTTTTAAATTTCACATCAATGTTTATAACTAAATTAGCAAACTGAAAAAATTATGACTGAATTGGCATTTATACAATATGTTTAAGATTGATTGGATAATTTTCCCACCTTTTTCGATTTTATGATTAGCAAAATAGTAGAGAAAGATCACCTTCAAATAACTTCCATAAAGATTCAACGCCCATAATGTTAATATATACTTTGAGTAATGGTTACTAGCATAACAGCCTTTGGGTCATTGTTAAAATAATGGCATATGCTGTAAGTTATAAATACTTGAAAAATTGAACCCTACAACAATTTCTAATTATTTTTTATTTATTTTTGTTGTTCTCAACATGTTGTTAATCTCATAGTAAATTAAAGACAATGATATCCATTTGAGTAATGGTTTATTTAGTCCACGTGAAACTTGAAAGTACAAGGTCGAAAAGTCTATCATTGTAACCCACTTGCATGCTAAAAGTCAGGAAGTCTTTCCCATGGAAGCAAATTTCCAAGGCACCGATGTGTTTACAACATGGCTCAAAGCTTTGACATGGTGGAAGAGTTGTCCGGTTATCATTGGGCTACTAAGTCTCATTACGTATGTTCAACCTTAACTTAGCACGATCCAATCAAATTGGCCCAAAAAGAAATCCAACTTACACAGAGCACCCGTCGCGGCTATCATGTTCAGTCGAAGTATAGTGCGATTACAGTTATAAGCACCGTCCAACACCAAGGCCTACGTTCTTGGCCTTGCATTGCCTGTTCATAATTTGTTCTTCAGACCTCCGATCAATCTTGCTTGCTTGAGGCTATGAAGCATTCAGAAATAATAAAAGCTATTTATTCCACTCTAATGCGCTCTAGCCGAGGTCAACAATTGATCATCACGAACATCAACCATATGATCGTAAATGTTAGGAAAATACCAAAATACTTCAAATAGTTAAACTGATCAAGGCGTTACATAGCCATTGTTGATCATCCACTGCAGACTCCACTTGGTGTTGACATTCCCGAGGGTCCAATAGGCCCATCCGAACATTCTCTTCCATACACCTCAAACTGTGCCTTCGCGAATCTCTGGTAGTCTTCTTTCGTAGCCCCGCTCACTTGCCACTCGGCCACCCATTCACCTTCACCCAATTCGCAAATCAAATCAGCAACAGAGTTTTGTAAGCATTTCATACCTTCGTAGAAAAGTATTTGTAGATGGCGTCGCGGTTGGACTTAACCCATAAAGGTGAGAGGACCGTTCACCGTGGTGATATTGTTCAGCTGCGCCGTCCAGTTAGTGTGGATGAAATCGATGTTCCGTTGGACCGTCATGTTGTCGAAGATGTCTGAGAACAGCTTGTAGTAAGTGCACGTCGACCTTGGTCCTGGCCAAGCCGCTGGCCAGCAGGAAGAGCACTTTGGGATCGGGGGCCCAAGGCGGTTCAACATCACTACGTAAGCTATCGGGGAGTGCCTGCGCACTGCATTGTATCCGGCCTTGTTGTACGTGGTCAAGGTATCAAGGGCTACTCTCGGAGAGGGAGGCTAGTTGATGAGCTCGACCACGGATAGACTTGGGCTCTTTGTGTACCTTGTTAGAGTTTGAGGAATGGGCCAAGAAGGTGAGAAACGACTTATAATTTATGTATATTCAATTACATATTTTATATTGTACAAGCTCCTATTTATAGTACAACAAATGTCTAACTGTGGAAAAAATAAATGAAGATACATTAAATCAAATCCAATCTCGGATTGATATAATCTATCAATTATAATCGCCTGCATTCTTGGATTGATATCAATCACAATCTTCTTGGTCCAATCACAATCTCAGGTCCGATTCTCACATATCTCCAACACTCCCCCTCAATGGCTGATATACACATACATATATAGATGTATATTCAATCACATGTTTTATATTGTACAAGCTCTTATTTATAGTACAATGAATGTCTAACTGTGGAAAAAATAAATGAAGATACATTAAATCAAATCCAATCTTGGATTGATATCAATCACAATCTTCTCAGTCCAATCACAATCTTAGGTCCGATCCTCACATATCTCCAACACTCCCCCTCAATGGCTGATATACACATACATATATAGATATATATACACACACAAGACGCCAAACTTGTTTAGTAGATATATGTGTTGTCTTTGACATAATGGCTTGGTAGAGAGGTCTAGAGGCTGTTCTATGGTTCCAATCATTTGTATTGATTACTCATTCTTCGATCTTTTCTCGAGTGTAGCGATAGTCCACTTCAATATGTTTAGTTCTCTCATGAAATATGAGATTCGCCGCGAGTTTGAGTGCTGCATCATCGTCACAAAATAAGTTTGTTGGTCCTTTGACCCATATCCCAAGGTTTGAAAGCAAGACTTGTATCCAAACTATTTCACAAATGGTTTTGGCCATGGCTCGATATTCAGCTTAATAATGATACAATCGATTACTTCTTTGTCTTCAATGAAAGTAATGACTTTTCCAATTTAATACAAAAACCAGTGATTGATCTTTGACTCATGGGACATGTGGCATAGTCTGTATCACAATAAGCATTCATTTCCAAATTGCAATCTCGAGAGTGGAGTATTCTAAGTCCTGGACATCTCTTTAAATATTTTACAACCTTTAAGGCTGCATTCATGTGAGATTCCTTCAAATTATGCATAAATTGGTTAAATGTCTACACTGCATAATAGATATCTGACCTCGTCATGGTGAGATATATAAGTTTCCCCACAAGCCTTTTATAGTGAGATGGATCTTCAAATAATGGGCCATTGGTCTCAGAAGATGATCCAGTGTCATAATCAATGGTAGTTAATTTGATGTTTTGATTGATAGGAATGGCAACTAATTTGCATCCTAATAAGCCTGCTTCATAGATGATTTCTAACACAAATTTCCATTGGCTTAGAGAGATTCCTAAGTCTGAGCGAGCAATCTTAACACCAAGGAAATACTCGGAGGTCCCAAGTCCTTCATGCGAAAAGTAGAATACAGATATTCTTCGGCCAATCCATCATTTCCAATAATAAGTATATCATCGACATATATCATTAAATAATTTGATGATGTACCTTTTGTCAAAGTGAAGAGGGCATAGTCGTGCTTGGATTGCTTGAAACCAATGGTTGTAAGAGCTGTAGTAAACTTTGCATACAACTGTTGAGAAGTTTGTTTGAGCTCATAAAGAGACTTATAGAGATAACACACTTTAGGTTCCCTTTGTCGTTGTAATCATGGTGGAAGGTGTATATGTATTTCTTCATTGAGATCACCATGAAGGAAGGCATTGTGAACATCCATTTGATGTAATTTCCAATCTCGGAAAGCAGCAATGGAAAGAAAGGAGCGAATAGTAACATCCTTTGCAACTGAAGATAATGTCTTGTCATAATCGAAACCCTCACGCTGCATAAAGCCTTTTACCACTAAGCGAGCCTTATACCGTTCAATAGATCCATCGGCTTTTTACTTGATCTTATATATCCATTTGCGGCCAATGGGTTTCCCATGAGCAGGTAATGGAACTACATCCCATCTTTGATTTTCTATTAAGGCATGCGGCTCTGCTTCCATAGCCTTTTGCCATCACGTCTATCTCCTCAGAAATACAACTTGAGAACATATGTTATGCAGATAGGCAATCAAAAGAAACATAGGAGGAGATAGGATATGAGGTACCTGTTGAGTTGAGGGATCCACAGACATAGTCATTTGTCCACGTAAGAGGGCAAGTAATCTGTCATGAACTTTGTGGGGGAATATGATGAGGTGTAGGAGATGATAACTTCGAAGTGGACTGTGAAGATAATTGGTCTAAATCAAAACTTGCTTCGATATGGACCGTAGATTCTGCAACCGAATGATCTAGAGTAGATAGGAAATCCATAATGGTCTTGATCACTAGAGCAGAAGTCAGAGCGTCCAGAGATGGGACATATATATAGTGGGAAATAGGAGATGAACCTTCCTCAAATAGAAAATGTCCATTCCGATGATTCAAGCTAGGAGGCTCATTTGAAGATGCTTTATCCTAAAAAGGTAAAATGTCTTCAGGGAAAATGACATCCCTACTTATAAAGAAGTTCCTTATCGATGGCTTGAAAACACAATATCTCTTTTAAAGAGTTGGGATATCCCATGAAGATGCATTGTTTGGCTCAAAGACTCATCTTGTCACAAGGACCCAAGGTAGCAATATAGCATAGGGAGCCAAAAACCTTCAAGTGATTAACCTCAGGCTTCTTACCAATTAGCACTTCAAAAGAAATATATTCATTGAGGACCCAAGTCGGCATGCAATTGATTAGGTAAGCTGCTGTGACCACACAATCTCCCATGAAATCTCCCAAATGGACGCTTAGAATTTAAGGGCACGATCAACTTCCAAAAGATGACAGTGTTTATGCTCAACAATCCCATTTTGTTGAGGCGCATAAGTGCACGTGTTTTCATGTAGAATTCCACGAGAACAAAAAAATAATAGACAATCATGACTAGAAAATTCTTTCCCATTATTTGTTCCAATACATTGAACATATTTCCCAAATTGATTTTTTGACATGGTTAAAAAATTCTTTTGATGGGAAAGAGCTTGACTCTTTGACTATATAAGGAAAACCCATGTAGCATGAGAATGATTATCTACGATGATGAGAAAGAATCGAGACCCATCACGATGTGGGGTGTGATAAGAACCCCAAATGTCTGCATGAATTAAAGAAAAAATATCTGTAGCTTGAGATTTGCTTGTGAGAAAAAGTGTGACATCCTGAAATTCGACCCCATTTCGATAAAGTGAAATGGGCATTTCGTCGACGTGCCTATGGTCCTTTTTCTCGAGCGATCACTCACGAGTTAACTAACCTATTGGGTGAAGCCATTAAGGGATGTATCTGCAGTAAAATTCCTAAAAGCTACTCAATTTGTTAGATTGGACTAAAATCACGTCTGATCGATTTTTAACCACAAAATTGAACTCGATTTCGGGAATCGAATTTTAAGCGTGCCATAATTCTTATTTTTAAGATCTGTCTCATCGCTCGTCAATTTATTGACGGGTCCGAAAATTTCAAGAAAGAAATTATCGGAAGAAAAATTGAAGCCCGAAAGGAAATAAAAAGGAAAGAGAAAAAAAAGAAAATAAAGTAAGAATAATTGTATAAATTTTTACTTTATTTTTCCTCTCTCCCTCTCTCTTCTTTCTTTCTTTTCTTTCTTTTTCTTTTCTTTCTCTCTCCTCTCTCCTTTCCCTCCCCCTCGTGCGAATTCCCCACCGCCCACTTTCCCTCTCTCTTCCCTTTGACTAGTCTAAGCTTATCTTCTCTCTCTCTCTCTTTCTTCTTCTTCTTCTTCTTCCTTCCTCTGCACGTCCAGCAAGCGAAAACCAAAAGCCCGAACCAGAACCAGCTCGCCCCTCAGCCGTCGCGCTGCCGCACCGCCGCCCGCGCCGTGCCCAAGCGCCCGCCGCTCGCCGTCGTTCCGCCGTTCCACCATCCGAGCGCGCGCCCAGGCCGCGCGATCCAACTCGGCCCAACCCTGTTTCGCCCTGTTCGCACCGACCAGCCACCGTCCGACCACCTCCGGCCACCGCCTAGCCTCGCGGACCACCCCCGCGACCCCTCGCCCTCCGCCGACTTCCTCGCCACCCTAGCCGCCGGAGCGGCCCGTTCAGCCCCGACCAGCAAGCCCATGGAGTGGGTATCCAGCACTTCGGGCCCGCTTTTGGGCTGTTTCCCGGCCCCGAACCCGAGCCGTGCTTTGGAAAGTTTCGTTCCTCGCGTCGCCGCCGTCGGATTGATCCGATTTGCACGCGATTTGGTGAGTAATCTCACTAATCCAGGATTAGTTGGCTAATTATGCTTAAGGTTGGTTTAGATTTAATTAATTATGTTTAGGTTGTTAGATTAGAATAAATTAGCAATTATTAGTCAATTGTGATGCGATTTAAATAAATTGATTGCGCAATTAGCAAGTAGACGTGGTCTACTAATTATTGGAAGTGTCTCGGGATTTTTCCCGACCCTTAGTGGGCTCCAATTAGGCTTTTTCGAGCCTAAGTGGAATTTTTAGTATTTAAATATTAATTTTCAGAATTAAATTATATAATTATTTATTTTCCGAAAATTCAACTGTGATGGCCTGGAACCGGAAAATTATGCTGATGACCGTGGCGAAGTCTGTTTATTTAATCGGGCTTTAATTTGAGCTAACTTGAATTTTTAATATTAATTATTTAATTTTCGAAATTAATTAATTATTTATTTATTTTTCGGAAATTAAGATTTCGATGGCCGATGACCAAAATCTCGTGCTAATCATCGTGGCGCAATCCGTTTATTTATTTGAGCTCTACGTTGTATGGAATTGAATAAATTGTGATATTTTAGGGATTTACCCTAAATTGATTGGAATTGATTGTGATTGAATTGTTGATTGGTAAATGGTCAAGTATGTTATTCAGCATTTTAATGCTTTGTTGAGTTAATTTAATTATTTGATTGAGAAATTGTTGGGCATTGGTTGTCGGTATTGAAAGTAGATTGGTAATCTCTTGAAAGAGGACACGTGGGCTCGGTGAATTGGAATGTCACCTTGAGAATGCACGTGAGTTCAGTGGTTGAATATGTCACCTTGGCAAAAAGGTCGCCTGAGAGAATGCACGTGGCTCGGAGACTCGGTATGTCATCCCGGAGAATGCACGTGGCTCGGTGACAGGAAATGACATCTAAAAGGGCACGTGGGCTCGGCGAATTAATGCATCGCTTTGGTGAAATGCACCTAAGAGAATGCACGTGGGCCCGCATCTAAAAGGGCATGTGGGCTCGGCGAATTGATGCATCGCTTTGGTGAAATGCACTTGAGAGAATGCACGTGGGCCGGGCATCTAAAAGGGCACGTGGGCTCGGTGACTTGATGCATCACTTTGGCGAAAAGGTTGCCCGAGAGAATGCACGTGGGCCCAAGGTTCGAGGCACGTGAACTCGAGACTTGGAAGGTCGTCTGGAGAATGCATGTGGCCTAGCTTTTAAATATCCCACAGTGGGGATTGATTCGTATGACATGTAATCGATTGGTTCGATTTGTTTGAAGTGAATGGATGTTTATTGTGAATTGTACTGACTTGCAGGTGGGATCTGAGGCCAAGGTAAGTCCTCTCGCCCGTGCGTGTTTAGGCAGCCTTTAGTATAGTAGTTTACTAATCGGGCTTAGTGGGGTAGAACTCGCGAGACGTAGTCTCATCCCAGTTTGGGGAAAACCATTTCAGGACCCCCGCGAAGAGCGAGGAGGAGGAATTCGAGGAGAAGAACTCGGAGGTGAGATCGAAGAGAAAGATTTTTGAAAGAAGAAGATAGTCCCGAGAGGGGCCTTGAGTACCGTCTGGATGGATTGAGATCTTATCTTCTTTTGAGATCTCTTTTTGATGTGAATAGTTATGAAGTGATTTGTGGTTTGTATAAAAGTTTGGTTATAAATTTCAATATGAAAAATATGGCCCTGCTTTTCTATCCCATCGTTTTATTGTCTGGGGATTTTAACTGCTTCCGCATGTGTTAAGAAAAATGAAAGGGTCGGCGATACATTGTCCTGAGATATCGCATTATAAAATCGACCAAGCTAGAAGGATGTGTGCGTGCTCGAGGATTAGGGCATGACAAAAAGGGCACACGATTGTTTAGCAAGAGGACAAATTTTACTTTGAGGATGCGAAAAGAAAGCACGATGGCCTAAACGTTGACAGGAAAGGATAACTTTATCATTACAGTAACATTACAAAATGAATCTTTATACATGGAAACTTGCGATAAATTAATTTTTT
This sequence comes from Eucalyptus leucophloia subsp. euroa, assembly GCA_017140325.1. Lineage (NCBI taxonomy): Eukaryota > Viridiplantae > Streptophyta > Magnoliopsida > Myrtales > Myrtaceae > Eucalyptus > Eucalyptus leucophloia. Next base: position 10,698,923 of record CM029473.1, on the reverse strand, counting down.
TTTGGAAATTGGTCCAAAAATATAATCTTTGTGAAAGATTATCCAAGCCCATCAATTTGCTAGTTGAAAAAGCCTGAAAGAGACAAGCGTTAGAATTAAAGAGAATACGACAGGAATTGTCCTCACAGGCCTTTGATATTGAGATAAGATTGAATTGAAACTAGGGAACATAAAAGACATTTCGAAGGGTAATTGACGCACTAAGATTTGTTGTCTTTATCTTTGTGACATATATGGTATTTCCATTTGGAAGCTTCACATTTATAGGGAAATGATTTTTACGGGTATGAGAGAAAATATTTTCATCACAAATAATGTGGTCACAAGAACTTGAATCAATAATCCCATGCATTATGAGAAATAGAGTTGAGGCAACATGAAGTACCTAAGAAGCTTGCCCCCTTAACAAAATTTTCCAACTGTCTCAATGCTCTCATGATTTGTTGATATTGATTTTGGGTGATTGACTGATTGTGCCCAATGACTTGATTAGTTGATGAGTCCTTCTTTCCTTTCTCCCCAGGTATGCCATGCAATTTCCAACGGGTTTCCATTGTGTGATGTGGCTGCTTGTAATAATCATAGTACAATTTCCCTTTTCCTTTAGTATTTCCTTTTAAGGATGATGTGGTATTCTAAGGGTCGTGTGATGCTTTAAAAAATGTGTCATTGTGGCTTGTTGAGAGTCGTTGGATTCGGCTGAAGCTATGACTAAATAGTAGCCGTCGAGTCTTTGGAGCCCATCATAGCCGTCCATCCCAAAAGAATTAGGTCTTCCTTCTCCTCCTTTGGTTGTAGCAATAGGTCAGCACCCCCATTCTCCATAGATATTGAGATGCTTCTCGGCCAAACCAAAGGCAGCTAGAAGGCCATCGGTTGGTGGTTGCCCAAATCCGAAATTGGTGAGCCCTAGTGAGAAGCTGCCTGTTGAAGATGGTCTAGATTCCAAGGCAGCAAAGGCGATCCCTTCTTCGATTCGTGCGTGCTCAGCCGTGACTACCCTTTGGCTCTCCGCTTGGATAGCCAATTGGTTGATCCGCCCAAGCAACGATGCTGGCTCCATTGCAAGGATTTGAGACCTAAAATGTGAGTAGCTTTCATTCAATATTAGTAGAAAATGGGTTGCTTTCTCCCTTTCTGGTATCGCTTGATATTTTTGAAGTGCTTCCTTCGACCCTTCAAGATGCTCTTTAGCAGCCTTGAGTTCATTCCACAAGGCCAAGAGGCAATTGAAGCATGTTGTCATGAACTGATTTCCTTGTTTAAGCTCCGAAAGGCTTGGGTGAGAGAGAAGATTTTGGCCTGGTCGAGCTTTCTGTACATCTCGCATATGTTATCCCAAATTGCCTTCAAGTCTTCAATTGGTGAAAGCTCGGCGGCCACCTCAGGAGCCAAGCAATTACTGATCCATGTTTGCACGAGCTGGTTACGTCATTTGCCTATGCCGCCATGAGTGTCCATCCGCTAGAAAAAGGCATGGTTCCGTCAAGGAACCCAACTTTATCTTTCATGACCAATGTTTGCGAGAGATCTTGAACCCAAGTACTATAGTTTTCAGGTCCATTGAGTTGTAAGGAGGTGAGTTTTAGTCCAGGGTTGTACACCAACAACATATAGAGTGGGTCACCGGGTTTCGGTCCGCCACCATTGGCCGGAACAAGATAAGGCACAAAACTTGGTGTCGCAATTGGGTAGGGATTCACTCTTGGTCCCTACGGAATGGGTTTGAGTCTTGGGATTGGACCATCCACACTATCTCGACGGCGGCCTTTCCCTATTCTCCAAATGTGCCGTATGGGGCCCATGTCATTTGGCCTAATGACCCATGAACCTTGAATCGGAAACCACTGGAGAGGAGCCCACTGGGTCGGCCCAGAAACATGTACTGGAGCAAGAGGCGGTTCAATAGAATGTTGAGCTGCAAAATGCCGGTCTTCAGTGGGAATCAATTTGATCTAATTCTTTGTTCTGTGGTGAGTTTGGATTTTCCTCCATTAAAGAGTTTCCTCCGTCAACTGTGTTTTTATTCTTGGCCATGATATGAGAAACAAATTCCTACCAAATGCTGATTTGTCTTGCAGAGGTTAATTTGCAATAACCGATCGAAAAAACAATAGCAATTTGAGTGGTTTGCAAAAGCTAGTTCGGAAAATGTGGCTCTAATACCATGTCAAAGTTTGAGAAATAGGCTAAAAAGTGAGAAACGACTTATATTTTCTATATATTCAATCACATGCTTTACATTGTACAAGCCCCTATTTATAGTTGTCGCGACCTCTTTTTTTGGGCGCTCGCAATCGGGTATGGGCGCCGGCGGAGGCTAATGGCTCGGCTGAATTTAATTATATCCGGACTCTCCCAAGTCCACCAATTCATGACTTTAATAGTCTAAGTTTTTAACCTGTAAATTAATTTTTAAAATGGAGTTGCCACTAATCGATTTAAGGTAGGTTGATTAGAAATCCAAGCGAAGTATCGGGAGAAATACTCACTCGCGCAACTAGAGAAATTAAGATTGGGGACTTGATTACACTAGTTAATCACTAATGCCATTTCGGTACCTAATCTTGTTTAAACCTTGAGGTTTTTTGGATGTTCGAGGGATTTTCCATGCATTTTTGGGATGAAAAACATTTTTAAGTCTTTTTCTAATTTTTTGGACATAAAAGGGATTTTTTTTGGGATTTTTTGGTATTTTTGAAAAAATGCAAGTCTTTTGGCTTTTTCTGAATTTTTTGGCTTTTTCATGAATTTTTGCTTTTTTTGGCATTTTTTTTGGAAAATATGGAATATTTTTGATTTTTTTGATTTTTCAAAAAATAAAATATTTTTTAATATTTTTCAATATTTTTTGGTTTTTTGGAAGTTAAAATATTTTTTAATATTTTTCGAACATAAATTATATTTTTTTTATTTTTTGAAAAATAAATAAATTATTTATTTAATATATTATTTAAAATAAGATTTAAAAAAGGGCTAACCCAGTCGAATCTACCGGTTGGGTCCGACCTAGGCCGGTGACCCGAACCCGGACGGGCCCACAACGCGGGCCCAACTCGGATTTTTTGTCTTTTGTTTTTTTACTTTATTGAAACGGCATTGTGGCTGAGCATTTACAGACGCCTGGCTCGACCTGACGACCCCGACCCAGAAACCCACTCCCCCTGGCAAAACCCTACCTGACCTGGCTCGGGCTCACGATCCGTTTTCCAACCGCCCCAAAATCGTGAACCCTACCCAATTTTCAAGATCGGGATTCGCTTCATGACCCGGAAATTGCGAACCCTAGGGTTTACGAATCCACGGCGCCAAAGGGGGGGAATGGAGGCGCTATGGCGGCGACAACGGCTACGGCGGCTACGGCGACGGCGAAGATGGCGGCTGGCCACTCAACTAGATTAACGACGGGGCTCGTGGTGCAGTGGTAGGAGACACAACGAAGACCCTAATTTACTGAGGTCGAGATCCGGAGATGGATGGGTTTCAAGAGAGGGGGGCGACAACGGCTACGCAACTAGAGGTAGTGGATACCTGGTGCGGCGAATGATGGTGGTGACGACGACAGGGTAGTGACGGCAATCCCTCGACTCTCGGATCCAGTGTGGCGTTGGCGGGTTAGTCACGGCGCGGTATCGGGACAGGGAACAGTAGCAGCAGAACCTCACTCCTCTGGCTGACCTCGCTCGGCCTCTACCCTCGAGATCCGACCCTTCACGCTTAGATCTCTCCCTCTCAAGCTCACCTGCTCGCGGATTTGGGTTCGCTTGCTGCCAGCCTCCCCTAATGTCTGTCGGTGGGAGGTCGTTTAGCTCGCGACCCGATCCTTCACCCCCTCTTCGCTCGCTCTTTGATTTCCCCCCTGAAGTCTCTCAAGGGGAAGATCTTGGAGTTCGCTGTGTGTTCCTGTCGACGGAGGTGCTCCACTATTTATAGGCGAGGAGAAGGCCGGTCGATGGAGGTTCGGCCGTCGGCCCTCACACGCCGACCGGACCCCGGCTAAGGCTGGCGTCCCATCCGAGCTCCTCCAACTACGCATGCTCGGCATTGAAGGAAGCCAATGATAGCGCTTGAGATCTATCTCTTCCGGCCGACGTTGGCCTACCCTCCTTGGTCGTAGGTTGTCTTTGAGCGTGTCGTTGTCGCTGCGCGTGAACTACAGAGGCGGAGAAGGAAGGAGTGAGGAAGAAGAAGAAGGAAGAAGAAGGAGAGAGAGGGGGTGGGCCGGGTCATATGAGCCCACGCGAAGAAAAAGGATGGGGCTAAGCCTCCAAGTCCAGCCCCAATGGCTGCTGCTTTTGTGTTTTTTTTGTTTTTATTTTTTTGTTGTTTTTGTTATTTATTTTGTTTATTATCTGAAAAAGGAAATATAAAAGAAATTAAGGCCTAATTAATAATCTAATCAAAATTTAGGCATCAACAGCTGCCTCTCTTTGAAGGTGAGTTCGCATAGGTTGCATTCAAAGATAAACTGATGCTTAAATTTTATCCATGCATGTGCAGCAGATTTTATTTGGGACCTATTGTCCTAAGCAGAGAAAGAGCAATATAACATTATACATACTAAGACAAATAAGAATATACCGTAGTTACTAATTGGGAGTGAGTGAGATAGGGTATGAACCCCGAGTTTGGCAAGTATCAAGGCATCATCTTACCTGGTGACATGAGGAGGTTGCTTTTCCAGGACCCGAACCATTCATCGATCGCTTGTTAGAGCAATAAGTGAATTGTCTAGGACCCGAATCTTTCTTCGGTTCCAGGAGTTGAACCTTTCTTCGGTCGCCTGTTTAGAGCAATAAGTAGTTTGTCTAGGACTCAAACCTTTCTTCGGTCGCTTAGTAAAGCAATAAGTGGTTTTTCTAGGACTTAAACCTTTCTTCGGTTGCCTTGGTGGGGAATTGCTTTTCTAGGACCCGAACCTTTCTCCGGTCGCCTGTTTAGAGTAATAAGTAGTTTGTCTATGACTCGAACCTTTTTTTGATCGCCTTGACGGGAGATGCGCCAACCTTTCTCAGGGCATCTGTTTGTTGGGAGATAATACTTGGATGATCACAAGTACAAACTCTTGAAGGATACCTGAGATATTCGTGAAGGTCTCTCACCTCTTGGTACGAGGATGGATCTCGCATATTCGTGAAGATCTCTCACCTCCTGGTAGTTGGAATATCGAAGACATACCTTAGATATTCATGAAGGTCTCTCACCTCCTGGTAATTGGGAATATTGAGGATGTGCCTCGCATATTCATGAAGGTCTCTCACCTCTTGGTAAAGGGGAATATTGAGGACGTACCTTAGATATTCATGAAGGTCTCTCACCTCTTAATAATTGGGAATATTGAGGACGTACCTTAGATATTCATGAAGGTCTCTCACCTCTTGGTAAAGGGGAATATCGAGGACGTGCCTCGCATATTCATGAAGGTCTCTCACCTCTTGGTAAAGGGGAATATCGAGGACGTGCCTCGCATATTCATGAAGGTCTCTCACCTCCTAGTAAAAGGGAATATCGAGGACGTACCTTGGATATTCATGAAGGTCTCTCAACTCCTGGTAATTAGGAATGTTGAGGACGTGTCTCGCATATTCAGGAAGGTCTCTCACCTCCTAGTAAAGGGGAATATTGAGGACGTACCTTGGATATTCATGAAGGTCTCTCACCTCTAGGTAATTGGGAATATTGAGGATGTACCTTGGATATTCATGAAGGTCTCTTACCTCCTAGTAAAGGGGAATATTGAGGATGTGCCTCGCATATTCATGAAGGTCTCTCACCTCCTGGTAAAGGGGAATATCGAGGACGTACCTTGGATATTCATGAAAGTCTCTCACCTCCTGGTAATTGGGAATATCGAGGACGTACCTTGGATATTCATGAAGATCTCTCACCTCCTAGTAAAGGGGGAATATCAAGGACGTATTTAGGATATTTGTAAATATCTCTCACCTCCTGGCAACATAACTTGAATGTAGCACGAGACTTACTTGGATGGCCACAGGCACTTAAAAGGGTTAGAACACCTGGTTAACCGCAGGTGTACAAAGTACTTGAATACTTGGATGAACGCAAGTATTTAATGATATGATTTGGGACCACTTAGGCAGGTCTAAGTGTCATGATGATAAGGAAGCATACCTAGGTAACTGCAGGTGCACAACGCAGTGGAATGCTTGAACAGCTACTAATATTATTTGGGGACAACTCGGGCAAGTTGAGTATCATGAAAAGGAAGTACTTGGACAATGGTGGGTACTTGACGATATGGGGATAACTAGACAGCAATAGGTATTCAAAAATAAAGAGATACTTGGTTAGTCACTAGTATCAACACTCTAGGGACAACTCGAACAGGTTGAGTGTCAGGAAAAGGGAGTATCCGAACGGTGGCCGGTACTCAAAGACAATGGGGATACCTAGACAGCAGTAGGCATTTAACGATAAAAGGGATACTTGGTCAGTCACAAGTATTAATACTCTGGGGACAACTCGAATAGGTCGAGTGTCAGGAAAAGGGAGTATCCGAACGGTGGTTGGTACTCAAAGACAAGAGGATACTTAGACAGCAGTAAGTAGCCAAACTCAAGAGACGACTCAAATAGGTCGAGTGTCAAGAAGAGAGTACCTAGATAGTGGTAGGTACTTTAAGACAAATGAGGATAGGGATATGCTTACCTGGCAATATCTCTGATCTCTGAGAGTATGTCTGCTATTTGCATAGTATGCACACATGATTGTATGTGTTGTAAATTCATGAGTTCAAATGAGATTCATGCATGATAATTTTGTCAGTTTTGCATCATCTGATTTCCACCAGAGAAGATTTTGAAAGACATCTTCCATTTAGAATGTAGATGTCTTGAGCATGCCAGTTGAGGGATGTGACACCCAAAATTTCATTAGTTAGATTAAGCTTATTTGAGACCATATATATATAAAATATTAATAATGCATAAAAATAATGAAAACCAAAAAAAAGGGTGGGAATAAAAATTAAGAGAAACATTTGTTCTGCTCTTCCCCCACATTGTGTACAGCTATTGTCAAAGAAAGAGGGGGATTACACGCATCCTCTCTCTCTCTCTCTCTCTCTCTCTCTCTCTCTCACGAAGAACCCACCCCATTTGCATTTTCTCTACCGAAACACACCGCCTTCCTTTCCTCTTGCTTATGTTCGTCTCCACCAAGCCTAACCCCATCACAGCCTTTCACAACCGGTGCCTTCACCCAGTATCAGAATTGTCGCCATTTGGTTCAATTCAAAGCTTCCGCCGTTGACTGTGAAGCCCTAGCTGCCCGATGCCTCCTTCCCCTTTCCATTGACGAAGTATCTAGGCAAGTGGAGCGATTTTTGTAGTCTCGTGTCCCTGAATTTGCTTGCTTGGTGCTGCATGTTGGTTTAGGGCTAGGTATTTGCGATGGGGGTGTAGGGGATGGCTAGTAAAGCCCTACCCATGGTTGAGATCGGTAGTCGGTGAAGCTGGTTGCTGTCCAGTTATGACGAGTGTCGCTTTTGGAGTCCTATCTATATGGGTAAACCAGAGGGAGCCGTTCGTGCGTGCGTTCTCTGTCCTTGTTTTTGTTACACATTTCTCTAACTCTGTTTTTCTAGGTTTGACTTTCCTTGAGCGGTGGGTCGCTGTATCCAGAGAATTACGATGTTTCTGGGGCTGTTATTCTTGTTATCGTTGAGTAATTTTGGGTTGCCAGCAAAAGGAAAAGTGTATGCAATGACTCAGGAGGAAGCGGAAGCTTCTGAGACCGTTATCACAAGTACGATTTTCTTGAATGATCAAAAGGCTTACACATTATTTGATCCGGGTGCGACCCATTCCTTTATTGCTGAAAGATATAGGCAATTACATAATCTAGAAGTGACACCTCTTGTAACACCTCTCAGTCTTTCCACACCATTAAGAGATGAAGTATTGTCAACATTAGTTTGTGAAAATTGTGAAATCTCAATAGGGGGAAGGACACATTCTATCGATTTGGTAGAAATAGGTATGAATGACTATGACACCATTATAGGCATGGACTAGCTTAGTAAGCAGCGAGCCATTGTAGATTGTTATAGAAAAAGGATTCAGTTTAACCCCTCTGACGAACCTCATTATGAGTTCCTGGGAAACAAACTGACTCTCTCTATGACTTTTATTTCGGCAATGGAAGCACATAGACTCTTAGATGGGGGATGTCAAGGATATTTAGCAATGGTTAAGGATCAAGAAAAGGAAGAGGTGAAGCTAGAGGAAATTAGTGTAGTACGTGAATTTCCTAATGTCTTTCTAGAAGAACTCCCTGGATTACCCCCATACAGAGAGGTTGAGTTTGCTATTCAAATACTTCCAGGGACGAAACCTGTATCAAAAGCTCCATATTGGATGTCTTTGGCAGAATTGAAGGAGTTAAAAATCTAGCTGCAAGAATTATTGGATAAGGGATTTATAAAACCGAGTGTATCTCTGTGGGGGGCACTAATTCTGTTTGTGAAAAAGAAGGATGGATCAATGTGTCTTTGCATTGATTATAGGAAATTGAACCAAGTTACAGTTAAGAATAATACCCCCTACCAAGGATTGATGATCTATTTGATTAACTAGCTGGTAGTTCGGTCTTTTCAAAAATTGATTTGAGGTCTGGGTACCATCAATTAAGAGTTAGAGAGGAAGACGTCCCCAAAATAGCTTTTAGGATTCGGTATGGGCATTATGAATTTCTAGTTATGCCCTTTGATCTGACCAATGCACCTGCTGCTTTTATGGATCTGATGAATAGGATATTTATATCTTATCTGGATCAATTTGTGATTGTTTTTATAGATGACATTTTGGTATATTCAAAAGGGTCAAAAGAGCACAAGGAACACCTACGAATTGTGCTACAGACCCTTAGAGAACACAAATTACATGCCAAATTTAGTAAATGTGAGTTCTGGTTAGACCACGTAGCATTTTTGGGTCATGTGGTGTCGGAAAAAGGATTAATAGTGGACCCAATGAAGATTGAGACCGTAGTTGAATGGCCAAGACCCACTACACCGACAGAGATTCGGAGTTTCTTAGGGCTTGCAGGGTATTATTGAAGGTTCATAGAAGGATTCGCACAACTTGCAAGTCCCTTGACCCACTTAACTAAGAAGAGTGTGAAATTTGAATGGAATGATAAGTGTGAACAAAGTTTTCAGGAACTTAAAAGAAGATTGACCTCGGCACCAATTTTAACTCTACCTTCAGGATTTGGTGGATTCACGGTGTTAGGCTTCCCACCAAGGACTCGGTTGTGTCTTGATGCAACATGGAAAGATCATAGCTTATGCATCGAGACAACTGAAACCTTATGAAAAGAACTATCCTACCCATGATTTAGAGTTGTCTGCAATTATTCCCGCATTAAAAATCTGGAGACATTATTTATATGGGGAGAAATTTGGAATTTACACCGACCATAAAAGTTTGAAATATTTATTTTCGCAAAAGGAGTTAAATATGAGGCAAAGAAGATGGATGGAGTTATTTAAGGATTATGATTGCGAGATAGTGTACCATCCAGGGAAAGCTAATAAAGTGGCAGATGCCCTTAGTCGTAAGTCAGCTGTGAGTATGACACATTTAAGGGTGAAAAGAATGGAATCTTTTAGAGACTATTGCCAACTCCGAATTTAGATTAGAGGTGATCACCTTTCAGGTGTATTGGCAACTTTGAGAATTGAACCGCGGGTGATCCAAAGAATACAAATCCTACAACAGTCGGACCCGAGACTGTTAAAAATTAGGGATGAAGTGCAAAGTGGAAGTAAGGAGAGATTTCAGTTGTCTGAGGACGGAATTGTCAGATATCGAGGACGTCTTTGTGTGCCAAAAGATAAGAAACTTAGGAGGGAGATATTGTCAGAGGTACATAAGAGTGCTTATAGCATCCACCCCGGAGGTACAAAAATGTACCGAAATTTGAGGCAATACTACTGGTGGAATGGTATGAAAAATGACATCGCTAGATTTGTTTCTCAATGCTTGACTTGTCAACAAGTAAAAGCTGAACATCAAAAGCCTGCTGGGCTATTGAAACCCCTAAATATTCCAGAATGGAAATGGGAGCATGTTACTATGGACTTTGTGCAAGGACTCCCAAGGACCTCTAGTGAATATGATTCGATATGGGTAGCAAAGTGGATCGTCTCGACCAAATCTGCTCACTTTATAGCAGTTCGAATAGATTATTCAATTGATAAGTACACAGAAATATATGTGAGACAAATTGTCCGTCTACACGGTGTTCTCGTGACTATCACTTCTGATCGGGACCCAAGATTTACCTCGAAACTTTGGTAGAACTTACAAGTTACTTTAGGGAGTAAGCTCCAGTTTAGTACAACCTTTCATCCTCAGACTGACAGACAATCTGAAAGGGTTATCTAAATTTTGGAAGACATGCTAAGAGCCTGCATGTTGGATTAAAGGAAATTGGGATGAAAACTTACCTTTGGCGGAATTTGCGTATAATAATAGTTTTCAGCAAAGTATTGGAACTGCCCCATTTGAGGCACTGTATGGGAGAACTTGTAGAACTCCAATATGCTGGAATGAGGTAGGCGAGCGAAGATTAACTGGGCCGGAATTAGTCCAAGTTATAGTAGATGCTGTGAAAACTATTAAGGAGCGACTAAGGACTGCCCAAAGTCGACATAAAAGTTATGCAGACAAACGCAAAAGATAATTGGAATTTGTTGTGGGAGATAAAGTTTTTCTCAAAGTCTCACCGGTTAAAGGCGTGTCGAGATTTGGTAAAAAGGGCAAATTGAGTCCCCGTTTTATTGGACCATTTGAAATACTTGATAGGATTGGGGAAGTAGCCTACAAATTAGCATTACCAACATTACCCCCAAAGTTAGCAGGTATACATGACGTGTTTCATGTTTCCATGTTAAGAAAATATCACCCCAACCCTACTCATGTATTGGACTACGAGACCATTGAAGTGGATCAAAACGTGAATTATACAGAAGAACCTGTGAAAATTTTGAGACGAAGAGAGCAAGTGTTGAGGACAAAAGTGATTCTACTAGTTAAGGTGTTATGGCGACATCATGGCCTTGAAGAAGCGACATGGGAAAGAGAAGAAGAAATTCGTCAACGATACCTACATTTATTTAGTTAATGTATAATTTCGAGGACGAAATTTCCTAAGAGGGGAAGATTTGTGATGCCCAAAATTTCATTAGTTAAATTAAGCTTATTTGAGACCATATATATATATATATATATATATAAAATAAAATATTAATAATGCATAAAAATGAATCAAAATAAAAAGGGGGGGAAATAAAAATTAAGAGAAACATTTGTTTTGCTCTTCCCTCACGTTGCGTACAGCTGTTGTCGAAGAAAGGGGGATTACACGCATCATGTTCTCTCTCTCTCTCTCTCTCTCTCTCGCTCTCTCTCTCTCTTTTACGAAGAACCCACCCCATCTGCGTTTTCTCTACCGAAACACACCGCCTTCCTTTTACTTCCGTTTGTCTCCACTGAGCCCAACCCCATCACGGCCTTTCACAACCGGCACCTTCACCCAGTATCAGAATCGTCATCGTTTGGTTCCATTCAGAGCTTCCACCATCGACTGCGAAGCCCTAGCCGCCTGACGCCTCCTTCCCCTTTCCATTGACGAAGTATCCAGGCAAGTGGAGCGATTTTTGTAGTCTCGTGTCCCTGAATTTGTTCGCTTGGTGCTGCATGTTGGTTTTGGGCTGGGTAGTTGCGATGGGGGTGTAAGGGATGGCTGGTAAAGCCCTGCCCATGGTTGAGATTAGTAGTCGGTGAAGCCGGTTGCTGTCCGGTTGTGACAAGTGTCGGTTTTGGAGTCCTATCTATATGGGTAAACTAGAGGGAGCCGTTCGTGTGTGCGTTCTCTGTCCTTGTTTTTGTTACACGTTTCTCCAACTCTGTTTTTCTAGGTTCGACCTTCCTTGAGCGGCGGGTCGCTGTATCCAAAGAATTACGATGTTTCTGGGGCTGTTATTCTTGTTATCGTTGAGTAATTTTGGGTTGCTGGCCTCAAAATTAAGTACTGAAATGCTGTTCTTGATTGGGGATGATTAAAACAGATTCTGTTTTTTTTTTTTTTTTTTTTTTTTGGTTCGGCCATTGCCGGTAGGATATGTGTGTTGGATTCTAACCAGGTCGGCAACCCATAAACCCCAAGAGCTGTGAGTGGCTCCCTTGGGCTAAGCTTTGATCATGAATATTGAGGATGGGGGTGATTGAGGGGTAGTAGTATCGAAAGGGAAATTGCTAAGTGTTAGATTATTTCATTTTTCTTTTGGGCGCGGAGGAGGGCTGGTTTAGTTCTATCAAATTTAATTGAAAACGTACTATGACTACTCCTAGATGTTGTGGTAAGGTGTATTGTGTGTATGGACAAAGAGTATAATGACGGGAGGTCGAAATCTAATATATAGGAGTTTTGTGAACTAGTGAACTGTTTTAGTGAAAATCAGTGTGACCTCAGGCGACATTTTAAATTTTATGTAATTATCTGACCACAATTTGATTTCAAACCCTTGATGAAAGTTTTAGAGAACATCTTCATAAATAACATATCCAAAATTCAGAGAAAACGAACAAAATATGACCCTCAAAATAATTTTCCTACAAAAATATGATATCTGGAATTTTACAGAATGTTGGGTAGGAAGAAAATCGAAGTTTTATCCTCGGTGCCTATGGAATCTGACTCAGTGTTCTTCTTGGGATTTGTTCCTCTGGGTCTTATCAATAACGTGTCAAAATTTTGTAATATTCTGATCAGGATTGATGTACTTTTTATGTTTGCGAACAAAACTGCTCCTTTTTGTTCATAAATTGCTTGATCCGAGTATATGTATTAGTTGTTGTCTCTTGTATTGGAATCTTGGCTGAGATTGTTGGTGCTGCCACAAGGTGGAACTATAAATGTATGATTGGCTAATGAGCCAAAGTGAGACCCTGGGTGTCGGGATGCCTGGAGAGGGATGAAAAGAAGTAATGGTGTTCTCTCCAAAGGTCTGAGAAGGGTTGAACAGCTTCTTAAGGGACCTCGTGATGCCAAGTTAGATGTGAGAGGGGGTTCAGGGTGGAGTGTCGTCTCCCCCTGGGTGATTGGATTCAATAACTTGATGATTTTGTTTACTTATTTGCCTTGTTTTTGGCCAATCCAAGTTAGGACTAATCGCCCACTTGTTGAGTTTTTATTTTAAAAACTCATACTTGTTATTATGTTGTTTTCTTAAGAGTAGAAGATATCTACTACGCCGCCTACCCCGCCTGCTGCCACAACGACCATCCTTTATGGCTCTCCCGCTGACTTTGTTTGGCGGCAAAAGGACTTCCAGGACCGCCATTTCCTGGAAGTAGTATTTGTCAAATGCACCTCTTGTTTGACAATAGATACGGGGGCGCCTACGGGGCCGGCATATATGGTCTTCGTTGCCCTTTATGCTCGGGTAGATGGACGGCTGGTGGGACTCTTGACGCTATATGATGATGGCCCAGGGTAGGGTGGTAGTCCCACGCAGTAGGAGGTGGCAGAGAAGTGCTGAATGTGTAGGAGGAGTTTTGTTTTTGGTTGTCTGACAACTTGTACATACTCAACGAGAGGCGGGATAGTTAGTGTTCGTGGTTTATAGTGTTTTTTTGTAAAGATCCCCCTCTCAATCTCATCTTGCCCATGTATAAAGAAACCAAGTTTATGATAATAGAGCCGAGTAGCTCAATTTCTTATGACTCAGTTTAACTGAAATTTATTTTTTACAATTCTTGAAATACAAACAAGTTGAGCGAAATCATTATATATGAGATCACGGGATGTCACAAGGGACTTTCAGTCTGAAAGGACTTTCCGCTCACTCTCGTAGAAAAGGCTATCATGACCATTAATGCAGGATTTATAAAGACCACACTTCTCACTGTCATCATGTCAGCAGGGGTTCGAGTATTCTCGCAAGCGGTACGACTTTACCAATATAAGAGGTCTTTGTTGAAATTGTGATAAAGTCTTGGTCAATGGCTCATCAAATGGGACTGTCGAGGTCAAGGCTCATGAACGAAGTGCCACACGATCATCTTTGAGTTTGCAAGTCGAGAACCCTGCGAAAAGAGATAGAGTAATCTTGCTCGTATTTCTTTGAGCGATGCTTATGTACATATGAAATCCTACGTTAATTGAAGTGCCATAGTCTGAAGAGACTTTTACAATGGGACGCAATGTAGACTTGACTCATGTGTAAGAGGGTGAGAGTTGGTGACTATCTTGGCATTTGTCACTGGCTTTCTTCTCACTGTTAGTTGGAGGCTTTATACAACAACTTCTCTTGGGAATACAATTGACTGTATTTTTTGCTGGGGGCATTAGCCTTACTTTTACTAGGCACGCTGCTTTTTCATGCTCCTATTTTCTATCACAACTTTTCATTTATGGGCATTTGACATTGCTTTTACCAGGTACATTGCTTTTTTATGCCCCTAGTTTTTTTCTACTTTGTTGCTTGAGGAACTGATCTAGACAAGTTCAATCGAAGCACTATTATTTAGACTCTTGAATCTTCATCTTCAGCCGGCGCTTTAGGCTATGTCAATAACTTCTGCTTTGTCTTAATGTGAGGGTAAAATTACAGACTCACTTGGGTTGTACAATGCATATAAGTGCATAGAGAAGGAATTGCTCTTCATCATTCTAAGGCACTTAAATTAACGCAAGTGTTCATATGCAATAAAGACACCCAAAGATTGATGCAAGTGCAAGCAAGAAAATTTCTATCTCTCTTCTCATCTTGTGATGCTGCTTCGCCTCCGATTTGCCCCAGTGTGGAGTGGTTCTTGATGGGAGTATGGGAGAAACTTCACTAATGTAAGGAGCTCAAAAGGGTGAGCAATGAAATGCCTCTCATTGTTTTGGTTATTGTACCATTCGTGAGAGAATTCTTTACCCTGCAGTCATGGAATCTTCTGCACTCATCTCACAAGTATATAGATGGGGGGGATTTTGTGTAGGATATGGCTTGCCTTTCATCATTCTGACGTGCCTTATCCAGCATGCTCAATCAATCTTGTATTCTTTAATTAGCTATTTATTCTAATAATTCTCAATGAAATTAGTGATTTAGACAGACAAAATCATCATGCAAAATCCATTTGGAAAAGGCATGCAGCATTTTAAATGTGATGGGGTTTGTATTCTTAAAACAAATTAATGGTTTTGACTCAAAAAAGATCCTATTGATAACTTTAGGGGCTAACATAATGGTGTTTCCAGATATATTAGATTTTGAACATCAAAAGGGTTATTCGCACATGAGTGTTGATGGTTGTCCCTATTAATTAGGGATATGACACATGAATGATCAGCCAAGGATTGGGAATCTGATCGAGCATCTCTATTTTTGCCCCTGCAGAAGAGAAGATGTACAAGTAGATCAATTAGTCTTGCCAAAATCGAATGTGATTTGAGGCCTGAAGATTTTCTGTCATTTGCTTTGGTGATTACTCATGACGTCATTTCACTTAGGAGAGTTTGTTATGCCTTTCATTAATTTGTTACCATTGTTTTTGACAGTCAGGTGATCCTACCAAAAATAGGAAAGAACGTGTCAATCACGAATTCTCTCAGGAGTTGAACAACTGGAAACAATACAACATTTCCCTTTCATTGGTTTGCAGATGATTGGATGAATCTAAAGTGCGAGTGGGACACGAAGTCCTACACTTTTCACTCCGATAGGTCACCCGCTCTCTCGTAATTTGCAGGCACAAAAGAAGCAAAATTTTTTTATTAGTTTTCTTACCAAGCGGCTAACTACCTCGTCGGGGATTCAAACCCCCGACTTAGGACCTTTTGCTTCTTCTCGATACCACTCGGCTAGAGGCGCCGATGGTGTCCGTAGGGCGCTTTTTTTCATTTAACCAAACCGGCTCTTGTTGAAACGTCCTTTATACCAAATTAGGTAAATTGATATGGGTCACTTGATTTGCCCAAATTAACCATTAAGCTTGTTTCTCAAATCCTACGCTTTCTGTCAATACGAGAAAATATGTCAAAAATGGGTTCAAATAGTGGTAGTATTGGAAACGATACCAAATTACCTTTCTTCAAAGTTTATATTTGTTGACTCCTAGGGATCTCTTAATGTTGATGACAGCCTCTTTGTCTTGACATAGTTCGACATTTCTTTCAATTGGCCTTCCTCATTCGTAGCCATGTATGCATGATTGATGGTCGTTGATTCATCTTCAACGCCTTCCTTCTGTGGAATTTTATTTTGTCTTTGACTATATGACCATTAGCAACATTAGGCAAAGTCATGTACTTCAAGCTTCTATGGAATCTCAGATGGACAATCAAAACCTCCAATTCTCTCATGGCAATTACTTTTTGCGAGAGCATGTGTCTGGAACAAAAAGTTAAGTTTCTAGGCTGTAAGTCATCGTCTGAAATAAGGGGCTATAGATTGCCTCAACTGTCTAGAGTTGACAATAACCAATTCAAAGAAAGAGAAAAGATCCCTTTCTTGTGCTTCTTGGCTTGTCAAAGCTGGAAATCCCATTGATGAAACCATAGCATCCTGCTTTGAGCTATCATGTTATGCATGCTTCAAGTTCGATAGAATGCCTGTGCCTATTATGTCCCATCTTTTGTCTCTTGTAGATAAAAGAGAGAGGATGTCATTTTCGACATTATGTTCAGGGAATAGGACTTACCTTTTTTGAAGTGGGATGATCTTCTTTGTTTGCCCCACTGCCTTCTTGGAAGTGTGTCTTTGAATTCGATGAGTTCACATGATGCTCCAGCTTCAAATGCCTCCTGTCGCACTAAGTCAATGGGCATGGGGATGATATTCTGAAACACAAAGTGACTGAGTTAGAAAGATAAACATGATTTAATTATCTTGCTTTGACAAAATATTTTCTGTTTTCAAAATATGTCTTTGGGGGATAAAAAGCATGAGGAAGCCTAACCCTCAGTATTCTCCTTGGATGATATTTTCTTTTCATGGTTTGATAGCATCACCAGGCTGGTTTGGGATACCGCCTCAGAATATTTTCAACTTTATTTAATAGGTGGATTTACATTTTGGAATAGTGATTTTGAAAGTTAGTTCCTCAAGGGGAACTGATGTTGAAAATAAAACAAGCCAGACTTAAGAAAAATGTACAAGTTCCCACGTAGGGGGAGTACGCAAGGAAATTAAAAAGGGTTCTACTTGAGTGGGCCTGCACCCATTTCCCCTGACGGTCCTTCATTGATGGCGCCCATGAAAAGGTCTCCAAACATGGTGGTCATGTTATCTGGCCCTTCTTTCTTTGTTGCTAAGGGTGCTACTTCATTGCATGAATAATACCCGGCCTCCACCAGCCCCTGATAGATGTCAGCAGTATGTGCTTTGACATTTCTGCTCTGACTATCTTCAAAAATGAATACCACGTTTACTTTGTCGATGTGATCAAGGAGCGAATTGCTCTGGAATGAGAAAGCTTTAGTGTCTAATAGGTTATGGATTCGACTCTCAAGGGCAAAGCATTCATCAGTCAAATGCCCCACTTCTTTCATGTGATAGTCACATATTTTTGAAGGATCATAATTGGAAAAATTTTCAGCGTTGGGTCGTTTTGGCTCAATCGAAAGGAGGTTCTTCTTCCGGAGGATTGTTAGTACTTGTGACGGAGATTCAAAAAGAGGAGTAAATTGTCTCTTGTTGTTGTAACACTGGGATGACTGATGGCTGGTTATCTGTTGCTGTCTTGCACCTATTTGAATTGTTGGAGGATGATTGTAGGTTGCATTGACATCTACCAGGGGTTTTTTTTTTTTGGTAACCCAGGGAACCTCCGCTCGCCGTTATCGTAAGCGGGAGGACCCACCACCCCGACAACCCACTTAAGACGTGCTAGCACTTGACGACGCTGTGGAGGATGATTGTGAAAGGTTGCATTTGCATCACACGGGTGGTGGGGTTCTTTGTCTTTCTTCATGCTGAACCTGCCCATGGATGTAGGTTTAGTGAACCAACCATCCCTCAACCCTATCTTAATTTGCTTCCCTATTGGAATGAGTTGATTAAATGATTCAACGATCATGGTTACCATTCGATTGTGGTACTCGTAAAGGAGGGTTTTGATAAACATCTTTCTCAACTTGAAATCAGTTGGTTCAGGACTGATTTGGGCAGCTAGATTCCTCCATCTAATAGTATATTCTTTGAACGATCCGTGCTTTTTCTTTTTGGTACGCTCAAGATCCTCACGAGAAGGGGTAATGTCCATTATGGACTTATACTACTTGAGGAATGCCTCACTTACTTCGCTCCATGTTTTGAGGAGATTCATGTTCTTTGTAATGTACCACCTCAAGACAGGGCCTATTAGACTTGATTGGAACAACTGGATCATTAATGGTGCATTATTAACGTATTGGGTCATTTGAACCAAGTACATTTACAAAATAGCCCTAGGGCAAGTCGTGCCATCGTACTTCTCAAACTCAGGCATTTTGAATTTTTCCAGCATTTTGACATTGGAATAAATGGAGAGATCCATCAAAGTAGGATCTTGGAGGCCTTGCAGTTGTTTCAACCTCTCCTCAAGCTTTTCGAGGCATTTGTCATGCTCAGTTTTAGACAAATTGTCTAGCTTCACTTTCTCAATCGCGGTTTGGTGCGGATCATCCTCCAATTTAGGCATGTTATCGTTGGTATCTCCACCTTGATCACTCCTAGTAGATGATTGTGGCAACAAAACTTCGATTGAGGCTGGGGCGGGAGTAAGTTTGCCATGGATGGAGTCTATATGCTTTGAAAGTTGTTGAAGCACATTAAAGACTTGCTTCATTTCTCTTTCTACAACCGCAATAC
The DNA here is from genome assembly GCA_017140325.1 of Eucalyptus leucophloia subsp. euroa. NCBI lineage: Eukaryota > Viridiplantae > Streptophyta > Magnoliopsida > Myrtales > Myrtaceae > Eucalyptus > Eucalyptus leucophloia. The sequence continues at coordinate 10,680,046 of CM029473.1, read as the reverse complement.
AGCTTGGTGCATTTTCTTCAGCCATTCTTGCTCTTGCTTTTGAGCGAGTCTGGATTGGCGAATGTTGACGCTCCGTGATTACCTGGGCATGAATAAGCAAGCGTGTGTGAATACAAGGCGTAGATTGGGAGTCAGTCCATGATGACGACCTAATCCTACTCATTTCGTTTATTCATGAAAAGGTAGACGATTTCCTAAGCATGGATTGAAAAAGGGCATGTGATATGTTAGCATGGGCTAAAAAGATATTTAATTTAAAAGGCGAAGAAAGCATGAATTGCAACAAATTTTGAAAAAGACTTCTATCCCTTTTGAAGCAAATGAAAATTCTTGCGAAAAAGAACTTTGTAACATGCTTGAGAATAAAAACATCAACCGAAAGTAATTTCTGTTGCAAAAGGTTTTTTAAAAAAAAAAAAAAAAACTTTATGACAATTACTTTCAAATTTAAATGACCGTGGTATTAAATCCTAGACTAATCATGAACCGCTCAATATATGCAGGAAGGTAATTAAATTGCAAAGTACACGAAAAAAAACTTACATCACACGAGAAAATTGATAACAATCACATAGACATGTGCATGATATGTGCGGCTCGATTTCTAACTGAGAAGGTTTGTTGAAATTAAAAGGATATCCACCCGTTGCAGTCTCACGATAGCAACATACCTTCTTAACATCGACTAAGAAATTCGGGGAAAAGAAAGGCAACCTCTAAATCGCAGTCTCGCGTTCAATGTCATATCTTTCTTAACACCATCCTAGAAATCCTATGGCGGCCCAAGTCTGGCGGGTTGGGTTGTGTGTGCCATGTGTAGTGTTTAAAAAAGTAAAGCATGCACAACGGTTTATAATCACAAAATAATTTATTTCAAAAGCAAAATTAAAATACTAACTTTTGACACTGCAAAAGAAAAAAAAACCTAAGTCGTAAAGAATTTAAACAAAGATAAAATGGCCTAAGTCCTAAAAATCCCAGTGAGTCGCCAAGCCGTTGCAATCTCTTTTTTTTTTTTTTGGCGCCCGATCGGGTACAAGTGCCGGCGGAGGCTAATGGCTCGGCTGAATTTAATTAAGTCCGAATTCTCCCAAGTCCACCAATTCATGACTTTAATAGTTTAAGTTTTTAACCTGTAAGTTAATTTTTAAAATAGAGTCGCCACTAATCAATTTGGGGTGGGTTGATTAGAAACCCATGCGAAGTATTGGGAGAAATACTCGCTCCTGTGCAACTAGAGAAATTACGAACGGGGACTTGATTACACTAGTTAATCACTAATGCTCTTTTGGCACCTAATCTTGTTTAAATCCTTGAGGTTTTTTGGATGTTTGAGGGATTTTCCATGCATTTTGGGATGAAAAACATTTTTTTGATATTTTTCTATTTTTTTGACACAAAAGGGATTTTTTTGGATTTTTTGGTATTTTTTTTTTGAAAAAATACAAGTATTTTTGGCTTTTTCTGATTTTTTTGGCTTTTTCATGAATTTTGGCTTTTTTTTGGATTTTTGGCATTTTTTGGAAAAATATTTTTTTGGAAAATAATTTTTTATTTTTTATTTTTTGGAAAATAAAAATATTTTTTTGTTAAAATATTTTTAGCATTTTTTAAAATATTTTTTGGTTTTTAGAAATTAAAATATTTTTTAATATTTTTTGAAAATAAATTATATTTTTTTGATTTTTTTGTTAAAATAAATTATTTATTTATTTAAAATATTATTTAAAATAAGATTTAAAAAAGGGTGACCCGAATGCGGACGGGCCCACAATGTGGGCCTGACTCGGATTTTTTTGTCTTTTTTTTTTTTTACTTTATTGAAACGGCGTTGTGGCCGAGCGTTTGGAGACGCTCGGCCCGACCTGACGACCCCGACCCAGAAACTCGCTCCCCCCAGCGAAACCCTACCCGACCGGCTCGGGCTCGCGACCCGTCTTCCAGCCGCCCCAAAATCACGAACCCTACCCGATTTTCAAGACCCGGACCGGCTTCATGACCCGAGAAATCGCGAACCCTAGGGTTTGCGAATCCGCGACGCCAAAGGGAGGAATGGAGGTGCTATGGCGGTGACGACAGCTACGGCAACAGTGAAGACGACGGCCGACCACTCAACTAGATCGACGACGGGGCTCATGGTGCGGCGGTAGGAGACGTGACGAAGACCCTGATTTACTGAGGTCGGGATTCGGAGATGGATGGGTTTCGAGAGAGGGGGCGACAACGGCTACGCAACCGGAGGTGGCGGATAGCTAGTGGTGGCGAATGGTGGTGCTGATGACAATAAGGCAGCAATGGCAGTCCTCGACTCTCGGATCCAGGTGTGGCGTTGGCGGGTTTGTCGTGGCGCGGTGTCGGACGGGGAACAAAAGCAGCAACGTAACCTTACTCCTCTGGCTGACCTCGCTCGACCTCTACCCTCAGATCTAACCCTTCACGCTCAGATCTCTCCCTCTCAAGCTCACCTACTCGCGGATCCGGGTTCGCTTGCCGCCAGCCTCCCCAGATGTCTCTCGGTGGGAGGTCGTTCAGCTTGCGACCCGATCCTTCGCCCCCCCTTCGCTCGCTTTATGATTTCCCCCCGAAGTCTCTTAAGAGGAAGATCTTGGAGTTCGATGTGTGTTCCTGTCGACGGAGATGCTCCGCTATTTATAGGCGAGGAGGAGGTTGATCGATGGAGGTTCGGCCGTCGGCCCTTGCACGCCAATCGGACCCTCACGGCTGAACCGGCGTCCCATCCGAGCTCCTCCAACAATGCATGCTCGGCATTGAAGGAAGCCAATGATGGCGCTTGAGATCTGTCTCTTCCGGCCGACATTGGCCTACCCTTCTCAGCCGTAGGTTGTCTTCGAGCGCGTCGTCGTTGCTGTGCCTGAACTACAGAGGCAGAGAAGGAAGGAGCGAGGAAGAAGAAGAAGGAAGAAGAAGGAGAGAGAGGGGGTGGGCCGGGTCGTGCGAGCCCGTGCAAAGAAAAGGGATGGGGCTAGGCCTCCAAGCCCAGCCCCAATGGCTGTTACTTTTGTTTTTCTTTGTTTTTATTTATTTTTTTGTTTTTTTGTTATTTATTTTGTTTATTATCTGAAAAAGGAAATATAAAAGAAATTAAGGCCTAATTAATAACCTAATCAAAATTTAGGCATCAACAATAGTATAATAAATGTCTAATTATGGAAAAATAAATGAAGATACATTAAAGCAAATCCAATCTTGAATTGATATAATCTATAAATTATAATCGCCTGCAATGTTGGATTGATACCAATCACAATCCTCTCAATCCGATTAAAATCTCAAGTCCAATCCTGGCATATCTCCAACACTCTGAAAAATGGCATATGGACCTCCAGATTTTCTGACTTCACTCTTTGGAAAAAGTTTTTACCGAGCATTGAGGAATCCAATAACTTCAACTGTTTGCTGGATGTTAGCATCGGTGGCTCCCCATTCCTGAGATCCGTCCCATGATAAGCTGTGTCCGTACCCATTTTGCGAACCTGGTGCTGCGTGCAGACCTATTATGATCTTCACGTCAATTTTCCTACCAAAATTATGGAAACATCAAATTTTATATAGTCAATGCAAGACTTACGAGAGAGAATTGTGCATTTCATGCGGTCATTGATCTATGGGTGGACAGAGCACCGACGTTGACTCTCATAAGGTACATCGGGGATGATTGTAATGGATCTGTCCCATGTACTTTTGGTCCATTTAGAACTTGTTTCCCTGGACAGGATAATTGGGAAAAGGTAAAAAAACGAATGATTGACTCGGTTATATATCAAGCCAACCGAAAGATGTGGTATAACTATCACCCATGCAGCAAATACTTCTAGGTAACATGAGGGTGAAACAAACCATAGACAAGTTCAGTTTATTTGCCAAACGCAAAGCAATGGGCTTCATTCTCACTTCGCTTGACTATCATAGGTAATTAATTCATAGTGAGTTAAAAGCGTAGGTTCTTCCCTTTTTTTAATCAGTGAAAGGACAAGGAACGACTAACATTACGTCTACCATCTTTGGGTGATATAGGGCGCCTTCACTTGTTACAAAATAAGTGATTTGGAGCCGTAATTATTCAATTGAGATATGTGGTTTTGAGCCCATCACTAATAGTCCTCAGGCATTTTGAAACCCAAAAAATCTCTCGACATGGATAGTTAGCAAATACTCAAGGAAAAGGTAGATGAGAAATTGGCTTATAATAAGGATCGAACTTGTGACACCATGAAAGACAATGTGACGTCTCTACTATTAGCCTACAAAAAATTCCAAGCTCACTTTAGCTCTTTACCAACAGTTATACTTTTAGCTCTTTACCAACAATTATTTTACTCGTTTTAATTTTACGTTTGTCAACTTTTGTTATAATCTATATATATTTTTTTTATCTTTCTTATAAATGCAATGATTATTCACTCTTAAATGATTTTTACTAGTCTTTATTTGTTAGACGTACTAGATTTTATTCTATTAGGAGAACAATTGCCAAAAAAGTCATGAACTTAATGTGCTGATTCAAATTCAATCATAATTTTTTTTATTTGACCAATTAAATCATAAACATTTTGATGATTTTCTAATATAGTCGTTTCAATCAATTTTACTTGGTAATCACTAACATATATGTCAATTGCTCTACGTGACATAACTAGTGCTCATGCGGATGAATTTTTTTTTGAATTTTTTTATTAATTTTATATTCTTTTCCCTTTTTATTTTCTTTTTCTTTTTTCTTCTCCATCGGTCATTGACCACAATCAAGGGCTAACAAGGGTAAACCTCACTTGAGGTTGACAATGTGCCTTCGCCTGGTCAATCTTTGGGCATTCTGAGGCCCGATGACCGGTGGAGGAAGAAGGAAAAAATGAATAAAATTTATAAAAATTATTCACATCATCGCTAGCTATCCACTTCAACAATTGCTAGCCAAAATTGGCCAAGAGGTCTATTTTTTTTTTTTTTTTTTTTTTTTATATCAAAAGATTTACAACTCAATTGATCAAATTAAAATATTTAGAACTAAATTGACATTTATATAAGGTTTAGGACATTTTTGATAATCTTCCCTCCTATTAAGTTGCCAAGTTGTTCTGATTTACCAAATCTTCTTTTTTTACTTCATTTGATTTTTTAAAATTTATCAACTCATTAAATTTATTGATTCTTTTTTGAAATTACTAACTTCAATTATAGAGATTCCCAACATTTCTTCGTTTAAGCTACTACTTAGTTTTGTATTACCAACTGTTATTTCAGTTAGTTACAAATGTTTATATGGTTTTTTCAAATTACAAACTTCTCTTTTTCTAAGCCTAAATACTCCTTGAGTTTGGATAAATTTTTCATAGAGTTTGGAGATACAAAACATCTTGACAATACTCATGCGCAAGCTTTGTTGATATCCTCATATTACTCTAATGATATCCATGACACAGATTTATGAAGTCCTTGAAGTAAGTATTTAGAACTTCAGACGCAATATTTAGATAATAGGGTCTGAGCATCATTTCTTCATGAACATCACTTGAAAGTATTTTTTCTCAACATTATGTAGTCCAAGACCATTGGTGACTTGACACTTGTGTTCTATTCTCTTAGTGAAACTCAAAACAAACACATGAGTCTTCATCTCATGTCCACGTGTCACTCTCATTACATTGATAGTAAACTGTCACTCGTTTGTCTGTTCTCACCTGCAAAACAAATTATACCACAATAATCACTTTGGTTTCTTCATTATTCTCAATATTTGCTTCAAATAAGTCTCGAAAATTTTTCATCCGGCTTGTTTCTATCTAACTTGCTAATGGTTTATAAAATAACATGACAGGCTAGAATCGTAGCGAAGTTGGCCCTTCATATAAGTGGACCATAATTAGCATCCAAATTATATTTATCAATACATGTATGACGTTCATGTAGTAATTTCTCAACCAATCGTAATATATGGAGCATTCGTCTTATGTAAGATATAGGAAATGGAAAGAGATTGATGACGTGTAAGAAAGCGCGATTAGAAGCTTTGATTCTAACACGGCTTGGATCTTCGGGTTTCTCACAATCCCAAAGGCTTCAGGTGTTCCTAGTGAATGACAAGTGGCCACCGGATCGACACCTTTCCCACCAGAGTCCAGGCCTACGAAATGCTTGTTGGCCACCCCGAATGTCTCGTAGATTCTCCACAGCGACAACAACAAAGCACGGCTAACCATCTGTAGCTCAATGCTCGAGATTCTTCTCTGAAGATGACACTTCTTCTAGTGGAAAACTTGTTTTCAATAGGATAAATTATAATTTCATCGCTTCCGTTTATAACGATGTTCAATGTTAGTCCCCATAAGATAATTCCATCTAAATTTTGACTATGTAAGATGTGAGCCAAAACCAAGATGGTGATAGCACAAACATGGAATTTATTTGCACTTGGGATACCGAGTTTCTAATCCATAGACAGAAGTTCGTTCCTTAATCCCCAAACTTGAAATAGCTAGTACGAGTACCTAGAATGGGGGTGAATAGGTATAGAAAAAATTTCTCGAAACTTGCACGATATTTAAACAGCTAGAGAATTTGCAACAGTTAAAAATTCAATCGCAAGACTGAGTAAGGGAAAGAGAGAATTGAACACGCGGTTTTATAGTGGTTCGGCTTGATTCAAGCCTACGTCCACTCTTCTGCACTGACAGCCGATTGGCTGGATTCCACTATGATCAAAGAGATGTTACAGTGTTGATCTTCCTTGAGCTCTAGGTGTAGATGATCTACCACACTCACTCAAGGCGTCACCAAGTATAAACACTCTCTGTATACAATTTCGCTCGAACAGTATCGACTAACAATCAAGGTTCTTCAGACTCTGGAATTTTTCTATCGATCACACACTTAAAACAGCTAGAACGTCTTCCTTTTATACTCCTTTATGCCATCATAGCCGTTGGCACTTACCAAAGGAATTCCTCCAATCTACCCGTTGGACGGAATCAATCAAGAAGATCTTCCGAGCTATTTAAGGAATCGATGATAGCCCATCAATCTGTTCGCCCATACAATCAGGATCTTGGTTTCCAAGAATAGAACATTCCAAGAATATTTCGTCGACTTAAAGAATCCGAAATAATTATCCAACCAAAGAATCTATTCCGAGGATAGGATCGAATCCTCAACCATAAACCTCGGCTTTGGATTTCCTTCGACACTTTGGATTAGAAAGACGTCGGTGAGAATAGACTTAAGTCTTAAGTCCGAGTCTTAAGTCTTGGGTCTTGGGTCTTGAGTCTTGAGTCTTGGGTCTTGAGTCTTCGGTCTTGAGACTTTAAACTGACGGTCTCCGAACATCCAGACTTAGACTGAAAGAAACGTTTTGTCAGCTTCAAAATATTCTGGAAAGATTTCTCCAACAATCTCCCCCTTTTTGATGGTGACAAAACTTTCTTGTAGATTTGAACAACTTTGACCTGCAAAAACATTTCTCAAGCAATATGGCTAACTCAAAAAGATTAATAAAGCAACCGGACTCGCATCCACAGAAAATTGGTTAGTCTTTCATGAGTAATACCATATAACAACACTTGATAAGAATGCAACCAGTCAAACATCAAAATCCACAGCCAATTCAGTCAAATTCACACCCAAGTTCAAGTTCTCAAGTCATACTCAAAAATAAACATAACCAAAAATATTGAAAGTTGTTGGTTCAAATTGATTCTCCCCTTTTTGTCATCATTAAAAAGGGTGAGAAGGAGTCATGTCTGCTTGGGAATGCGCACGATCTGGAAATCCCCAATGGGTGGATTACTCCTTCGAGCTTCTTGGTCTTCCCTCGGATGAGCTACCTCTTCTCCTTTAGCATTGGCTTGAAGTTGCGGAGCGAGGTCTTTGAATTTATCCTCCGAGAGAGACCGAAGATGCTTGTCCAGCATGCTTCAAGGCTTGGATTTCACAGTCAGAACATATATCGATTACGCATTTCCGGAAGAATATTCATGATGCTACGAAAATCTGCAGAATCGTCCGTGCAACGTACCGGCATGAGCTTTCTCGATGAAGTAAATGCAGACGATGGTGTATAGTCGGCAGATTTGGAATCGATGTATCACCTTCTTCGAGCAATTGAGAAACCTGAACTTCTTCTGGGTCTTCTGGAGATTGTCTTAGATCTTCAGCAGCATGAGGTGTAGACCTCTCTTGCTCGCTAACTCCCCCTGTCTCTAGTACATCGAAAGGGGAAGAGTGATGATTATGCTCTTGATTTCCCTTCTCTCCAGATTTATCAGCAGACTGTTCTTTTTCTTCTTCTCCTTCTTCTTCATCTTCTTTCTCCTTCTCTCTCTGTTCTTCTTCTTCTCTGTTCTGCTGAAGTTCCGTCGGATAAGACACGAACGTCTTGTTCTTGTCGGTCTTGGGATAGTGGGATCTTCATCATCTTCATCTTCATCTTCATCCTCCAGGATAAGAGTTCTTTTCCTCTTTTTCGATGAGGCACCAATGGCCTCCTTTCCTTTCCTTTTTGAAGCAGACTGGACTGGAGATTTTACTTTCTCCATTGCCTTGGAGAGTTCTTGCAGACGCATTTTTGATAACATTTTCAAACCTACCACCATTTTATCACACGGTCGAACACAAAATGTTTGTGGCGGTTCAATGTTCATATGTCTGAAGATCTTGGTCACCAGACCAGGATAAGGCAATTGTCCTTTGTCTTTTGACATTGCTCTGTACATATGAAAGAGAATAGTGTGCGGGAGAGAGAACTTCCGTCCTGAGTTGATCGCATACATCAACTTTGCTTCAGAAAGAGACACAGAAGTCTTTGATGTAGACTTCGGTCTTAGACAGTTGATCACAATCTTATGAAGCACAATGTTGATGGCATTCATCCTAGAATAGGTAATTTTCTTGTCTACGTCCCTATTTTTGACAAGTTCCGAGTAATACGAGCGGTGAGACTTTGATTGGCAGATAACGTCCTCGTTCAACTCCAACTATGTCGCCAACATATTCACATCTACCACATAGACTTGATCTCGTACACTAAATGAAATTCTATTCGCATCCAGAAAACTAAGATTTGAATAGAAATAAGCGGTCGTTGAGCATACCCGTCCGTAGTGTCGAGCAAAAAGTCTCCGGTTGAAGCAAATTCAACTTCTCTCTTAAGTTTACGTTGATGGTGTCCGAGAAAGTCAAAATCAGCACTTCTAGGGTTGATTACCCCTCTTTTCAACAGCCGTAAATACATTTTTTCCTGATCCTTGGACTTAAATAAATCCATCCGATTTCCTTTCACTTTTGCTGCCACACCCATTTTAGGTTGAAATTCAAGGAACATTTTGTCATCATCGTTCCAGTCAATCGATTCTCGTCCGGCATACGAGGGTCACTTGGAATGTTCGCAAGAGCCTCCTCTGCTCTTCCTTTCGGAGCAATTCCCAACTCTTCCATTTTCCGCAGAAAAAGATACTCATTTCCATAATTTTTGTCCTTAAGGAATTCATCTATATACTTTAATGGAGTACCGGTGCTTTTCAACGCACGATAAAGCTTATAGATAAAGGAGGGTCTTTGGACTCTTCTTGGGTCGGCATCCTCGATTATCTCTTCTTCAGATTTTGACTTGCACCTTGTGGGGCAGGAGATGCTGAATGACGTGGAGGAGAGCGAATCGGACTTTGTCGCTGACTTGGTAAGTCTTCTTCCTCGAGTAAGATCGAAGTGAGTCGGTCCCTTCTCCATTCTTTGTGGTCCCCGCTTGCGATTCTTGATGATTTCCTTGAAGACGACATCTTTCTTTGTCTATTGGAGGATTCCTTCACTTGCTTTTCCCAAGAAAAATGACCACTTTCTCGACTATGAACAAAGAGTAGAAACAGATCGGGATGAGAGTGTTTTTAGGGTTTTGAAAATTGGGGCGAATGATTTGTGTATTTATATATGCCTCGGATTTGAAAAGAGAAGTTTAAACGGCACAAGGAAAGTGTACGAACACTTCTTTTCAAAATCAATAACTGCCAAAATTAACTTCCTCTAAAAAAGACAAGTTTTCAAATTTCACACGAATTATATCTGAATAAAAGAACGTACCTTTTCGAGATAAGATAAACGAGAATTCGTACCTTTTAGATAAAATAGCAACTTACGGTCTATAGCCAAGCACGCTCGAGTCCGAGAATTTAAAGTCTTGAATTTGGTGAGTCTCTAGACTTTAACTTCTTCAAGCTTCAAAATGTTGAGTCTTGAACGGATAGAGTCAAATTGATTTTTCTCCAAAGGCTTTGTAAATATATCCGCTAGTTGACTCTTTGAATCAACAAATTGAATTGAGATTTCTCCATTTTGAATGTGATCTCTAATGAAGTGATGTCGAATCTCAATATGTTTTGCTCTTGAATGGAGGATTAGATTTTTGGTGAGATTGATCGCACTGGTGTTGTCACATTTGATTTACGTGCATGAGTCTTCAATGCCAAAGTCTTGTAGCTGTTGTTTTATCCATAGAATTTGCGAACAGCAGCTTCCAAGAGCTACATACTCTGCTTACGTCGTTGAGAGAGCTACCGTGCTTTGCTTCCTTGAAAACCAAGACACCGTCCCTGTTTCCAAGCAGTTGACAAGTCCACGAAGTGCTCTTTCTATCGACTCGCAACCGGCCAGATCTGCATCCGAGTATCCTAGAAGATTAAAGTCTCCTTTCTTGGGATACCGAGTCCGATGCTTGAAGATGAGCCAACGTATTTGATAACACGTTTTGCAGCACCGAGATGGGATTCTCTAGGATCGATTGAAACCTAGCACAGATGCAAACACTAAACAAAATATCGAGTCTAGAAGCAGTGAGATAAAGAAGTGAACCGATCATGCTCTGTACAGCTTTTGATCTACTTTCTTCCCTTCTTCATCCTTGTCTATCTTCGAGAACATGACATTGGTATGTCGATCTTTTTGCACTTTTCCAATCCAAACCTTTTGACAAGATCATTTGCATATTTTCTTGATAAATAAAAGTTCCTTCCTTCATTTGTTTCACTTGGAGTCCAAGAAAGAATGTTAATTCTCCCATCATACTCATTTCAAACTCATCCTGCATAGACTTAGAAAATTTCTTGCATAGACTTTCGTTCGGTGATCCAAAAATAATATCGTCCACATATATTTGAACAAGTAAAAAGCTTTTGTTTTCCTTTTTGATAAAAAAAGTAGTATCCACTTTAACTTTGACAAAACCATTCTGTAATAAAAACTTACTTAGTCTGTCGTACCAAGCTCGAGGTGCTTGCTTTAAGCCATACAAGGCCTTTTTGATCAAGACTCGAGTCTCGGCTTCTTTGGGTCTTCAAACCCAGGTGGTTGTTCCACATAAACTTCCTCATGGATAAATCCATTTAGGAATGCACTTTTGACGTCCATCTGGAATAACCTGAAATTTTTATAACAAGCAAACGCAAGTAATAGACGAATAGCTTCTAACCTTGCTCTTGCGCGGTGCGTAAGTCTCGTCATAATCTATTCCTTGTTCTTGCGTATATCCTTTGGCCACGAGTCTTGCTTTATTTCGTACGACTTTTCCTTCTTCATTCATCTTGTTCTGAATACCCATTTGGCTCCAATAACAGTTTTACCTTTTGGTTTAGATGTCAATTCCCGAGACATCATTGATGTTGAACTGTCGGAGTTCTTCTTGCATAGCTTCTATCCAACTTTCATCGAGATAGAGCTTCTTCTATGCTTTTTGGTTCAATTTCAGAAATGAGAGCCGAGCACTAGATTCTTCATGCCTTTTTGATCTGGTGCGGATTCCTTCATTAAGTTCACCAATAATGAGATCTTTGGGATGACTGGATTTGTGCTTCCGAGTTACTAGTTGATTTGCCCGGTTGATGATCTCTTTCTTTATTTGATTCATCATGAGCATCTTGATGATGGACTTCCAGAATCGAGATGCTTCTTGAGATGTAGACGTTTGAAGGTCTAGAGCAGATTCAGTCTCTTCGTACTGAGTCTGGCTGGATTCATCTTGCTCTGAGTCTTGGAATTTGACATTCATTGATTCTTCCACAGACTGGCTTTTCTTGTTATAGACTCTGTAGGCTTTGCTTGATGTAGAATATCCAAGGAAGATGCCTTCATCGATCTTTCTTCAAACTTACCAACTTGATCATTTGCATTACAAAATGAAGCATTTGCAACCAAACACATGAAAGTATGAAACAATAGGCTTCTTACCTTTGAACAATTCATAGGGGGTTTTCTCAAGAATAGGTCTTAGAAAGACTCTATTTATAATATAGCAAGCAGTTGAAACGACTTCAGCCCAAAATCGTGAAGAAATTTTACTTTCAATTAAAAGTGTTCTAGCCATTTCTTGAAGAGATCTATTCTTTCTTTCTACAACTCCATTTTGCTCGGAGTATACGGAGAGGAGAACATGTGATTAAAACCAGATTTATCACATAATTTCGTAAAGTCTTGATTTTCAAATTCACTTCCATGATCTATTCTTATACTAGAAATAGCACATCCTTTTTCATTTTGAACCTTTTTAGCAAACTTCTCAAAGTACGAAAAGGTTTCGACTTACTTGCAAGAAAGAATACCCAGGTAAAGCGAGAATAATCGTCTACAATTACTAGACAATATTTCTTACCTCCAATGCTCGGGTTCTTGTTGGTCCGAAGAGATCCATATGAAGCAACCGTAGTAAATGATTAGTAGACACATGATTCATTGGCTTAAATGAATTTCTTACCTGCTTTCCCAGAATGCATGGAGTGCATAAATCGGATTTTTGGTATGGCAATTTAGGTAGACCTCGAACAAGCTTCTTTGAAGAGATTTTGGCTAATTGCTTCTTGTTGATATGACCAAGTTTTCTGTGCCATAGGACTGCTTCATCTTGAATTGAAAACAGACATTGATCTTCATTTGGCTTTACATCAAGGAGATAGATATTTCCATGCCTTCGTCCCATGAAAGACCGAGTTGAGTCTTTGCTAATTCCAGAACATATGCCTTCTTGAAAGGAGATCTTGTAACCAGTATCACACGGTTGGCTAATGCTGAGTAGATTGTAGTTAAGTCCATCCACTAGAGAGACGTTGTTTATTGTGAGATTTCCAATTTTCACAGTTCCGAATCCTACAATGCTTCCTTTGCTGTTTTCTCCGAATGAAACTTTTCCTCCATTTACTTGAATAAGCTTTATGAAGCAATTTGAGTCTCCTGTCATGTGTCTTGAGCATCCGCTGTCAAGATACCATTTTACTTTCTTTTTGACGAGACCTGCGTTCAAAAGAGAGTCTCAAGCTTTCTTTGGTACCCAAATTTTCTTGGGTCCTTTGGCGTTAGTAGAATGAGCATTATTAGGCCATACTTTCTTAACAGGCTTCCAAACTATAGGATACTCTTTTTCAAAATGATCCTGACTGTTACATTTTGAACACCTTAAAGCATTTCGACCTACAGACTTTACAAAAATTCTTTTGAAATGATTTTTGTAAACCTCTTTCGACGGTCTTTTCTTAATTCTTTCTTTTACTTTTGGAAAATCAATCAAGGGGATAGTTTCTGCTGTCATACCTAGACCAGACTTATTAAAGTAAGGTCTTTGGATTGAAAGAACTTTTTCAAGTTTTTCGGACCCTATTGAAAATTTCTTTGAAATATTTGATAAGTCAGTTTTTAAGAAAGCATTTTCTTTTGAAAGTTTGTCTCCATTCTCTTCAAGAGAAGAAACATTTGACTCTAAACTTTTTAATTTTTCTTCTAAAATATTTTCCTTTTGTTTTAAAGCTAAGTTTTCCTTTTTTAAGTTCGGAAATCTTTTTGAGAGAAGTCTTGAGACTAAAACATAGTTCGTCAATATATTTAGAGACTTTGACAGGGATTTTATAATCACTTACCTCAAATTCATTGTCCGAGTCGATCCAGTCGATCCGAGTTTGAGTCGATTGCGCCATCGACACGGGTTGACATATTCCTCATCACTATCTTCACACTCTGTATCGCTCCAGGTTTCGGCTTTAAGAGCTTTTCGAGACTTCTCAGCTTTTCCTCTTTTCTTTTTCAGAAGAGGACAGTTGGGTCTGATGTGTCCCTTCTTTTTACATTCGAAGCAAACTACATCTTTGTTTGGTTCCTCATCATCAACAGACTTGGTCTGCTGTCTCTGAAAACTTTGTTTCTTTGGGATGAATCTTCTGCCTTTTCTATTCAGTTTTCTGAATCTTCTTATCATGAGGGCGAGCTCCTCATCATCCATATCATCTTCGGAATCTGCATCATCAGAATCATCATTTGATTTTAGTGCAATAGATTTCTTACCTCTTGGATCTTCGTCTTCATTAATTCGTTCCACTTCGTAAGATTGAAGAGTTCCAATCAGTTCGTCTACGGATAATGGCATGATCCTCTGCGTCTCTCTTATTGAAGTCTTTATATGATTCCAATCCTTGGAGAGTCCACGCAGAAGCTTGTTCACCTTCATGGGATCAGAAATTTTTTGTCCTTGGTTCTCAAGACCATTGACAATATTTGTAAAACGACTAAACATGTCAGTTATAGATTCTCCTGGTTTCATTTTGAAGGATTCATATTGACCAAGAAGAATGTTAATTCTGGTCTCCTTCACTCGATCTGTCCCTTCATAAGTGATATGTAATCTGTCCCAGACTTCTTTTGCTGTAACACAAGAAGATATTCTGTTATATTCAGTTGGTGACAAGGCACAATATAAAGAATAAATTGCTTTAGCATCGAGTGCTTGTCTCTTGTTTATTTCTTCTTGAGACATTCCGCTGGCTTCAACAGTTTCTTTCCCTCTTTCGAGAGATTGATGCAAAAGCGGAGTGATTCCTCTTTCCACAACGTCCCATTCCGAGAGGATCCTTTGATCGTAGGAAAGCTTTCATCTTGTTTTTCCAGATGTTGTAATCCTTTCCATCGAAGTAGGGAGGTCTGGTATTGCTTTGCCCTTCCACCAACCCTGGTGCTAGCATACTAGCCATGGATCTTTTACTCTGAAGCAAAACACTTCAAACAAAGTAAGAACACGAGCTCTGATACCAATTGAAATAGCTAGTACGAGTACCTAGAGGGGGGTGAATAGGTATAGAAAAAATTTCTCGAAACTTGCACGATATTTAAACAGTTAGAGAATTTGCAACAGTTAAAAATTCAATCGCAAGCGAGTAAGGAAAGAGAGAATTGAACACGCGGTTTTATAGTGGTTCGGCTTGATTCAAGCCTACGTCCACTCTTTTGCTTGACGACAGCCGATTGGCTGGATTCCACTATGATCAAAGAGATGTTACGGTGTTGATCTTCCTTGATCTCTAGGTGTAGATGATCTACCACACTCACTCAAGGCGTCACCAAGTATAAACACTCTCTCGTATACAATTTCGCTCGAACGCATCGACTAACAATCAAGGTTCTTCAGACTCTGGAATTTTTCTATCGATCACACACTTAAAACAGCTAGAACGTCTTCCTTTTATACTCCTTTATGCCATCATAGCCGTTGGCACTTACCAAAGGAATTCCTCCAATCTACCCGTTGGACGGAATCAATCAAGAAGATCTTCCGAGCTATTTAAGGAATACGATGATAGCCCATCAATCCTGTTCGCCCATACAATCGGGATCTTGGTTTCCAAGAATAGAACATTCCAAGAATATTTCGTCGACTTAAAGAATCCGAAATAATTATCCAACCAAAGAATCTATTCCGAGAGGATAGGATCGAATCCTCAACCATAAACCTCGGCTTTGGATTTCCTTCGACTTTGGATTAGAAAGACTGTCGGTGAGAATAGACTTAAGTCTTAAGTCCCGAGTCTTAAGTCTTGGGTCTTGAGTCTTGAGTCTTGGGTCTTGAGTCTTCGGTCTTGAGACTTTAAACTGACGGTCTCCGAACATCCAGACTTAGACTGAAAGAAACGTTTTGTCAGCTTCAAAATATTCTGGAAAGATTTCTCCAACAAAACTAACATCACGAGTTTGCATAGTCAAATGTTATCTATCTGCTTAAAGCTAACTCACCCTGAATGTCTCCCAAAGGGAATTAGAACCTGCCGGGCATTTAGCAACTGCGGGAGTCCACATGCTGTTGGTGACTACCCAACTTCCTTCGCCGGACTCAGCACACAGACACGTCCCGGCTGTGCCTGATTAGAGCAAAAGTCTAGGCCCATCCTACACGTTATACCCACTTTCGAAATCAGAAAAACTGTCGAAACCAAATTAATCATCAGTTAATAAAGCAACGGAAACACTAAGGCAGTTACGTGAAGCACAGTACCAAGAAGTCCTTGTTGGGGAAGGCATCAAAGAGGGAAGGCTTGATCCATCCTTTCGTGACCAGCCAGCCCCCCAGATCAACTGCTCTTATTTTAGGGTACCGACTTTCCGTCTCTTGACTGGAATGGCTGCAGGTTGATTGGTCCCCATGTTAGAATATAGTGAAAAAGAGAATTTATGTATATTTCTGTATATATAATGCTGATGATAAAAGAGCCTATATACAGGCTGTTCTAGTTAGCTATCTAAAGTAATAAAATATTACAAAATCAAATAAAATTAATTACAATCAATCAGGGAAGATCAATGTCTCTGTTTTCCTACTTCCCTGCTCAAAATCAAGGCAAAACAAGAATAGCCGTTAGTTATGCAACCGACTTTTCTAAAAGGAACACAATAGATTTGCACTAACGTGACTGAAACGTATCCAATAGAACTCGTGTAAAAAAATATTCATGTCATAGAATTTCGAAATGGTCAAGCAGAGATGCCAACGCGTGCGTGCAAGGTGGGGTATTAGTTCAGTCCATCACTCAATTAGCTTAAAAGCACAATTGTCTGCCGTGTATGAGATATTTCGACGAACCATCTGTCTGTTTGTACTTTAGTCCCTGGTCTGAGTGGTGCATTTGGTATCACTGTGAATCCTTTTCTTGGGATTTTGTTCTTGACCTTGACCCCCCTAATATGGTTTCATTTGAGCTTGACTTAGGTCAACATTTCAGCAACTTCCTCGTCACTTGCACGTTGATGTCTTTGATACTTCAGATGGTAATGTTTCTTAATTCTTTCCATGAACAAAATAGATCCCACAATTTCATATTTATGGTTTTTTTTTTTTTTATATAGATCTAACTCGACTGTCAAAATGGTATAGACCCATTTCTAAACCCATATTTGATAGACTAGATTGTTATATGGGTTAATTATATTCAATAAATGGGATGGATTGGGTGGGTATGGCTCATTAGGTTTGTGTTGTATGGAAATAGGTCAAAACATATTAAATGTGTCAATTTAGGTTGGAATAATTTTGACCCGATCCGATCCACCTATTTGCCTATACTAAATCTAACTACTTTTTATCCCTCGAGTTATGTTTTCTTCTTCTAGAGGAATTTTGTTAAAGCAACTAATTAAGTGAATTTCACAGTTCCATGTATTTATTGTCCTTAGATTATGCACATAAAATACCTCGAAGACAGTATTACTCTAAGTTATTTCTTTTTAACGAGTGGCATGGGGGCACTTGTTAAACAATGTGATGAAATTCTTTTTGTCAATTTCCAATTTACTGTGTTTTCATTTTATGTAATGATGATAATATCCTCATTAAGAAAATTCATATCTAAAAAAGGGATTATATAAAACATTCACTCAGTTGATATATAAAATGGAATTACAATACAAAGAAAAAGATGAAAAGCGGAAAGAAAACACACCGCAGAAAACAAACTTAGTCAATGAAGATAATTAGGGATGTTAGGGTTTTTAGTCCGATTCATAGTTTCAATTATGGTTATCGGTTCCCAATTCCTAAAAAAGTGGAATTGGAAATCGGACCATCTCTCCCTAAAACCTAAAATCGGATCAATTTTCATTGATCTAGTTATGAGGTTCCTGATTTTATCTTGAAGCCATGCTCATTGTCAATTCTAAGTGCCACGAGAGAACTTATTAACAAGGCTCTTCTAAGGAAAGTATACCCAGTAAATATTTCAAGGACACAAGTCAAAAGAATTCTTTCAAATAAATAGATTTTCATCCATTTTTTTTTTTTTAGCATGTTGTCCATTTTCTACGTCCACGTCAAGTCAGCAAGTCAGCGAATCTGATGGAGGATCCACACGATGTGGAGCTCATTAACACCGGGACCGCGTGAGGATCTTTTGGCTTTGTATATGTGAACTTTCTAGGAAATGCGCAAGACATGGCGAAGAAAAAGCAGATAACTAGTCTGCATAAAGCCAAAAAGGAGTTAATCCACGCGTTTGAGTAGCGTCATTTTGTCCCGTACTCTTACCGTAAAATTGTTTTAGGAAAAATATTCAATCAGTGTTAAATTTATTATACAAATAATTTATTATACGAATATCAATTCAATATTAAAATTTTCAATTTTATCGATTTAACCCTCAATCTTTGCCTGAAATTTTAATATAATCATTCCAATAAATTTTTGTTAGAAATCGCCGACATAGCGATCCAATCATTGCCGGCCATCTTACATCAATAGCATAAAAAACTAAATTAGAATTTCGTGTAAAGATTTATAACTAAATTGACAAGATTAAAAAATTAAGTATTGAATCGGCATTCATACAATAAATATAAATTGATTGGACAATTTTTCCTAATAATTTCTTATCTCATAGCACCAAACTATTTGAAGCAACTGTTACCAAAGAAATAATTGCTGATGCTTGGGCACCTAGAACACGTCTTGAGCTCATAATTGACAAGATTTAAGAAGACTTTCACTAGAGTCGAATGGTTAAAAGTAAGCGTGGCTTCGCGGAATTCACAAACTTGGTACAACACGAAAACATCATGTCTAACAATTAACATGTCAAAACTTCGAAAGAAAATGGCACAAGGTCTGCTTATGACACAGCGAAGGAATTGACCGTTCATCGCGGGGTTACCAAGTTCATTTATATAAGTTAGATCTTCGTTTGACATGACACGATCCAATCAAATTGGCCCACAAGGAAATCCGACTTTCCGGTAGCGCCAAGAACCGCGGTCATTTTGAGTCGGAAGTATAGTGCGATTACAGCAACGAGCACGATCCGACACCGAAGCTTCTGTCTCCGACCTTGCTTTTGCCTGTTCATAATTTCTTTCACACACCTCCGGTCAAGCCATTCAGAAATAGTAAAAGCTATTTATTCCAATTTAAGGCGCTCCGACCGAGGTCAACACTTGATCCTTACGAAATTGACTTCATGAGTGTAAATGTACAGGGAAATACCGATATAATTCGAATAGTCAACTAAGGCTTTAAAAGGTCCATCCTAACGTTTGGCCTTCCATACACGCCAAGCTGTGCCTTTGCAAATCTCTGGTAATCTTCTTCCGCAGCTCCTTCACTCACTTCCCCCTCAGCCACCCATTCACCTTCAGCCAATTCTCAAATCGAAGCAACGACAAAGTTTGGTGAGCATTTCAAACCGTTCGAGTTTTGGGCTTTCTCGTCGTGAAAAGAGTATCAATCGAGGGCGTCATCATTGGGCTTACCCACAAAGGTGAGAGGACTATTTGCCGTGATAATTTTGTTCGGCTGCGCTGTCCCGTTAGTATAGATGAAATCGATATTCTGTTGGGCTGTTAGGTGGTCAAAGATATCCGAAAACAAATTGTAGTGGCATCTGTCATCCGTCTGGGAGTGCCTGCGCAATGCGTTGTATCCGGCCTTGTAGCACTTGGTCAAGGCATCGAGGGCTACTCCTGGAGAGAGAGGCTCTTTGCGTGCCTGAAAAATGGCATTAGGAAATCCAGGTTCCTGACTTTAACATATATGATTGCATTTGATACAAAAAGCGAGTGGGAGTATTTACCGAGTGGCTCCCCTTCCTGAGATCGGTCTCTTGACGAGCTGTGTTCGTACCCATTTTGTGGACCTGGCGCTGCGTATAGATGTGGTATCGAGCCTGCCGAGAGGAAGGCATGATTCACTCGGTTTTATCAAGCCTACCGGCCACCATCACCCATGTAGCAAATACTTACTTTTAGGTAACATGAGGATGAAATAATCCATAGAGTTCAGTTTATAGTGCGTTTGGTAACACTCCAATATCTCTATTTCTTTGTTTTTTTTTTTCCCCTAGAATAAAAATAAAATAGAAATCCGTTTAGTAATTTTTTTTGTTTTTATTTCTGAGAACAAATTTAGAATAGACACAAGAAACAAAAAAAGAAAATTAATTCTTTGTTCCGAGAACAACTCAAGAACAACCCTTTTCTTTTTCATGTTCTTTCTTTTCCTTTTTCTCTTTCTCTTCCCCTAGCCGGTCGCCTTGGTTGCCCAAGGCTCGTCCTCGCCCAAATTTGGTGAAGCCGAGCCTCGTTCAGGCACCATGAGGTTGTTGTCACCTTCGCCCAGTCAAGGCAAGGCTGAGCTTCGCTCGGCCACCTCGAGGCTCGATCTCACCCAAGTGATGCCGACCTCACGGTGGCTGAGTAAGGTTAAGCCTCGTCAGTGGCTAAGTGTCGCCAAGCCACGACGAGGCTCAAGGGGACCTTGCCGACTTTCGCCGACTCTCGTTTGGCCGGTCACCAGCCAGCTATGGCTGAGGCTAGCAACCAGCTAGAGGAAGAAGAAGAAGAAGACGAAATAGAAAAAAAAAAGAAAAGAAAAAGAGAAAAATGTAATAAAATTATTAATAAATTAAAAGAAATTCCAAGTCACAAAAAATATTTAGAATCATACCAAATGCATATCTATTCTAAAAATAAAAATTTTATTCAGTTACCAAATGCTTTCAAATGCTCAAAAACTTATCTCGGGAACAAAAAAAAAAATTATTTATGAATAGAAATTATTTCCAAGAATAAAAACGTCCCATACGCACCCTTATTTGCTAAACGTGAAGCAATGGGATTCACCTTCACTCCTCTGAAGTATCATAGGTAATTAATTCACAGTGAGTTAAAAGCTTAGGTGCTTTCCTTCTTTTACCGGTGAAAGGACAAGGAACGACAAACAACACGACTACCATCTTTGGGCAATACTATAGGGCACCTTCGCCAGTTGCAAATTATGTGGCTTGGGGCTAAAGAACTGTTTAAATATATTTTGAGTTTGAGTCCGTATATGAAACCCAACACACACTGGCGAAGCACGCACCTTAAATGCTATGGTATCAGCACGCGGAACGATAAATGAAAAGAGAGGAAAATGGTGGATGGGTTTGTGCGTTTTCCTCGCCAGCATTTGCTGTTAGACTCCCCCCACACAGCCTGACCATGTGAACGCGCAGGAAAAAAGGGAAGAAAACGAACAGCTTCTTTGGCTTCGTTCTCTGAAGAACGGAGAACAATGATGGCTGATCATTTGCCGTCATTGCTGACTTTGACCGAGAAGGAGAAGAGATGAAGAGCTAAGGAGAGCTCTTCGTGCATCAAAGAGAAAAGGTGCGCGGGCTGCTTTTGTCCCTTCCATTAAATCGACCATCTTTTTCACCAATAATTTCCATGACACTTATCAATACTTATTAAAATTTACCACCATGGAAAAAAGAAAAATCTAATTCCCTAGGCGTTGAAAAATAGAATTTTGCAACTGCATTATAGGAAAAAACTTGTTGGTCATTTAGACCTAAAGTTAGGATTTGAAGGTTAATAATTTGACATAATCGAAGTGTTGACAAATTACAGAAATAAAAGTTGGTAAGTTAATATACAAATTGATAACTTTATAATTATTGATAAGTTACAAGCATGTTAGCTGGAAAAAGTAAACCAATCACCTTTTTTTACCAATAATTTCTTTACACGTACCGGTACTTGTTGAAATTTACCATCATGGAAAAAGATAAAACATCTATTTTCCCAGACATGAAACAATAGAATTTTGCAGCTACATTACGGTAAAATAAATCTATTATAAGTCATGAGACTCATGATTACCATTACATAACCAAAAATCTTCATGAAAGCTACAAGGTCTATTAGGTGCATCGCATGTGCTCTAAAGTTGGCCTAGACAGCTTTTTCATTCGAAGATGACTAAAAGCTTTTACTAGATGAAAGATAACCAGAGCTTACAAAGATAACCGGTGCTCATATATATGTGTGTCTATATATATGTACGAGTTTCTAAAGGTAATATCTAAAGCTTGATGTACCCATTCTTGATCATCCATTCCAAGCTATAACGGTCTTCTGCGCACTTGAGAGTCCAATAGCACCATCCAAGCGTGGCTCTTCCGTATACTTCCAGTTCAGCCTCCGCAGACTTTTGGTACTCCTCCTTAGTTTTTCCATCTTCCCAGTCCACTACCCATTCACCTGCAATTTCACATCACATCATAGATCCACACTTCTTATATATACATGCACACACGAAAATTTAGTACACAACAATATATGGCATCAATGCCACGACAATTTTGCTATAGGTTTGGACTTACCCACAAAAATGAGAGGTCCATTTGATGTAGTGGGACTTCCCAATTGGGCAAGCCAGTCTTCGTAAAAGAAAGGAAGGATATCTTGGATGGTGATGAATTCTGTCTTGTACCGAAAATAGCATTGCACATCCACAACTGTCCTTTCCAGGCCGCTCACGGCGGGGAGCAGCAGCTCCTCGTCAGAGTTTCCAAGAATGCATGACATGAACACGTAAGCAGTGGAGGAGTGCCTCTGGACAGCATTGTGCCCGGCAGTGTAGTACTTGCTGATAGTCTCTAGAGGGAGTGTCTCCGCAAGTGGCTCATTCAGAAGGTCGACTGCATAAAGGCTCGGGCTTGTGGTGTATCTACATAGGCGAAATCGAATGATAACCCTAATACTCGGAATAAGGTTTGTAGACTACAGATTTAATAAATTACCGGGACGTTAGGAATTCTATGACATGAAGGGTTTGTTGGATGGTGTCATCTGTGTCTCCCCATTCCTGGAACCCATCTCTTGACGAGCTCCGTTCCCAGCCGTTTTGGGAACCAGGTGCTGCACGCAGGTCAATAATGACCTTCAACCCATACTTCCTGCAAGTAAAAAACTTAGTTGATACGTCATATGCAGCATTTGTATGTAACAAGATGGAGAGAAGATGGCAATAGACTCACTCTGCCCAAGAGAAGGCACTGTCCAGGAAGGCCAAGGAACCACCGACATAGGGGGCTGGAGGATTTGGGTCGCTCGCTATCCACCAACCTATTGGAATTTTGACAGTGTCCAATCCATTTTCGGCTATGAATTTGAAATCATCTTCCACTATGAACGTCCTCCAATGTTCCTGTTATCAATTAATACCTTTTATTTAAGTCTAATAGGGTATAGATATGCACACACTACTGCAGACCCCATGTTCGCAACGGTATCTTCTTAGAAAGATAATTTTATGTATCCATCAAACAGAAATATAATAGGTCCTTATTCTTTCATATATATACTAATGATCAATGAAGCTACAAAGAATTATTGCTTCAATGTATTTAATCAGATAAGAGGATTATTTTTTAATCAAATCAAGTATAAACCTTTTTTCCTATTATATCTCTTGGTTGCTGGAGTGATCTGAATCAATCTTGAGACTTCCCCAAATATACAATATTAACACTTAGTTCAGATGGAGTGATTAATAGGGAGTGGAAGATTCGCATAACGAGCTCGAAGGAGACAAGAAAAGAAAGAAAAGCATGTCATTTTGACACCCTAAGCTCTTAACTTAAAATAAAACAAATAAATAGAAGTGTACTCAGACTAATGTGAATGCTTAAATAAATTGGACAGATAATTGCTATAAAAAAAAAAGAATTATTTTCTGCCATTGAAAAAGTGCAATGCTGGACTTATTAAACCCAGCATATCGAATCGGTTTTCTAAATGACGTCAATTTGCAAATAAGCCTTTAAATAGGAGAATTTCTTGTAAATGGAACTAAGTCCAACGAATAGAATCAGTTATAGATGTCCATTCTGTGGATTCCACATACGAAACTCATTATGTGGACGGCCGTGATGGAATTGGTAAAATAGACCCGAGTTCAAGCAAAACTTACTCATTTAAATAGTTATACCATATTTAACGCCTAATCACAATTTGACTCCCTAATTAACAAATTAATTTTATAATTCAGTTTTCTTAGATCAGGTATTCTCGAATATATCGGGTAGCTCTGTCCATGTGTTGTCATGATTGCAACTTTGTTACATATAGTAGCCATACATTATAGACCCACGGTTTTGTGGTACTTGACAAGGAAAATCCGAGCACAGGTGACATTTACAACGAAAGAACCCGACACGTATTCTCATAGCTGGAACGCGAAAGGATGTTTCCACTGTGAAGATTCCAACAAACAAGATGATTAGGCGCATAAATATTGACACTGTGACGAAGCCTATCACCTCTAGCCAAGTTTAGTAAATAGTTACTTGAGCTTGGTAAGAGTAGGTCGTGCGTATGATGTCCCATTCAGATTTCCATTCTTTATTTTGTATTATATATTGTATCATTTTACATGGACAATATTTACTATAGCTGGAGCCAACTAAGAGTAGTACATTGTCGGGACTAAAAACCCTATGACGAGCACACGAGACACACAGGAACTTGCAGTAGT
Organism: Eucalyptus leucophloia subsp. euroa; assembly: GCA_017140325.1. NCBI lineage: Eukaryota > Viridiplantae > Streptophyta > Magnoliopsida > Myrtales > Myrtaceae > Eucalyptus > Eucalyptus leucophloia. The sequence continues at coordinate 10,655,457 of CM029473.1, read as the reverse complement.
CACCACATCTCCTATATACGACGGCAGTAATAACCACTGGTTAGAATTAGTTCCATCTCAAAGAAGACTTGTTCACAAGCCAAAATACCAATTGATAGAAAAAATTCAATTTTTTTTCTCATGGAGTGAGTTTGGTTAAAGCTATAATTTGGGCATAGAAAAAAAAATCATTTGATTAATTTTATCAACCTGAGAAGCGTGAACTTTTATTATATTCCTATGAGAGTTTTATAATTACATACCCTCATGACTTCAACGGCTTTTTGTGGTCCAAGACCATTTGTAACTTGGAACTCGCCCTCCAATCTTTTAGTGAAGCTCATCACAAACACAGATGGATTTTCATCTGTCCACTCATTGCTCTTGCCACATTGATAATCAGCTGTCACTCGTTCATTTGTCCTTACCTGCAAAACAAATTCTATTACGATAATTACTTTATTTCCTTCATTGCACTTTAATCAATCGATAGTGCACCCGTACTCGCAAAAATTTAGTCTCATTTGGTCAATTATTAAAAGGTCTCCTTTAAAAGCTCATTCACATCACGTTTGATATAATTAAGTTTTTATTTTCTTGATTTTTTTTTTTGTTGTTCTCAATTTCTTCTTCGAAAAAGTTTAAATAGTTTTCACTCGACTAGTGTCTACCTAACTTTTTATTGTGTAAAGAGTAAAGTTGGTCTACTAAATTGGTCTAACGAATGAAGGACAAACTATAAACCTTTTAATAAGTGGACCATTTTCAATATCTAATTTAGTTGACAAGTCTTGAGTAATTATTTAGTAAACCTAGTACAGGCACTAGAATAAATCTGGTGGGTCTCAGATGGGTTTGACTAATTCCAACGGTTCTTATACATTTTAATACATGCATGACGTTCATGCTGTAATTTTTCAACCTTAGTATGTCTATCGTCAATCTTCTGTAAGATATAGGAAATGGAAAGAGATTGACGACCCGCAAGAAGAAGCCATTGGAAGCTCGGATTCTAACACGGCTTGGATCATCTGGGTTTCTCACAATCTCAAAGGTTTCTGGTCTTCGAGGTAAATCACTAGTAGCCACCAGATCGACCCCGTCCCCACCAGAGTCCAGACCGACCAATTGCTTGTTGGCAACCCTGAAGTTGAAGAGCGTCTCGTTGATTCTCCAAAGCTACACCCACAAAACACGGGAAACCATCTGTAGCTTAATGCACGAGATTGTCTTTTCTAAAAATAACACTTATTCTAGTCGGAAAATTGTTGTCAATAGGAGTATATCAACGCTTTTTCCAAGTTGAACGACTTGAGTTATAATTTACTGACAGGAGAATATCTTCCAATCCCTAACGTTGTCCAATATCAAGTGCCCATGAAATAACTCCACCCATCTCCAACCTATGTAAGAGGTGAGCCAAAACCCATATGATGATAGCCCAAACATGTAATTTATTTGCACTTGATCTACCGTGCATCTAATCCACGGACACAAGTTCGTTCCTTAACTACCGAACTAACATCACGAGTTTGCCTAGCGAAAGATTATTTATCTGCTTAAAGCTAACTCACCCTGAATGTCTCCCATTGTAAACCAGAACCTGCTGGGGTTTCGGCAACTGCACTAGTCCCCATGCTGTTGGCGACTACCCGGCTTCCTCCGCCAGCCTCGGCAGAGAGATACTTCCCGACCATCATCGATTTGAACTGAAGGCTAGTCCCATCCTACACATTAGACGCAGTTTCAGAATCATAGAGTCTGTCCAAGCCAACTGAATCATCGGTCAAAAAAGCAACGGAAACATGAAGCGATAAACAAGGCAAATACATGTGAATGTGGGTGTAGCAAAGTACCAAGAAGTCCTTGTTGGGGATTGCATCAAAGAGGGAAGGCTTGATCCATCCTTCCGTGACAAGCCAGCCTCCTAGATTCACCGCTCTTATTTTGGGGTTGCGATTCTCCATCTCTCGATCGGAATGGTTGCCAATCGATTGGAACCCTTGCTGATGACTTCCACGCCTTCTGCTTGCCTACTTCCCCACTCGAAAATCAAGATAAAACAAAGCAGCCTTTAGTTATGCAACCTATTGTCCAAGGAACACGTGAAATTTGCACTAAACATCACTAAAACATATCCAATCGTATTCGCAAGAAATTTTCATATAATAAAAACTCGAAATGGTTAAGTAAAGATGCAATGCGTGCCTGCGTGATTACGGCAGGCGTCAGCTGCCTACTCAATTAGCTTAAAAGCTGAGCCTTCTGCGTGAAGGATTGACTTATGCCTTAAGGTGTTTTTCTATGTATCCTTCGTGACCTGGTAAATTTCTCAAGTCTTCTTGGTGCTTAAAGTTTTCTTTTTGACTCGCTTATTACGGGTTTCCGTGGGAACTTTCACTCAGAAACTTCCCCGTCCCTGAAGAGTAGAATTCTGTGCTTCTTAAGATGATAACTTTTCTTGGGTCTCACGGTGAACAATATAAAATTTTAATTTATTTTTTACATTTGCATCTTTTATTCTTATATAGATCTAGCTATTCTTTCATCTGTCCAATTATGTTTTCTCTTTCAAAAAGGGTTTTGTTAAAGTGTTACCGAAATGTTCATTGAGAAATTAATTAAGGAAATTTCACAATTTCCAATAGATTGATTGTCATTGTGTCATGCACAAAATGTACCTTCAAAATTGTATTATTTCAAATGAAATTTTATTTCCAAGTGTCGTGGGGGAACTTGTTAAACATTGCAATAAAGAAAATTTATCATTCCCAATATACTGTGTTTTTCATGTTATGTGTAATGAGTCCGATAAAAATGAAAATATCTCCCAAAACATAGTTCAAAAGTGCCTCTAGAGAGTTCATTAGCAAGACCCCTTTTATTCTATTAAAATCTGATCCTTTCGATTTAACTTACCGTTGCTTGCCTTTTTTGGCTACTCCGGTCCCTAATTGGTGAGAAAAAAAAAAGTCTTGGTGAGCAATACTTCCATGGAACGATATATATGAGTTCAGTAAATAATAGTCTTGGGTAATGTGAATCCTATAAAAGGTCCACACGACGCGGCATTTGAAAAACTCTTTTATATTTCATAAATGTGAAATTTCTAGGAAATAAGCAAGATGCGGCAAAGAAAAAGAGGATCACTTCTTTCCAAAAATGAAAAGGACGAGGGATTCTATGCTTTTGAGAATATTCGTTTTATCCTGAAATGTTGTAATTTTACACGGCTAAACTATTTGAAGCACGTGTTACCAAAAAAAAAATCTTTATAAATGTTTGCCCTTTGGGAAGCTGACAAGCTTCGTACAAAATGTAAACATCTTGGCAACCCGAGGATGTTTTTTCATATTGTTAGGGCGCCCACCAATAATTGCACAATCACATCAGCCCATGACGTTTGGGTACATTGTGGCATTTGCTATGTTCGGACCATGTCGGACCATGATTGTTGGGGTCACAACCCCAATCAATAGGATCATACGATGAGAATTTTGGCTGCACTTCTACATTTTGCACTATTTTTTCTTTTTTAAAGATTCTAGAAAGTTATCAGCAACTACGTTGACGTCACTATACTTGTGAATAACACTATTTAGTCCCCTCCCTAATGGGAACTGGAGTGTAACAGTAAAAGTACCTTAACCTTTTTTTATATTCTATTTTCTGATTGGCGAACCAACATAATTTTGACCAAAAAAGAAAAGGAAAGCTAACAGCGCAGCTACCCTCGAATATTTGTCACTAGGGCTCGACGCCTATTACGGAATATTTAATTTATCTTCCGTATAACCCAAATAGAGGTGTCAAAATGGATTAAAAACCCATTTAGATGGGAATGAGATGGGTTATATATGGATTACAAAAGTTTTAATAAATGGCTCATTGATGGATTTGGGTTGTATGTAAGTTTAGTGATACATGAGTTGTAAATGGATTTGTCCTTAAATCCATTTACAACCATTTAACTTGTAAAAATTATTAGTTGAGTCAACCCATTAATGAGATATCATCCTCTTTAATAGTTTGTATTCTTTTTTTTTTAATTTTCGATTTGTTAATAATTTTTATTTTCTATTTTTTCTTTCTTTTACTTTTCTTTTTTCCCTACGAAGTCCAGCGGCCAACTCTCGTCAATAGCAAGCGAGCTCGAGCTCACCAGATTTGCCAAGGCCGAGCTCTCCAACCTTAGCACAACAAGGCTAGGCCTCCCGATTTGACAAAACTCAAGCTTGCCAAATCTAGTGAGGTGGAGGCCGGTGAGCTTGAGTCTTACCAAATCAAGGAGGCCCCAACCTCGCCAATGCCGCTCGAGCTCACCTAATCTAGTGAGGCTGAGCTCGCCGGCCTCGACACTAGTGGGGTCAAGGCCTCTTGGATGTGTTGAGGCTTGACCTTGCTAGATCGGGGGGAGGGGGGAGGGGTCAAGCTCACCGACCTCATTGATCTGGTGTGACTTGAGTTTGCCGGTGTTGGGGTGAGCTCAACCTCGCCGGATCTATCGAGGTGGAGCATCACCCGAGGTTGGCAAGGCTCAACTCGCTGGTATCGGGCAAGCTCAAGTCTCGCCACACGTGGCGAGGCTTTAATTAGGCTGTTGTCGGCAACAACGGCTATGGTCGGCAACCAAGTAAAAAGAAAGAAAAAGAAAGAGAAATTTATATTTATATTCTTTCAAAAATAGAAATATAAATAAAATTCAAAAAATAAAAATAAAAAAGCACGGAAATTAAATTAGATTTTCTATACAAAATAGAAAACATTTTCAAATTCATTTTCAGGTTTTAACCAAACACCGAAAAATATTATCATTTTCAAAAATATAACATTTTTCGTGAAATAAATGGGGTCTCATATTAAAAAAATATTATAAATTTTATCCATTAAATTTGTAATTGTATGGAACCGTTTTAACAGTATTTTTTTCCCTAAATTTGATTAAATATAGAAATGTTTTAGTAATATGGGTTGGGTTGGTATGGGTTGGATCGGCTATGAGTCGATAAATTTACATCGCAAATAAATGGATCATTAATGAGTTAATGGGCCAATTTGGGATCCGACTCACCCATTTGACAAGTCTAACCCAAAAGTCCAAAGTTAAAAAGTCTATCATTGTAACCCATCAACGTGTTAAAAGTTAGAAAATCGTCCATGCAGGGTGGCAAATAACAACGGCTCAAAGCTTTGATACTATGAAGGAGTTAGTCTGTTATCAAGGGTCTACCAAGTTTTTCTATGTATGTGTGTTGACACCTAAATTTTGGCGAGTCGGTCATTTATTTATTGCATAGAAAATTATGGGTAATTTTATCCCTGGAAAAAAATATTAATTGCATAGCATATAAATTTAGATGCATTTATTTTTAGTCTGCATATTTGCATTTTTATTTTTTAAGACTGGTGGTGGAGGGGTGTGAGTTAATATTTCTGAGCTCTAGCTTGGCAGGGCAGATTAGGCCCACGAAAGGAGTAAATTAGCCCAAGCCCGTTATTTTTTAAATTAATTATCTCGTGGGAAATTGATATTTTATGCGATATTACGGTGGTTTTTGGAATCAGGTTGCAATCTTATCTTTAGTCTTTAGGGGATAAGATCGTTGGGAATATTAAGGAGATAAGGAAAATAAGAGGATTTTAGGTGATCAGGAGGTTATAGATTATCTTCGTGTATATTGAAAAAGCGAGATAAAATATTCTACGAAGATCACCTATTTTTACCTAAAAAAGCAATCGTGTACAGGAGAGAAGGGAGGAGGTCAAAATCCACACAAGGGGAAAAGAATGTTCATGCTTTAAGGGGCTTCTTTTCGATAAAAAAAAAAAAAAAAGAGCAAAAAGCATAAGCCAAAAGTACAAGACAGCAAATGAGAGAGAAGACACAGTAAAAAGCAGATTTACTATGCTTCTTCTTCATGGAATTCTCCTCACCGGCGCACCACCATGCCCGCACCTTCGCCATCAAGTTCACCCAGCCGCACCACCACACCCCTGCGCCGACGCCTTCGCCTCCGCCTACTACCTCCGACGATCGTGCCCGTGCAGCTGCGCTCGCACTGCTGCGCCTCTCTCTCGCCGTGTCTGCACCATCGCTTGTCCCTGAAGCCCTACATCAACGAATCAGAATAGACCACCTCCCCACCGGACACCGCACCGCGCCATCACCACCCTCTGCTCAGTCCCCGCACCCGCTCAGAGCCCGATCTACCACACCGGAACACCGATCTCAGCCCCAACTTATACGTAACCCGCAACCCAGCAGATCTCGAGCCAGTTCGCTGCACCTCCGCGCTCTGCGCCCCCGATCGCCCAAGTACCAGCAGCCCCACGTCGCTCTAGTCGAGCCGCTCCACCCACAGCCCGATGCCGATCCTCCCGCCACGGCCCGACCCCAATCCTTTGCCCGAGCCCGAGTCGAGCGCTCCGCTCTCTGCCCGAACACGAGCCCGAGCGAGGCACCGCGTCTTTGCTCCTCGCGATGCCACCGCTTGTCGCCGATTAGCCCGTTGCTAGTCTTTGCCGAGCTTTGAACGCCGACGACCCAACCCCGGTGATCCACCGAAGCCGCTTAGCCGTGGGTGAAGAAAGCAAGAAAAGAAAAGGAAATTAAGTAGTTTTATTTTCTTTTTTATTAACTTTATTTTCTTTATTTCTTTTAATTTTAGTTGTTATTGTGAAAATTTGAAGTGATCTTCATTTCATGAATTTTGTAGGCATTATCCACAGGGTCTTCCCCATAATTATTGTAATTACTAATTTGATCCGTAAGATATCGGATCATTTTTTTAATTATATTAATTTTGGGGTTTGTCGATAGTATTTTAAGTGTTAAATCAATATAATTATTAATTTTAATCCATAAGAATTCGAATCAGATTTTTAGTTATTTTGAACTCTTTGTCATGATAATTAGGGTTAGGATAATCGTTAATTTGACCTGTGAGACAATAAGTTATTTTTTCGATTATTTTAATCCTTTATTTGATTGAATGTCTTGATTAGTTTAAATACAATGTTTATTTGATAATTGCTTGTTTTGGAAAACACTAAAAAATATCAAAAAAATATTTGAATTAGGATTTAGTTTGTTTTGGAATATTTCTTGTTATCTTGCATATCTAGAATAAGGATTTTATTCCGAATTTAGAAAAATATTAAAAAACAAAAAAATGCAATCATTTAGGTTGTTAGTTTGTTATTTGGATTGCACATTTAATTATGTATTAATTTTAATTTCGAATTTTCATAAAGAAAATCGTAAAAAAAAAATCATTGAGCATATTAAGTTAGAATGGCATGTTTCATTTTAAATTTAGGTCATCTTTTTAGATAAAATGATCTAGCTAGATTAAGATTCTATCTAATTTAAACTAAGGATCAAGTCACATTAAATCCTAATTTAAAATAAGATATTATCTTATTCTAACATGCAATTTATCTAAAAAGATGACCTAAATTTAAAATGAAACATGCCATTCTAACTTAATAGGCTCAATGATTTTTTTATGATTTTCTTTATGAAAATTATAAATTAAAATTAATACATAATTAAACGTGCAATCCAAATAACAAACTAACAACCTAAATGAATGCATTTTTTTTGTTTTTTGTTTTTATATTTTTCTAAATTCGGAATAAAATCCTTATTCTAGATATGCAAGATAACAAGAAATATTCCAAAACAAACTGAATCCTAATTCAAATATTTTTTGGATATTTTTTAGTGTTTTTCCAAAACAAGCAATTATCAAATAAACATTGTATCTAAACTAATCAAGACATTCAATCAAATAAAGGATTAAAATAATCAAAAAAATAATCTGTTGTCTCACAAGTCAAATTAACGATTATCCTAACCCTAATTATCATGACAAAGAGTTCAAAATAATTAAAAATTTGATCCGAATTCTTACGGATCAAATTAATAGTTATATTGATTCAACACTTAAAATACTATCGACAAACCCCAAAATTAATATAATTAGAAAAATGATCCGACATCTTACGGATCAAATTAGTAATTACAATAATTATGGGGAAGACCCTACGAATAATGCATACAAAATTCATGAAATGAAGATCACTTCAAATTTTCACAATAACAACTTAAAATAAATAAAATAAAATAAAGTTAATAGAAAAAGAAAATAAACTACCTAATTTCCTTTTTCTTTTCTTTTTGTTTTTCTTTTCCCGCTTTCTTCACCCATGGCCGAGCGGCTTCGGTGGATCACCGTGGGTTGGGTCGTCGTGCTCGTAGCTCGGCAAAGACTAGCAACGGGGCTAATCGGTGGCGAGCGGTGGCGTCACGAGGAGCAAAGAAGAGGCAACCCGCTCAGTGCTCGGGTTCGTGCAGAGTAGAACCTCAACTCGTGGCTTGGGCAGAGGATCGGGGTCAGGCGTGGCGTAGGATCGGCGCGGGCCGTGGGTGGAGCGGCTTGACTCGAGCGACGTGGGGGGGTTGCTGGTACTCAATCGGGGGCACAGCAGCAGCGGAGGTGCGGCGAACCGGCTCGGGGTCTGCTTGGTCACCGGTTGTAGACAAGTTGGGTGTGAGATCGGCGTTTTCGGGATGTGATAGATCGGCTCCCGAGCAGTGCGGGATTGAGCAGAGGGTGGTGATGGCACGGTGCGGTGTCCGGCGGGGAGGTGGTCTGCTGTGATTCGTTGATGTAGGGCTTCGGGGACAAGCGGTGGTGCAGACGTGGCGAGAGGGAGGCGCAGCAATGCGAGCACAGCTGCGCCGGCACGATCGTCGAAGGCGGCAGGCGGAGGCATCGGTGCAGGTGTGCGATGGCACGGCTGGGTGAACCTAATGGCGAAGGTGCGGGCACAGTGGTGCGCCGGTGAGGAGAATTCCACGGAGAAGAAGCATAGTAAATCTGCTTTTTACTGTGTCTTCTCTCTCATCTGCTGTCTTGTACTTTTGGCTTATGCTTTTTGCTCTTTTTTTTTTTTTTATCGAAAAGAAGCCCCCTAAAGCATGAACATTCTTTTCCCCTTGTGTGGATTTTGACCTCCTCCCTTCTCTCCTGTACACGATTGCTTTTATAGGTAAAAATAGGTGATCTTCATAGAATATTTTATCTCTCTTTTTCAATATACACGAAGATAATCTATAACCTCCCGATCACCCAAAATCCTCTTATTTTCCTTATCTCCTTAATATTCCCAACGATCCTATCACCTAAAGACTAAAGATAAGATTGCAACCTGATTTCAAAAACCACCATAATTTCGCATAAAATCTCAATTTCCCACGAGATAATTAATTTAAAAAATAACGGGCTTGGGCTAATTTACTCCTTTCAGGAGCCTAATCCTGCCTGCCAAGCTAGAGCTCAGAAATATAAACTCACACCCCTCCACCACCAGTCTTAAAAAATAAAAATGCAAATATGCAGACTAAAAATAAATGCATCTAAATTTATATGTTATGCAATTAATATTTTTTCAGGGATAAAATTACCCCTAATTTTCTATGTAATAAATAAATGACCGACTCGCCAAAATTTAGGTGTCAACAGCTGCCCCTCTTTGAAGGGAAGCTCGTAGAGGTTTCCTTCAAAGATAAATGACACCTAAATTTAGATCATGTGGAATGAATGCAAAATGAATATGAAATGCATATGCAAATGTTAATTGTAATGACTTTTTTTTTTTAAAATAAGAAATGGACTCAAATAAATGCAAGGTCATGCAATAAAGAATGCCATGTAAATGCAATGATTTGGTCAAGAACATATATTTCTATGTGTCCATATTTAATGAAATGCAAATGCAAAGAAGAACACGTACCTGTCATACTTATCTGGAGATTTAGAAAAGTATTATTAGGTGTGAAATGATTCCTATGAGACCTGACAAACATCTGGAAATCTCTTCAGATAATTGAAAGGCTCAAAGTCTTTAGAGATCTAGAACTCTCATCAGATCCCAAGCACCTGGAAATTGCATCAAGTACTTAAAATTTCAAAAATTTGATTCTTATGTCAGACATTTGAAAGTATTTACTAAACATCTGGAAATCACATCAAATGCTTGAAAAGACAAATACTTGGAAATCACATCAAGCATTTAAAAGTTCAAATATCCGAAATTCACACTAGACATTTGAAAACATTTAGTAAACATTTGGAAATCACACCAGACGTTTGGAAAGACAAACACTTGGAAGTCACATCAAGCATTTAAGGGTTAAAATATCTGGAGTTCACACTAGACATTTGAAAATATTTTACTAAACATCTAGAAATCACATCAGATGTTTGGAAAGACAAACACTTGGAAGTCACATCAAGCGTTTACAGGTTCAAACATCTGGAACTCAAACTAGACATTTGAAAAATTTTTATAAATGGGTACTTGGAATTCTCATCAAGCACCAAGATGACTGAACAAACTCAGGGCTTCAAAGACAAATCCTTTGGTCTTTGAGGAAAAATTCACTTCTTCTTTTTTTTTTTTAATTCAATGAAGGTCCATACATGATGGCTTTTTCAAACTTCCACCAGGAAAAATTATCAAGACAATTTTCACAAGCTGTGAATCTCTTGAACGTGCAAAATGAGACACTTTTGGTGTGAAAAAGGCTTTTTTACTCACTCTCATTTAGAAGGGGTTATTTATCCCGGCCATTGATGCGAGAATATATCAGTCAATCTTATCATCATCTTGTCGACAAGAGTTCAAATTTTCTTGCAAGCAGTACGACCTTACCAATCTGAGAGGTCTTTGACAATGATTGTAATGTGGGTTTAGTCAATGGCTTATTAAAAGAAACTCTTTGAGTCAAGGCTATTGAAAGAACAATTCTGTAATCATCTTCAGGTTTACAAGTCAAGAACCCTGCAAAATGAGAAAGAAATAATCTTGCTCGCACTTCTTCAAGCAATGCTTAAAACATGTGAACTCCCATGTTAATTCAAGTGCCCAAATCTAAAGAGAATTTTTAAGGGACGTAACATAGGCTGGGTTCATGGGCTGAGAAACGAAAGGATCGTTAGGCTCAAAATATGTGTAAAGGGTGAGAGTTGGTAATCATCTTGACATTACCACTAGTTTTCTTTTTCCATCTTTGAAGATTTTCTTCATATCACAACTCCATTAATTGCAATAGCATTTGAGTTTTTTTTAGTATCGCCTTATTGGGGATACAATTCACTACATCAAGTGTCTAAGTTTTCTCTTTGGGCATTGGCCTTGCTTTTACTAGGCACATTGCTTTTCATGCCCCTTATTTTTTACACATACCTTTTCTTTGGACTCACACAGCCCCCATCTTTCATCAGCATTCTAAGCCATGCTATTTGAATTTTTTTTTTCTTGCCTTGCCCTAGTGTGGGGGATGATCACCAACTGGATTTAAAGAAATGAAATTATAGGCTCAAGTGGGCTATGCAAATGATATAAGTGTATAGGATAGCGAAAGAAATGTTCTTCATCATCCTAAGGCATTTAAATTACCACACGAATTCAATGTAATGCATAACTTGAAGATTGATGCAAGTGAGAGCAAGAAAATTTTAATTCATTTTACTCTCCTTCAATGTCAACTTACCTCCATTTGCCCCGATGTGGGGTGGTCCTTGACAAGGGTGGTATGAAAGAAATTCTTCAAGTATTTTGGCTCAAAGAAGGGTTAAACAATAGATCATCTGTAGTGTTTGGGATAGAAAGATGAATTGCCTCTCGTCATTTCAGCTGTCGTACTTTTCGTAAGAAAGCTCTTCACCTTGAAATGTTTTCATACTCACCTCACAATGTATAGACAAGGAACTATGTATGGGGTTAGGCTTGCCTTTCACACCTCATTTAGCATGTTCAAGTAACTCAACATCTTTCACCGAATTGTCCATTTTGATAAATTTCAAGTGGACTTGACAAATTGCATAATATCATGTGGAAGCATTCTATAATGACAAAAAAATGCCATGCTCTATTCTTGCACCTGGGATCATAAGTCAAAGTTATTAAGTATCCATGTCTAGCCTCTCTTTGTAAGGAAGATCATAGAGGTTCCTTACAAAGATAAAAAGACACCATTGCTCATATCCATTCTTTGCCCCTGCAAAAATAAAACATGTAACATTATACACTAGAGATTTGACCAACTTTGAGTGAGAAAAAGGTTTTTACGAGCCCTTTTATTCATGGATAGTATTTCTTTATAGCATCAGAATTTACAAGATTCGTGAATTCACGCCCATCCATTCCTACCAAGATTAAAGCACCTCCAGGAAATACTTTCTTCACGATGTATGGCTCACTGTAATTTAGAGTGAACTTGCCACGAGGATCAAGGTTAATTGGTAGCATCTTGCGTAGCACCAAATCATGGACCTTGAAATGCCTTAGGTGAACCTTCCGATTAAAGGACTTGGCCACCCGCTGTTGATAACATTGACCATGACATATGGCCTTCAATCGTTTTACATCAATCAAATTGAGTTGGTCATACCTCTGTTGTGCCCATTCAGCTTCCGTCAGCTTAGACTGAGACAATACTCTTAGAGAAGGGATTTCTACTTCAACTGGCAGGACTGCTTCCATGCCATACACCAGAGAAAAAGAAGTTGTCCCAGTAGAGGTACGAACTGAAGTCCTATACGCCATCAGAGTGTAAGGAAGCCTCTCATGCCAGTCACGATAATTATCAACTGTCTTTGCTAGAATTTTCTTGATGCTCTTATTCGCTGCTTCAACCGCACCATTCATCTTAGGGCGATAGGGCGATGAATTCAAATGACGAATTTTGAACTCCTTGAACAGATCGTTGACAAGTTTGTTGTTTAGGTTTGTCCCGTTATCTATGATGATGGCTTTAGGCACGCCATAAGGGGCAATAATATCTCGTCGCACAAACTTCATGACATTCTTTGCGGTGACAACTGCATAGGATGCCGCCTCTATCCATTTTGTGAAATAATCGATAGCGACAAGGATGAAATGATGACCATTCGAGGCTTTCGGATTAATTGGGCCGATTACATTGATGCCCCACATCGAAAAAGGCCATGATTCTGACAGTTGATGCAGCTCATTTGGAGGAACATTTATCTTGTCTCCATAAATTTGACAATGGTGACAACTCCGAACATGTTGAATGCAATCAATCTCCAAGGTCAGCCAGAAGTAACCTAGTCTCATAATTTTCTTTGCTAACATGTGGCCGCTCATGTGAGGACCACACACTTCTTCATGTATTTCTTCCATCAACTGAGTGACTTCCTTAGCATTGACACATCTAAGTAGGACGGAGTCGAAGGACCGTTTGTATAATGTATCCCCACTAATAAAGAATTTGGAGGCAAGTTTCATGAGATGCTTTCGGTCAGCTGGATTGCTACCTTCTGGGAACTCTCACTTTTGAATATAGGTCATGATGTCATGGTACCATGGTTTTCCATCCGGTTCCTCTATCACTATCATGCAATAAGTTGGCTTCGGCAAAACTTTTATTTTCAGAGGCTCAACCTCTAACCCATCAGTGACTTGCAACATAGAAGACAACGTTGCAAGTGCGTCTGCAAATTAATTATGAGACCTTGGCAAGTACTCGAACGAAACTTCCTCGAACTTTTCCAACAGATCTTCTAAATACTTGTGGTATGGGAGCAACTTGGCCTCCTTGGTCTTCCATTCACCTACCGTCTGTATTATGATTAGTGTGGAGTATCCGAACACTTTTAACTTGGCCACACCTATCTCAATTGCGGCCTGAAGCCCGAGGATGTAAGCTTCATACTCAGCCACATTGTTAGTGTATGGGAATATCAATTTTGTAGCCACTAGATGGTGTTGTCCATCTAGGGATATCAGAACTGCCCCAGTACAAGAACCAGACAAGTTTATAGCTCCATCAAATAACATCTTCCACAAGTCTTCATTTACATTCAAGACACAGTCATCAAGGAAACTATCATTGTCATTAGGGATTCCTGAATTCTCGGCCAATAGGTCTGCAATCACTCGTCCCTTAACCGACTTTTGTGGCATGAATTGCACATCAAATTTGGAAATTAAAATTTGCCATTTTGCCAGCTTACCCACCAAAGCGGGTCGATCAAGGAAGTACTTGATGGGGTCGTTCTCAGTCACAAGGAAAGTCTGGTAATACAATGTGTATTGTCGCAATCTATGCAATACCCATACCAAAGCTGCACAAGTCTTTTCGATATCAGGATACTTCATCTCTGATACAGGGAACTTCTTGCTCAAGTAATAAATGGTTCGTTCTTTTTTGTCAACGGGACTTTCTTGAGCCAACATTGCACCTAGTGACTCACTATGAATGGTGAGGTAGAGAATTAAAGGATGCCCCGGTGATGGCGGGACAAGCATTGGTGGATTCATCAAGTAACACTTCAACTTCTCGAACGCTTCTAGACATTTACCATCCCAGTTGATTCGTGCATTCTTCTTTAGGAGCTTGAAGAACGGCTCAGCGGTTTCAGAAAGTTGGGAAATGAATCGAGCAATATAATTCAACCTCCCCAAAAGGCTGCGGACTTCTTTCATCGTTGACGGAGGTCGCAACTCACAAATAGCCTTAGCTTTAGCTGGGTTGATTTTAATCCCTTTACTACTCACAATGAATCCGAGTAATTTACCGGATGTTGCTCCGAATACGCACTTAGTGGGACTTGGTCGAAGCTTGAACTCAAGGAGCCGATCAAACAGCTTCTTCAAGGTCTCGATGTGGCTTTTTCCAGGTCGAGTCTTTGCAATCATATCATCAACATAGACTTCAATTTATTGATGCATCATGTCATGAAACAGTGCTATCATGGCTCGTTGGTAAGTCGCCTCAGCATTTTTTAGTTCGAAGGGCATAACCTTATAATGAAAGGTTCCCCATGGGGTGATAAAGGTAGTCTTGTCCTTGTCTTCCTCCTTCATCCTTATCTGATTGTATCTGGAAAAACAATCCATAAATGAGAATAGTTCAAAACCAGCGGTACTATCCACAAAGATGTCTATGTGTGATAACGGAAAATTATCTTTCGAACTAATCTTGTTCAGATCCCGATAACAACACAAACTCGAACCCGACCATCCTTTTTCATTACTGGAACAATGTTGGCCACCTATTCGAGTCTTGTGAGACTTCAATGAATCCCACCTTCAATAGCTTCATCACTTCCTCCTCTATCTTCTTTGAGAGCTTAGGCTTAGTTCTTCGCAACCTTTGCTTCTTAGGTGGCACGTCCAAATTTGCAGGTAGGCAATGCTCCACAATTGACTGGTCTAAACCAGGCATATTAGCATAAGTCCATGCAAAGATATCCTGATATTCCTTCAGCAACTGAATTAGGTGCTTGGCCTCATCTTTGGGGAGATTTGCCCCAATTTTCACCTCTCTGGCTTCTTCAGTGTTACATAAATTAATAGTGATGGTCTGCTCAGACGTGAGAACCTTGGCTTTTTCATGTTGTTCCCAACTATGTTGTACCTCAATGAAATCCTTGATTGAGTTTTCAGGATTACCAATTAGCACTTGTTGCATTGGATTTGATCATTCCTACACCTTTGCATGCTATATGATCATCCCTAAAACAGAAAGTAGATGGATTAGAAAGACAAACAGGGTAACCTAGATTTCTTTTTTTATGAAATTCTTTGGCAAAAAATATTTTTTTAAAAAAAAAATATTTGACACGAGGAAGCATGATGAAGCCCAAGCCTCAGAATTCTCCTTGGATTTTTCTTTTCTTTTATCGACTAGATATCATCACCGGGCTGGATTGAAGTACCCCGTCATGTCCTCAAAATTTGAAATAAAATTGTAATTTCATTGAATAGAATCAAATGAATTACATTATTGGAATGGAAATTGTGATTCCTAACCCCTAAAAAGAGAAAAAATTGAAAACGATTCCTAAAAAGCAATAAAAATTCCCCCGCAAGGGAATGTGCAAAAGTGATAAACGGGTTACTCTTGTGGGCCAAGGCCCGTTTCTTCCAGAGGTTCTCCATCAATGGCTCCAATGAAGAGGTTATTGAACAAACTTGAAATTCCTTCAAGGGTGTCATCAGAGTTCTTTGTCTTTGGAGGCGTCATATCGTCCATGTCATCCCATCCACTTGAAACTATATTGCGAGAGTCAAAGTAAAAGCTGGGAGGAGCCAAATACTTCACTAAGTAATCAAATTTGCCACTAGGCTGCCCCAAATTGTCCATCACTTCCACTTCATCTTGCCCCATATTAGGGACATTGTCGGGTTTAGTTTTTCAGCGGTGACCGACGGTGGGTCATCTTCCTAGTCGGGCTTGTCGTCATTGCTCATTTGGGTCTTGACTAACGCTTCGGGACTACTGTCTCAAGGAGAGCAAGTGCAAGAGTCAAATCCGTTCGGAGGGATTAGATTTGAGTTGTCATGAATTACATAGAGGCGAGCAAGCTGTCGAAGTTGGTCTTCCATAGCGAGATACGATCATACATTTTGGTTTGGTCGGCCATTCTAGTTCTTGATCACCTAATTATGGGTGAACGTGAGGGATCCGTTATCACCTAATTCAAATGAATGAAAATATGTAAGCACAATGTGTAAATAGAGAAACAATCTATGACAATGATCTAATCAATTTTTTCATTTTTTTTTTGAAAATTTTATGTAAAAAGGGAAGTTCCTAAAAAATAACTAGAAAAATAAAAATAAGACACCCTAGCAAAACTAAATTTCCTAAATACGAATTAGGAAAGGCCAAAATTTGAAACTCCCTAATAAGAACAATAAAGACATGAATTGAAAATAAACTTTCCAAAGTTTTTTGTTATTTTCCAAATGATTCATTGCACGGCAATTTCCTCATTTCATTTCTAACTGACAAATGAATTAAATCAATGATTAACCTAGATTACCATGGACCAACCCAAAGTATGATAAAATAAATTGTATGATATAGGGATAGAAGACTTACTTCACCAAGGAAAATCAATGACAATCACATAGACACACACATGAAATGTGAGGCTCGATTTCTACCTAGATGGCTTGACAAGGTGAAGCTAAGAGGATGATCTGACCGTTGCAGTCTCGCATTAACATGTCATGTCCTCCTAACTCCGGTTCAGTCGAATGGAATACCTAATAATCAGGCAATCTCGCGGATATAGACAAACACATTTGGCATCATGAAATAAATTTCGAGTAAGAGAAGGTCAACCTCCACATAGCAGTCTCGCTTTGGAGGAAGTATCCTTCTCAACACCATCTTAGAAATCCTATCGCAGCCCAGGTCCGACCACAGGTTGTGTGTGCAATAGTGTAGTGTTGAAAGCAATAAAACATGCACAACAATTTAAATACAAACAACACTTCTATAGTTTTAATTCAAACATTCATCCCTACTCCAACTTGCAATACAGGGGTTAGCAAAGACTACTCCCCTTATACCTCCCATCTGCAAGAACATTTAACACCTTAGGAATATTAGGGACATACTTGAGATCCTCGCTGCCAAACAAAAACATTTTTAAAAGAAAAATTGGCCTAAGTCCACTAAGTGTTTTAACACAAGTCCCCAGCGGAGTCGCCAAGCTGTCGTGATCTTCCCGAATTTTTTTGAATGTGAATTACTTAAAGAAGGCTAATGGATTACTATGTCCGAAGAATTGGCACGGACTCTCCCAAGTCCTACCAATCATGACTTGATATTAAGAAATTAATCTATTCAAACATGCAATTATACTCAATTTGGAGCCGCCACTAACCAATTAGGACTGGTTAGAAACCCGAGTAAAGTATGGGAGAATACTTTACTACTGTGAACCAGAGATTCAGTAGATCCGGGGACATGGTTACGCTAGATTAGTCTAACGCCATTTCGGTACCTTTTATTTTAATTTTAAAAATATTTTACAGGCAATGTTGATTAATTTAAACTTAAGCTACTAACATGTAAATGGTGGTCATGCGGGTGCACAATCAATATGTCACGCCCCGAACCTCGAGCACGCCAACATCCCACCATGGTCATTCAAATGCGACGTTACCAGGTTAAGTCGCCGACCCAATCAAATCTTTAATGCACATGCGGAAGCATATTATAAAACTCCTGACAATAAAATACGGGATAGAAAAGCAGGAAACAAAATCATAACATAACACTTTTATAATTCAACAGAATTACAAACAGAGGTCTACGGCCAACAGTCTACAAAAGACCAGCTCTAAAAAAAAGAACTGTCCTACGACCTACAAGTCAGACACGTTCTCCAATCCTTATAACTTCACCTCTGCAACTCTTCAAGGCCAACCAAAGCTATCTGGCCACTCCGTCCACCAGGGACCTGAAATTTTAATCCCACAACCGGGATGAGACGATGTCTCAGCAAGTTCAACCCCCTAAACCCCTATTAGAAAGAAAATACGCCCCAGGTGACCTAGCCACATCACACAGAAGACTTACCTCGCACTAGTCTTCATCTGCAAGTTAGCACATTTTATATAATTCAACCACGTGCAATTATAATAACCAAACAAGCAGCAGAATCACATCATCGAACAATTCAACCACTTGGATCGTCTCGGCGATCAATCGACTCGCCGATTATATGTCATTCTAGCAAATCAATCATTGCTCTTAATTACGGCCCTATAGGAAGGTTTAACAACCAGTGGCAATCACGGCCCCACTCGGCACGACCTTTAATTAGGTGGTCCATCACGGCCTCCTTTGGGCACAACCTCTCATAGGTGGTCCATCCGGCCTCCTTTGGGCACGACCTCTCATAGGTGGTCCATCACGGCCTCATTGGGCACGACCTCTAATAGGTGGTCAGTCACGGCACCATTAGGCACGACCTCTCTTAGGTGGTTCATCACGGTCTCACTGGGCACGACCTCTAATAGGTGGTCAATCACGGCCCTATTAGGCACGACCTCTCTTAGATGGTTCATCACGGCCCTATTAGGCACAACCTCTCATAGGTGGTTCATCACGGCCTCACTAGGCACGACCTCCAATCGGTGGTTAATCACGGCCTCACTAGGCACGACCTCTAATAGGTGGTTAATCACGGCCAATCTCCCATCAATTTCCACACTTAGGGTTTTCTAAAGAATCCTCATAAATCGCAATCACACTCAATTCGCAGAACCAATCATCAATTTCAAAATCTAACCACACAACAGCGACCGGGCACGAAATTCGAGAATTTAGGGTCCCGACAAAATTTTCGAAATTTAATAAATAATTAAATTTATTTCGAAAATTAATTAAATAATAATATTCATATTTTTTGCAATCCACCTTCAATTTATAATATCCGACCATCAATTTCAAAATCCAAATACACAGCAGCGACCGGCACAAAATTCGAGAATTTAAGGTCCCGACAAAATTTTTGGAATTTAATAAATAATTAAATTTATTCCGAAAATAATTAAATAATAATATTTTAATAATTTTGAATAATAATATATTATTAAATTATTAAATAATTTTGAGATATTTAAATAAATCAAAAGTAAATGCATTTATGTCACATCAAGGCTCATATTAATATAAACCTTCATTTAGCCTTAAATTAAACTCACTTTAAGTTAATAAGCATATTAATCTAATCTACACTTAAATAAATTAAACTAACCACCTAATAACACTTAACATAAACTAAACACACCTAAACCATCATTAACCCTCTAATCAAGGTTTAGTGAGTTAAACTCACCGGATTAGCGAGCCGAGCGGACCAAAACGACGGGGACGCCGAGGAGAACAACTTTCCTCAAAGTGGGCCGAGCATCCGGGCTCGGGAAGGCGGCCGAAACGGGCCAAACATGGGCTGCCATACCCATTTTCTGCAGCTTCTGATCATGGGCGGAGGAGGGCTGATCCGAGCCTAATCGGGCGGAGGGACGGCGGAGGAGGACCGGCGGGGCTTGGACGGTGGCACACGGCGGCCAGGCGGGTCTCACGGCGGCCGGAGGTGAGCTAGACGAGCTTAACAGCTCACTGAGACGGCGAGCTGGGCGAGAGGGAGGCGGAACCGCGCCCGGGACGACGGTGACGCGGCGGAGGGGCGCGAGCGACGGACGACACGCAAGGGGTGCGCGACGGCGGTCCGGTTGGACCGTGGGCTGCTCCGGCATTTCCAGATCTGCTGGTGCATCGAGCTGCAGCGGAAATGGAGGAGAAGAGGCGACGGTGGCGCGGGTGATGGTGTGGACGGACGGCGAGCAGCTCGGCGGCGTGAGGCGGCGGCGAATCTCGCTCCGGCGGTGGCTGCGACGGTTGCTGCTGCTCTGGTGATGTCCGAAGAAGAAGAAGAAGAAAAATGGCCATGGAGGAATCGCACGGGGGAGAGGAAGAAGAGAGGGAGGAGAGAGAAGAAGGGGGGCTATTTTCTTTTCTTTCTCCTTTTCTTTAATCCCATAAAATGGCCCACCATGACATCATCCATGATGTCATACTCCACTCACTCAAAACTCCCACAACCTCATTCCAATGAGTTCAATTCCATTTTCCGCCGGGGTCCAATTCTTGTACATTCAATTTCTTCAATTCTCATCAATTCTCTTCCAATTGAGTCCAATTGAAGTTCATAAAATTAATCCAATGTCACCATACTTCAATTCACATCTTCACTTGTCCATAGAACCAACTTAAGCGCCAAAAGTGCGACCAAAAGCGGCCTACTAATTTCTCGAGCCAAATTAGCCATTTCTTGATTATTTTGCTGAGAAGCTTGGCTTGCATGAAAAATCTTCCGAAAATAAGTCAATGATCCTAAAATGATTTGTGACACACCCGACTTCCAATTTCGAATTCGATCTCAATTCCACGGTTAATTTCACTTTGGCACGATACTAGTGCGGCCCAACCTACCGGGTAGCCTTTAGAAATTTTCATGCATTCGACCTGTGGTTGATCATCTCAAGCCACAATGTACATCTTTGAAACGTTGGCGACTTTCGGTTGTCGGGGTAATCCCAAGGTTTTAAATACGAACACGGGGTACCCAATCGATAGAAAAGTCGGTCCAGTGTCGATCGACAAGAATTATGCAATCCGGTGGAATCACCCACACTCAATCACATGCCTCTTTCGAGTCGACCTATCTCCGGTCTTTAATCGATTTTTATTTGTATCGTAATGACCCTTGCAGATTAGCTCGGTCGAAAGGTCGCTTCCTGGTCAAATTCTCGAGTCAGATGCATTAGAAACTCTTAACGGCTTCACCCGATAGACTAGTTTTCACATGAGTGGCCGACTCAAGGAAAAGAACTATATGCGTGCCAACGAAATGCCCGTCTCAATTTATTGAAAATAGAATCGGAAAATCGGGATGTCACACAATAACATTCAAATAAAAGAAAATGCTAATAAAAATGTATGTCCTAAACATGATTTCTAAATGACATGAGACCTAATTTTTCTTTTTCTTTTAAAAATGTTAATTATATGCAATCTTGATTTAACTTAATATGCATGAATTTATTTTAATAACATGCGAGATGCAATTCATATGGTATGACTTAAACTTATCACTATATATATATGCAATCTAATTTATATAATCCTAAATATGCATGTCCTACATGATATGGGATGAATGACATGGTATTTCTACATGCATGCTCTTTTATGATATTTTTTTTATGATGATTCATTCATTTGTTAATGCATATATGATGATATGAAATGAGATTAATTATGAATTAACCTATTAACTAACCAAGGAAATGATCTTTAGTTCTTCTTTCTTTTTTAATGACATAATGTTTTTTTATCGAAAAGAAAGTAACTTAATGGTGCAATGATCATCTTTTAGCATTTTTCTTTTTTATAAAAAAATTAAACTATAACTCATATGGCATGCATAACATTTTTTTGTTCCTCTTTTGTTTTACTAAATGAAAATTGAATTAATCTAAAAATATCTAGGTGTGTTGCTTTAATATGAAATGTGTATGGACCTAAGTACCTAAGTTCTAGATATGACAATATTTTACTAGTAAAAAATTCTAATTAAACCTATTATGCAAATTAATTAATATGTACCTGATATTTTTTGGATTCCTTTTATCGAAATTCAGAATTAATAAAAAAACTAATTAGACTAACTAAAGTGAATGATATTCTAATTTATTTTAGGAATCAATTTAACTTAAACTATATCTTATCTTAAAAAATCAAGACATGCCAACATTATTTAAAATTAGCCCTAACAAAAATCACCCATCTAAAAGTATAATCTAAAAATTATAATCCTATAAATGCAATTCTAATTTACTAACCCTAAAAATACAATCTTAATTTACTAAACCTAAATGCTCTAATGCAATATTTACATTTTTATGTACTTTTATATTTTTTTATTTTTTTAATCTTTCCAAACAAGTAGTTATTTTAAAAGAATGAAGATAAGAATTAAAATAACCGAAAAAATAATCCGTTGTCTCACGGATTATATTAACAATTATTTTAACTCTGTAATGATTTAACAGTTGACATGCTATCAAAATTCCTAAAAATTAAAGTAATTAAAAGAATGACCCGATGTCTTACAGTCAAATTAATAATTACCATAATTTGGGATAATATGCTTGCAGTTAATGCCTACGAGATTTATAAAAAGAAAAGCGCACCTCAATATTCTAAATTGAACAATAATAACAAAATAAATAAAATAAAGAAAAACAAACTACCTAATTTGCTTTTCTCTTTTTCTTTTGTTTTTTTTTTTTTCTTTTCCCTTTGCTTCCAAAAGAGAAGCTCGGTAGCTCATACGGCTGGTCATCGAGGGGACCGATCGTTGGTCTAGCAAAAGGAACTCCAGCAGCGAAGGCGGACCGGCGGGAATGGGGCGGCACACAGGTAGCGGAACAACCGCGAAACAGGGGTGTCGCGGTCGGAGCTGAATCGGCGGTAGCTTCACGGCCTTTGGGTGTTGCAGGCAGCTCACTCCAACGGTGGGCAAGTCGCTGGCGTTAGCGGCGGAATCTGGAATAGTGGGCGAGTGACGATGATGATCGGTGACTCGAGCAAGAACAAAGCGCGGAGCAATGGCATCGTGATGCAGCAAGGCGTGACTTCGTCGAGGGGAGTTCGACGACCAGTCCTGACGTCGCTCGGGCGTATGGTGGCTCGATGACTGGCGGGTGGAGGCGCAGTAGGGCGAGCTCGCGGTATGTGGAATCTTAGTTTAACATGATCTAATTAAGTCGGCCCACAAAGTAATCCCATCGTGGCGATCAGTTTTAGTTGAAGTATGGTGCTATTATGATTACAAGCACCATCCAACACCGAAGCCTTCGTTTTAGCCTTGTATCATTGCATATTCATAATTTCTTCTTCAGACCTCCAAACAATCTTGCTCTTGGCTATGAATCATTCAAAAATAATAAATGTTAAAATATGTCTTAGGTTTGAACTCGAAACGAAAGTCTGAATATTTTGAATTGGATATTTTACGGACGTCCGAAATCTTGCAATATATAATATGAGTTTTAGTTGATTTTATTTCCTCTTCTTGGACCTAAGTTTTGGAGATTGACTTTCCTAATACTACTGGAAATCTTTGGCCACTAAAAAGTGGGAAAGTCAGAGTTATTTTTCCTAATGTGCATTGAAGATGCGCTGAAGAATTGGGAGTCCAACTTAGACTCTATCTTTTGTACAACAATTTCTTATTTTTGACTCGTGGACTTCAATATTGACAAACCCAATATTTACTTTCTTTTGCCGGTGGGCCGATTCCGAGGGTTTGTTCAATGTGCCATTGTTGATCAGAAGAGCGGCAAGGTCTTAAATCGCCGTTTGTGTATAAGTGCTTGGTAGGCGAAGACATGCAAAAGAAACTCATGATTTACATTCATCAAGTTAGTGTTTGTAGCTGTGAAATCTTATGATAAGGTTTGTGAATTTCTTTGTAAGATTGAGAGATTATTTAGTGAGAAATTCAGGACTAAACATTGCGTGAGTTATTGGGTGTAATTAGGGCTTGGAAAACACCGTGAGTGTTTGAATGACTTGAGTATGTAATATTCGTTGTATCACTTGATTCTATAGTAGAATTCGTCGCTGCTCTCCCCATGGATATAGGTCTTTACGACCAAACAACATAAATCCAGTGTCCAATTTATTTTCTTGTTCTATCTATATTATTGTTCGATTGCCCGCTTTCCTTGACAATTGGTAGTAGAGCTAGACTTGACTGAGTTGAAGTGAATCAATGGCGGTAGAAAAAAAAAAGTAAAAATGGACAGATTTGATAAGAAGGATTTTGGTTTTTAGAAGATGTAGATTGAAAATTATCTCTACCAGATAAAATTTCACTTGTCCTTATCTAGGGAGAAACTAGAGATGATGAAGTAAGCTGATTAGGATTCGCTTGATAGATGAGCTATGGGTGTTATTTAGTTGATGTTGGCTCATAATGTGAAGGAGAAGATCACTACTGATTTGATAAAAGCTCTGTCTTATATATACGAGAAACCCTCTGCAGTCAACAATGTCTATTTGATGCAACATATGTTTAACTTGAAGATGGGCAAAGGTGCATTAGTTGCGGTCAAATCAATAAATTTAATGTATCGTTAGTCAATTGAGTTTAATCGAGATTGATTTTGAAGATGGGGTACATGTTTTGATTTTATTATCCTCATTGCTTGATAGTTGGAATACTGCTATTACTGTTGTTAGTAATTCCTCTAGGTCAACAAGTTTGATGTCTAGTAGAGTTCAAGATTTAATTCTAAGTGAGGACTAGAGGTGGCAAATGGGTGGGTTGGGTCGGGTATGGGTCGGGTCAAAAATGGGTCGACCCATATTTGACCCATTTAACCCGTTTTGACCCATATTCTTGTAATGTAAATATAATAACCCATACCCGACCCGACCCATACCCGACCCATACCCAACCCGACCCATATTTCTAAAACTTACTAATATTCTAAAAAAAAAAAAAAAAAAAACCACGCTCACTTTAAGCTATATGCTAATTGGATAAAAACCTCAAATTAAATTAAACATAGTAAATAAAATAAAAATTGTTAAAAAACCTATAAATTGAAATATTTATGAAGAATTGGACTATACACATGCTTCTCTTATTCAAAGTAAGCATACTATTGAGGTCAAATTATTTACTCACAAATGAGTTTATCATCTTGATTAAGATATGAAGCTAACATTTCTAGCCTTTTGAGTAAGAAATTCGTATGGTGACCATACAAAGGAATGATTCTTCAGCACTGTAGAAAGATAACTTCAATGTTTCCCCTCAATAAGACAGCTCCAAGACACAATTCTCAGCAACTCTACCAAGAATCAAATTATCTACCAAATAATAGATTACCCCAAAACATAAGAGGCTTC
Organism: Eucalyptus leucophloia subsp. euroa; assembly: GCA_017140325.1. Classification (NCBI taxonomy): domain Eukaryota; kingdom Viridiplantae; phylum Streptophyta; class Magnoliopsida; order Myrtales; family Myrtaceae; genus Eucalyptus; species Eucalyptus leucophloia. Next base: position 10,630,145 of record CM029473.1, on the reverse strand, counting down.
AAATGCAGTACTGTTAAGACATTCCACATTCAAAACCAAGCAATCGATTGAAGTAGCACCTACTATGTGCTTTTTAGCTTGTATGAGCTTGTCCATGACAAAGCGAGGACTCCCGATTCGCCAAGGCTGGCAAGACGAACTGGACTCACCACCACTCCCACATTGTTGCTCCCCTTTGTTGGCTCCTCAAACAGCACAATCGCCGCTGCTTTATCCACCTTCAATTACAACAAAAAACTAAACCAGCAAAGAATCTCCTCTTGGGGAATCTCCTTAGTGGTTGCTGACAGACTGAGACCTGCAAAATAAGGGGGAATACGTCATAAAAAGTGGGAGGAAAACACACCTTGGTAAAAAATGAATGGTTGGCCACATAATAGAAAAAGGAGTAAGCCAGCTTCAAGCCAATGCAGCAAAAGAATTGGTTCAAAGGCAAATTCAGGCAAGAACAAGAGACATCATCTTGAAGATTGTCACAGACGAAAAATCCATAAACCATAGGCTAAGATCTAGACAGCAACATAAAAATCTCCAACTCAGCCGAGTGACAAATATGACATTGAACAGCATCAATGCAGGAAATGAAAGATTGCCAAGAGAACCCAAAAAAATAAAGATAAAGCTCTGAAAAACAAACTCAATCTGATTATATGACTATGAAACAGTAAATTCATTGCAGTCGAAGCTTCCCTTCACATGGCTACTAAAATAGATAGATTAACATGATACTTTCACCTGGAAAACACCATGCCGGAGTTGATCATATGAGTGTGCATACATCATTGTAGCAGTAGGCCACTGCATGTACCCAGCATCACTTGTATTTTGATTCAATCCCGTCAGTCCAAAAGAGTTCATAATAGCACCAGAAGGAGGCATATAGTTAAGTGAAGCTTGAGGCCTTGGCATCTGACCAAGTGGAGTAAATCCAGCATCAAAATGCCCAAAAGGATGTTGAATCTTTTGCATGTTGAAAGGGCACCAAACCAAAACTTTGACCAGCAGGGACATTCCTAACATACATGTTCCAGTAAGGAATTCATCAAACAAAACTTTAATATTGAGATGGCATTGCATAATGCCATGTTGCAGCTACACAAAAACATATTTTTGGGACAAGGGAGAAGGCTAAGCAAAAAAAGTGTCATTGTAACAGTTACACAGCAAATTGACAGCATATGCCTGTAAATAACTTTAACAACAGCTTTCACAACAAAGTGATGAATACTAAAATATGTCACCACTTTTGCTATGCTTCTTATGATAAATTGTTTTGAATGAGAAGTAAAACAATTGATCAAAGGATTAAATCGAGGCTGAGATCAACTCCAGTCACGTTGATCTCATGCTCAAAAAGAAGAATACCAATGGAACAAAAAAGACCATACCTTTCATAACTCCGATCATAATCTGGGTCAGAACAATCTTTTTCTTTGTCTCTAAGAATGGCTACCCTAGATTGTGTGCTACCATCTCTAATGCTTGTATTCATGTCAACATCCACCATGGGAATCCTGCACACTTCATTATCATCTCTGTTCAGAGATATATTCCTCCGGTCAGTTGAGGTCTGAGAAAATGTATCATCTGAATCAGAACCACTTGGGCTACTGAAGATACGAGCACGTGCTCTATCATATTCCTCCTTCCTCTCTTCCACACTTCGCACTGGGCTTCTTTTCATCCCTGGTCATTGGCTCCATTAGCAGATGCTTTACTAGGTCAAGGCCACGATAACAAACTTAACTGTTCAGCCTTATCATCTTGCAACTATTTGGCGGGGTAAAGATAGTGCGATAAAGTATCTTAATCTTATAGTACCATCCAGAATTGCATTGAAAACTTAAGTAACACGATACTACAATTATTTTTTTCAGTAACCGATTGTACTTAGATGCATCAGCATTTAATGTTCGGATATATATATATATATATATATATATATATATATATATATATATATATATATATATACACACACATATCAGCACATTGTTAAGAACCTACAATATTGCAAGAACAAGACAAAAACCATTTTAACATGCTAGTCTGAATCTGGAGACAAAAGAGATAATTTAATAGTGAACTTTACAAATAAAAGATACTACCTAATGCAGATAGTCTTGGAAGTCGACAATGAGAGACTCGTCCTCAAGATCTTCCTCAAAGCGGAACTCCAAATAACCAATCTCTGGTGCATAACTCAGCCTCCACATTTTCAGGTGAAAGAGAACTACGATATTTATTTAGGATGCGTCCTCCAATGCTAAAGGCTGACTCGAGGCAACAAGTATTGATAGGAATACTCAATATATCACGTGCCATGAGAGATAACTCGGGATATCGATGTGAATTAGCTTTCCAATAATCAAGGACATTAAGATCAGGGAATTTTTTTCTATCAACCCTGGGCTCCTCTAAATACAAATCCAATTGTGATTTAGTAGATTGCGAGCCAAAGTGTTCACTCTCAAATGCATCATACTCATCAAGATTGTCCCCAATGTTTTCGACAATGTCCTCAACTGAAATGTTACCTCGACTAATTGAAGATCCAAAGCGATCATCTCTCGATGTAGAGGTCACATATTCATCAAAAAGCATATAAAGCTTTTCTCGAATGCTCCGTACAAATTCCACATGATCATCCATCTCCAACTTCGAATAGCAAAATTCTAACAAGTGTAGCTTATAGCGAGGATCTAATATAGCAGCAAAAGATAAGACAATACTGTAACACTTCCAATATTTTTCAAACTTCTTTAGCATTGCCATAGCCATAGATCTAATAGCTACATCCTCACTATTCCTTGCATTTATCAAACGAAGCTGAATCTGCCATACTCCATAGAAATATAAATTCGCTGTGGGATATCTAACTCCGGAGAAGAGAGTAGTAATATCATAGAAAGGTTGCAACAAGAATGCAATTTTCTTGGCTCTAACCCAATCCTCAGGTGATGGACATGTAAGAAAGTTAGAATCAATAAGCTTCAAATGAGAAAATGCATGTTCAAAGACCAAAGCACCTTCAAGCATTAAGTACGTGGAGTTCCATCTAGTTGCCACATCTTGACGTACCTTTTTACCCGTCTTCAAGCAAGACTGTGTTATACACTCAACAAATTTTGCTCTCCTCCCTTGTGTAGCTCTCAAATATTTGACAGATTCTCTAATATTTTGCAACAATCCATCAATCATCTTTAAACCTTCTTGAACAATAAGATTTAGAATGTGTGCACCACAACGTACATGAAAAAACTTCCCATCACACAACAAAGAGGATCTCATAGAAGGTGTACTTTTCCAAATATCAACCATACTGTCATTGTATGATGCATTATCCAAAGTGATACTAAAAATTTTCCTCTCAATGCCCCACTCTCTCAACAAAGTCAGCAATTTTTCCAATAAAATGGCACCATTGTATGGAGGTGGCACATAGGAGAAGCACAAAACCTTTGCATGCAATTCCCAATTCTCATCAATGTAATGGGCAGTGATGGTCATATAATGATCAGTTGTCACAGAAGTCCACAAGTCAGAAGTTAAACATATTCTGCTAGAAAGTGACATTATATTTGATTTCAAATTTCTCTTCTCCTTCTCATAAACTTTCACCACATCACTTTTTGTTGTATTCCTCGATATGTGCTTCACATTGGGATTAAGATAACTAAGCAATTCTCTGGTAGCCTCATGCTCTACAAAAGAGTATGTGTAATTGTGTTTGACTATTGCTTTTGCTAGCTTGCTTCTAAACACAGTTTGATCAAACTGTTCTATGGAATCATCAACATTGGCCTCTCGATTGGGACAAGTATGTAAATGACGCAACAAATTTTTTGTCCCATGGCTAGCCATGTAAGATGATTTGCACCATTTACACTTGGCTTTTTTCTTGCCATCTTCATCTGTGAATTTTTCAAATTCAGACCATACGTAGAAGTGCATTTTTTCGATTGTTTAGAGCAAGTAGAGTTATCTTCCACATCCTCATGAAGTGAGGATACAACTCTACGCCTCTTAGACCCTTCTGTTGTTGAATATTCTTCTTGATCCTCATTAGATCTTGACATGTCAACTAATTTGTTAAAGAAAACGTGAATTAGAACAAGTCATTTACTCAAAGAGAATGACATGTTATATTTCTATTTAACACTAAAAGAAAACATCTCCAACTTGTGGACTCAAGATGCACAATTCAAGTCTTCAATGCAGAATCACGACAAGCATTGCAACAATGCAGAGAACTGTTCTTGTACTTGTGGACTCAAGATGCACAATTCAACTTTGTTTTAGAAAAACATAAGCTATCTCAATCATATGACATCAGGTTTGCAGAAGCCCTAGCCTTGTGAAATGCATATTCCAAAATGGGAGATAGGGTATTACAATATCACAAGAAGATAGTGCCTTTTAGATCTTTTAGGAACAACCAAACCCAGAACGCACAAAATAAAAAAGCAAAAGAGAATTTCTCCAGAAATGTTAACATGTTATTACTTCCCACGACTGCAAGGTCGAGAACAAAGGAACAAACTCGTAACACAACCTCTTTCTCAGGTGGCAAATATGCCAAAAAATCTGTCGACTATCAAAAACATTTACTAATTTGGTAGAATACATATGAGATGATGTTTCTTCTTCACAAATTATTAGCATATGTCTAATAATGGTTCCATTTTCAGATAAGCCAAAGAAGATTATGGATAACTACTCGGAGAAATTCTTCCACAAGCAACAACCACTACGATTTATTATTTCAAGAGATAAACAAGGAACTTCGCCATTGTCCAATCACAAGTCTCCTGACTATAGCAATGATATTTAGAATGTTGATCTTCAAAAATAACCAGAACTACTCCGAAAGTATCACTGCTAATTTAGGAAATTCCACCTTTAAATGACAGTCGATATGAGTCAAAGCTGTATTTGTTCATGGACAAGTACATCTCGCAGAATTGACTCGGTAACAAAACTAACATAGATTGTGGCTTTATGGTACCGATGACTAACCTTTGAATTTTGAAATAGCTTGCCAATCAATGATATCAATATCAACAATGGCAACAGCAATACAAAAACACCCAGAGGGCAACCACGGAGACGCCTCAAGGGGCACCGCAACCGGAAACAATTTCAGAAACCAAATAACATCTGCCTATGGGAACTACCGGATTACCATCCGCAATTATTGCCTGCGTTAGAATAGCAAACAAAAAAAAATTAATGCATGCTTGTTGAGTCATGATAAAAAAAAAAAAAAAAAAAAAAAAAAACCAGCTACGCATACAGCTGAAAACGCCTCATTTTGTCTCAATGATCGGTCGCTACATCTTCTTGATGAGCAACGATTCGGGATACCCACATCGACACGAACCAAATGCCGCTTAATTCCAACATCCCCGAGACGAGAGGGTAGTACAAAGAGCAAATAGAAAGTCCCCCACCCGCACCAACGGAAAGGGAGAAAAAAAAAAAGGGTTACCGATTGGTAGGCGGATTCGAGAGGGTGAGATCCGACGATCTCGCTTTGACGCCATGGAGGCCGAACCACGGGGTGTCGGCTCGGACACCTCCGATTTCGTGGGTGAGCCGCGAAGGCGAGTGGCGGAGGTGGGTGACGAAGCTCGTCGACCTTCGAGGGAGCGGCGGAGGCGACTCGGAGGCGAGCTGCGGCGGTGAGTGGCGGAGGCGGCTCGGAGGCGCTCGGAGGCGAGTGGCGGCGGTGAGTGGCGGAGGCGGCTCGAGGCGCTCGGAGGCAAGCGGCGGAGGTGGGTTGAAGACTTGAAGGTGAAGGACGAAGGTCGAAGACGAAGAGGAAGACTCGACGTTTTTCTGGTTTTAAAAATGGGTCGAAAATGGGTCGAGAGTGTGACCCATTTTCGACCCATATAAAATTGAACTAAAAATGGGTCGAAGTGGGTTAATAGTTGTAATGGGCTATTAACCCATATTCGACCCATATATGAAAAATATGGGTGCAAAATGGGTTCATGACCCATTTTGCCACCTCTAGTGAGGACATCGGTAGAAGAGAATTTGATGAACATGTATATACTGCTTTAATATGTGAAAATAGAGAAAGAACCAGTACATGTGTTAGCAGGAGGAGTATAAATATAAACAAACATAATCAATCTAAGACCGGTGATGTTGTTAATTGAAGTTGTGGCAAAAGGGGCATCTTAAAATGAATTATCTTAAGCTGAAAAATGAGAAAGGTAAGGAAATTATAGTTGATTCCGCAAATGATGTTGTAGCTGTAGTTGTTGCTAATTCGGATAATGCTAATTTTATCATGTTTGTACTAAGGATTCATCGTTTGATGGATGGACTATGGCTTCTAGTTGTTCTTTTCATGCTACACTAAATAGAAACCAGTTTACTACTTATCAATGCATGAATAATAGTAAAATGCGGTTGGAGAATAAAGCTTAATGCGATATTATCGATATTGGCAATGTTAGAATTGGAATACATGACGGTATCGTGAGGATATTGACTGGAGTGAGACATGTTTCAAAGTTGAAGGAAAACTTGATTTTCTCGAGTGCCCTAAATTAAACTAGATATCGATATATTTCAGAACATGGAATTCTAAAAATTGTTCAAGGTGTTTTGGTAATAATGAGAGGAATCAAGTACAATGGCTTGTACAAGCTTCAAGGTGAGATAGTGATAGATTTTGCCACGAAGACATCAGATGCATGTGTTCGAAAATCTGAATTGTGGCATTTACATTTGGGGCACATTGAAAAGAGAATCCTAAAGATTTTAAGTGAAAGAAATTTGCTATGTTATTATATTACTAAAGAACTGAATGTATTCAGGAGCTATGATTTAGATCAACGGCGAAAAGTGCAGTTCAATATGACTATTAAAGAAACCATGGAGATTGTGGAGTTAATTCACTTAAATGTTCACCAATTGTCACGATTTGCTTCAAGTAAGAATACTAGATTTATGCTAATAGTTGTTGATAATTACTCAATGAAGACATGGGCATTTGTGCTTAGGAACAAGTTTGATGGTATTGTCAGGATCTTGTAATTGGAACCTTTGATATATATTAAAAAGAGAGAGAGAGAGAGAGAGAGAGAGAGAGAGAGAGAGAGAGATTGGTAAGACGATGTGCGAACTGATAGTAGTATAGAGTTTTGCTTGAAATTGTTAAATGAATTCTGCATAAAGGAAGGCATAATGAGACACCGCACTAATGCCAATGAACCACAATATGTTGCGGAATTGATTAGTAAAACATTGCTATAAATGACCAATAAAATACTCTCTAGTGCTAGTATGGCTGGGAGATTCCTTGCGTATGCGCTTTGTACTGTGAGCTTCCTAATAAATAGATCACCATCAAATATGAATGGATGTTAGATTCCCGAAGAAATTTGATCAAGTAACATTATTGATTATTCTATTGTTAGAATATTTGGTTGCCCTTGTTACATTCGAATTAGTGATGGTAAGCTCGATGGAATGACAAAAAAATACATGCTTCTAGGTTATGCACAAGGTAAACAGGGCTATCAACTATGATGGCTGGAGTTAAATCCACCTCTTATTGGTAGAGAAGTTACTTTTAACAAGTTTCTAGTACTTCTAGCTGTAAGTGATTATAGCGGTGTTTATATAGATTTGAACAGTGTTCAGCTTAAGGTGGAATTACAATCGAATACTCATATGATATAATGGGTACAAGTACTAGTAAAGTAATCAACATAAATGGTGCTTGTAGCTAGGTGAAGCTTATAGAGCCAAAGATTGTTATAATTGCTGATATTGATAAGGTATGTATTCGATCTCCTAATAGATATATACCCGGCAATGGTTTTGCTTTATTTGCGGTTAAGGAGGTTGCGTCGAAAAATCCTTATGTAGTAGTGAAAAGTGCATGTGGAGATGGTCTGCAACCTCAAAAAATCTTTATGTAGCAGTGAAAAGTGCATGTGGAGATGGTCTTCTAATGAGATCCTCGATACTGGCGAAGTTCAAGCGCAACTTGAACTTGCAAAATAACTATGACGGTTGAGTTCATTAGGGCTATGGGAGACTAGTGGCAGAGTTTGAATTTTTGTAAAGTGATTATGACTTGACTCATTCGTTGAACTAATGTGAAAATTGTTTAAATATATCTCAAATTTTATCCTAAAACAAAATCTGAATATTTCAAATTGGATATTTTGCAGACATCCGAAATCTTGCAATGCAGAATACGAGTTTTAGTTGATTTTATTTCCTCTTTTCGAAGCCTAAGTTTTGGAAATTGACTTTCATAATTCTAGTGGAAGTCTTTGGCCGCTAAAAAGTGAGAAAGTAAAAGTTATTTTTCCTAACGTGGGTTGAAGATGCGCTAAAGAATTGAGAGTCCAACTTAGACTTTGTCTTTCATGCGGAAATTTCGTATTTTTAACTCGTGGACTTCAATATTGACCAACCCAATATTTACTTTCTATCGGCAGTGGGCTATTATATATATATGGGTTTGTTCAATCTACCATTGTTGATCAGAAGAGCAGCGAGTTCTTGAACCGCTATTTGTTCACGAGTGCTTGGTAGGCGAAGATGTGTAAATGAAACTTGTGAATTACATTCATCTGAGTTAATGTTTGTAGTAGTGAAATCTTGTGATAAGATTTGTGGATTTCTTCATGAGATTGAGAGATTATTTAGCAAAGAATTTGGAGCTAAACATTGCGTGAGTTATTAGATATAATTGGGGCTTGAAAAATACGGTCAAGTGTATAATTTCTATTATATCATTTAATCTATAATGGAATTCATTATTACTCTCCCCATGAATGTAAGTTACTACGGTTGAACTACGTAAATGTGATGTCTGATTTTTTTTCTTGTTTTATTGCTTGCTTTCCAAAAAATAAAAGCTATTTATTCCACTTTAATGCGCTCCAACCGAGGTCAACAATTGATCATCACGAACATCAACTATATGAGCTTAAATGCGTAGGAAAAAATCGAAATAATTCAAATAGGTAAACTGATTAAAGCGTTATATAACCCGTTGTTGATCATCCACTGCAGACTCCACTTGGTGTTAACATTCTTGAGGGTCCAATAGGCCCATCCGAACGATGCTCTCCCGTACACCTCGAACTGTGCCTTTGCGAATCTCTGGTAGTCTTCCTTCGTAGCTCCGCTCACTTGCCACTCAGCCACCCATTCACCTTCACCCAGTTCGCAAATCAAATCATCAACAAAGTTTTGTGAGCATTTCATACCGTTCAGCTTTCAGCTATCTCGTCGTAGAGAAGTATCGACAGATGGCATCACCATCGGACTTACCCACAAAGGTGAGAGGACCGTTCTCTTGTCGTTGCTTGCCCTCCTGTTTCCTCAAGTTTCTAATTTGGTGAGCAATACTTCCGTGGAACGAGTATACATGAGCTCAGTGATGACAGCTTTTTAATAATGTGTTCTGTATGCAGGGTCCACACGATGCAACAGCCCAAATATTCACTGAGCTCATAAATGCCCGGCCCGTCTAAGATTTTTTTTCACAAGTTATAAATGTGAAATTTGTAGGAAATGGAAAAGAGGTGGTAAAGAAAAAGGAAATGAGTCCGCATCTCACATTTGCCTAGGAAAAGGGCACAACTTGCTTGTCCGGCTGCCCATTGCATTCTTGTTGGTTCCCTTTTTCTATATTTTTTTATTAACTGCAACTCCTAGGGTTTGTATTTTTTTTTTTCTAATTTCCACATTTAGGACGGTGAGTGAGTAGTGGACCAAGTAAAGAGGCATGGCTATCTCAATCCACCGCGTGACCGAACCTGCACTAGAGACGAACCGAGGTTTCCAGAGGCCGAAGACCGACCGAACGACTTGGATGTGCAACCGAGGGGCCCCAAAACGATTAGGACCTATGCCACTAGTTGACTGTAGTGATATTAAAAAAAAAATGAGTTGCCATGTATTAAATCGTTAATGCACTATTTAAAAAATAACAAGTTACACTATTACTGTTGCTAGCGAGTGGTTGACAATTTTCATGAACGAACCCATAAAAAGAAAAAAGAGCACATCTTCTCTCATCCTCCTTTATTATTTTGAATCAAGCAGGTTAACACTTAGCAGCATTGGTTGGTCGCATGTGACATTTCCCGAAGCAACATTTAAAATAAATCACGTAGCACATTTTCCTGCCGACGCCCACATAATTTTTTTGAAAGCTCCATTAGTCTCCAATAAAGAAATCGCAAAAGGGCAATGGGATAATGAGCTAGGAGCGACCTACGCACGTGCCCGTCGCTATAGGCCCATCGGCTAGCCACCCTTTTTCCCAATTGAATAAAAAGACCGACCAAAAGAAATTTGTCAAATGATATTTAAAAAAAAAAAATCACGGGTCTTTAATTTAATATTTATATTTATTTTTTGGGAAATTATTCCTCATCATGCTTTGATAAAAGCCATCAATGATGTGCATGACAACATTTCTAAAATAGAAATTGATTTTTAGTTAGAAGTTAATTTATCAATTTTTATTTTAGAAATTGAGAAGTTAAAAATTTTAACTTCTAATTTCTTCTTCAAATTTATTTTCGAAATAAAAATCTGTTTTAGAAATAAAAAATTAAATTATATTACCAAACAGATTTCTATTTTAAATTTATTTTGAAAAACAGATAAATTGATAAATAAAAGCTTTACCATGCGGGCTCCAACTCTCTCGAATGGGTACCAGCAGCAACGTAAGAGGAGGAGCGCGAGAGGGGGCCCCGGAGATGTCGTCACATCTCGATGACACCCACGATGCAGCTGCTGCTACAGCTCGAAGAAATCGTCTAGGATGGGAATTCCCACGATCCTCCGAGAGCGGATCCGTCCTTTCAATCACCCGGTTAAGCCCCCTAATTAAAAGAAAGCTGACCAAAACCCCCTCCCGCCTTTCCTTTTCCTTCCCCCCTCCATTATTGGTGCGTTCGAGCCCAGGCTCAAATTCAATTGTCTCTTCCTCGGTCACTTCTCAATGGCATGGACACCAGCACCCGCACCGCGTGAGGCTCTTCCACGACCGGCAGGAACAGGCAGTACGCGTTGCCGGTCAGCGGCCCTATGAACGCCGCCTTGCCCTCCCCGAAGTCGACGTCCTCGAGCCCCCGGCTTCGCCCACCGTCATATCACCAGGCTGGCGATCAGGTCCGTCTTCGCCGCCTTGTGCTCCAGCGTCTCCAGCGTCGACCTCAGGTAGGCCCCCTCGATGAGCGACTTGGCCGCCTGCGCCAGCTTCGTCGCATTGGCCGGGTTGCTCCCGAGGAGGTCCCTCACGGTGGCCGGAGCGCACCTGAGCACGAACTCGTTCCCGTTGTAGCCGCGGGGCAGCTTACCGATGAGTATTTATATAGTTTCGAAAGAAACGAACTTCAACAGAAAATGTGGTTAAAAAAGTACAGGAGCATCTTCAGCTTACCAACGGCAGAGTAGCTGTTCAAATAGCGGTGTCGAGACAGGGAGATAGGTCGGGCGAAAACAAGAAGAAATGTCGCCAAGAAAAAGCCGGAAAAAAAAAAAATGGAGAAGCTTTTTCTTCGTCGCTTGATTTCCCCAAAATCACCTTTAGTTTCCTTCATTTTATAATTGGCAAACTCGTGAAAAAGACGAACAGCGTAGTTACCCTCAAATAATTTCCATTAGGGCCTTATACTCATTTCCGAATATTTGATTTGAAGCAATAGTTGCTTAGCTCCCACGGATTCCATTCCGAAAGTCTGAAGTTGAAGAGTGTATCAATGTAGCCCACCAACCCGTCAAAACTTGGAAAATCTTTTCATATAAGACAACAGACATCCCCACACCAAGTCTGCTCATAACATGGCTCAAAAGCTTTGACATGGCGAAGGGATTGACCCTTCGTCACGGCATTGCCAAGTCCAAATACGTAAATTAGATCTTAATTTGACATGGCATGATCCAATCAAATTGGCCCAAAAGGAAATCCAACTTTTAAAGAGCGCCCATCGCCGCACTCGTTTTCAGTCAAAAGTATAGTGTAATTTCAGTAGAGAGCACCGTCCGACACCGAAGCTTCCGTCCTTGGCCTTGCAATTGCCTGTTCATAGTCTCTTCTACATTCCTCCGATCAAGCCAATTAGAAACAGTAAAAGCTGTCTATTCCACTTGAGGCGCTCTGACCGAGGTCAACACTTGATCATTACGAAATTTGACTATATGAGTGCAAACACATGGGAAAATACCGAAATGATACGAGTAGGTATACTGATTAAAAGCTGTATATATCCATTGTCGAACATCCACTGCCGACTTCGCTTGGTGTCGATATTATTGTGGGTTTAATAGGCCCATCCTAACGTTGCTCTTCCATACACCTCAAGCTCGGGCTTTGCACATCTCTGGTAAGTTTCTTTCTTAGCTCCACTCACTTCCCCCTCAGCCACCCATTCACCTTCAACCCATTCGCAAATCAAATCAGCAACAAAGTCTGGTAAGCATTTGAAACCGTTAGGTTTTGAGCTTTCTCGTCTTTAAAAAAATATTGATAGATGGCGTCACCGTTGGACTCACCCACAGAGGTAAGAGGACTGTTTGCCATGGTAATTTTGTTCAACTGCGCTGTCCTGTTAGTGTAGATGAAAATCGATATTCTGTTGGAGCGTCAGGTGGTCAAAGATATCTGAGAACAGATAGTAGTAGCGCCCGTCGACCACGGTCCCGGCCAAGCCACTGGCCAGCAGGAAGAGCTCTTTGGGACCGGAGGGCCCGAGGCTGTTCAACATCACTACGTAGGCCATCAGGGAGTGGCTGCTTGCCGCGTAGTATCCTGCCATGTAGCACTTGGTCAAGGCATCGAGGGCTACCCCTGGAGAGAGAGGCTCTTCTTGTACCCGAAAAATGGCATTCGGAAATCCAGGTTCCTGACTTTGCTCTAACATATACGATTGCATTTGATACCTGTTGGCGTGATTTTCTCTCCTATCTTAAGAAAGGAGATTTGTTAATATTGTATTCCTATAATTCTGGGATCTCTTCCTTTTTCTGTTTTTATTCTGGTTGCTTGTTTCCTTAGTTGTGGCAACCTTTTATGTACATATGGTTGAACAATGGCAAATGCTCAATACAACAACAACAAAAAAAAGGAGAGTGAGAGACCGAAAGCTTTGTCCGAGGACGTAGGCACATTGCTGAACCTCGTAACCTTGGTGTCTTTGTGTGAAGTTTTGTTTTTCTTCATGGTATCAGAGCGGGTTATGACCCTAATTATTTGAAGAACTTGCCTCATCCTCTTTGTGTCGTTTTTTAGTTGAGCACCATGACAATTTCAGAATTAGAATCTGGAAAACTTCTCGACAAAGGTGCAAGTTCTGAATCAGCAAAGGCTGTGGTGCATGAGGTAAACAGCCAACGTCTTACATCTATTTTGTTGAATGGAAGGAATTTTCTCCCATGGTCACGAGCAGTGACCATTGCGCTTGGAGGCCGATTGAAGCTTGGACATATTATTGGGCAAACTAAAGCCCCTGATGAAAGTCATCCAAATTTTGAAGAATGGCAAGCAAGCGATCACGACATTATGACTTGGATCTTCAACTTTATGGAGCCTAAAATCTATGAGATTTTTGCTTATTCAGATTCGGCCAAAACATTGTGGGATTCATTTTTTGAGATGTATGGTCAAGCCAATAATGCATCTCGAATCTTTGAGCTTCAACAAGGTCTTGCTACCTCTAGGCAAGGTGCAAACCAATCATTCACGGAACATCTAGGGAACATAAACAAAAACAATGGAATGAACTCCGTCAATACAGACCTGCAACCCAGAATGTGCGTGACTATGTGCAAAGGGAAGAGCAAAATAGAATTTTTTATCTCTTGGCAAGCCTAAGGCCAGAGTTTGAAGACACCAAACGTGACCTTCTTATGAGGCCGCAATTGCCATCCTTTAATACCGTTTGCTCCATAATACAAAGTGAAGAAACAAGGAGGAGAGTCATGCATTCTGACTTGATTGTGGCACCATCAACAGGATCATTAGAACACTCTACAAACGCTATTAGTTCTAATGCCAGGCAAAGTGATGGTGGTACTCGATTTGTCAAAGGGAAAGGAAAGAAGCCCCTTTGTTTCTATTGCAATCATTGTAATCGAGATGGGCATTCTAAGGAACGATGTTGGATTCTACATCCTCAATTGCGTCCAAATAAGGACAAAGGTCCAGACGCTAAGACAACAATTCAAGGGAATAGCATAGACTTCCAATCCAAGTTGGAGTCTCTAGCGCTGCAGGTTCAACAACTACTTCAGACACATGGTTCGGGTCCCTCTAGCACTGAATCCGTAAATTTGGCCAAGACTTTTGCTAATATTAGTGCACTTTCTGTTGAGTCTAGAAATCGATTTATTGTTGATTTTGGTGCCACAGATCATATGTGTAGTTCACATATTCTATCTAATACTATTTCTAGCTCTTTGTATCCACCGATCATAGTAGCTAACGGAGTGCAGGTACCAACCCAAGGTGTTGGGCAACTGAATGTGCTTTCGAAGAAAACCGAGGCTTTATTGATTCCAGGATTATCTTCTAATTTAATATCTATGAGCAAATGTGCTAAAGAGTGGAATTGTAATGTCATTTTTACTCCACAGAAGGTGTTGTTCCAGGATCGCAATACCAGGAGGATGATTGGTGAAGGACAACTTTGGGATGGGCTATACACCTTAGATTTGCATGGTGAAGCGTTGGTGGCTAGGAAGGGGAATGTGGATATCTCTTGTCTATGGCATTGGCGCATGGGTCATCCTTCAAATCGGGTGTTGTATTCCTTAAACATGTCTTTGACTCATGATTCTAGTAGTTGTGATCCATGTCACTTTGCTAAGCAACATAGGTTGCCTTTCCCTAAACATTTGCATAAATCAACTGAATTGTTTGCTTTGGTACATTCAGACATTTGGGGATATTCTCCTGTTGATTCTAGAGAGGGTTTTCGGTATTTTGTTACCTTTATTGATGATAAATTGAGAGCTACCTGGCTTTACCTTCTTAAGTACGAAAGTGAAGTGCATACTGTTTTCCGGGATTTTTGTAATATGGTGAGTAATCAATTTAATACTTCCGTGAAGGTTCTTCGTACCGACAATGGTACCGAATACACCAATCATATATTTCAGGTATTTTTACGAAGCAAGGGTATTATTCACGAAGCAAGGGTATTTTTACGAAGCAAGGGTAGATGCAGTTATGACTAGCTGTTATTTAATTAATAGAGTCCCTAGTCGAGTATTAGGGTATATAACTCCTATGGAAGTGTTGTATGGGCGAAAATTTGATATATCTCACTTGAGGATTTTTGGGTGTGTCTCCTATGTTCACTCTCAAACTGGAGGAAAGCTAGATCCTCATGCAAGGAAATTTGTGTTTATTGGTTATTCATTTGTCAAGAAAGGCTACAAGTGTTATGACCCTTACACAAAGCGTATCTATATTTCTTAGGATGTTGTATTTGATGAAACTCATATGTTTTTTCCTAACAAGAGCCACATTTAGGGGGAGTGCACAAATTATTATAAGAAGTTTTCCTATGGATGTTAATGGGACCGGTGAAGCCAAAGTCAACAATAGGGGTGTTGAAGCCATCGGCCGGGAGTTTCGGATTTAATACCGATATTTTAGCAACAAATCCAATAAATCTAAGTGTAGTCCTTGGTGAATTTGCAGATCGAGAAAATTCAGAAGTGGATCGAGAGATTGAGGCAACTGTTGTTCCAGAAGCTGAACCTAGAATTACCACTGATGGGCTGATAGATGAAAGGGCAGCGGATGTAATCCCGTTACGAAGATCATCTTGTGTCACTAGACCCTCAACTTGACTTCGAGATTTTACAATTTATTATTTAGTTCAACATCCCATTCAAGAATTTGTTGGATATGACAAATTATCTCACAATTTTTTAAGTTTCTTATCTGCTATTGAAGAACAACAGGAACCTCACAACTATGAGGAAGCAAGGGAAAAAGCCATTTGGGTTAATGCAATGAAGGATGAACTTCAGGCTTTAGATCGAAATCATACTTGGGAACTTGTACAACTTCCAAGAGGGAAGAAGACGGTTGCCGATGGATCTATAAGATCAAATATAATAGTGATGGATCAATTGAAAGGTATAAAACGAGGCTGGTTGCAAAATGATACACTCAAACATATGATATAGACTACAAAGAGACATTTGCACATGTGGTTAAAATGAACACTGTGCGCGTTCTTATGTCAGTAGCTGTTAATTGTGGATGGTCATTGTTCCAAATGGATGTAAAGAATGCATTCCTTCATGGAGATTTGGAGGAGGAGGTTTATATGGATCTTCCTTCAGGTCACCCCTTGCATAATAAAGATGGAATTGTTTATAGGTTGAAGAAGGCCATATATGGTCTCAAGCAATCACCTAGAGCTTGGTATGGTAAACTAAGTGCTGCACTCATCAAGATTGGATTCAAAAGAGGGACAACAGACTTATCAATGTTCACCAAGGCTGACGACAAAGGTATAGTTTTTGTACTTGTTTATGTTGATGATATTGTGATTACAGGTAGCAATCAACCTGGAATCGAAGCACATAAGCAGCATTTGAGCAAGGAATTTGATATCAAAGACCTTGGCAAATTGAGGTATTTTTTGGGTATTGAGGTGGCGAGATCTCACAAAGGATTATTTTTATCTCGAGAAAATATGTCATGGATTTCTTTGAAAGAGGCGGGAAGTTGGGAGTTAGACTGGTCAACATTCCTATGGAGTATAATAGTAAGTTCATTTCAAATGACACTCCATTACATAATGTTGGGCAGTTTCAGCGACTTGTTGGACGGTTTATTTATTTGACTATCACAAGACCTGACATAGCATATACTGTTAGTTACATAAGTCAATTTATGCAGAAACCAACTTGAGGGCATATGGAGCTAATAAATCATTTACTACGATATTTGAAGGCCACACTTGGGAAGGGAATTTTAATGAAAAATAATGGTCACACAGAACTTGTTGGCTACACTGATGTAGATTGGGTCGGGAACCCTATAGACAGGAAATCTACTACAGGTCTTGTACTTTTGTGGGAGGAAACATTGTCACTTGGAAAAGCAAAAAACAAACGGCGGTTGCTCGTTCGAGCACAAAGGTAGAATATCGGGCCATGGCTACTACTACTAGTGAAATTGTGTGGTTGAGACTTCTGCTTCAGGAATTGGGTTGCAATTGCATGACCAAACCTACAAAGTTGTTTTGTGATAATCAGGCTGCAACTCATATAGCTTCAAATCCAGTGTTTCATGAGAGGACCAAACACATAGAGGTGGATTGCCACTTTGTGAGAGAAAAGGTGCAAGACAAGACAATTGAGACTCCGTACATTCGTAGTGAGGGTCAGCTGGCCGATGTTTTTACCAAAGCATTACCCAAGGGAGTATTTCAAGAAATGACAAGCAAGTTGACCTCCGACGAGGTCTTCGGCTCAACTTGAGGGAGAGTGTTGGCGTGATTTTCTCTCCTATCTTAAGAAGGAGATTTATTAATATTGTATTCCTATAATTATGGGATCTCTTCCTTTTTATTCTGGTTGCTTGTTTCCTTAGTTGTGGCAACCTTTTATGTACATATGGTTGAACAATGGCAGATGCTCAGTACAAAAAAAAAAAAAAAAAGGAGAGAGAGAGAGAGACCGAAAGCTTTGTCCGAGGACGTAGGCACATTGCTGAACTTCGGAACCTTTGTGTCTTTGTGTGAAGTTTTGTTTTTCTTCAATACCAAAGGTGAGTGGGAGTATTTACCGAGTGGCTCCCCGTTCCTGAGATCGGTTCCTTGATGAGCTGTGTTCGTACCCATTTTGTGGAACCGGTGCGGCATGTAGATGTGGTATCAAGCCTACTGAAAAGAAGGCATGATTCACTCAGTTATATCAAGCCCACCAAAAGATGTGGTATCAACTATCACCCATGTAGCATGTACTTACTCTTAGGTAACATGAGGATGAAATAAACCATAGATGAGTTCAGTTTATTTGCCAAACATGAAGCAATGGGCTTCACTTTCACCCCTTTGGAGTATCATAGATAATTAATTCACAGTGAGCCAAGTTTAGGTTATTTCTTCTTCTTTTTTCCTTGGTGAAAGGACAAGGAATGACGAACAATATAGCTACCATCTTCAAGCTATACCATAGGGCACCTTCACCTATTGTAAAGTATGTGGTTAGGTGCCATAAAGACGAGAGATTGTTAAAATATATTTTGTGTATAAAATCCGATCTGTTGTCTACCGCACAGGTGAAGCGCGCACTTATATGCTATGGTATCAGCATGGGGAACAATAAATGAAAAGAGAGGAAAATGGTGGACGTCTTTGTTTTTTCTTCTTACCAGCATTTGGTGATACACCCCCTGCACATTGCTTGGCAATGTGAACGCGCGTAAAAAAAAGAAGAAAATGACCAGCTTCTCTGGCTTCATTCTCCCAAGAAAGAACAACAATGATGGATTATCATTAGCCACCATTGCTGACTTTGACCGAGAAGGAGAAGAGATGAAGAGCTTGGGAGAGCTCTTCGTGTGTCAGAGAAAAGGTACGGGCTTCTTTTGTCCCTTTCATTAAATCGACCATCCTTTTTACCAATAATTTATTCAACACTTACCAATACTTAAATTAAAATTTTCCTGGGCATGGAACAGTAGAATTTTGCAACAACATTATAGGAAAAAACTTGTTGGTCATTTAGATAAAGTTAGGATTTATAGGTTAATAATTTGACATAACATTAAGTAAATCAAAGCAACAACAAATTATAGGAATTAAAGATGATAAGTTAATAAACAATTTTATAATTTTATAATTACCAATAAGTTACCAATATGTTAATTTGGAAAAAGTAAACCAATCATATTTTTTTCCAATAATTTCTTAACATTTATCAATACTTATTGAAATTTACTATCACGAAAAAAAAAATCTATTTTCCTGGGCATGGAACAATAAATTTTTGCAACTATATTATAGTAAAATAAATCTATTATAAGTCATGAGAGTCTCATAATTACCACTACGTAACCAAAAATCTTCACGGATGCTATAAGGTCTATAAGGTGTGTTGCATGTGCCCTAAAGCTTGCCTAGACAGCTTTTTCATTCGAAGATGGCTAAAAGTTTACTTGACGAAAGATAATCAAAGCTTACAACTTACAATATATTAAAAAGTGTATAGAGTTATATATATAGGTAATATCTAAAGCTTAAGGTACCCATTCTTGATCATCCATTCCAAGCTCCAATGATCTTCTGCGCACTTGAGAGTCCAATACGCCCAGCCAAACGTGGCTCTTTCGTATGCTTTCAGTTGAGCCTCCACATACTCTCGGTTCTCCTCTTCTGTTGCTCCATTCGGTCCCCACTCCGCTACCCATTCACCTGCAATTTCACATTACGTCATCGATCCACAATTCTTACATATACATGTACACGCGAAAATCAGTACATATATGGCACCAATGCCATGACAATTTTGTTACAGGTTTGGACTTACCCACGAAAATGAGAGGCCCATTTGATGTAGCAAGAGTTTCCAACTGGGCAAACCAGCCTTCGTAAAAGAAAGGAAGGGTATCTTGGATGGTGTCCAATTCTGTGTCGCACAGAAAATAGCATTGCATATCCACAACAGTCCTGTCCAGGCTATTTGCGTCGGGGAGCAGTAGCTCCCCGCTGGAGGTTTCCAGCATGCACGACATGATCACATAAGCAGCGGAGGAGTGCTTGCGGACAGCTTTGTAACCAGCGATGTAGAACTTGCTGACAGTCTCTTGAGGGAGCGTCTCTGCGAGTGGCTCGTTCAGAAGGTCGACCGCATAGAGGCTGGGGCTCTTGGCGTATCTACATAGGCGAAATCAAACGATAACCCTAGTACTCGGAATAAGGTTTGTGAACCACAGATTAATTAATTACCGGAACGTAAGGAATTCTATGACATGGAGGGTTGCTAGGATGCTGTCATCTGTGTCTCCCCATTCTCGGAACCCATCTCTTGATGAGCTCCGTTCCCAGCCATTTTGGGAACCAGGTGCTGCGCGCAGGTCAATTATGACCTTCAACCCATACTTCCTGCAATTGAAAAACTTAGTTGATACGTTATATACTTGTATGTAACAAGATGAAGAGGAGATGGCAATAGACTCACTGTGCCCAGGAGAAGGCATTATCCAAAAAGGCCAACGAACCACCAACGTAAGGTGGCGGAGGATTTGGGTCGCTTGCTATCCACCAACCTATCGGAATTTTGACAGCGTCCAATCCATTTTCGGCTATGAATTTGAAATCATCTTCCACTATGAACGTCCTCCAATGTTCCTGTTAGCAATTAATACCTTTTATTTAAGTCTCTTAGGGAATAGACATGCACACACTGGTGCAGACCCCGTGTTCGCAAAGGTATCTTCTTATGAAGATAATTTTATGTATCCATCAAACAGAAATATAATAGGTACGATCGCCTTATTCTTTCATAAACATACCATTGATCAATGAAGCTACGAAGAATTATTGCTTCAATATATTTAATCAGATAAGAGGATTATTTTTTTAATCAAATCAAGAGTACAAACCCTTTTTTTTTATTATATCTCTTGGTTGCTGGATTGATCTTAATCACTCTTGAGTCTTCCCCAAATATACAATATTAACACTTAGTTTAGATGGGGTGACTAAAAGGTAGTGGAAAGATTCGCATAACGAGCTCAAAAGATACAAGAAAATAAAGAAAAGCGTGTCACTTTTTACACCCTAAGCTCTTAACTTAAAATAATAATAATAAAAGAAGAAGAAGTGTGCTCAGACTAATGTGAATGCTTAAAAATTTTGGACAGATAATTGGTAAAAAAAATTATTATTTTCTGCTATTAAGAAAGTGCAATGCTAGAGTTATTAAACCTAGCATGTCGAATTGGTTTTCTAAGTGTTGTCAATTTGCAAATAAGCCTTTAAATAGGAGAATTTATTGTATATGGAACCAAGTCCAACGAATAGGATCAATTATAGATATCCGGTTTGTGGGTTCCACGTATAAAACTTATTATGTGGATAGCCGTGATGGAATTAGTCTAGTAGATCCAAGTTCAAGCAAAACTTACCCATTTAAATAGGTAAATCATGCTTAACACCTAATCACAATTTAACACCCCAATTAACAAATTAATTTTGTAATTCAGTATTCTTAGATCAGGTATTTCTCGTCTATAAACGGGTAGCTCTGTCCATGTGCTGTCATGATTGCAACTTTGTTACTTATAATAGCCATACTTTACAGACCCCCGGTTTTGTTGTAATTGACAAGGAAAATCCAAGCATGGGTGACATTTACAACGAAAGAACCCAAACGTCAGGTCAAGTAGCATTTTATAAATGAGAATTTCTCATATCCGGATCACAAATTGATGTTTCCACTGTGAAGATTCCAACAAATAAGATGATGGGGCGTATAAATATTGACCCTATGACCAAACCTATCACCTCTAGCTAAGTTTAGTAAATAGTTACTTGAGCTTGGTAAGAGTAGGTTGTGCACATCATATGATGTCCCATTCAGATTTTCATTCTATATTTTGTAATATAAATTGTATCACTTTACATGGGCACAATTTACTATTATCAAGGCCAACTAAGAGTAGTACGTTGTCGGGACTAAAAACCCTATGAGCAGCATACGAGACACCTAGGGAACTGCAACAGCTACCACATCTCCTATATATGGCGACACTAATAACTACCGGTTGGAATTAGTTCCTTCTCAAAAAATACTCGTTCACAAGTCAAAATACCAAACTATGAAAAAAAATTCAATTCTTTTTTCTCATGGAGTGAGTTTGGTTAAAGCTATAATCAAGCATAGAAAAAGTCATTTGGTTAATTTGATCAGCCGAGAAGCATGAACTTTAATATATTCCAATAAGAGTTTTATAATTACATACCCTCATGACTTTAGTGGCTTTTTGTGGTCCAAGACCATTCGTGAGTTGGAACTCACCCTCCAATCTTTTAGTGAAGCTCATCACAAACACAGAGGGATTTTCATCTCCCCACTCATTGCTCTTGTCACATTGATAATCTGCTGTTACCCGTTCCTCTGTCCTCACCTACAAAACAAACTCTATTACGATAATTACTTTATTTCCTTCATTGCACTTTAATCAATCACTAATGCACCCATACTCACAAAAATTTAGTCTCCATTGGTCGATTGTTAAAAGGTCTCATTTAAAAGCTCATTCACATCACGTTTGATATAATTAAGTTTTATTTTCTTGATCTTTTTGTTGTTGTTCTCATTTCTTCTTCAAAAAGGTTTGAATAGTTTTCAGTCGGCCAATGTTTACCTAAGTTTTTATTGTGTAAAAGAGTAAAGTTGGTCTACTGAATTGGTCTACAGAATGAAGGATAAATTATAAACCTTTACATAAGTGGACCATTTTCAATATCTAATTTAGTAGACAAGTCTTGAGTAATTATTTAGGAAACCTAGTACATGCACTGGAAGGCGGATCTCAGATGGGTTTGACTAATTCTAACGGTTCTTATACATTTTAATACATGCATGACGTTCATGCAATAATTTTTCAACCTGTCTTAGTATGTCTATCATCAATCTTCTGTAAGATTTAGGGAATGGAAAGAGATTGACGACCCGCAAGAAGAAGCCATTCGCAGCTCGGATTCTGACACGGCTTGGATCATCTGGGTTTCTCACAATCTCAAAGGTTTCTGGTCTCTCGGGTAAATCACTAGTAGCCACCAGATCGACCCCGTCCCCACCAGAGTCCAGGCCGACGAATTGCTTGTTGGCAACCCGGAAGTTGAAGAGCGTCTCGTTGATTCTCCAAAGCTACACCCACAAAACACGGCAAACCATCTGTAGCTTAATGCACGAGATTGTCTTCTCTGAAAATGACACCTTTCTCTGAAAATGACACCTATCCTAGTCGGAAAATTATTGTCAACGGGAGAATATATCAACGCTATTTCCAAGTTGAACGACTTGAGTTTTAATTTACTGAAAGGAGAATATCTTCCATTCCTAACGTTGTCCAATATTAAGTGCCCATGAGATAACTCCACCCATATCCCAACTATGTAAGAGACGAGCCAAACATGTAATTTATTTGCACTTGATCTACCGTGCATCTAATCCACAGACACAAGTTCGTTCCTTGACCACCAAACTAACATCATGAGTTTGCCTAGCAAAAGATTATTTATGTGCTTAAAGCTAACTCACCCTGAATGTCTCCCAATGTGAAGCGGAACCTGCTAGGGTTTCGGCAACTGCACTAGTCCCCATGCCGCTGGCAACTACCCGGCTTCCTCCACCAAACTCGGCACAGAGATACTTCCCGACCATCATCGACTTCAACTGAAGGCTAGTCCCATCCTACACATTAGACGCAGTTTCAGAATCATACGAACTTCCCAAACCAACCGAATCATCGGTCAAAAAAGCAACGAAAACATGAAGCGATAAACAAGGCAAATACATGTGAATGTGGGTGTAGCAAAGTACCAAGAAGTCCTTGTTGGGGATTGCATCAAAGAGGGAAGGCTTGATCCATCCTTCCGTGACAAGCCAGCCTCCCAGATTCACCGCTCTTATTTTGGGGTTGCGAGTCTCCATCTCTCGATCGGAATGGTTGCCGATTGATTGGACCCCCTTGCTGATGACTTCCACGCCTTCTGCTTGCCTACTTCCCCATTCGAAAATCAAGATAAAACAAAGCAGCCGTTAGTTATGCAACCTCTTGTCCCGAAAGGAACACATGAAATTTGCATTAAACATCGCTAAAACATATCCAATGGTACTCGCGCAAGAAATGTTCATATAATAAAATCTCGAAATGGTTAAGTAAAGATGCAATGCGTGCTTGAGTGACTACGGCAGACAACAATTGCCTACTCAATTAGCTTAAAAGCTGAGTCGTCTGCGTGAAGATTGACTTTTGCCACAAGGCGTTTGTCTATTTATCCTTCGTGACCTTCACAAAGTAACAGTGCAGTCGTCTAAGCTTTTTCCATTTCTCAAGTCTCCTTGGTGCTTAAAGTTTTCTTGTTGACTCGCTTATCATGGTTTCCGTGTAAACTTCGACAGAACTTCCCCGTCCCTGGGCCGTTGAATTATGTTCTTCTTTAGATGATAACGTTTCTTGGGTCTCACGGAGAGCAAAATACATTTATTAAAAAAAAATTGCATTTATCTTTTTTTCTTTCTTTATGCATATCTAGCTACTCTTTCATCTGTCCAATTATGTTTTCTCTTTCAAAAAGGGTTTTGTTAAAGTGTTACCGAAACGCTCATTGAGAAATTAATTAAGGAAATATCAATTTCCAATAGATTGATTGTCATTGTGTCATGCAGAAAAGGTACCTTCAAAATTGTATTATTTCAAATAAAATTTTATTTCCAAGGTTCATGGGGGCACTTGTCAAACATTGCAATAAAGAAAATTTATCATTCCCAATGTACTGTGTTTTTCATGTTATGTGTCATGAGTCCGGTAAAAATGAAAATATTTCCCAAAGCATAGTTCATAAGTGCCTCTGCAGAGTTCATTAGCAAGACCCCATCTATAAAATATATACTTAATAAGTATCTCAGGGCACTCCATGCTTATCCTTTTATTCTATTAAAATCTAATCCTTTCGATTTAACTTATAGTTGCTTGCATCTTTTGTCTCCTCCATTCTCTAATTGGTTAAAAAAAGAAAAGAAAAATCTCTAATTGCTGAGCAATACTTCTATGGAACGATAAATATGAGCCGAGTAAATAAT
The DNA here is from genome assembly GCA_017140325.1 of Eucalyptus leucophloia subsp. euroa. Lineage (NCBI taxonomy): Eukaryota > Viridiplantae > Streptophyta > Magnoliopsida > Myrtales > Myrtaceae > Eucalyptus > Eucalyptus leucophloia. The sequence continues at coordinate 10,605,302 of CM029473.1, read as the reverse complement.
AGCCTTTGGGTAGTGTGAATATTATAGAGGGTCCTTAACCAAAAAAAAATATATATTATAGAGGGTCCCCACGATATGATATCTCAAAGAACCCTTTTATAATTCATAAAGGTGAAATTTCTAGGAAATGGGCAAGACATGACAAAGAAAAAGGGAATCACTCATCTCCAAAAGTGAAAAGGATGAGGGGTTCTATGATTTTGAGAATCTTCGTTTTATCTCGAAATCTTGTTATTTTACATGACCAAACTTTTTGAAGCACTTGTTACCAAAAATATATTTATTAATGTTTGCCATGTGGAAAGCTAACACGCTTCGTACAAAATGGAAACATCTCGACAATTCGAGGATGTTTTTTTTATATCATTAGGGTGCCCGCAAATAATTACACAATCACATCAGCCCCCGACGTTTGGGTAAATTGTGGCGTTTGCAATGTTCGGATCGTGATTGTCGGGGTCACGACCCGAATCAATAGGATCATACAATGAGAATTTTGGCTGCACTTCTGCATTTTGCACTATTGTTTCTTTTTTAAAAATTCAAGAAGGTCGTCAGCAACTACGTTGACGTCATTGTACTGGTGAATCAAACTACTAAGTGCCCCGCCATCTAATGGGAATTGGAGTGTAACAGTAAAAGTACACTGACCTTTTTTTATATTTTATCTTATGATTGGCAAATTAACAGCATTTTGATCCCAAAATAATAATAATAATAATAATAATAATAATAATAATAATAATAATAATAATAATAATAATAATAACCACAACAACAATAACAACGCAGCTAACCTTGAATAATTGTCATTAGGGTCTGACACCATTACTGAATATTTGATTTGAGTAGACCTATCAAATGGATGGATTAGGTCGGATTTGGATCAAATCATAAATGGTCCAAACCAAATTGATCCATTTAACCTAATTCTGATCCATTTATCATAAAACAAATTTTTCAATTCATACTCGACCCAACCCATTTAACCAAATATAGGAAAACTTGTTTCTTATGATTTTTTTAAAAAATGGTATTGCTAAAACTCTTTTGTACAATACAAATTGGGAAAATTGTTCAAAAAGTCATAAATCTATTACACTTTTGTCAATTCAGTTATAAACCTTTTAACTTTGCCAATTAAGTCCTAAACATTTTCACTTCTTGCCGATTCAGTCAATTTGGCTAATTTTAGCCGGAAAATGCTGACGTGGACGCCATGGGTACCATGTAGGACTATCGACGCTGACGTGGACAATTTTTAATAATACCGGCCATCGAAAAAGGCCAAGAAAAAAAGCCAAAAAGAAAAAAAATAATAATTCAAAAAAATAATAATTCAAAAAAATAATAATTCAAAAAAATAATAATTCAAAAAATATTAAATATTATTAAAATTATCCACGTCGGCGCCGGTAGTCCTACATGGCACCGCCAGCATCCACATCAACATTTTTCAGCTAAAATTGGCCGGATAGACTGAATCGGCAAGATGTGAAAATGTTTAGAACTCAACTGACAAAATTAAAAAATTTAGGACTAAATTAGAAAAATGCAATAGGTTTATGATTTTTTGGACAATCTTTCCATACAAATTTAGTGGAAAATTTTTATAATTCAAAATAAAAAGTCGAGGCTTCCTTTTTTTTTTGAAAATATTGTTCACGAAATCATTTTGTAGAAAATATCAATATTTTCTAATGGTTGATTAAAATGTGAAAATAAATTGAAAAATATTTTTCACCATTTGATATGGAAATTTTGATTTAATTTTCCTCCATACATTCCTTTTAATATTTTTATTTTTTATTTTTAAAAAAATCAATTTTTTAATTATTTTATATTTTTTTCTTTTTCTTCTTTTCGATGATCGCTAGCCAATGGTTGGCAACTAGTTACAGATGAGCTCGAGCCTCACCACAGGCCAATGAGGCTGAGCTCGCCTAAGGTTGGCGAGCTTAAATCTCATCAAATTAGCAAGGCTGGAGCCTCACCAAATGTCGATGAGGTATTTCCCTTGCTCAATTAGCAAGCTCGAGCTTTGCCAGCCTACAACAAGCTCATCCCTCACCTAGTCAATCGCAAGCCATTGCTGTGGCCAGCCACAATAGGAAGAAAGAAGAAGAAAGAAGAAAGAAAAAAATAATTATAATTTTCATTAAAAAAAAAGGTTGAAGAGGGAGAGAGTGTGTGGGTGAGCCTAGTGGTTTGAAAATGGGTTATAAACTCAACCCATATATACCAGTTTATTTTAGCCTTTAACATTTTTAACCCATTTAGGAAAGGCTATTCACAATTTAAGTAATCCATATATGACTCATTTGATAGGTTTAAATTAGCTCCCATATAACCCAAAAGTCCAAGTTGAGGAGTCTATCACTATAACCCATTAACGTGTCAAAAGTAGGGGTGAACATATTGGACTGCTCGAATTGGGAACTGCTAGGACCAAACTGGCTAGTCCAGTTTGGTCCAATTTGGTCCAAATTCCCAGGGATATCGATCCAATTCCTAATTCCATAAAAATGAAATCGGTTCTTTGTTCCTGAGGGGAATCGAACCAATGGACCAGATCGACACTCTTTTCTTTAAAAAAATATTTTTTATTTTCTTAAAAATAACAATAAACCCTAAAATTGTAATAACTCTAATGTTTTAAAAAAAATTAAAAAATTTTGCTATGTGGCTAGTTCCATTGGACCAGACCGGTTAGTGTGGTTTGGTTCATGGTTCAAGAACCATTCGGTCCAGTCTCTTATCCCAAAAAATGGTAACTAGACTAAGAATCGATCACTCCTAGTTAAAAGTTAGAAAGTCTTTTAGGTGGCAAATAACAATAGCTCAAAGCTTTGATTCCTTGAAGGAGTTAGTACGCCATCACGAGGCTGCCAAGTTCCGTTATGTATGTTAAATCTGAGCTTTAACATGATCCGATTAAGTCGGCCCACAAAGTAATCCCATCGCAGCAATCATTTTTAGTCGAAGTATGGCACGATCATGACTACAAGCACCATCCAACACCGAGGCCTACGTTTTGGCCTCGCATCATTGCTTGTCCATACTTTCTTCTTCGGACCTCCAATCAATCTTGCTTATGGCCATGAACCATTCAGAAATAGTAAAAGCTATTTATTCCACTTTAATGGGCTCCAACCGAGGTGTTCATCACGAACATCGACTATATGAGCGTCAATGCGTAGGAAAATACCGAAATAATTCGAATAGGTAAACTGATTAAAGCGTTATATAGCCATTGTTGATCATCCACTGCAGACTCCACTTGGTGTTAACATTCTTGAGGGCCCAATAGGCCCATCCGAACGATGCTCTCCCGTACACCTCGAGCTGTGCCTTTGCGAATCTCTGGTAGTCTTCCTTCGTAGCTCCGCTCACTTGCCACTCAGCCACCCATTCACCTTCACCGAATTCGCAAATCAAATCATCAACAGAGTTTTGTAAGCATTTCATACCGTTCAGCTTTCAGCTATCTCGTCGTAGAAAAGTATCGACAAATGGCATCACCATTGGACTTACCCACAAAGGTGAGAGGACCGTTCGCCATGGTGATGTCGTTCAACTGCGCCGTCCTGTTAGTGTAGATGAAATCGATGTTCTGTTGGACCGTCATGCTGTTGAAGATATCCTGGAACAGATTGTAGTAGTGCACATCGACCACGGTCCCGGCCAAGCCACTGGCCAGAGAGAAGAGCTCTTTGGGATCGGCAGGCCCGAGGCGGTTCGACATCACTACATAGGCCGTTTGGGAGTGCCTGCGCACCGCATCATATCCAGCCTTGTAGTACTTGGTCAAGGTGTCGAGGGCTACTCCCGGAGAGAGAGGCTCGTTGATGAGCTCGACGGCATAGAGGCTCGGGCTCTTTGCGTACCTGAAAAAATGGCATTTGGAACTCCAGATTTTCTGACTTCGCCCTGATGAATATGATTCCATTTGATACAGAAAGCGGGTGGAAAAACTTTTACCGAGCAGTGAGGAATTCAATGACAGCTACTGTTTGCTGGATGTTAGCATCGGTGGCTCCCCATTCCTGAGATCCGTCCCTCGATGAGCTGTGTTCATACCCATTTTGTGAATCCGGTGCTGCGTGCAGATCGATTATGATGTTCACACCATATTTCCTACCAAAATTACAGAAACATTAGAGGTGGTCAGTGCGGAATTTAGGCCCTTTTCAAACTTCTTTACATGCACATGATAATAGGACGAAGGGGCATCGTTGACTGCGTTATATCAAGTCTACCGGAACATTTGGCATCAACTATCGCCCATGTAGTAAATACTTGCTGTTGGGTAAAGTGAGGATGAGATAAACCCTAGATGAGTGCGGTTTATTAGCCAATCGTGAAGCAGTGGGTACCTCTCATTCCTCTAGAATATCATAGGTAATCAATTCAGAGTGAGTTAAAAGTGAAGTGCCGTTCTATTTTGATCAGTGGAAGGACGAGGAAACGATAACCAGCACAACAACCTTTTTCGAGCGTTGTCGTATGGGACCTACCTTCATCAGGAAACATTTGGTTTGAGCCATAAACACTTGGTCCATCCCTAAATATATGAAGCCCTCGCCTAGAGTCCCATAGGCAGTGCAGAACCGAGGAAATACCTCCATAAGGGGTAACTAGCAAATATTTAAAATACAAGCAGACCGGAGATTGGGCTTACAATTGGCTTTAAACCTGTGCCCTCATGAAAGACAACGTGACTCTTTTATCATTGAGCTACCACGCTCGATGGCGAGATAAAATCTTCGGTTGCCTACTCAATATCGAATGTGCTAAAGGAGAGGATAAAGGTGACGATAATGCGGAATCATGTTCTCTGCAAATGGAAATGGAAAGTGCGAATGCGACGTGCGAAGCTTCATAGGAAAGTGGGACGTACTGTGCCCAAGAAAAGGCATTGTCAAGTGCGGCCAAGGAGCCTCCCACGTAAGGCGGCGGAGGAGTCGGGTCGCTCGCTATCCACCAGCCCACTGGAATCCTCACCGCATTCAACCCATTTATTGATATGAACTTGAAGTCCTCTTCCACTATGAATGAGCTCCAATGCTCCTGAAAATCCAGAACAACTGGTTATATGGAGAGGCAATAATCAAGTTCAAGCATGTGAAGGAGATCCTTTAGTTCAACGGCGATATTCATTAAATAAGCTAAAATTTCAACCACTAGCAGTAGACAGGCAGCAGCCCTCCGTTGCGGGGTATTGAAAATTGAGCGCGGACGGTTAGTTGGACGGTGATTAGGAACGGTCAAACGCTCAAATCTTGATAGAAGTCGACAAGTTCGCTTCTCATTTATCAAAAAAAATCGTTAGTATCAAGACGAGATCGTCGCACGGGCTGGATTGTTCTGAATTAGGCACGTCGGTCCTTTGACCAAGAGAACAAAAAAAATAAAATAAAGGGAGTCGGAAACCTAAGCATTCAACTTAGCGTTTTAAAAGTAATCAAAGGGAAAATACGAGCAGCTAAGCTAGCCGTCGGAAAATGTCAATAAGCCAAAAGTAGAAGAGTAGAATGATGTCGCTCCTTAGTTCTTGGTTTCTTACCCTCATGACTTGTGGGGCTTTTTCCGGTCCGTAGCCGTTAGTGACCTGAAACTCGCCTCGCAACCTACCGGAAAAGGTCATCACAAAAACGGATGGGTCGTCGTCGCCCCATCCGCCCTCCCCCTTGTAGTCAGCCGTCACCGATACCTCTGTCTTCGCCTGCAGCCACCACCAGTATCGCACACCCATCTCAATATATGATTCATTCAAGTTTCAACATTGATTTGATCTTAGATGTTCAACCAGCTATCGCCCAATGAAATTGCCATTATTTATTATCAAGAAAAACTGAAACTTGGAATGGAGCATCTCATTACTTGCAAGAAGAGGCCATTGGAAGCTCTGATTTTGACTCTGCTCGGGTCATCTGAATTCCTGATTATCTCGAACGTCGAGACGGGGACTCCGAAACGGCCACCACGTCAACCCCGTTCGCGTCCAGCCCCACGAACTGATTGTTGAAGACCCTGAAGTTGAAAATCAGAGTCTCGTTGATCCTCCACAACTGCAGTCACAAAAACAAAAGATATACACGTCTCCTCAGTCATTGCTTTCACTTTGGATCGAGCAACTAAATTCCTCTCTAGACGCTGCTCTTTCACCTTGAAGGTTTCCCATCCGGAGGCGGCAGTGCGGTTGGCGACTATGATGGTCCCGCCACCGCTCTCGGCGCACAGATACTTCCCTACCGTCACCGATTTGAGCTGAAGCCCAGTTCCATCCTAGAATATTGCAGCAAGATTCATGAACGAACATAAACGAAAGGGCCGCAACACTTTGGCGAATAAGGGAAAAGCACGTACCAAGAAGTCCTTGTTGGTGATTCCATCGAACAGAGAAGGCTTGATCCATCCTTCCGTGACTAACCAACCTCCGAGGTTGACTGCTTTCAGTTTGTACTTGGGATCGACCCTCCCATGAGAAAGGAATGGGGCGGAACATAGCATGAAAATGCAGATCAAGAGAAGTTGTCTTGCTTCCTTCAAGAACATCGTCGTTCCTTTCTTGTTGTAACAGTTAATTTTTTTTTTAATCTTCGTCTCTGTACGATTGGGGTGATAAATTGGAGAGAATATATAGAAAGTGATGAGAGAGAAGTCAGAAGTCTAGAAACGTTTGACCAGTAGGATGGGCTGAACATGCAGGCCGCAAGGAGTTGACCGCTGCCTACTTTTGATAAGAAACGCAAAACAATTAATTCGGCTAGTCGACAAAGGCAACTTTAAAGGAGTTTGATGTGGGCTCGACTTCAAATTATCTTTTTTCGGTCAAAGTAACATGTCAATTATTTGCACGGAAGTACAGGATAGAAACATACTAATCTAACTGCAAATAATTCTAAACATCTTCAAAACAAAACAAGCTCTAGCTAATAAGAGGAATCAGTAGAATAAAGTCAGGAGTTACACCCTCAAAAGACAATTTTGAGATTTTGAATCACTAAATCTATCTTCAGTTATGAGCACACGCCAAGACCTCCATCTATTGCTATAGCTTTATCTTTCAGTAGTGTGCGCCTAAATTTAGCGTCCCCAACATTATTCCCATTCAAAGAAACAAGGTTGAATGAGCATGGACCTTACACTTGTAAGAGCAAAATCTTCACGAAACTCCTATAATCGTCTTTGAAACTAGACTTGTATGGCAACAAAACCCGAGGAAGCAAAAACACGAACTCATACACGCAAAATCTCCAAATCTAGACTAGATTGGGAAAGAAATATCCTCAAAACAGGAAAGATGAGCTTCTAGATTAGATCAGAAGAGAAAAGCTCCACAAAATGAGATGAAAGCAATAATAAGATAATAGAAAAATGATTCAGCCAATGAAAAGAGAAAAAGGAAGGGGAGGGAGAGTTCTTGCTCAAACCCTTCCCTCCATAAGACATGAACATATTAATTATTCCACGGCGCACCAAATCTCCAATTCAAAACTTCTCTAATATTCATTTCACATGTATCTTAACGAAATAAGCAAATCTTATTTCAACGACCACATTCATATCCCGATTGTAAATTGATGTTAATATATAGAGTATCGTTTTTTAATTAGCACCTTCTGAAAGTTAAGTAAATGAATAGACCCGAGGTTTAACTTTTTTGTAGTAACGGAAACTTGAAATTGGATCTCATCATGTGGCCAAAATAGTATTGGTCAGAGACGTTTGGCTAATGGGATAACGACACCGCTAGAGTGTCATTCCAATTAGTTCAATCCCCTATACCTACATCTTTCTTTTTTGGATAAAGTGATCTCTAAACTATATTTCTTTTTATTCAAGTTAGTTCTTCTATACAAAAACGAAAACGAAATGAAAATCCACGTAAGTAATGACTAAATAATTTGTATTGAAGGAGTCGATGTATTAGAAAATTAATAGAAAGACACTTCTCCACTTAAAGCACTGACGAGGCCCACCAAGTGCTTGCCCACCTCTAGCCAACCACGGCATAGTCGCCGCTGCTGCCGCTGCACTCGCCGCCCCCGATTCAGACAAAGGGGGAAGGGCTGGAGAGAGAAGTGGTGGCACTATTTAGGTTGTATGAAGCTCAGATCGAGTGACCCAAGTATCGATCCAACCATCACGCCATCCCCGACAAGCTAGATCTCGCAAGGCTTGCTCGACCCTGACCATCCGTCATCAGGGTTGCCCAGCCCAAGAGATCTTCTCCTGTTCACATGACCCTGGCCGTGATCAGACTGTGGCCACCGGCTCTAGCAAAAGGGTTGGTGTTTTTTGGTATCCATGGTCTCTGTTTTCTTTTTTAACTTCGTATTTTTTTTTCGAATTTTAGATATCGTCATTTTTATATTTAATAGCATTTAAAAGTCATGTAAGATACTAAGCCAACACCACATCACCATTTAACTTCGATTTAATTTCCGTGTGAAACTTTTGCCACTATCCTTTAGGTAATCAATACTATTATAAGAAGTAAAACGGACATCAATCCATTTAAACTTTCTAAAATGTCTTTAATCATGTCTGTTGTAAATATTAAATTCATGAGAAAATGAGAACATTATAAATTTTATATAATCTCATCGCATGCTTTAATATTAATTTGGATCTTTTCCATCAAACAACAGCCTTCCTGAAAAAGACATCATTTCTTGGAATATTTGTACCTTTCCACATATATTTCCTCGTAAACCGTGTATTTTTTTTGTTCAATAATGTCTTCTCATTATTTGATAATGACAATATTTAGTAATAAATTCGGTTCTGCCGAATTCTCGAATGTCTAGCTTCTTGCACACACCCATCGCGCATATGCACATCTGCTAGTTACCCATAAAAAAGTATACGTCATTCCAAGAGATTCGTCGGTATGGGTATGGTAATATCACCTTATAAAAAAAAAAAAATTCACATCACAAAAGAATGCACTAAAGTAATCATTTGCGCTAGTGGAGTTAATCCCAATTGGACTCCGTGCTTCTCCATTTAGAAGTATTCAGCCGGGAATTAGGGTTTCGTTGACCAGTTGTTAATCCTCATTATTGGAGAGATGACACGGCAATGCATGTTCCATATATATTCTTTTACATTATTTATTTGCGTTCAGTAGTCATCGGGTGTGTTTGGAAAGACTTTTAGAGAAAGTCCTTCAGAAAATACAAAAGCCTTTGACTCAAAATTGTTTTTCAAAATACAAAATATGTTTAGTAAATTTATTTGTGAAAGTTCATTGTGAAGTACATTTGTGCAAAATAATGTTTGGGTAAATTAAATTTATAAAATGCTTTTATTATTAAAAAAAAGGAAAGTTGGCTGGCCAAGGCTTCGCCGGTGACCGCCGGCCAAGGCTTCGCCGGTTACCGCCGGCCAGGCTTCGCACCGACGAAGGGTAGGCGATCCGGCGAGGGTCGCGGCGACCCTCGCCGTGCCATCGCACAACCCACCGCGCCGCGAAGGTCACCACGAGGTCGCGGAGGATCTGGGTCGCGGCGAGGTCCTGGGTCGCCGCGACCTCCGGCGACCTCCGCGACCTAGATCTGGGTCGCCTGGGTCGCCGCGACCTCCGGCGACCTCCGCGACCCAGATCTGGGTCGCGGCGAGGTCGTGGGTCGCCGGAGGTCGCGGCGACAGACCTCGCCGCGACCCAGGCGACCTCCACGACCCAGATCTGGGTCGCGGAGGTCACCGGAGGTTGCGGCAACCGACCTCGCCGCGACCTAGGCAACCGACGCGACCCAGATTTGGGTCGCGCGACTGATCAGCGACCGTCGTCGGGGTGCGGCGATGGTTGCCAGCCTCTCTCCAACCCGTTGCCGACCCATCGCCACCTCGCCGGCCGAGTCGCCACCTCGCCTGCTGACATCCGAGATTTCGACGAAGAGGAAGATTGAACAGTGCGATGAACAGTAGAAGGGGGAAGCAAATGCAAAGCCAAAGCTGAAAGCCCAAGGCACCCCAAGGGCTGCCTTGGGCTTTCAGCCTTCAGAAGGCTGGCTTTGGCTCAATAAGGCTTCTAAAATTTTTGCCAAACACCTGATATTTGGCCAAAAGACCTTTAGGTGTCTAAAGGTACTTGGAAAAGCTGTTCCCAAACGCAGCCGGAGACCTCAGTCAACAAGTACAATGCCGACACGGTCACCTACCTTGAGTAGTCCTTATTAATTCATCTGATGACTGCTTCAATAAAAAATATGCAATGGTTTACACTAGCTAGAATTGACTCATCCATCATCCCGTAGGATACTACTTGACCTATTGGTTTCCGTCTTTTGCAGTGATCGGAAAAACTAATTTCAAAATTCAATATGGTTGGATCTTCCGAGCTTATGACTGAATACATCGGCACAACGCTCCTCTTGCGTTAATAGAGTCAGATCTTTTCTTTCATATTGTAGCGGTGAAATGTCGCTTTTGATGAAACCCTTTTTGTCTATGCTAATGATTTGACAAGGTATTTGGGGTCTAGCCCTACGTTTTCCAACCTAATTCTCATCACCTCCTATTCTTAAACAAAGACAAAGGACTCACGGATCTGACTCTACATACAAGAAATGACTATAGTTGGCAACTCAAAATAAAGTATGACATGAAAAGAACGTGTTGCTATTCCCTTTTGCCGGCCGAAAACAACGAGTAACCACCATTCATCATCATCAATGGCAACGAAAATCAAACATTCGTATATTTGATGTCATGTTACTAAACAAAACTTGACATCATTTCATAGAACATAAAAGAGAAACTCGGAATTGTTTTAAATCGAGCTGCTACTGTGTAGTTATTATTTTGAATACGTTTCACTTGGTCCATTCATAATTCATCATGTTTTTTCGTACGAATTTGTTTTATAAACTAATGTATTCACCTTAAATCTTCTCAAGAAACCCCCGAAAAAAAAGACTGCCAAAAAAGAAAGAAACAAATAAAAAAACCCACACGAGAGCTGTCGACATTGGTTGATGAACATTGAACTCCTCCTCGTCCTCAAAAAGTGGGGTTTTTCCCTCATTCCCACGCAATGTTTCAATGCTATCGTGGTGGCTTCGTTGATGGGGATGTACATGTCCAGACGAGGTGCACATTCGAGCATATGATATAAAAATATAATACTACTGATGCTTCGCAACGTGATGCCTCATGCGTTGCCTTGAAATCGACATATTATTATATGAATTTGATCATTTCATTTTTAGTACACAATTCCCCTAATTGTAAATGCCATGTCGTAATACTTATAATGATGTGCTTCATGTGTCTCAAAGGTTTCGTTTTTCCTTACGGCTACAATGTGGGCGGCGCATACCATAAACGATAACATCAGAATTCGGAAAGTAATTCAATCGGGTCTCGATCAAACTATGTTGGTTGTCCAAATCCTACTCAATGATCACAATCAAAATTTAGTAATCCGGTTGCAAAATCCATAAGAGCAATTAGTGACCCTCGACGAAATTCACTCTTTAGACCAACATCCGCCAGTCTTGTACTTCATGAAATTGGGTGATCCTTAACGCCAGGGGTGAAAGGCTGGAAATGCAAGTGCTCCAAAGGAGCAAAAAGTAAAGACAAGAGTCAAACAGGTGTGGGACCATAAAGCAATGTACAACCGAACCGCATGGCGGTGGTGGACTTGCCACAGCCGGTCCAACACCGGCTCTATCTCTATCTATAGATCTCCACTCACTTGAGGCGCCACCAATTCCACCCCTCTCCATGTTCAAATCTTCCCACCATTTGAGGTGCCAGTGGGAGGAATACGCATTCCTCTCGTGCCAGACTGATGACCGCTCATAAGTGCATGTTCGCGTCTTGACCAGAAAGCAATGTACAATCGAACCGCGCGGCGGCGGTGGACTTGCCACAGCCGGTCCAACACCGGCTCTATCTCTATCTATAGATCTCCGCCCACTTGAGGCGCCACCAACTTCACAGCCTCCCATGTTCCAAGCTTCCCACCATTTGAGTTGCCAATGCGAGGAGTACGTATTCCTCCCGTGCCAGACTGATGACCACTCAAATGTGCATGTACGCATCTTGACCGAAAATGTAGGTCCCAAAAACTAAAAACAGTAAAAAATACAGAATATAAAAGAAGAAACAAGATTTCTTTTCTTATGCTATCCAGGACTGTATTAAAAGGTGTGGGAAAAAGTCGAGAATTTTAGGGCTCCGTTTATTTCACAATAATAATAATCGCCTATATCGTTTGGAAATTATAATAATTGGTCAATGGAAATTTCTCCACCATCAATGAACATTCATGTCCAAACATCTTCATATATGATAAAAATAATTTTAATTTCATTCAATTTTGTAAGCGACACAAGTGATCATTTTTGGAAATGGTCTTTTTTTTTTTTTTTTTCTTTTTGGCTATGATCAAGTAGTGATTTTTAGGGAGAAAAAGATGTTCATATAATTCGCCAAACAAAATTATACGATTGCGATGCTGGGCTGAGAGCCCATCTATTTTGGGCTTGGCCCACGAAGAAAGAATGGGCCCCACGCCTTTCGTTCAAACGTCTGACGCGGTTTGAAACCCCGCTGCTGCGCACAGTCCGGACGCGGCTTTCTCGATTACAGCTCTCCCTTGCTTCCTCTCTCTCCTATCAGTCGAGCAGTCATTGCCTGTTGCCCCGGCGCACCAGATCCCAGCTGGCACCCACCGGTAGATCAGGCGGGTTCCCATGGGTCCCATCTCATCTAACGGCGGACATAAGCCCGCTAGATTCACGGATTTTCTTTCCTAATAAATTGGCAACGCTATCATGATTCCCCCCATGTGACCACCGACAGCTGCCGGCCCAGCGCTCAATGCAAATGCTCCAAAGGAGCAAAAAGGAAAGACGAGTCAAACGGGTGCAGGACCGGCTGTGGTGGACTGGCCACAGCCGGCCCAACACCGGCTCTCTCTCTATCTATAGATCTCCGCCCTCTTGAGGCGCCCATGTTCCAATATTCCCAACATTTGAGGTGCCAGCGGGAGGAGTACGCTTTCCTCCCGCGCCAGGCTGATGACCGCTCATAAGGGCATGTACACGTCTTGACCGAAAACGTAGTTCCCAGAAACTAAAAACAATATAAAAAAAAGAATAAAAAAGAAGAAACATAATTTCTTCTCTTATGCTATCCAAGACTGTATTAAAAGGTGTGGGAAAAAAATGGAAAATTTTAGGGTTTCGTTTGTTTCATGAAAAGTACGTGGTTTGGAAAATATTTTCTTAATAACAATCACTTGTATAGCTCGGAAATTCTAATAATTGGTCAGTGAAAATTTCTCCATCATGGATAAGAACGTATATCTAAACATCTTCATATATGATAAAAATATTTTAATTTCATTCAATTTTGTAACCAATACGGATGATTATTTTTTGAAACGGTCCTACTTTTGGCTATGACCAAGTAGTGATTTTTAGGGAAAAAGAATGTTCATATTATTCGCGAAACAAAATTATACGATCGCTATGCTGGGCTGAAAGCCCATCGCTTTTGGGCTTGGCCCACGAGGAGAGGAATGGGCCCCACGCCTTTCGTTCAAACCTCTAACGCGGTTTGAAACCTCGCTGCTGCGCACCGCCCGCACGCGGCTTTCTGGATTACAGCTCTCCTTTGCTTCCTCTCTCTCCCATCAGTCGAGCAGTCATTGCCTGTTGCGCCGGCGCACGAGATCCCACCTCGCACGCACCGTTAGATCAGGAGGGTTCCCATGGGTCCCATCTCATCTAACGGCGTACATGAGCCCGCTCGATTCACGGATTTCTTTCCTAATGAATTGGCAACGCTATCATGATTCCCCCCATGTGACCACCGACAGCTGCCAGCCCAGCACCCAATGCGCAATCACGACCCCCGTGATTTTCCCCTGCTCCTCCCCCACCACGCCCCTCCCCCTCATCCCGCCCTCCGCACTCCCCCGGCCCGTTGACTCTCCCACCCCGGTCCTCAAATCGAGCGGCCCACGACAATCCCGAGCGCCGGCGCATCGTAGACCTTCCCGCACCAGATCCCCACCCCCCGGTTCTTTGCCCTTTCGTGCCCCCTCTCTTTCCTTTTTATCTTCTGCCCTTCTATATCTCCCCATCTTTCTTCGCTTTTTCCCTCTGCATACTCCCCTCTGATTTCTCTCTCCACCACGCCGTCGAGCCCAAAGCTTGAATCTTTTTTCGAGAACGAAAATGGCGAGGCTGTCCGTCCTGCTCGCCCTCTGCTGCCTTCTCCCGGCGATCGCCGTCGCCGCCCGGCCCGCCAGGAGCCCGCTCACCGTGACGGGGCAGGTCTACTGCGACACCTGCCGTGCCGGTTTCGAGACCCCCGCCTCCACCTACATCGCCGGTAACACCCCCGTCTCGCCTGACCCATTTGTGACTTCTGAGCTGTAGCGCTTCCCTTTTTCGCCCCCGTTTCTTGTTTTTTTCTTAGGAAGGCGGAGCGTCACAGTCTGCCGTTACTGTCGCCGTCACTCTGCTGTAGCGTAATGGTAGATCGTCTAGATCTGTGGTAGATGTGGCGCGGATCGGGTTGCCGGACGTTAGGATCTGCGTGTACGGTCGCCGCAGTCTTGCGTCCGTGGCGATTGTGGTGTAATTGTGGTGTAGTGTGGTGGAGTGTGCAGGGGATGGCAGAGTCGTGAATAGTGAGCGCGCCCCAGTTGATTGCTAGTGCTACTTTTTAGGAGCGGCTGAGTTGCGTGGCGTGACTTCGAATGTCGTCGTTTCGTTCGACCGCCCTTGCGAAGTTGCTTCATCTTGTGGAGGAGGGTTTGATCTGAGCATTTGTGGAGTGTGGGAGGGTAGTTTGGGAAAATTTCTGCAGATTTGCGACTTGGAACTGTTCGAATGACAGCGATTTGTACGACCGTGTGTAGGGCTTTACGGTAGTCGTTTCTTCGGTAAATCGTCTTGAGTCGGGTGGATCTGGTGTAGATTGCGAGTTCTGGATTTCGGGTTATGCTCACTGAGTGAGAAAGAAAACCGTCATGGGGCATTTTCAACTGCATTTGAATCAGGACGTAGATCCTTCCATGGCGGCTGTTGAGCCGCGGTGGGTGTTCGTTCGAAAGAGATGGAAGTTGGAACTGCAAATCCGTACTACTTGTCATTAGCGCCTCTTAACGCTTCCCCTTTTGATCTTTTGGGGCGATTGATTTACCCAATTGGCGAATCTTGTTATTGCTTGCTGCAATCTGTAGTTTTTTATCATTAAGCAGTCCATTCCGCGAATGACAAAAGCCAGGCCAATATCCTTTCGTCGTTCGGTTGAATGGAGCGATCTTTGGCCTTGTTAGAATATGCAAGAAAACTTTTTGGCAAGTTGAGAATGAGAGGACATTTGGTGTCTGCCTGCACAACTCTCCTCATGATTGTAATTGTGACTCAGTTTACATGAGAGGACATTTGTGGATGTTGGATGTGTCATCTCATAATTTGGCTGTTGTCGCTCTTGAGATTACTTTGCTGAACCGCATTTTCTGTTGGACTGGTTCAACAGGTGCCAAGGTAAAAGTGGAATGCAAGGACAGGACTGGCATGAAGCTCCTGTATAGCCAGGAAGCGACCACCGACTCCACCGGAACCTACAAGCTGTTTGTCTCAGAGGACCACCAGGACCAGCTTTGTGATGCCATGCTCCTGAGCAGCCCGCAGCCCAATTGCCAGAAGCCGGCTGCAGGACGTGACCGCGCCCGTGTCATCCTCACCCGCTACAACGGGATCGTTTCCGACGTCCGATATGCCAACAACATGGGATTCGAGATGGACCAGCCCTTGGCCGGCTGCACCCAGGTCCTTCAGCAATACCAGGACTTTGATGACTAGAGCCTCAATCTGGGAGCCTCTTATTTGTTAATTTAATTACATAATAGCATTACTTGGAGTGATTGCAGTCGAATATTACCTGGATTGATGCGTCATCTTGGTCGTGTAGTAATATGAACCTTGTTTTCTGCTGAATTGGACTTAAAAATATGCTGTGTTCTCTTCCATCGATTCAAGTTTACATTGATAGCTTGGTTCTGGATCGACTAGAATGATTTCTTTCTTCCAGATGGTGATGTATGCGAGCCTGAGGATGGAATCGTTGGACCTACTCTATATTTCTGCCTCGACAGTAATTGCTGTGGAATCATCTCTATTTCAACTTAATGATCTTTCTTAGATTGGAGCGATTCTTGCACAGCTAGACATTTTAGAATGGGAATTTTCTAAGAACGTATCTCGATGGGCGGAGATGTATTCTCCTTCTGTGGCTTCTCCTTCCTCTCTACATTTTTCCCGCTCTGGTCTTGTTTTTAAAGACATCCAGACATGTTTATCCGGCAGATGATGCCTGACGATGCCCGACGTCCGCCCATTGCCGAGAGGTTGCTTGGCGATCACTGTCCCGAATCCCCACGGTCAAGGCTCCATACACGGATGACATCCTATGCCCACTCGTTTTACTTGCTCTCTCTCTCTCTCTCTCTCTCTCTCATTCTCAATCTATCAGTCAACCTGGAGGTTCTAACCAGGTTGCCCCCTTGTATGACTCCAAATTACAGTTGCACAAGGCCAAAAAGCTCTGCCTCGGCGTCAAGCCCGAGTTTGTCACTTGGCCAGTTTTTAGAATGATGGGTTCTGCCAATCCCGTCAATAAGTTGTAACAGATGTTGCGCCCCTTGCATAACCCCAGAGCTGTAGTCGCATAAGGCTGACGACATCCATGGCTATGGTGGGTGCTGTTCTGGGGACTTTTTTTTTTTTTTTTTTTTTTTTTTTTTTTTTTTTTTTTTTTTGGGTCGAAACTTAGGACTTTAGGATGTGATTCAAATTCAGATGTCCGAAGAGTGTATCATGACCAACCTCAGAGACCATATGGAGGTTGATGGGCTTGAACATCATGGACTGCCCCCATCATCAACTGTGTCGGTCCACAAGTCCTCCACTAGTTTATTATTGGCGACGTCTTGCACAAGTATATGTTTATTTTCGATTATATTTTTAGTTTCAATTTGCTAAAAAACCTTTTCAAATGTATTTATCAAATATGTTATATTCTTTTTTGTAATAATAGTGATGGTGCAATCTCAATAATAGGTGAAGTTAAGTAATTCAAATCCTTATTCTTTAAGGAATGGTATTCCATGAGGAATCTAAATTGGAGTTCATGTTTCTTTACAACTATAAAAATCTAGGAATTGGGATCCTACGCCATGAATAATCCAATTCAACAATACGCCAAACAAAGCCCAAATGCGTGTTTGGTCCAAAGAAATGGAGTCATATCGAAAAAAAAAATTGGAAAATGGAATGGAAATATAAAAGGGCATTGGCATTTATTTTACTGGCTTACTGTAAAAAAAATAAATTAATATGATGCAAATACAAGAAAAATCGGTTCTCAGAATGTCATTGTTTACTTTACTAGATTTAGAATTTTCTTCTTGAAAAGCGAATATCTAAGGACCAAGTGGCAAAATCACATTATTTTGTTTGACCAGAGCAGAAATTAAATGGGCTAAAAAGTTTTGAAATGGATCCAAATGAAACCAATTGATAAAAGAAGAATTATCCGCAGAAACGCTCGAAATGGGTTCAGCCCGAAAACGAGACACGGCCATAGTTTACTTTTACGGTGGACAACAATACGTCATAAGTTGGCCGAAGATGTCCTGAAAAAAAGGATATGATGTTCACTCCTTGAAAGATTCGTCGTAAGTCTTAAATAATTTCTGTAGATTTGGATAGATCGAGTTCTCTCCGAGCTAAACTTGCAAATCTCGAGTTCAATTTCTCATGTCCTTTTTTATCCCTACTCGAGTTGTCACTTTATCGGGTGTAATGGATTTCAACAAAAGCATCGCGTTAGTTGCGTGCTTAAGACTTTTGTCGTAAAATTGCAATAAAGCACACTTCACTTCCTACTCTAATAGCATGAACGTTAATAATAAACGAATCAACACTGAAAACAGAAAGCAATGTTGCAAATAGAAGAGCATTGGTGATCAAGGAGTTTTTCGGATCGTATATAATCTTCAACATAGATGATTCCATACCACTTACCAGGGTAATCTAGTAGTAAAGAAGTGTCATTGTCCTCGACAAGATTACATATTCAAGTATGATTTGGGCATTCAATCTCTCATCTAGGAAGACTTTGTAATTTTTTGCATATCCATCGAACTATGTTAGCCGGATATAGCGATTTTCAACACAGCTCATTTACACTACATGAAAGCAAGCGTATTTGTGTTAGTTTAGACAAGTTTGTTTTATTGACAGATCAAACCCATTTATATGCGAATAATAAACGTGCCGCGTTTTGATTGCCCCTTAATGATATGTTTAGACCTATTGATTTAATTATCCAAGCTAATACTTTGTTTGTGAAAACACGACAGGTTTGGATATGATTAGCTGCGTCTATACACGCACAAGCACATTTTTCATTCGTTCGTACATAACATCTCATATCGCAAGCATGTAGCATCGTGCAATCCACTTAAGTTTTTTGTAGTAGATTAAGTAATTTGGCCTCAAATCACCCAAATAATAACAGTTAGAGAGGACGGCTGCACTGATCATCTATCTTCATCTTTTCACCGATAAAAGGAAGGTAAAAATGATTCTCCTACTTCGAACCAAAATCTTCATCGATGAGTTTTGTCTGTGCAACTTTTGAAAAAACAAATATCTAAGGACCAAGTGGCAAAATCACATTATTTGTTTCGCCAGGGCAGAAATCAAACGGGCTAACTTTTTTTTTAAAAAAAAAAATAGATCCAAATGAAACCAATTGATAAAAGAAGAATCAACCGCATACTCACTCTAAAAAATCGGTTCATGAAACCTAAGTAACACTGATCTCGATATATGATATGCGCGATAACATGATACACTAACCCGTCATTTCTGAAAAACTAGAGAACTCTAACATAAATCAACTTAATTTAATTCAAATTCACAAAATAAATAACAATAAAAAGAGTCTAGAATTTATACTAAAAATCATGGGTCATGGATAGTGAGAGTTAAAGGTAAGATTAAATTAGGTTTTTCTTCTTTCTCTCTTTATTATTATTATCTTTTATTATTTTATATATTTACATTTTGACCCTTCATTTATTGATTTTTTTTAAAATTGATCCCATATATGTCGGAATCACGTGTTAGACATGTCGGATTTTTTGACATCTAGTAACTACGTGTGTCGGATATATGTCCAACTATCAAACATGATACAAAGTCTCCTAAAAATTATGAAGACTCCTGGAAATTATCAATGCTTTCCGGAATGAAACACGACCATACTCACTTTTTACTGTAGACAAAAAGACGTCTGAAAAGTGGGCCGAAGATCTCAAAAATGATTGTGGCGGTTTCCTTGACACGACCTCAAATTTGATCGGGCTCGGCCGTAATTACCCGTGTGGTCGTATATGCAAAAGGAGACGTGTAAATTCGTTGGTGATCTTCAAGTAGTCTTTTTGACTTGCAAACGCAGCACGAGAAAAACTAAAGGTCCCTAGTGTGCTCGAGTGTTCTGGAAAATTTTTCCGTTTCAAGAAAAAATTGTACAAAAAAAAATAATAATCAACTTCTTGCTATCGGTAGAGCATTTTAAGGAAAACCCACGAATTGCTTCAAGTGCAAATATTTAAAAAAACCGAACTTGAGCAGAGTATGCACATCACGAATCACCGTTTGGTAGCTTGTATTGTTAAGACCAGTTCTACTTCCCACTCTGGAAAATAGGGTTTAGTGGTTTCGCAATCTATCCTGCTTTGATTTTTGTAATCCCATTTGCTACGGATCAAGCAAGTTCAAAGGTTGAAGCCCATGATTGGATGTTGGAACCGACTTTGCAAGTGCTGATGGACCCAAGTTAATTAGGATTAGGCTTTTCTCTTACTAGAATTTGAACGGCTATGTCATCGAAAAAAATTGGACACGATAATACTTACTTTAATCTAGTCTTATATATATCAAGCCAGCCCCGAGTTATTATTTTCTTCAATTCTCTTCACTTCCATTAATCCAAGTATAGTGTAGCAAATTTCATCGAGATACTAAGCTTTTTTTTTTTAAAAAAAAAAATAACACTATACACACCTGTAGTTTTGCTAGTGTGCGATTTGATACCTAATAATTTTTTGGTTTAATTAAGTACCTAGACTTTGTAAAATCGACTCAATGTATTGCTTCTGTAAAGTGGAGTATCTCATAGTTGGTGTGGTTAGCCAAGCGACCATAATATATATTCATCATCATTGACGTGGAACGCCATCTTATTTCAAAATCTATTTCAAGTACGAACACCTTTTTTCCTTTCTTTTTCTTCGACGTGCGGACCCCTCAAGTCCCTTAATTTTGCCCAAAGGGATACTTAAGTGCCATAACTTACGAAAGGTACACTTAAGTGCCAAAATCGGAGCAAAATGGATCACTTGAGTGCCAATCCGGCCAAAATCCGGCCAAATTGTATACGTGGCATTTTCCGGCGATTTTCGGCGACTTCTTTTACTGATGTGGCAAATGTTTTTTATTAAAAAAAGCCGACGTGGACGACAAAAACGACGTCGTCCATCCACATTGAGTGCGTTGAACTAAACGACGTCATTTAGGTCATTGTGTGATGACCTAAACGCCGTTCCTCCCCGTCCGCATTGACAGTCGATCTCAGGCCCTTCTCTTCGTCGTCGTTCACGCCCAGAGCTGGTCATCGGTCACCGTCGTTAGTCGCCGCTGTTGGTCGCCGTCGCCACTCACCGCTCACCATCGTTGGTCGTCGTCAGCGCTCACCATCATCGCTCGTCTAGGTTCGACCCCTTCTCCCCTCCTGTGATGAAATTAGGGCTCGATTATTTAATTAGGGCTCGATCGATTATTTAATTAGGGTTGGCTGACCTAACGCCATTCCTCGCCATCCGCGTTCACAGTAGATCATAGGCCCCTCTCTCCGTCGCCGTTCACGCCTAGAGCTGGTCATCGGTTGCCGTCGTCAGTCGCCATTGTTGGTCGCCGTTGCCGCTCACCGCTCACCATCCTTGGTCGTCATCACCGCTCACCATTGTCAGTCGTCCAGGTTTGGCTCATTCTCTCCCTCCCCTATGATGAAATTATAGCTCGATTATTTAATTAGGGTTCGCTCGATTATTTAATTAGGGCTCAATTATTTTATTATAGCTCCGATGGAATTTGTGTTGATGCACTTCAACTGAAACTTGCTGACATTACACAAAAAAACTAGATTTCTCATTATTTTGGTGAATTTTTCTTTCAAGCCAATGTCAGAGTATGTGATTGTTAGACAGTGATCTATGCATCTCCTTAAGAGCATCCTAGTAAAGCAGGTGACTAATGCCATTATGAGAAAAAAACTAAGTTCTTGAACCACCTTACTTGTGAGAGTATATAGGGTATGTCCTTGAACCACCCTGTTTATGAGGCTGTATAGGGTATGTCCTTAAACCACCCGTTGTGATTGCTGTATAGGGTATGTTTATCAATCCAAAACCCTGCTGTGATTGTTGTATAGGGTATGTTTATCAATCCAAAATCCTGAATAAGAACATAATCTTGCTGCGATTTGATTAAGTTGATGTCAGAGTATGCTATGCTTTGATTTGCTTAAGTTAATGTACATTTTCTCACATCGCACGTTTAGTGCAGTAGACATACTTGGGCTATGATTGCTGTGAGGACCTCTGTTTTGTTTAATATTTTAAGGAAAGGGAAGGCAAATAATTAAAGTGCCGACCTCTTTTTTGGCTTTTTTGGCTGTCATGTAAGGGCATATTTTCAGTGTGGGGACCTCTATTTACTAAAGTCCATGAGAGTGGAGGGACTCTGATGTGCAATTGTCTAGTGGTCCCAAAAACTAATGATTTTTTTTCTTGTTCTTGGTGCAGTAATGGCGCATGACAAGGATTATGTCGCTGTTATAGTTTGCTACAATGGGAAATTTGTGATTGGGGAGGATGAATGGGAGTATGAGGGTGGAAATGAGGGCATCATTTTTGTGGATATAAAGAAGGCATCTTATATAGGATTTCTTAGGGATATAAATACTTATTTGCCTTGTAAAGTTCAGAAGCTGCTGTATTGTATTCCTGGGAAAGACTTAAGAGATGGTTTGAGATGCTTAGAAGATGAAAATGGTCTTAGGGATGTTCTATACCATTATCTTTATGGTAAAGAGGTAAAAATATTTGTTGAGTACAATAGTGAAAGTGAGGATGAAGATGATGATGAAGAGAGCGCCGAAGTAGGACAAGAAGGAGATGGTATTCAAGGTAGTACTGACGTTAGGGTCGAAGGAGGGGAGGATAGATATGATGGACATGAGAGAAGTGCGGATGTAGTTCACCAAAGTGATGATGACATAGGTGATGTCACAATCTCTGGATTAGATTGGGAAGTAGCTGAATCAACTGATGATGATAATGGAAGGTTGCCTGCTGAAAATTTTATAAGTGATGATGACGACGGGGAGCTTGTACAGTCAAGAATACAGTGAAGGGATTTTTTGACAGCTAAGTTTGCAGCTTTGCAAGTAGCCAAGGAAGTTCCAAACAGACCCGAAGGCCATACAGATGCTGGTGCTGCTGGTGAGGAGACTGATTATGAAGAAAGCGTCGAGAATGCTACTTCCCAAGATGAGCATGAAGAAGATAAAGGACCTGTGCATAGAAGGAAAAGGAAAAGTAAGTTTCCTTCTTACGATCCATCCGTTGCCTCTCCCACTTTGTCGATAGGCATGAAATTTCATGATGTTAAACAATTTAGGGAAGCTATACTGAAGATCTCCATTGCTGCACAAAGGAACATTGACTTCATTAGAAACAATAAGACCTTTGTAAGAGCTAGGTGTTCGCAGCAAAATTGTCCATGGAAGATCTATGACGCATTTGTTAGGAAAACTGGATCTTTCCATATTAGAACCTACCAAGAGGAACATACTTGTTCAATTAATCTTGAGAATAAAAGGGTAACAAGTGCATGGTTATCGAAGTACTTCTTTGAATTGATTAAGCTGATGTCTCAGATGAATACTACTCAGTTCAGGATGTTGGTGAAGGAGCAGGTAGACATCAATATATCTAGGAATCAATGTAAAAGATCGAAGCAAAAGGTGATGAAGATACTCATTGGTCAGTACAGCAGTGAATATGGACAGTTGTGGGACTATGCTTGGGAGTGTAGGCTGCAAAATCCTGGAAGTAGAGTGCATCTCGAGGTCGTGGAGAGACCACTTCCTGATATTGGGACGAAGTTCGATAAATTCTATGTTTGTTTCAATACATGTAAACGAGGTTTTTTATCTGGTTGTAGACGGATTATAGGATTGGATGGGTGTTTTTTGAAGGGCTTGTGGAAGGGAGAATTGCTGGCCGCAATTGGAAGAGATGCAAACAACCAAATATTTCCCCTGGCTTAGGCTGTTGTGAAGGTAGAGAACAAGGACAATTGGTCCCGGTTCCTAAAAAATTTGATGACTGATTTGGAGATAACAAATGGGGCAGGGTGGGCGTTCATGAGCTACCAACAAAAGGTAATGTTTGCTTTTTATAAAATTTTAAGGTAATGTTTGCTTTTTGATATCAACATGTCATTTGCTTACATTTTTTTATATTTTCAATTATTGCAGGGACTTGTTCCCGCAATAGCTGAGCTGTTGCCTTATGCTGAACATCGAATGTGTGCGCGACACATATACACAAATTGGGCAAAGACCTATAAAGGGGACAAGTTGCAGTCGCAATTTTGGCAGCTAGCAAAGAGCACGAATATGGCTGACTTTAGGATGGCCAAAGAAAAGATGCTTCAATTGACAAAGGATGGTTATGATGCACTATTCCAAACAGACCCGAAGCATTGGTGTAGGGCGTTCTTCAGTGAGGAATTCAAGTGCGATAACATTGATAACAACATCTGCGAAGCATTCAATGGGAGGATAATAGATGCTAGATATAAACCAATTATCTCGATGCTTGAAAACATACGAGTTTTGATCATGACTTGGCTGCACAGACAAAGAGATGACACTACAAAGTGGACTAAGCAATTCTAAGCAATATGGTCCTAGGATTGCTAAGAAATTGGATGATAACTTAGTTGCAAGTAGGTATTGTCATCCCATTTGGAATGGGGATGAAGGATATGAGATAATGAAGGGTTCCGATAAGTATGTTGTCCATTTAGGTACGATGAAGTGTTCATGTAGAGCATGGCAACTCAGTGGAATTCCTTGTGCGCATGCCATATGTGCAATTCAATTGAAGGGCCACAACACAAAAGACTACCTCGATGATTGATACAAGAAACCGAAATATCTTGCTTCGTATCAATTCATGTTGCAGCCAATTAGAAGTAGCAAGTTCTGGGAGCCAACAGATTGCGAAGCACCTCAACCTTTGCCACTAAAGAAGAGAATGGGAAGACCAAAGAAAAAAAGAAAAATGACGGAGGGAGAGGACTCATGTCACCGTAGGGTGAATAGGATGGGTGTACCGGTAAAGTGCTCTTTCTGCCACATAGCAGGGCACAATATTAAGGGTTGTCAATTAAAGAAACAGCAGGAACAATTGAGGCTAGCCGAAGGGCCTAGTGAAGGGACAGTTGGAGAAGGAGAAACAGAAAGGCGAAGTGACTCGACTGTTCTTTAGTCGACGACAATAAACCCAGTAAGTCATGACAATTGTGTTTATGTTGCTTTATGGTTTGTTATGAATATGTACATAGATATAAGTGACATATATGTAATGTTTTTGTCTTTGTCAGGTCACAGTGACATGTGAAGAATTGGTCGAAGCCCCTGCTATACCTGAAAATGAAAGGCCTGTTCAAAGAACTGAAGGTGAAAGACAGTTAGTTGCAGGATTGGCTAAAACAACTGGAGGGCTAGTTAAGTCGACTGTTCTTCAGTAGCAACAGAGAAAAAAATACCCGGTCAGTTAAATGATTTGAGTTTACTTTTCATTTACGTTCTAATATGGCCTGATGTTATATTTATGATGTCCTTTGCCTTTTTCTTAGGCTCAGCTGCTAATAGAGGGCCAACTGAAGGGCCACCACAAGATCCATCATCAAGGTCATCACAAAGGCCACTAGAAGGGTTATCACAGGGGCCACCACCAAAGCTTACTGAAGGTGTCACTGAAGTTGAAGGCGTAACTAGAAAAACAACTAGAAGAAAGCCAAAGCCAAATCAAGAGCCACCTATAAGAAGGCCATCTACAAGATGTCTAGCTAAAGAATTGGCCGAATAAGCCCCTTCTGTAACTAAACAGCCACAAGAGCCAAAGAAATCACATGTGAGAAGAAGAGGCAACCAATCACAAGTACCTGAAAGTGACGCTCCCCTTCGAACAAGAGGGGCTATTGGGAAGAGGCTTAAACAATATGGTTATGGCCTTTATACAGATGACCGTTTTGGAATGGTTATTCTTAATGTAAGTTTTATAGGCTGCATTTAATTTAATTTATAGTGCAAACTTTTGTTGATAATTGAGTTTTCTTTTTGAAGTCTGGGAGAAGTTTAGAGATTCTTATCTCTCAAGGCCGAACTCAAGAATCAACGGCTGCGCCAACAAAGAACAAGACATTGCCTGCGCCAACAAGAAAAAAGAGTAAGAAGAACCCAATTGCAGGTCCATCCGAATCAATTCAGCCTACAACAGTTGCAACTCCTTCTGAATCAGTTCAGCCTAAGACAATTGCAGCTCCATCAGACTCAATGCATCCCAAGACAGCTGAAGAAGAAGTCTCACGTCCAGTTAAAAAAAGTGCAAGGATTATGAATCAAGTGCGAAGTCCATCAAAACGAGCATGAAAAGGAGGCATTGTGCATATTGATTGATGAAATGGGATGTGATATGGTTTGTGGGGCTGAGGAGTCAGTTGTAAACATCTGTGGATGTTTGTTTTTCTTTTCTTTTCTTTTCTTTTTTTATAATAGTTTGTCATTGAATTAGTTGAGTTTGTGAGACTTCATTTGTCATTGAGTTTGTGAGACAGATGTTCAAAATCAATGGAACAACCGTTGTTGCTTATCATTTTTGGCATGCCTGTTTCTTTTTTTTTTTTTTTTTACTTATTGCTACTTCTGGTGGTAGATATATGGTGGTGACTGGGGTGCTCGTGTGGTTGGTGGTGGTTGCTGGTGAAAAGCCTGGTGGTGGTGGGTTGGGTTGGAGGTTTTTGCTGCACTCGGTGCAAGATGTATGTGCAATATGCACAGCTTGCACCAGGTAGTGCCGGTGCAAGCTGGTGTAGGACACCTTACACTTGCAACTTATGCAGAAACATACCACCAACATAGTGGTCGCTAGTGGTGGCTCAAGTGGATGCTTGGGATGCCTGGTGGTGATGATGGCTGGAGATGGTGGCCAGTGGTGGGCGGTGGTGGTGGCTGGTAGTAGCCGATGTGTACAAAAAAAATGCCACTTAACTGATCACATTCTAAAAAAACCTAACACTTAAGTTTTCACTTTTAACAACAAGTGGCACTTAAGCGATCATTTTAATAATAACTTGACACTTAAATGACTCTTTTTCTATCACCACTGGCACTTAAGTGATCACTAGATACAACTTATAGTACTCGAGTAATCACGTGTCATTCTATGTATATGGTGGTTTGCAGCAAAACGAGAGAAGCTCTTTGGTTTACACATTTGCTGCTGGTTTACATTCAATTCAAGTAAAATAGTCACCACAACACATCGACCTACTATACATTCCATCATCATTGATTTATATTTGAGAATAAGAAAAAACTCTCGAAATCATTCATTCATTCATTCAAAACAAGTACATTTCCCCCACACATTTACAACTATGGCAGTTGGAGAAACTTCTGCTCATCTTCTAGTCCTTTACATTTCATCATAAAGTAGAATAAACAAAGAAACAACAACACAATAAACGCTTGGTAACACTTCCGTTCAATTTTCATTTTTGCAACTTCGTTCTTCAAATGGTTAACAGAAGATGCTGGAGCTTGAGCTTACATTAAGTCAACATTGTCTAAGTCGTCCACAAGCGTAGATGGAGGTTGATGACATCCATCAAGTAGGTCCAATATCACCTATGTGGCTCGGTGAGAGAATTTCGCATCGACCCATTTGAAGTATTTGCACTTCGAGCCTTCTCTGTATCGGGCACATCCATAGAATCTTCTCCCAAGATTCGTTCGAGTCCACGATATTCTTCTTGGACTTGGAAACCCACAGAAACAGAAATGCTCGCCTTCTCCTTCGCTTCGGCGAGAGAAATTTGAGCCGCTGCTGAAAGTCTTTCTCTCCATTTCCAATATTCGGTGGTAGAATTTGGGGCAAATCAAATTAGGGTGCGGGATTAGGGCTCCAGCGCTTCAATAGCATTTTGCCCGATTTAGGGTTTTAGATTTAGGGCAAATGGGGAAGAGGACAGTGTTTTCGTTGATTTAAGGGGTCTATTTTGGGTGAACACCTGGAACGACGTCGTTTGGGATTATTTCGATCTGACTCAGCTCTCCGGTGAGACACATTGGCGAGAGATATTAATATTTTAATGCCACGTATGATTTCCGACCAGCTTCGCCGAAGATGGCACTCAGGTGTCCCACTTTTCGTAAAATGTGGCACTTAAGTGTACCTTTCGTAAGTTATGGCACTTAAATGTCCCTTTGGGCAAAGTTATGATACTTGAAGCGTTCTTTTGCCCTTTTTCTTCCTTGCATGCTTGTTGTAATTTCCATTTCAGTTCCCACCAGTCTAGTCATTGTAGCCATTGCACACCTTGCCCTGGTTCCAATCCCGGGTGCCATCGCTATTTCCCGCCACAACTCGCAATTTTTTGGTCGCCGCGAGAGGCTAATGGTAGTGGCGTTCACCATCGCACTTGTTCCTTGATACGGTTGTGGTCAACTTCTTACGACTGCAAATCTGGTTGTGGAGGCAGTCGCATTGTTATAAATGCAAAAGAGGAATATGAAGTTATTTATGATCTTCAAGTAGCCTTTTTACCTCATTAATTCAGAATGAGAAATAATAGGTCCTTCATATCCTAGAGTATTGTAGGAAACTATCAGTTTCAAGAACAAATTTATCAACTAGAAAAAAAAAATCCTCAAGTGTCTCGTCTATTTGAACTAATCTTGTAAATTCTCTATTGAAGACATATCTTGAGTTTGAGCTGATGAAGGAAAATTGATCTAAATGGAGGTTTCCTAAGTTTGACTAGGTTTTCTATTCTTTATCTAAATATTTTCTACATAAGAAGCGATTCTTCTTTGTGAAGAGCATCGAAGAGGCTGTTTTTCATGAATTATACTCAAAAGCAATCCGAAAGTGTTGAAGTTGATTAAATCTTATGGGTAAGCTGTTGCGAAAAGGCAAATGATCGAATAATAATATAGACAGAAGAAGAAAATAAATCGGACACTGGATTTACGTGATTCGGTCATAAAGACCTACGTCTACGGGGAGAGCAATAGCGAATTTTACTATAAATCAAGCGATATAAGAAGATTACACACTTACTCAAACACTTTCTCGATATTTTCCAAACCTCAATTACACCCAATAACGCATGCAGTGTTTAGCTCTGAAATTCTTCAAAAAATAATCTCTCAATCTCACGAAGGAATTACACACAAATCTTACTATAATATTTAATTGGCTTGAACACTAAATATTCTTGGATGTAATTCATGAACAAGAACGACAGAGAAAAAATCCCTCCCAAGCACTCGACAATGAGACGGCCTCTCTCTCTCTCTCTCTCTCTCTCTCTCTCTCTCTCTCTCTCTATATATATATATATATATATATATATATATATATAAGTGAGACCCTTATTCTTTTGCTAACTTTTCATAAGATTCTGTTTCATAACTTAAACGATTTTATCCAAAACATATATTTGTATGTTTTAAACAAAATACAAATCCAAGTGAAAGATTGACTTTCCTATTTTAGTGGCTTGACTCTCAAACGCAGATTCAAATTTGGGAAGTTGATCTTCGGATCTTCTTTACTCGATTTCAAATGTCCACAACATATCTAATTCGGAATATTCGTAATTTCACATTGGGCTGAAACTCGAGACATATTTTAACAATCTCCACCTTGGCTCGAAGTTTGAGCCAAGTGCAATCGCTTCGCAAAAATCAAACTTTGCCGTTACTTTCCCATAGCTCCAATGGGCTCAATCACCACAGATATTATCCAAGTCCAAGCCTTGCTTAAACTTCGCCATAACTGAGAATCTCATCAGAATACCAACTTCACATGCATCTTTAACTTCTCCGCAAGGATTTTCCTACACAACCTCCTTAACCGCAGATAAAGCAAAACCATTATTGCATCCATATCTATCAGGAGATCGAACACGTACCTTGTTAATTTCAGAAATTGCGGTAACCATTGGCTCTATAGGCTTCACCTCACTACAAGCACCATCTGTGTCAATTACTTTGCTAGTACTTATACTCGTTACCTCAGGAGTTTCTGGTCACAACTCCACCTCAAGCTAAACACCGTTCAGATTCGTTGGAATACTGCTATAACTACTCCTAGCCAGAACTACCGGAAATTCATTAAGGTAACTTCTCTGTTGTTAACAGGTGAATTTATATATGTGCACCACAACCGATCGCCCCGTTCACCTTGTGTATAGACATGGAATATGCACCTTACCCTCCAATCGAGCTTACTATCACTCATTCGAAAATAACACGGGCAACAAAACATTCTAATAATAGAATAACTAGCAACGTTACCTGAGCACACTTCTTCAAGAGTCCGCCGTTGAGGCTTGCTCGAGAAGCCGTGGGTGAGTGGTAAGAAAGATCAAATTCAATATCTAATCATCATTATCTAGTCTCCAAAAGTCCACAAGCCTATCCCCTTGTTCCCCATTATTTTTTTGTAACCGATTTCCACAATTAATCCAATTTGATGCCAATATATGCAGCCTTCCCATAGCTCCGAATTTTACCAATTTAAAGTTCAATTTCATTCTCAATTTCTCAAATTCAAAGTCCAATTTCATCAAAGAAAAATCCCACACATCTCCACAAATTCCCATCATCTAGTAGCTCGGCTTAGAAGTCAAAATTCCCTTCAAATGAGCTAAACCGAATTTCTGCTAATTTTCTACAACGTCCGAAGTGATTTTCCATAAAAATCCTAAACTCAATGGAATTTCTCTGAAAGACAAGACGACATCCTATAAATGAATCATGACATGCTCGAACGTTCGATTTCCAAAACCGAATTCAATTTTGTGGTTAAAATCGACCGAACGCAATTTTAGTCCAATCCGACTTACCGGATAGCTTTTAGAGATTTTACCATGGTTATATCCCTTAACGGCTTCATCCAATAGATTGGTTAACTCGTGAGTGATTAGCTCAGAGAAAAAGGACTATCGGCACATCGACGAGATGTACATTTCATTTTATCGGGACGGGTTGAAAATTAAGGATGTCACATAGGTCAACACATGCGTGCCTGCTTCTTGCACTTACTATAATCAGGTGAGCTTCTCGTGATGCGTAACACATGCTTCGCGTGCAAATATATAAAAGCCACACAAACTTGACAAAAGCATGCACTAGAAAGGAAAGAGATACTTCTATAAAGAGGGAGACAATAACTCGTATGGATCATCACCCTCCCCGCTCCATTTGCTTCCTCGTCTTCTCAGAGAAACACGTGATGTGGATGATCGGAACGTGTGTGTCGACATTGATCATCGTGTGGCTCGCTCACCGGGTTTATCGATGGAGAAAACCCCGGTGCAACGGTACTCTTCCTCCCGGTTCTTGGGGGCTCCCTCTCATCGGTGAGACCCTTCAATTAATGGTTCCTAGTTACTCTCTAGACCTCCTTCCATTTCTCAAGAAGAGAATACAAAGGTACCCATACCATTTTATTGGCCATTTCCAATCAAAATGCTGACTTCATTTCGTAGTTCTTAACAATACCTAGAAATGCCCCTATTCTTTGTTCTTTCGATGCAGGTACGGAAAGACATTTCGGACGAGCATGGCAGGTCAGGCGATAGTAGTCTCGGCCGATCCGGAATTCTCCCATTTTGTCCTTCAGCAAGACGGGAAGCTGTTTGGCTCATGGGCTCTAGACACATACGCAAAGCTTTTCGCGCAAGAGAGCGAAGCCAGCACCAACATCCCGAACGTCCACAAGTATATCCGAAGCACAGTACTAAAGCACTTTGGCATGGAGGTCCTTAGAGAGAAGTTGCTTTCCTCGATGGAAGAAGCGTCTCGAATGACTATAGAGAGTTGGTTAGGTCAAGACTCTGTCGACCTAAAATATGCCACAGGAACCGTAAAGACCATATCCTTGGATAAAAAGCACTTTGGAATCGTTTTTTTTTTCTTTTCTCTAAGTAGGGTACCATGACAAATCTAACATGCATTTGCTTTTGATGTTCTTGCTAGATGGCATTCGAATTTAGTGCGAAGCAACTGTTAAGTTACGATCCTAAACAATCTTCGGAGAAATTGGGTGATTTATTCTTTTCATTTGTCCGGGGCCTTATGTCAATTCCTTTGAACATACCGGGTACAACACATTACAAATGCATGAAGGTACAGTGAACCAGTTTCTTTTTCGAAACTTGGTTTCTAGTAGAAGAGAAAACTTCGTACTAAATTTAGATCTATGCAGGACCATAAGAAGGCATTGTCAATCATTCGAGAAACTGTAAAAGATCGGCTTTTTTCGGCGGAGACGCATTACAACGACTATCTTTCTCGCATGATGACAGGTATGAGCAGAGAGAAATTCTTAACGGAGGATTCGGTGGTGAAGCTTTTGTTTGGGCTTCTTTTTGTCAGCTTCGATTCTCTTTCGACGACATTGACATTAGCTCTAATGTTCCTTGTAGAGAATCCCAAAGCGTTGCTAGAAATCACCGTATGCTTTTATAATATCACATTGAATGATGCATAACGAATTCCCTTTGAACATTTTTAAGTGAGTTTTTACTCAAATTTTTTTCCAGGACGAGCACGAGACCATAATAAAGCAAAGAGAAGTTTCGGACTCCTCGATTACGTGGGAAGAATACAAGTCGATGCCTTTCACTCTTCATGTATGCAATCTAGACAAATGAACAAATTCTTTACGACAATCAGCATATCCTAGAATCTTTTGTAACGTGGGTACTTACAAAACCAGGTAATACATGAATCGCTAAGGTTGGGAAACATTTCACCTGGATTGTTGAGGAGGACAAAAAGCGATGTGGAATGGAACGGTAGGTCGCTTCATAATAGTCGATCCATTCGCTTTCTATGAGCATCGAGAATATAGATCGGTACTTTGATTACCACATCGTGCTCAGAACTTTGAGTTGGAATTCTTTGCAGGGTACACCATTCCCGCGGGCTGGGGAGTTTTGATAGCCACTTCTGCTTTCCACTTGGATCCCGAGACATATAATGATCCCACCACGTTCAATCCGTGGCGCTGGAAGGTTGAATTTAAGAGGGGAATCCGGGTTGACACAAGGGGGACTTTGATTTAAGATTTCCATATACGAAGTTCATCGTCGCGGGCGAATTTGATTTAAAATTTGGATCGATGCGTTACTGTGATTGACTTGTTTGGGGCTTTCGAATTTCAGGACGGCGAATCGGATGCCATGCTGAAGAATTTCATGCCTTTTGGTTGGGAAATGAAACAATGTGCCGGAGCGGAGTACGCAAGAGTCTTCTCGGCGACTTTTCTGCACGTCTTGGTCACGAAATACAGGTACTTGTCTCCCTTTTTCGACACCAACATCCTGGAAAGATCATCGAGCGCGTGAATTGGATGGCCTACAGCGATGCAGTTCCTAATATTTTCTATCTGTTGGAATATGATCAGATACATGAAGGTCAGGAGAGGTGAAATTCGCCGAAATCCGATTCTAGATCTCGGGGAAGGCTTGCACATCAAGGTCATGAAAAAACAGAATTAGACCTGCTTCCACCTTTTTACCAGATATCAACTTTCTTTGATGTAATGAATTGGTTTCGATGTTTTCTTTCTGGGCACATTTCTTTGTTTATATGAAGTTTCTTTTTTTATGAACCATATCTTTTGATTCGTTTTTTTTCCCCATGCTACCCTATTAAAACTAACGAGGCCCAATTTTGTTCACTTGAAAATGGGCTCAAACTTTAAGTATCATCTCTTTATGAGGTAGACACCGTGCCCAAGTTCTAGACCACAAAATTAAAAAACTAATGCTCCAAAGTAGCATGAACACTGATACATGATATGCGACACGACATAACATGGTACGCCGACATATTGTTTCTCAAAAAGTAGAGAATTCCGACACGATAGGATACATTATATAGTATATTAAAAGTGCATTTTTATATATACATGATAAACTATCATTTTTATGATTATTTTAATTAATTTACTTTGATTCAAATTCATAAATAAATAAATAAATAAATAATAAAAGAGTCTAGAATGAATTTATATTAAAAACATTAATCCACCATATGTTAATATCATTCATTGTTTCAATTTGATAAATTCAATTATATTCTATTCCAATAATCCATAAAACTTGGAGGAATAAAAACAAGTAATCTACATTCCACTATTTAACAATAAGTCGAAAAAACCAATCCACATTTCACCATAAAATATAACAAAAAGTTATTATTATTATTATTATTATTATTATTATTATTATTATTATTATATTTACATTTAGATTAATCATTTATTGAAAATTTTTAAAATTGATTCTATGCATGTCGGAATTGCATGGTAGAATTCCGGACTTGTACGTCGGGAGAGTTGGCCACGTGTCGGATTTTTTGACACCTGTTGATTGCGTGTCAGAATGTTCGACATGATACGAAGGTTTCCAGAAAGTGTGGATACTTCCTAGCCCCAAACCTGGTCATAATAATACACTTATCATATAAGCCCACTCAATAAGATGGTAAAACAAATTTGCGATCGTAAAAGTCGTAGAACCACAACTTGCCCAACAAATCTATCAATGGAATGTCTTAAGAGTTAAATTTCATCAGTCGTGAACCTCCAATAGATGGAGTGTAAGTGGAGTTCACAACAAGTAAGAACGATGGATTAACACGAAACATTCGAAGTTTGAATAAAAGAGGATAAATCGAACAAGGGACGACCGTAGCTAACTGCTCAAGAGTAGTTCCAGGTCACTCCCGAAGTAGCCCGCAAGTCAAGAGGCAATTATGATGCGGTAGTAAGAAGGGATTATTTTAGTGACGCCCAAGGTCTCCATTGTATAACATATTATCTGCTTTGGACACTAAATCCTTACGATTTTATTCTTCTCGGAGCAGTCTATACTACCTCAAGAAAATGCGTATTGCGGGGGCAAAGACGCAAACACATTGCCATCCCTCTCCCAAGCCAATATATTGTCCTAAAAAAATTCAAAAAAATAAAATATTATTAAAATATTATTAAAATATTATTAAAAATTGTTCACGTCAGCACCGGCAGTCCTACATGGCACCACTGTTGTCCACATCAGCATTTTCCGGCCAAAATTGGCTAGATGGACTAAATCGGCAAAAAGTGAAAAGATTTAGGACTCAATTGGCAAAGTTAAAAAGTTTAGGACTGAATTGGCAAAACTGCAATAGGTTTATGACTTTTTGGACAATTTTCCCTCATATACTAACATTCTTTCGAGTGGGTTGTGGTCAGACATTGTATGAATTGATGCATCGTCTTCGTCTTGCAGATGAATCTAACTTGTTTTCTGCTGAGTTTGGACTTAAGAAGATTACGTTGATGGCTTAGTTCTAGGTTGACTAGAATGCTTTCTTTCTTGCTAATGGCGATGCAAGCTTACAAGACGTGACTGTCGAAGTTGATACGTCGTTGAGCGAAGAGAGACAATGTTCTCGACATACATTGAAGCAGCAAAAAAAACTAATTCAATCCCGTCAATAAGCTGTACCGGATGTTGTGCCCCTTGCATAACCCCAGAGTTGTAGTCGCATAAGGCCGACGACATCCATGGCTACGGTGGGTGCTGTTCTGTGGCATTACTTGGGACTATTTTTTTTTTTTTTTTTTTTTGGATCGAAACTTAGGACTTTAGGATGTGATTCAAATTCAGACGTCCGAAGAGTGTATCATGAACTCCGACCAAAAAAAAAAAAAAAAAAAAAAAAACAGAAAAGTGTATCATGACCAACCTTAGAGACCATATGGAGGTTGATGGGCTTGAACATCATGGACCGCCACCATCATCAATTGTGTCGGTCCATCGGTCCTCCACTAGTTTATTACTAACGATGTCTTGCACAAGTATATGTTTATTTTCGATTATATTTTTCTTTAAAATTTGCTAAAAAAATTTTCAAATGTATTTATCAAATATGCTATATTCTTTTTTTTGTAATAATAGTGATGGTGCAATCTCAATAATAGGTGAAGCTAAGTAATTCAAATCCATATTCTTTAAGGAATGGTATTCCATGGGGAATCTAAATTGGAGTTTTTTTTTTTTTTTTTGGTAAGGGAAATCTAAATTGGAGTTCATGTTTCTTTACAACTAAAAAAATCAAGGAATTGGGATCCTACACCATGAATAATCCAATTCAACAATGCGCCAAAAAGCAAATGTTTGTCTAGATTTTGGCAAGAGTTAATATGAAACTCAAGGGGTGGAAGGGGAATCTAATCTCAAAAGCAGGGAAAGAAATCTTGATTAAAACAGTGGTTCAAGCTTTGCCGCAATATGCTATGTCAATTTTTAAAATCCCTGTTTCTATTTGTCGTGCCATTGAAAAAAGAACAACTACATTATGGTGGAGGAATAGCGAGTCTAAAGTTGGCCTTCATTGGAGAAGATGGGAATTGTTAAAGCTAAGAAAAGACTAGGGAGGAATGGGGTTCAGAGATTTATTATCCTTCAACAAGGCTATGGAGGAAAACAAGCATGGAGATTATCTCAAAACCCACAATCCTTATGGAGTCAGGTTTTGAAAGGAGTTTACTTCCCTCGGAAATCCTTTTGGAATGTAGAAAAGGGTTCTTGCCCATCTTGGGTTTGGCAAAGTATTTTGCTAGCATATGATACAATCTCACATTCTAATATGTGGTCAGTGGGCACTGGTGATCAAATCAAAATTCGTGAGTATAGATGGATTAAACGTGGCACTATAGGGGGACTAGCAACTTATGGTGCAAAGGTGGCTGATTTGATTATGCATGAGGAAAATGGATGGGATGAACATACCCCATACGGACTCTTTGACAAGCAACTAGTTAGTGAAATACTAACAATTGCCTTGAACGCTCAGATTTTGCAGGATAAACTTGTTTGGGTAGGAACTAAATCAAGCTAGTTTACAATGAAGAGTGCTTATATGATGGAGAGAGAAGCGGCGAACCAAGATTTCACAACATAAGCCTCAACATCATACCAGCCACCTTGCAAGCTTTGGAAACAGATTTGGTGTTTGAATATCCCCCAAGAATCAAAATTTTCAAGTGGAGCTTATGCCAAAATACAATTCCTACTAGAGATAAATTATTCAAGCGAAATATCATACCTGCACCCACTTGCCCTTTTTGTTCTCGAGGTGCAAAAATAGTAGAGCACCTATTCTTGCTCTGTTCTTGGACTGCTCCTACTCTACAAATCAAAATTTCGAGGCTAGGGTTGGCAAGAATCGAAGATTGGTTACAAACGTACAATACCCACTTAGTTGACCCACCTTCTCTCGACCCGGTGGCTTGTGTTCTTTGGTCAATTTGGAAGGCAAGGAATAATTTTGTATTTTGACAACAAATCTCGAAACTAGCAACCTTGATGGAATCGACACACATAATGCTCAGTAATTTTCAAAGATGGAATGGAAAAGAGGAAGCCTCAGTCAAAGAACAAAGAATTACCTTGACACTGGATTCCACCAAGAAACCGAACCTTGAAAGTGAATATCGATGGGTCGTTCGTCGAAGGAACAAACGCTGGAGCTATAGCTAGATCGTGACTCATCGAGGACAATCATTGATGGATTTGCTAAATCTATAAGAGCAGCCTCTGCCCTTCAGGTTGAAATGAAGTACTTGAAGTTCTGTCAAATTGTTCGGAGTTGGTTGATGCTGTTTCTGACTCTCCTGAAACTCCATGGGAAGTACAACCTTTAATTTCTGAGGCCCAGCAGATTATGGGCTCATTTCAACACTTAAAATTAGCCCATTGCAGATGTGAGGTAAATCGTGTTACGGATTGGGTAATCAAGGCCTAAAGACTAAATTATTTGCCCTGTAATTGGTTAGCTTATCTCCCTCAACTCCTTTGAGAGTTACTTTTTTTTTTTTTTTTTTTTTTTGGTCGGAGAAGTTACTTTGTTTGGATGCTCCCTTAGCAGGCACTTATGTTTGAACACTTTTATTAAATAAATTCGTATTCCGACCTAAAAAAAAAAGGCCCAAATGCGTGTTTGGTCCAAAGAAATGGAGTCATATCGAAATAAAATTGGAAAATGAAATGGAAGTATAAAAGGGCATTGGTATTCCTATCGTTCGTTTGAATCCCACAATAGAATTGAGCAAGAAATAACATTTTTTTTACTGGCTTATGGTAAAAAAATTAATGTAATGCAAATAAAAGAAAAATCGGTTCTCAGAATGTCATTGTTTACTTTACTAGATTTAGAATTTTCTTCTTGAAAAGAGAATTTCTAAGGACCAAGTGGCAAAATCACATTATTTGTTTGACCAGAGCAGAAATTAAATGGGCTAAAAAGTTTTGAAATGGATCCAAATGAAACCAATTGATAAAAGAAGAATTATCTGCAGAAACGCTCGAAATGGGTTCAGCCCGAAAACGAGACACGGCCATAATTTACTTTTACGGTGGACAACAAGACGTCATAAGTTGGCCGAAGATGTCCTGAAAAAAGGGATATGATGTTCACTCCTTGAAAGATCCGTCGTACGTCTCAAATAATTTCTGTAGATTTGGATAGATCGAGTTCTCTCCAAGTTAATCTTGCAAATCTCGAGTTCGATTTCTCATGTCCTTTTTTATCTCTACTCGAGTTGTCACTTTATCGGGTGCAATGGATTTCAACAAAAGCATCGCGTCAGTTGCATGCTTAAGACTTTTGTCGTCAAATTGCAATAATAAACGTTTATAGATGATTTCATAACATTGAACGGAAAGTAATGTTGCAAGTAGCAGCACATTCGTGATCAAGGAGTTTTTGCATCATATATTGTCTTTAATATAGATGATTTCATAACATTGAACAGGATAATCTAACAGTAAAGAAGTGTCATTGTCCTCCACAAGATCACATCTTCAAGTAATGTGGTGAGTAAACATTTAGCCAAATTATGATTTGGGCATTCACTATCTCATCTAAGAACACTTTGTAATTTTTCGCGTTTTGATCGAACTGCATTAACCAAATACATCGATTTTCAACATGGCTCATTTACATGACACGGAAGTGAGTATATTTATATTAGTTTAAACAAGTTTGTATTATTAACGGATCAAACCCATTTATATGCCAATAATAAACATGCTGCATTTTGAATAATACGTTTAGACCCATTGATTTAATTATTCAAGCTAGTACTTTATTTGTGTAAACACAACAGGTTTGGATATGTTTAGAAGCGTTTATTCACGTACAAGAACATTTTTCATTCGTTCGTACATAAGATCTCATATAACAAGCATGTAGCATCGTGCAACCCACTTAAGGTTTTTCTAGTAAATTAAGTAATTTGGCCTCAAATCAAATATTTTATGAATGGTATGGGACCCAAACAATAACAGTTAGAGAGGACAGCTGCACTGATCATCTATCTTCATCTTTTTGCCGATTAAAGGAAGGTAAAAATGATTCTTCTACTTCTAAAACCAAAATCTTCATTGAAGAGTTTTGTCTGTACAACTTTTGAAAAGCAAATATCTAAGGACCACGTGGCAAAATCACACTATTTGTTTGGCCGGGGCGGAAATCAAATGGGCTATTTTTTTTTTTTAAAATAGATCCAAATGAAATCAATTGTTAAAAGAAGAACCAACTGCAGGCTCACTCGGAAAATTGGGTTCGTGAAACCTAGATAACACCAATATCAATATGCGACACATGATATGACACAACACACTAATGACACGATCTATGCACGGAGTATGATCCAAGACCGTTCGTGATCCTCCATGTCACGCTCAAAGGGCTACTCAAGATCGGCCCACGATCAACCCATGAGCAGAACAAGCGAAAGGCCCATGCGCAACCCATGAGCAACCCAAGAATGATGTTCGAGCAGCCCGTGACGGTTCGGTTGATCACGTGTCAAATGGACCTGCAACCCCGATCTTGCTTCTAACACACGCTCATGGTTTGCCCAAGGCCCGACGAGCGTGACCCATGGACTTCCCAGTGCCTGCCGTGCGCAACCCATTGAGTAGCCTTTGAGTAGCCTGCGAGTAGCCTTGTAATGATAATACGGATTTGAAATAGATTGTTGGAGGAATGATCAACGGCTGAGATGAGACCCACCTTTGTATAAATAGGGATCCCTCTCCCTCATGTAATTAGTTCGTTCACAAGCAATATACACTGTTTTGCCCATTTAACTCTTGTGTTTGAGTGTGTGTGTGTGTGTAAGGCTGACTTGGGATCACCGATCCTAAGGCCGTGCGGTGTTTGATCGACTGAAGCTAATCGACCTGTGACACTAACGTGTCAATTCTTGAAAAATAAAGAATTCTGACATAAATCAAATTAATTTGGTTCAAATTCACATACATTCGTACTAGAAATCAAGAATCATAGGAAGCAAAGTTAAAAAAGAAGAAAACATTAGGTTTTTCTTATTTCTCTCTTTATTATTATTATCATCATTATCTTTTATTTCTATATATTTATATTTTGACCATTTATTTATTAAAACTTTTAAACATTGATCCCTTACGGCCAAAATCGCATGTCAGACGTGTTAGATTTTTGATATCTATTAATCATGTATCAGAATGTGTTGGACATATATCGAAGCATCAAACATGACATAAAGATTTCGAAAAGAATCGATGCTTTCCAGCATGACACACGACCATACTTACTTTTTGCTATGGATAAAAAGAATGGGTGCTTTCCAGCATGATACACGCGACCACGCTCACTTTTTGGTGTGGAAAAAAAAGACGTCTAGAAAGTGGGCCAAAGATGTCGAAAATGATTAATTCCTTTATACGACCTCAAATTTGATTGCGCTCGACCATAATTACCTGCGTTGTCGTATATGCGAAAGGAGACGTCCAAATTCGTTGGTGATCTTCAAGTAGTCTTTTCGACTTGAAAACGCAGCACTAAGAAAACAAAAGGTCCCCAGCACGCTCGAGTGCTCTGGAAAATTTTTCCGTTTCAAGAACAAATTTTACGAAGATAATAATAATAATAATAATAATAATAATAATAATAATAATAATCAGCAGCAGCAGCTTCTTGCTATTGGTAGAGCATTTTACTGAAAACCCACAAATTGCCTCAAGTGCAAATACATAAAACCACGCAAGTTGAGCAAAGTATGCACTCATTTTTGTCTGAAGGACATTTTTGTCTTTATTTTTCTTTTACTTTCCTTTTCTGTTTTTCCATTTTTTTCTCTTTTTTTTTTTTTTTTTCCTTTTTCTTCTCTCGATGGAGGGAAGCCGTTTCAAGCAAGGGCAGCCCTCATGACGCGACAAGGGCATTCCTCACCAGATTCGGCCTAGGCGAGGGCCACCTTGCCTGCATCGAGTGAGGATTGCCCTTGTTGATTCTAGCGAGGGCTGTCCTCGCTTGACCTAAGGGAGGGCCGCAATTGCTTGCCTTAGTGAGGACCGCCCTCGATTGAGTCTAACTTCCCTTTGCCATGGTTGCGGAGGGAAGGGAAGAGAAGAAAAAAAAGGAAACAAAAAAAAGAAAAGTAAAAGAAAAAAAAGATGAAAATGTTCTATAGCTTGGGGTAAATGTGTTACACGTGTATAAATTTAGGATTTTTTGTGTTGTAAAAATTTTTTTAGGATAGATGTATAACAGTTGGTAAGGTTTAAGATTTTTTGTGTCACAAAAAAAAAGTTCGTAATAAATTTGTCACATTAAGTAAAGTTTGTGATTTTTTGTGGCATTTTCCCTTTTTGATTTGTCATGTCACTTAATAGAATTGGACACGATAATACTTACTTTAATCTAGTCTCATATATATATCAAGCTAGCCTTGTGTTATTATTTTCTTCAATTCTTTTAACTTCCATCAATCAAAGTATGGTATAGCAAACTTCATCGAAATACTAATAATAACATCATAAACACCTGTGGTTTTGCTAGCGTGTACCTAATTCTTTTTTCGTTTTCTTTTTTTTAACTAAGTACCTAAACTCCGTAAAATCGATTCAATGTATTGCTTCTGTAAAATGGAGCATCTCGTAATTCGTGCGGTTAGCCAACTGACCATAATATATAATATATATTCATCATCATTCATGTGGAACGTCATCTTAATTCAGAATCTTCTTGAAGTACGAGCACCTTGTTTTTCCTTGCTTCTTCTTCCTTGCATGCTTGTTGTAATCTTCTCCATTTCAGATCCCACCAATCCGGTCATTGCAACCACTATACACCGTACTTGGTTCCAATCCGTGGTACCGTCGCCATTTCCCGCC
Organism: Eucalyptus leucophloia subsp. euroa; assembly: GCA_017140325.1. NCBI lineage: Eukaryota > Viridiplantae > Streptophyta > Magnoliopsida > Myrtales > Myrtaceae > Eucalyptus > Eucalyptus leucophloia. The sequence continues at coordinate 10,563,600 of CM029473.1, read as the reverse complement.
ACAACTCGCAATCCTTTAATCGCCGCGAGGCTAATGGTAGTGGCGTTCACCATCACACTTGTTGCCTGATATGGTCGTGGTCAACTTCTTGCAACTGCAAATATGGTTGCGGCAGTGGTCGCGTTGTTATAAATGCAAAAATAGAAATATGAAGTTATTTATGATCTTCAAGTAGTCTTTTTTATCTTATTAACTCAGAATGATAAATAAAAGGCCCTTCATATCCTAGAGAACAAGAACAAATTTATCAACTAGGGAAAAAAAAAATCCTCAAGTGTCTAGCCTATTTGAACTAATCATATAAATTCTCTGTTGAAGACATGTCTTGAGTCTGAGCCAAGGAAGGAAAATTGATCTAAATGGAGGTTTCCTATGTTTGACTAGGTTTTCTATTTTCCATCTAAATATTTTATATAAAAGAAGCGATTCTTTTTTGTGAAGAGCATTGAAGAGGCTGTTTTTCATGAATTGTACCCCGAAGCAATCCAAAAGTGTTGAAGTTGATTAAATCTTATGGGTCAGCTTTATGTAATTAAAAGATTATTTTGGAGTTTGGGACATCTGGAGTGCTATAACTTGGCATGGAGGGACACTTAAGTGCCATAACTTCGGAAAGGTATACTTAAGTGCCAATTTTGGAGTAAAGTGGAACATTTAAGTGTCACTCCGACCAAAATCCGGCCAAATGGCTAACGTTGCAATTTTCCAACGAGTTAGGTGCAAAACGGCGTCATTTTGCACGCTAACAAGGCGAGAAAATGCAAAAACAAGTCGTTTTGTGTCGATGTGTAAATAATTAATATAAAATTTAAGTAAATCAATTTAAACTTAATTTTATTTAAAATATTCTAATTTTTTTTTTAAAAAACTTAAAATTAAAAAAATTAAAAAATAAAGAACTTAAAATAAAAAAATTTAAATTTAAAAAAATTAAAATTTAGAAAACTTAAAATTTAAAAAACTTAAAATTTAAAAAAATTAAAATTTTAAAAAAATTAAAATTTAAAATACTTAAAGTTTAAAATACTTAGTTTTATAATTTAAAAAAAAAAACTTCCATATTTAAATCTAAATTTTTTTTAATTTTAATTTTTTTATTTTTTTTTAATTTTAAGTTTTTTAAATTTTAATTTTTTTAATTTTAAGTTTTTTAAATTTTAATTTTTTAAATTTGAATTAGTTTTTTAAATTTGAAGTTTTTTATTTTTTAGAATATTTTAAATAAAATTAAGTTTAAATTTAATTTAGTTAATTTTTATATTAATTATTTACACATCGACACAAAACGACGTCGTTTTTGTATTTTCTTACACGTCGCATATGCAAAACGACGTCATTTTGCACCCAACTCGCCGCAAAATTTCCACGTCAGCCATTTGACTGGATTTTGGCCAAAGTAACACTTAAGTGTTCCACTTTACTCCGAAACTAGCACTTAAGTGTACCTTTCCAAAGTTATGACACTTAAGTGTTCCTCCGCTGCAAGTTATGGCACTTGGCCTGTTCTTCTACCAATTATTTTGTACGGGATTGGAGGTTAAATATTGTGTGAGTTATTCAATTTAGTTGTGAGCTAGAAAACACTTAAGAGTGATAGAATATATCGAGTATGGTTGTAGTCTTTGTCATATCGCTTAATTTATAGTGAAATCTTTTACAACTCTCCTTGTGAAGATCTCACTAACCGAATCACGTAAATTTGATGTGCTATTTATTTCCATTGTGTGTTTATCTTATTATTCAATTCCTTATTTCTGCAACAATTTATATTAGAGCTAAGCTTAACTAAATTGAAACGAATTAATAACGATAGAATAAGGAATAGTAAAAATTGACCGATTTGATAAAAATGATTTTTGGGTTTTGGAAAATGTAGATTGAGGGTTATTTGTACTAGAGGAATCTATAATTACCCCAATAGAAGGAGAAACTAGATTTGGTGAAGCAACCTGATTAGGAATTGCTAGATAGATAGGTACTAGGTGTTATTTGGCTGACGTCGGCTCGTAATGTCACATTTAACATTGTGGAAAAAAAAAAAAAAACTATGACGGGTCTAATAAATGCCATGTTGAGCATATACAAGAAGCCCTCTGCAATTAATAAGGTCTACCTAATGTGACGTCTATTTACTTAAATATGGGCATAGGTGCGTCGGTTGCTGATCAAATCCATAAATTGAATATTGTTGTTAGTAATTTGAGTTTAGTTGAGATTGAATTTGATGATGAGGTACATGCTTTGATCATATTATCCTCATTATTTGATAGTTGGAATAATACTATTATCATTGTTAGTTGGGATAAAATCTAGACATTTGACGAGGTTTGTGATTTAATACTGAAATAAGACATTCGTATAAAAGAATTTGATGAATCCGTGTTTGCTATTTTAGTAGGTGAAATAAGAGGAAAACTAATACTCATGTTAGTAGGAGTAGCGCAAATCACAACAAGCATAGTTAGTTTAGGACTAGCGGCGTGGTCCATGGGAGTTGTGGAAAGAAGAGGCATCTTAGAAGGGATTGCCTTAAAATAAAGAGTAACAATACTAGAGTAGAGTCTACTAATGATGTTGCTGCAATTGCTAATAGTGTCTCATATAATGATCTGTCACTAAGGGTTCATCGTTTGATAGATGTATTATGAATTCTAGTTATTGATTTCACACTACACCAAGGAGCAACTAATTTACTACTTATAGTGCACAAATAATAGTAAAGTGTAGTTGGTGAATAACATTAAGAGCGATATTGTGGATGTAGGCAATAGTAGAATTAGAATGCATGATAATACAGTAAAGACATTGACTAGAGTGTGACATGTTCTGGAACTAAAGAATAACGTCATTTTCTTAAGTGCCTTGTGTTCAACCAAGTGTCAATATACTTTAGAGAGTGGAGTTTTAAAAGTTATTCAAAGTGCTTTGGTGATAAAGAAAGGAATCTGACACATTAGCCTATATGAACTTCAAGGCCCATGTAATTCATTTGTGAGATTAATAGATTATTTCATAAGAAATTATGGGATTAAACACTATGTGAGTTAATAAATTTAATTGAGAGCTAAAAAATATTAAGCATGTTTGAGTGACTCGAGTATAGTTATAAACTCCATCATATCATTTGATATTTGATAAAAGTCTGTGCTGCTTTTCCTATGAAATAGGTCCACTAACAAACCACGTTGATTCGGTGTGCGATTTATTTCTTTTTTCTGTTGTTTGATCAGTTGTTTTCGGCGATACTTTCAAAACAACATGAATTCATATGTACATGAGATCTTCAATCTATCAAAAGGATATTTAATGAATCATGTACAACGAAGGTGTTATTTACAGATTAGAATGATTTCTCTCGGTACACATTCCATCAATGACAACACATGCGTGTCCGCTTTTTCCACTCATTATAATCAGGTGAGCTTCTCGTGATGCGTGACACACGCTTCACGTTCAAATACATAAAAGCCGCACAAACTTGACCAAAGCATGCACTAGAAAAAAAAAGAGAGATACTTCTATAAAGAGGAGACAATAACTTGTGTGGCTCATCGCCCTCCACACTACATTTACCTCGTCTTCTCAGAGAAACTAGTGATGTGGTTGATCGGAACGTGTGTGTCGACATTAATAATCGCATGGCTAGCTCACTGGATTTACCGATGGAGAAACCCCCAGTGCAACGGTATTCTTCCTCCTGGTTCTTTGGGCCTTCCTCTCATCGGCGAGACCCTTGAATTAATGGTTCCTAATTACTCTCTAGACCTCTTTCCATTCCTCAAGAAGAGAATACAGAGGTACCCATACCATTTTATTGGCCATTTCCAATCAAAATGCTCACTTCATTTCGTAGTTCTTAATAATACCTAGAAATGCCCCTCTTCTTTGTTCTTTCGACGCAGGTACGGAAAGACATTTCGGACTAGTGTGGCGGGTCGGGCAATAGTAGTCTCGGCTGATGCGGGATTCTGCCAGTTTGTCCTTCAGCAAGACGGTAAGCTGTTTGACTCATGGGCTCTAGACACATTCGCAAAGCTTTTTGCGCAAGAAAGCGAGGTCAGCACCAACATCCCGAACGTCCACAACTATATCCGAAGGACGGTTCTAAAGCACTTTGGCATGGAGGTCCTTAGGGGGAAGTTGCTTCCCTTGATGGAAGAAGCGTCTCGAGTGACTATGGAGAGTTGGTTAGGTCAAGAATCTGTCGACGTAAAATATGCCATAGGAACCGTAAGGACCAAACCCTTGGATCAAAAACACTTTTGAATCGTTTTTTTTTTCCCCTTTTCTTTTGGGTCTTATGACAAATCTAACACGCATTTGCTTTTGATATTCTTGCCAGATGACAATTGAATTTGGCGCAAAGCAACTGTTAAGCTATGATCCTAAACAATTCCCGGAGAAATTGGGTGATTTATTCTTTTCATTTATCCAGGGCCTTATGTCAATTCCTTTGAACATACCGGGTACAACACATTGCAAATGCATGAAGGTAAAGTGAACCAGTTTCTTTTTTGGAACTTGGTTTCTAGTATAAGAGAAAACTTTGTACTGAATTTAGATCTATGCAGGACCATAAGAAGGCATTGTCAATCATTCGAGAAATCGTAAAAGATCGGCTTTTTTCGCCCGAGGCACCTTCCAACGACTATCTTTCTCGCATCATGACAGATATGGGCAGAGAGAAATTTTTAACAGAGGATTCAGTGGTTAAGCTTTTGTCTGGACTTCTTTTTGTCATCTTCGATGCTCTTTCGACGACGTTGACATTAGCTCTAATGTTCCTCGAAGAGAATCCTAAAGCATTGCAAGAAATCACCGTATGCTTTTCTAATTACAGATCGAATTATGCATAACGGATTCCTTTGAACATTTTTAAGTGAGTTTTTACTCATTTTTTCCAGGATGAGCACGAGACCATAATAAAGCAAAGAGAAGTTTCGGACTCGTCAATCACGTGGGAAGAATACAAGTCGATGCCTTTCACTCTTCATGTATGCAATCTAGCCAAATGAACAAATTCTTTACGACAATCAGCATATCCTAGAATCTTTTGTAACGTGGGAACTTACAAAACCAGGTAATACATGAATCGCTAAGGTTGGGAAACATCTCACCTGGACTGTTGAGGAGGACAAAAAGCGATGTGGAATGGAACGGTAGGTCGTTTGTATAATAGTCGATCCAGTCGCTTTCTATTAGCATCGAGAATATAGATCGGTACTTTGATTACCACATCGTGCTTAGAACTTTGGAATTCTATGCAGGATACACGATTCCCGCAGGATGGGGAGTTTTGATAGCCACTTCTGCTTTCCACTTGGATCCCGAGACATATAAAGATCCTACCACGTTCAACCCGTGGCGCTGGAAGGTTGAATTTAAGAGGGGAATCGGGGTTGACCCATGGGGGTTTTGATTTAAGATTTCGATATACGAAGTTTATCGTCGCAGGCAATTTTGATTTAAAATTTGGATCGATGCAGTACTGTGATTGACTTGTGGCTTTCGAATTCCAGGACTGCAAATCGGATGCCATGCTGAAGAATTTCATGCCTTTTGGATGGGGAATGAAACAATGTGCCGGAGCGGAGTACGCAAGAGTCTTCGCGGCGACTTTTCTGCACGTCTTGGTCACGAAATACAGGTACTTGTCTCCCCTTTTCGGCACCAACATACTGGAAAGATCATCGAGCGCGCGAATTGGATGGCCTACAGCGATGCAGTTCCTAACATTTTCTATCTGTTGGAATATTATCAGATACATAAAGGTCAAGAGAGGTGAAATTTGCCGAAATCCGATTCTAGACCTCGGGGAAGGCTTGCACATCAAGGTCATGAAAAAACAGAATCGACCTGCTTCCACCCTTTTACCAGATATCAACTTTGTTTGATGTAATGAATTGGTTTCAATGTTTTCTTTCTGGGCACATTTCTTTGTTTATACGAAGTTTCTTATTTTGTGAACCAGATCTTTCGATTCGTTTTTCCCCTCTACCCTATTAAAACTAACGAGGCCGAACTTTGCTCACTTGAAAATGGGCTCAAACTTAAAGTATCATTTCTTTATGGGGTAGACACCGTGCCCAAATTCTAGACCTCGAAATTTAAAAAAAAAAAACTAATGCCCCAAAGTAGCATCACCACCGATACGCGATACACGACACAACATAACACAACAAGCCAACATATCATCTCTAAAAAATGGAGAATTTCGACACATTTGGACACGTTGTATATTAAAATTATATTTTTAGATATACATGATAAATTATCATTTTTATGATTATTTCAATTAAATTTATGATTATTTCAATCAAATTAATTTGATTCAAATTCATAAATAAATAAATAAATAATAAAAGAGTCTAGAATGGATTTTACATTAAAAACATTAACCCACCATATGTTAATATCATTCATTGTTTCGATTTGATAAATTCAATGATATTCCATTCCAATAATCCATAAACCTTGGAGGAATAGAAAACAAGTAATCTACATTCCACTTTTTAACAATAAGTAAAAAAAAAAAATCTACATTTTACCATATTGCAAAAGTCGTACAACCACAACTGGCCCAATAAATCTGTCGATGGAATGCCTTAAGAGTTTAAACTCATCAGTCGTGAACCTCCAATAGATGCAGGGTAAGTGGAGTTCACAATAAGTAAGAACAATTGATTAACTCGAAACATGAAAGGAAGTTGAAATGAAAGGAAGTCGAACTTTGAATAAAAGAGGATAAATCGAACAAGGGACGATTGTAGCTAACTGATCAAGAGTGGTTCTAGGTCACTCTTGAAGTAGCCCGCAAGTCAAGAGGCACTTATGATGCGGTAGTAAGAGGGATTACTTTTGTAATGCCCTTAGGTCTTCACTGTATACATATTATCCACTTTGGATACTAAGGCTTCATTTGTTTCACAGAAAAAAAACTTCCAGGAAAATGTTTTTTGAATTTTCTGGTGTTTGTTTCATAGAAAATGAATGCTTCCATGAAGGGAAAAGAGTCTTCTAAATTAGGAAAAAATGTTTTCTACTTTTGAAAAGTAGAAAACATTTTCTTCACTTGATCTCTCTTATCTCACACCCCTATAAGCCCTCACTTTCTCCTCCTCCTTTTTTTTTTTTTTTTAATTCGAGTTATTTTGTATTTTCTTTGTATTTTCCCCTTCTTCTTTATTTTTATGTTTTCTTTTTTTTTTTTTTCTTTTATTAAAATTGAGTTTTTAATTCTTTTTCATTTTCTTCCCTTTTCTTTTTCTTCTTCCTTGGCTAGTCGCCGGCCACGACGGCTCTCGTGACTAGCCACAAGCCAACTCTAGCCTTGCCTAAGGCTAGATTCGGCGAGGGCAAGGCTCAAGCTCGCCAACCTTGGTGGAGCTTAAGCTCGCTTGGATCTAGTCAGCAAGCTTGCGGCTCGCCCGATCCAGGCTCGCCCGAGCTCCGTTGAAGCCAACGACCTTAAGGCGCGGCCGATCTAGGTGAGCCGCGTGCCAATAGACACGGCTTGCCTAGATCGGCTAAGCCTTGAGCTCGCCAAATCTAGCGATTGCATCTTGGTCGGCCGCCAAGCAGCCGGCAAAATTGAGGCATTCAACGGCGAAGAAAGGAGGAAGAAGAAGAAAAAGGAAAAAAGAAAAAGAAATAATAAATAATAATAAATAATAAAAATGCGATTTTAAAAAATAAAAATAATTTAATAAATTATTTTTAAAAATATATATATTAAATTTAAAATTTTTGGGTCAATTAAAAATATTAAAATTTAAATTTTTTGATAATTTTCCCAAAAAATTAAATTAGATAACAAACAATAGAAAACATTTTCCACTCAAATTACAGGTTTTAGTCTAACACTAGAAAATATAGTTATTTTCTTGGAAAATGACTTCCTAGAAAATATTTTCTGCAAAACGAATGGAACCTAAGTCCTTGTGATTTTGTTCTTCTCATAACAGCTCATACTACCTCAAGAAAATGCATATTACAGGGGCAAAGGCACGAATGCATCGTCATCCCTCTCCCAAGCCAATATATTGTCCTTTATGGGTACATATGCCTCATCAGAGTTGTGCAACCTTCCTCAAGGGTTTGTTTCCTATGGGTCACTTGCACTGATATAGTCTTTTCCTTAAAAGCGAGTATGGACAGTTAGAGGGACATAAGTCTTATAAGCCAGCTCAAAACTCCCTCCCTAGGCAATGTGAGACAAGAGATGCACCCACTTACGTGTATTGTAGGGGCAGAGGCGTGAACACATCATCATCCCTTTGGGTACATATGCCTCATTAGAATTGTGCAGCCTCCTTCAAGGGTTTGTTGCCTATGGGTCACCCGCATTGGCACAAACGCATCGCCATCGCTGCCATGGTCTTCTCCCTCAGAGGGCGTATGTACAGTTAAAGAGACTCAAGCCTTATAAGCTAGCCCATAACTCCTTCCTTAGGCGATTTGGGACAAAAGACGCACCCACTCCCTACGCACGTTCGGAGACTAAGGCACGGACACACTGCCATCTCTCCTTCCCGCAGACTGCCACTTGGGCCGTTACACTCTTCACCCCTTAGGAGCACAGCGTCCTCGTTGTGGCCTCACACGAGGTCAGGAGTTGATTTTAATACCACTTGTAATGACATGGGTCTCCAATATACACATATTGTCCGCTTTGGATATTAAGTTCTCACAGTTTTGTTCTTCTTGGGGCAGCCCATACTACCCTAAGAAAATTTGTATTGCAGGACAAAGGAGTGAATGCATCGCCATCCCTCTCTTAAGCCAATATATTGTCCTTTATGGGTAAATGCGCCTCATTAGAGTTGCGTAGCCTCCCTCAAGGGTTTGTTTCCTATGAGTCATCTACACTGGTGTGGATACATTGTCATCCACGTCATAGCCTTTTCCCTCAAAATGCGTATGTATAGTTAGAAGGACCAAAGTCTTATAAGATAGTCCAAAACTCCCTCCCTAAGCGATGTGGGATAAGAGACGCACTCGCTCACTATGCACGTTTAGGGACCGAGGCGCGGACGCAATGCCATCCCTCCTCCCTGTGCACCGCCGCCTGGCCATCACAACTTTTGATTTTGTTAGCTTACCAAATGCTCAGGGTAACTACATTAGAAGTGCCAAAAGTTATGTATGACGCTCACTTTGGTACCAAAAGTTTATTTTGGATCACTTAAATGTCAAAAAGTTTCAAAAACAATCATTTCAGTACTAATGCCGATTTGGTTGGTCGGAAATCAAACGTGACAATTTTTTTATTAATTTTTGAAGTCAATATGGCTTGCCACAGAGTACAATTAGCATGCAAAAAATAAAATGATGCTTTTTAATGTCTTTTCCCCAAGTAAGAACCCTAAATCCCCAAATTGAAAGACAACTGAAAGTTCAAAACCCTAAATCTCCAATTTGAGTGTATACTTCAATTTTCTCCTAAAATTATCAGCTCGCTCCTTGTAAATGGATGGCGAAGCTTCAACAACGGCTCATAGTCGACGCACGAAAAAGCGAATTAGATGGCGACTGTTACTGTTATTGCAAGGTACCAAGTTCAAAAAGAACATCTTTGACTTGTTTGAATCTCGAGAGAAGATTCCATGGGTGCGGCAGATATAGAGAAGGCTAGAAGTGCAAATATTTTAAATGGGTTGATGTGAAATTCTTCGATCGAGCGACATGGGTGATCTTTGAGTTACTTAAAGGCCAACATCAATCTCCACCTAAATTAATGGACGGGGTGGAGAATGTCGACTCAATGCAAGCTCAAATGAAAGATTTAACATCTATAGTCGACCATTTAAAGAGGAAGATTTCAAGGTTGAAAATTAAAAGAAACTTTTATCGAGCGTTGATTATGTTGTTATTCTCTTATGTAGTCTATTCAAATGTGAAGTGAGTAATAAGAAGAAATTTGTATATTTACCATAGTCGAAGACATGGAATACATATATATTAGGTTATTTATAAGTAAAGTGTGTTTTTTGTTTGCTACAATTTTTGTGTGGACCAAAAGGTTTTGTTGCAATCTATGGTAAAAATGGAAGGTTAGAGTTGAAATGCATTAGTTGTGAGCACTTAAAAGTTTTCTTACTTAGTTGTGTATTGTCAATGCTTATTTTGCTTAGTTTTGCTTCAAATGTAACGGTTTGCTGCATTTTTTTTCGTAATGATTTGCTAGTTTGCTACAATTATTACTATAAATCATGGCAAAATTAAAGGATGGTGGTAAATTTATGATTGATATTTCAGTGTCATAAGTTGTAAATAGTGATCACTTGAATGCCAAGTTTTTATAAAAGTGATCATTTAAGTGCCAATCGTGATTATTAAGTGATCACTTGTGTGGCACATTTTTTTTTTTTAAATCTGTTAGTTTCAAACGTCACTTGACTTGTATCAATTGTGGTGCATTTTGTTGCACCAGCTCATGCAAGTGTTGATGTAACAAGATACACCAGCACCCAGAATTACTTATGCAAGAAGATGCATCATCTACAACTGCACCAAGGCGTGCTAGTGCATTTTGTTCTTACACTAGCACATACAATTAGAACCCACAAATTCATTAGCACCCATAACTTCAACCAGTAACAATATATGCACACATCACTTCTAAAAACATCAACCTCATCACCAGCAGTAAAAAATTTAAAAAGCATAACTGTCTTGTTAACATTACTAGCCAAAATCAACACAAAAGAAAATAATAAAAATAGCTATTGCCATTGACATTGACATTAATTGATTATTTACAAAAGAAAAACATGTTTGACTTCACTCCCTAATCACTGAAGGTTCAACACCCTTCTCAAAAAAAAAAAAAAAAACAATGGTGATCCACACCCTCCTCAAAAAACAATGGTAGCAACTACCATCAATAAAGATACAATATCCAACATCCTCCTAAAAGGAAGAAAACATAAAAAGATGTTATATCCAGCACCCTCTCATCAGTCAATATACACAACATCCCCACCTCCTTTTTCCTTTTAGAGCTTTGAATCGATTCATAATCGTAGCACTCTTTTGAATTGGATATGCAGGTTCTTTAACTGGCCCTTTTGTCACCTCATTTTCCTTGTTCTTGACAGCGTTTATTTTTTTTCTAGCACATGTCATGTGTTGGTTCGTATGATTACTATTGCTCCCATGATCAGTCGGTTGAGTTGGAACTGATACTGGTTTTTTTTTTTTTAAAGCCTATTTTGGAGCTTTTTTCTTTGGAACACTCCTTTTTGGTTGCGCCCTTAATTCTTGTGTTGGCTAACCTTGAGAGATAAGTACCTACAAAGTTCTCCCAGGCTACAAGAATATAGCCACATCGTCAACTAAATGAATTCAAGTACAATAAATTAAATACATGAGGCCTACAAATCTTACATTCAAAATAATCATTCCAATACATTCATCTGTGTAAATTCCATAACTATATTGCTTTAATCTTTTTTCAAGAGTCCATCTTATTTGACGTGGTGCATCATTTTCAATAGTAATAAATGAATGAGCAACCTATGCAACTTGTGCAATTACTCGTCTTCTCACATAAAAAACGCATAAAAAAATTAAATTTCAAACCATAAAAAACAAACACAGCAATGTACAACTTATAAAATATTTTTCCCTTATTTGTTCAACAGTAGACTCATATGTTGTTGTTGCTATCCTACCTATACCAGTCCCTGTCCCTGCATTTGGGCTTACAACAAGCACTTTTTTTAGCCCTTCAGTAGGCCTTATAACAATGCATTGTATTAGAATTATGGCCAACTAGAACAAATAATTAGACATCTACTCATTTTCAAATGAAGAAAACTTCTCAAATTAATTACAAGTACATGATAGAGGAAAATGACAAGAGAAGGCAATGCATGGTCAACCATTAAACTCTATTGAAGATGAACTAAAAAGTTACTGAGGGAAAAATGATACTTACCTTACAGTAGGGCTTTTTGTCTACTCTTTAGTAGGCATTACAACATGACCTTTTATCTTCCCTTCAGCAGGCCCAACAACAAACTTTTCAGTAAATCTTGTTCCTAGCCCTAAATCAACTCTTATATCTTGCTATTGACATTATTTTTTCAGCTCACAACCTTTCTTATTGTGTCATTCCTTCTACTCATCATCTGACTTGATGCCTTTTCTTGCTACATTCTTCATCTCCTTTTTGGTTTTCATATTTGCTTTTTCAGTGGCAAAGATAGAAGGCCTTCATGATTTGTTAGCTCCCAAAATTTGTTACTTTTGATAAGCTACATCATAAATTGATACGAATGAAGGTATGAATTTTTTTTGTACCAATCATCTAGGTAATCCTTTGGGTTTTGTTACTTTATTAAAATGGCACAAATGGCATGGGCATAGGGAATTCCATTTAATTGTCAAGTTCGGCATGAACACTTTTTTCAATCTAGTTTAACAACATACTTATCATAATTTTCAATGATCTCATATCCATTATCTCCATTCCAAACTAGATCGTAGAATCTACTAACAACAATTTTTGTATCCAATCTTTTGACAATCCTAGGATCACAATTTCTAGTCCACTTCACAACCTTATCTCTTTGCTTATGTAGTCTAGTCATAATCATAACTCAAATATCATCAAGTATGCTAATAATTGGTTCGCACATGGCCTTTAAAATTCAGCTATTGAAAGCTTCACTAAAGTGTCAATGATATTGCATTTGAACTCTTTGATAAAGAAGACCCGACACTAGTGTTTAGCTTCTATCTGGAAAAATGCATCAAAATCTTCATTTGTCAACTGCAACAACCCTTGTTTGGTTAATATGAAATCAATCATGTTGGTACTCTTTGCTATTTGCCAGAACTACTTTTACAACTTATCTCTTTTGAAGTTCTTTAACCAATTTGTGTATATGTGCCTCTCGCACATTCTATGCTCAACATATGGCATCAACTCAACTAATGTAAAAACAAATCCTTAGAAAAATTCAAATCAACAAATACAAGTCAGAAAAAATATGCAAGAAATTAATATTAAAAGGGAATTAATTGATAATGGTATTACCTTTTGTTAGTCGCTCATGAATACTCATCCTCCCCCATCAATTATCTCAAGGTCGGCCATTAAATTTTTGAGAAACCAAGACTAGGTATCCTTGTTCTCTATCTCCACCGCCGTCCAAATTATCGGAAATATTTAATTATTGGCATCTCTTTCCAAGGCAACCAACAACTCCCCCTTGTATAAACTGTTTAGAAAGTATACATCCAATCCTACAACTTTTCTATAACCAGCCAAGAAGCCCTATTTGTATGCATCAAAACAAACATAAAATCAATCAAATCTAAGCTCAAAATTAGGGAGTGACCTGTTCACAATCTCTACATACATTCTACTAGATAGGTTTTGTAGTATGCTTACACCAGCATAATCACATACCTACGCATATTCTTCCTTGTACCAACCCATCAATATTTTCATCACCTTCAACTTAGCTCTCTTGCATTGATTCCTCGTCACATTAACTCTTAATTGCTCGTTCACTAATAGTTGAAACTGAAGACTCTTGATCCTAATATTGCTTTAATAGTATTGAAAAAAATGCTTCGATAACCACACACTTGTTACCCTCCTATTGTCAAATATAATTGGACAGGTATATTCTTCCTGGAAAAACCTAATTTGGAATGACCCCTTCCTACTCAAGGCCCGTTTGGTTCAGTTTTGGAGAAATGCCCTTAGGAGAATGCAAATACCTTTTAGGTAAAGGGGTTTTCCGAAATGCTAGATTGCTTGGCAAACTATAACTAAAAAATGCTTTAGGGAAATGCAAGAATGTTTGGTAAACATATATTTGAAAAGCCCTTTAGTGTGACCAAATTAAGTTTTTTAGTTTTAGTATTTTTAAAATTACAAAAAAGAAACAATGACTATATAACTTTTTACATTTTCATGTTGAGAGTAATGTAAAAGATATATATTATTAAATATATTTAAAAATTATATTAAAAGAATTTGATTATAGATTAGATGAAAAGCTCAACTTTTGGCCTAGGGTTCTTTTATGTTTGTTTTCAACTTTGAATAATTTTTTTTAATTATTGTAGTATTAATCATCTTCGTTAACTAATGATCATTCTAGTATATTGATAAAAATTTGGGCTATTGATTGTCAAAAGATAAAAATGACCAAAAAAAAAAAACGGCAAACCCAACATTTGCAAAGGGTTTTTATTATTTTTAAAAAAATAAAAATAAAATTCGATGAAACTCCGTCGCCGATCAACGGCGGTTAGGGTGTGGGGAAGATGATTGGTTTAAAAAAAAAAAAAAAAAAGTCAACGGATGACTAATAGAGGTGGATTTGCATTTCCGAAATGCTGAAAGCCCAAAACAAGTCCCCATCTGCTTTGGGCTTTCAGTAATTCAAAGGCTAGCATTTGGCTAAGGACACCTCTAAATGCTGAACCAAACACCTAAATTTTTTCTCGAGAGACTTTCGTGGCTGAAAGCCCCTTGGGAATGCTGAACCAAACGGAGCCTTAATGCGCCATAGAACTTCCATCGACAATTGGGTTGTGAGCATTTAGCTCTCACAAATTTTTTCTAATTTCTAATGAATTCAACGCTTCTTTGTTCAGTAATGGAGTTCTTTTAATTATTTGGCATCATTAAATTTCATGCAAACGAACAAAACAGGTTTATCAACAGTCGGATCATAATAAGGGTACTTACTTTTTCTTTTACGCGTAGGTTCTTCATCATCATTGTCAAGCTCATTCTTTGAACCAATGGTTTCATCGCTATAACTTTCCTCATCTTCACTTCTATTACCTTCAGTTAGAGCTCCATCCCTATTTACTAGCTCAAGCCTTTCTTCTAAAGTTACAAAAAATTTTCTAAGAAATTCTCTTTACTTTTGTCTCGACGGTGCGAGTTCATCACCATCTTTGTCACTTGGAAAATTTACTGAAGCCAAATATTCATCTTCCGATTTACTGGATAGAGTAACTTTCCATTCTAATCCAATTAAGTATTCATCGCCCACATATTCATCCGAGATTTCAGAACATCTCCCTATTTGTTCATTTTTATCAATATGACTTCTCTCCCTATCCTCCCTCACTTGCCTCTCATTTTGCCTTCCATCTAACCTAAACCCATCCCCGACTTGGTTATTCGCTTGAGTAGGATCCCTCACTTCTTCACTTTCAGTGGTGGTCAACCATCCTCATCATTACTATAATACTTAACATATACCCTAACTGCGTTGCCATGAAGATAATGGTAAATAATATTCTTAATACAATTATGATCATTAAAAAAATCTCAAACTATCCTTCATTTCCTTCCCAGGAACTTTGCATCGTAAAAAATACACTAAATCCCTCACAAAATCAATATATGATGGCTTTCGAACATTGACATGGATAGTACCTTCATTTCTATCGGCCTATCCCTAGTCCTTGGCACCAATAACAAACTCTGCACCATAGCA
Organism: Eucalyptus leucophloia subsp. euroa; assembly: GCA_017140325.1. Lineage (NCBI taxonomy): Eukaryota > Viridiplantae > Streptophyta > Magnoliopsida > Myrtales > Myrtaceae > Eucalyptus > Eucalyptus leucophloia. The sequence goes on along the minus strand of CM029473.1, from coordinate 10,548,121 downwards.
AACAATGACGCCTACCTGATTCTCATCCATGTCATTATTGCACCCAAGGAGGAAAAAAAGTCATTAATTTTTTAGACCACATAGCAGAATCAATAATTTCACATGTAGGTCCTTGTCATTTTGTCGAAAGAAACTAAGGCAACCAATTTATTCAATTCAGTTCCCTTGCAGAAACAAAGGAAGCCAAATTGAATAAATAAAGTGAGTTCCCTATCACCCATTTTTCAATTCAATCACATTCGATCCCCCACATAAGCACTCCAACTAATTAAACAAAGTGAGGTCCCATCACGGTTTCCCTTTGAGCCAAGCCCTTATTTTCTCCTCTACACTCTATTTTTCTATTTGGTCTCCACAAAAGAAAGCAGATCATGTTGGTAAATAAAAGTGAGATCCCCACCACTTTCCCTCTAAGCTAAGCCCTCAAATTGCCCTATGCGCCGTAACTTGCCTGTCGAAACCTTAAATTTTTCACTCAATCAACCTATGTAGAAAACATGATAAACCTGAGTGAGTGAGAGTTGGGGACATAGCCACTAAACAACAGCGAACGACAGTGCAACTACAACGGTGGTCGAGTGATAGCGGGCGAGTGATAGTAGGTGAGCGAGCAACTATGGGCGAGCGAGCTACGGTTGGCGTTAGGCGAGAATCATAGTTCGTATACACTGTCCATGAATCCTCTTCTACTCCCCCTTTAGCAACGCCATTTTGGCCATAGAGCTATGTGGTGTCGTTTTTATAAGGGAGTCCATGTATGATAGCAAAACAACGTCGTCTTTTAGGGAGAAATGAAAATGATGTCATTTATGCCATGCCATGTGGATAGTCTTCTTAAATTTTTGCCACATCACTTTTTTTTTTTTTTAAATATAAAAATCACGTAACTAATTTGGCTGGAATCTCTCACCGATGGCATCAAAGTGATCGTTTGCTCTCTGATTTGACACTTAAGTGATCAAGCAGAAACTTTTGGCACCAAAGTGAGCGCCGTACACAACTTTTGGTACTTCTAGTGTACTTATCCCCTAGACGCTCGTATGTTTCCCTATATGGAGAGTCATGCTCATATATTCTAAAGCAAAGTGATATAATTGTTCTTTTCTATATTGGAAGTTAATAATTTTTCGGAAATTTTTATTGCTGGCCATTCCACTTTAGTGAGTTTGGAATTACGTCACTGAATTTTATCTTTTTATAAATTATCTAACATATTTAACTTTTATATTTTTGTAATTGATTCACTTCGATCGAAATCTAGACAATTTTCTGACGAAACTCTAAAACAATCATACGATAAGCCTAGTCAAGTTCTCACTGCACTGGGTCATTTTGTACCCCCTTTAAAACACAAACATTTATCAAAATCCAAGTATTTTCTCTTCTGAACTATATGTAAGATAAAATTAAAGAGAGAACACCAAGGACCAGAGTCCGTATCGACTTTAAGGCATGTGACCACTTTTTTAAAGGCAATTATTGCCTCCAGGATCCTCTCTTTAAGCTTATCTTGTGGTCTAAACATTATTTTCTCTAAGCTAAAAGTGGATTTTGTATCACTTATCGAATATTCCTGAAACTGATTAACACTCTTTAGTGACTTCCCATTCCATCCACTTCAGCAGTACTAAGAGTTTGATGTCTAGAATCTCAATCTGAGAGCTTCTTAGAGCATAATGTCATCATATACGAGCATTTCTTTGGAGTGGGCTGCGGTCGGACATTATATGAATTGATGCATCGTCTTCGTCTTGCAGATGAATCTAACTTGTTTTCTGCTGAGTTTGGACTTAAGAAAATTACGTTGATGGCTTAGTTCTGGGTTGACTAGAATGCTTTCTTTCATGCGGATGGCAATGTAAGCTTACAAGACGTGACTGTCGAAGTTGATACGTCGTTGAGTGCAGAGAGACAATGGTCTCGACATACATTGAAGCAGCAGAAACTAATTCAATGGTAATCTCGCGTTGTAGAGCCTCAGGACAGAATCGCTGGATCTACTTTATGTTTCTTGGCTCTGCAATAATTTCTGTAGCTGTCCATCTGTATTTTTGGTTAATGATCTTTGATTGGAGATATTCTCGCTTTGCTAAACATTTTAGAGTAGGAAACTTTTCAAGAACAGGTCTTAAGCCACTGAAAGGGCGGAGATGTATTCTCCTTCTTTGGTTTTTGTTTTCTCTTCTCGCTCTCTTTGCTCTTCTTCATTTTTCTGTCTTCTTTCCTGTTAGGCCCAGCCGTATTGACACAGCATGTTTCATGCTCGACGATGGCCGCCCGCCCATCGCCGCAAAGTCACTTTGCCATCAATTTTACAAGGCCTCGCTGTCACGCCTCTTATACTGCTTTAGGGTAAAATTCACGAAAAAGCAGCCTCTTGGATGCGATTCATGAAGAAGATCAACTTCTTACATATATGAAAGAATTTTATCCAAAATATGAAAACTATTCATATTAAAAAACCTATTTAATTTGTATTTCTTTCTGGTGCGGTGGTGGTCATGTTGTCACGACCGCAAATCTAGTTGTGGCGGTGGTCCCATCGCAGGTGCAGAAGGAGAAATATAAGGTCATTTATGATCTTCAACTAATTTTTTTGACTTATAAACACAGAATGAGAAATAAATGATCACTCACATCGTCCAGTATGATAGAAAACTATACTGTTTCAAGAACAATATTACAACGACCAAAAATAATAATCCTCAAACGTCTTAGCCATGCAATACTACTATATGTGAGCTAATTTTACAACCACTAGAATTGTGGGAATCCATTTGCATGAGGTAATCAATCCTTCAACATGACATTTAAGGGATTAGGAATGTGCATCATATATGGATTAGTTAACGATCCCTCTGGTTGCACTTGCAAGTATGTTTTGTGATTTTATATAAGTTATCTTCGCTCCATGACCATCACCAGATTTTGGAAAATTTAAGGTTACGTTTGGCGGCTAGGATAAAATTTATCATATCTCGTGTTTGATATCTACTCAAAATAAAATAAAGTCATATATAATGAGAATATAGCCGGATAAAATTATCCCATTTGAGAAGGTGGAATAAAGGTGGATATGATTTTTAATATCTAAAATAGAAAAGTTATTTTTCTCGAATAACAAGATTCTTAAATTTATAAAATTAAAATTATATTTGACTATAAATAATATTTGAATTCTAATACAATAAATTCAAAATAACAAAAAGTAACCATTTTTTTAAATGTAATCTTATTTTTATTTATTTATTTGAATTAATTCTACTTATAGGATAAATTAAATATATAAATAAATTTATATTTCTTACATATTTTAGTATTAAATCTATATTAGTACAATTTACTATTTAATTAAATTTTATTATAGAATAATGGAATGGGAAGAAGATATAAAAAGGAAAACAATTAAAAAGAAGAAGAGATGAAAATGGGAAAAATATCAAGAAAGTCATAAACTTATGGCATTGGTACCAATTCAGTCATAAACATTTCAATTGGACCAATTTAGTAATAAACTTGTTTACATTGATATCAATTCAATCATTCTAATCAATTTTGATCGATCATTGTTGAGGTGGATACCAGCCAGTTGGCGAACGTTGACGTAACAATTTTTAAATATTTTTTTAAAATTTGTTTCCTTTTTTTCCCTTTTTTTTTTCTCTTCTTCCTCTTGGCCTTCTTCTCCTGCAGTGGCTGATGAGCCTCTAGCAGCTCATCAGCCACTAAGTGAGGGCCACGATTGGCCTCGCACAGATTTGGGCGAAATAGCCTTGTCCACTGGCCTAGTTGAGGCCAAGCGAGGGCTTCTAAGCCCTCACTACCACTACAGGAGAAGAAGGCCAAGAGCAAGAAGAGGGAAAAAAAAGAAAAAAAAGAAAAAGAAAAATTAAAATTTTGAAATAAAATAAAAAATTATTGAAAAATTGACACATTAGCATTTGCCGGTTTGCCGACATCCACATAAGTGCCAAAATTGGCTGGAATGATTGAATTAGTATCAAAGCGAAAAGATTTAAGATTAAATTGATCCAATTAAAAAGTTTATGGCTGAATTTGTACCAATCTCATAGGCTTAGGACTTTTTTTTGTACTTCTCCCAAGGAAAAATAAAAAAACTAGGCAAACAAAAATAAAGCAGGCAAGAGTGTCACGAGAGATTTTTTTATCATCTCCGTTTGTGAACTTTTACATTAATTTATACTAATATGTCATTTATACCAAATAATATATATGATATGATGTAAATATATTCGACATTAATATTGTCATTTACCAAAAAATGGATAGGATATAGCAAAATTGCTTAATTTTATATCCTATCTCATCCAGTCATATCCTGGTTAAAGATCCAAACAACCAAACGTTGCCCAAATAGTTTTGTTTATCACCAATTGAAGGGGAATACCAAAGATTACGTGTGAATTATTGCACTTACTATAATCAGATCAACCATGCTCACCTAATTACTGCACTTAGTACAATCAGGTCAACTTCTTGCTATTGGTAGAGCTTTTGAAGAAAAGCCCACAAATTGCTTCAAATGCAAACATATACAACCGCACGACTTGAGCAAAGTATGCACATCACGAATCACCGTTGAGTAGCTTGTATTGTTAAGCGTAGTTTTACTTCTCACTGTGGTAAATAGGCTTTTGGTTTCGCAATCTATCCTGCTTTGACTTTTGTAACCCCATTTGCTACGAATCAAGCAAGTTCAAAGTTTGAAGCCCATGATTGGATAATAGAACCGACTTTGCAAGTGCTGATGGACCCAAGTTATAGAATTAGGCTTACTCTCATTAGAATTTGACCTGCTATGTCATTGAACAGAATTGGACAAGATAATATTTACTTTAATCTAGTCTCACATATATCAAGCCAGCCTTGAGTTATTATTTTCTTCAATTCTCTTCACTCTTATCAATCCAAGTATAGTATAGCAAACTTCATTGAGATACTAAGATAGAAAACTTTTCTTTAATAATAACATCATAAACACCTGTAGTTTTGCTGGTGTGCGATTTGATACCTAACACTTTTTGGTTTAATTAAGTACCTAGACCTTGCAAAATCGACTAAATGTGTCGCTTCTATAAAATGGAGCATCTCATAATTGGTGTGGTGAGCAACTGACCATAATATATATTTATCATCATGGACAAGGAAAGTCATCTTAATTCAGAATCTATTTCAAGTAGGAACGCCTTTTTTCCTTTCTTCTTCTTCCTTGCATGTTTATTGTAATATCCATTTCAGTCCCCACCAATCCAGTCATTGCAGCCACTGTACACCTTGGCCTGGTTCCAATCCGTGGTACCATCGCAATTTCCCGCCGCAACTCGCAATCCTTTGGTTGCCGCGAGGCTAATGATCGTGGTGTTCAGCATCGCACTTGTTGCCTGATGTGGTCGACTTCTTGCAACTGAAAATCTGGTTGTGGTGGTGGTCGCATTGTTATAAATGCAATAGGAGAGATATGAAGTTATTTATGATCTTCAAGAAGTCTTTTTATCTTATTAACTCAGAATGAGAAATAAAAGGTCCTTCATATCCTTGAGTATTATGGACAACTATCAATTTCAAGAAAAAATTTATCAAACAGTTGTCTCTTTCTTTGAAGTAATCTTGTAAATTCTCTGTTGAAGACATGTCTTGAGTTTGAGCCGATGAAAGCAAATTCATCTAAATTGAGGTTTCTTAAGTTGATTAGTTTTCCTTAGTTTGACTAGGTTTTCTATTTTTTATTTAAATATTTTCTATATAAGAAGCGATTCTTCTTTGTGAAGAGCATTGAAGAGGCTGTTTTTAATGAATTATACTGAGAAGCAATCTAAAAGTGTTGAAGTTGATTAAATCTTGTGGGGAAGGTTTGTGTATTTGCTCGTGAGATTTTCTTTTTGGTTGAAATTCTCTAGTGGAATCGAAAGATTATTTCGAAAGGAATTGTAGGTTAAATATTGTGTGAGTTATTCTTTACATATATATATATATATATATATATATATATATATATATATATATTGTGTGAGTTATTCATTTTGATTATGAAATAGGAAACAATAAGAGTGTTAGAATATCTCGAGCATGGTTGTAGTCTCTGCCATATCGCTTGATTTATAGTAGAATCTTATACCACTCTCTTTGTGAAGATCCCACTGATCGATTCACATAAATCCGATGTGCTATTTATTTCCATCTTCTGTTTATCTTATTATTCAATTGCTTATTTCCGCAACAATTTATATCAAACCTAAGCTTAACTAAGTTGAAGCGAATTAATGACAACAAAATAAGAAACAATAAAAATCAATAGATTTGAGAATGATTTTTGGGTTTTGGAAGATGTAGATCGAGGGTTATTTGCACTAGAGGAATCTATACTTACCCCTATAGAAGGAGAAACTAGATTCGGTGAAGCAACTTGATTAGGAACTGTTGGATAGATAGGTACCAGGTGTTATTTGGTTAATGTTGACTCGTAATGTCACATTTAACAAGGTCTACCTAATGTGACGTCTATTTACTTAAATATGGGCACAGGTGTGTCGGCTGTTAATCAGGTCAATTGACTTTAATTGAGATTGAATTTGATGAAGAACATGCTCTGATCATATTATCCTCATTATTAGATAGTTGGGAATTGTTATTATCATTGTTAGTTGGGATACATGCTTGACATGTGATGAGGTTCATGATTTAAATCTAAAAAAAAAAAAAAAAGAGAATCTGATGAATTTGTTTTTGCTACTTTAGTAGGTGAAATGAGAGAAAAACTGTTGAGAAAACATTCCCTTAGTAGTTTTGATGATTGACAAAACTTACCGACTTTGGATTTTGATTAAAAGTATTTTTTAGGATGGAAAGTCTGATGATTGCAATCAAAATTAGAATTGTGGATAATACTTTCTTATTCAAACACTTAATCAACCGACTAGGAAGGAATAAATTTCTTGTGCAATGGCTAGTTGAAATTGACTAAATTACTTGCCACTTTTTGGAGGAACTTTAAAAGTAATGTTTTCAAAACAATTCTCATGTTTCTAATTTTTCCTCAATCTTCAAAGACGAGATATTCTTTATAAACATAGAAACTCGACTTTTGGAAACCCGACTTGTTGTATGGGCAACAAATCTTACGGGAAGCTTCAACCTCGGCGATCTTTATGCCATCAGATCTTCTCAACCAAATCTAGGACCAACAGGTGGATTGACTGGATGATCCTCTTGAAGGCATGTCCAACGGTCAACTTGGACTAGGAGGGGTATAAGAGGAGATCTCAAAGCAGAAGGATAATAATTCACTTTCACGAGTATCTGAGCTTTTAATTCCAAAGTCTAAAGGGTGTTTATGATTATTTTGCATTTGATTTAGTGAGCAAAATTGCATTACCTTTTAGAGGTCGAGAGTGTGTGAGAAAGTTATACACACGAGCTTGAGTGTCGAAGCTCAGATCTTGTAACCTTTGATCGGTTCTCATTAGTGGATTCAAGCCAATTGGCTATAGCGCGGGAAAGTGAATATAGGCTTGCAAAAGTCAAACCGCTATAATCTTGAGTGTACAACTCTCTATCCCTTACTCTATTTACTAATTGTGGTAGAATTGTACACTAGTGAGATTGGACCACTTCATCAGAAGTTATGCCACTGGAATTTTGGTTTAAATTCTTTCATTTCCACAAAATCACCTATTCACCCTCCTTTAGATGATATTTTAACCATAACAATTGGTATCATAGCCTTGTTACTCTTAATTGAAGTGCTTTACTACTTCTGAGTTAACGATCTATCTATGGCTAGAAATATTGCACCAGGTCTTATGGATGGATAGAGTGATACAAGACCTCACTTAGATGGGAAAGATTATAGCATTTGGAAGAACAAAATGAAAGCATTCATTAGATCCAAGGATCCCCTCAAGTGGGAGGTTGTTCTAAGAGGCATAAGACATGAAGCTTCTTTGACTAAAGAATAAGGCAAAAAAATCAAAAAACCTCAACTTCATCTAATGTAGACCTCACCAAAAGAGAAGCACTTGATGCAAAAGCTGTTTACTCATTGTATTGTGCATTATCTCAATCTGAATACAATCGAATTTCTTCTTGTGAATCTGCAAAAGAAATTTAGGATAGGTTGCAAGTGACATACAAAGGAACTGATAGGGTGAAGGAGATGAAAAGCAATATTCTTCTCCAACAATACGAAGCCTTCAAATGAAACCAAAAGAATCCATAACTTATATGTTCAGTAGATTCACTGATATTGTCAATGGATTAGCATATCAAAGGCAACCAGTGTCAAATCCAATGAAAGTGAACAAGATTCTTCGAGGGCTGTCAAAAGAGTGGAACAACATCAAAATATCCATCCAAGAGAATCAAAGAATATCACCTCTCTCTGTGGATAAGCTCGTGGGAACACTCCAATCCTATGAAGCAGAACGTCTAAACAAATAAGAAACTAAAGGTAAGAAAACTCTAGCTTTAAAATCAAGTCTTTATTCTAATGAATTAGATTTAGACGAAGATGATGAGGACGACAAAGAGATTGCTCTCATGTTGAAAAAGCTTCAAACAATGGCCAAAAAAGGAAGAAAGTTTAAAGTGAGATAGCTAGTATAAGCACTTAGAGGGGGTGAATAGGTGCACAAACAATTTATTGAGATACGGAAGCGATTCTAGGCAAACGATAGAATGGAAGTTCTCTATTGATTAACAAAATGAAGTACGATAAAAGTAAATAGAGTAAGGAAGAGAAAATTGAACACAAGGTTATAGTAATTCGGCTTATTCCAAGCCTACGTCCACTCTTCCGCACTGACAGCCCACCGGCTGAATTTCACTATGAACAAAAGAGAAGTTACAGCACAGCTCTTCCTTGATTCCACAAAGTGTAGATGTTTTACCACACCTCCTCAAGGTTTCTCACAAATATAGACTATCTTTTGTGTACAAGATTTCGCTCAAAGAAATTGTCTAAACAACAAGGAGCTTTAGACTTTGGAATTCTTTTATCGCGCACACCTCGAACAACTTAGAACGTCTTCCTTATATACTCCTTTATGCCATCATACCTGTTGGCACTTACCAAAGGAATTCCTCCAATCTACCCATTGGACGGAATCAATTAGGAAGATTATTCGAGCTATTAAAGGAACGTTTCGATAGCCCATCAATCCTGTTCGCCCATACAATCAGAATCTCGGTTTCCATAAGTAGAACCTTTCGAGAATATTTAGGTAATCATCAAATCCTTAATCTTTGAGTCAATCTCGATCAATCAAAGGATTCCGTTGTGTCTTTTCCAACCAAGAGATCTTCTCCAGTCGATAAGGTCATATCCTTAATGAAACATCCAGTTCTGGATAACCTTTCTTCAATGGATTAGAGACTGTCAATGAAGATAGACTTTGAGTCTTGAGTCTGGTTATCCAGAGGTCTTCAGACTTTAAATAGCAGAGTCTGCAAACCTTCAGACTAGACTGATGGAAACGTTTTGCCAGCTTCAAAACACTTCAAAAAGATTTCTCCAACAATCTTCCCCTTTTTGATGGTGACAAAACTTTCCTGCAGATTTGGACAACTTTGACCTGCAAAACATTTCTCAAACACATATGCATATCTTATAGAGATAAATGGCTAAATGAATGACACTAACACTAGAGTTTGCAACCACGGAAAAATAGGTTAGTCTAGTATGCGATATAGCCATCCATAAGATATCAATAATAGTTAATAGAAGTAGTCAAGTCCAAGTCTAGTTCAGTTCTCATCCAAACACAAAAACAAAGTCAAACAGAGTTAAACATCAAAACAATTCAACAATCCACACAGTCCAACAAATCACATGATTAAAAGTCAAATTGTTCAAATCTTGCATCTCTCCCCCTTTTTGTTAGCATTAAAAAGGTTGAGATGAAAATGGAATAAAGTCAAGATTGCTTGGGAACGCGAACAAGCTGGAAATCTCCCATAGACTGAACGATGCCTTCCAGCCTTTTCAAGTCTTCCTTTAGTTGTGTAATCTCCTCACCCTTGGCATTGGCCTGAATCTGAACAGAGAGGGCTTGGAGCTGATCATTCAATGAACATGAAGAAACTTGAGCCGCATTTTGCAAGTTTTGAACCTCGCATCCCAAAGCAAAAATTTGACCTTGCATCTCCAAGAGAATATCCATGATTTTGCGAAAATCTGCTGCATTATCAATCTGAGTACTTGCTTCGGCCCGATCTGATGGAGTAAAAGCAGACGATGGTAAATTAGCATAATCTCGCAGGTTTGGCGATGAAACTTCATGACCTTCTTCTGGAAATTGAGAGATATAAATGTCCTCTGGATCTACAGGTGAGCGACTGACTCCTTCACTTGCATCGGGATATGAGGACTTCCCTCCTTTCTCTTGATCTCCCCCTATCTTCATGTCTTCAAGTGGAGAAGAGTGTTCCTCATGATCTCCTTCTTCTCTTCTTTCTTCTTCTTTCTCAACTCTTTCCTTGTCAGCTTCTCTTTCTTCTTCTCCCTTCTCCTCTGTTTCCTTCTCCTCTGCTTCTTTCTCCTCTGCTTCTTTCGTCTCTTTTTCTGATTCTTTCTTTGGAATAGAACGACTTAGATTCTTCAAAGCCATTGCAGAGATGTTGATGTTTTCCTCATCATTATCTTCATCTTCAACAATAAGAGCTTTTCTTTTCGGTTTTGAAGCAACCAAGGGCTCCTTTCCTTTCCGTTTTGATGAAGAAGAGGGTTGATGAGCTTTGACTGGAGTCTTCTCCTTGAATTTCTCCAACGCCTTGTTCAGCTCCTTCATACGCATCTTGGTCACCATTTTCAGTCCTACCACCATATGATCGCACGATCGAACACAAAAGATTTGCGGAGGCTGAATATTCAGATGTCTGAATAACTTCGTTACAAGACTTGGGTAAGGAAGTTGACCTCTGTCCTTCATCATGGCTCTATACATGTGGAACATAACAGTGTGAGGAAGAGAAAATCTTTTCCCAGTGAGGATGGCATACATCAACTTTGCCTCTGAACTTGAAACATCAGTCTTAGAAGTTGATTTCGGTCGAAGGCAATTGATCACAATCTTGTGAAGTAAGATGTTGAATACACTCATTCTTAAGTAGGAAATCTTTTTCTCTGTTCTCTTGTCCTTAACAAGTTCCAATGTAGCACGAGCAATGGAAACTTTGATCGGTTGATATCTTCCTCTCTCAACTCCTAACACATCTGCCAGCATATCCATATCCACAACAAAGTCTTGATCTTTGACGCTGAAAGAGAATCTATTCGCATCCAAGAAGCTAAGATTTGAATAGAAATATGCGGTTAGTTCAGCATAGGCCTCTATAGTGTCGGAGCAGAACTTTTTAAGTTGAAGATAACCAAACTTTTCCCTCAAATTCACATTCACAGCATCCAGAAAATCAAAATCCACACTTCTAGGGTTTATTACCCCACGCTTCAGCAATTTTGAGTACAAATCCTTTTGTTCCTTCGATCTGAACAAGTCTCCTCTTTTTCCTCGATTTTCAACCGCAACACCCATTCTCGGTTGAAATTGATTGTACAATTTGTCATCATCATTCCCATCTACAAGATTCACTCTCCAATCACGAGGATCACTTGGGATATTCACAAGGGTTTCTTCGGCCACCCCTTTACGAGCAATTCCCAAACTTTCCATTTTTCTCAAAAAGATATATTCATTTCCATACCCTTTGTCTTTAAGAAAATCATCGACATAGTTCAATGGAGTATGAGTTCCTTTTAAAGCACGATACAGCTGATAAATAAAAGCGGGCTTTTCAACTCTTACAGGATCTGCATCCTCAATGATTTCCTCCTCTTGTTGATGATCAACGCCTTGAGGACTAGATGGGGAGAATGACGCTGCTGAGAATGTTGTGGGCTCTGTCCTGCCGGGAGACACTTCTTCTTCGCAAGATCGAAGTGCGTAGGTCCCTCATTCATTCGCCGTGGTCCCCCCTTTGCGATTCTCGAAGACTTTCTTGAAGATGACATCTTTCTCGGTTTTTGGAAGATTCCTTGCTTGACTTTCCCAAGAAAGATGACAACTTTTTCGAAGATTAAACAAGAGAAGAAAACGGGAATGGAAGATCGATGCTTTCTAAGGTTTTTGAGAGTAAAGTGAAGAGGAATCAACAGTGCACGATCGGTTAAAAAGGGAGATAAACGAACCGTCACAAAATAAAATAAAAAGATGCCTTTTCAAAATAACTGTCCTTTTTCCACGAAAATAATCATTTCAAAAATAACTTCTTTTTCGAAAAGGAAACGATGCAATAATTACGCCGATTAAATATAGCAATAATTAAACACAGTTTGACGATCGTACCTCTTCAAGATAAGATGAGAGAGAGAGAGAGAGAGAGAGAGAGAGAGAGAGAGAGAGAACTTACTGATCGGCTTGATCGTGCCAAGACTAACTTACGAGTTAAAGTCTTGTATGTCCGAGTCCGAGAGTCTTTAAACTTTGATTTCCTCATACCTCAAAATGTTGAGTCTGGAACGGATAGTTTCAAATTGATTTTTCTCCAAAGGCTTTGTAAATATATCCGCCAGTTGGTTCTTTGAATCAACAAATTGAATTGAGACGTCTCCATTTTAAACATGGTCTCTAATGAAGTGATGTCGAATCTCTATATGCTTTGCTCTTGAGTGGAGAATTGGATTTTTGGTGAGATTGATAGCGCTGGTGTTGTCGCAATTAATCTTTGTGCATGAATCTTCAATTCCAAAGTCTCTTAGCTGTTGTTTTATCCACTGAATTTGTGAACAACAACTTCCGAGAGCTATGTACTCTGCTTCTGCTATAGAAAGAGCTATTGTACTTTGCTTTCTTGAAAATCAAGACACATCCCGCCTTCAAGTAGTTGACAAGTACCCGAGGTGCTCTTTCTATCGACTCGCATCTAGCAAGGTCTGCATTTGAATATCCAAGAAGAGTAAAGTCTCCTCTTTTTGGATACCGAGAGACCAAAGCTTGAAGTTAACGAAATATATTTGATAATACGCTTCGCAGCATTTAAATGAGATTCTTTTGGGTCTGATTGAAATCTGGCACAAATGCAAACACTAAACAAAATGTCAGGTCTAGAGGCAGTAAGATAAAGAAGTGATCCGATGATACTCCTGTATAGCTTTTAGTCGACTTTCTTTCCTCCTTCATCTTTGTCAATCTTCAAGGAACTTGACATTGGTATATCAGCCTTTTTTGCAATTAACCAATCCAAACTTTTTGACAAGATCATTTGCATACTTTTCTTGATGAACGAAAGTTCCTTCCTCCAGTTGTTTTATTTGAAGCCCAAGAAAGAAGGTTAACTCACCCATCATGCTCATTTCAAATTCATCCTGCATAGTCTTAGAAAATTTCTTGCACAGACTTTCATTAGAGGATCCAAAGATAATATCATCAACATATATTTGAATAAGCATAAAACTTTTGCTTTTTCTTTTAATAAAAAGAGTAGTGTCTACTTTACCTTTAACAAATCCATTTCGAATTAAAAACTTACTTAGTCTGTCGTACCAAACTCGAGGTGCTTGCTTTAAGCCATATAAGGCCTTTTTGAGTCTAAATACTGAGTCTGGTTTCCTTGGGTCTTCAAACCCAGGCGGTTGTTCCACATAGACTTCCTCATGGATGAACCCTTTTAGGAAGACACTTTTGACATCCATTTGGAATAACTTAAAATTCTTATAACAAGCAAATGCAAGTAATAGACGAATTCCTTCTAACTTTGCTACCAGTGCATAAGTCTCGTCATAGTCGATCCCTTCTTCTTGTGTGTATCCCTTGGCCACAAGTCTTGCCTTGTTTCTTATGACTTTTCCTTTCTCATCCATCTTGTTCCTGAAAACCCATTTAGCTCCAACAATTGATTTATCTTTTGGTTTAGGAGTCAGCTCCCAAACATCATTAATTCTGAATTGTCTGAGTTCTTCTTACATAGCTTCAATCCAGCTCTCATCAAATAAAGCTTCTTCTATGCTTTTGGGTTCTATTTCAGAAATAAGAGCCCACGGCACTAGACTCTTCTCGCCTTTTAGATCTTGTGCGAATTCCTTCATTGATGTCGCCAATAATAAGATCTTTGGGTTATTTGGACTTATGTTTCGAGTTCTTTGGTTAATTTATCAGTTGATGGTCACTTCCTTCACTTGAATCTTTAACGATCACTTGTTCTTTGGTCCTTCAAAATCTGAGCTGCTTCTTAAGATTTAGACTTTGTAGAGTCTGGAGCAAGTTTAATCTCTTCAAGAAGAGTCTGAATAGATTCATTTTGTATAGAGTCTTGGAATTTGACATTCATTGATTCTTCCACAGTTTGAGTCTTCTTGTTGTAGACTCTGTACGCTTTGTTTGTGGTTGAATATCTAAGGAAGATGCCTTCATATGACTTTTCTTCAAACTTACCAACTCGATCATTTGGATTTTTCAGAATGAAACATTTGCATCCAAATACATGAAAATATGAAACAATAGGCTTCTTTTCTTTGAATAATTCATAGGGGGTTTTTTCTAGAATAGGCCTTAGAAAAACTCTATTAATAATATTGTTTCAGCCCAAAATCGTAAAGAGATATTGCTTTCAATCAAAAGAGTTCTAACCATTTCTTGAAGAGATCTATTCTTTCTTTCCACAACTCCGTTTTGCTCTGGAGTATATGGAGAAGAGAACAAATGCTGAAAACCAGATTCTTCACAAAATTTTGTAAAATCTTGATTTTCAAATTCACCTCCATGGTCTGTTTTTATACTTGAAATGACATACCCCTTTTCATTTTGAACCTTCTTAGCAAATTTTTCAAAGTAAGAGAAGGTTTCAGACTTACTTGCTAGAAAATATACCCAAGTAAATCGTGAATAATCATCCACAATTACTAGGCAATATTTCTTACCTCTAATGCTCTGCGTTCTTGTTGGTCCGAAGAGATCCATATGCAAGAGCTGCAGTACACGGTTAGTGGAAACTTGATTTATTAGTTTAAAGGAATTTTTTACCTGTTTTCCCAATATACATGGTGTACATAGATCAAACTTTTGGTATGATAAATTGGGTAGACCACGAACAAGCTTCTTTGCTGAGATTTTGGCTATTTACTTCATGTTAATATGCCTAAGCTTTTTGTGCCATAAGTTCGCTTCGTCTTGGATTGAGATTAGACATTGCGATTCATCTGGTTTCACATCCAAGAGGTAGATATTTCCATGTCTTCGACCAATGAATGACTGAGTAGAGTCTTTACTGGTTCTTGAACAAATACCCTCTTGAAAGTTGATTTTAAAACCGGCATCACATAGCTGATTGATACTGAGCAGATTGTAGTTGAGTCATTTAACTAAAGAAACATTGCTTATTGTGAGATTCCCAATCTTTACAGTTCCAAATCCCACAATTTTTCCTTTGCTGTTTCCTCCAAATGAGACTTTTCCACCATTCACTTGAACAAGCTTTATGAAGCAATTTGAATCTCCTGTCATGTGTCTCAAGCATCCACTATCCAGGTACCATTTCACCTTTTTCTTGATAGTGACCTCGAATTCACTTTCAAAATCTGAATCAGTCTTGGAGTTTGATTTTGAATCTGATTGTGCCATTAGACATATGTTGGCATAATCATCATCACTATCTTCGCATTCTGTATCACTCCAAGTTTCAGCTTTGAGAGCTTTTCGATATTTTTCAGTTTTTCCTTTCTTCTTCCTTAGAAGAGGACAGTTGGGTCTGATGTGTCCCTTTTTCTTACATTCAAAGTAGACTACATCTTTGTTTGATTCATCATCTTGCAGACTTGGTCATTTGCTTTTGAAAACTTTGTTTCTTTGAATTGAATCTTCTTCCTTTCTGTTCAGCTTTCGAATCTTCTTATCATGAGAGCAAGTTCTTCATCATCCATGTTGTCTTCAGAATTTGTTACATCAGAATCATCATTAGATTTTAATGCAATAGATTTCTTACCTTTAGGATCTTCGTCTTCATTGATTCGTTCCACTTCATAAGACTGAAGGGTCCCAACCAACTCATCGACAGACAGTGGCATGATTCTTTGGATCTCGCTGATTAAGGTCTTTATGTGATTCCAATCCTTGGAGAGTCCACGCAGTAGCTTGTTTACTTTCATGGGATCAGAAATTGGTTAACCTTAATTTTCAAGACCATTCACGATTTCTGTAAAACGACTAAATATGTCAGTTATAGATTCTCCTGGTTTCATTCTGAAGGCTTCGTATTGACTGAAAAGAATGTTGATTCTAGTCTCTTTCACTCGATCGGTTCTTTCATAGGTAATGTGTAATCTATCCCAGACTTCTTTGGCTGTATCACAAGAAGATATTATGTTATATTTAGTAGGTGATAAAGCACAATATAAAGAATAAATTGCTTTTGCATCAAGAGCTTGTCTCTTGATTATCTCTTCCTGAGTCATTTCGCTAGACTCAACAGTGTCTTTTCCTCTTTCTGAGACAGATGCAACTTTAGGAACGATTCCTTTTTCTACAACGTCCAATTCCAGAGGATCCTTTGATCTTAAGAATGCCTTCATCTTGTTTTTCCATATGTTGTAGTTCTTTCCATCAAAGTAAGGCGGTTTGGCGTTGCTTTGCCCTTCTACCAGCCCTGGAGCCAACATACTAGCCATGGATCTTTAACTCTGAAGTAAAACACTTCAAACAAAGTGAGTACACAAGCTCTGATACCAATTGAGATAGCTAGTATAAGCATCTAGAGGGGGTGAATAGGTGCACAAACAATTTATCGAGATACGGAAGCGATTCTAGGCAAACGATAGAATGGAAGTTCTCTATTGATTAACAAAATGAAGTACGATCAAAATAAAGAGAGTAAGGAAGAGAAAATTGAACACAAGGTTTATAGTGGTTTGGCTTATTCCAAGCCTATGTCCACTCTTCCGCACTAACAGCCCACCGGCTGGATTTCACTATGAACAAAAAAGAAGTTACAGCACAGCTCTTCCTTGATTTCATAGTGTAGATGTTCTACCACACCTCCTCAAGGTTTCTCACAAATATAGACTCTCTTTTGTGTACAAGATTTCGCTCAAAGAAATTGTCTAAACAACAAGGAGCTTCAGACTTTGGAATTCTTCTATCGCGCACACCTCGAACAACTTAGAACGTCTTCCTTATATACTCCTTTATGTCATCATACCCGTTGGCACCTACCAAAGGAATTCCTCCAATCTACCCATTGGACGGAATCAATTAGGAAGATTATTCGAGCTATTAAAGGAACGTGTCAATAGCCTATCAATTTTGTTCGCCCATACAATCAGAATCTCGGTTTTCATAAGTAGAACCTTCCAAGAATATTTAGGCAATCATCAAATCCTTAATCTTCGAGTCAATCTCGATCAATCAAAGGATTTCATTGTGTCTTTTCCAGCCAAGAGATCTTCTCCAGTCAATAAGGTCATATCCTTAATGAAACATCTAGTTCTGGATAACCTTTCTTCAACGGATTAGAGACTGTCAATGAGGATAGACTTTGAGTCTTGAGTTTGGCTATCCAGAGGTCTTCAGACTTTAAATAGCAGAGTCTGCAAACCTTCAGACTAGACTGATGGAAACGTTTTGTCAGCTTCAAAACACTTCAAGAAGATTTCTCCAACATAAAGAAAAGAAAACCTTTAGAACTTCTAAACAAAGGAGAAGCCTTAACAACAAGGAGGAAAGTAAAGATGTTATCTGCTTTGAATACAAGAAACAAGGTCATATTAAGCCAAATTGCCCACTTCTGAGGAAATGGAAGAACAAATGTGAGAAAACAAAGAAAGCACTAAAGGCTGAGACTTGGAACGACACTAAGTGTGAAGAAAGTGATGAAGAATGTGCTAATATCAGTCTCATGGAAAAATCTGATTCGGAAGATGAATTTGAGGTAAGTAATTTTGACATTCCAGTTGAAGTTTCTAATTATATTGAAGAATTACTTGTTGATTACAAGGCCACACTTCGAAAATACTCAGAATTAAAGAAGGAAAACTCAAAATTGAGACAATAGGATTCTTTCCAAAAAGAAAAGATTGAGAATCTTGAGAAGGATCTTCTCTAATCAAAAGAAAATCTTGATTCTGTTTTAAAAGAAAATGATTCTTTAAAAAAGGAAATTTCAGATGTTGCAAAAAGGTTTTCAATTGGTTAAAAAACTTTGGAGCACATTTTGTTAATTCTGATATGGCTAGAATAAGCACCTAGAGAGGGGTGAATAGGTATATAAAAGATTTTTCTTAATAATTGCACAATACTAGACAGTTAATAGATTTGAGACAAACAATAATCAAAGTAAAATTGAGAGAAGGGAAGAGAAAATTGAACACGCGGTTTATAGTCATTCGGCTTATTTCAAGCCTACGTGCACTCTTCGCACCGACAGCCTATTAGCTGGATTCCACTATGAACAAAGAGATGTTACGGTGTTGTTCTTCCTTGATTTCTTGGTGTAGATGATCTACTACACTAGCTCAAGGTATCACTAAGTATAGACCATCGGATCTTCAAACGATCTTGATAAAAGAATCCGTTATATTTATCCGCCAAGAGATCTTCTCCAGGAGGATAAGGCTAAATCCTCAACCAAATATTTTGGCTCGGATTGCCTTTCGCTGGATTAGAAAAACTGTCAATGAGAATAGTCTTGAGTCTTGAGCCTTGAGTCGAGTCTGGTGATCGAAAGTCTTCGGACTCTAAAAGAAGATCTGCAATTATCCAGACTAGACTGATAGAAATGTTTTATCAGCTTCAAAATATTCTGGAAATATTTCTCCAAAAATCTCCCCCTTTTTGATGGTGACAAAACTTTCCTGTAGATTTGAACAACTTTGATCTACAAAACATTACTCAAGCAATATGGCTATCTATCTCATAAAGATTAATAAAATCAACCAGACTCTGCATCCACAGAAAATCGGTAAGTCTTTCATGAGTAAAACCATACAACAATACTTGATATAAATGCAAACAGTCAAGTATCAAAATCCACACCCAAGTCAGTCATCAAATTCAAGTTCACACCCAAGTCATACTTAAAAACAAATATTCAACCACACAAAAGAAATTTAAAGTCAAAGTTTTTTAAAGAGTTCAAATTGCAATTCTGCCCCTTTTTGTCATCATTAAAAGGTGAGAAAAGAGTCAAGTACGTTTGGGAATGCGCACAATCGGAAATCTCCCATCGATCGTACGATGCCTTCCAGCCTCTTCAAGTCTTCCGTAGATGAGCCACCTCTTCTCCTTTGGCATTGGCTTGAATTTGAATAGCGAGGTCTTTCATTTGATTCGCGGTACGTAAGATGCTTGTCCAGCATTCTTCAGAACTTGAAGTTCACGAGTCTAGAGCATAGATTTGACCCGCATTTCCAGAAGAACATCAAGGATACGACGAAAATCTGCTGTGTTGTCCGTCACGTGTGCTCGCATTTGCTTTCTCGGATGGAGTGAAGGCGAGACGATGGAACTTGGTGTAATCGAACAGATTTGGTGTTGATGTATCATGTCATTCTTCGGGCATTTGAGAAGCCTGAAAATCTTGGATTTGCTGGTGAGCGATTCACACCTTCGTTGACAGCATGTGGTGTGGTCCTTCCTTGCTCGCCATCTCCCCCTGTCTCTAGGACCTCAATTGGGGAAGAGTGATGGTCATGCTCTTCAGCGTCTTGATTCCCTTTCTCTCCTGCTTCATATGCATACTTTTCTTTCACTGCTTCTCCTTCTTCTTCAGCTTCTTTCTCTTTCTCTTGTTGCTCCTCTGCTTCTCTATTCTTTGCTTGCCCCTCTTCTTCTCTCTGTTCTTTTTCCTCAGCTTCTTTTCCTTTCTTCTGTCGTTCTATTGATTCAAGTACAGAATGTCTGGTCCTTTTCAATGCAGAGATAGTGAGATCTTCCTCTTCTTCTTCATCCTCCAAGATAAGAGTTCTTTTCTTTTTGGATGGAGCACTCATGGGCTCCTTCCCTTTTCTCTTAGATGCGAAGATCTTTGGAGTCTTCACTTTGACCTTCTCCATTGCCTTATCAAGCTCTTTCGAGACGCATTTTTGTCAGCATTTTCAAACCCACCACCATTTTGTCGCATGGTCGAACACAAAGAGTATGTGGAGGTTTAATGTTCAAGCGTCTGAAGATCTTGGTCACAAGACCTGGATAAGGCAATTGGCCCTTGTCCTTCACCATTGCTCTGTACATGTGAAAGAGAATAGTGTGAGGAAGAGAGAACTTCTTCCCTGAATTGATCGCATACATCAATTTCGCCTCGGAGTTAGACACGTCGGTCTTGGATGTAGACTTTGGCCTGATACAGTTGATCACAATTTTGTGAAGCAAGATGTTGATGGCGCGCATCCTTGAGTAGGTAATTCTTCCCCTCGTATCATTGTCTTTGACAAGCTCGAGTGTGGTACAAGCAATCGAAACTTTGTTCGGTTGATAGCGACCTCTTTCAACTCCAATTATATCTGCCAACATGTCCACATCTACCACATAGTCTTGGTCTCGAACACTAAAGGATATTCTATTCGCATCTAAAAAGCTAAGATTCGAATAGAAGTATGCTATCAGTTGTGCATAACCGTATGTGGTATCAAAGCAAAATTGCTCAAGTTAAAGCAGATTGAACTTCTCCCTTAAGTTCACATTGATGGCATCCAAGAAATCGAAATCAACACTCTTAGGGTTTATCACCCCTCGTTTCAACAGTCTGAAGAACAGATTCTCCTGTTCCTTCGATTTAAGCAAATCCATTTTTTTTCCTTTCACCTTCGCAACAACACCCATTCTAGGTTGAAATTCAAGGAACATTTTATCATCATCGTTCCCGTCAGTCGGATCCAGTCCCGCTACATGAGGGTTACTTGGAATATTCGCAAGTGCTTCCTCAGCCTTTCCTTTGGGAGCAATTCCCAAATCCTCTATTCATCGCAAAAAGATATACTCATTCCCATAATTCTTATCTTTAAGAAACTCATCTATATAGTTCAGCGAGTCGGTGCTTTTCAACGCACGATAGAGTTTGTAAATAAAAGAGGGTTTTGGACTCTTATAGGTTACGCATCCTCGATTATTTCTTCCTCCGGTTGTTGACCCGCACCTTGTGGGGTAGATGATGAAGAGTGACGTGGTGGAGAGTGAATCGGGCTGCATGCCTTGACTTGATAAATCTTCCTCCTCGGTGAGATCGAAATGGGTAGGCCCCTCCCTCATTCTCTGTGGTCCCCTGTTCGCGATTCTTGAAGACTTTCTCGAAGAAGACATCCTTCTTTGTCATTGAAAGATTCCTTTACTCGCTTTCCCAAGAAAAGATGACAACTTTCTCGAAGATGAACACGAAGTAGAGACAGGATTGGGAGGAGAATGCCTTTTTAGGGTTTTCAAGATTGAGCGAGGAAAATTGTATATATATAACTCAGTTTAAAAAGGAAAAAAACTAATCGGCACAAAGGAAAATGAACAGACGTCTCTTTTGAAATCAATAACTGCCAAAAATAAGTTAATCTTTTTGAAAAGACACGATTCCGTTATTTACGGAAATTATAAATTAACCGAACTAATGATCGTACTTTTCGAGATTGAATATAACAACTTGTAGTCTATAGCCATGAACGTCGAGTGCGAGGGTTGGAGAGTCTTTAGACTTTGACTTCCTCAAGCTTCAAAATGTTGAGTCTGGAACGGATAAAATCAAATTGATTTTTCTCCAATGGCTTTGTGAAAATATCCGCTAGTTGGCTCTTTGAATCAATAAATTGAATCGAGATTTCTCCATTTTGAACATGATCTTTGATGAAATGATGTCGAATCTCTATATGCTTTGCTCTTGAGTGAAGGATTGGATTTTTAGTGAGATTGATTGCGCTGGTGTTGTCACATCTAATCTCCGTGCAAGAGTCTTCAATTCCAAAGTCTTGTAGCTGTTGTTTTATCCATAGAATTTGCGAATTGTGAACAGCAACTTCCAAGAGCTACATACTCTGCTTCTGTTGTTGAGAGAGCCACAGTGCTTTGTTTCCTTGAAAACCAAGACAACGTCCCGCTCCCAAGCAATGGCAAGTTCCCGAAGTGCTCTTTCATCAACTCGCAGCCGGCCGGATCTGCTCTCGAATATCCTAGAAGATTAAAGTCTCTCTTCTTAGGATACCAAAGACCTATGCTTGAAGATGAAGCAACGTATTTAATAATACGTTTCGCAGCACTGAGATGGGATTCTCTAGGATCCGATTGAAACCTAGCACAGATGCAAACACTCAACAAAATGTTAGGTCTAGAAACAGTAAAATAAAGAAGTGAACCAATGATGCTTCTGTACAGCTTTTGATCAACTTTCTTCCCTTCTTCATCTTTGTCTATCTTCAGAGAACTTGACATTGGTATGTCGGTCTTTTTGCACTTTTCCTGTCCAAACTTTTTGACAAGATCATTAGCATATTTCTCTTGATGAATAAAAGTTCCTTCCTTCAATTGTTTAATTTGGAGTCCAAGAAAGAATGTTAACTCTCCCATCATACTCATTTCAAACTCATCCTGCATAGACTTAGAAAATTTCTTGCACAGAATTTCATTAGGGATCCAAAAATAATATCATCCACATATATTTGAACAAGTAAAAAGCTTTTGTTTTCCTTTTTGATAAATAGAGTAGTATCTACTTTACCTTTGACGAAACCATTCTATATGAAGAACTTACTTAGTCTCTCGTACCAAGCTTGAGGTACTTGCTTTAAACCATACAAGGCCTTTTCACCCAAGACCGAGTCCGCTTCTTTGGGTCTTCAAACCTTGGTGGTTGTTCCACATAAACTTCCTCATGGATAAATCCATTTAGGAAGGCACTTTTGACGTCCATTTGGAATAACCTGAAATTTTTATAACAAGCAAACGCAAGTAATAGACGAATAGCTTCTAACCTTGCTTTTTGGTGCATAAGTCTCATCATAGTCTATTCCTTCTTCTTGCGTATATCCCTTGGCCACGAGTCTTGCTTTGTTTCGTACGACTTTTCCTTTCTCATTCATCTTATTCCGAACACCCATTTGGCTCAATAACAGTTTTACTTTTTGGTTTAGATGTCAATTCCCAGACATCATTAATGTTAAACTGTCTGAGCTCTTCTTGCATAGCTTCAATCCAGCTTTCATCAGATAAAGCTTATTCTATGCTCTTTGGTTCAATTTCAGAAATGAGAGCCATAGCACTAGACTCTTCACGCCTTTTGGATCGGTGCGAATTCCTTCATTAATTTCACCGATAATGAGATCTTTGGGATGAGTTGGACTTATGCTTCCAAGATTCTGGTTGATTTGTCTCGATTGGTGATCTCTTTCTTTATTTGAATCTTCATGAACAACTTGATGCTGGTCTTCCAGTCGAGATGCTTCTTGAGTTGTAAGCTTTTTGAGGGTGGATCGAGTTGGACTCTTCATGATGAGTCTGATCGATTCATCGTGCGTAGAGTCTTGAAATTTGACATTCATTGACTCTTCCACAGTGGCTCTTCTTGTTATAGACTCGTAGGCTTTGCTTGATGTAGAATATCCAAGGAAAATTCCTTCATCTGATCTTTCTTCAAACTTACCAACTCGATCATTAGCATTTTTCAATATAAAGCATTTGCAACCGAACACATGAAAGTATGAAACAATAGGCTTCTTACCTTTGAATAACTCATAAGGGTTTTCTCTAGAATAGGTCTTAAGAAGACTCTATTGATGATATAGCACGCTGTTAAAAACAGCTTCAGCCCAAAATCGTGAAGAAATCTTACTTTCAATTAAAAGAGTTCTAGCCATTTCTTGAAGAGATCTATTCTTTCTTTCCACAACTCCATTTTGCTGAGAAGTATATGGAGAGGAGAATACATGCTTAAAGCCAGATTTATCACAAAATTTTGTAAAATCTTAATTTTCAAATTCACTTCCATGATCTGTTCTTATACTGGAGATAACACATCCTTTTTCATTTTGAACCTTTTTAACAAATTTCTCAAAATACGAGAAGGTTTCGGACTTACTTGCAAGGAAATATACCCAAGTAAATCGAAAGTAATCATCCACAATTATTAGGCAATATTTCTTACCTCCAATGCTCTGGGTTCTGGTTGGTCCGAAGAGATCCATATGCAGCAGCTGCAGTACATGATTAGTAGAAACATGATTTATTGGCTTAAATGAATTTCTTACCTGCTTTCCCAGAATACATGGAGTGCATGGATCAGACTTTTGGTATGGTAATTTGGGTAGACCTCGAACAAGCTTCTTTGTAGATATTTTGGCTAATTGCTTCATGTTAATGTGACCAAGCTTTCTATGCCATAAGCTTGCTTCGTCTTGAATTGAGATTAAGCATTGTGATTCATCCGGTTTCACATCCGGAGATAGATGTTTCCATGCCTTCGACCCATGAAAGACTGAGTAGAGTCTTTACTAATTCCAGAACATATTCCTTCTTGAAAGAAGATCTTAAAACCAGTATCACACAGTTGGCTGATGTTGAGAAGATTGTAATTGAGTCCTTCCACTAGGGAAACATTACTTATTGTGAGATTTCCAATCTTAACAGTTCCAAATCCCACGATGCTTCCTTTGCTATTTCCTCCAAATGAAACTTTTCCTCCATTTACTTGAACAAGCTTTATGAAGCAATTTGAGTCTCCTATCATGTGTCTTGAGCATCCACTGTCAAGATATCACTTCACATTTTTCTTGACGAAGACCTGCATTTAAAAGAGAGTCTCAAGCTTTCTTTGTTACCCAAATTTTCTAGGGTCCTTTGATGTTAGTAAGATAAACAGTATTAGCCCATACTTTCTTAATAGGTTTCCAAACCATAGGACACTTTTTCAAAGTGATCCGGACTGTTGCACTTTGAACACCTAAGGGCATTTCGACCTACAGACTTTACAAAAACCTTCTTAAAATGATTTTTGTAAGCCTCTCGAGGGTCTTTGCTTGATTCTTTCTTTTACTTTAGGAAAATCAATCAAGGGAATAGTTTACGCTGTCATACCTAGACCGAGACTTATTGAAGTAAGGTCTTTGAACTAAAAGAATTTTGTTAAGTTTCTCGGATCCTATTGAAAATTTCTTTGAAATATTTGATAAGTCAGTTTTTAAAAGAGCATTTTCTTTCAAAAGACTATCTTCATTTTCTTTAAGAGTGGAAACATTCTTGTCTAAACATTTAACTCTTTCTTTTAAAACATTTTCCTGTTGTTTTAGAGCATAGATTTCATTTTTAAGTTCGGAAATTCTTTTGAGAAAAGTCTTGAGACTAAAACATAGTTCATCAATATATTTAGAAACTTTGACAGGAATTTTAAAATCACTTACCTCAAATTCTCATCTCGAGTCTGATCCGAAGTTTGAGTCTCGAGTCTAATTGCGCCATCGGACATAAGTTGGCATATTCATCATCACTTTCTTCACACTCGTATCCTCCGGGTTTCAGCTTTGAGTGCCTTTCGAGACTTTTCAGCTTTTCCTTTCTTCTTCTTCGAAGAGGACATGGTTGGGTTTGATGTGTCCCATTTTCTTACATCCAAAGCAAACTACATCTTTGTTTGGTTCCTCATCATCCATCGAGACTTGGTCTGCTGTCTTTGAAAACTTTGTTTCTTTGAGTTGAACCTTCTTCCTCTTCTATTTAGTTTTCTGAATATTCTTATCATGAGAGCAAGCTCCTCATCGTCCATATCATCTTAGGAATCTGTAACATCAGAATCATCATTTGATTTTAATGCAATGGATTTCTTACCTTTTGGATCTTCGTCTTCATTAATTCGTTCCACTTCATAGGATCGAAGAGTTCCAATCAGCTCGTCGACGATAGTGGCATAATTCTCTGCGTCTCTCTTATTGAAGTCTTTATGTGATTCCAATCCTTGGAGAGTCCACGCAAAGTAGCTTGTTTACCTTCATAGGATCAGAAATTTTTTTTGTCCTTGATTCTCAAGACCATTGACAATATCGTAAAACGGCTAAACATGTCGGATTATAGATTCTCCTGGTTTCATTTTGAAGGCTTCATATTGACTGAGGAGAATGTTGATTCTGGTTTCCTTCACTCGATCTTGTTCCTTCATAAGTGATATGTAATCTGTCCCAAACTTCTTTTGCTGTAACACAAGAAGATAAACTTAAATACTTACATGTCTAAAAAATTAACGGAAGGTTTATTTGATTTATCTATGATGTATCGTTCCATGAACAAAGGAAATGTTATAAAAACCAAGCCTTTTATAGGATAAATTTGTTTGAAGACATTGTCTTGATATTTTACCAGCGTGCACCAAATATTGCTTTTTTTAAGGGAGAAAATGGGCCTTTACAATATCTCACGTTAACTCAATTCTGATTTTAAATTCACTGCGCCATATGTGAGAACTCTATTATATCGAAAAGTTCATTAACTTCCCTTCTTGATCTTTTTTAGCTAAGCTATGACTTGACCATTTTTAGGTCTGAAAATGTATTGAGATCATGAAAACTTGAGGTTTATTTTTTGGCTTTTGATGTGACTTCATTCAATTCTTCAAGATTTCAAAGCTTACAACAAAGTGGAAAATTGACTCGTCGCATTATCTATTTATCTTTCTATTCTATTCAACACAACTAAAATTGATAGATAAAGGGATGACTATGATCACATAGATTGAATGCTGGAGATACCTAACAAAAAACGGTGAATCTATGTAGGATAGCTTATTGAATTAGCTTAGTAACTGATACGTTAATTAAACTGTCCAACAAATATATTCGACTTATCCTTTTCCTTTGTCCAACAAATATATTCGACTTATCCTTTTCCTTTGCCAAAAGGGAAGATACTTTTATTTATGCAAAAGATATGCTGCAAATCACCATAAAATGGAAAATTCTATGATTCTATTATGCATTGCTCTCGATGTCATGGCGCATCTAGTGTGAAATGATTCACCAAGTCTAAGAGAGACTCATAGAGGTGGCTGAAGTGTAAATAAGTTGTGAACCATTTAATACCCATATTATTTTAAGTTCTAGTTTTACGATTTTAAATCCATTTATAAACAACTTGTTAAATATAATTAAATCATATAACAACTCATCACATCAAATATGTGTTCAGAAATTGGTTTATGACCTATTTTGATAGGTCAGCTCACTATGAACAAGAAGGAATTCATAATGTCATATTCAAAGACAGAGGAAGCACTAGAGATCTCACCTTTTGTTTTGGATATTACCGAAGTAAGGCCCGCTAGAGCTCGACATAGACAGCGACGAAACCACTAAAGGAGCGATCTCTTACGTGTGTCGGGATGATGCGGGGGAATTCGGTCACCAAATTCACTGGATCAGGGAGAGTGTAGCCAATCTCCATACGGAAACCTTAGCGTGCACCGGAGGTCTAAACTGTTTTATTACACGAACGAAGGGGAGTTGGATCTTGGAATCAAAAGACAGGTTCAAGTCTGATAAGCTCACTTCTAGGCTCTGATCTCCCGACCTGGGAAGCGAGTGCCCCTATCAAAGACAGTCCAGGACGCGCTTCTCTCATTTCCAGACCTCAAGTTGAGCCATTGTTCAGGAGAAAAACCAACGAAATTTCGAATCGAGTTGTCAAAGCCCATTATTATAGACAAGCCCTTCCCCACAATCGACCTGTCAAAGCCCATTATCTTACGTCCGATGTGCCATGAACAACCCCGACAGGCCCACCATTGTGGCAGGATCGTGTGCCTAGTTGCAACCTTTACAGGCCCATCAGAATTCCCTTCAAAGCCCTCTTTCATTGTTTTATGGGCCCAGCGCTCCGGTTCGGGTCGTGCCGGCCCGGCCGAGCGGACAACCGGTTCGGCTCCAGCTCGGAGCTTTCGGACCGGGCTCCTGTGCTGGACCGGATAAAGAGTTGGTTAGGGCGGTTTTTCTCCTCAGGCTGCGGTTGGCGTATAAAAGGGTTTGAGACGCCTTCACTCCATTCCCTAGGGTGTAAACGCAGGAAGGAAACCACCGAGCCGTAGCAGAAGAAGACGACGCAGAAGAAAGAGGAGGTCTCTCTCTCTATCTCTCCATCTATTTTGCCGGCACGGTAACCTAGCTAGCTTCCTTCCTTCCTTCCTTCGTCTCCTGCGACAAATTCTGGTGTCGGTAACCCTAGTCTCGTCTTCCTCCTCTCTCTCCATTTCGCGGTTGCTTCGGTTTCGGTCGGTCTTTTCTGGACGCGTGTCGTGAGCTGCGCAATGCGTTGCCGCGGCGTGCGGGTGTCTTCGGTCCCTCTCGTCTCTCTTCCTTTTTGCCGGTTGGGCTGTTACGGTCGGTGATGTGACGCTGGGGGTGGGGGAAAATCTCAGGGAGGAGATGGATCGGTACCAGAGAGTGGAGAAGCCAAGGGAGGAGACGCCTATTGACGAGAACGAGATTAGGATTACGAGCCAGGGAAGGATGCGCAGCTACATCACCTACGCCATGACCCTGCTTCAGGTTTTTGTCTTTTCTTTTCTTTCCCCATTCTTTTGTCGTGTCCGGTTTTGTCTCCGCTATTTGTCGCAGGTTTATGATGATTGTTGTGCGCTGCTTAGAATGAGATGATGTTTGGTGGATTTGAGCTGATTTACGCGCTACGGTGCTAGGTAATATAGAGGATAGTTCGTACTTAGATTTGGGTTTGCTGATAAAAAAGAAGTTACTGTTTGCTTTTCCTTATTTTATGTATAGAATAAACCCAGCACGTTTTTCTTGTACGAAAACATATTAGAAAGACAATGTTGCAGATACTTAGAGAGAGTACAATTGTGATTATTGAGAAAGATAGCAAAATGGGCCGCGACTTGACCAATTGGACCATGAGCTTCTTTGGTAGGACCGCAAGCTTTCTTTTTTCTTTTTGCTCAAATGCCACTCTACCACGACCACTAGTGCTTATGTGTGTAGCGCCCCCCCTCCGATGAAAAAATTTCATGGATGAGCAGAAAAGGAGCCTTACCAGTTTTCAACATAGATGCAAATCTGTACGGTAAATCATTGAGACCATGGAAAACTTGCATGTACTTAATAAGCTTCACTTTCTGAATCTCCATTCACCGATGAAAGAAAATTTTTGTCTATCTATTTCCACTTAATATACTTTGTTCACCCCATAATCCAGGAGAAAGGTTCGAAAGAAATTGTGTTCAAGGCGATGGGAAGAGCCATCAACAAGACTGTGACTATAGTGGAGTTAATCAAGGTCTGTTTTGAACTATTCCTTTTTGACATGCTATTTACTGTATAAATGTTAGCTGTGGTCTGAAATTGCTTTGGTTATGTATTGTAGAGAAGAATTGTGGGTCTTCATCAGGTAACTTCCATCGGATCTATAGACATAACTGATACATGGGAGCCTTTGGAGGAAGGCCTTGTCACGTAAGTGCAGTTGCAAACTGTTACAGTGTTAATTTTCATGATCATAATTGCCCCTTTTTTCTCCATTTGATGTCTTTCTCTTGCTTGGATAGGTTGGAGACCACAAGGCATGTATCGATGATTACAATAACTCTCTCAAAGAAGGAATTGGACATGTCGTCCGTTGGGTGAGTTCGTGCTGTTCTTCTCGTCATTGAATCTTCATATTGAGAGTTAGACATGTTAAGAGTTTGGTCTTCCTTCCATCACAAGCCGCAAATGCCCTCTTTTGCAGGTATCAGCCTCCTTTACCTGCTGAGATGGTGAAGACATCACCAGACCTTTATTATGAAGGAGGTACTTTGAGAAATTATTCTGTCACCATTGTTTATCAGTGACTGTTGTGTTGTTTCTTGAGTTTTCTTGTAATTATATTCCTCATTACTATAGAGGGATCACCTAATGGTCAAGGAAGAGGCCGTGGTGGTAGAGGAAGACCAAGAGCTAGAGGTATAGCATTCACAGAACTGAGCATATTCCTTTTAGATCACATGGAAGGGAGTGTTTCATATGTAGAATCTTGCATCGTGGTTAACTAGATTGTTCTCATACTATGTTGTAGCGGTACCAAAATGCTAATGCACTTCTGAGGGGGAATGCTGATTGACATATATGCTTTGCTGCATCAGCAAGTCCTCAATGTTTGCTTTTAAGTTATGATATGTAATATTGCTTGTTTCAGGGAATGGTTTTGTGAATTCTGAGTATGACAATGGAGGTTATGACCGCAACCAAGGTTATGCTAGAGGTAGGGGTCGAGGAAGAGGACGAGGCTTTCGTGGCCGCGGAAGGGAAGGATACAATGGACCTTATGCTGATACACAGCAAGACAGAGGATACAATCAAGAACCACCTGCTCAGAACCGCGGTAATCTTCTAATCATTCTTTTTTTCATGGACAAGTCTGATTTGATACAAGTTTTATGAATGATAGGTTTCAATCATATACTGAACTGGATATACTCTGAGAATAGTGCTATGGGCATGTGTTTTCAACATCTAGATTTTCTGTTCTCCATTTAAATGGAGTTGAGATTCACAATTTGTATTCGATATTTGTTTGGATCCCACTGATTTCATTGGACCTAAAGATAAAAAAAAAGGTTATGACAAACTTAATTATGGTGGATTATGAACATCCCAGAGATAGTTGAATTGCTTTCTGAGTTCTATTGGAGATGGTGAAAAAGCCAGTGAAATTATTGATTTTTATCTTTTGATTTCTGTGTATACAGGCCGTGGCCGTGGAAGGGGAACTCGTGGAAGAGGCCGTGGTTACAGATCAAATGGACCGATCCAGGCAACTGCACAAGTTGCATAATACATTCCTGAAAGATTGCTGTTCAATTCTCATATGTGCTTCCTCCATATTTTACTATTATCCATTGCTATTTTCTAGGTTACTCAAATGACATTGTGGCTAGGCTCTGTTTGTGTAACCATTTTAGACTTGATAGAGATTAGGTTCTTGTGGCCATTCTTTCTTTGCTGTAGAGATAGGTGATTGACATGTTAATTTTGACTGAGCAGCACATTCTTTTATTCTAAATACCAAGGACTGAGATTGTCATCACTTAATGTTTATCATTTTGTTGGGGATTGCTTTTAATTGTCCTTGGATTGTGGTTTGTGGTGTTGTATAATGCCACAGTTAGAAATGGACAGGGGACTGCAGTAAGGTGTTTAGCTTTTGCTTCATATTCTGTGCGAATCTGATAAATGAGCCTGTCTGATGCCGTGCAGTCTAAAACTGAAAGCTGTTTCCAAATGAATACGAGGAAGAGAAAAAAAGTATGCATTCACGGTTCTTCCCAGCCGACGAAAGTGGTCAGTGCAATGTGTGCATATCGTTGCACTAATTCTGATTAAATGTACCTGTGCATCGCACTGCGTCACACGTGTACATGTAAGTATTGATATCCTGTGGAAACAGAGCTATGTCTTTTCATAATGAAATTGAGCACTGATCACTTATGAATGGGGTCTGAGCCAAGGAAATCTTTGTCTTTCGTTGTTTGCTTGTTTTTGGGAAAGTGAGTCTTGTTGAATTTAAAATCACTGAAAGGCTGGGAGCATCGATTTCTCTACAAATCCTTATGTTACAAGGGTTGCGGACACATTTTATGTCTAAATTGCCCAATTAGGCTGTAGCGATTTATGTCCCACCACTAATGTCTTTATAAAGCAAAGAGGAAAGTCGCAGAGAGCCTAAATTGCCCCAGAAATGGAAAAGGTGACTCTAAAAGGAGTCTTGAGTGGTTGAACCGGTAATGGTGTTTGGATTTTTTAATCTGAAGCAAGATCCTTCCATCCCTTGTGGCGAGAAATGAAGTATACCAATCAAAGCAATCAATAAAAATAACAGTAATGAAAATGGAAGCACCAAGAGGCTTCGAAGAGAATGGTCGTACCGAGATTTACGTGAAAACCCTTTGTATGTGAATAGGGAAAAACTACGGAGCAACGGTTCTTTAATCAACTTCGATCACGAGTACAAGCAGGTTGAACCATTCCAAGAGCTATGAAGACGCAAACTCTCACTTCTGCAAATCACCAACTTCAATCAAGAGTACAAATAGGTGAACCGTCCTAAGAGCTATGAAGGCGCAAACTCTCACTCCTACAAAGCACCAAATCAGAGACTTCAAACGAGTCATGTGCGGCTAACCACAGTCTCTAGGAGTAAAAGCAACTTTTCTGAATGAACGTTGAGTATAACAAATTCTCAGTCTTATTTGAATGCAATGCAACATTGGATGTGTAGAAGGAGCAAGACTATTCTAAAGGTGTCTAGTTCAGTATTATCAAAAAACTTTGGGTGTCCTTAGGTTTTTGGGAAAAAGTCGAGGTGTTAGTATTTACAAAGGCCTTTGAGCAAAAGCTAGCATTTCTAAAGTCCCCCAATCCAGTGCAAGTTTAAGCTAGGCATTCAGTATTTCTGGAATATTGCTTTCAAGGTTAATGCATATTTTTTCATCCAACTTGCCCTCATTAATATTTTCATATTCTAGTTTGCCCTCTTAATCATTGTCTCTTTGGAACTAATGTTACAAATCTAGATTTGAGTCGTTAGTTTAAACTCCGCCAAAGATTGTGTGAGCCTTGTTGAGGATCGACAATGATTGTGGGTCTACATTGCCGAGGGTTGGGTTCACACAATTCTTGGTTGTTGAGGTTGAGCAACCTTAGCATTGATTGCCTAAGGTCATGACCATGGGGTTGTTTTGCCTAGCTTTTTGATGGTTCATTCTTTACCAGTGAATGATATGCTTCCACGGTTATTCAATATCTCCATTCTCCGGTCGTCATGCCCTCCGATTTTCCCTCTTTTTCAAAGATCTTTGCAAAAAATACACCAAAAGTCACTTAACCAAAAGATATTTGTTTTGAGCAAGTACACCTCGAGTAAAAGATCTTTGGAAAAATGGCTCAAGACTCTCCCAAACCCACCTTGAGAGTAGCAAGAAACTTTATTAGAAACAGACACACTACAGGGTCACGGACTTAGGTTACTACTCACGAGTCCCGCCCACTAAACACACTCCTCCTCTAGTCCCGCGAGGATTTGTTGGTAGTGGATCCCGTAACCGACCACTCAACAAAGTACCTATCCCAACCAAGCACCTCCAAGTTTCTTGCTTGACATCTGCAAGGGTCTTGATCATCAAATCCGAAGGACTCCGGCTCGCCACAATCTTCATAATTTTGTCCTTTTCCTTCAAGAGCTTCTCAGATCCATTGATATCGATAACCACGTGCTCTGTTGTAGCATGATATGTGGCATTCACGGCAAGGTCAGTTGGGGTTCTCACAATCACAATACACCACATGCACATCTTGCTTCAAACCCAAAGGGGAAAAGAGAAAGATGGCTGATGTCTGGGCTTACTTGCTTCGCTTCTCATTTCAGATGGTGCCGAGTCCATTTGTCTTTAGAGCATGCTTTAGATTGCATCCTATGTTTAGTAAGCGTAGGACACCTGCTTGCGCCCAACAATCAATGCAATCAAAGATGCTACATGTTTCCCTATCTTAATCAGAACTTACTGTAAGAATTAGGTAACCGCTGATTGCCCTCTCTATTAACATGTGAAAGATCGAAAAGCTGAAAATTGGAGATCTATAGTTCAATTGTCTTCAAGTTTCAGAGTGTCCAGATCTTTATGCACCATTTACCATGTGATCCAAAATCAGGATAGAATGCTGCATCAAAGCTTTCAGTCCATTTCAATTGGCAACGGGAGGGACAGTCTGATTGTCTGAAGACACCACATTGCCATTAGAACTACTAATGTCTGTATATCTTGCTCATGTTGCTGAGATCCCAAGACTGGACTTGGCGACCACCTAGGCCTTCTGTGATGGAGCAATCAAAGCCATTGCTGTGTCATGCAAAAGTTGGATGGCGTCAAAGGAATCTGGAGACGTTCACAACTACCGGTGAGGCCGAAATTGATATTCAGTTCTGGGATTTGTGTCGTCTCATCTTGATGTGCATAATGAAGTTGTTGGAAGCACATGTGCATAATGAAGTTGTTGGAAGCACTGCAACTTCGATTCGACACCTAGAAGGAGGATAGTGGTTACGAGACACACAAGACAATAGCAGGAATTTCAACTCGTGGATCATATTGAAGGAGGACAGCGACAAAGTTTAATTCTGAATTTGCCTTTAGGTTATCTAAGTGCTCAGAGCTTCTTTTTTACCGACACGCACTCTAGTTTGCTGATTGTGCATGGTGCTTTTTGTCTAGGACAGTATAAATCTACTACGCCGATGTCAGTCGTATCTCAGAAAACATTCTTTCTGAGCCAAAACTTGTAGTCTAGGTCTAGGGTAACTTTTTCTATGTTCCTTTCTTTTACTGTCGATAAATATCAGAAGGAATGGAGTCTAACAGAGGATTGGTTAACTCATCCTAGTCCATGTCCTTTATTTCATGTACGGCACGCAAGGTACGCCTCTTATTGTTTGTGTTGGCATAGAATACTTCATGAAGAGGCTCTCTCTCTCTCTCTCTCTCTCTCTCTCTCTGTTGTTCATTTTTAATTGGATTGGAGGGGAAGAGCATGTGCAGCAAGGTGGCATTGGAGTTTTATTGAAAGCAGCACATTCCAAATCGTGCAATTACAAGCAACGAATCTGATAATAGACCCATTTTAAACTACCTCATGAATTGCCTGGACAACCATTACCATTTCTTGTTCACTTAGTTTAATCTCCCTGTCACATGGATAATATGCCCCTGGGATCAATTTGTGTCCTGTACAGATCCTGATCCTTAAGTCGTTCTTCTCATTTGTCCTTGAGGATATGCCACTGGCTCCTGCCGATGAATGCAATAATCATATGATTGCGGATTCTATCTCTCATTTGTTTAGGCGACAGTGATGGTTTTCCGGAAATTTAGCTTATAAACAATATGTGAACTAGGAAAATGCTTCACAGGACCATGGAATTATTGGACGGGCTAGGTTACTGAGTGTACATAATGCGTTTGCCAACCAACTAATAATCAAATGATTCCATCCACATTGTCCTCCATTGATTGAGTCGAACTAAACAAGGTCTGATTTGGTGGATTAGTGATTATTATTACCATCTTAGTGTGGAACATTGCAGTAGTCTCTAATAATTCAATGAAAGATCCCTGGCATTAAAAAAGAAAAGAATTAACTCCCTTCTAGTTTAATTGACTGAAAGTTGTCCAAATTGAACTAACTAGAAATGCCGAATTCTTGAAACGCAAGAAATTTTGCAAATACAAGGCAAGAAAGCGCCCCGACAAATGCTGCACCTGCATGTACTGTTTGGCGGGTTCTTCATCTACCTGTTTTGCTCAATGTTTAAGTACGATAAAGACCATTCATGTGGACCAAATTAAACCTGTTTGCAAATGGTGAAAATGTAATAGCCACTCATGGGCATTGCATTCCTTTTCAAACTGGGTGACGTGCAGAGGACAAGAATGAGGGGGTCTTGCTTCATACGTCAAAGGATCGCCAAACCCATGTGAAATACTTGTTACAAAATAAGAAACTCTTAACTCTCTGTCTCTCTCTCTCTCTCTCTCTCACAAAAGTCAAAGCCATTTTAAAGATGCCCTGTAATCTTCAAATAGCAACAACCATATGCACTATTAAATAGATATCCTCCAAATCATGCACAATTGGGATGGTGGTGGTGGTGGGATTAGATTTATTCACGGCTCTAATGTAGGGGAGAAACTGCATGTGGGACTTATGGAAGAGAACGTGGGAACAATTGAATGAGGCCTCTGAGATCCTTAGACTTTGCTGAGAATATCATCCAATTGATTAAATAACTTCTTGTCCTTAAAAAAACTTTCCATGTCTGGAGAGATCACATGTGAAGGTGGTTGTGTCATGTGGGAGTCAATCCAGCCCCTTATTTAAGGTGCGGCACTTCAGGGTCTTTGTCCAAGCCAAGCAGCTCAGAAGATACATCTCTCCCCCAATCACGTTGTCATTCTCAAACCTCAAGCTCCTCCAATCCTCTCTCTCTCTCTCCTTCGGATGGAGATTTCCAGTTTGGCTCCGCTTATTGCGCTTGTGTGCTTTCATTTTGCTGTGAGCGCCAATGCATTCACTGCTTCGGGATGGACAAAAGGTCATGCCACCTTCTACGGTGGAAGCGACGCCTCTGGCACCATGGGTAAGTTTAAGAATATAACTTGTTCTCTCTTGTTGAAACGACTCGCCGGTCCACATGGACCTGGTTAGTCACGAAACCTTTTGATACAGATGCTTAGATTAGGTAATGGAATCAACGAACTTTGATTTCAAGAATGCTTTGGCCTCTGTAGGCTCATTGTTGACTACTTGTAGGGTATAGAATGAGGTGATCTTTGTTTAGTAAGACAATTTCCTGATGCCCAGACTAGGGGCTCTCGAGTTTAACATTAGTCGGTGATGTGCAGGAGGAGCTTGTGGCTATGGGGACTTGTACTCGACTGGGTATGGCACCCGAACTGCGGCGTTGAGCACCGCGTTGTTCAATGACGGGGCTTCGTGTGGGCAGTGCTACAAGATCATCTGTGACTACAAAACTGACTCCAGGTGGTGCATCAAAGGAACTTCCATCACGATCACTGCCACCAATTTCTGCCCTCCGAACTACGCTCTCCCGAACGACAATGGTGGGTGGTGCAACCCGCCCCTCCAGCATTTCGACATGGCTCAGCCCGCTTGGGAAAAGATCGGCATCTACAGGGAGGAATCATACCCGTCCTGTTCCAAAGGTCTGTAATCTAAGCTTTCTTTGGTATATCTTCGGTCCATGCCGTGATCGACTTAACATACCACCTCACGTCATAACCATCTTAAATTGATTTTTTGCTCTGAGACTAAGTCATAGGTGGGTCTTCATCTTGTGCAGGGTTCCATGCAAGAAACATGGTGGAGTAAGGTTCACCATCAACGGGAGAAACTACTTTGAGCTGGTCCTCATAAGCAATGTTGCCGGAGCTGGGTCGATCAAGTCTGTCTCGATCAAAGGCTCGACCACAGGATGGACCGCCATGTCAAGGAACTGGGGGACTAATTGGCAGTCGAATTCGTACCTCAATGGCCAATCCCTTTCCTTTCAGGTCACCACCACTGATGGAGTGACCAAGCTTTTCACAGACATCGTGCCACCAAACTGGACATTTGGCCAAACCTTCTCTAGCTCTGTTCAATTCTAGTCGAATTCGGGAGCAGCTTTGGAGGTTCACGGTGATTGATTGGACCGGCCGAGGCGTGCTTTATTTATTTTTCATGAAGAGCAGCCCGCCACATTTTCAGTTTTGGGGAAGTGAAATCGATCCGTGAACTCAAAAGTCTCTGAAAATTATCAGTAATTGTTGAGCCAAAGTACAGAGCGAAGGTTTTGACATCAAACATACTCTGTGATCATCAACTTGTGAAGGTTTGAGGTTTGATCAATGTGATTTGTTGCTGCACTGTAATAAGAAGCTCGGTCCAAGGGGCACATATATAATATATATGATTCGCCTTATCTGTCGGATTCAGTTGCTTGTATAATTATAATACATGTATTACTAATAAAGTCAGCCAAATATTAATTTTCGTCCCTTCTGTGATGGCAGGAGTACATGGTGTCGGTGATTTATACATTTCCATTTTCTCATTGTATATCTATGCTACTCTTTTTTTTTTTTTTTCCTAATAAGACATGTTGGGAATAACGGATCCCCGAAAACCGGATTCGACACCGAATCGAACCCCTAAATCAATGCGGAAGACGAAGCCCGGGAAAACACGTATCACCGATCGTAAAGCATACCACGGATTCGAGCATACCTTGTTAGCCAGATTAAACACCGACGCCGACAAGAGGAAGAGATTTGGCCCCGTTCGATCTTGTTCGATCCGACGATGCCTTAAAGGGGAGTAAACAGTGGCCTTGTGCTTACTGTTCTTTTTGAAGGGAGAGAGAGCATTGGAGAGGACATACGTGCGTTATGCGCCAAAGGGTGTGTCCTCTCTCTCTCTCATCCCTTTTATATGTTCCCCCATCCACGGTCCCCATTCCCGTGGGCCGAGCCTTTGGGCCCAAAGATGGGCGGACGGGCCTTAAGCCCATCACCAATTAAAACCATCATCTCCCACTCGCACATGGTGGGCTGAACAGGATTCTCTTTACCTCTCTTCAACATTCATACTAATGAATAATCCATGCGACCAGCATACTTTGAGAGCTCGTTGCTATACATCTGTTAGGAATATATAGCAGCTCATAATGGGCGTCACACTCCGAGTGGATTTAGTATGCAGTACCCTAGATCGATCGATCACATTTTATATCTCTCTTGATTTCTTTTAAATATGATATATATATTGTATTCACAATTATAATTATCACAAAGACAGTCATAATTGGTCGACCAGTGAATACAAAACCACAATGTGATTCTCCAAAATCGATCTTTCTCTTTCCTTCAAACTCTCAATTTCAGTCCAGCTTGCTTTTCTAGAAATGCCCCATTAGATCGAATCATCTCATGATCATTGGCAACACCCTAAGATAGCAAACACTAAATAGAAATCTTGAGAATAAGTAAGAGTCCTGATGGGACTAAAAATTGAGGAACTCTTCTCCTCAAGAGTCTCACACGTCATAAAAGTTGAGATCAAACTTTTTGCCACTCTTATTGGTCGTCTCATGCATACATAGTATGAAATACGTATTACGGTATTAACTCCTTTCTCATAGAGTGTATGTCTACACTTTTTAATATCGTACGGATGATAGTTCAGACATACCCAATGTCTAACTTGAGTTCACGTATCTACTCAATCACAAAATTCATCAGAACTCACATTTGGCATTTTAGACAGATAAAGTAAAATATGTGGGGCATTTTACTTTCGGACATAGTAAGTAATATGTCCTCATCTTAACACTCAGTTAAGGCGACATACATATTTTAAGCTTGAGCTCTCGATTATCACCTAGATAATAAGCTTAAAAACAGTCTCATCTCTATTTATCACACAGTAAAACAAAGGCGATTACCCGTGTGAGTGGGCTAATCTTATATCTGTCCGACATACTTCTCAACTTAAAATAATACACTAAGCATTAAGATGCATAAAGATCATACAAAGATTCATAGGCATTAATCAATGAAAAACAAAATTTCATAAATGTGAACAACTCAGGGAAATTACAATTCAGTACATCAGAGTCTACGCAATCCTAGAGATTTTACATGACCACAAAACACATTTCTAGTTATTGGCTTTGTCATAGGATCTGCTACCATTCTATACGTAGATATGTACCGTAAGTTCACATCCTTTCGTGCAACCATATCTTTTACAAAGTTATACTTGGTATCTATATGTTTGGTCTTGCCATGATATTTTGGATCTTTAGTGTACGCTATAGCTGCTTGGCTATCACAAGTCAACCAATAATGGATTTGCAACTTTCTCAATAACACCTAAATGATCCAAAAATCTCTTAAGCCAAACTCCTTCTTGTACCGCGCGATAATGCCACGAACTCAGCTTCCATCGTGGACAAGGCTATACACGTTTGCTTCTTACTGCTCCATGATATGGCGCAATTGTTCAGTAAGAAAGCAAATCCAGAGGTAGATTTTTTTTCATCTAAATCTCCTCCCCAATCAGCATCTAAATAGCCTTCAAGTCGCAGATCCTTTCCTTGGTAATTCAACTTGAAATCAGCAGTTCCTTTCAGATACCTTAGTATTCTCTTGACGGCTTTCCAATGTGCTGGACCTGGATTTGATTGGTATCTACTCACCATTCCAACCGCAAAACATATGTCGGGTCTTGTACACATCATAGCATACATCAAACTCCCAACAGCACTAGCATAAGGAACATGTTTCACTTGTTCCTTCTCTTGTGGAGTCCCTGGACACAGTCTATGGCTCAATCCTTCACCTTTTGCAATAGGAGTGTCTATGGGTTTACAGTCTTGCATACGAAATCATTCAAGAACCTTATTTATATAGGTTTCTTGCGAAAGAGACAATGATCTCTTCGAACGATCTCTCGAAATCTTGACTCCAAGAATGTATGCAGCCTCACCCATATCCTTCATCTCAAAGTTAGAAGACAACCATCTCTTGACAGTATTAACCAACTCCATATTACTTAGGCAATCGTATATCATCAACATATAATGATATGATCACAAATTGATCATTGGATCTTTTGATATATATACAATGATCCTCATTAATCATTGTAAACTCATATGCCACTATGGCATTATGAAAACGTATATACCATTGTCTTGATGATCGCTTAAGACCATATATCGACCTCAAAAGTCGACATACTTTTTCTTCTTGGCCTTTCACTATGAAACCAACAGGTTGTTCCATATATATTTCTTCATCTAATTCTCCATTGAGGAAAGCAGTTTTTACATCCATTTGATGTAACTCAAGATCCAGACTAGCTACTATTGCCAAAATAATGCGAATCGAGGTAAATCTCACTACAGGAGAAAACATATCTTCATAATCAATTCTTTCTTGTTGATTATACCCTTCGCCACAAGGCGAGCCTTATGCCTTTCAATCGAGCCATCAGCCTTTCGTTTTATTTTGAAAACCCATTTGTTTCCAATAGCTCTGCGTCCTTTTGGAAGATCAACCAGTTCCCAGACTTTGTTTGATTTCATTGACTCCATTTCCTCTTCCATTGCATGAATCCACTTTTCCTTACTAGGGCAACTCAGAGCCTCATTAATATTTCTTGGCTTATCCTCATCTTGTGGAGCAACCATAAAAGTTTCCCTTTCAATGTCAAAACATCGATGGAGAATACTTTGGCGACTTGTTCACCGTATGGGAGATTGTACACTTAGCACATCATTCCCTATCATGCTCCCACTTGGATTAGGTAATGATGATGTCATCACATCAGGTGATTGCAATTGAGAATGAGTTGAATTCAATTCATCACATCTCATATTACTCCCACTTGGACGAACTCCACTGACATCGTTATCTTGATCCAAGGTTTCAAATAGGGGGTAATTTTCCATTATTTCGCCCCTCTTAGGAAATTCATCTACTAAGGATGTGACATCCCGTGATTC
This sequence comes from Eucalyptus leucophloia subsp. euroa, assembly GCA_017140325.1. Lineage (NCBI taxonomy): Eukaryota > Viridiplantae > Streptophyta > Magnoliopsida > Myrtales > Myrtaceae > Eucalyptus > Eucalyptus leucophloia. Next base: position 10,507,058 of record CM029473.1, on the reverse strand, counting down.
AAATTCAGTTATACTCCCACTTTCTTGCTCACCTATGAACACATACCCTTTTGAGTGTTCGCAGTATCTCATGAAAATACTCTTATTTTCTTTGGGATCCAATTTCCCAAACTTGTGAGAGGACTCATGAATATAGGCAGCACAACCCCATGGCTTAAGAAAACTTAAGTCCGGTTTTCTAATTGTCCATAACTCATATGGAGTGAAAGCAACTGATTTGAAAGGCATGCGGTTAAGTATATAGGCAGCAATTAACAACACCACTCCAAAAAGTGATAAGTAAGTTAGCATGCGCCATCATGGACCTAACCATTCCAATAGGGTTCTATTTCTTTCTCTCGCAACACCATTTTGTTGAGGAGTATATGGAATAGACAACTTTCTTTCTATTCCTTTTTCATCACATAATTTTCTGAACTCATCAGATTAATATTCTCGACCTCGATCGAATCTCAATGCTTTTATTTTCTTGTCTAATTTATTTTCTACCAGGTTCATAAACCTTTTGAAACAACTTGATGCTTCATATTTATGAGAAATCAAATAGACATATCCGAATCGAGTATAATTATCTAGAAAAGTGATGAAACAAACAGCCCCATGTCTTCCTCTCACATTTATTGAACTACAGACGTCCAAATGGATTAAATGCAAACGAAATTCAGCTCTTTTACCTTTTCCAAATGGTTTCCTTGTCATTTTCCCTACTAGGCAATGCTCACATATGGACAAATCGACTTTTTCAATATTGCCCAACAAGCCCTCTTTGGCTAGTCTATTCATATGTTGTTGGCCCATATGACCAAGTCTAGCATGCCACCATATTCACATCATTATCATATAAGGTAGAAGACGTGAAATAAGGGAATAACATATTGACATCATCACAGTCAACATTTAGTACAATAAAACCATTCAGTAAGTGATCACAACCATAGTAGTTTGTATCTAAACACAAATCTACACCTTTATTATGGAAGTTCACACTAAAACCAAGCTTAACCAACACCAAAATAGACATTAAATTTCGACGAATCTCTCGGAGCATATGGAACATCATGTAGGAATAAGGTGCGTCCACCACGCATGTTTAATTAGCAGTGCCAATCCCTTTAACTTCCTCTCTAAAGTTATATCCTACATAGATCCACTTAGTTCCAGTTGGTATTCGTCGGAATTCCACGAAGGATCCTCTATCCTTCGCTACATGGTCCATTGCTCCTAAATTCACAGTCCACAAAGGATTAGACTCAGTTAAGAAGACAGAACTTGACACATAAGTAAAGTTCTGAAAAGTACAAGGGGTGCATACCTTTTTTGGCTCACGACAGTTGCGAGCATAATAACCCTTCTTGTCACAGTTGTAGCATTTCACCCTTGCAAGCTTTTTCATGCGAGGACGCTTCCCTCTTCCATGTTGGTTAAATTTGGGTTTCTTCCCGAAGGACCCGCTTCTTCCTTGCCTTTCCCCTTATCAAACAGTTAGGGCGCTTGCGCTTGGAGTTCGAAGCTCCATTTGAGCTAGAACCAGCATAATAAAGTTCAGCATCCGGCTTAGCGCCAACAAAGCGGTCCTCTTCCAGCTCAAGATGACGCATTGCATCCTCAAAGGTTTTGATATTTTCATTATGAGTCGGTGCACCTTCATATGCTCCCAACTCTAAGGTAAGGAACGAATCACTGCTTGCACTTGCTGCTCATCTCGTGAGGACATGGCCAGCATCTTTCAGCTCGTTATCATGTTTGACATCTTTCTAAGATGTTGCTTCATGGTCCGACCATGAGGCTTCTTATAAGAGTCAAACCTGATAGTGAGCTGCCTCAATCTAGTCACTGAAGTATGATCAAATCTAGCTGCCAATGCCTCCCACATTTCCTTGGCTTTGTCAAAACGCCGAAACTCTCGCATGACATCATTTTCCATGCTGCTCAGCAACTAGAGAGTTCATTCTTTTCCACGCAGAAAAAGCTTCTTTGTCTCTTTTGTGCTGTGCAGTGGTTCCCTCTTCAAGTTCTACCATGGTCATGACAAGAGCCTCAAGTGCTTCTTGCTCTTCCAGCACATACTGGATTTTCATTTGCCAAATTTCATAGTTGTCTCCATTGAGCTTTTCACCTTTGTTCAGCTCGGTAACTATGCTCTTTGTGGCTGAAGCCATTGATATGAACAAATCAGACATATGCACGAATTATTAATGCCTATCATTTATGCATCCCTTTTTACATAGACCCATCATATCAATGAATAATTTCAAGTAAAGCTTCAGAATCAAAAGATCACTATGTTTCCAATCATCCTCCAAAATCCTAACTTAAAACTATCATTAATATGATTGTCATATGCAAAATCAATTCTATGAAGCTACAAAAACTTCTAAAACTACCCACAGCTAATTACCCACAGCAACCAGCAATAACAGAAAGCAATAGATAATTGACATACAATTAAAACAATAATGCTTTCAATTAACACAATTAGGTAGTAATCATTATATAATATGTCCACAAATCACACTTAACATATATCAGTCAATACAACTAACACCAAGTTAGCACACGAACTGGGAAAGATCCTCTTTTGTTCAATTTTTTGATCTTTTCCCTTGTAACAATACAGTAATATTTATTTACAAAGTCCATCACAATTTTCTTATAGGAAGTAGCTCCATTGACATCCCATATGCGATTCAACACATCTTGCCATTCAGGTGGAAGAGTGTTTATGAAAAATCGCACCATCTCTGACTATGACATAGGACGACCATTCCATATGACCTGTTGAATTTTCCCGTTGACTTCAAGGACATGATCAATTAAGTCACCTCTCTCCCATCGATGATTAGTCGGCTCAACTATCCACTTAGACAACCTATCCTTTTGTTCATCCAGAATCGCGCGAATAGGTATGCGCAACTTCGGGAGAGGCATTGTTCCTGCAACAAATGCAGAACAAATAAGGGATCACATATAATCCACATAGACTTAATTGAAAAAGAAACACATTCTTTTCCTTTTTTTTTTTTCGATCAATGGTCAAAGTCAACGATCAACGGTGGTCAACGGTCAACAGTGGTCAACGTTCAACGGTCGTCGGTCGTCGGACCGGTCGACCGGACGGACGGTCGGCCGGGTCGGACCGTTCGCATGGATCGACCGCACGTGCCATGTGCGTGCGAGGGATGACGTCACGCAAACGTCAGCCGGCACGTGCTGCACGCGTGCCAGGCTCTCGCGCGGGTCGAGTCGGATCGCCGTCGGGTCGGGTCGCCGGTCGGTACCCAGCCAGCCAACGGTTGTCAGCGATGACGTCATCGATGACGTCATCCCGATGGTTACCGACCGTTGGGTGACGTCAGCACGCGTCGGTTTGCTGACCGGCGCGTGCCGTTTAGCTGGTCGCCGGCGCGCACGTGCCGGTTCGCCGACCGGCGCGTGTAGCGCACGCGCTGGCCATTGCCAGCGCTTCGGCCGGGTTGCACCCACGCGCAGCGTCTTCCGGCCGTGCGTGTGGGTGCGTGCGGCGTCGTCCGGCGGCGCCCGACATGTCGCCAGACTCGTCTCGACGACCCCTTTCTCCCGATGCATTCAGAATTTGGTTTCGACTTATGAAAACTCGGAAAAATGGCCGAACAGCGCTCGGGTGTCGGGATTTCTCGCCCCGATCCGTACGGCCGAATTGCTTTCGCAAAAAATCAATCAAAAATCGTCAAATTGATCGAGAAAAATGTGAACTAGGGCTCTGATACCAATGTTGGGAATAACGGATATCCGAAAACCGGATTCGACACCGAATCGAACCCCTAAATCAATGCGGAAGACGAAGCCCGGAAAACACGTATCACCGATCGTAAAGCACACCACGGATTCGAGCATACCTTGTTAGCCACAGATTAAACACCGACGCCGACAAGAGGAAGAGATTTGGCCCCGTTCGATCCTATTCGATCCGACGATGCCTTAAAGGGGAGAAAAAAAGTGGCCTTGTGCTTATCGTTCTTTTTGAAGGGAGAGAGAGCGTTAGAGAGGACGTACGTGCGTCATGCGCCAAAGGGTGTGTCCTCTCTCTCTCTCATCCCTTTTATACGTTTCCCCATCCACGGGCCCCATTCCCGTGGGCCAGGCCTTTGGGCCCAAGATGGGCGGACGGGCCTTAAGCCCATCACCAATTAAAACCATCAAGACATACAGCAAAAACTAAAAATAGTAATGATGCAAAAATTGAAGGGTTACTATGCAAAACATGCTTTTGCTGCTACAATTGTGGACGATATGGCGGAGGAAGCGGATCGCGATCCAACTCCCGACCATGGAATAATATTACATGAAGTAGACCTTTCTTTTCAAAATAATTTAAATCCAAAGAAAGTTATTAACGAAATCTTTCTTTTTAGCTCTCCATCTTAATTTTTATTTTTTCATTAAATTTTGTCGAAGGTGGGAATCGTGAAAAAAAAAAAAAAAAAAAGCTACCTAAATCGATTTGCAATATGCATGGGACACAATTCTAGTTTCTTTTTATGTGGGCTAAAAGTGTTATTTTTCACGAAAGAAACTCATTTGGTACCTAGGTTTTTTTTTTTTCCTTGTTAGTTGAACATTTGGTTAAGGGATCTGATGTGTAGGAAAGGTAAATCTATGAAGCTCATTATGTCACGCTCAAAATCCTACAAAAGAAGGGGTAAAACACAACCATCCTTCTCTTCATCTAAATGATGCAATTTCAAAGTCAAAATAATATATCAAAGTTTCTATGATCCAACAAAACTTATAAAAACATCTCCAACGCAAACCAAAAATTCAACTACTAAAAGTTTCTTATTATTAGCACCCTTGTCCTATTAGATGTTAATTGAAGGACTGGAAAAAGATATGAACAGAATGGTATGAGCAATCACCACACGATTTATGGTACATCTCTTTTAAACAAATCAAACATTCACAATGCATATTTATAAAACAACTTATAACTCATCAATCCCTACCATATACACAAAATAACAAAACGAGTTATATATTTTTGAAAGAACTTTTCATGTTTAATCAACAATATCATATCATCAATAACAAATCAACAATGAATGGTCCATCCCATTGATTAATTTCTATTGAATAAATGTCGATATTCAACTCCATTGACAAATCTAATGCTCAATATCTAATTATGGTCACGCTTAATACCTGCGACAAAGGCAATCAAGTTTACCCCGTAGGCTAGATCTCCACCTATATCAACTGATAGTTTGATTCAGAAGGATGTTTTGATAACAATGTGCATACTTATTAAAAGTACTGATTTATTAATCAAGGAAGAAGGATTTGGAGATATCAATCAAAATCCAATCAAAATCACAAGCTAATTCTTGGAGATGCTAGAATCAAGAGATTGACAACTCTTGTAACATATCTACCAATCTTAGAGTTGGGATCCTTTCCTTGCTCTTGTGCTGTTGTAAGGGTTGCCTCTATGCTGGTTGTTTTCCTTATTAACAACCTCATTGGCTGCTTTTGCCATTGTTTTGGCTTTGCCCTTGGTCTTTTTACCTTGGCATCCTTCCACTTGCTTTGACTTTTTGTCTTCATGAGTATAAGTTTTTGGTGCCGAGTTCTTGCTGTATAGTTATATATAGCTCTTTGGTTTAAAGTCAATATAATCTTACCTTTTACCAAAAAAAAAAAAAAAGACAACTCTTATAATATAATGATCTATTCATTAATTATTTTTCACTGTTATGTTATAAGTATAACATTTGTAATATCTATATATATATTGAAAATCATCTCACAATTGTACGTTGAGTTCAAGAATCAAACACTTCTATTCTTTTATCGTGTCGGAGCAGATTTTTTTTCGAAAGAAATCAATCCTTAACCATGGCTTTTACCAATCCTAAGTATCCATATTCCCTGTCTTTGAACATTAGCAATTTTGTGTCACCAAAACTAACACAAACAAATTATTCTTGTTGGAGAGCTGAGATGCTTGAACTAATTGAAAGCCAAGATCTGGTAAGATTCATTGATGGCGAGTACCAGATGTCGACTCCAACAATAGTAATCCCCTTTGATTCTAGAAAAGAAGTTAGTGTCTCCAAGGAAGTGACAAATCTAGAGTTTTTACAATGGAGAAAGTCAGATCGCCTTTTGTGGGGATAGATCATTTGCGAAGTAAGTTTTTGCTCAAGTAATAGACTTGAAGACATCTGCGAGTAAGTTAAGGCTTTTGCTCAAGTCTTAATAGACGCTCCGGGGTTTGCGGCGTTCGGAGGTTCCCGGGGGTCAAAAAAAAAAAAAAAAAAAGACATCTGCTGAGATGTGGTTAACTTTACAAAATACTTTTGCCAATGTATATGAGGAATGTGAAGTTTTAATTTTTTTGATAATCCAAAAATGTCATAGAGATATTTTTTTCATCTCTTCACAAGTATTTTGATGCTTTTCAAAAATATTTTTATGAGTTATTTGCTATTGAATGTCCTCTTGTGGACAAGAAGAAGGGTCTCTTTGTTATATGGCTTAGGTGATCAATATGATTCATTCACATCCGCCATGCTGAAGCCTCCAGTGTTGGTATTATCTAACCTAATTTCTCAATTGCAAAGCCTTAAGAGCTAGCTCACAAATAAAAGTTCCCTTGTAATTCAACACAAGACGGCTTTCTTTGGTCAAAGAAGTAAATTTAAGAGCAGCAAAAAGGGGAAAAAAATTCCACCATTCCAACAACAATTATTTTTCTTCCCATGGAAGAGGGTTTTCTCACAATGGTCTAAGAATGAAAAATTCCTAGGCTAATTTTATGCATTCACAAGGTCACAAGCCACAATTCAATCAAAGCATGACCAAGAAGCTTGTGAAAGGAACATACAAAATTGTTTCTTGTCAAATATGTAACAAGTAGAGACATGTTGCTTTAGATTGCTTTAATCAGTTTACTCAATCTTTCCTCCTGTTAGATGTGCCGAAGGCATTTGCTGCACTTATTGTTGGAGATAATCAAGATTCAGAATGGTTCACTTATATTGGAGCTTTAAATCACATGATCTTAGATGAGGGTAACCTTTTCAACTTAGGACCATTTACTGGGAAAGATAGTGTAATGGTTGGAAATGGCGATTCAATTAAAATTTCCCATACTTGTGATGCTCATATCAATTTGGGCCAAAAGAGCATCGACTTAAAGAGTTCTACTTGTTTCTTAGATGATAAATAATTTATTGTCAATAAGCCAATTTACGGCTTACTATCTTATAAATTTTGCGTTCTCTACTACTGGTTTTGTGATAAAGGATAGGAAAACGAGAAATGTTCCGACTGTTGGAAATTGTGAAGGTGATTTCTATAACTTGAAGACATCAAAAGAAGCAATATTTTTGAATTGGTTTAGAAAGTTGATGAAAGTACCTAGCATAAAAGTTTGGGACATCCACAATCAATGACAATCCGTCATTGGCAAAAAAAAAAAAAGAAAAGAAAAAAAAAGGCAATTTGTAGTTACTGCTTGGAATAAATCTACTACCTTATGTGATAATCGTCAAATGGGTCGAGCATCTAAACTTCCCAGTTTGACTTTCAAATCTAGTACTACTAAGCCTTTCGAAAAGATAGATTGTGATTTGTGAGGGGAAAGGCTCCGATAATCTTATTTTAAAGGTTTTAGTATTATGTTTAGTTTGTGGATGATTATACGCAATATAATTGGTTGTTTCCATTATGTCAAAAATCGAACTTTTGTGCATGTTTTCTCAATTTTGAGAAATATTTGGAAAGCCAATTTGAAGGGTATATTAAAATATTTCAATCTAATGGAGAATGAGAGTTCAATTGAGTAGACTTCTTACTTCATTTGCAAAAGAATGGCATTATTAATCAAGTATCTTGCCCAAATGCCCTAGAGCATAATGGAGTTGCTGGTTGAAAACTTTCAAACAACAATTTTTCTTTTGAATAGGCTTCCTATAAGGGTGTTGGGCAAGAAATCATCATACGAATTCTTATTTATCAACAAACCATATTATAATGCTTTGTGAGTTTTTGGTTGTGGGTGCTTCCTTATCTTAGGGACTACACCAAAAATAAGCTTGATGCTCGATCATTACCACGTGTTTCTAGGCTATCGTGATCGTCATAATGGATATCGATGTCTCTATCCTCCAATTGGCCAAATCTATATATTACGACATGTCATTTTTTATGGAACTATATTTCCTTATCTCGTAACTAGCTCATTATTTTAGGGTCAAAGTGATAAAGTAGGACATCAAAAAAATTGATAAGCTGGCCAAATCAAAACACAACAACGGTGGACTCAGAATTTTCACCTTTGTATTTGCAAACTGCATGACGACTTATTAAATTCTACTACCTATGATACTTCTCATGAAGCTAATGTTGATTGAGGTGAATTGCATGTTTACCAAAATTATGTTGAAATTGGTGACTCACCAAGTGCTCCGCTTAATTCTCCATGCAATTTGGCAAATGAAGATTCTTCGATGGATGTCCTTTATGATTCTTCAATAGCACGTTCACCCACTCCAAATCATTCAATGATTACTCTAGCACGTGCTGGTATTGCGAAGCCTAATCCAAAATAAGCCAACTTACATATGATGGATTCTACACCGAAGGAGTTTTTTTTTTTTTTTTTTGATGAATACTACACCGAAGGAGTTGAACAATGTAAACTCTATTTTGAAATATCCAATGTGGTTGGCGGCAATGAAAGAAGAGCTCAAGGCACTGCATCAGAATAAAATTTGGACTGTTGTTCCATGTCCTTCAAATACTAGTATTGTGTGATGTAAATGGATTTTTCAGTCTAAGTTAAAGGTTGATGGTACATTAGAAAGATTAAAAGCAAGATTGGTTGTTAAGGACTATACTCAAGTAGCAGGAGTAGATTTCCTTGAGACTTTCTCACAAGTTATTTGACTGGGAAGTATAAGAACGATCCTCACTATGTTTGCAAACTAGAGAGTTTTGTATGATCTTAAGCAAGCACCAGGAGCATTGTTTTGATAGTTTTGGCTCATTTCTTTTGGCATCCGATTTCTTTTGCAATATTGCAAATCCTTTGTTTATTAAAAGAGTCATATCATGGCATTCTAGCTCTGCTTTTATGTGTAGACAACATGATTGTTATAGGTGATGATCCAAAACTACTTGATGGATTCATCTCTACATCGAGTAGCGAATTCACAATGAAGGATATGAGGCCGTTGCACTATTTTTTAGGAGTGGAGGTTAAGATATTCTCTAGTGGCCTTTATCTATGCCAACAACAATATGCTTTGTTAATTCTTAAATGTGCGCAAATGGAGGGCTGCAAGCTATTATCCACACCTATGGTTGTTAGTTCTCATTCTAATACGAATGCAAGACTATTTTTTAATCCTACACTCTATCTAAGTATTGTTGGAGCTTTTCAATATCTCACGATTACACAGCCGGATATTTCATATTTGGTCAATTTTGTTTGTCAATCCATACATCAACCTATTGTGAGCCATTTTCAAATAGTGAAGCACATTTTGCGTTATGTCAAAGGCACAAAAATCAAGGCATGCAAATCTTGTCCAAGTCGACTTTGGACTTGCATGCTTTTAGTGATGTAGATTGGACAAGTTGTCGCTTGACTTGCTGATGAACTATCGGATTTTGTACTTTTTTAGGTAGCAATTGTATATCATGGAGTGTTAAGAAGTAATGAATGGTTGCTCAATCTAGTGTCAAGGCAGAGTATCATGCAATGGTGTCAACAGCTGTAGAGATTACATGGATATCATTCCTTTTGAGAGATTTGGCTATTCATCTTTTTAGTCTACCAATATTATTCATCTTTTTAGTGCATTTTACATGTCGATTGATCATGTGTTCCATGCAAAAACTAAACATATCGAATTAGATTATCATTATATGCGAGAAAAAGTGGCTCTTGGAACACTTGTGACTAAGTATGTTCCATCTGTGCATCAAATTGCTGATCTCTTCACAAAACCATTGCCTAGAAATGCATTTGGAAACTTATGTCACAAATTGGGTATTTGGGATTCTCCTATTTGCAATTTATGGGGGAGTAAAAGCACTAATTTATCAATCAAGGAAGAAGAAGCTAGAGATATTAATCAAAATCACAAGTTGATTCTTGGAGATGCTAGAATCAGGGATTAACAACTCTTGTAATATAATGATCTCTTCATTTATTATTTTCCATTGTCATATTGTTTCCTTACAAAGCGTGACATTTATAATTTCTATATATAATGGAAATCATCTCAACAATTATATGTTAAGATCAAGAATTGAACACTTTTGTTCTTTTACTTGTTCCCCCAATGGGATCTTATCATAGTGATATGAGCATTATCCATCAACCTCAATTTCCAATAACACGCAACCAAAGCTGAAAACCATCTCAAAACTTTAGTTTATTAGCCAAATAATATAACTTCTCATGATTCATTATATATCAAAATAACTTTCATAAACCACATTCATAAATCAAGAACTTTTCGTGATTCTTTCATAAGAGGTTTCGCATACCATTATAGGCAATCGATGCAAAATGTAATGCAAAGTTATCTCACCATTTCAAAGAGACAAAATGGTAGTAGATGCTCGATTCAATTTTATGCAACCAAAAAAAAAAAAGAATTATTTCTTAACTCATAATATAATTAATTTATATTGCTTTCACAGTAAAAGTTTAAAGAGATAATACCACTCACCTGGAAAAGTTGAAAACCAACATAAGAAGTTTACTAAACTACATTTAACCGTTGATAAAACGAATTCTACGTGCTAATGAAGAAACTTGTTTATGGAAAAGTTCATTTCTTATCCATTATGCATATTATCCATTACAAGTAACTTGTACGCGAAATTTTAGAATTTCGTCCCCATCGAATTGTATTTCGAAATTAATTTTTGTCATACCCCAAGCTCCACAATGCCCTAGATTATCATTTCCATTTAGATCCATAGCTCAATAACTCCCCAATCAAACAGTGGAGTTTAAAATACACATAACTCTCAGTTAATGATTAACTTCGGAAATTACTCTGATTAAATGAATAATGAGCTTGAATATGTATTAGTTGTTGCAATTCATAATCGATTCGACTTGTCAGGATATCGGAATCAACTATACGCCAAGATGTTTCTCTCTCCTTTGTTTTGCCCTTTTTCCTTTTCATAAGCGAGCTTGTTTTTCTTGTTTTTGCCGTTGCTCTCTTCCTCTTTCTTTTATGCTCACTTGCACTATTTGTTGAGAAGAGAGGAGGAAATGGGTTGGCCTTGGGCTTTATAATAATGGGCTGTGATTATTGGGCCATATATATTACACATTATGGGTGTGATGCAAGTGAATGGATAATGGAAATGAAAACTAAGACTCAAATCATGCAACAAATTTGCACATATTCATGTTAGCCATCCAGCATGTAAGTTTGTTTTCTTCTATTAAATGTCGTACTTCATATTATTACAACAACATAACTTTACGGTTAATTTAAAATTAGTGTCAAGTAGTGCGTTAAAACTGCTCTATTAGAATTAAAATTAGATCCATCGGGCTTTTTTTTTTTTTTGAAAATTTATGTTTATTAAAATTGCTTCTCTACTTTTGCATGTTCGACTTATGCGAACACAATATTTTTAGAGCTATAACAGTGACAATAATCATAAGACTGAAAAGGAAATATCACTTGAAATTAATATATATAGTTTGGAAGATTATTGAATATGATGGAATCATTAACATTATCAGATGCTGGATGCAATCCATAGTTATTTATATGTATAAACTGTTATTTTTCTTGGATTTTTCTAACCAGTTTCCTTGGTCCAATGTCAGCGTACAGGAGCTGCTAATACTATTGTGTGTTAAGCCCATTAGATTCATCCTATTTGGGCCTCTTACACACTCGTTTGTTTTTTTATTGGGCCATAAATTAATACTTCTCATTAAGGCTGTGCAGTTGGACTGGTTTTACTTAGAACCAGACTTGACCGCCCTGAAAATTGATTCGGTTTTAGTTTTCCGGTTCCGAGTGAAGATCCAAGTAGGAACTCGACTGAATATGGAACCGGTTTCATAAAACCTAAAAACTATCATTTTTCTCCATCTCTATTTTTCTATGTTCTCTTCAACCTCACTTAGACATTTTACATATCTCTCTCTCTCTCTCTCTCTCTCTCTCTCTCTCTCTCTCTCTCTGGCTTGCGACTCATTCTCCTCCTAGCTTGCTCATGACTCGTCCTTGCTAGTTTAACCCTCCCAACCGTCGCTCATTCTTGACTTTTCTTTGCTTTCTCCCCTTTGTTCATCTTTTATGTTAAACTATTTTGTTGCTTATATTATTTTGCTATAAAACATGAAACCCAGAAAAAGGAACAAAGAAAGAACATGTTTTCATGTAGACCTTGGAATTAGACCCAAAATATAGGATATATTTTCAGGGCTAACGAGATAGATTATAGGTTCTAAAAATTGGAAACTGATTTTAACAGTAGGTTTTAGGTATGGAAATTACCCACTCTAGAGTCAATCACCTTTAGTTCTCAATAAGCTCACCAATTTAAGTCACTTAACTACTTCATTAAATATTTCTTGTAAATAGTCAGTTCTGTTGTAGTAATAATTCTATATATGTTGATTCCATAGGGAAATTAACAAGAAAATCTAAAATCAATAACACTTGTGCCAATTCAGTTAGAAACATTTTAATTTAGCAAATTAAGTCCTAAACATTTTAACGATTTGCCAATGTAAATTATTTGGCTAATTTCGATTAGAAATTGTTGCCGTGGATGCCAGTTGTCCTATATGACATAATTAGCACTCGTAAATAATTTTTAATAATGATTTTGATTTTTTTCTTTCTTTGTTTTTCCCTTTTCTTTTTGCTAGTGGCTAGTTGCCAAGCCATAGGCAATAGTCAATGAGGGTCACCCTCGCTTAGGCCAAGGTTGCCCTTGAAGGTTGGCTTGGCTAGATCTAGTGAGGGGGGCCCTTGTCTAGGCCAGGGTGGCCTTGCTGGCCCCCACCAAACCTAGCGAGGGGCTCTTGTTGGTGCTTGCCCTTCCCCAGGCAAAGATTAGCCCTCACCAGCTATTAACTTTAGTGAACGATCACTAGCAAAAAGAAAAGGCAAAGAGAAATAAACAAAAATTCAAAAAAATTAAAAAAATTATTCATATTTGCACCGGTAATATCACGTAAGATGATCAGTATCCACATTAATAATTTTTGCCGGATGGATTACATTAACAAATAATAAAATATTTACAATTAAATTGGTTAAATTAAAAAATTTATGATTGAGTATAATATATTTAGAACTTTCTTGATAATTTACCCCTGATTCAGTATATGGAAATCAACAATATGATTCTCATTAAAGTTTGTGAAAATATAACTTCGAACGTGTAAGATTTTACATGTGACAGGGTTTTTGCCTAAGTAAAGTGAGACGTGCATCTTTTTTTTTTGAGCAAACAAGTGAGACGTGTATCTTGGACAACCTTAATTTGCGGCAAGTATACCTCGTTTAGATAAATAATCAGCGGGCCATAACAGATGTCAAGTGAAAGTTCAGAAAGCAAATTTATTATGAGTTGAAACGCGAGTTCCAACTAAATTTGAAGTGACAAGGCATGCGTAGCCGAGTACTCCTAGAATATATTATTTGTAAGTGGCTCATCCGATGAGAACTGTTTACTCTTCCGTTATCCGTCATGAGAACATGTTTGACTCACCTAATGCGCAGGATTTTGTCCATGCCACTCAATAATTTCCTTATAAAAGCAAGGAGACACGGGGGTTAGTTATTTAAATTTCCGTGAATAGCATTATTCTGTTATGCAGTAGTTGGATGCAGATGGACTGATGGATCCAACGGATTAAGTCTTTGAGTACTTTCAACTGATTAAGCCAAGATAATGCATCGAAGACTAAAACAAAGAGAATTTTATAGAGGATGCAGCGCGTACTTGACGAATGCCCTAAGACAAAAGATATCAATTTGCCATCCATAGAGTTAGACCCCTGAACCGTTTTATAGGTCACTTGTACTATTCATGTTGCGTAATCGATTGATTACATTGCTAAACTTTCTCTAATCATATGTTCTCATATGCCGTTAACCTTTAATCACGATTGGTGGTGCTATTTTGTATGTACAAAATATTCATCTTGACCTTGGATGGACTCCAATTTGATGAGCTAATCGAACAAGGAACAACTAGTTGACCCGGATTACATTACTCCAAAATGCCTTTAGTCGTTGGACCTTATCACGAAACATTGTTCTCCTTGTCCCTCTTATATCAAAGCGTTTGCAGGGTCTACTTCTATGCTAACGAACTTACTTTTGCAAGTCTAATTCTTTTTTTCTTTTTTTCGAACTTTGGTCTCTCTCTACTTGGTTTCAAATCAACCCCAAAATTAGAAGACGAAACGTGGATGAAAGTGACTTATAACACTGTCGGCCGCATATGGCACTAAATCTAATATCGCATGCGCAGAAGGTGAGGCTAAAAATAAAGTAATTACTATTAATTGTATTTCAAATTTGCAATTAACTGGCCTCAGTTCGATTTGGTTTCGAATTGAGCTGTGAAGTTACTCGCCTGATGACAACAATTGAATTTACTCCGCGTGCACAAGCCTTCTGAAGGATAGAACCCAGACACCCACGACGACTGACTCAGTAGATTCTGTGCTTTTGCTTAGAATGTCTCGTTCTGGATTGCCAGATGATGGACCGAAAGTTCTGTCAATGATAGTCGCCCATTCGAAAAGGACCCCAGCTTCTACTGTCGGTCAAAACTTTCATATTTTTTGGATTTTAACTTGACCTAGATGATCTTGAAACATCTGTTTAGACGCAGGATCAAAAGACTATTCATTTCCCTCCTGATCGGCAATTGCACCGAGTGGTTCAAACTAAAAAAGTAGTCATCAAATGTGACATCAAGTTGTCGTTTTATGCAACGAGTTTGCTTGGAGAACACTACTTTCCTAGACAACAGTGGTTCTTGATCACCAAATTTGCTAACCAACCCTATCTTTTCTCCAATTAACAACCTCAATCTGTGTGTCGCGTGATCCCTGTTGTAATCACTGTATAAATACCATTGTCAAGTCCTTCACGATTCATCAGGAAGCACTAGTCCCGTGTGACTTTCTCAAAATCTACTCAGAAAAAGATCCGAGTATGGCATCCCTAGTTGCTCTCGTCTCTGCTTTTCTCATCCTTCAAATTCTCTCTCCTGTTGACGCACTAAGTACAAACTACTATGACCACACTTGCCCCCGGCTCGAGGCCACGGTCACGGCTGCTGTCAAGAAAGCCATGATGAATGACAAAACTGTTCCGGCTGCACTCTTGAGGATGCACTTCCACGACTGCTTCATTAGAGTATACCCATTACTCTACCTCTCCTTCTTAATCCTGGTCTTTCTTTCCATCTTTGTATAGTAAAACCTGCCCATACGGATTCCCTGATTTGTATGGTTAGTTGGGTATTCCATCGATCCGGATTGATCCCCTTATTTAAGGCTCCATGTCATAAAACAATATATTTTACTCCATTGATGATCACTTCCTCATGTATAGCTTAGGTTATATATGTGGACTTCTATGATGTATGTTGGCTTCTTTATGAAAAATAGGGGTGTGATGGTTCTGTTCTGCTGAACTCAACGGGAGGCAACACAGCAGAGAAAGATGGGCCTCCCAATATCTCACTGCATGCCTTCTACGTTATCGACAATGCGAAGAAGGCAGTGGAAGCACTGTGCCCCGGTGTCGTCTCCTGTGCAGACATCTTGGCTCTAGCTGCTCGCGATGCTGTTGCTCTGGTTCGTCCTCATAATTAGAATATGTCAATCTATATTGTGGTCATTTCGACTTGTGCGGTTCACTATTGCAAGAGGAAAAAGTAAAATAAAATTCCAACTCATGATGAATTTTCTTTTGAAGGGTTATAATTGTTTAGCTTCTTTTCTATGTGATGTTCTCGGTGTATAGTCTGGAGGACCCACTTGGAATGTGCCAAAAGGGAGGCTAGATGGAAGAACATCAAAGGCAAGTGACACCAGGCAATTACCAGCCCCCATATTCAACATCTCTCAACTCCAACAGAGCTTCTCCCAGAGAGGCCTTTCCATGGAAGATTTAGTGGCTCTATCAGGTAAGGCATTACTCACAAGCGTTTGGTAGAACTTTTAAAAATTAAAAGGTTTGAATGGGTCAACATTTTTTCGCCTAGATTTGATTGCGATTTCAACAATGAAAAAGATTATATTTTGCCTACTTACCACTATCCATTCACAGGATACATTTTTTGACATGACCACTTTGTTTTTAATCGCATCATCACACGATGTGATTTTGCAGCTACGCCGTGTAACCGTCATGTAACATTACTTTTATCGGCATGCATGCAGGAGGCCACACGCTGGGATTCGCTCACTGCTCATCGTTCCAAAACAGGATACACAACTTCAGCCCCACCACGGACGTGGACCCATCGCTGAGCCCATCCTTCGCGGCGAACCTACGCAACGTGTGCCCGTTGGGCAACACGGTAAAGAATGCGGGATCGACGCTGGACTCAACCACCACCACTTTCGACAATGTCTACTTCAAGATGCTGCGTCAGGGCCAGAGCATCTTCTCTTCGGATCAAGCCCTGCTCACGAACCCGCAGACCAAGGCCTTGGTCTCCAAGTTCGCAAGCTCGCAGCAGGAGTTCAATAAGGCCTTCATCCAGTCCATGATCAAGATGAGCAGCTTGACCGGCGGCCAAGAGATTAGGCTCGACTGCAAAGTGGCTCGTTAGATACGTCTTATTTGACTTAGTGTGCTTTCGTGAGAGAGAGGGAGGGAGGGAGGGAGGGAGGGAGAGAGGGAAGGAGATTAATAAGAAAGAACATTTTCATTTGGAGAAAATAAGGTAAGGTTTATTAATGTGGGTGTCGATGTGAATAATTTGGGTTAGACTCTTGCTGTTGTGTATTACACCATTGAAAGTGAAGGGTGACCAACAGAGATGGAGCTATCAAGAGTGTGGTTAATAATTTGTTGATAGCTTGGTTGTCGAGATTCAGATGTGATTCGTAGGTTTTGCATTTGTATTTTTCCAATCATATTTATGAAGGGTGTTGTGCTCAACTCAATTTTTTATTTTTTTTTGTGGTCTTTCTGTCAGATGAGAAAGTGTATTTTAATCATATTATTAAAAAACGTGATTGGTTAGTATATCATAGAGTAATCTGTGTATTACGGGAAATGCTAAGACTTTTCTTGAACCTAAAAGAAATTACAAGATTAGATTGACGAAACATGGTGTATCCATAGCAGAAATACTTTTTAGGGTGCAGTAGGACCATGCCCAAACAGAAACTATATCATTAAGAAGAAGAAATATTTTGTAATAGGTTGTCCAAGAAAAAAGCTTATTCTAGTAATTGCAAATATTTCTCTGTGATTAACGTAACAAATTACCGGCTCCCATGGGTTAAATCCAGGCCTCCTCAAATGAGCCCATCATGTAAATAGCCCAACAAAAGTAGAGATCTTTTGATGCTTTCTATCAATTGACAATGGGCCCATTTGGTTCGGTTTTGGGGAAATACCCTCGGGAGAATGCAAATACCTTTGAGGTAAATGGGTTTTCCGAAATGCTAGACTATTTGGTAAACTATAACTGAAAAATGCTTTAAGGAAATGCTTTGGTAAACATATATTTGAAAAGCACTTTAGTGTAACCAAATTAAGTTTTTTAGTTTTAGTATTTTTAAAATTGCAAAAAAGAAACAATAACTATATAACATTTTACATTTTCATATTGAGAGTAATGTAAAAGATATATATTAGTAAATTTATTTAGAAATTATATTGAAAGAATTTGATTATAGATTAAATGCAAAGCTCAACTTTTGGCCTAGGGTCCTTTTAGGTTTGTTTTCAATTTTGAATAATTTTTTTTAATTATTGTTGTATTAATCATCTTTGTTAATTAATGATTATTCTAGTGTATTGATAAAAAGTTAGGCTATTGATTGTCAAAGAATAAAAATGACAAAAAAAAAAAAAAAGTGAACCCAACATTTGCAAAGGGTTTTTTTATTATTTAAAAAAAATAAAAATAAAATCCAATGAAACTCTATCGCCGATCAACGGCGGTTGGGGTGTGGGGAAAATGATCGGTTTAAAAAAAAAAAAAAACAAAGAAGTCAACGGATGAATAGTAGAGGTAAACTTGCATTTTAAAGGCTAGCATTTGGCCAATGACACCTCCAAATGCTGAACCAAACACCTAAGGGACTTTTGGGACTGAAAGTCTCTTGGGAATGCTGAACCAAACGGAGTCAATATAGTCAACGATTTAAGGATGGATTGATCCCCAGTAGAATCGAAATCCACCCAGCTAGAGTAGTTCCACATTATAGTACCTGAGAACCTAGCCGGGTCACCCTAAAACAGTTTTAGATCTGAACCGGTAGATTCCAACGTCATCTCTAGATTTGGGAAGTGGGTCTTTTTTTTTTTTTTTCCTTCCCAGTATATTAAACGGCTAACCCTGTCCACAGTATAGTACTTTCGGGGAAAAAGAAGAAGGAAATATTCTCCATCACCTGTAGTTACAGAACTGGGAATAATATCAAGCCAACAACCTCAAACAGAATATTTGCATTCGAAGATTTAGGTTAGCTGACTTCAACGCTTGATTCAATTTCCTGAGTGTATCCGCTCTTCTTAGTATTCGGATGACTGAGTATCATCAGTTAGCTTAGTATATTCAGGTTGCTCGCTTATATCTAGTGAAACATAATTTTCTTCGAACTTCATTTTCATTGATCCCTCCTCTTGACGAGAGTTTTTGTTGTAAACTTTGTAAACTTTGCTCATTGTGGAATATTCAAGAAAGATTCTTTCATTTGATCTCTCATCAAGTGCTAAACACCTAAAGTGCCAAACTTGGTATAAGTGGACATTTAAGTGTTAAAACTTTAAAAAGATACACTTAAATATCAAAATCAGAGAAGAGAAGAATACTGAAGTGCCAACAGTGAGAATTTTCAACCAAATTGCTGACGTGACATTCTTCAGCAACATTTTTTTACTAACGTGGCAATTATATATATATATATATATATATATATATATATATATATATCCACATGAACAATGCGAACGACATCACACCATCCACGCGGGCAAAGGCGAACACTAAACGGCGTCATTTTGGTGTGGTTGATAAACAATGTTGTTTAGCATATTTAATCAAGCATTGTTTCATGCTTGTTGTCTTTTTCACAGTTGATTCTTCACACTTGGTTGCCATTCTTGCTAAGGCTCTACTGCGGCTCGCCGTTTGCTCACGGTCACTCATTGGTTGCCATCGTTGCTAAGGTCGAAGTGTTGGTGCAAGCACGAGCACCTTACAGTAGCACACTACCTCCACAATGGTGGTTGGTGGCGGCGGTTGGTGGCGACGGTTGGTGGTCGTAGTGGTTTTGGGAATTTTGGCCGATTTAGGGTTTTTAATTTTGGGGGCAATAGAGATAATGTCATTTACACATTGATTGCTGGATAGACATTCTGACGAGCCACGTAGACCATTTTTATTATTAAAATAAAATTACGTCAGAATTTCGATTAGTCCTATCATAGTTGGTATTTAAGTGTCTAATTTTTATTTTTATTTTTAAAGTGACATTTAAGTGTACTTTTTGAAATTTTGACACTTAAGTGTCTATCCTTACCAAATTTTGGCACTTACAATGTACTTTTGTCTTACTCATCAAATTAAACAGCAACGAAGTTTGGTCATTAAAATAAAGAAACTACAAGTGCCATAATTTGGAGTTACGGCTAACAACAATGCAGGTTGTCTTTAATATGTTGGATGCCTTACAATCCACAAGGTAAGGATGACAACTTTGTCCTCATCGAGTTTGTCCTTAATTAGTTGGATGCCTTACCTATGTGTATGTATAACTTTGCTTATCAAACTGATCCCGAAAAATTTATTTATTAGGTGATTGTTATCCCCGACAACAACCTCCATGACCTTTGTATTCAATCGTATGACCCATATGCCATGCTGCAACATAACTATCATTTAGAAAAACTATGCATACTTGAGTTGCCAATCCATTCAACTGGAAGTATTGAAG
This sequence comes from Eucalyptus leucophloia subsp. euroa, assembly GCA_017140325.1. Classification (NCBI taxonomy): domain Eukaryota; kingdom Viridiplantae; phylum Streptophyta; class Magnoliopsida; order Myrtales; family Myrtaceae; genus Eucalyptus; species Eucalyptus leucophloia. The sequence goes on along the minus strand of CM029473.1, from coordinate 10,486,870 downwards.
GACGTTAAGAGGGTAGGATCTCCACAAAGCCATCGGAGCTATCGAAAGAACATGGCATGTTTTTAATTCCCATCAGGCCTACGTCGAGTCGTTGACTTCCCATTGAAGGGCAAACTCCATTTCTTCCGACAACCCCACCCCTCCCCAAAATGTATGTGGTAAGCCACTCACTAAATATAAGAACATATATGCCTAGTAGCTAACTTCAATAAGTCCTTCGAGCAAAATCAATCACTAACTTTCTGTGATTTTGTTCTGATTAAAAGGAATATTGTTGAAAAATTTTAATGTGCACATCGCGAAAAAGAGAGAGGAAAAATTGCCATAAAAAGGTTCATCATACATTTATCCTTTTCTTTATGTTACATACATGATAAATCTACAATGATGAAATTTTGTTTCATGTAACGGTACTCAACTATGCCAATATTTGTCATTTATATGGTGCGATATCATCATATTGTTAGGTGATTGATTTTTTTAATAAAATCCAATTGACTTGGATTATAAATATATAAATATTGTATGTTATTTTTTATACCGATGTATTTTCTTGAGTAGATAAAACTTACCATTTTATGACAAAATTTCCAAGCATCCCCATATTCTTTTTGTGAATTGAATAGTTCTCAGCTAGAGGGGAAAAAACAATGGTGTTAGTTTCCCATAAAGTCTTGCAAGTAAAAAGATTTATTTGAGAACCTCTCTTAATTTGCAAAAATGTCACAATCTTCCCTTCCCTGTTGAAGGAAAAGAGGAATAGGTTTAAGGATATTGCTTAAGGATGGGGGAGTGGAGAGGGGGGGATGGGGGTGGGAGGGTCCAATGGCTCATGATTAGACACAAGCTCTCCCAAGTTCATACTTCATGTAACTTTGAATTTCATTTTAAATCTTGATTAAGCTTGAGAGCTTCTAGGAATAGCCACTAACCTTTTGAGTTTAACTAACTAAAAACGAAACAAGGCACAACATTTTTATCTACTTTTCAATGCAACTAGAAATTTTTTAAGTTTGGGGACTTGATTGCGCTAATTATCTAATTAGCGCCTTTCAGTACCTCTAACTTGGTTTGGCTTTTTTGACCAATTATGAATCTAGAAGTACATCAAAATTGCTAAGTGTCCATGCAAATGCTGTTGAGGTGTTTATTATGATCTTAAGGGTTTACCTAACCATTATAATAAGGAAAATAAAAAATAATATATAGAAAGTGCAGGAATTAAATATCCAAGTATTGAAAAGGCTTAAAGTAAAATATGAGAATGAAAACCCAATACTCATCGCACAGATAATACACATGGCCACGTTATAAAGACCTAGGACATGCCCTTATGAGCTAAATTCACACTGAGTTCAATTTCTTACCTAAAAAATTAATTTCCAAAACTAAACTCATATTAAAGATAAACACCAAAATCCCTACACAAAAGGTTGCGCTAAATAAATAAAACTAGGCTACATCTAATACGAAAACTTGAAAAACTCTAATAAAGATCGATTTCGAAACATTTTCTGATTTTTTTAACATTTTTCGAATTTATTTTTATTAAAATTTTCTTAGCATTTTCTTAAGAAAAAATATTTAATTCCGAAACTAGGGACTCGGGCTGGGCCCGACCATGGACTGATCTGATCTCACGGGTCCGGGCAATAGGCACAAATTGGGCCATAATAAGAAGTCCAAACACTAGGATATTTAAACTCAATCCCTAGTAAACGCAGCCCAATCCATCAATGACCCAAAGCCCCCATCAAAGCAGATCAAGCCCGACTTATCAAGACAAAACCGACTGAAGCCCTAATCAATTAAAATTGGATCAAACCCAAACCCAGCAATATCTCATAGCCTAACTAGACCCATTTTTCTTACCATTTTCCTTTTTCTATTTTATTTTTCTTAATGGGCCCTTTTTATTGCGTTTTCTTTACTTCCGCTCCTTTTAACTTCCGATCCGCCGTGTTCTTCCCAGAAACTAGCGATCATCCCCCACCCCATCCCAACCCCAAACCATCCCCCCTCTCCACGGGCCGATCGGACTCCATCTCCGGCTGTGCTAGACCTTCATCTCCAACCACCATTCCATCACTTACCATAAATCAGTCTAACACCACCGGGCCATCACTAACCACCACCTTGATTTGCTGCCGGAAAACCAAGTTCACCTCCGACAACCACCATCACACCAGCCATACATCGTGTTCAACAGAGAAAACACAGCACATGTCAAACGAAATACAAAGACGCAGCAACTTCGTTATTCATGAAAATCAAGCCTAACAACTTAGGATCAAACAAATTGCACCAAGTGCCAAATCGCACCAAGTGCTCGGCGTTGAAGAAGAAAAAAGGAACCCACAAAAAAAAAAAAAGAAGAAGAAGAAGAAAAAAGGAAAAATATCTCTTTGATTTTTTCTTCTTTGCCCGAGTACCTTTAGCGAGTGTCCCCAAAAACAAATGGATTAAGAATACTAAAAACCCAAAATTGTTATACATGTGTCTCAAGCTAATTTTTTTTTTATCATAAAAACCCAAAAATGGTACATTTTTGATAAAGTTACCTCATGTTAGCTTTTGTTAAATTTTACAGCCAAATTGTTAAGTTGGATGACATGTGACCTTTGACGAATGTTCTAGTTTAAAATTTTACTCTCAATTTGTCATAAGTATACAAGTTTATGATTTTTAATGGAGAGTAAATTTGTCATAAATATATTAGTTTGAGACTTTTGGTAATAAAAAAAATTAGTGAAGAGTAGATTTTTCATAAATGTACTAATTTAAGATTTTTGATGACAAAAAAATTAATTTAGAATAAATTTTTCACAAATATATTAGTTCATGGTTTTTGTGATCAGGTTATCTTTTTTCTGCCCTTTTTGTGCCACCTCCTCCGTTCAAGATCCAAAATCTCTTTTTAACGAGAGAGTCACCCTTTTTCCCTTAAAAAAGAAGAAGAGAAATTTGAGTTTTTTTATTTGGTCAGTGAGAACTTTGATTTTCAAGAGGACCTTTTTTATTTTGCAAGGCCGCCAACCTCCTCTTTAAAATAGGTTTTTTCTTCTATAGAGTTTTTCTTACCTTGATCCATAGTGGGCCTTCCTTCTCATTTAAGTTCTATGAGCCATGGGTTCCATGAACTAATGGGCTATACTAATTTCTTTTAATCAGAATAGTGGGCTTGATACGCTTGGCTTAATGTATTGGATTGAATAAGTGCGAATGAATTGAATGTTCATGCTTGTGTGAATAGACTAGGCCCAAAGAATCGGATCAAATTCCATTTCACTTATTTCTTATTTCTTTTAATATTTGATTTCAACGGTAAAAATTAAGGCGTCAACATGACTTATATAGTACATGACTTATATAGTCGGGTTTGGCCGCCAATCCCGACTCACTTCTTTTACAACCAATACAGAGAGAGAGAGAGAGAGAGAGAGAGAGAGAGAGAGAGAGAGAGAGAGAGAGAGAGAGAGAGAGAGAGAGAGAGAGAGAGAGAGAGAGAGAGAGAGAGAGAGAGAGAGAGAGAGAGAGAGAGAGAGAGAGAGAGAGAGAACAAGCCAATTTAAATTAGCATACCTATTCATTCATATTAGGAGCCTTTTTAAATTGATTAATTTATTCAAATAAGGAAACATACTCAAATTTGGAAGCCTACTCAAGTTAGGAACCTACTTGAACTTGGCAACCTACACTAATTAGGAAACCACCTTAAGCTAGGAAATCTACTCAAATTAAGAAACTTATTCAAATTAGGAAACTTACTTTAGGAAATCTACTTAAATTAGGAAAGCTACATACAATAGGAAGCCTATTCAAATCGGATAACCTACTTGAATTAGAAAACATACTCAAATTAGGAAACCAACTTGGACAAGGAAAACTACTCAAATTAGCTAACCAACTTATACTCAAATTAGAATAAATAAATAAATAAACTAGGAAAAAAGCCAATTTAAATGAGGATGCCTGTTCAAATTAGAAATCTATTTAAAGTAAGAAGGCTATTCAAATTGGGAGACATACTTAAACTAGAACTCAAATTAGGAAACCTACTTAAACTAATTAAGTTATTCAAATTCATAAACATCCTCAAATTGGGAAGCCCACTCAAGTTAGGAAACCTACTTGAATTTGGCAACCCACACCAATTGGGAAACCAACTTAAACTAGGAAATCTCAAATTAAGAAACTTATTCAAATTAGAAAACTCACTCTAGGAAGTCCACTTAAATTGGGAAAGCTATTTAGATTAGGAAGCCTATTTTTTTTCTTTTTTTTGGTAACCAGGAAATCTCGTAAGCTGACAGTCGGTAAGCAAACCCTGGGGGAGCGACTGCACAACCCACCACCATAGTACTTTAGGTAAGATCCCTAACGACGCCTCTGGGATTTGAACTTCTCCCCTTCGTGAGGGGGAGAGAGCCCAAGCCAGCTGCGTCGCAGCGGGCGGGGTTTTGATTAGGAAGCCTATTCAAATCAAATAACCTACTTAAATTAGAAAACATACTCAAATTAGGAAACTTATTTATATGAGGAAACCAACTTAGACTAGGAAAATGGAAGAAGACCACTATCGTGCTTAAAGTTGTGTATGACGCTCACTTTAGTATTAGATATTTTCGCCGGATTACTTAAGTGTCAAATTAGAGAAAAAACAATTACTTAAGTGCTAACGATGATAAATTCCTGCTCAAAATAATACATGGCTTTTATAATTAAAAATTTCATATGGCTTGCTATATTATTGAAAAAAATTCCAGTACACGTAGCATTTCCACGTGATGTGCTTGACATTGAAGTGATTGCTTTTTAACAACAATTGACACTAGAGTGATTACTTTAAATAAAATTGAGCATTCAAATGATCACTATTTATAACTTTTAAACGATGTCGTTTAAGGATTATATGAAATTAATAAAATATAGTTACATTGAATTTTTGAGGACCCAAATTGGAGTTGGCACTTAAGTGATCCTTTTTAAAAAAATAACACTTAAATTATCTGAAAAAAAAAATTTGGTATTAAATTGAACGCCCTACACAAATTTGACACTACTTGTGTCCTTCTTCCCTAGGAAAACTACTCAAATTAGCAAACCAACTCAAACTAGGAAGCCCATTTAAATTGAGAAAATCTGTGCAATTGTTAGCAAAATCACTACAAGTGTGAAGGCAAATTTCAATCAAAACATTTCAAACTAGACTTAAATCAAAACAAGACTTATAAATTACATCTACTTAAAGTTCGCATCAAAATGAATTACAACCAAGGCAATCAAGATGAAAAATAAGAGAAGTTATAATATTAATCCAAAGCACACGAATCACAAATTGAGATCAAACACAGGAGATTCGTGCTCTTAAGAGAAAGTGTTCAAACAAGAAATCGTGCCGCGTTCTTGGTTTGAAGTTGCGAACACACTTGGCAAGATAGACCTTGAGCCCAAGTCAACGAACAATCTCTTTACTTCCCCTCCTTTAACTCCTAATACGGCGTGTTCTTCCCAGAAACTGGCAACGCCCCTCCTGATTGGACTTCATCTCCAGCTGCTCTAGACCTTCATCCCTGACCACCATCGTCCATCACTTACCATATATCAGCCTAACACCACCGGGCCATCACTAATCACCACCTTGATTTACTGCCAGAAAACCAAGTTCACCTTTGACGACCACCATCACGCTGGCCGTTCGTCGCTTTCAATGGACTAAACACGGCACATGTCAAATGAAATACGAAGACGCAATAACTCCATTATTGATGAAAATCAAGCCTAACAACTTATGACCAAACGAATCACACCAAGCACTTGGTGTGGAAGAAGACAAAAGGAAAAATATGTCTCTGCTCTTTTCTTCTTTGCCCGAGTACCTTTGGCGAGTGTCCTTATGAATGAAAGGGTTATTAACACTAAAAACCCACAATTGGTACACATGCATCCCAAATGAATTTTTCGCTCACCAAAAATCCCAAAATGGTACATTTTTGACAAATTTAACTCATGTTAGTTTTCGTTAAATTTTACAGTCAAATTGCTGAGTTGGATGATATGTGACCGTTGACGAGTGTACCGGTTTAGAATTTCACTCTCTATTTGTGATAGGTATATCAATTTGTGATTTGTAACGGAGGATAAATTTATCATAAAAGTACCAGTTTTTGGTTTTTTATGGTAAAAAAATTAATTAAAGGTAAATTTGGCATAAGTGTACTAATTTATGATTTTTGAAGATAAAGAAATTAATTTAAAATAAATTTATCATAAATATATTAATTTACGGTGTTTTGTGATCAGGCTATCTTTTTTTTTTCCTCCCTTTTTGTGCCACCTCCGCAACGTCCAAGTCTCTTTTTAATGAGAGAGCCACCCTTTTTTTCACTTTAAAAAAATATAAAATAAAGAGAACCTTGATTTTTTTTTTTTGGTCGGTGAGAACTTTGATTTTCAAGAGGACCTTTTTTTTCCTTTGCATAGCTGCCAACCTCCTCTTTAAAATAGGTTATTTCTTGTTTAGAGTTTTTCTTACCCTTGATCCATAGTGGGCTCTCCTTCTCATTTAAGTTCTATGAGCCGTGGGTATCATGAACTAACGGGCTATACTAATTGCCTTAAATCAGAATAGTGGGCTTGGTACTTTAGGCTTGGATGAATTGAATTGAATGTTTAGGCCTGTGCGAATTGACTAGGCCCAAAGAATCTGATCAAAATTTCATTCATTTCTTTTTTCTTTTAAAGTTTGATTTCGTCGGTAAAAATTGAGATGTCAACACGATTTATATGGTTGTGTTTGGCCACCAATCCCCCTTACTCACTTCCTTTTCCATCAATACATGCCATCGCTCTTTCACACAGTGTAGAGGGGGTGGAGAGAGGGAGAGAAGAGAGGGGAGAGAGAACAACCGATAAGTTTTTATTTTAATGTCACAAGAGATTTATGGATTTTCATTTTTTTTCAAGGAGCTTCTTGCGCATTCCTTTTTCCGCAAGATCTCCAACGAAACTCGTTCCTTGTGTGCATTTGCAACTACAGGTAGCGTCATCTTGACACTCACAACAGCTTACTGGATCGCATTCTGCATCAATAACACATGACTGTACTTCCATGCTTTGCATACCTACCATATAACATCAATCATCAATCCATAAACATCTTTCTTATTCTTATTCGTGAACCGATGGCAATTAGCAAAAACATGAGCAACATAATGGATGTGGATGGTTTCATCATTGCTCCCAAGTCAAAAGGGCTTTTGCAGGGATAATATGTTGATGGTTTTGCTTAGGAGAAATGATGTAGTGATCTATTTGTTTCATATGCTTGTAATATCAATGTATATATAAGTCCAACCACTAACGATGATTAGAGAAGCTAATTTGTAATTGCCAAGTAATTAAAATCATATCTTCTCTTTCATATCCCTTAATGTGTAATTACCCTATTTGTTTCTTCACCAACTTTAAAATATTGACCTTGCATTTTATACACATCCAACTTTATTAGCATTAACCAACAAGTTAATAAAGTTGATACCAATATCAGGGTATATATAAGTCTAGCCATTGACGATAATTAGAGAAGTTAATGTGTAATTGCCCAATAATTAAAAAAATATCCTCATATCCATTATGGTGTGATTGCCCTATATGTTTCTTCACCACCTATAAAACATTGACTTTACATTTTAAACATATCCAACTTTGTTAGCATTAACCATCAAGTTATTAAAGTTAATGCCAATAAAACAATATTTAAGCCATGCAAGGTTGACCATGCCAACTAATTGTTAATTATTTCAAATCTTGACTTCTTAGAAAATATTTCCCAAAAATGTCACATTTTTAGTGGAACAAACGAAATTGAAGTTTCCCAAATCATGAAATAATCTTAAAGAAGGAAACTTACTCAAATTAGAAGTCTATTAAAATAAAAATAAATAAAATAAATAAATAAACTAGGAACAAACCAATTTAAATTAGGATACCTATTCAAATTACGAAATCTATTTAAATTAAGAAGACTATTCAATTTGGAAAACTTATTTAAATTAGAAAATCCGCTCATATTAGGAAACCTACTTAAACTAATTTATTTATTCAAATCAGGAAACATACTCAAATTCGGAAGCCTACTCAAGTCAGGAACCTACTTGAACTTGGCAACCTACACTAATTAGGAAACCACCTTAAGCTAGGAAATCTACTCAAATTAAGAAACTTATTCAAATTAGGAAACTTACTTTAGGAAATCTACTTAAATTAGGAATGCTACATAGAATAGGAAGCCTATTCAAATCGGATAACCTACTTGAATTAGAAAACATACTCAAATTAGGAAACCAACTTGGACAAGGAAAACTACTCAAATTAGCTAACCAACTTATACTCAAATTAGAATAAATAAATAAAAAAACTAGAAAACAAGCCAATTTAAATAAGGATGCCTATTCAAATTAGAAATCTATTTAAAGTAAGAAGGCTATTCAATCTGGGAGACCTACTTAAACTAGAAAATTCACTCAAATTAGGAAACCTACTTAAACTAATTAAGTTATTGAAATTCATAAACATACTCAAATTGGGAAGCCTACTCAAGTTAGGAAACTTTGGCAACCCACACCAATTAGGAAACCAACTTAAACTAGGAAATCTACTCAAATTTAGAAACTTATTCAAATTAGAAAACTCACTCTAGGAAGTCCACTTAAATTGGGAAAGCTATTTAGATTAGGAAGCCTATTTTTTTTTTTTTTGGTAACTAGGGAACCCCGTAAGTCGACAGTCGGCGAGCAAACCCTGGGGGAGCGACTGCACAACCCACCACCACAGTACTCCAGGTAAAAATCCCTAAAGATGCCTCTGGGATTTGAATATCTCCCCTTCGTAAGGGGGAGAGAGCCCGAGCCAGCTGCGCCGCTGCGGGCGATGGTTTGATTAGGAAGCCTATTCAAATCAAATAATCTACTTAAATTAGAAAACATACTCAAATTAGGAAACCTATTTATATGAGGAAACCAACTTAGACTAGGAAAATGGCAGAAGAACACTATGCTACTTAAAGTTGTGTATGACGCTTACTTTAGTATTATAATTTTTCGCCGGATTACTTAAGTGTCAAATTAGAGAAAAAAATAATTACTTAAGTGCGAACGGTCAGACATTCCTACTCAAAATAATACGTGGCTTTTATAATTAAAAATTTCATATGGCTTGCTATATTATTGAAAAAAATTCCAGTATAGGTGGCATTTCCATATTAGCAAACCAACTCAAACTAGGAAGCCTATTTAAATTGAGAAAATCTGCACAATTGTTAGCAAAATCACTACAAGTGTGAAGGCAAACTTCAATCAAAACATTCAAACTAGACTTAAATCAAAACAAGACTTATAAATTACATCTACTTAAAGTTTGCATCGAAATGAATTACAACCAAGGCGATCAAGATGAAAAATAAGACAGGTTATAATATTAATCCAAAGCACACTAATCGTAAATTGAGATCAAACACAGGAGATTCGTGCTCTTAAGAGAAAGTGTTCAAACTAGAAATCGTGCTACGTTCTTGGTTTGAAGTTGCGAACACACTTGGCAAGATAGACCTTGAGCCCAAGTCAACGGACAATCTCTTTACTTCCGCTCCTTTAACTCCTAATACGCCGTGTTCTTCCCAGAAACTAGCGACGCCCCTCCTGATCGGACTTCATCTCCAGCTGCGCTAGACCTTCATCCCTGACCACCATCGTCCACCACTTACCATATATCAGCCTAACACCATCGGGCCATCACTAATCACCACCTTGATTTACTGCCAGAAAACCAAGTTCACCTCTGATGACCACCATCACGCGGGCCGTTCGTTGCTTTCAATGAAGAAAACACGTCACATGTCAAATGAAATACGAAGACGCAATAACTTCATTATTGATGAAAATCAAGCCTAACAACTTACGACCAAACGAATCCCACCAAGCACTTGGTGTTGAAGAAGACAAAAGGAAAAATATGTCTCTGCTCTTTTCTTCTTTGCCCGAGTACCTTCGGCGAGTGTCCCTATGAATGAAAGGGTTATTAACACTAAAAACCCACAATCGGTACACATGCGTCCCAAATGAATTTTTCGATCACCAAAAATCCCAAACTGCTACATTTTTGACAAATTTAACTCATGTTAGCTTTTGTTAAATTTTATAGTTAAATTGCTGAGTTGGATGATATGTGCCCGTTGACAAGTGTGCCGATGCAGAATTTCACCCTATGTTTGTCATAGGTATACCGATTTGTGATTTGTAATGGAGGATAAATTTATCATAAATGTACTAGTTTCTGGTTTTTTATGGTAAAAAAATTAATTAAAGGTAAATTTGTCATAAGTGTACTAATTTATGATTTTTGATGATAAAAAATTAATTTAAATTAAATTTATCATAAATAAATTAATTTATGGTGTTTTGTGATCATACTATCTTTTTTTTCCCTTCCCTTTTTGTGCCACCTCCGCAACGTCCAAGTCTCTCTTTAATGAGAGAGCCACCCTTTTTTCACTTAAAAAAAAATAAAGAGAACTTTGATTTTTATTTTTTATTTTTTTGGCCTGTGAGAACTTTCATTTTCAAGAGGACCTTTTCTTCCTTTGCACAGCCGCCAACCTCCTCTTTAAAATAGGTTTTTTCTTTTTTAGAGTTTTTCTTACCCTTGATCCATAGTGGGCTCTCCTTCTCATTTAAGTTCTATGAGCCATGGGTATCATGAACTAATGGGCTATACTAATTGCTTTAAATCGAAATAGTGGGCTTGATACTTTAGGCTTGGATGAATTAAATTAAATGTTTAGGCCTGTGCGAATCGACTAGGCCCAAAGAATCAGATCAAACTCAATTTCATTCATTTCTTTTTTCTTTTAAAGTTTGATTCCATCGGTAAAAATTGAGATGTCAACATGATTTATATGGTTGTGTTTGGCCACCAATCCCCCTGACTCACTTCCTTTTCGATCAATACATGCCATCTCTGTTTCACACATGCACGTGTAGTGGGGGTGGAGAGAGGGAGAGAAGGGAGGAGGGAGAGAACAACCGATAAGTTTTTATTTTAATGTCACAAGAGATTTATGGATTTTCTATTTTTTTTCAAGGAGCTTCTTGCGCATTCCTTTTTCCTCAAGATCTCCAACGAAACTGGTTCCTTGTGTGCAGTTGCAATTACAATTATTATCTCGACACTCACAACAAGTTACCGGACCGCATTCTGCATCAATAAGACATGACTGTACTTCCATGCTTTGCATACCTGCCATATAACATCAATCATCAATCCATAAACATCTTTCTTGTTCTTATTCGTGGAGAGAGAGAGAGAGAGAGAGAGAGAGAGAGAGAGAGAGAGAGAGAGAGAATCGATGGCAATTAGCAAAAACATGAGCAACATAACGGATGTGGATGGTTTCACCATTGCTCCCAAGTCAAAAGGGCTTTTGCAGGGATAATATGTTAATGGTTTTGCTTAGGAGAAATGATGTAGTGATCTATTTGTTTCACTATGCTTGCAATATCAAGGTATATATAAGTCCAACTACTAACGATGATTAGAGAAGCTAATTTGTAATTGCCAAGTAATTAAAATCATATCTTCTCTTTCATATCCCTTAATGTGTAATTACCCTATTTGTTTCTTCACCAACTATAAAATATTGACATTGCATTTTATACACATCCAACTTTATTAGCATTAACCAACAAGTTAATAAAGTTGATACCAATATCAGGGTATATATAAGTCTAGCCATTGACGATAATTAGAGAAGTTAATGTGTAATTGCCCAATAATTAAAAACATATCCTCTTTCATATCCATTATGGTGTGATTGCCCTATATGTTTCTTCACCACCTATAAAACATTGACTTTACATTTTAAACATATCCAACTTTGTTAGCATTAACCATCAAGTTGTTAAAATTTATGCCAATAAAACAATATTTAAGCCATGCAAGGTTGACCATGCCAACTAATTGTTAATTATTTCAAATCTTGACTTCTTAGAAAATATTTCCCAAAAATGTCACAGTTTTAGTGAAACAAATGAAATTGAAATTTCCCAAATCATGAAATAATCTTAAAGAAGGAACTTACTCAAATTAGAAGATTATTAAAAATAAATAAATAAATAAACTAGGAACAAACCAATTTAAATTAGGATACCTATTCAAATTACGAAATCTATTTAAATTAAGAAGACTATTCAATTTGGGAAACTTACTGAAATTAGAAAATCCGCTCATATTAGGAAACCTACTTAAACTAATTAATTTATTCAAATCAGGAAACATACTCAAATTCGGAAGCCTACTCAAGTCAGGAACCTACTTGAACTTGGCAACCTACAATAAGTAGGAAACCAACTTAAGCTAGGAAATCTACTCAAATTAAGAAACTTATTGAAATTAGGAAACTTACTTTAGGAAATCTACTTAAATTAGGAAAACTACTTAGAATAGGAAGCATATTCAAATTGGATAACTTACTTGAATTAGAAAACATGCTCAAATTAGGAAACCAAATTGGACAAGGAAAACTACTAAAATTAGCTAACCAACTTATACTCAAATTAGAATAAATAAATAAATAAGCTAGGAAACAAGCCAATGTAAATTAGGATGCCTATTCAAATTAGAAATCTATTTAAAGTAAGAAGGATATTCAAACTGGGAAACCTACTTAAACTAATTAAGTTATTCAAATTCATAAATATACTCAAATTGGGAAGCCTACTCAAGTTAGGAAACCTACTTGAATTTGGCAACCTACACCGATTAGGAAACCAACTTAAACTAGGAAATGTACTCAAATTAAGAAACTCATTCAAATTAGAAAACTCACTCTAGGAAGTCCACTTATATTGGGAAAGCTATTTAGATTAGGAAGCCTACTTTTTTTTTTTGGCAACCCAGGGAATCCCGTAAGCCGACAGCTCGCGAGCAAACCCTGGGGGAGCGACTGTAGGACCCACCACCACAGTATTCTAGGTAAGAATCCCTAACGACACCTCTGGAATTCGAACTTCTTCCCTTCGTGAGAGGGAGAGAGCCTGAGTCAGCTGCGCCGCTGGGGGCAGTGGTTAGATTAGGAAGCCTATCCAAATCAAATAACCAACTTAAATTAGAAAACATACTCAAATTAGGAAACCCATTTATATGAGGAAACCAACTTAGGCTAAGAAAATGGCAGAAGAACACTATAGTGCTTAAAGTTGAGTATGACGCTCACTTTAGTATTATAATTTTTCACTGGATTACTTAAGTGCCAAATCAGAGAAAGACGATTAGTTAAGTGCTAACGGTGAGAAATTCTTGCTCAAAATAATACGTGACTTTTATAATTAAAAATTTCATATGGCTTGCTATATTATTGAAAAAAAAATCCAGTACACGTGGCATTTCCACGTGATGTGCTTGACACTAAAGTGATTGCTTTTTAACAACACTTGACACTAGAGTGATTACTTTAAATAAAATTGAGCATTCAAATTATCACAATTTAAAACTTTTACACAATGTCATTTAAGGATTCTATGAAATTAATAAAATATAGTGACATTGGATTTTTAAGGACTCTAATTGGAGTTGGAACTTAAGTGATCATTTTTAAAAAAAATAACACTTAAATTATCTGAAAAAAATTGGTATTAAATTGAACGCCGTACACAAATTTGACACTACTTGTGTCCTTCTTCTCTAGGAAAACATCTCAAATTAGCAAACCAACTCAAACTAGGAAGCCTATTTAAATTGAGAAAATCCGCACAATTGTTAGCAAAATCACCACAAGTGTGAAGGCAAACTTCAATCAAAACATTCAAACTAGACTTAAATCAAAACAAGACTTATAAATTACATCTACTTAAAGTTTGCATCGAAATGAATTACAACCAAGGCGATCAAGATGAAAAATAAGACAGGTTATAATATTAATCCAAAGCACACTAATCGTAAATTGAGATCAAACACAGGAGATTCGTGCTCTTAAGAGAAAGTGTTCAAACTAGAAATCGTGCTACGTTCTTGGTTTGAAGTTGCGAACACACTTGGCAAGATAGACCTTGAGCCCAAGTCAACGGACAATCTCTTTACTTCCGCTCCTTTAACTCCTAATACGCCGTGTTCTTCCCAGAAACTAGCGACGCCCCTCCTGATCGGACTTCATCTCCAGCTGCGCTAGACCTTCATCCCTGACCACCATCGTCCACCACTTACCATATATCAGCCTAACACCATCGGGCCATCACTAATCACCACCTTGATTTACTACCAGAAAACCAAGTTCACCTCTGACGACCACCATCACGCGGGCCGTTCGTTGCTTTCAACGAAGAAAACACGTCACATGTCAAATGAAATACGAAGACGCAATAACTTCATTATTGATGAAAATCAAGCCTAACAACTTACGACCAAACGAATCCCACCAAGCACTTGGTGTTGAAGAAGACAAAAGGAAAAATATGTCTCTGCTCTTTTCTTCTTTGCCCGAGTACCTTCGGCGAGTGTCCCTATGAATGAAAGGGTTATTAACACTAAAAACCTACAATCGGTACACATGCGTCCCAAATGAATTTTTCGATAACCAAAAATCCCAAACTGCTACATTTTTGACAAATTTAACTCATGTTAGTTTTTGTTAAATTTTATAGTTAAATTGCTGAGTTGGATGATATGTGCCCATTGACAAGTGTACCGATGCAGAATTTCACCCTCTGTTTGTCATATGTATACCGATTTGTGATTTGTAATGGAGGATAAATTTATCATAAATGTACTAGTTTCTGGTTTTTTATGGTAAAAAAATTAATTAAAGGTAAATTTGTCATAAGTGTACTAATTTATGATTTTTCATGATAAAAATTAATTTAAATTAAATTTATCATAAATAAATTAATTTATGGTGTTCTGTGATCATACTATCTTTTTTTTTTCCTTCCCTTTTTGTGCCACCTCCGCAACGTCCAAGTCTCTTTTTAATGAGAGAGCCACCCTTTTTTCACTTAAAAAAAAAAATAAAGAGAACTTTGATTTTTATTTTTTATTTTTTTGGCCCGTGAGAACTTTCATTTTCAAGAGGACCTTTTCTTCCTTTGCACAGCCGCCAACCTCCTCTTTAAAATAGGTTTTTTCTTGTTTAGAGTTTTTCTTACCCTTGATCCATAGTGGGCTCTCCTTCTCATTTAAGTTCTATGAGCCATGGGTATCATGAACTAATGGGCTATACTAATTGCTTTGAATCGAAATAGTGGGCCTAATACTTTAGGCTTGGATGAATTAAATTGAATGTTTAGGCCTGTGCGAATCGACGAGGCCCAAAGAATCGGATCAAATTCAATTTCATTCATTTCTTTTTTCTTTTAAAGTTTGATTCCGTCAGTAAAAATTGAGATGTCAACACGATTTATATGGTTGTGTTTGGCCACCAATCCCCCTGACTCACTTCCTTTTCGATCAATACATGCCATCTCTGTTTCACACATGCACGTTTAGAGTGGGTGGAGAGAGGGAGAGAAGGAAGGAGGGAGAGAACAACCGATAAGTTTTTATTTTAATGTCACAAGAGATTTATGAATTTTTAATTTTTTTTTCAAGGAGCTTCTTGCGCATTCCTTTTTCCTCAAGATCTCCAACGAAACCGGTTCCTTGTGTGCAGTTGCAATTACAGTTATTATCTCGACACTCACAACAAGTTACCGGACCGCATTCTGCATCAATAAGACATGACTGTACTTCCATGCTTTGCATACCTGCCATATAACATCAATCATCAATCCATAAACATCTTTCTTGTTCTTATTCGTGGAGAGAGAGAGAGAGAGAGAGAGAGAGAGAGAGAGAGAGAGAGAGAGAGAGAGAGAGAACCGATGGCAATTAGCAAAAACATGAGCAACATAATGGATGTGGATGGTTTCATCATTGCTCCCAAGTCAAAAGGGCTTTTGCAGTATGTTGATGGTTTTGCTTAGGAGAAATGATGTAGTGATTTATTTGTTTCACTATGCTTGTAATATCAATGTATATATAAGTCCAACCACTAACGATGATTAGAGAAGCTAATTTGTAATTGCCAAGTAATTAAAATCATATCTTCTATTTCATATCCCTTAATGTGTAATTACCCTATTTGTTTCTTCACCAACTATAAAATATTGACATTGCATTTTATACACATCCAACTTTTTTTAGCATTAACCAACAAGTTAATAAAGTTGATACCAATATAAGGGTATATATAAGTCTAACCATTGACGATAATTAGAGAAGTTAATGTGTAATTGCCCAATAATTAAAAAAATATCCTCTTTCACATCCATTATGGTGTGATTGCCCTATATGTTTCTTCACCACCTATAAAACATTGACTTTACATTTTAAACATATCCAACTTTGTTAGCATTAACCATCAAGTTGTTAAAATTTATGCCAATAAAACAATATTTAAGCCATGCAAGGTTGACCATGCCAACTAATTGTTAATTATTTCAAATCTTGACTTCTTAGAAAATATTTCCCAAAAATGTCACATTTTTAGTGAAACAAATGAAATTGAAGTTTCCCAAATCATGAAATAATCTTAAAGAAGGAAACTTACTCAAATTAGAAGTCTATTAAAATATAAATAAATAAATAAATAAATAAACTAGGAACAAACCAATTTAAATTAGGATACCTATTCAAATTACGAAATCTATTTAAATTAAGAAGACTATTCAATTTGGGAAACTTACTGAAATTAGAAAATCCGCTCATATTAGGAAACCTACTTAAACTAATTCATTTATTCAAATTAGGAAACATACTCAAATTTGGAAGCCTACTCAAGTCAGGAACCTACTTGAACTTGGCAACCTACACTAATTAGGAAACCAACTTAAGCTAGGAAATCTACTCAAATTAAGAAACTTATTGAAATTAGGAAACTTACTTTAGGAAATCTACTTAAATTAGGAAAGCTACTTAGAATAGGAAGCCTATTCAAATCGGATAACCGACTTGAATTAGAAAGCATACTCAAATTAGGAAACCAACTTAGACAAGGAAAACTACTAAAATTAGAATAAATAAATAAATAAATAAACAAACTAGGAAACAAGCTAATTTAAATTAGGATGCCTATTCAAATTAAAAATCTATTTAAATTAAGAAGGCTATCCAAATTGGGAAATTAAACTAGAAAATCCACTCAAATTAGGAAACCTACTCAAACTAATTAAGTTATTCAAATTCGTAAACATACTCAAATTGGGAAGCCTATTTAAGTTAGGAAACCTACTTGAACTTGTCAACCTACACTAATTAGGAAAAGAGAAAATGTCACAAACAGTCTCTAAACTTCCACTTAATGTGCAATCTCATCCCTAGACTTTTAATTTGTTCAATTTGATTTCTGAATTATTGATAAATGTCCGATTTAGTCTCTGACTATCTGAAAATTGACCAATTTCATCATTCCGTTAGTGAAAGTTAACGGAATTGACTTACATGGCTTTTAGTATCTTAAATATAAAATAAAAAAGGACATGTGGAATATCCACATGGAAATTACCTTTAAAACAGGTTAAATTATGGCCACCGTCCAAAAAAGAGATACAAAACCACTTCTTCTCTTTGCTTTTGTGATCAGTGCTCTCATCTCCAACTGACCCCTAATTTGTTTTCCTTTTTAAAGATATTTATTGACTCATAATTCTAGTAATCCAACTTAGTTCCACGTCATCAATTAATGCTCCGTGTCATCACTTAATGGCTTGAACAAATAGAAGGACTAGATGGAACATTTGTCAATAGTTCAGGGACTAAATTGAGCAAATCGAAAGCTCAGGGGTGAAACTAAACATTAGATTAATGTTTATGGACCATTTTGTGACATTTTCCCTTAGGAGAACAACTTAAACTAGGAAATCTACTCAAAATAAGAAACTTATTGAAATTAGAAAACTTACTTACTCCAGGAATTCTACTTAAATTGGGAAAACTATTTAGATTAGAAAGCCTATTCGAACCAGCTAACCTCTTAAAATAGAAAACATACTCAAATTAGGAAACCTATACATAGGAGGAAAGCAACTTAGACTAGGAAAATGGCAGAAGAACATTAGAGTTTTAAAAGTTGTGTACGACAATCACTTTAGTATCAAAAGCTTTTGCCGAATCACTCAAATGCCATAAGTGCCAATGGCGAGAAACTCCGGTCCAAAATAATATGAGGCTATATGACTTGCTATATTATTAAAAAAAAATTCTAGTACATTTGGCATTTTCACGTGATGTGCTTGGCATTGAAGTGATTACTTTTTAACAACAACCGGCACTAGAGTGATTACTTCAAATAAAATTGGGCACTCAAATGATCACTATTTATAAATTTTAAACGATGTCATTTAAGGGTTATATGAAATTAATAAAATATAGCTATATTGGATTTCCGACGACCCAAATTGGAGTTTGCGCTTAAGTGATCATTTTTTCAAAAAAGTGACACTTAAATAATCCAAGAAAAAAACATTTGATATTAAAGGGAGTGCTGTACACAAATTTGACACTACTTGTGTCCTTCTTCCCTAGGAAAACTACTCAAATTAGCAAACCAACTCAAACTAGGAAGCCTATGTAAATTGAGAAAATCTGCGCAATTGTTAGCAAAATCACTACAAGTGTGAAGGCAAACTTCACTCAAAACATTTCAAGCTAGACTTAAATCAAAACAAGACTTATAAATTACATCTACTTAAAGTCCGCATCGAAATGAATTACAACCAAGGCAATCAAGGTGAAAAATAAGACAGGTTATAATATTAATCCAAAGCACACTAATCGCAAATTGAGATCAAACACAGGAGATTCGTGCTTTTAAAAGAAAGCATTCAAACAAGAAATTGTGCTGCATTCTTGGTTTGAAGTTGCGAACACACTTGGCAAGATAGACCTTGAGCCCAAGTCAACGAACAATCTCTTTACTTCCGCTCCTTTAACTCCTAATACACCGTGTTCTGCCTAGAAACTAGCGACACCCCTCCCGATCGGACTTCATCTCCGGCTGCGCTAGACCTTCATCACTGACCACCATCGTCCATCACCTACCATATATCAGCCTAACACCACCGAGCCATCACTAATCACCACCTTGATTTAATGCTAGAAAACCAAGTTCACCTCTGACGACCACCATCACGCTGGCCGTTCGTCGCTTTCAACGAAGAAAACACGTCACATGTCAAATGAAATACGAAGACGCAATAACTTCATTATTGATGAAAATCAAGCCTAACAACTTATGACCAAACGAATCGCACCAAGCACTTGGTGTTGAAGAAGACAAAAGGAAAAATATGTCTCTGCTCTTTTCTTCTTTGCCCGAGTACCTTCGGCAAGTGTCCCTAAAAATGAAAGGGTTATTAACACTAAAAACCCACAATCGGTACAAATGTGTCCCAAATGAATTTTCTGATCACCAAAAATTCAAAAATGGTACATTTTTGACAAATTTAACTCATGTTAGTTTTCGTTAAATTTACAGTCAAATTGCTGAGTTGGATGATATGTGATTGTTGACGAGTGTACCGGTTTAGAATTTCACTCTTTGTTGGTCATAGGTATACCGATTTGTGATTTGTAATAGAGGATAAATATATCATAAGTGTACTAGTTTTTTCTTTTTAATGGTAAAAAAATTAATTAAAGGCAAATGTCATAAGTTTACTAATTTATGATTTTTGATGATAAAAAAAATAATTTAGAATAAATTTGTCATAAATATATTAATTTATGGTATTTTGTGACAAACTATCTGTTTTTTCCTTCCCTTTTTGTGCCACCTCCGCAATGTCCAAGTCTCTTTTTAATGAGAGGCCCACCCTTTTTTCACTTAAAAAATAAATAAAGAGAACTTTGATTTTTATTTTTATTTTTTTATTTTTTTGGCCGGTGAGAACTTTGATTTTCAAGAGGACCTTTGTTTCGTTTGCATAGCCGCCAACCTCCTCTTTAAAATAGGTTTTTTTTTTTTTTTCTTGTTTAGAGTTTTTCTTACCCTTGATCTAGAGTGGCTCGTCTTCTCATTTAAGTTCTATGAGCCATGGGTCTCGTGAACTAATAGGCTATACTAATTGCTTTAAATCGGAATAGTAGGCTTGATACTTTAGGCTTGGATGAATTGGATTGAATGTTTAGGCCTGTGCGAATTGACTAGGCCCAAAGAATTAGATCAGATTCAATTTCATTCATTTCTTTTTTCTTTTAAAGTTTGATTCCGTCGGTAAAAATTGAGATGTCAACATGATTTATATGGTTGTGTTTGGCCACCAATCCCCCTGACTCACTTCCTTTTCGATCAATACATGCCATCTCTGTTTCACACATGCATGTGTAGAGGGGGTGGAGAGAGGGAGAGAACAACCGATAAGTTTTTATTTTAATGTCACGAGAGATTTATGGATTTTCATTTTTTTTCAAGGAACTTCTTGTGCATTCCTTTTTCCTCAAGATCTGCAACGAAACTCGTTCCTTGTGTGCAGTTGCAATAACATCTAGAGTCTTCTCGACACTGACAACAGTTTAGTGGACCGCATTCCTCGTCACCAATACATGATTGTACTTCCATGCTTTGCATACCTGCCATATAACATCAATCATCAATCCGTAAACATCTTTCTTATTCTTATTCGTGGAGAGAGAGAGAGAGAGAGAGAGAGAGAGAGAGAGAGAGAGAGAGAGAGAGAGAGAGAGAGAGAGAGAGAGAGAACCAATGGTAATTAGCAAAAACATGAGCAACATAATGAATGTGGATGGTTTCACCATTGCTTCCAAGTCAAAAGGGCTTTTGCAAGGATAATACGTTAACGGTTTTGCTAGGGAGAAATGCTTTAGTGATCTATTTGTTTCAATATGCTTGTAATATCATGGTATATATAAGTCCAGCCGCTGACGATGATTAGGGAAGCTAATCTGTAGTTGCCAAATAATTAAAATCATATCTTCTCTTTCATATCCCTTAATGCGTAATTACCCTTTTTGTTTCTTCACCAACTATAAAATATTGACTTTACATTTTATACATATCCAACTTTATTAGCATTAACCAACAAGTTAATAAAGTTGATACCAATATCAGGGTATATATATGCTAATAAAGTTAATACCGATATCAGGGTATATATAAGTCTAGCCACTGACGATAATTAGAGAAGTTAATTTGTAAATGCCCAATAATTAAAAACATATCATGTCTTTCATATCCATTATTGTGTGATTGCCCTATATGTTTCTTCACCACCTACAAGACATTAACTTTACATTTTAAAGCATTAACCATCAAGTTATTAAAGTTAATGCCATTAAAACAATATTTAAGCCATGCAAGGGTGACCATGCCAACTAATTGCTAATTATTTCAAATCTTGACTTCTTAGAAAATATTTCCCAAAAATGTCACATTTTTAGTGAAACAAAATCGAAGTTTCCCAAGTCATGAAATAATCTTAAAGAAGGAAAGTTACTCAAATTAGAAAGTCTAATCAAATTAAAATAAATAAAGAAAGAAATAAACTAGGATCAAACCAATTTAAATTAGGATACCTATTCAAATTATGAAAACTATTTAAATTAAGAAGGCTATTCAATTATGGAAACTTACTGAAATTAGAAAATCCGCTCATATTAGGAAACCTACTTAAACTAATTAATTTATTCAAATTAGGAAACATACTCAAATTCGGAAGCCTACTCAAGTTAGGAACCTACTTGAACTTGGCAACCTACACTAATTAGGAAACCAACTTAAGCTAGGAAATCTACTCAAATTAAGAAACTTACTCAAATTAGGAAACTTACTTTAGGAAATCTACTTAAATTAGGAAAGCTACTTAGTATAGGAAGCCTATTCAAATCGGATAACCGACTTGAATTAGAAATCATACTCAAATTAGGAAACCAACTTAGACAAGGAAAACTACTCAAATTAGAATAAATAAATAAATAAACAAACAAACTAGAAAACAAGCTAATTTAAATTAGGATGCCTATTCAAATTAGAAATCTATTTAAAGTAAGAGGGCTATTCAAATTGGGAAATTAAACTAGAAAATCCACACAAATTAGGAAACCTACTTAAACTAATTAAGTTATTCAAATTCGTAAACATACTCAAATTGGGAAGCCTATTCAAGTCAGGAAACCTACTTTATCTTGGCAACCTACACTAATTAGGAAATCAACTTAAACTAGGAAAGCTACTCAAAATAAGAAAGTTATTCAAATTAGAAAACTTACGTTTACTCTAGGAATTCTACTTAAATTGGGAAAACTATTTAGATTAGAAAGCCTATTCGAATGAGCTAACCTACTTAAATTAGAAAACATACTCAAATTAGGAAACCTATACATAGGAGGAAAGCAACTTAGACTAGGAAAATGACAGAAGAACATTAGAGTGTTAAAAGTTGTGTATGATACTCACTTTAGTATCAAAAGTTTTCACCAATTACTTAAATGCCATAAGTGCCAAAGGCGAGAAATTCTGGCCCAAAATAATATGAGACTATATGACTTGCTATATCATTTTAAAAAATTCTAGTACTAGTGGCATTTGCACGTGATGTGCTTGGCATTGAAGTGTTTACTTTTTAACAACAACTAACACTAGTGTGAGTACTTTAAAGAAAATTGGGCACTCAAATGATCACTATTTATAACTTTTAAACAATGTCATTTAAGGGCTATATGAAATTAATAAAAATATAGTTATATTGGATTTCTGATGACCCAAATTGGAGTTAGCACTTAAGTGATCATTTTTTCAAAAAAGTGACACTTAAATAATCCAAACAAAACTTTTGATATAAAAGGGAGTGCCGTACACAAATTTGACACTACTTGTGTCCTTCTTCCCGGGGAAAACTACTTAAATTAGCACACCAACTCAAACTAGGAAGCCTATTTAAATTGAGAAAATCTGTGCAATTGTTAGCAAAATCACTACAAGTGTGAAGGCAAACTTCAATCAAAACATTTCAAACTAGACTTAAATCAAAACAAGACTTATAAATTACATCTACTTAAAGTCCGCATCGAAATGAATTACAGCCAAGGCAATCAAGATGAAAAATAAAACGGGCTATAATATTAATCCAAAGCACACTAATCACAAATTGAGATCACAGGAGATTCGTGGTCTTAAAAGAAAGTGTTCAAACAAGAAATCGTGCTGCGTTCTTGGTTTGAAGTTGCGAACACACTTGGCAAGATAGATGCTGGGCCCAAGTCAACGAACAATTAGTATGCTCTTGCAATTGAATTAATCAAAAGATTAGAAAAAGAAGTTCAAACTTCTACTCTCAAAATCCGTGAGTGAGGACTAGCTTTGAAGGATGGATTTTTTGCCTCATGGATCAAAAAAATTATTGGGGCTAACACAACTATGTAGAGTAGAGTAAATACGTTTATATAAAGATACTTAAACTTTTTCGTAGAATGCTTGCAAATGTCGCTTAACTAGAGTGATAAACAGTTGCGTAGATGCTGGTGCATCTATGTAGACGAGTCCTTAATTTTATTGATTTTCTTTCCTTTTTTTCCCCTTTGGTGCTAAAAGCCTTGCCCATGTGTGTGCCTTACATCGTTTTTATCTTCTTCCTTCAGATTCAGCTATCTAGATGACAATTGAAACATGTAATATTAGGAGTGTACCTAAGACTGGAGGAGAAATAGGTATGGTTACGTATACATACCAAGTTTATTAAGGATGAAACTTGGTGATTTGGCCAGGAGAAAAAAAAGAAAAGAGAGGATGAAACTAAGTAAGAATGTCAATTTCCCTCTCTTGATAGCTTTCACCATTGTAGAAATCTTCATTTTTGTTCCATCGACGTTGTATGAAAAAGGCAAGCAACAGTGTAGAATCATCCCGAGAGTAAAGCAGAATAATTTCTTCTCTCTTCTCCATTTGCTCGTCTATAGAAAGCACCAGGTGATTTTCTCAGTATCATCTTCCAACGACATATATTTCTCAGTTTCTTTTAGTGGAAATTCTCCGTTTTCTTTTGGCAGCTTTTGATGTCTATTTTCATGTTCTTAACAAAAGTTGATGGATTCTCATCATCATGATTAATAAAAAGAATTGTTATATACAAGATTCAGTTTATATATATATATTTTTTAAAAGAAATTCCTCAATATCTTTTCCCCAAGAATGCATATCTAGAATTCACTTCATTTATTTTAGAATAAGAGTTTTTTTTTTTGGTGACCCAGGGAACCCACCGCACGGCCGGCAGCCGGGGAGTAAACCCTAGGGAGGCACGCAAGAAACCACCACTCATGTACCCCGGGCAAGACATCACGCAGCGCTTCAACCTCCCTGCTTCGCAGGGGCTTCGAAACTGGGACCTCCTGCGTGGAGTCCAGCAGCCCTACCATCCACGTTGCAACGATGGGTGGTTAGAATAAGAGTTGTTAGAGATCTTCCCTTACAAAAATAAATAAACGAAAAACATTTCATTGTTTACGAAAATGTTTTCGAATAAATTATTATTGATAATGAACATTTTTTATTGATTAATTATTTTAAACGATATAAGTGATTGATTTTAAGAAAATATTTTTCAAATCATTCATTTTCTGCGAGACAAATGAAGCCTAATAAGAAACAAAATGCATGCAATACGAGCATCTAATGAAGCCCTCTTGTCATGAAACATCTCAATGAATAGTTATTATTATTATTATTATTATTATTATTATTATTATTATTATTATTATTATTATTATTGGATAAGTACATTAGAAGTCCTAAAATTTATTATGAAAATGTAATTGAGTTCTAAAATTTTCAAAAAGTGTAATTAAGTCCTAAAACTTGTCTTGAAAATTCAATCAAGTCCTAAAACTTTTAAAAGATTCAATAAAGTCCTAAAACTTGTTTCAAATGTGCAACTGAGTCCTAAGACTTTCAAAAAGTGCAATCAATAGAAGGACTTAGATTGAACCACTTTGACAAGTTTTAGGACTTGATTGCATTTTTTGAAAGTTTTAGTACTTAATTGCACTTTATGATAATTTTTAGGACTTAATTGTAATTTTTAAAGTTTTAGAACTTAATTGCATTTTCTAGACAAATTTTAAGACTTTCAATGCACTTATCCATTTTATTTTTTTTTTTTTGGTAGAAAAGCCTCATTTCATGTCACTTCAAGTAGGTGAAGTAGAATAAGAACCCAAATGGGCCTCAAAATAAAGAACATCCAACAAAGGTTGGGGGACTTGAGACCTAGTTTAGAGGGAGCAATTGACGAAGTTAGGCTTTAACGACCCAATCCATAGCTTTATTTTGATCTCCGAAGTAGTGGGTCAAGCTTAATTTGGGCAAAGAAGAAATTGTGGCTCGGCCTTTCTTGATAAGTGCATAGACTTCCCACAGTACTTGGCTTTCTCCCAAAAGTGCCTGAACTAAAGTGAGGCAGTTAGATTCAACAGTTGTATTTTTGCTTTTTCCTTTTTCCTTTTCTCTTTTACCATGCTTTTTGAACTCCACCCCCTCCAAAAGAGCTAGGGTTTAGCATGAAGTGCATATTGCACTCTCAGTTGACGCGCAAATCCACCGATTACTACTCTGGCGACATCTTTGTACATTCTTGTGATTGTTCCTATGTTTGTTTCGGCTTTGAATGCTCAATCGACGTTGATTTTCAAGGACTCTGAGGCAAGGGGAAACCAGCTCGACGAAGAGATATGGTTTGAAATTTTCATTCTTTGTGAGTGTTTCAGCTAGCATATTTGCTTGAAAGATGGCCCCATTCCTCTCTTTTCAAACAAACTAGAGTACTTCGGCAACTAATTTGAGGGCGGGTGTTTCAAGTAAGTTGCTCTTGTAGTTAATGAGCCATTGATCTATCCTGGTAAGTCCTTCACTCTTTATTTGTATGTGGATTTGTGAGTTTGACCACACTTTGGTTGTCTAGAGGCAGAAGAGAAATAGGTGCTTTGCTGTTTCAGCCTTCATTTTGCACAGATGGCATATCGGATCATGTATGATTTTTGTCCGAATTAGTTATCCTTTGTGGGGAGTGCATTCTGGCATAGATTCCACATAAAGACTTTGATTTTTGGTAGAGTCTGCATGTTCCATATCTTGCACCATAGAGCTCTAGGCTTTTGGTATGAGGGTGATGCTTCAATATGCAATGAATTTGTGTTTGCTTTTCTTAACAGATTATACCCACTTTTCACTAAATAGATGCCTGATGTTGCTGTGATCCAAATAAGTTTGTCTTTTTCTCTTGTGGACAGAATGGGGATCGCTAATATTTCATTGGCAATTCTATCTTGAAACAAGTTTTGCAGTTTGTCTTCTTTCCATGAGAAGCTATGCTTATCAATTAACTCAGTTACAAGCTTAAGGTCTTCTTGATCAGCTAGTCTTGTAATTATGCCTAGCTTTAGCCACTTATCTTCACATAATCTTCCATCGCCCACTGCCCATTGAATTGATTATGATATTGCACCCCTCCTAATTAGTAAGCTTTGCCATCCCCACGAAGATTGGTACCCCTTCCCTGTGTGCCAAAAATCTGCATTGGGAAAGTATAGCCCTTTAAAAAGTTGAATCTATTGTGTGGGATTTCATTATATTCCAACTGTTCCAGTGTATTCCAGCTTTCAACTCATTGTTTTTCCACCAAAAGGAAATGATCTTCTGCTCAATAGTTTTACAAATAGATATTGGAGTTTTAAAGATTGACATTGCAAATTGCGGTAAAGCTCGAACCATTGCTTTCAATAGAATTTCTTTTCTGACTTTGGACATCAAATTTTCCTTTCGTCCTTCCAATTTTTTCAATCTTTAGGAGTCTCAGCTCCCATGCCATATTCCTTCTTAAATTCCGAGGGCAGCACGAGCTAAAAAGGATCCTTGATTTGTTCAAATTTACTGTTTGACTAGTTGGAACACAATATTGATTTAAGATATCAACTAGGTTTGGCATTCATAACCTTACCATCCAAGAAGAAGACAAAGTTGTCTACAAACAGTGGGTGGGATAGTGTGGGTCAATGTCTATTTAGTTTAATGAGTCTAATGCCTTATATTCTCCCCACATCAACTGCTTTTTTTCATTGGTAGAGATAAGACATTTGCAAAAAGTATGAAAAGGTAAGGGGAAAGAGGGCATCCCCGTCAAATACCTCAAGTTGGTTGAAAATAAGATAGAGATTCCCCATTGAACTTCATGTTGAAAGAGACGGTGGTCACGCATTGCATGATCCATCATACCCATTTAGTATAGAAACCCATCTTCAACATACAAGCCTTTAGGAAGTAACATTCAATTCTATCTCTAAGCTTTCTTCATGTTTAGTTTAAGCACAGCTTGGAATTTTTTCTTCCTTTTCCTAGTTCTAAGTTGGTGGAAGACCTCTTGGATTATGAGAACGTTATCTTGAATTTGTCTTCCACTCACAAAAGCACTTTATTCTATTTCTATTAGCTTAGAAAGCCTTTGTTTAAGTTGATTTGCCAACACCCTTGAAATGATCTTATAAGTAAAGTTAGAAAGGCTAATCAGACGAAACTGATCTAAGTTTTTGGGTTGGGGATTTTGGGGACATGTGTAATTTGGGATCTATTCAAAGTCAAGTTTAGAAACCCTTTCTCCATGAAGTCCTCTACCATTTTCAAAATATCATTTTGAATGTCCATCCAATGATGTTGATAAAATTGACCATTCAAACCATCTAGCCTTAGGGCTTTAATTGTACCTAGTTGAAAGATAGTTTATTTTACTTCTTATAGAGTAATTCTGGCTATTAGCGTTGCATTCATTTCATCCCTCACTATAGGAGGGCATTGGTCAATGATGGGTTGGAAGTTGTGAGATTCAATCGAGCTGTATATTTCAGTAAAAAATGCTAACATTGCCTTTGCAGTCTTCCCTGGTCTTTACTCCACTCACCATCCGAAACTTGGAGCATAGAAACTCTGTTTCTTTGTTTGCGTGAAATCGTGGTAGCATGAAAGTATTTAATATTCCTATTGCCCCATTTCAGCCATGTAATTCTTGATCGCATCCCCTAAAACATCTCTTCTTGCTTCCACAATAACTCAATATTTTCTTTTACACTTTGGACCCTCTTTTTGTCATACTC
The DNA here is from genome assembly GCA_017140325.1 of Eucalyptus leucophloia subsp. euroa. NCBI lineage: Eukaryota > Viridiplantae > Streptophyta > Magnoliopsida > Myrtales > Myrtaceae > Eucalyptus > Eucalyptus leucophloia. The sequence goes on along the minus strand of CM029473.1, from coordinate 10,458,691 downwards.
AGCCTCTTTGATATTTATGATGGATTTTTTTTTTATCTAATTTGCTTCTGGGCATTTGAGGATTTTTTACTCCAAACCTCCAATGAACTTGTGACTTTTTGTAATTTTGCCCCCAAACTCAAATTGGTCACATTTGGATCATTCAAAAATATGCGTATGATGCCCCCATATTCCATATCTTCCAACCAAAAGGCTTCAAACTTGAAGTCCCTTTTCCACTTCGACCTTTCAGCCAAGAGAGACATTAGTAAGGGATATTGATCAGAACCTATCGTTGGCAAGGTGAATACTAAAGCTTCTAGGAAAGAAACCCTCCATTCTACAGTGCATAAGACTTGGTAGAGTTTTTCTTTGATAAAGTTATTTCCTTCTCAGTTATTCACTCATGTGAGCGCACATCCCTTTTTCTTCCAATTCCATGAAAGAACAGTTATTTAGGACTTCTCGAAATGTTGCCATTCTGTTTCTTGCTTATATGCTTTCCTATTCCCCCCCCCTTTTTTTTTGGTTTAGTTCTACCATGAGACCTCGTGTTTGAGTTAAAGGAGAGTTTCCTTTGTCTGGCCATGTTAATAACAGAAATGGAGTGTTAGGTTTCCCTTGTATCTTGCTTGGAATGTCATGATCCATTTCCTTCCTTTTTTCAAGGCTATCCATACAATTACTGTTCCGGGGGGGGGGGGGGATTTGTTGGTAATCTCCATATGATTCAGACCTTCTTGAGTTTCAAGTATTACTTCCTTTTGCACTATCCTCTTACTCATCTTCATAAAAAATCTTCCATATAGGACTGAACTCTCTGGCTATTGCCTTTAGTCAATACTCAAATCGTAATTCCTCAATTTTGTCCACACCAACTTGGTTTTCAGCACAATGGGTAGTGAAATGACCCAATTTGCCACGGGCATAGCAAAAATGAGGTAACCTCTCATATTTATACTTTAGATAGATTTTATTCCTTGCACATTTAACAACACTTCCTCGTTTTAAAGGTGCAAATATATCCAATTCGACTTTCACTTTCCCTGTTACAAAGGCAGTAGCCCCCTTCGATTCCATTTTAATATCTACAACTTCTCCTAGATCATTCGTAATCCCTCTTTTAGCTTCTTCATTTCGCCATTCTACCAGGAGGCCACAGATTTGTACCCAAAAAGCTCCATGAGAAATTATAACATCGAGGGGGAATGTTAGGTTCCCAAAGTTTAAGCAATAAACAATAATTTGCAAAGGACCACAGATCTCCATTCATTACATGGTTGGATTCCCCCTTTGTTTTGAAAGCAAAAAAGAATAGTCCTTGCTCCAGAGGGGGTAATATCTACACTATCTACTTTCTATGCCTTCTTCATAGTACTTTGGAAAGCTTGAAAATTAATAGAGGGATTCATAAATAACTTCCCTATCAACATAGCACAACAATCCCTTTCATGCTTAGAAGTATTTATGTCCTCCAAATTGATTATATTATCTATTAACCACATGTCACCCAATTCCCTATAGAGAAGCTCTAGGCGAAGGTCTGCTCTTGCATTTTCCATGTAGGCTAGCCAACCGAGCATCAAATCGGGAGAGGTTTTGGATTGGACAGCAAGTGTAGTGGCTTAAGCCCTAAAGGAGATGCAAAGAAACAAACCTAAGGCAATGAAGGGTGTGTAAGACTGCAAATCGAGAGAGGTTATGTCTATTAATGTATAGATCTAACGGTGTGATACTAGATGATGTGCACAGCTCTCCTGAATATCACATAGAGGATCTAGGGTTTCGCTAAGAGAAAGAGTAGGGGTAAAGTTAGGGTTTTAGGATGGAAATGAAAAAGAGATTCTTAGGGAGGAGGGCATGGCTATGGGAGGGAGGCTACGTTGAGGTCTAGTTCCTGTTTTACTAGAGCTTGGTAAAAGTGTTGCATTTTTGTGAGAAGGAGGTCAAATGCAACATGGAAAAAGCTTCATTGACGAATGGAATAGCTCTCAAGAAATACTACAGGCACAAGATAGAGGTATTATAATCGTAAGGAGAGACAAAGGGCAAAAAGTAGGGGGTTAGGGGTTTTGATTAGGGTCTGGGTTGAAAGGGAGTGGGGCCATGATTACACCAAAGGTAGAGGAACTCTTCTCGCGAGAGAGAAATCTAGAACGGGAGAGTGAGAAGCTAATGGATAGTTAATTAAGGAGAAGAAAATTAAAGCATATTCGGGTGCCAATAGTCTTGTTAAAAGGTAGCTACCACAAAATTCTAATTTGACAAGCAACTAGTTATAAGATAAATTGATCATTGACCACTTTGATTCAACTCATGGACCAAGAGATCAAGATCTCTTCCATGAGCAACCATCTTGACCTATTCATGGTGAGAAGGCACAAGTATATATGCTCTTTAAACACCTTCACCTGCCCGCAAGAAGTAGGTGTCGTGCACATTGAACTCCCTTGCAACCTCCCTCATGATCTCGCCCTTCTTTGTGAAATTCCGCATCACCATCCTGGCCCTCAATCTTTTATGCTCGACCTTGTCATGCAGTCTCGTGGCCCACCTGCTTACCGAGTCCATGTCATTGATTAGTATGAACACCCCTTTTACTGCGATTTCTGTTGGAAAATAAAGAAGAGGAGGAGTAGGAGGAGAAGAAGACATATATTGGGGGAAGATACATAACACTGTTTGTTGTCACTAGAAAATTTACCAAGAAAGTGACAATAAATTAAACAAGAACTAGATGTGAGGTAAAATTAATCGAAATGCTTTAAGATGATTAGTTCCAGCCAACAGCGCTAAGCAACTTCACGAACTTCGCCTTCCTAGATACAACAACTCAAACCTGTTGTTAATAACATTATACGATTATGACTTTGTCAAATATTTCTTGAAATCGACACACTTAGAGGAAACTTGAAGAGAGGAAATATTGGTGATTTTTTGTTTCTTATCGAAATGAAGATTTTGAAATCTGTTTATAGAGTTTTTGAATTCATGTACAGAAAAGGTATATGAACCATGAAATAAATAAATACAAGAATATAGGAGTTTAGGACACCTGGAGCGCCAAAACTTGGCACAGGGGAATAATTAAGTGCCAAAACTTCAAAAAAGTGTACTTAAGTGCCAGTTTCGAAGTTAAATGGAACACTTAGGTACCACTCCAGTGAAAATTCGGTCAAATGGCTAATGTGGCAATTTTTCAACGAGTTTGGTCCAAAATGGCGTTGTTTTGCACGCTGACGTGGCGAGAAAATGTAAAAACGATGCCGTTTCGTATCTGATGTGTAAATAATAATATAAAAATTAATTAAATGAAATTTAAACTTAATTTTATTTAAAATATTCTAAAATTTAAAAATAATTAAAAAAGGGAGGAGGTTGAAGGGGGCGGTTGAGAGCTGAGCCATCGCCTTCGCCGTCTCCTTGCCATTGCTAGGAAGGGCTAGCGACGGAGCGTTGGGCTGGGTCGCCGGCCCCCGGCCGACCAGCGGTGAGGGCCGCGAGCCCTTGCCGGATCGCGGCGAGTGTCGCAACCCTGGCCTCGAGATCTAGGTGAGGGCTCGCAGCCCTCGCCGCGCCGATTGTCGTTATCGGCCCTTGGCCGTGGCTCGGCGACCTTGGCCGACCTCCCACCTCCATTGCCGGCCCTTCCTGGTGGTGGCGGGGAGGCGGTGAGGGTCCGTAGCCCTCGCCGCGGATCCGGGCGAGGGCCACAAGCCTCACTCTAGATCTAGGCGAGGGCTTGCGTGCCCTCATCGCCTCCCTGCCGTCGTCGGGAAGGGCTAGCAACAGAGAGGGGAGGGTCGGTTGGGGTCGCTAGGCCAGGGTTGCGGCCCTCGCCGCGATCTAGGAGGGCTCGTGACCCTCACCGCTGGTCGGTCGGTGATCGGCGACCCCGGTGACCCTCCCCCTCCGTCGCCGACCCTTCCCCGGCCGACGATAGGGAGGAGCCGGCGGCGAGGGCTCAACCCTCGCCAGCCCCCTTCGGCCTCTCCCCTTTTTTTAATTTTTAGTTTTTTAAATTTTTAGTTTTTAAATTTTTATAATATTTTAAATAAAATTAAGTTTAAATTTAATTTAATTTAATGTTTATATTATTATTTACACATCGACACGAAATCGTGTCGTTTTTGCATTTTCTCGCCTTGTCAGCGTGCAAAATGACGCCGTTTTGGACCAAACTCGTCGGAAAATTGCCACGTCCGCCATTTGGTCAGATTTTTGCTAGAGTGACACCTAAGTGTTCCATTTAACTTCAAAACTGGCACTTAAGTGTACCTTTTTGAAGTTTTGGCACTTTGACTATTCTTTTGCTGAGAATTTAGTATATACATGAATTAAATAGATGTAAAAATCCAGGAGATACACGAATCAAGAATTAAGTAGATACACAAATCCAAGAAATACATTGTCACGACCTCCTTTTTTTAGGCACTCTTACACACAGGCATGTGCGGAGGCTAATGGCTCACTAAATTTATTATGTTTTGCTCGGGCTCTCCTAAGCCCACCAATTCACTACTTATGGTTCATGTTTTTAACTTGCAAGTCAATTTTAAATAGGAGTCGCTACTAATTGATTTTGGGTAAGTTGATTAGAAACCCAAGTGAAATATCGGAATAAATACTTCACTCATGCGCAACTAGAGAAGCTAGGATTGGAGACTTGATTACACTAGTTAATCACCAATGCCTTTCTGGTTTTTTGAATTTTCTAAGGATTTTTCCTTTCATTTGTAGAAAAAAAAAACATCTTTTAGGTTTTTTTTGGTTTTTTCGGAAATGTAAATCATTTTTGACTTTTTTGATTTGTGGGAAAATGTAAAATATTTTTGGTTTTTTTTAATTTTCGAAAAATTGATTATTTTTATTAATATTTTTATTTTCGATTTTTTTATTATTATATAGGAAATAAAATGAAAATGTACGAACCCGAATTGTTCAAATCTAGGTGCTGGCCCAATTAGATCCGGCCAGACCAACCCGGGTCATGCTTGCCCAACCCGAATGATGCGCGTGCCTTTTGTCCTCATTTTTAATTTTTCTTACTCCTTTTCTTTTGTCACTTCCTTATTTCTTGTTTTTTTTTTGTTTCACGTGATCTTCTTTTGGAAGACCCCTCTGCACAAGTTACATTTAACAAGAGAGGGAAAGACCTATTGTCTTTTATTATGCTGTCTTTTCTCATTTGTTGTACTTCTCTTTCTTTTCTTTTCTTTTTTTTTTCTCTTTATTCCCGTCCTCTCTATCTCTCCATGTTGTCAGACTAACAACTGATAAACTCCATCTTTTGTACTTCACGGACCGAGAGACAACAAATAGCCTCCATCCCCTTTTCATTTTTGTTCCTTTTTTTTTGTTTCTCTTTTAATCTTCACCTCTCTCTCCCTGAGTCTCTTGGGTCTCTCCTTCCTTCACACGAAATGACCAACACGCTCCCGATCTCACTTTCCCTGATGACCATCCATTCAAATGTTAAAAAAAAGGGTTCAGACTTAATTAAGAAAATAATATATATATATATATATATATATATATATAAAATAAAAATCAAGAACGAGGGAGCCATGCCCAACCACCACTGCCATACTTCAGCCTTGCCGACCAAGAACCAGTCGCTGTTGGAACCATGAAGCGTGTTAATAATGACCACGAAATGAGGTAGATCGAGTGGAAAGATGGTTGTGGGAATTTACCAAACATATTTGACAAACCATGAACACCAAAGAAAACAAACGAGGAAACAAGAACCAATGCATATGTTTCGGTCAGGCATTTCATCGAATGTATGGGGTGCAATGGTGAATGGGGGTTAGAAATGACGGCAATAGGCTCAATTCAAATCAAGATTCAAAGTAAACGACACCCAAGACTCTACAAATGTAGCCCGCACCTAAATGAGGTTGGGAACTCACATGACCCGAATGACTGCAACTTAGCCAACGAACAAAGGAGAGTGTGAAAGAAGGTACTTTAGGTGTTCGGTTGAAGGAGCCCTACTTGGCTCGGCGACGTCACATGGTAGACAAGCTCGACAGATGGGCTATGTTTGCCCACCTCACTCGTCTTTGGGCTAGGATCCTCTAGAAACCGACACAAAAAAAAAAAAACGAGACAAATCTAAATGGAACCTACCGCGGCTTTGGCGCAAACAAAGTGTGACGACGGCTGGTGACTCGTCATTCGCTCTACCCTTACTCATAACTCTTAGCTCCCACTTTTAGCCTCTCCTCAGATCTAGCTTTTCTCTCTTTGGCTTGCTTACTCTCGAGCCTCCCTTGATGTCTCTTAGGGGAAGTTCTTTGAGTTTGTTACCTCCTCGAATTGAGCTCACAACTTGCCTATTTATAGGCGAGGAGCGTTTGGTCGATGAAGGAGCTTTAATCATTGATCCTTGGCTTGCCGACCAGACTCACTTAGCCGAATCGGTGTCCCATCTCTTCTTCTTTGCAGAGGCATGCTTGGCATTGAAGGTGGGCATTGATGGTGCCTGAGAAACATCCTATCCGTCGCCTATCTACCCTTCTCTATTTGCTGTAGGTAGTCTGCGCTTGTCTCTTCTTCTCTACATGTGTGAGTTGTAGAGAAGAGGAAGGAGGAGGCGCAAGGGCTAGGCCCAGGGAAAATTAAAGGTGGAATGGGCTGATTCATGCGCGAGGAAGAAAAGAGGAAAAAGGGGGGAGCTGGGCATGAAAGCCTAGCCTTCGTGGGCTTTTTTTTTAATGTATAAATAATTCTATTTATCCAAAATAAGGTAAGAAAAAGGAAACTAAAAATAGATTAAAAAAAACTTAATGGATGCAAAAAAAAAAAACTAAGACCTAGGTAATGCGAAAATTATTTTTGTTAAGGCCATATTAGTCCATAATTTTCTTATGCAATTTAATTCAAAATACATAGTCAAAATTTAGATGTCAACAGTTGCCTCTCTTTGAAGGTGAGCTTGTAAATGTTGCATTCAAAGATGAACCGATACATAAATTTTTTCCATCAATATACAGTAGGTTATATCTTGTTTGGGGCCAAGTGTCCTATAAAAAAAAAAAAAAAAAGAGCAATATAAAATTGTACATACTAGGACGAATACGAAGATACTTGTGATTACTTACTAAGAATGAGTGATATGGGGTGCAAACCTTAAGTTTGCCAAATATTAGGGTAACATCTTACCTGATGACGCGAGGAAGTTGCTTTTTTAAGACTTAAATCTTTCTTCGATCGTCTTGATGGGAAATTGCTTTTCCAGGACCCGAACCATTTTTCAGTCGCTTGTTAGAGCAACAAGCTATTTGTCCAGGACCCGAACCTTTCTTTGGTCACCTATCAAAGCAACAATTTGTTTACTTGACTCTGGCCTACGAAAGCACGTCGAGTCAATGAAGATGGACTTCGAGCTACAGAAGCATGCCAGGTTAATAAAGGGGGACTTCGGGCTACGAAAGCACACCAAGTCGATGCATGTAGACTTTGGGCTATAAAAGAATGTTGTTTTGATGCAGGGGGATTCCGGGTTACGAAAGCACACCAAGTTAATGTAGGTAGACTCCGGGTTAAGGAAGCATGTTGGGTCAATGTAGGTGGACTTCGAGCGATGAAAGCACATTGTGTTGATGCGGGGGGGCTCCGGGTTGATGCAGGTAGACTCCAGGCTATGAAAGCACACTATGTCGATGTAGGTGGACTCCGGGCTACGAAAGCATGCTGAGTCGATGAAGATGGACTCCAGGCTATGGAAGCACGCCGGGTTAACGAAGGGGCACTCCAGGCTACAAAAGCATGCTAGGTCGATGCAGGTAGACTCTGGGGTATGAAAGCACACCATGTCGATACAAGGGGACTCCAGGCTACAGAAGCACGTCGAATTGATGTAAGTAGACTCCGAGCTATGGAAGCACGCCGAGTCGATGCAAGGGGACTCCGAGCTATGGAAGCATGTTGTGTTGATAGAGGTGGACTTCGAGTTACGAAAGCACGCTGGGTTGATGTAGGGGGACATTGGGCTATAGAAGCACGCCATGTTGATGAATTGGGACTTTGGATTACGGAAGCACACCAGGTCGATGCAGCGAGGCTTTGGGGTACGAAAGCACATCGGTCAATGTAGGTGGACTTCGGGTTACATAAGTACGCCGAGTCGATACAAGGGGCTCTGGGGTACGAAAGCACACCGGGTCGAAATAGGTGAACTCTGAGCTATGGAAGCACATCGGGTCAAAATAGGTGGACTCCAAGCTATGGAAGCACACCATGTTGATGAAGGGGGGCTCTAAGCTACAGGAGCACGCCAGGTCAATGAAGGGGGACTCTAAGCTACGGAAGCACACCGTGTCATTTCCCCCAACACTTAGGAAGGTCTCTCACCTTCTTGGATATTCACGAAAGTCTTTTGCCTCCTGGTAATTGGTGGAGGTCTCCCACCTCATGGTAATGAAGGTCTCTCACCTCTTTGTATAAGAAATTTTTGATGTGGTGTGAGGCTTACTTGATGAAGCGGGGAACTGGTCGTCTATTCAGCATGCGACTTTTTCTTGAGTGCACCATAATGCAATAAAATTGGGGAATACCCGCGTAACTATAGGCATACAAAGTAGTGGAATATTTGAAGAACTATAAGTATTCGATGATATAATTTAGGGACAACTCATGCGGGTCAAGTGTCAAAGAAAGGGAATACTTAGATGATGGCAAGTACTCAAAGATAATGGGATACTTGGGCAGTCACCAGCATCCATGCTCTAAGGACAACTCAAATAGGTCAAGTGTCGATAAGAGAGAGTACCTAGACGGTGGCAAGTACTCAAAGACAATAGGATACTTAGACAGCTGTAAGTATCCATACTCTGAGGATAACTCGAATAGATTGAGTGTCAATAAGAGAAAGTACCTAGACAATGGTAGGTACTCGAAGATAATGGGATACTTGGACAACTGCAAGTATCTATACTCTGAGGACAACTTGAACAAATTGAGTGTCAATAAGAGAGAGTATTTGGACAGTGGCAAGACAATGGGATACTTGGACAACCACAAGTATCTATATTCTGAGGACAACTCGAATAGATTGAGTATCGATAAGAGAGAGTACCCAATTAGTGATAAGTACTCAAAGACAATGGAATACTTGGACAGTCTTAAGCATCAAAACTCTAAAGACAATTCGAACAAGTCGAGTGTTAGAGTACCTAAACAATTGCAGGTACTCAGGGGCAATTCAAACACAATGCTTTTTTTGGAAGTAAGGGTAGAGATATGCTTACTTGACGATATCTCTAATTTCTGAAAGTATGTTTTTTGTTAGACAACACACAATGTGCACACATGATTGTACATGCTATAAATTCATGAATTTAAATGTGGTACATGCATGGCAATTTTGTCAGTTTTGCATCATCTAAGTCCCATTGGAGAAAATTTTTTAAAGACAATTTTCATTAAGAATGTAGACATCTTAAACATGCCAAATGAGGGACTTTTAATCTGAAAGGACTTTCCACACTCTCATGGAAAAAGTTGTTTTATCCTAACAATTAATATAGGATTTATAAGGACCACACTATTTTACTGTTATCATGTTAGCATGGGTCCGAGTATTCTCGCAAACGGTACAACTTTACCAATCTGAGAGGTCTTTGTTGGGACTGCAATGTAGGCTTGGTTAATGGCTTATCAAAGGGAACCATCATGGTCAAGGTTTATGAAAGAAATGCCGCGCAATCATATCCGGGTTTACAAGTCAAGAACTCTATAAAAGAGATAGAAATAATCTTGCTCGTACTTCTTCGAGTGATACTTATAAACATATGAAGTCCTACATTAATTGAAGTATCCTAATCTGTAAAGACTTTTACAAAGAGACATAAGGGTAGAAGTTGGTGATTGTCTTGGTATTGTCACTGGTCTTTCTTCTCATCGTGGGATATTATCCTCATGGAAGCTCCATTCATTGAACCATGCTAGTAGCTTTGCTTGGGAATGCAAATGGATGAAAGTTACTTTTTGTCTGAGGCCGTCGGCCTTGCTTTTATTAAGCACACTGCTTTTTGTGCTTTTTCATGCCTATAGTTCTTAATCCAATTTTTCTCACCTAAGGGCATTGACCTTATTTTTACCAGACAAACTGCTTTTTCATGCCTCCAGTTTTTTTTTTTTTTTTTTCGTTATTTAAGGATTGGTCTAGGCAAATTCAAGCAAAACACTGTTATTAGACTCTTGAGCCTTCATCTTTAGTCAATGCTCTAGATCATGTTGCTTGAATGGCAGCAACTCCTGCTTTGCCTCAATGTGAGGGTGAAGTTACATAATCAATTGGGTTGTACAATGAATACAAGTGTATAAGAAGAATTGCTCTTTGTCATTCAAGGGCACTTAAATTATCATGAGTGTTCATATGCAATAAAGACACTCAAAGATTGATGCAAGTGGTGAGTAAGAAAATTTCTATCCCCTTTCTCACCTTATGATGTCGCCTCGCCTCCGATATGTCCCAATGTGGGGGTGGTTCTTGACAGGGGTATGAAAGAAACTTCACAAGTGTATGGGGCTCAAAGGGGGTAAGTAATGAATAACTTGTAGTGTTTAGGATAGAGAAATGAAATGCTCCTCATTACTTTGATTATTGTACCATTCGCGAGAGAATCTTTTACCTTGCAATCATGGAACCTTCTATGCTCATCTCACAAGGCATGGAGCATTTTATGGACTTTTGAATTTTGAAATGCTCCTGAATTTTGAGGAAGGTGTGAAGTCCTGCACTTTTGATTTCATTTGATCAAGTACCCTCCCGGTTTTATAGAATCTAGAGAAACAAAAAAAATTTATTAGTTTTTTACTTGGCAACCTTGTTGCGCTTCCGAGGATCAAACCCCGGCCGTGTCTAGATCAATTCATTCCTCATACCACCAGGCCAAGGTGCTAGTAGTGTCCATGGGGCGCTTCTTTTTTCATTTAATTGAACTGGCTCAGGAACGATATGTCTTTTCACACTAAATTAAGTTAATTTGATATGGGTCACTCCCATGTATTTACTTGGCTAGTATAGATTTGCTTAAATTAACCCATTGAGTTTGTTGCTTGAATCCTAATGCTTCCTCAAATGTTGGTGATTGCCATTTTGTCATTTTAATCTTCTTTGTCGAATTGGCCAAATAGATTTTCATTTTGGCATGATCATGTAACTATGTTACTCATATGATGGGTGCATAGGGATTTTCATTCCAATAGGGCAATGCTTGGCAATGCCAAACAATGAACATTTATGCCCTTCCAAGAGAGTATAGAAGAACTCTCAAGGGTAGTACTTTTTTTTACAGCATCATAATTGATTGGTTTGGAGAATTTCCGATCATCCATTTTAGTCAGGATCAAGACTCCTCTGGGGAGTATTTTCTTTGCCACATAGGGACCTTGTAACTCGGGGCGAACTTGCCTCCAAGCTCTAGAAAGATTGGCAGTGTCTTTCTTAAGACTATCTTGTTTACCTTAAAATGCCTAGGTCACACCTTTTGATTGAATGATCGAGCTACCTTCTAGTGGTAACATTGACCGTGACAAAGGGCTTTTAGTCATTTTTCGTCGATCATATTCAACTGTTTGAGCCTTTAATGCGTCCATTCTTTCATGGACAACCTTGCCTGGGATAAAACTCATAGGGAAGGGATTTCTACCTCCATAGGCAAGACTACCTTTATGCCGTAGACCAAGGAAAAAGGGGTTGCCCAAGTGGAAGTTTAAATGAAGTTTGATATGCTATCAATGCGAAGGGCAATCTCTCATACCAATCACGGTAGTTTTCAGCTGTTTTGGCTAGGATTTTTTTGATGTTTTTATTAGCTACCTCCATAGCTCCATTTGTTCGTGGACGGTAGGGGAACTAGTTCAGATGTCAAATTTTGAATTCAAAAAATAATTGGTCGATCAATTTGTTATTCAAGTTTGACCCATTGTCAGTGACAATAGTTTCAAGTAGCCATAATAGGCGATTATGTCACACCTAATAAACTTTACAATTTTTCGTGCAGTTACGTTCGTATAGGACACGACCTCGATCCATTTTGAGAAGTAGTTAATTGTAATTAAGATGAACCGGTGCCCGTTTGATGCCTTCAGATTCATTGGGCCAATCATGTCGATGCCCCCACATTAAAAATGGCCATGGCTCAGATAATTGGTGCAATTTGGTTGATTGGATGTTTATATTGTCCCTATGAATCTGACAATGGTGATAGCTCTACACATTTTGGTTACAATCGCTCTCTAAGGGGAGCTAGTAATAATGTAGCCTCATTATTTTCTTGGCCAGCATGTGTCCATTTATGTGTGGACCACATACTCCCTTGTGCATTTCTTGCATTATTCGTGTGGCTTCAATTATATCCACACACCTCAATAAGACCTCTTGTATAAATTTTCGCCATTGATGAAAAACTTCAAAGGCATTTTCATTAGGTATTTTCGATCAACGGAAGTGCTTCCTTTAGGAAACTCCTGCTTTTGGGAGCATTTGATGATATCATAATACTAGGGCTTCCCGTCGAGTTCTTTAGTTACAGCCATGCAATGGGCTTGTCTTGACAAGACTTCAATATTCAAAGGCTCCACTTCTAAACCTTCTGTCACTTGCAACATAAATGATAACATTGCTAGTGCATTAGCAAATTGGTTGCGAGATTCTAGTAGGTATTCAAATGAGATGTCCTGGAATTCTTCCACCAATTCCTCAAAGTAGCCATGATAAGGCACGAGTTTGGCATCTCTTGTCTTCCATTTGCCCAAAGTCTGAAATATAATTAAGGCGGAGTCATTGAATATTTTTAGTTTTGTTACTTCCATTCCAACAGCCGCTTACAAACCTATGATACATGCTTCGTATTCGGCTATATTGTTAGTGCATGGAAACATCAATTTTGTGATCACAGGATAATGTTGCCCATTCGGTAATATCAAAACTGCACCAGTGCCAGAACACAACAAGTTTATGGCTCCATTAAAGAACATGGTCCATGTGTCTTCCTCCACTGATGAAATACGATCGTCTGGGGGATTATCCTCAAGTATTTCCTTAAGGCAATATGCTAGCATATTAACAATCACCTGACCTTTAACTAATTTTTGTGGCATCGTTTAAATGTCGAATTTTGAGATCGGGATTTGCTAGTTGGCCAATTTTTCCACTAAGGCTGGGCAACCGAGCAAATACTTGATTGGGTTATTTTCAATCATGAGGAACGTTTAGTGATGCAAGGTATACTGTCGGAGTCACACCCATACCAATGCAACGCATGTATTTTCCAATTCGAAGTAGTTTTATTTCAATACGGTGAAATTTTTACTCAAGTAGTATATAGCTCGCTCCTTCCCATCACTGGGCCCCTTCTACACCCACATTACATCGAGGGATTCACTGTTGATGGTAAGGTAGAGAGTCAAAGGGTGCCCTAGGGTTGGGGGTACCATAACCGAGGGTTTCATTAGATACTACATTAGATTTTTGAATGCCAACTGGCAATTGTCATCCCTTTTAATCTATGCATCACTAGGAAGTTTAAATAAAGGTTTTGCGGTTTCAGAAAGTTAGGATATGAATTGTGCGATGTAATTTAATCTCCCTAGAAGGCTCCGTACCTCTTTTACAATTAATGGAGGAGCCAGCTCAAATATTGCCTTGGTCTTTGACAAGTCCACTTCTATCCCTTTACGGCTCACAATAAATCCAAGTAATTTGCCAGAGGTTGCCCTGAACACACATTTTGTCAGGTTTAAGCACAACTTGAACTGGTGAAGTCAATCAAATAACTTTTCCAGGGTCTTCACATGGTCTTCTCCGTGCTTGGTTTTGGCGATCATGCCATCAACATACACTTCAATTTCTTTGTGTATCATGTCATGGAAAATGGTGACCATGGCATGTTGGTATGTTGCTCTAGCATTCTTCAAGTCAAAAAGCATGACCTTATAGTGAAAGGTTCCTCACGGAGTGATGAACGCCGTTTTTCTTTATCTTCCTCTTTCATCTTTATTTGATTGTATCCCAAGAATCCGTCCATGAAAGAGAATAATTTGAATCTAGTTGTGACATCCCAAAATTAATCGACCTTATAAGTGTAATTGACCATTATGGGCTTGGATTATTTTAAAGCGGGCCAAATGACAAGCTTGATGGGTCGTGAGGAAAGTATGGGCTTAAGTAGTTAATGAGCCACTCGAAAATATCGAGCATGGGCTCGATCAGTCAAAAGATAGGATATGGACTTGGGCTTGGCTTGGAGTTGGCCAAGAGTCGGGTTCATTAAAATTGTGACTTAAGTCTAGTGAGTCATCAAATGTCGTGGGATGAGCCCGGTGAGCTAGAGACGGGGTATACAAGCCTGAGCACTTTAATTTTCAATTAATATTATGGATTACCGATGTGAGGGATTTAATTAGAAATTTTATTGAAAACTTATAAGCAATTGTAATTCTATTATTGAACACTAACTTTAGTAATTTCTCGAGATTAATTCTTGTTTGAATTGTAGATTAGCGCCGAGACATTAACGCATCAATTTGATTCATGCGAACTCATAGATTCATATAGTTACAAGAGGATCAAAAATTTTGTGGATCCGAAACGAAACTAAGGCTCCGTTCGTTTCGCGGAAAATAACTTCCAGGAAAATATTTTCCAGATTTTCCGGTGTTCGGGTGGGCGGAAAATCACGGTCAACGGAAAACATTTTCCGTTGACCGGGAAATTCCTTCTTTGCAGCTTGGAAAATGTTTTCCTCTTTTGAAAAGAGGAAAACATTTTCCAAGCCTCGCCTCTTCTCTTCCTTCGTTCTTGTTCTCTCTCTCTTGCTCTTCTTGTTGCAGCTTCGACGATGTCCTTCTCCGAGACCAGCCTCTGCCCTCCCTGGCCACTCCTGCCCGCCTGCTCCGGTCAGGGCGCCGCCGCCACCGCCGCGCTCCGCTTCCCTGGCAGCTCGAAGCCGCTCGGGAGGATCCGGCTCAAGAGGGAGCTCCGCGGCGGCGCCGGGAGGCTCGCGGGGAGATCTGTCACCAGATCCGGTGAGCTCGAGTGAGATCGGCCGAGCCTCGAGCTCGCTGGATCTGGCGGCGGAGCTCGCGGCTCGCCGGATCAGGCGAGCTCGAGCTCGTCGCGATCCGGCGAGCTCGGCCGAGCCTCGAGCTCGCCGGAGTGGCCACCGGGTCTTGGTCGGCCGGCGGGCAACCGGCCATCTTCGAGGCCGGAAGGAGGAGGCGGCGGCGGAACGAGGAGGAAGAAGGAGGAGGAAGGAGGCGACGCGGACGAAGCCGCTCGGGAGGAATCGGGAGGAAGAAGGAGGAGGAAGGAGGAAGGAAAATAAATAAATAAATTCTATTTTAAAAATATAAATAACTAAAAAATCATTTTTTTTAAAAAATATAAATAAATAAAATAATTTTTTTTGTCAATTAAAAATATTAAAATTCAATTTTTGATAATTTTTTTCAGGAAAATGTTTGAGCTAACGAACAAAGTGGAAAATATTTTCCACTCAAATTTTAGATTTTGACCGAACACCGGAAAATAGAGTCATTTTCCTGGAAAATAACTTCCAGGAAAATGTTTTCCGAAAACATGATATTTTCCGTGAAACGAACGGAGCCTAAGTAGAAGAAATTAGAAGCTAATAGACTAACTAACGACACTAATTAGAAGTTAACCATTCTCGAGCACCAAGTGTCAATCATGAAGAAGAATGCATGCATGGGAGCCACGACACTCATCTCTTCCCTCTCAGTTTCTCTCCAAACTGAAGCCTTTAGAGGAGACATCATTATTAATCATTTCTAATGATTACTTCTGTCATTGGGATTTAAAATAAAAATCTACACACTCAAAGTTAGCTTCCTCAGAATTCACGCATTTTCACCCCAAAACGGACCCAAAATTCTCTCTCTCCATTTTTATCTCCCTCCCCCTCTCTTTTCTGACTTGCATAGAAGTAGAACTCAGTGACTTCAACTTCTTCTTCTTCTTTTTGTGAGCATTTGAGGGCAAAATTTTGAAGAATAGCAAGCCACTAATAAGGAAATGATGAGATCCTGAACTAGAATTTATCCGTTGTTTGTCAAGGGAACTTGTGGAGCATGCTGAATGGTAGAAGATTAAGTTTGATGCTTTTGTTTTGAGTTGGAATAGGTTAGATGGGCACTCAAATGAAGCCGTTGGTCTTTGCATGTGATGATCGGGGTTTGGATGGTTAAAGAACCGAGTGCGAGGGAGCTGAGCTTGGTCTAGATGACCGCTGAGCGATAAATGGTGTTGCATGTTGCTTTTGAGGGGTTGAGATGCGAATACTAGCCTTGAGTTGAGTAGTAGGTTGCTATGTGTAGTCGAAGAGCTAATGAGATCACTTTTGGGTTCTGTCAAAGAGGTGTCGAGGTACTAAAAGAGGTTGTAGATGAACTAAATAATTTGATTGAGTTGTAGATGAGGACAGTGGCTCGAGATGTTTAAATTCAGGAAAGACGAGGATAGAAAATTTCTAGTTTATATGTCACTTGGGGTTTTAAAGGTGTAGTTAAAGGAAAGAACTAATTTTCTTAAAGAGTGCACCAACTATTTTAGGTTTTGACTACTGATTGAAGAGATTTTCATGCGAAAATTTGCTAGCGATAACATTCTTCCTTTAGAACAACAAACTGACCTGCAGAAAACAACAGAACCTTAGGTAGTTCTACGAATTTTTTGTGATTTTCTAAACGTAGTTGGATCTTAAACCCTTAGTGAAAGTTGTAGTACACATCTTTAGGAACAACATATCAAAATTTGAGAACAAACGGTCAAGATTTGGGTAGTGAAACGATCATTCTCCAGTAGGCATTTAGTCTGGACGTTGCTGTAGAATTTCGGGGTAAAGACAATAAATTACTATTCTTTATACAATGAGAATAAAGCTTAGGTTTCTTCTGGAAAAATGTTAATCTATGTCTCTTCTATGACATACTAAAATTTTGTAGCATTTCAATGAGATTTGTTGCATTTTCTGCTTTTGTGATTGAAACTACCTATGTTAACTTATATCCTACCTTGATCCGAGACTGTGCAATAAATGTTGTGCCTCTTGTACCTAATTTTCATGGCATATAGGGAGTTTAATGGTCTTGTAATAATGGTTAATTTGTGCATGAACATGCCTCTTCCATAATTTGAAGTGTGGTCATTGTATGGTTACTAATTGTGGCATGTGTGTGCAATGAGTGCGACATGAATGAAATGCTGTGTGAACATGACTGTTGCTTGAAGTGATCGTATGCTCTTGAGGTCTTTTCCATGCTATGATGTGATTTAATTCAGAGGTGTGATGTGTGGAATGTGTAAATTAACTGAGTAAGAGATTTCCATTAGTACTGAGATGCCGATGATGCCCTAGGGAGTGGGATGCTCATGTTGTGTGATCTTGGATGCCTCGGTTGAGTGAGATATGGGATGTCTCGGAGTTGAGGTGCCCTTGTGTGTGATCAGGGATGCCTCGGTTGTGGGATACCGGGATGCCTTGGAATAAGATGACCCACGTTATGTGATCTTAGGATGCCTCAGTTGTGTAATATTGTAATGCCTTGAAGTGAGATGCTCATAAGAGCAATATCGTCGAAGTTCGGATGTGGAATTTCAGAAGTGACTCGATCAGGCCGACTTGCATTTCGGTGGGTAAATCGATCAAGGGTGGCTTTGATATACACACTATAATATAAATTCCACTTGGCGTGTGAGTTCGCCTATTGTTGTTGCATATCATCTTAGTTTAGATTAGGAGCATGAGGCACACATATGCATTTAGCATGTTTGTTATGGAGTGACCATTCATGTGACATTTTAGTATTCATTTAGTTATAATTATGACAATCTCACCTTAGTATGTTGAGCTATTTAGTTGTGTTCTCTTGCTTTCTTTGGCAACTATGGATTGTTTAGCTTAAGGTCTTATTATTTCTTTACTTGATTTTGCTCATTCCTTTCTATTTTTTAGATCCTTAGTATGAACATACCACCAATCGCACATTATGGGGTGATAGTGTACATTAATATTTCTTTCCATGGCGTATATGACCCCGATATCACGCTAACCTACACGAGATATGAGGCTACACTTTGGATGGACGATGGCATGGATAGACTGGATTCCTATGAGGTTTGTCGCTTGGTTCATAAACCATGAATGAGAGTTATTTGGCCCTCTTCATGTTGATGTTGGAGGACCTGGAGTCAGGGCAGGAGGTGCTTAGGCACCTAGATCATGATGAAGCCGGAGAAGACGTCCATTGTTTTTTTTTTATGAACGTGGGCTGGTGTAGGGGGTAGTGAAGTTAGGAACCCATCTCACCCTTTTCCCTAGCCAATTACTTACACTTTTGTTTATGAACATGTAAATATATGTTGTGTATCAGTGAAAGACTTGTAAGTAATTCAGGTCAACGTATGTAAGCTTGAATGGTTTTTAAAAGGAAAATTAACGAAGTTTCTCATGATCCTTATATATGTTCTCAGTTGGATTGTCTAATACTAAGTGATGGGATTGTTATAGGGTGATCATGTGTTATAAAGCTTCAAATCATAAAATATTCATGTTATATATGCTAACCAATTAGGTTTGGATCCTATAGTGCGATAATTGAAACCAACAGATCTTGTCATGATAATAATTTGTATAATTTCCGCTTGCGCTTAGTATGTGATGCTGCTGGGATGTCACACTAGTAGTGCTATCCACAAGAATGTCTATGTGTGGCAATGGAAAATCATCTTTTGGGCTAGCTTTATTTAGATTTTGATAGTTGACACAAACCCGAATTCGGCCGTCCTTTTTTATTGGTACGGTGTTTGCTACCCAACTAAGGTATTGTGAGACCTCCATGAAGCCCACTTCTAGAAGTTTCATTATCTCCTCTTCGATCTTCTTTGACAACTTCGGCTTGGTTCTTCTTCGTCATTGATTCTTGGGGGCAACATTAGAGTTGGTTGGCAAGCTATGTTCGATGATCATTGGATTGAGGCCCAGCATGTCAGCGTATGACCATGCGAATATATCTTGATACTTCTTTAGGAGGACAATTAAACATGTGGCTCCTTCTTCATGAAGATTTGCACTGATCTTTATCTCCCTTAAGCCTTTTGTGCTACCCAAGTTGATAGTGACAATGTCTTCGATAGTAGGGGGCTTCATTTCCTTGTGTTGCTCCCAATTCCATTGGATTTCATCAAAGTCATCATTTAAATTATCAAAATTGCTATTATGGCTACCTATGGTTTTGGTTTGGACCATTCCCTTACCCTCATTTGCCACTAGATCATGCCTGTGTTGTAAGTAGGTAAGTTAGTAAAACAAATAGGGTTACCATCATGTATGCTTCTCTTACTTTTCTTTTGAAAAAGTGATGATTTTTTTTTTTAAATGAAGCATAAGGAAACCCGGGACTCAGATTTCTTCTTTCATTTCATGGTTGGATATCATCAACGGGCCAATTTGGTATGTCTCCTCATGCCTACAAAATATTTTCAGCTTTTTTTAGCACTAAGTGGATTTACATTTTGGAAGAGAGATTTCAAAAGTCAATTCCTCAAATGGGAATGATGTTGAAAAAAAACAAAAGAAAGGGAAACAAGCTAGACTTAAGAAAAATTGATAGATTCCCACGTAAGGGAATATGCAAGGAAATTAAAAGCGTTCTACTTGAGCGGGCTTGCACCCCTCCCCCTAATGGTCCTTCATCGATAGAGCCCACAAAGAAATCTTTGTACTAGTCACCAGTCACACCTTCTTGTGCTCCCAACTTTGTCAATTTTAGATCATTTATGCCTCCCCATCCATCGGGGACAATGTTCTACTGATGGTCATAGAAACTCCATGTGTCTCCATAGCGTGTTCAAGGAACATGGTCCAAGTGCTAGGTACCATGAGGAGGTCATCTTTGCCATAACATAGCCATGGAAAGCAGAATGTGAATACCCCAACATCTAG
The DNA here is from genome assembly GCA_017140325.1 of Eucalyptus leucophloia subsp. euroa. Classification (NCBI taxonomy): domain Eukaryota; kingdom Viridiplantae; phylum Streptophyta; class Magnoliopsida; order Myrtales; family Myrtaceae; genus Eucalyptus; species Eucalyptus leucophloia. The sequence goes on along the minus strand of CM029473.1, from coordinate 10,438,733 downwards.
AAGATCCTTAACCTTATCTTTCAGAATGGTGCACTTATCTAGTGAGTGCCCCCAACTCCCCTGAATGGTGGTCACAATACTTGGATGGATTATAATTAGGGAAGTACTCAAGGGTAGGACATCTCGGCTCTTTAGAGATCATTCCTTGCTCTAGGAGGATGGGGAAGATCATGGCCATTGATTTAGGAAATGATGAATATGATCGTGTGTTGCTTGAGGACTGGGGTAGCCAAGCTTCCTACCATGTTGTATTAGTAGGGCCTTCTTCATTTATTTCAATCGCTGACTCCTCATTGTGATGAGATAGGATTGCATGAATGGCTTGAGTGAAATTCTTTGTCAAGTGGTGTACTGCCTTGTGCAGTTCATTAACTTGACATTGAAGCTGGCCGAATGAAAAGTTATCACCCATTCCTTCTAGTTGTTCTTCCTCGATGGCATCTATGAAAAGGTCTTCAAACATAGTGGTCATGTCATTTGGCCCTTCTTTCTTTATAATTGCTGGTTAAGTTATGTTCTCTTGACCAATGCCAAAATAAATGAGGAACTTCAAAGCATTCATGGTTGAAATATTTTGGAGTGCTGATCATTTTTTCCTCCGCATGCATCATCCTTGAGGGCCTAGGAAGGTTTCCTTGAGGTGGGGGTATACAAGGCTGACTTTCTTCTTTGCATTTTTCCTTTGGGCATTGTTATTTTCCTTTGTAATATCCTAAAGCAATAGTGCGGGATCTCCTTAGGGCTTTAATAGGCTCGCGAATGCCTTGGCCTCCCTTGCCGCGCCTTTGACCGAGAGTAAAACCCTATCTGGCCTTGATTTTCCCTATCATGATTGCAGCGCTTGACATTTTGGGGACAAGGGGTGGAGTTCCTCGAGTCCTGTGTATAGTAGACACGAGTTCAAACGATTGATAACTAGATTCATTCTTACCACCAGGCTCAACATAAGGAATGGCCATCTCGTGGTAGATACGATGGTCTTATTCTTCACAGACCATAACCAATTTTCCTTTAACTATGAACTTTACATTTTGGTGGAGATATGAGGGTATTACTCCAACATGGATCCATGGGTAGCCTAAGAGGAAGTTGAATGCAGTGGGGGATATCCATCACTTGGAACAAAATTTTGAATATGGTTGGACTTATTTGAACATCAAGCTCAAATTCACCCACCATTTCCTTTTTTGTCCCATCGAATGCTCAAACGGAAGTCCTAGCTACTTGGATCTGGGACGTCTTTATTTTAAGACAACAAAGCATTGCTAGTAGACATATGTTTAGAGTGGATCCATTATCTATCAATACTCGAGCGACATGGGAGGCGTGACACTTAACTAATATGTAAAGGCCCTTGGTGTGTGCTCTACTTTCCTTGGGGATCTTTTCGTTGTAAAACACCATTTGATCTTTTAAAAGGATGGCCCCGACAAACTCCTTGAGTTTGTCATGCTCAATCATTTTAGGGACATGTACTTCACTTAATACTTGCATCAGGGATTTTTGGTGCTTGACACACGTCTGAAGTAATTCTAGTAGAGAGATTTGGGTTGGTAATTTTTTGTAATTGTTCCACCACATTGTATTCGATGGCTTTGATTACAGCCAGGAACTCCTTGGCTTCTTCATCAATGACGGGCTTGGTAGGCTGTGTATTGGCTTGAGCATAGGTCTGCCTAGATCTCGTGACTAAGCCAATGTCGAGGTCGTAGGACTAAGGAACTACATTGTTGCTTTCATATTTATAGGGTTGGGGGATTTCAATAATTATATGTGCCTCTTCTGTTGATGGTTGGGTTGTAGCTCATTTTCCATCAAAGATGCCTTCAAGTGGGGTGGAATCTATCTTTTCCTTCCTTGTGTTTAGTGCAGCAAACTTTTCATCCTAATCGATGATGACTTGTGAGATAGTAGAGACCATGCCAGTGTGGTTGGCATGTATAATCATTCCCGCCTTCATCATTCTTGATACATTTTCTTTCTCTGTTGGTGAGGATGGTACTTCATTGCCTGAATAATGCCCAGCCTTTACTAGCCCTCAATAGATGTTGATGGTGTGTGCTTTGATGTTTCTAATTCGGCCAGCGTTGGAACTGAATAATGCGTTTACTTTGTTGGCGTGATCAGGGAGTGGATTGCTCTGGACATTTGATTTGGTGGTTTGGAAAGAAAAGGCTTTAGTATCTAATAGGTCCTGTACCCGGTGCTTTAGGACATAGCAATCGTCTGTGGAGTGACCAATCTCTCCCATGTGATAATCACATTTCTCAAAGGGGTTATATGTAGAATAACGCTCAGGATTTGGTCACTTCGGCTCAACAAAGAGTAATTCCTTCTTCTGGAGAATAAGCAAGACTTGGGATAGGGATTTAGAGAGAAGAGTGAGTTGTCTTCTAGTACCTTGTGATTGACTAGAGAGTTGACCCCCTCCTCCTTGTTGCCTAGTGGAAACTTGAATTGTCGGAGTGCGATCACGATTTGTTGATAATAGACTACATTAATATCAACTTCAGGCTCATTCTCTTTCTCTAGGGCAGGTTTTTTGCTTGTAGAGGTTGGCCCATTAAACCATCCATCTCTTAATCTTGTCTCAATTTGTTCTCTTACTAGAATGAGTTGATTAAATGATTCAACGATCATGGTTACCATTCGATTGTGATACTCGTAGGGGAGAATTTTGATAAACATTTTTCTCAACTTAAAATCAGTTGGTTTTGGACTAATTTAGGTGGCCTCCATCTAATGGCATATTCCTTGAATGACTCAGACTTTTTCTTCTCCGTATGTTCAAGGTCCTCTCGAGAAGGAGTAATGTCCATTATGAACTTGTACTGTTTGAGAAATGTCTCACTCACCTCGCCCCACGTTTCGAGAAGGTTCATATTCTTCGCGATGTACCACCTTAAGGCAAAGCTTACCAGACTTGATTGGAACGACTGGATCATCAATGGTGCATTATTGACGTACTAGGTCATTCAAACCAAGTACATTTGCAAATGAGGCCTCAGGCAGGTTGTGCCATCATATTTCTCAAACTTGGACATTTTGAATTTTTCCAACATTTTGACCTTGGAATAGATGGAGAGGTCCATTAGAGTAGGATTTTGGAGGCCTTACAATTGTTTCAGCCTCTCTTGAAGCTTCCCAAGGCATTTGTCATACTCAATATTAGACAAACTGTCAGGTTTAACTCTCTCAATTGTGATTTAGTGTGGATCATCCTCCAATTTGGGAATGTTATTGTCGGTATCTCTACCTTGATCACCCCCGATGGATGATTGTGGTAACAATACTTCGATTGAGGCCCGGGGGGGGGGGGGAGCAAGTTTGCCCTGGATGGAGTCTATCTACTTTAAGAGTTGTTGAAGCACATTAAAGACTTACTTCATTTCACTTTCCACAACCGCAACACGGCTTGGTACATTCTCTTCAACCATTCTTGCTTTTGATCGGCGAATGCGACTGTGTCGTAATTACCCTCATTGCACAAAATGAGAAGAACGTGAGCGGGCGAAATAGATAGAACATTGGCCCATGGCAAAGGGTCAAGTCATTTTTATTTATCAAAGGAGGATTATAGAACACTAAATAAGACTCCTTAAACATGGAGCAAACAAAGCATAAAAGATAGAAAGTAGATAAAACAATCCTGAATATCCACACTAGAAGACAAGGTCACCTTAAGTCATAGTCCTGCGAAGCCGCTTGTTCTTTCAAACTAGCTCCAATACATGTTTGTTACTCATCTCCAAACTTCCCTCAAGAGACTCAATCCGTTATAGCTAAGTGAATTTATCAACTACGTTAGGGATCACCGATTGTAGCTCCTTGGGAATCCTATGGTTCAGAATGTAGAACGTGGATGCGTGATGGGCTTTCTCCTATCCCCAAAGCCTTATGGGTATGACAATCGTTTCAATGTGGCATTTACTCCATGGATTCTGGATTATACGAATTTCATATAAGTAGTCATAACCCACACGGTTGAAGAGGACTCGGAACAATCCTGATTGACTGGTGGCGGGATTTCTTGAAGAGCCCTGTACTGACAAGCCACCTTATATGGTAATATGAAGTGGTCTCTAAGAGACCCAATAGTGGGATGGGATCATAATATTCAAGCGCAAAGCACACTTCTCCTTTATTGAACCATTTAGCTTGCCATAAGAATGCCTCAGGAAGAGGGTTCCTTAGGAAGTTAATCCAATGAGAGTATTCCCTGTTGGGGGAGTATTTTTCTAAGATTTGAAACCTTCGTAGTAGGTGCTTGAAATTGTTGATTTCAAATATTTGCATAAGGTGCCAAACCCTTTGATATGGGAAAAGAACCACATCTGTAAAATTCCTGGGGCAGCTCTCATGATTTTTTCTTTTTTCTTCGAAACAATTGAGGGACAAAAATGTTTATGCTAAAACCATGTTTATATATCCTAGCCCAATATCAACTTGATTTACCACCCATGCAATCAAACGATTTTTGGCATTCTTTTGATGAGGAAAGACGATAAATCTAAAGAATGCTAAGAGGAAGATCTTGCTTTTCTAGGCCATTGGTTGTTTTTCAAAACATTCAGTTAAAGATAATAGTGGGAAAGTATCATTGTTGGCTTTAACAATTCCCTTTAGTGAATGAGTTCTTAAAAATCGTGCTAGACTAATCACAAGGTTGATGCCCGTCGGTGGCCTAACAAGCTCCTTTCCTAGGGGCACTCCTATGGCGAGACCATACTCCTCTAGAGTTGAAGTTAGTTTAAATTTGTCGAATACAAAGGTGGGTGTTTCAGGACACCAGAAATGTGGTATTACCTGCATGACCCCAAGTGGACATTGATTCGAAGCAATGGAAGGAGATGACCGATCTTTACATCGACACATTTTTGCTAAGCTGATCTAACTAGTCCCACCATCTGAGGAGCTCTTCATTGGGAGCAGGAACGAACTGGATATTGGCTCTTCCCATCGCATATAAAACTGGGACTTATATGATTGACCCATATTGCCATGAGTCAATAAGTAAACTGAGTAAGAAAAAAAGAAATTATTTAACTTTTAAAGAAAATGACACGCTCATAGACATGCACATGATATGCACATGATATGTGCGGCTCGATGTTTAATTGATAAAGTTTGTTGAAATTAAAAGGGTGTCTGCCTGTCGCAATTTCACGTTAGCATTATACCCTCTTAATCTCAGTTCTACCTAAAGAAATTCGGGTAAAAGAAGGGCTATCTCTACATCACGATCCTACGTTCAAGATTGTATCTTTCTTAACACCATCCTAAAATATCCCTATGGCAACCCAGGTTCGACGGCGGGGTTGTGTGTGTTATGTGTAGTGCTAAAACATTGAAACATGCACAGTTGTTTATAATCATAAAACATTTTATTTTAACAAAATTAGAAATAGTGCTTAAATTACTAGCCTACACAAAAAAAATATCCATGTTAGGAAAACAAGACAAAAAGGCATAAGTCCACAAAAATCAGTCCCCAGCAAAGTTGCCAAGCTACTGCAACCTCCTTTTGTAGGGTGCCCTTATGCGCCAGCACGAGGCTAATGGCTCGCTAAGTCTATTATACTTAGCTCGGGTTCTCTCAAGCTTACCAATTCACAACTTATAATTCAAGTTTTTAACTTGCAAATCAATTTTAAATAGAAGTCATCACTAATCGATTTTGGGATGGGTCGATTAAAAACCCAAATGAAATATCAAGAGAAATATTTCACTCCTGTGCAACTAAAGAAACTAGGATTTTGGACTTGACTATACTAGTTAATCATTAATGTCATTCGGTACCTAATCTTATTTAAATTCTAAGACTTTTTGAATTTTCAAAGGATTTTTCCATGCATTTGTAGGAAAAAAAAAAGGACATCTTTAAGGCCTTTTTCTATTTTTTTGGAAATATAAATCATTTTTGAATTTTTTTATTTTTGGGAAAATGTAAAATATTTTTGGTTTGATCAATTTTTGAAAAATAAATTATTTTTTATTTTCGATTTATTGTTATTATTATTTTAAACAGGAAATAAAATGAAAATATACTGACCCGAATTGGTCAAACCCGGATGTTGGTCGGGTCATACCCAAACAACGCGCATGCCTTTTGCCCTCATTTTTAATTTTTCTTTTTCATTTTCTTTTGTCAATTCCTTATTCCTTATTTTCTTATTTTCTTATTCTTTTTTTGTTTCACGTGTTCTTCTTCTGGAAGACCCCTCTGCACAAGTCAGTTTCAACGAGAGAGGGAGAGATCTATTTTGTCTTTTATCATGCTGTCTTTTCTCATTTTTTGTACTTCTCTTTGTTTTTTCTTTTTTCTCTTTATTCCTGTCCTCTCTCTCTCTCTCTCTCTCTCCATGTTGTCAGACCAACAAGTGATAAACCCCATCTTTTGTACTTCACGGACCAAGAGACGACAAATAGCCCCCATTCCCTTTTTGACTTTTCGTTCTCTCTCTTTTTTTTTTTTTTTCTCTCTCTCTCTCTCTCTTTTAGTCTTCACCTCTCTCTCCCCGAGTCTCTCGGGTCTCTCCTTCCTTCAGACGAAATGACCAACACACTGCCGACCTCACTTTCCCTGATGATCCTCCATTCAAACGTTAAAAGAAAGGGTTTGGACTTAATTAAGAAAATAACATATATATTAAGAAAAAATCAAGAACGAGGGAGCCATGCCCAATCACGACTGCCACACTTCAGCCTTGCCGGCCAAGAACCAGTCACTGTTGGAACCATGAAGCGTGCTAATAATGAACACGAAATGAGGTAGACAGAGCAGAAAGATGGTTGTGGGGATCTACCAAACGTATTCGACAAACCACGAACACCAAAGAAAACAGACGAGGAAACAAGAACCAATGCATATGTTTCGGTCAGGCATTTCATCGAATGTATGGGTTGCAATGGTGAATGGAGGTTAGAAATGGTGGCAACAGGCTCGAATTCAAACCGGGATTCAAAGTAAATGACACCCAAGACTCTACAAATGCAGCCTGCACCTAAATGAGGTTGGAAACTCACATGACCCGAATGACCGCAACTTGGCCAATGGATGAAGGAGAGTGTGAAAACAAGGTACTATAGGCATTCAGTTGAAAGAGCCCTACCCGGCTCGACGACGTCAAACAGCGGTCAAACTTGATAGATCGGGCTACATCCGCCCGCCTCGGTCGTCTCTAGGCCGGGATCCTTGGGAAACCAACACCAAAAAAACGAGACAAATCCAAACGGATGCTACCATGGCTTTGATGCGAACAAAGTGTGACGACACCCAGCGACTCTCCCTTTAGTCTACCCTTACTCGCGACTCTCAGCTCACCCTTTCAACCTCTCCTCAAATCTGGCCTTTTTCTCTCTGGCTTGCTTACTCCATAGCCTCCCTTGATGTCTCTAGAGGGAAGTTCTTTGAGTTACCTCCCCGAACTGGGCTCACAGCCCACCTATTTATAGGTGATGAGAGTTCGGTCGACAAAGGAGCTTTGGCCATCAGTCCTTGGCTGGCTGGCCAGACTCTCTTGGCTGAATCGGTGTCCTATCTCTTCTTCTTCACGGAGGCATGCTTGGCATTGAAGGTGGGCATTGATGGTGCCTGAGAAACATATGTCCGTCCCTTATCTACCCTCCTCTCTCCACTGTAGATAGGCCCGGTTTGGTTCAGCATTCCCAAGGGACTTTCAGCCCCAAAAGCCCATTGGGAAAAAATTTAGATGTTTGGTTTAGCATTTGGAGGTGTCCTTAGCCAAATGCTGACCTTTGAAATGCTGAAAGCCTAAAGCAGGTCTCTACCTGCTTTGGGTTTTCAGCATTTCGGAAATGCAAGTCTACCTTTACTATTCATCTATTGACTTCTTTTTCTTTTTTTTTTAAACCGATCATCTTTTTTACACCCCAACCGCCGTTGATCAACGATAGAGTTTCATCGGATTTTATTTTTATTTTAAAAAAAATAACAAAAACCATTTGCAAATGTTGGGTTCACCTTTTTTTTTGTCATTTTTATCTTTTGACAATCAATAAGTCAACTTTTTATCAATACACTAGAATGATCATTAATTAACGAAGATTAATACTACAATAATTAAAAAAAAAATATTCAAAGTTGAAAACAAATCTAAAAGAACCCTTGGCCAAAAGTTGAGCTTTGCATCTAATCTATAATCAAATTCTTTTAATATAATTTTTAAATAAATTTACTAATATATATTTTTTACATTACTTTCAACATGTAAATGTAAAATGTTATATAGTCATTGTTTCTTTTTTGCAATTTTAAAAATACTAAAACTAAAAAACTTAATTTGGTCATACTAAAGAGCTTTTCAAATATATGTTTACCAAACAATATTGCATTTCCCTAAAGCACTTTTCAGTTATAGTTTACTAAACAATCTAGCATTTCGGAAAGCCCCTTTACCTTAAAGGTATTTGTATTCTCTCAAGGGCATTTCTCCAAAGCCGAACCAAACGGGCTCGTAGTCTACACCTGTCTCTTCTTCTATGCATGTGTGAGTTGTAGACAACAGGAAGGAACGAGGAGGGAGGAGGTGCAAGGGCCGGGCCTAGGGAAAATTAATGGTGGAATGGGCCAGCCCACGTGTGGGGAAGAAGAAGGAAAAGGGGGAACTGGGCGTGAAGGCCCAGCCTCGCAGGCTTTTTTTTTTTTTTTTTAATGTATACATAATTATATTTATCTAAAATAAGGTAAGAAAAAGGAAAAAAAATTGAAAAAAAAAACTTAATGGATGCAAATAAAAACTAAGACCCAGGTGATGTGAAAATTATTTTTGTTAGGGCCAAATTGGTCCCTTATTTTCTTATGCAATTTAATTCAAAATACATAACCAAAATTTAGGTGTGAACATGCATGAACTCAATAAACACATGGATTAATGAGATACATGAACGGAAACAAGGTATCTCATTTTGCTCAAATTCGTTGATCTATTAACCCATCATAATTACAACAACGTCGAGCATTGCGCTAACTCCTTCTGAGCTTTTCTCTGGACACGAAGATGGCCTAATGAACTTCTTCTTCGTTTTGTACATGCCAATTCCGCAGTTTGTCAGCACCAGCGGAGTGGTCGAGATCAGGCCGGAGGAAACAATCAGGCCGAGCCCTCTAACCTTCTTGCAAGCCCTAGCCAGTTTCATTCTCCTCCGCATCTGCCCACAATTGGACATCAATTCGCGAAACAATGCCACGTGATTATCATGCATGCGTGGCAACTGGACCTGGGCGAATGCCAATAAGGGATTTGCCAGCGAGGCAAACACCGACAGCTTTTGGCATATCAGACGGCTTTTCTTTTCTGCATGACTTGGGTCTTCAAACACAAATCTTGCCAACTCGATTCCCCCGGAGGAGCAAATCGCACATATCGCATGCTTCCGAGCTCGCCTCGAAGCAGCCAACAAGAAGACGATGGAAATTCAAGGCCTTGATCATTTTCATGAGCGTTTCCTTCCTGGGCTCGAGGAGCGATTCTGAGAGGTGCACCATGCAATGGGCGCTGGTAGACGGAGAAGGTGAGGAGAGCGTTCTAAGGATGCTTGTTCTTGCAATCTGAGATTGGAATTTCGTACACATATCCTCGTAGGACTTGGTCCTCAAAGCTTGTGTGTACTCCTGATTGACGCTGCTTGACTTGTTAGACATGCTGTTTAGACGTTTCTTTTGGGACTCACCTGTCAAACCAAAAAAGATAAATTATACGGTCTCATAGCCATTACTTGATTCACTAGGATTTTTTTTTTCGAGGAATTTTGTACGGCCATGTATTATAATTCGCCAATCTCCATTAGAAAAAAGTACATCTGGGCAATGAACAAGAGTGCAAGCAAATGAAGTTCTTATCGGCTAATAAAAACTGCTTTTCATACAGGATACATGACAAATCACGAGAGAAAGGAGAGTATACAAAGTTTAGCGATCGTAACATATAGAGCTCTTAACGTTCATTTGCTCAAAAAGATTTGTCCAAACACCCAGCTGCGTTTCCTCATTCCAATCACCAACTAGATCAAGAAGAACAAGGAGATAGAGGGAAACGACGTACCCGCAGTCAGCAATGAAGATCTCAACTTGGGAAACACCAATTTTCTGAGCTGAACTATGTGATATTGTCAAGATCACGGAGACTCAAAGCTTGATCGAATAACTCAATAGTCTTTTTCTGCAAAGGGTTTGAAAGCGATCTCAGGAGGACGAGAGTGAGGCTGTATATATAGAGGTCCCGGCTTGAAAGAAGAAGCCACGGTTCGCTATTGTATCGAGCAGCGCCTCAAATTTGGTTATTTGCCTGTTCTCGCACGTTATTAGGCATTTTCCTTCTTTCCCTTTGTATTTCTCCCTTTTTTGGGGAGGTTTTCTTTCTTGTTTATCCATATGTCTGGGGGCTTAGCCATAAAGTTAGAGAAATAGTTAGCAGCGAGAATAATGAGCGCAATTTCTCGTACATTTCCTCTTCTTGTTTTGCTCCTAATATTTTTGGATGCCTTGAAAGAATGGGGCAGTTTAGAAGGGGGGTGGTTGGGGGTGCAAACGCCTAGAAGTTAGCTACATTTTTACCTAAAGGCCACGAAAAAAAAACCCTGGAGAGGTTCACTTAATAAGTCATATTCACACTGTGAAGGAAGGGAAGAGAGATCAATGTGGTCTCTATGGGCATGGATTAACTCAGTTTAGAGGATCTAAATCCTAATTACCAATAATATCTAGATCATCTTTAATGATCCAACTCCTAGAAGTTAGCTACATCTTTACCTAAAGGCCACGAAAAAAAAAGGGCTAGATATCTTACCCTGGAGAGGTTCACTTAATAAGTCATATTCACACTATGAAGGAAGGGAAGAGAGATCAATGTGGTCTCTATGGGCATGGATTAACTTAGTTTAGAGGATCTAAATCCTCATTACCAATAATATCTAGTTCATCTCTAATGATCCAACTCAATGATCCAACTCACGTGAGCATGCGATCATATGGGCTATGATTAGGTAGAAATAGCAAAAATTCGTGTGATATATATATTTTTCAAGCACCCCACAAACCCATTCCATGATGGACAAATTTCCTACAATGCGTTTATCCAGCAATACCCTTGGTTCGCTTGAATGTTTGTTGGGGATTAACTTACCAACAAAGAACATTTTCCAACTTTTGCTCGATCAATTATGGTAATCAATTTGGCTTGATAAGTTCGACACAAAAGTCTGTCGACTTAACTTTGACATAATATCGTGTGCCCAACGCACCTAACAAGTGAATTTGCGACAAGTTTTTAGTTTATGTATAGGGAACTCATCAAGATAATATATTTTGAGTAAGATAATAGGTCTCTTTTCCCTTTCTTAATTTTATTCACTGTCTTTCTTTTATTTTTATTTTTTTGGATGCTAAAAGCTCTGTGTACGTGCCCTTACATCGTGTTCATCTTCCTCAGTCGGATTAGCTACTCAAATGGCAATGAAAACATGTAAATAGAGGAGAAATGCTGCGGTACATATCAATTGTGGATATATCAACTGTGGGCAAAAGTAGAAAAAGAAGAAGAGCAGAGATACACATATCACTATTTTTCTGGGAAAAACTTATTAGGGTTTTTTTATTCTACAATGTTTTTGGTCAAACACCAGTGTCCTCTCCTCTTCTTTTTTATTCTGCTTTCAATAGCAACACCTTAATCTTCATTCTCAGATTCGATTCCTCTTTCACATATGAAATAACTCCTCATTAGCCTGCTGACAAAGACAAATTCTCGAATTGTGTGATAGTACCTATGTCATCATACTTTTTTTTTTTTTTTTTTTTTTTTTTTTATCTCGCTCCCCTCTTCTATGTACATGTATTTAAGATGCTCACAGAAATCAAACCCGAACCTTGTACTCTCCAACCCCAATCTCTTTATCAGTAGAGCCGCATGCCTATTGGCCTATGTGGTTATACATCGTTTTGGTTATTATTGAAATCTCTTGGTTATTCTTAACTTGCTTGTAATTACGCAGTCCACGTTCACTTTGTGCTTGATAGCACATACCATAAACCATTGCCAGGATGTTTATATATGTAACATATTGTTCCTCCATTGTAGTTAGATGCATGATTAGTCGGGAATAGCCTAAAGTGAATTTAATATGAGTGAGATTATACATATGTCTATTTTGTTTTAATAACAGATTTAGAAATTATAATATATAAGTTTGTCAGTTGCTAGAAAAATTTGATAAAAGAGGAAGCAGAGATTTATTAATTAGCATAAAATGATATTCCCTATACCTTTTTTGGTCGAAATATTCCATTTATCCATTCACAATTTTTTTTTATAGGAAAACACTTATTTTCCAAGTCCATAACGTGAGATAAAATTAAAATTTTTACTGGAACATGGGCATGCTAGATGGTATATTTGGGGGCAATTACATAAAAAATTTTAAACCTATCGCATTTTTGCTAATTTAGCCCTATACAATTCAATTTTGCCAATTGAGTCCTGGATATTTTTGCCTTTTAACAACTGAGTCTATTCAGCTAATTTTGGCCAGAAATCATTGATGTATACATTGGCTATCCTACATAACATAGCCGGCACCGACATGGACAATTTTTTTTTTATAAAATTTTAATTTTTTTCTAATATATATATTTTTTTCCTCTAACTCTATACCAGCAAGGTCACTGGCCAATCCTTGCCTTGTCTAAGTGAGAGCATTGCTACATCACCAGTCACGAGTAGGGGTCTTTGCACCCTCGTCAACAATAGGTGACTAGAGGCCCATGCCTAGGTCAGGCGAGTGCGTCGCGACCCTTGTCGATCAAAGGGCAAGTGTCGGAGCCCATGCTTAGATTTGGTAGAGGATGTCCCTAGCCCAAATCAACGAGGGTTAACCGGAAACCTCATTGGCCTAGAGTTATAAAAAAAATAAAACAAAAAAGAAAATTAATTAATTAATAAAAATATTTGAAAAAATATTAAAATATTATTAAAAATGTTTACGTCAACATTGGCCATGCCATATAGTATGGCGATCATCTATGTTAGTGATTTCAACTCAAAATTTATAGATGGACTTGCTTGATAAATGCAAAAAGTTTATGATTTAATTAGCAAAATCGAAAGATCATTTTAACTATTTATTAATTTAATCATAAATCTTTCAATTGAACTAGTTTACTCCCAATTTGATAATTTTTAAATTTAGTCATTCAAGTGAATTTTGGCTACACATTGATAAAGTAGACAATTTTTGCGATTTATGAAATTTTCTTAATTTTTCTTCTAATTTTCATTTTCCCCTTTTTCTTTTTCCCTCTTTCCCTCCACCAGCCATCGTTAGGCCTCATTCATGGCCGGGGAGGTCGTTGGTCTTAGGTGATAGCCACCCTTGCCTACCCCTTTTAGTCTCAGGCAAGGGCAACCTTAGCCCAAGGGTGACCCTCACTAGATTTAACAATGGGCGGTAATTGCAAAAAGTATTCGCATAAATGCTGACTGTCCTACTTGACATGGCCATTGTTGACTAGAATGTCACATCAACAACTTTCGACCAAAATTAGTCAGAATAACTAAATTGGCAAATCGTTAGAAAGTTTATAGCTAAATTAATACAATCGAAAGGTTTAGGACTGAATGAGCTACCATACAATAAGATTATGACTTTTTAGACGATTTTCTCGTGAAGTAATTTATGTAACATTTATCTTAATACCAACCGCATTAATAAGAAAAATTCATGTATATTTTCTTTTCTAATGGAAACATTACATATATACATAGTGCATACGCCTTTTTCTGAAAATGAAATCATTACTTATGCTGCTGCAAAGGACATGGACGAAGGGATGAGCGAAGGAGAGTCTTCGCAACGTATGAAACTATGAATATGTCTGGTCGCGACGAGTTCGGAGAACCTAAACTTGGGCCAGCGACTCGCCCACTGGGTGCTCGCGAGTCCCACTCCAGCGTCCACCTCCTCCAAGCGCCTTCCCGATCACCCAAATTCACGTATGGTTTCATGACGCCATATGTTTATCAAATTATAAGATATTATCGTGTATATATATAATGCCACAACCGCTGAGGATCGCGAAAACCGAGAAATTAGAAAAGAATTATGTCTCTGTTTGTTTCGAAATAAATAAACTATTTATACAATATTTTTTTTCTAAAAATCATCATTTATACTGTTCGTAGAAATATTCATTTATGAAAAGTTTTGAACATAAATTGTTATTGATATTAAAATATCAATAAAGCACCAGTAAATGATGAGTACACACTTATTTTATAAGAAAGTGTATGTCAAGTAAAATAATTAGTAGCCAATCACCAAATCTTGTATCATTATCAATGATAAGCACATGTCAGAAATTCAATTCCAATGAACTATAGCGTTGCTAGTTTTCTCTACATTATTGGGAAGACAACCAAACCAAACCAAGTCTAGTGAGATTTGATGAGATCAGGGCGTTGCCACATGGACGTCGCAGGAAACCTCGAAAGCGGATGCTTGCAGCGTTCTCTTTCCAAGAAAGTATCTGTCGATGATGAATTATATGAGCGGCCGAAGATAACAAGCGTGTGTCCCCGACTTTTTCCTCTTAAAAGTCGGCTGAATAATTTCTGTCATTGGAATTACGTCCTTATCCAATTCATGCGGATTCCACTAGCCTAGTGTTCTCGTGTGAAGGACATCTCTTCGGTTTTTCCGACGGTTAGGTTTCCCCGACTCTTTAGGCCCTTTTCGTTTCTATCTTTGGACCGATTCGAAGCATAGATAAGGTCCACGTCATATAAATATGATCTCATATGCTTAAAGCCAAAGCATAAATGCACGAGGATATTTCTGTTAGTCTTGGGAACAACCTCAAAGTGTTCCTTGTCCCTATTGCTGAAATTAAGTTAGATAGCTACTTTTATTTATATTTTATTTATTATTTTTAAATTTTTAAGGAGCCCCATTTTTGGAGGGATTTGCTTTCTGCCTGCAAATCCCACTGAGCACTGAGCAAGAATTTTCTAGGAAGCACAATAAAGGATTAGATTACCTAGTAGCCTTAGTTGAATCGGAGTTGGCACTTAAGTGATAATTTTTTTTAAATGGCACTTAAATGATCCCAAAATAATTTTTGGCACTAAATTGAGTGTTGTACACAAATTTGACACTACTTGTGTCCTTCTTCCCTAGGAAAACTACTCAAATTAGCAAACCAACTCAAACCAGGAAGCCTATTTAAATTGAGAAAATCTGCATAATTGTTAGCAAAATCACTACAAGTGTGAAGGCAAAGTTCAATCAAAACATTTCAAACTAGACTTAAATCAAAACAAGACTTATAAATTACATGTATTAAAAGTCCATATCGAAATAAATTACAACCGAGGCAATTAAGATGAAAAATAAAACATGTTATAATATCAATCCAAAGCACATTAATCACAAATTGAGATCAAACACAGGAGATTCGTGCTCTTAAAGGAAAGTGCTCAAGTGAGAAATCGTGCTGCGCTGTGGTTTGAAGTTGCGAATACACTTGGCAAGATAGACACTGGGCCCAAGTCAACGAACAATTAGTTTGCTCTTGCAATTGAATTAATCAAAAGACCGGAAAAAGTTCAGACTTCTACTTTCAAAATCCATGAGAAAGGACTAGCTTTGAAGGATGGATTGTTTGCCTCATGGATCAAAAAATTATTGGGGCTAAGACAACAATGTAGAGTAGAGTAAATACGTTATTATAAAGAGGCCTAAACATTTTCGTAGAATGCTTGCAAATGTCGCTTATTAGAGTGATAAACAGTTGTGTAGATGCTGGTGCATCTATGTAGACTAGTGTCTAAGTCAATGGACAATTAGCAGGCTCTTACAATTGAATTAATCAAAACATTGGAAAAATAAGTTCACACTTTTACTTTTAAAATGCATGAGTGAGGACCAGCTTTGAAGAATATATTGTTTGCCTCATGGATAAAAAAAAAGTTGTAAGGGCTAACACAACAAACTAGAGTGGGGTAAATAGATTATTATAAAGAGACTTAAAACTTTTTTGCGGAATGCTTGCAAATACACTGAAGTTGAACGAGAAATAATTCTGTAGATGTTGGTGCATCTATGTAGAAGGAGTGTCTAAGTCATTAATTAAAAAAAAAAAGTTCAAACTTTTACTTCCAAAATCCACGAGTGAGGACCACCTTTGAAGGATGGATTGTTTGCCTCAAATCGTTGGCCATATTTTGTTTGATAAAATGTATTAAAGGCACGATTATGAAATGATGCATGATATTAGCAAATTTGAAAATTGTTAACACATGTTCTCAATTAATTGCCAAACTATGCTTACTATTAAGAAAAATTAGAGACCGCGTGGAGGCACACAAGGAAGAGCCCTCCCTGAAAGGCCCAAGTATGGGCATTTTGTAATTTTAGGATGATGAGGCTTGTTTTTATCCCCTTTTCTGATTTGATGTGTATTAAAGATCTTTTGTATTTTGAACTATTGGTGAAGCTAAATGACACAGAATCTGTTGGTTAGATCTGTGTAGTTTACAAGTTAATGATGCATAAATTCCTCTTAATTGTTAACCACCGTTACATAAGACTTTGGGTCAACATGAATTGGGTAATACATATTTTATGCTCTGTTTGAAAGTAACAACAGTAGGAGAGCAACCTCTAGAATTTTAATTTTGTTTTTATTTCTCCATGCTTCCTAGAATTTGTGTTGCATGGATGTAATGTTGTTGAGTTGTTATAATCCAACGAAGAACTCATTGCATGTGAAATAATTTGCTTAAATTGCTTATTTAGTGTGATAGTAGGCGGTTGTGTATTTGTAATTTTAGATTTGGGAACTGTTGGAGGTGTGGATCTTGATTTGTTATGATTTGGATTTTGTGATCGTAATGTGTGTTTCTATTGTGCTTGGAGTACTAGTGGATGTTTTGCTTCAAAATTTAGTTGTCAGACGCTGAAATTATAAGCTGAGGGGTTTGAAACTGGAGAAAATTTTGGAGTGATGGTGTTGTGGTTTTGGTATGGAGAAGAATGTCTTGGAAGTGTAAGTGTTGTGATAAGTTGGTGCAGTCATTTCGTGCATTGCATGCTCGTGGTTAATTTGTCAAATGGCGGAGGATTTTTCGCACCCATTGTACCAGAATTTGGGCACTTGTAAGCTGAATTCAACTGGGAGCAAAGGACCTTTGTGATTTTCATAATATAGTGTCGCGACCTCCCCGAAGCGGGTTTGGACCACCTAAGGGTTCGCCTAATGGATTGTTAAGCCTAGACTTAACTCGGGCTCTCCCAAGCCCATACCAATTCGCGACTTAGGTTCAAGTTCTTAACATGCAAATGATTTTTATCATGGAGTCGCCACTAATCTATTTTTGGTGGGTCGATTAGAAACCCAAGTAAAGTAATGGGAGAATTACTTCACTCCTATGAACCAGAGATTAAATGAGTTCGGGGACTTGATTACATTAGACTTGTCTAATGCCCTTTCGGTACCTTTTCTTTTTAAAAAATGTTTTGCAGGCAGCTTGGATTGATTTTAATTTATCATCCTAACATATGAGGTGATCATGCGGATGCGCAAACCACCAATTTAACACCCAAGAAAGCGATGGATAAATTGCAGGACTTACCTCATAGCAACAAAAGCATCTGCATTGTCAGATCAGAATTCACATCAACAGACCTAGATATGATTTCTAATTAACAGGCAATTTCCCCCTTTTTTTTGTTTTTTATTTATTTAATGAGAATCATGCATGCTACTAATCTAACATGGAATGGCATGACAATGTTTTCTAAACTACATGACGTGAGTAAAAAATATATATATATATATATATATATATATTGTGTTTTCTTAATGAACACGCGATAATTAAACATGCAAATCAAAATGACCTAATTATAATGGCGGGCAATATTTAATTAAATGAGCCTAATTCTACATGACGTGCACATGATATTTCTATTCCTAAAAATGCAATTTATCCTAAAAAATGAAACTAATTTATCTAAAGACAAGTTTTTGAATTTTTTTTCATGATATTAGAAATTAAGACAAATGCAAAAATTACCTAGCTAAATTAAAATTCCCTCCAATTTAAACTTAGGATTAAATCATGCTAAATCCTAATTTAAACTAAGACGTTATTTTAATCTAGCAATTTCTAACCTAAGATGCAAATTGATCTAAACTTAAAATGAGACATGCAATTCTATTCTAAAATGCATGATGATTTTTGTTTTTTTTTTTGTATATATAAAATTCGAAATTTTAAAAATTTGCACACAATTAAACATGCAACCTAAAAAAACTAGCATCCTAAATTAATTAATTTTTTTTGGGGGATTTTTGCTTTAAAAATTTGAAGTAAAAGTCTAATTCTAGATTGACACGTGCAATTCTAAAAACTAATATCCTAAATGCATTTTTTGGATTTTTTTTATTTTTTTTAAAAAAAGAAATAACTAAATATGCTAACCCTAGCTCTAATCTGACTCACATTTTTTTGAATTTTTTTTGCAAAAACAAAAGTTAATTCTAATAACCCGATATCCAATCCAATCAGGATAAGATTAATACCCAAAATTGACGAACCATATCTCGCGCATGAGATCGGGTTGGTCAATTTTAAATTAAATCGCGAATCAAATCTCGGGCATGAGATTGAATTGTCGATTTTGCAAGAGATTATGAGTCGGATTTCGAGCGCGAAAATCGGACTCCTAATCCCTAATTTGATGGGTTATTTCACATTGGAACTTCAATCATGCATTAATGAATAATCACACTAAAAAAATATATAAAAACGAACTATAAACTGTATAAAAATAAAGATAAGATAATAATAATAATAATAATAATAATAATAATAATAATAATAATAAAACTACCTAATGTTCCCCTTTTGTCTTTTTTTTTTTTTTTGTTTTCTTCTTTTCTTTTCCCACGCACTGGCTTGCTCGTGGGTCTCCAAGGGGAAGCCGGTCGTCAGCCCGGAGGGGCAGCTCCGGCGTTCGGGACTCCGGCGAGGACCGGTGGCAGGTGGACCGGTGAGGGGGTCCGGCAAGGGCGGCGGGCGGCGGAGGACGGCGCGCGGGTGTTGCGGACGCGGGGCTGGCGAGCGGCCAAGGCGAGGCGGTGGCGGCTGCGGGGGCACCTAGTCGTCGCGGGTCGAGCTGGCGAGCGGGAGGTGCGGCGGGTCGACGGTGGTGCTAGCGCTGCGGGCTACTCGCAAGGGGACAGCAGTTCGGAGCTGTAGATTGGGCGGCGACAGAGGAGGAGGCACGGAGCGAGCCGGAGGCACGCGAGTGCGTGCGTCGTCGTAACCGGGGGCGCGGAGCAGCGGCGTCCGGAGACGGTGGCAGGGCGTCGCGGCGGAGGGGCAGATCCGGCTCGGGTGGAGCCGAGGCAGCGGTGTCGACGCTCGGGGCTCAGGCGGAGTTAGGTGATGCTGCGTCCGGCGAGCAGGGGCGAGCGTTCGGGTGCAGAGCTGGCGAGGAAGGCTTGAGATATGCTGTCGTCGGGGTCGCGAGCGGCAGCGCGGGCTTCTGTGGATCGGGAAGAGGAGCAGATCCGGCTCGGGTGACCGCAGAGGCGCGGCGGAGCTGGGTGTCGTGGCGAGGCGGTGGTGGCGTTCGGATCTTCGCGAGTTGCAGTGGCGGCGAGTGAGGAGCGGCTGGATCTTGGGCGGAGGGAGGAGCGCGGGCCCACGAGTGGTGGTCGGTTGCAGTAGCGGGCAGGGACGGAACGGCTTGGTTTACAGCGTCGTGGTTGCTGGCCCAGCGTCGGAGACGGTGACGCGCAGGGCGGTGGGCGACGGGCGGACCAGGAGCAGCGTCGGGGCTGGCTCGAGCGGAGGCGGTGGGCGATGCCGGCTTGTGGGTGAGCCGGGTGCTGGTGGAACGACAGGGCAGAGAGGCGTGGAGGTGGGGCGGCACAGGGGTTGCAGGAAGAGCACGGCGAGCTGCTGTGGCACCGGTGCTCAGGCGGACGGTTGCAGACGGCGGCTCGTGGAGGAAGCGGGGTGGTTAGAATGACGAGTTGTTGGTCGTTCGGGTGAAGGGGAAGCTCGGACGGCTGCCTGGTTCGACGAAGCTGCTATGCGAGGGAGAAGAAGACTTTGTGTGTGTGCTTTTTTCTTTTTCTCTGCCTGTCCTCCCCCCTTGTGTTGCTCGAAGCCTCTCCTTTAAGAAGACAACCCTTCTTTTTTTTATTATTTTTCTTTCACGTTCTTTTCTCTTTCTTGTTGCCCTCTCTGACTTCACCTTCTTTTCTTCTGACAAACTCTCCATTCATCTCTCTTTTTTTTTTTAATATCCTCCCCTAACTTTATTTCTTCTTATCCGAAGGAGGAGCCCCTTCCCAATATATTTTTTTTATCTCTCTCTGACACCTTTCTTTCCCCCTTTGTCTAACCGAAAGGAAAACCCCCCTCACAATGGATTTTTTTTCTTTCTTCGCTTCCCCCCCTTTGTTCTTCAGCAAGGAAATCTTTCGTGCGTGGATGTGCATGCATTAATGAGGAGGTTCCTTCTACGGTGAATTTTCATTGCATCATCAAAGCTGACATATTATATAATATTATGGGCATATTATAATAACACAATATGGGCATATTATATAGTATGTTGTGAGCTGCTTTTGCTTCTTTGAAGATTTCCCCCGAATCCGCACTCCACCGAATTTGTGTATGCAATCGACCGCGAGCCCCTGCTTCTTGTTGTCCTCTTAGTACCGATGCCAATGCGACTACATGAGATGCAATTTTAATATTTTTTCTTAGGGGTTAAAGATTAATCCCTAAATTTTTATGCAATTAATTACTAAATGATTAGTCAAAATTTAGGTGTCAACATATAGTGTGGTTACTTTTGGTGGAAAAGTTGAATAAAGTGTAGATTACATGTTCATATTTTATGAATTGTTACTTTTGACAAATAAGAAGCTTTTATTTTATTGTTACATTCATCTTCATTTTGCTTAACGAAAAATGTTTTAAAAAAAAAAAGAAGAAGAAAAGAACATGTTGGATCTTGGAATTGGCTTTGGAACCTATGACATGGTAAGCTCTATGTTCCAAGTTATGGCACATAAATTCTAGATTCTTAAAAATTAGAAACTCATATCGACGAGTTCCAAATTCTATATAATGAGAAACTTGTACCAACGGGTAGGTTACAAGTTCCAAGTGGAACTTGTAAGAAACTTGGAATCACTCATTTTTAGTAGAGATACATATAATATGAGTATTTTTTTTTTTTGAAAGAGATGAGTATTTCTGACCACACAAATCCATATATAGGACTACAAATATCTATCTATATGAATTATAATATTTCTATGCTCATTTTTGCATCTTGTTGCAACCTCCCTTTTCAATGCCCACCTGCGTGTGCAAAGGGTAATGGCTCATCAAGTGTTATTAGTCTAACTCAAGCTTTCCTAAATTCACTAATTCACGACTTATGGTTAGAGTTTTTAACCTACAAATCAATTTCAAATAGGAATTGCCCCTAATCGATTTATAGTGGATTGATTAGAAACCCAAATGAAATATCATGAAAAATATTTCAATAACGCGCAACTAGAGAAATTAGGGGGATTTGATTACAGTAATTAATCACTAATACCCTTCTAAACACTAATCTCGTTTAAACATCAAGTTTGATTTTTTTTTTTTTGTTCTTTTTCAATGCATTTAAAAAAAAGATACCCAAAGAAAACATCTTCTTGGCTTTTCCCTAATTTCAGAAATTTTTGAAAGATTATTCATGCACTTTTTTGGAGAAAACTAATCAAAACTATTTTTTTGACTTTTTCTGATATTTTGGAAATAGAAAATATTTTTTGAATTTTTTATTTCCTTTTTTATAAAAATTATTTAATTAAAAATAATAATATTATAATAAAAACGACCTGAGTCAGATTCCTGGGTTGGGATTGACTCGGCTCGTCAGCCATCGGCCTGGATGGGCGTGAAGCACGGTCCCAACCTGGAGCTCTTCTCCTCCTCTAGAAAAAAAAAAGGAAAAAAACTCCAAGCCCAAGATTTTAATTTAAATAAAACCATTTTATAAAAAAACATGATTGGTTAGGGTGCAGTAGGTTGTCCAACCATTAAGAAGAAGAAATATTTTTTAATAGGTTGTCCAAGAAAAAAAGCTTCTTCTAGTAATTGCAAATATTTCTCTGCGATTAACGCAATAAATCACCGGTTCCCATGGGTTAAATCCAGGCCTCCTCAAATGAGCCCATCATGTAAATAGCCCAACAGAAGTAGAGATGTTTCGATGCTTTCTATCAATTAACAATAGAGTCAACGATTTAAGGATGGATTGATCAACGGTGGAATCGAAATCTACCCAACTAGCCTAGTTCCACATTCTAGTACCTGAGAACCTAGCCGGGTCACCCTAAAACAGTTTTAGAACTGAACCAGCAGATTCCAACGTCACCTCTAGATCCGGGAAGTGGGTCTTTTCTTTTCTTTTCTTTTTTTCTTTTCCAGTATATTAAACGGCTAACCCCGTACATAGTATAGTACTTTCGGGGAAAAAGAAGAAGGAAATATTCTCCAACACCTATAGTTACAGAACTGGGATTAATATCAAGCCAACAACCTCAAATAGAATATTTGCATTCGAAGATTTAGGTTAGCTGACTTCAACGCTTGGTTCAATTTCCTGAGTGTAGCCGCTCTTCTTAGTATTCGGATGACTGAGTATCATCAGTTAGCTTAGTATATCCAGGTTGCTCGCTTATATCTAGTGAAAAATAATTTTCTTCGAACTTCATTTTCATTGATCCCTCCTCTTGACGAGAGTTTTTGTTGTAAACTTTGTAAACTTTGCTCATTGTGGAATATTCAAGAAAGATTCTTTCATTTGATTTCTCATCAAGTGCTAAACACCTAAGTGCCAAAACTTGGTATAAGTGGACATTTAAGTGTTAAAACTTTAAAAATATACACTTAAATACCAAAATCAGAGAAGAGAAGAATACTTAAGTGCCAACGGTGAGAATTTTCAACCAAATTGCTGATGTGACATTCTTCGGCAACATTTTTTTTTACTGACGTGGCAATTATATATATACAAATCCACATGAACAAGGCGAATGACATCACACCATCCACGCGGGCAAAGGCGAACACTAAACGGCGTCATTTTGGTGTGGTTGATAAACGATGTTGTTTAGCATATTTAATCAAGCATTGTTTCATGCTCGTTGTCTTTCTCACAATTGATTCTTCACACTTGGTTGCCATTCTTGCTAGGGCTCTACCGCGGCTCGCCGTTCGCTCACGGTCAATCATTGGTTTCCATCGTTGCTAAGGTCGAAGTGCTGGTGCAAGCACAAGCACCTTACAGTAGCACACTACCTCCACAATGGTGGTTGGTGGCGGCGGTTGGTGGCGACGGTTGGTGGTCGTGGTGGTTTTGCGAATTTTGGCTGATTTAGGGTTTTTAATTTGGAGGGCAATAGAAAGAATGTCATTTACACATTGATTGCTGAATAGACATCCTGACGAGCCACGTAGACCATTTTTATTATTAAAATAAAGTTATGTCAGATTTTCGATTAGTCCTGTCAGAGTTGGTATTTAAGTGTCTAATTTTTATTTTTATTTTTATTTTTAAAGTGACATTTAAGTGTACTTTTTGAAATTTTGACACTCAAGTGTCTATCCTTACCAAATTTTGGCACTTACAATGTACTTTTGTCTTACTCATCAAATTAAACATCAACGAAGTTTGGTCATTAAAATAAAGAAACTACAAGTGCCATAATTTGGAGTTACGGCTAACAACAATGCAGGTTGTCTTTAATAAGTTGGATGCCTTACAATCCACAAGGTATGGATAACAACTTTGTCCTCATCGAGTTTGTCCTTAATTAGTTGGATGCCTTACCTATGTGTATGTATAACTTTGCTTATCAAACTGATCCCGAAAAATTTATTTATTAGGTGATTGTTATCCCCGACAACAACCTCCATGACCTTTGTATTCAATGATATGACCCATATGCCATGCTGCAACATAACTATCATTTAGAAAAAACTATGCATACTTGAGTTGCCAATCCATTCAACTGGAATTATTGAAGGACGTTAAAAGGGTAGGATCTCCACAAAGCCATCGGAGCTATTGAAAGAACATGGCATGTATTTTTAATTCCCATCAGGCCTACGTCGAGTCGTTGACTTCCCATTGAAGGGCAAACTCCATTTCTTCCGACAGCCCCACCCCTCCCCAAAATTTATGTGGTAAGCCACTCACTAAATATAAGAACATATATGCCTAGTAGCTAACTTCAATAAGTCCTTCGAGCAAAATCAATCACTAACTTTCTGTGATTTTGTTCTGATTAAAAGGAATATTGTTGAAAAATTTTAATGTGCACATCGCAAAAAAAAGAGAGGAAAAATTGCCATAAAAAGGTTCATCATGCATTTATCCTTTTCTTTATGTTACATAAATGTTACATCTACTATGGTGAAATTTTGTTTCATATGTAACGGTAATCAACTATGCCAATATTTGTCATTTATATGGTGTGATATCATCATATTGTTAGGCAATTGATTTTTTTTAATAAAATCCAATTGACTTGGATTATAAATATATAAATATTGTATGTTATTTTTTATACCGATGTATTTTCTTGAGTAGATAAAACTTACCATTTTATGACAATTTATCTTCCTCCAAGCATCCCCATATTCTTTTTGTGAATTGAATAGTTCTCAGCTATAGGGGAAAAAACAATGGTGTTAGTTTCCTATAAAGTATTGCAAGTAAAAAGATTTATTTGAGAACCTCTCTTAATTTGCAAAAATATCACAATCTTCCATTCCCTGTTGAAGGAAAAGAGGAATAGGTTTAAGGATATTGCTTAAGGAGGGGGGGGGGGAGGATCCAATGGCTCATGATTAGACACAAGCTCTCCCAATTTCATATTTCACGTAACTTTGAATTTCATTTTAAATCTTGATTAAGCTTGAGGGATTCTAGGAATAGCCACTAACCTTTTGAGTTTAACTAACTAAAAACGAAACAAGGCACAACAGTTTTATCTACTTTTCAATGCAACTAGAAATTTTTTAAGTTTGGGGACTTGATTGCGCTAATTATCTAATTAGCGCCTTTCGGTACCTCTAACTTGGTTTGGCTTTTTTGACCAATTATGAATCTAGAAGTACATCAAAATTGCTAAGTGTCCATGCAAATGCTGTTGAGGTGTTTATTATGATCTTAAGGGTTCTCCTAACCATTATAATAAGGAAAATAACAAATAATATATAGAAATTGCAGGAATTAAATATCCAAGTATTGAAAAGGCTTAAAGTAAAATATGAGAATGAAAACCCAATACTCATCGCACAGATAATACACATGGCCACGTTATAAAGACCTAGGACATGATCCCTTGTGAGCTAAATTCACATTGAGTTCAATTTCTTACCTAAAAAATTAATTTCCAAAACTAAACTCATATTAAAGATAAACACCAAAATCCCTACACAAAAGGTCGCGTTAAATAAATAAAACTAGGCTACATCTAATACGAAAACTTGAAAAACTCTAATAAAGATCGATTTCGAAACATTTTCTGATTTTTTAACATTTTTCGAATTTATTTTTATTAAAATTTTCTTAGCATTTTTTTAAGAAAAAATATTTAATTCCGAAACTAGGGACTCGGGCCGGGCTCGACCATGGACTGATCTGATCTCACGGGTCCGGGCAATAGGCACAAATTGGGCCATAATAAGAAGTCCAAACACTAGGATATTTAAACTCAATTCCTAGTAAACTCAGCCCGATCCATCAATGACCCAAAGCCCCCATCAAAGCAGATCAAGCCCGACTTATCAAGACAGAACCGACTGAAGCCCTAATCAATTAAAATTAGATCAAACCCAAACCCAGCAATATCTCATATGCTAACTAGACCCATTTTTCTTACCATTTTCCTTTTTCTATTTTATTTTTCTTAATGGGCCCTTTTTATTGCGTTTTCTTTACTTCCGCTCCTTTTAACTTCCGATCCGCCGTGTTCTTCTCAGAAACTAGCGACCATCCCCCACCCCATCCCAACCCCAAACCACCCCCCCCTTCTCCGCGGGCCGATCAGACTCCATCTTCGGCTGTGCTAGACCTTCATCTCCAACCACCATTCCATCACTTACCATAAATCAGTCTAACACCACCGGGCCATCACTAACTACCACCTTGATTTGCTGCCGGAAAACCAAGTTCACCTCCGACGACCACCATCACACCAACCAAGCGTCGTGTTCAACAGAGAAAACACAGCACATGTCAAACGAAATACAAAGACGCAGCAACTTCGTTATTCATGAAAATCAAGCCTAACGACTTAGGATCAAACAAATTGCACCAAGCGCCAAATTGCACCAAGCGCTTGGCGTTGAAGAAGAAAAAAGGAACCGACCAAAAAAAAACCGAAGAAGAAAAAAGGAAAAATACCTCTTTGATTTTTTCTTCTTCGCCCGAGTACCTTTTGCGAGTGTCCCAAAAAACAAATGGATTAAGAATACTAAAAACCCAAAATTGTTATACATGTGTCTCAAGCTAATTTTTTTTATCATAAAAACCCCAAAATGGTACATCTTTGATAAATTTACCTCATGTTAGCTTTTGTTAAATTTTACAGCCAAACTGCTAAGTTGGATGACATGTGACCGTTGACGAATGTTCTAATTTAAAATTTTACTCTCAATTTGTCATAAGTATACAAGTTTATGATTTTTAATGGAGAGTAAATTTGTCATAAATATATTAGTTTGAGACTTTTGGTAATAAAACTGTTGACACCTAAATTTTGGCGGCCCGTTTATTTAATGCATAGAAAATTATGGGTTAATTTTATCCCTAAAAAAAAAATTTAATTGCATTACATATAGATTCAGGTGCATTTACATTTTTTGCATTTTATTGGATCAGCGGTGAATGGATTCGGATTAGTGGTTCTAAGCTTTAAT
This sequence comes from Eucalyptus leucophloia subsp. euroa, assembly GCA_017140325.1. Classification (NCBI taxonomy): domain Eukaryota; kingdom Viridiplantae; phylum Streptophyta; class Magnoliopsida; order Myrtales; family Myrtaceae; genus Eucalyptus; species Eucalyptus leucophloia. Next base: position 10,411,701 of record CM029473.1, on the reverse strand, counting down.
TTGGCAAGCCAGACTAAGCCCACGAAGCAAGTAAATTGGCCCGAGCCCATTTTCTTTTAATGACAAGAATTACCTAAATTGAGATATGAAATGATATTACGGTGGATTTTTGGAATTTAAGAAAATCGGGTTGCAATCTTATCTTTAGGTGATAAAATCAGGAGATGTGGAAAATAAAAGAAAAGTGATATTGCGTGCGAAAAAGAAATCTTCGCGGATGCTGATTTGAAAAGGAAAATAAAACCCTAATCTTCAACCTATAAAAAGGTTTCCACGTAGGGTTTCGAAAGGGGGCCACACATTGAATATAGGGCCGCACAAGAGGGGTTGTCACTGTTTTAGGGGGGATCGGCAGAAGAAAAACCAGCGACGTGAGGGTGCTTCGAAAAAAAGAGGAATTGGCTGGAAGGAAAGTAATCTGCGTTGGTCATTGGAGGTGGCCGCGACCTCGGATCTGGCCGCCGTTCGTCGTCTTTCATCGTTCCAAATTCTGCCCAGCGTCAAAAGCATTGCGGGAACCATACACGAATAGCTAAAAGACAAGCCTCAGTCCGATCACGTTGCCGTCCAGTCGTTTGTTTCTTATTTGCAGGTGATCCCCAGCGCTTCTTAGTCCTTGCTGTGCCGAGCATCGCTGTCCTCGACCTAGACGATGTGCTGCTGCCCGGTCTCACCTGTCGATCACCATGCCGCAAGCCACGAAATTCACATTTTTACGGCTACAAATTGAAGAATTCTTGGCAAAGGAAGAACACGTGAACTTGGTCAAAAGCACCACGTCAGTTTAGAGTCCAGGAGTCTTCCTGACCCAACTCCATCTCTTGAAACTATAGGCATCCATCAAAATTCATGCCTTGCACGCACGCACGCCCTTGTTCATGTTTGGATTTTGTTGCCATGCGTTGCCACTTTGCCCACTATTACGATTCAACGTCCCAAGCGAATCCCGGAGTTTCTTGAACCTGAGTCATCGCAAGCAAACATCACCGCATGGAGCAATATTGACGAGCACAAATTTTCTCACATATATTGTCTAATATTGCTTGTCTTGTTTGAAGGAAAAATCCAGGGCAAGAGAATGGCACACAATCTTTCGGTAAAAGAAAACATGGAGAGAGTTCTTGTCTTCTTTCTCTGCAGGTCAACAAAGGACATGCACAAAGGAGCTTGATACCCAAAGAGAGGAAGCAAAGCAGAGATTTCTGGCTTGGTCTGCTTAGTTCTCGCAGTAAAATCAGAATCTCCAGCAAGCCTTGCGGTGACACCTTGCCATATGCTCAGTCACGCCCGGATCGGCAAGGTCGATATCATCGCAGGTTCTTGTCTCTGTGCCAAACTGCTCTTTGACCGACGTTCAACTATTGCGACGAGCCCCTAGTTCCGAGTCACCATTGTACCGTCCTTAGCCGTGCCAAGCCCCAGAAAAAAAAAAAAAAAAAAAAGGGAAGCAAAGTAGGTAGTTTTTCTTTCTATTTATTTTATTTTGTTTTTTAGTAGAATTATTCCTTAGTGTAAGGATGAGAATCCATGATATGAAATTGCCTTGAAATTAGTGATTGTCAGTCCGATTTTCAAGCTCGAAATCCGACTCGCAATTACTTAAAAAATTGCCAATCCAATCTCCCGCTCGAGATCCGATTCGTGATTTATGTGAAATTGGCCAACCCGATCTCATGCTCGAGATATGGTTTGTCGATTTGGGTATCAATATGGCTTGATTTGCTGTGGTGTTACTTAAATTAGTTTTCTTGAAAAAAAATCAAAAAAATGTAGTTTTAGGGTTTGCATGCTCATAACAGGTATTTTATTTCGAATTTTCAAAAAATAAAAAAAATCAAATTAATTAATTTAGGTTGCTAGTTTTTTTAAACTTGGATTGCATGTTTAATTATTTGGCAATTATTAATTTTGAAATTAAAAAAAAAAGGAAAAAAGGAAAAACACAAAAAAAAAAAATCATTATGCATTCGTCATGTAGAATTAGGGCATTCTTTGCATGTCATTGCATGTTAAGATTGCATATTATAGGTTTAGATAATTTCTCCTAAATAGATTGCATGCTTATTAGGAAAATGAAAATCATGTGCACGTCATATAGAATTAGTTTCATACAATGCACGTCATTTAGTGATTTTTGTTAGATGCATTTAATTAGAAATTATCCGTCATTAGAATTAGGTCAGTAGATTAATTTAGATTGCATATTTAAGTGTTGCATTTCTTTAATTTCGAATCTCATGGAAAATACAAAAAAATTATTTTTTAGAATAAATCCATCTCATGCTTAGGATAGGCTAGATGCTTATTTATGTCATATTGCTTAGGTCATATAGCTAAGTCATGTTGCCATGTCATATCATTTCATGTTAAATTAGTGACATGCATTGCATAAACATGATTCGCATTAATTAAGTGAAAACAAAACAAAAATTGCGTGTTAATTAGAAACCATATCTAGGGTTGTTGATGTGGATTTTAATTTAACATTGCAGATGCTTTCATTGCTGTAAGGTAAGTCCTACATTTTATTTATTTGCTTTCTTGGGTGTTAAATTGGTGGTTTGCGCACCTGTGTGACCACCTCACATGTTAGGAAAGTAAATTAAAATTGATTCAAACTGCTTGCCAACATTTTTTGAAATAAAAAGAAAGGTACCGAAAGGGCGTTAGAGAATTCTAGCGTAACCAAGTCCCCGAACTCATAAATCTTTGGTTCGTAGGAGTAAAGTAAAACTCCTGTTACTTTACTTGGGTTTCTAATCGACCCACCAAAAATAGATTAGTGGTGACTCCCAATTAAAAAATTTGCATGTTAAGAACTTGAGCCGAAAGTCGCGAATTGGTATGGGCTTGGGAGAGCCCGAGTTAAGTTTAGGCTTAACAATCCATTAGCCAAACCTTAGGTGGTTCACACCCCGCAAAAAATTGGTCGCGACAAAAACAAATCAGTGAAGAGTAGATTTTTCATAAGTGTACTAATTTAGGATTTTCGATGACCAAAAAATTAATTTAGAATAAATTTTTCACAAATATATTAGTTCATGGTTTTTGTGATCAGGTTATCTTTTTTTCTGCCCTTTTTGTGCCACCTCCTTCGTTCAGGATCCAAAATCTCTTTTTAACGAGAGAGTCACCCTTTTTCCCTTAAAAAAGAAGAAGATAAATTTGAGTTTTTTTATTTGGTCAGTGAGAACTTTCATTTTCAAGAGGACCTTTTTTACTTTGCAAGGCCGCCAACCTCCTCTTTAAAATAGGTTTTTTCTTCAATAGAGTTTTTCTTACCCTGATCCATAGTGGGCCTTCCTTCTCATTTAAGTTCTATGAGCCATGGGTTCTATGAACTAATGGGCTATACTAATTTCTTTTAATTAGAATAGTGGGCTTGAGAATTGGATCAGACTCACTTCTTTTTCAACCAATACACACACACACACACACACACACAGAGAGAGAGAGAGAGAGAGAGAGAGAGAGAGAGAGAGAGAGAGGCATTTTCTTTTTCCTCAAGGCCTCCTATGAAACTAGGAACAAGACAATTTAAATTAGCATACCTATTCAAATTACAAAATCTATTTAAATTAAGGAGGCTATTCAAATTGGGAAACTTACTTAAAATAGAAAATTCATTCATATTAGGAAGCATTTTTAAATTGATTAATTTATTCAAATCAGGAAACATACTCAAATTCGGAAGCCTACTCAAGTCAGGAACCTACTTGAACTTGGCAACCTACACTAATTAGGAAACCACCTTAAGCTAGGAAATCTACTCAAATTAAGAAACTTATTCAAATTAGGAAACTTACTTTAGGAAATCTACTTAAATTAGGAAAGCTACATAGAATAGGAAGCCTATTCAAATCGAATAACCTACTTGAATTAGAAAACATACTCAAATTAGGAAACCAACTTAGACAAGGAAAACTACTCAAATTAGCTAACCAACTTATACTCAAATTAGAATAAATAGATAAATAAACTAGGAAACAAGCCAATTTGAATTAGGATGCCTATTCAAATTAGAAATCTATTTAAAGTAAGAAGGCTATTCAAATTGGGAGACCTACTCAAACTAGAACTAAAATTAGGAAACCTACTTAAACTAATTAAGTTATTCAAATTCATAAACATACTCAAATTGGGAAGCCTACTCAAGTTAGGAAACCTACTTGAATTTGGCAACCCACACCAATTGGGAAACCAACTTAAACTAAGAAATCTCAAATTAAGAAACTTATTCAAATTAGAAAACTCACTCTAGGAAGTCCACTTAAATTGGGAAAGCCATTTAGATTAGGAAGCCTATTTTTTTTTATGGTAACCAGGGAACCTTGCAAGCTGACAGCCGGCGAACAAACTCTGGGGGAGCTACTGCATGACCCACCACCACAGTACTCCAGGTAAGAATCCCTAACGATGCCTCTGGGATTCGAACTTCTCCCCTTCGTGAGGGGGAGAGAGCTCGAGCCAGCTGCGCCGCTGCGGGCGGTGGTTTGATTAGGAAGCCTATTCAAATCAAATAACCTACTTAAATTAGAAAACATACTCAAATTAAGAAACCTATTTATATGAGGAACCAACTTAGACTAGGAAAATGGAAGAAGACCACTATAGTGCTTAAAGTTGTGTATGACGTTCACTTTAGTATTAGAATTTTTCGCCGGATTACTTAAGTGTCAAATTAGAGAAAAAACGATTACTTAAGTGCTAACGGCGAGAAATTTTCCTGCTCAAAATAATACGTGGCTTTTATAATTAAAAATTTCATAAGACTTGCTATATTATTGAAAAAAATTCCAGTACACGTAGCATTTCCACGTGATGTGCTTGACACTAAAGTGATTGCTTTTTAACAACAATTGACACTAGAGTGATTACTTTAAATAAAATTGAGCATTCAAATTATCACTATTTATAATTTTTAAACGATGTTGTTTAAGGATTATATGAAATTAATAAAATATAGTTACATTGGATTTTTGAGGACCCAAATTGGAGTTGGCGCTTAAGTGATCCTTTTTAAAAAAATAACACTTAAATTATCTGAAAAAAAAAATTGGTATTAAATTGAACGCCCTACACAAATTTGACACTAGTTGTGTCCTTCCCTAGGAAAACTACTCAAATTAGCAAACCAACTCAAACTAGGAAGCCCATTTAAATTGAGAAAATCTGCGCAATTGTTAGCAAAATCACTACAAGTGTGAAGGCAAACTTCAATCAAAACATTTCAAACTAGACTTAAATCAAAACAAGACTTATAAATTACATCTACTTAAAGTCTGCATCGAAATGAATTACAACCAAGGCAATCAAGATGAAAAATAGGACAAGTTATAATATTAATCCAAAGCACACAAATCACAAATTGAGATCAAACACAGGAGATTCGTGCTCTTAAGAGAAAGTGTTCAAACAAGAAATCGTGCCGCGTTCTTGGTTTGAAGTTGCGAATACACTTGGCAAGATAGACCTTGAGCCCAAGTCAACGAACAATCTCTTTACTTTCGCTCCTTTAACTCCTAATATGTCGTGCTCTTCCTAGAAACTAGCAACGCCCCTCCTGATCGGACTTCATCTCTGGCTGCTCTAGACCTTCATCCCTAACCACCATCCTCCATCACTTACCATATATCAGCCTAACACCACCGGGCCATCACTAATCACCACCTTGATTTACTACCAGAAAACCAAGTTCACCTCTGACGACCACCATCACGTTGGCCGTTCGTCACTTTCAACGGAGTAAGCAAGGCACATGTCAAATGAAATACGAAGACGCAATAACTTCATTATTGATGAAAATCAAGCCTAACAACTTACGACCAAACAAATCACACCAAGCACTTGGTGTTGAAGAAGACAAAAGGAAAAATATGTCTTTGCTCTTTTCTTCTTTACCCGAGTACCTTTGGCGAGTGTCCTTATGAATGAAAGGGTTATTAACACTAAAAACCCACGATCGGTACACATGCGTCCCAAATGAATTTTTTGATCACCAAAAATCCCAAAATGGTACATTTTTGACAAATTTAATCATGTTAGTTTTCATTAAATTTTACAGTCAAATTGCTGAGTTGGATGATATGTGACTGTTGACAAGTGTACCGGTTTAGTAATTCACTATTTGTTTGTGATAGGTATACCGATTTGTGATTTGTAACGGAGGATAAATTTACCATAAAAGTATCAGTTGTTGGTTTTTTATGGTAAAAAAATTAATTAAAGGTAAATTTGTCATATGTGTACTAATTTATGATTTTTGAAGATAAAGAAATTAATTTAAAATAAATTCATCATAAATATATTAATTTACGGTGTTTTGTGATCAGACTATCTTTTTTTTTCCTCCCTTTTTGTGCCACCTCTGCAATGTCCAAGTTTCTTTTTTATGAGAGAGCCACCCTTTTTTCACTTAAAAAAAAAAAAATAAAGAGAACCTTGATTATTTTTTTTTTTTTGGTCGGTGAGAACTTTGATTTTCAAGAGGACCTTTTTTTTCCTTTGCATAGCTGTCAACCTCCTCTTTAAAATAGGTTTTTTCTTGTTTAGAGTTTTTCTTACCATTGATCCATAGTGGGCTTTCCTTCTCATTTAAGTTCTATGAGCCGTGGGTATCATGAACTAATGGGCTATACTAATTGCTTTAAATCGGAATAGTGGGCTTGGTACTTTAGGCTTGGATGAATTGAATTGAATGTTTAGGCTTGTGCGAATTGACTAGGCCCAAAGAATCAGATCAAATTCAATTTCATTCATTTCGTTTTTCTTTTAAAGTTTGATTTCGTCAGTAAAAATTGAGATGTCAACATGATTTATATGGTTGTGTTTGGCCACCAATCCCCCTGGCTCACTTCCTTTTCGATCAATACATGCCATCTTTGTTTTAGACATGCATGTGTAGAGGGGGTGGAGAGAGGGAGAGAAGGGAGGGGAGAGAGAACAATCGATAAGTTTTTATTTTAATGTCACAAGAGATTTATGGATTTTCATTTTTTTTCAAGGAGCTTCTTGCGCATTCCTTTTTCCTCAAGATCTCCAACGAAACTCGTTCCTTGTGTGCATTTGCAACTACATGTACCATCATCTTGACACTCACAACAGGTTACTGGACCGCATTCTGTAGCAATAAGACATGACTGTACTTCCATGCTTTGCATACCTGCCATATAACATCAATCATCAATCCGTAAACAACTTTCTTATTCTTATTCGTGGAGGGAGGGAGGGAGGGAGGGAGAGGGAGAGGGAGAGGGAGAGAGAGAGAGAGAGAGAGAGAGAGAGAGAGAGAACCGATGGGGCAATTAGCAAAAACATGAGCAACATAATGGATGTGGATGGTTTCACCATTGCTCCCAAGTCAAAAGGGCTTTTGCAGGGATAATACATTAATGGTTTTGCTAAGGAGAAATGCTTTAGTGATCTATTTGTTTCACTATGCTTGTAATATTAAGGTATATATAAGTCAAGCCACTAACGATGATTAGAGAAGCTAATTTGTAATTGCCAAATAATTAAAATCATATCTTCTCTTTAATATCCCTTAATCTGTAATTACCCTATTTGTTTCTTCACCAACTATAAAATATTGATGTTGTATTTTATACATATCCAACTTTATTAGCATTAACCAACAAGTTAATAAAGTTGATACCAATATCAAGGTATATATAAGTCTAGCCGCGGACGATAATTAGAGAAGTTAATGTATAATTGCCCAATAATTAAAAACATATCCTCTCTCATATCCATTATCGTGTGATTGCCCTATATGTTTCTTCACCACCTATAAAACATTGACTTTACATTTTAAACATATCCAACTTTGTTAGCATTAACCATCAATTTATTAAAGTTAATGCCAATAAAACAATATTTAAGCCATGCAAGGTTGACCATGCCAACTAATTGTTAATTATTTCAAATCTTGACTTCTTAGAAAATATTTCCCAAAAATGTCACATTTTTAGTGAAACAAATGAAATTGAAGTTTCCCAAATCATAAAATAATCTTAAAGAAGGAAACTTACTCAAATTAGAAGTCTATTAAAATAAATAAATAAATAAATAAATAAATAAATAAACTAGACCAAACCAATTTAAATTAGGATACCTATTCAAATTATGAAATCTATTTAAATTAAGAAGGCTATTCAATTTGGGAAACTTACTTAAATTAGAAAATCCGCTCATATTAGGAAACCTACTTAAACTAATTAATTTATTCAAATTAGGAAACATACTCAAATTCGGAAGCCTACTCAAGTCAGGAACCTACTTGAACTTGGCAACCTACACTAATTAAAAAAATGACTTAAGCTAGGAAATCTACTCAAATTAAGAAACTTATTCAAATTAGGAAACTTACTTTAGGAAATCTACTTAAATTAGGAAAGCTACTTAGAATAGGAAGCCTATTCAAATCGGATAACCTACTTGAATTAGAAAACATACTCAAATTAGGAAACCAACTTGGACAAGGAAAACTACTCAAATTAGCTAACCAACTTATACTCAAATTAGAATAAATAAATAAATAAACTGGAAAACAAGCCAATTTAAATAAGGATGCCAATTCAAATTAGAAATCTATTTAAAGTAAGAAGGCTATTCAATCTGGGAGACCTACTTAAACTAGAAAATTCACTCAAATTAGGAAACCTACTTAAACTAATTAAGTTATTCAAATTCATAAACATACTCAAATTGGGAAGCCTACTCAAGTTAGGAAACCTACTTGAATTGGCAACCCACACCAATTAGGAAACCAACTTAAACTAGGAAATCTACTAAAATTAAGAAACTTATTCAAATTAGAAAACTCACTCTAGGAAGTCCACTTAAATTGGGAAAGTTATTTAGATTAGGAAGCCTATTTTTTTTTTTGTTTTGGTAACCAGGAAACCCTGTAAGTTGACAGCCGGCGAGCAAACCCTGGGGGAGTGACCGCACAACCCACCACCATAGTACTCCAGGTAAGAATCTCTATTGATGCCACTGGGATTCGAACTTCTCCCCTTTGTGAGGGGGAGAGACCTCGAGCCAGCTGCGCCGTTGCGGGTGGTGGTTTGATTAGGAAGCCTATTCAAATCAAATAACCTACTTAAATTAGAAAACATACTCAAATTAGGAAACCAATTTATATGAGGAAACCAACTTAGACTAGGAAGATGGCAGAAGAACACTATAGTGCTTAAAGTTGTGTATGATGTTCACTTTAGTATTATAATTTTTCGCTGGACTACTTAAGTGCTAAATTAGAGAAAAAATGATTACTTAAGTGCTAACGGTGAGACATTCCTGCTCAAAATAATATGTGGCTTTTATAATCAAAAATTTCATATGGTTTGCTATATTATTGAAAAAAATTCCAGTACATGTGGCATTTCCACGTGATGTGCTTGACATTGAAGTGATTGCTTTTTAACAACAATTGACACTAGAGTGATTACTTTAAATAAAATTAAGCATTCAAATTATCACTATTTATAACTTTTCAATGATGTCGTTTAAGGATTATATGAATTTAATAAAATATAGTTACATTGGATTTTCAAGGACCCAAATCGGAGTTGGCGCTTAAATGATCCTTTTTTAAAAAATAACACTTAAATTATCTGAAAAAAAAATTGGTATTAAATTGAACACCGTACACAAATTTGACACTACTTGTGTCCTTCTTCCCTAGGAAAACTACTCAAATTAGCAAACCAACTCAAACTAGGAAGCCTACTTAAATTGAGAAAATCCGCGCAATTGTAAGCAAAATCACTACAAGTGTGAAGGCAAACTTCAGTTGAAACATTTCAAACTAGACTTAAATCAAAACAAGACTTATAAATTACATCTACTTAAAGTCCGCATCGTAATGAATTACAACCAAGGCAATCAAGATGAAAAATAATACAGGTTATAATATTAATCCAAAGCACACTAATCGCAAATTGATATCAAAAATAGGAGATTCATGCTCTTAAGAGAAAGTGTTCAAACAAGAAATCGTGCCTCGTTCTTGGTTTGAAGTTGCGAACACACTTGGCAAGATAGACCTTGAGCCCAAGTCAACGAACAATGTCTTTACTTCCGCTCCTTTAACTCCTAATACGCTGTGTTCTTCCCAGAAACTAGCGACGCCCCTCCTAATCGGACTTCATCTCTGGCTTCGCTAGACCTTCATCCCTGACCACCATCGTCCATCACTTACCATATATCAGCCTAACACCACCGGGCCATCACTAATCACCACCTTGACTTACTACCAGAAAACCAAGTTCACCTCTAACAACCCCCATCACACTAGCCGTTCGTCGCTTTCAACGGAGTAAACACGGCACATGTCAAATGAAATGCGAAGACGCAATAATTTCATTATTGATGAAAATCAAGCCTAACAGCTTACGACCAAACGAATCGCACCAAGCACTTGGTGTTGAAGAAGACAAAAGGAAAAATATGTCTCTGCTCTTTTCTTCTTTGCCTGAGTACCTTCGGCGAGTGTCCTTATAAATGAAAGGGTTATTAACACTAAAAACCCACAATCGGTACACATGCGTCCCAAATGAATTTTTTGATCACCAAAAATCCAAAAATGGTACATTTTTGACAAATTTAATCATGTTAGTTTTCATTAAATTTACAGTCAAATTGCTGTGTTGGATGATATGCGACCGTTGACGAGTGTACCGGTTTAGAAATTCATTCTCTGTTTGTGATAGGTATACCGATTTGTGATTTGTAATGGAGGATAAATTTATCATAAAAGTGCTGATTTTTGGTTTTTTATGGTAAAAAAATTAATTAAAGGTAAATTTCTCATAAGTGTACTAATTTATGATTTTTGAAGATAAAAAAATTAATTTAAAATAAATTCATCATAAATATATTAATTTACGGTGTTTTGTGATTAGACTATCTTTTTTTTTTTCCTCCCTTTTTGTGCCACCTCTGCAACGTCCAAGTCTCTTTTTAATGAGAGAGCCACCCTTTTTTCACTTAAAAAAAAATAAAATAAAGAGAACCTTGATTTTTTTTTTTTTTTGGTCGGTGAGAACTTTGATTTTCAAGAGGACCTTTTTTTCCTTTGCATAGCTGCCAACCTCCTCTTTACAATAGGTTTTTTCTTGTTTAGAGTTTTTCTTACCATTGATCCATAGTGGGCTCTCCTTCTCATTTAAGTTCTATGAGCCGTGGGTATCATGAACTAATGGGCTATACTAATTGCTTTAAATCGGAATAGTGGGCTTGGTACTTTAGGCTTGGATGAATTGAATTGAATGTTTAGGCCTGTGCGAATTGACTAGGCCCAAAGAATCAGATCAAATTCAATTTCATTCATTTCTTTTTTCTTTTAAAGTTTGATTTCGTCAGTAAAAATTGAGATGTCAACATGATTTATATGGTTGTGTTTGGCCACCAATTCCCCTTGACTCACTTCCTTTTCGATCAATACATGCCATCTCTGTTTTAGACATGCATGTGTAGAGGGGGTGGAGAGAGGGAGAGAAGGGAGGGGAGAGAGAACAACGATAAGTTTTTATTTTAATGTCACAGGAGATTTATGGATTTTCAATTTTTTTCAAGGAGCTTCTTGCGCATTCCTTTTTCCTCAAGATCTCCAACGAAACTCGTTCCTTGTGTGCATTTGCAACCACAGGTACCGTCATCTTGACACTCACAACAGGTTATTGGACCGCGTGCGTAGCAATAAGACATGTTTGTACTTCCATGCTTTGCATACCTGCCATATAACATCAGTCATCAATCCGTAAACAACTTTCTTATATTCGTGAGAGAGAGAGAGAGAGAGAGAGAGAGAGAGAGAGAGAGAGAGAGAGAGAACCGATGGCAATTAGCGAAAATATGAGCAACATAATGGATGTGGATGGTTTCACCATTGCTCCCAAGTCAAAAGGGCTTTTGCAAGGATAATATGTTAATGGTTTTGCTTAGGAGAAATGATGTAGTGATCTATTTGTTTCACTATGCTTGTAATATTAAGGTATATATAAGTCCAGCCACTAACGATGATTAGAGAAGCTAATTTGTAATTGCCAAGTAATTAAAATCATATCTTCTCTTTCATATCCCTTAATTTGTAATTACCCTATTTCTTTCTTCACCAACTATAAAATATTGACTTTGCATTTTATACATATCCAACTTTATTAGCATTAACCAACAAGTTAATAAAGTTGATGCCAATATTAGGGTATATATAAGTCTAGCCACGACGATAATTAGAGAAGTGAATGTGTAATAGCCCAATAATTAAAAACATATCCACTTTCATATCCATTATTGTGTGATTGCCCTATATGTTTCTTCACCACCTATAAAACATTGACTTTTACATTTTAAACATATCCAACTTTGTTAGCATTAACCATCAAGTTGTTAAAATTTATGCCAAGAAAACAATATTTAAGCCATGCAAGGTTGACCATGCCAACTAATTGTTAATTATTTCAAATCTTGACTTCTTAGAAAATATTTCCCAAAAATGTCACAGTTTTATTGAAACAAACGAAATTGAAGTTTCCCAAATCGTGAAATAATCTTAAAGAAGGAAAGTTACTCAAATTAGAAAGTCTAATCAAATTAAAATAAATAAAGAAAGAAATAAACTAGGAACAAACCAATTTAAATTAGGATACCTATTCAAATTACGAAATCTATTTAAATTAAGAAGGCTATTCAATTTGGGAAACTTATTGAAATTAGAAAATCCGCTCATATTAGGAAACCTACTTAAACTAATTAATTTATTCAAATCAGGAAACATACTCAAATTCGATAGCCTACTCAAGTCAGGAACCTACTTGAACTTGGCAACCTACACTAATTAGGAAACCAACTTAAGCTAGGAAATCTACTCAAATTAAGAAACTTATTCAAATTAGGAAACTTACTTTAGGAAATGTACTTAAATTAGGAAAGCTACTTAGAATAGGAAGCCTATTCAAATCGGATAACTTACTTGAATTATAAAACATACTCAAATTAGGAAACCAACTTGGACAAGGAAAACTACTAAGATTAGAATAAATAAATAAATAAATAAACAAACTAGGAAAGAAGCTAATTTAAATTAGCATGTCTATTCAAATTAAAAATCTATTTAAATTAAGAAGGCTATCCAAATTGGGAAATTAAACTAGAAAATCCACTCAAATTAGGAAACCTACTTAAACTAATTAAGTTATTCAAATTCGTAAACATACTCAAATTGGGAAGCCTATTCAAGTTAGGAAACCTACTTGAACTTGTCAACCTACACTAATTAGGAAAAGGGAAAATGTCACAAATAGTCCCTAAACTTCCACTTAATGTGCAATCTCATCCCTAGATTTTTAATTTGTTTAATTTGATTTCTGAATTATCGATAAATGTCCGATCTAGTCCCTGACTATCTGAAAATTGACCAATTTCATCATTTGTTAGTGAAAGTTAACGGAATTGGCTTACATGGCTTTTAGTATCTTAAATTTAAAATAAAAAGGGCATGTGGAATATCCACATGGAAATTACCTTTAAAACAGGTTAAATTATGGCCATTGTCCAAAAAAGAGATACAAAACCACTTCTTCTCTTTGCTTTTGTGATCAATGCTCTCATCTCCAATTGATCCCTAATTTATTTTTCTTTTTAGGATATATATTGACTCATAATTCTAGCAATCCAACATAGTTCCACGTCATCAATTAATGCTCCGTATCATCACTTAATGGCTTGAACAAACGGAACAACTAGATGGAACATTTGTCAATAGTCCAGGGACTAAATTGAGCAAATCAAAAGCTCAGGGGTGAAATTGAACATTAGATTAAAGTTTATGGACCATTTTGTGACATTTTCCCTTAGGAGAACAACTTAAACTAGGAAATCTACTCAAAATAAGAAACTTATTCAAATTAGAAAACTTACTTACTCCAGGAATTCTACTTAAATTGGGAAAACTATTTAGATTAGAAAGCCTATTTGAATCATCTACCCTACTTAAATTAGAAAACATACTCAAATTAGGAAACCAAGGAAAGCAACTTAGACTAGGAAAATGGCAGAAGAACATTAGAGTTTTAAAAGTTGTGTACGACACTCACTTTAGTATCAAAAGCTTTCGCCGAATCACTCAAATGCCATAAGTGCCAACGGCGAGAAATTCTAGCCCAAAATAATACGAGACTATATGACTTGCGATATTATTTAAAAAAATTCTAGTACCGGTGGCATTTCCACGTGATGTGCTTGGCATTGAAGTGATTACTTTTCAACAACTAACACTAGTGGGAGTACCTTAAAGAAAATTGGGCACTCAAATGATCACAATTTATAACATTTTCACGTGATGTGCTTGGCATTGAAGTAATTACTTTTTAACAACAACCGGCACTAGAGTGATTACTTCAAAAAAAAATTGGGCGCTCAAATGATCACTATTTATAAATTTTAAACGATGTCATTTAAGGGTTATATGAAATTAATAAAATATAGCTATATTGGATTTCCGACGACCCAAATTGGAGTTTGCGCTTAAGTGATCGTTTTTTAAAAAAAGTGACACTTAAATAATCCAAACAAAACTTTTGATATAAAAGGGATTGCCATACACAAATTTGACACTACTTGTGTCCTTCTTCCTTGGGAAAACTACTTAAATTAGCACACCAACTCAAACTAGGAAGCCTATTTAAATTGAGAAAATCTGCGCAATTGTTAGCAAAATCACTACAAGTGTGAAGGCAAACTTTAATCAAAACACTTCAAACTAGACTTAAATCAAAACAAGACTTATAAATTACATCTCTTAAAGTCTGCATCGAAATGAATTACAACCAAGGCAATCAAGGTGAAAAATAAGACAGGGTATAATATTAATCCAAAGCACACTAATTGCAAATTGAGATCAAACACAGGAGATTCGTGCTCTTAAAAGAAAGCATTCCAACAAGAAATTGTGCTGCGTTCTTGGTTTGAAGTTGTGAACCCACTTGGTAAGATAGACCTTGAGCCCAAGTCAATGACCAATCTCTTTACTTCCGCTCCTTTAACTCCTAATACGCCGTGTTCTTCTCAGAAACTAGCGACGCCCCTCCTAATCGGACTTCATCTCCGGCTGCTCTAGACCCTCATCCCGACCACCATCGTCCATCACTTACCATATATCAGCTTAACACCACCGGGCCATCACTAATCACCACCTTGATTTACTACCAGAAAACCAAGTTCACCTCTGACGACCACCATCACGCTGGCCGTTCGTCGCTTTCAACGGAGTAAACACGGCACATGTCAAATGAAATACGAAGACGCAATAACTTCATTATTGATGAAAATCAAGCCTAACAACTTACGACCAAACGAATCGCACCAAGCGCTTGGTGTTGAAGAAGACAAAAGGAAAAATATGTCTCTGCTCTTTTCTTCTTTGCCCGAGTACCTTCGGCGAGTGTCCCTAAAAATGAAAGGGTTATTAACACTAAAAACCCACAATCGGTACACATGCGTCCCAAATGAATTTTTTGATTACCAAAAATCCAAAAATGATACATTTTTGACAAATTTAACTCATGTTAGTTTTCGTTAAATTTACAGTCAAATTGTTGAATTGGATGATATGTGACCGTTGACGAGTGTACCGGTTTAGAATTTCACTCTTTGTTTGTCATAAGTATACCGATTTGTGATTTGTAACGAGGATAAATTTATCATAAATGTACCATTTTTTGGTTTTTAATGGTAACAAAATTAATTAAAGGTAAATGTCATAAGTGTACTAATTTATGATTTTTGATGATAAAAAAATTAATTTAGAATAAATTTGTCATAAATATATTAATTTATGGTGTTTTGTGATCAAACTATCTGTTTTTTCCTTCCCTTTTTGTGCCACCTCCGCAATGTCCAAGTCTCTTTTTAATGAGAGGGCCACCCTTCTTTCACTTAAAAAATAAATAAAGAGAACTTTGATTTTTTTTTTTTTGGCCGGTGAGAACTTTGATCTTCAAGAGGACCTTTTTTTCCTTTGCACAACCGCCAACCTCCTCTTTAAAATAGGTTTATTTTTTTTTCCTTCTTGTTTAGAGTTTTTCTTACCCTTGATCCATAGTGGGCTCGTCTTCTCATTTAAGTTCTATGAGCCATGGGTATCGTGAACTCATGGGCTATACTAATTGCTTTAAATCGGAATAGTGGGCTTGATACTTTAGGCTTGGATGAATTGGATTGAATGTTTAGGCCTATGCAAATTGACTAGGCCCAAAGAATTAGATCAGATTCAATTTCATTCATTTCTTTTTTCTTTTAAAGTTTGATTTCGTCAGTAAAAATTGAGATGTCAACATGATTTATATGGTTGTGTTTGGCCACCAATTCCCCTTGACTCACTTCCTTTTCGATCAATACATGCCATCTCTGTTTTAGACATGCATGTGTAGAGGGGTGGAGAGAGGGAGAGAAGGGAGGGGAGAGAGAACAACGATAAGTTTTTATTTTAATGTCACAGGAGATTTATGGATTTTCATTTTTTTCAAGGAGCTTCTTGCGCATTCCTTTTTCCTCAAGATCTCCAACGAAACTCGTTCCTTGTGTGCATTTGCAACTTACCGTCATCTTGACACTCACAACAGGTTATTGGACCGCATTCTGTAGCAATAAGACATGACTGTACTTCCATGCTTTGCATACCTGCCATATAACATCAGTCATCAATCCGTAAACAACTTTCTTATATTCGTGGAGAGAGAGAGAGAGAGAGAGAGAGAGAGAGAGAGAGAGAGAGAGAACCGATGGCAATTAGCGAAAATATGAGCAACATAATGGATGTGGATGGTTTCACCATTGCTCCCAAGTCAAAAGGGCTTTTGCAAGGATAATATGTTAATGGTTTTGCTTAGGAGAAATGATGTAGTGATCTATTTGTTTCACTATGCTTGTAATATTAAGGTATATATAAGTCCAGCCACTAACGATGATTAGAGAAGCTAATTTGTAATTGCCAAGTAATTAAAATCATATCTTCTCTTTCATATCCCTTAATTTGTAATTACCCTATTTCTTTCTTCACCAACTATAAAATATTGACTTTGCATTTTATACATATCCAACTTTATTAGCATTAACCAACAAGTTAATAAAGTTGATGCCAATATTAGGGTATATATAAGTCTAGCCACTGACGATAATTAGAGAAGTGAATGTGTAATAGCCCAATAATTAAAAACATATCCACTTTCATATCCATTATTGTGTGATTGCCCTATATGTTTCTTCACCACCTATAAAACATTGACTTTTACATTTTAAACATATCCAACTTTGTTAGCATTAACCATCAAGTTGTTAAAATTTATGCCAAGAAAACAATATTTAAGCCATGCAAGGTTGACCATGCCAACTAATTGTTAATTATTTCAAATCTTGACTTCTTAGAAAATATTTCCCAAAAATGTCACAGTTTTATTGAAACAAACGAAATTGAAGTTTCCCAAATCGTGAAATAATCTTAAAGAAGGAAAGTTACTCAAATTAGAAAGTCTAATCAAATTAAAATAAATAAAGAAAGAAATAAACTAGGAACAAACCAATTTAAATTAGGATACCTATTCAAATTACGAAATCTATTTAAATTAAGAAGGCTATTCAATTTGGGAAACTTATTGAAATTAGAAAATCCGCTCATATTAGGAAACCTACTTAAACTAATTAATTTATTCAAATCAGGAAACATACTCAAATTCGATAGCCTACTCAAGTCAGGAACCTACTTGAACTTGGCAACCTACACTAATTAGGAAACCAACTTAAGCTAGGAAATCTACTCAAATTAAGAAACTTATTCAAATTAGGAAACTTACTTTAGGAAATGTACTTAAATTAGGAAAGCTACTTAGAATAGGAAGCCTATTCAAATCGGATAACTTACTTGAATTATAAAACATACTCAAATTAGGAAACCAACTTGGACAAGGAAAACTACTAAGATTAGAATAAATAAATAAATAAATAAACAAACTAGGAAAGAAGCTAATTTAAATTAGCATGTCTATTCAAATTAAAAATCTATTTAAATTAAGAAGGCTATCCAAATTGGGAAATTAAACTAGAAAATCCACTCAAATTAGGAAACCTACTTAAACTAATTAAGTTATTCAAATTCGTAAACATACTCAAATTGGGAAGCCTATTCAAGTTAGGAAACCTACTTGAACTTGTCAACCTACACTAATTAGGAAAAGGGAAAATGTCACAAATAGTCCCTAAACTTCCACTTAATGTGCAATCTCATCCCTAGATTTTTAATTTGTTTAATTTGATTTCTGAATTATCGATAAATGTCCGATCTAGTCCCTGACTATCTGAAAATTGACCAATTTCATCATTTGTTAGTGAAAGTTAACGGAATTGGCTTACATGGCTTTTAGTATCTTAAATTTAAAATAAAAAGGGCATGTGGAATATCCACATGGAAATTACCTTTAAAACAGGTTAAATTATGGCCATTGTCCAAAAAAGAGATACAAAACCACTTCTTCTCTTTGCTTTTGTGATCAATGCTCTCATCTCCAATTGATCCCTAATTTATTTTTCTTTTTTTAGGATATATATTGACTCATAATTCTAGCAATCCAACATAGTTCCACGTCATCAATTAATGCTCCGTATCATCACTTAATGGCTTGAACAAACGGAACAACTAGATGGAACATTTGTCAATAGTCCAGGGACTAAATTGAGCAAATCAAAAGCTCAGGGGTGAAATTGAACATTAGATTAAAGTTTATGGACCATTTTGTGACATTTTCCCTTAGGAGAACAACTTAAACTAGGAAATCTACTCAAAATAAGAAACTTATTCAAATTAGAAAACTTACTTACTCCAGGAATTCTACTTAAATTGGGAAAACTATTTAGATTAGAAAGCCTATTTGAATCATCTACCCTACTTAAATTAGAAAACATACTCAAATTAGGAAACCAAGGAAAGCAACTTAGACTAGGAAAATGGCAGAAGAACATTAGAGTTTTAAAAGTTGTGTACGACACTCACTTTAGTATCAAAAGCTTTCGCCGAATCACTCAAATGCCATAAGTGCCAACGGCGAGAAATTCTAGCCCAAAATAATACGAGACTATATGACTTGCGATATTATTTAAAAAAATTCTAGTACCGGTGGCATTTCCACGTGATGTGCTTGGCATTGAAGTGATTACTTTTCAACAACAACTAACACTAGTGGGAGTACCTTAAAGAAAATTGGGCACTCAAATGATCACAATTTATAACATTTTCACGTGATGTGCTTGGCATTGAAGTAATTACTTTTTAACAACAACCGGCACTAGAGTGATTACTTCAAAAAAAAATTGGGCGCTCAAATGATCACTATTTAAAAATTTTAAACGATGTCATTTAAGGGTTATATGAAATTAATAAAATATAGCTATATTGGATTTCCGACGACCCAAATTGGAGTTTGCGCTTAAGTGATCGTTTTTTAAAAAAAGTGACACTTAAATAATCCAAACAAAACTTTTGATATAAAAGGGATTGCCATACACAAATTTGACACTACTTGTGTCCTTCTTCCTTGGGAAAACTACTTAAATTAGCACACCAACTCAAACTAGGAAGCCTATTTAAATTGAGAAAATCTGCGCAATTGTTAGCAAAATCACTACAAGTGTGAAGGCAAACTTTAATCAAAACACTTCAAACTAGACTTAAATCAAAACAAGACTTATAAATTACATCTCTTAAAGTCTGCATCGAAATGAATTACAACCAAGGCAATCAAGGTGAAAAATAAGACAGGGTATAATATTAATCCAAAGCACACTAATTGCAAATTGAGATCAAACACAGGAGATTCGTGCTCTTAAAAGAAAGCATTCCAACAAGAAATTGTGCTGCGTTCTTGGTTTGAAGTTGTGAACCCACTTGGTAAGATAGACCTTGAGCCCAAGTCAATGACCAATCTCTTTACTTCCGCTCCTTTAACTCCTAATACGCCGTGTTCTTCTCAGAAACTAGCGACGCCCCTCCTAATCGGACTTCATCTCCGGCTGCTCTAGACCCTCATCCCTGACCACCATCGTCCATCACTTACCATATATCAGCTTAACACCACCGGGCCATCACTAATCACCACCTTGATTTACTACCAGAAAACCAAGTTCACCTCTGACGACCACCATCACGCTGGCCGTTCGTCGCTTTCAACGGAGTAAACACGGCACATGTCAAATGAAATACGAAGACGCAATAACTTCATTATTGATGAAAATCAAGCCTAACAACTTACGACCAAACGAATCGCACCAAGCGCTTGGTGTTGAAGAAGACAAAAGGAAAAATATGTCTCTGCTCTTTTCTTCTTTGCCCGAGTACCTTCGGCGAGTGTCCCTAAAAATGAAAGGGTTATTAACACTAAAAACCCACAATCGGTACACATGCGTCCCAAATGAATTTTTTGATTACCAAAAATCCAAAAATGATACATTTTTGACAAATTTAACTCATGTTAGTTTTCGTTAAATTTACAGTCAAATTGTTGAATTGGATGATATGTGACCGTTGACGAGTGTACCGGTTTAGAATTTCACTCTTTGTTTGTCATAAGTATACCGATTTGTGATTTGTAACGAGGATAAATTTATCATAAATGTACCATTTTTTGGTTTTTAATGGTAACAAAATTAATTAAAGGTAAATGTCATAAGTGTACTAATTTATGATTTTTGATGATAAAAAAATTAATTTAGAATAAATTTGTCATAAATATATTAATTTATGGTGTTTTGTGATCAAACTATCTGTTTTTTCCTTCCCTTTTTGTGCCACCTCCGCAATGTCCAAGTCTCTTTTTAATGAGAGGGCCACCCTTCTTTCACTTAAAAAATAAATAAAGAGAACTTTGATTTTTTTTTTTTTTTTTGGCCGGTGAGAACTTTGATCTTCAAGAGGACCTTTTTTTCCTTTGCACAACCGCCAACCTCCTCTTTAAAATAGGTTTATTTTTTTTCCTTCTTGTTTAGAGTTTTTCTTACCCTTGATCCATAGTGGGCTCGTCTTCTCATTTAAGTTCTATGAGCCATGGGTATCGTGAACTCATGGGCTATACTAATTGCTTTAAATCGGAATAGTGGGCTTGATACTTTAGGCTTGGATGAATTGGATTGAATGTTTAGGCCTATGCAAATTGACTAGGCCCAAAGAATTAGATCAGATTCAATTTCATTCATTTCTTTTTCTTTTAAAGTTTGATTTCGTCGGTAAAAATTGAGATGTCAACATGATTTATATGGTTGTGTTTGGCCACCAATTCCCCTTGACTCACTTCCTTTTCGATCAATACATGCCATCTCTGTTTTAGACATGCATGTGTAGAGGGTGTGGAGAGAGGGAGAGAAGGGAGGGGAGAGAGAACAACGATAAGTTTTTATTTTAATGTCACAGGAGATTTATGGATTTTCATTTTTTTCAAGGAGCTTCTTGCGCATTCCTTTTCCTCAAGATCTCCAACGAAACTCGTTCCTTGTGTGCATTTGCAACTACAGGTACCGTCATCTTGACACTCACAACAGGTTATTGGACCGCATTTACGTAGCAATAAGACATGACTGTACTTCCATGCTTTGCATACCTGCCATATAACATCAGTCATCAATCCGTAAACAACTTTCTTATATTCGTGGAGAGAGAGAGAGAGAGAGAGAGAGAGAGAGAGAGAGAGAGAGAGAGAGAGAGAGAGAGAACCGATGGCAATTAGCGAAAATATGAGCAACATAATGGATGTGGATGGTTTCACCATTGCTCCCAAGTCAAAAGGGCTTTTGCAAGGATAATATGTTAATGGTTTTGCTTAGGAGAAATGATGTAGTGATCTATTTGTTTCACTATGCTTGTAATATTAAGGTATATATAAGTCCAGCCACTAACGATGATTAGAGAAGCTAATTTGTAATTGCCAAGTAATTAAAATCATATCTTCTCTTTCATATCCCTTAATTTGTAATTACCCTATTTCTTTCTTCACCAACTATAAAATATTGACTTTGCATTTTATACATATCCAACTTTATTAGCATTAACCAACAAGTTAATAAAGTTGATGCCAATATTAGGGTATATATAAGTCTAGCCACGACGATAATTAGAGAAGTGAATGTGTAATAGCCCAATAATTAAAAACATATCCACTTTCATATCCATTATTGTGTGATTGCCCTATATGTTTCTTCACCACCTATAAAACATTGACTTTTACATTTTAAACATATCCAACTTTGTTAGCATTAACCATCAAGTTGTTAAAATTTATGCCAAGAAAACAATATTTAAGCCATGCAAGGTTGACCATGCCAACTAATTGTTAATTATTTCAAATCTTGACTTCTTAGAAAATATTTCCCAAAAATGTCACAGTTTTATTGAAACAAACGAAATTGAAGTTTCCCAAATCGTGAAATAATCTTAAAGAAGGAAAGTTACTCAAATTAGAAAGTCTAATCAAATTAAAATAAATAAAGAAAGAAATAAACTAGGAACAAACCAATTTAAATTAGGATACCTATTCAAATTACGAAATCTATTTAAATTAAGAAGGCTATTCAATTTGGGAAACTTATTGAAATTAGAAAATCCGCTCATATTAGGAAACCTACTTAAACTAATTAATTTATTCAAATCAGGAAACATACTCAAATTCGATAGCCTACTCAAGTCAGGAACCTACTTGAACTTGGCAACCTACACTAATTAGGAAACCAACTTAAGCTAGGAAATCTACTCAAATTAAGAAACTTATTCAAATTAGGAAACTTACTTTAGGAAATGTACTTAAATTAGGAAAGCTACTTAGAATAGGAAGCCTATTCAAATCGGATAACTTACTTGAATTATAAAACATACTCAAATTAGGAAACCAACTTGGACAAGGAAAACTACTAAGATTAGAATAAATAAATAAATAAATAAACAAACTAGGAAAGAAGCTAATTTAAATTAGCATGTCTATTCAAATTAAAAATCTATTTAAATTAAGAAGGCTATCCAAATTGGGAAATTAAACTAGAAAATCCACTCAAATTAGGAAACCTACTTAAACTAATTAAGTTATTCAAATTCGTAAACATACTCAAATTGGGAAGCCTATTCAAGTTAGGAAACCTACTTGAACTTGTCAACCTACACTAATTAGGAAAAGGGAAAATGTCACAAATAGTCCCTAAACTTCCACTTAATGTGCAATCTCATCCCTAGATTTTTAATTTGTTTAATTTGATTTCTGAATTATCGATAAATGTCCGATCTAGTCCACGACTATCTGAAAATTGACCAATTTCATCATTTGTTAGTGAAAGTTAACGGAATTGGCTTACATGGCTTTTAGTATCTTAAATTTAAAATAAAAAGGGCATGTGGAATATCCACATGGAAATTACCTTTAAAACAGGTTAAATTATGGCCATTGTCCAAAAAAGAGATACAAAACCACTTCTTCTCTTTGCTTTTGTGATCAATGCTCTCATCTCCAATTGATCCCTAATTTATTTTTCTTTTTTAGGATATATATTGACTCATAATTCTAGCAATCCAACATAGTTCCACGTCATCAATTAATGCTCCGTATCATCACTTAATGGCTTGAACAAACGGAACAACTAGATGGAACATTTGTCAATAGTCCAGGGACTAAATTGAGCAAATCAAAAGCTCAGGGGTGAAATTGAACATTAGATTAAAGTTTATGGACCATTTTGTGACATTTTCCCTTAGGAGAACAACTTAAACTAGGAAATCTACTCAAAATAAGAAACTTATTCAAATTAGAAAACTTACTTACTCCAGGAATTCTACTTAAATTGGGAAAACTATTTAGATTAGAAAGCCTATTTGAATCATCTACCCTACTTAAATTAGAAAACATACTCAAATTAGGAAACCAAGGAAAGCAACTTAGACTAGGAAAATGGCAGAAGAACATTAGAGTTTTAAAAGTTGTGTACGACACTCACTTTAGTATCAAAAGCTTTCGCCGAATCACTCAAATGCCATAAGTGCCAACGGCGAGAAATTCTAGCCCAAAATAATACGAGACTATATGACTTGCGATATTATTTAAAAAAATTCTAGTACCGGTGGCATTTCCACGTGATGTGCTTGGCATTGAAGTGATTACTTTTCAACAACAACTAACACTAGTGGGAGTACCTTAAAGAAAATTGGGCACTCAAATGATCACAATTTATAACATTTTCACGTGATGTGCTTGGCATTGAAGTAATTACTTTTTAACAACAACCGGCACTAGAGTGATTACTTCAAAAAAAAAATTGGGCGCTCAAATGATCACTATTTAAAATTTTAAACGATGTCATTTAAGGGTTATATGAAATTAATAAAATATAGCTATATTGGATTTCCGACGACCCAAATTGGAGTTTGCGCTTAAGTGATCGTTTTTAAAAAAAGTGACACTTAAATAATCCAAACAAAACTTTTGATATAAAAGGGATTGCCATACACAAATTTGACACTACTTGTGTCCTTCTTCCTTGGGAAAACTACTTAAATTAGCACACCAACTCAAACTAGGAAGCCTATTTAAATTGAGAAAATCTGCGCAATTGTTAGCAAAATCACTACAAGTGTGAAGGCAAACTTTAATCAAAACACTTCAAACTAGACTTAAATCAAAACAAGACTTATAAATTACATCTCTTAAAGTCTGCATCGAAATGAATTACAACCAAGGCAATCAAGGTGAAAAATAAGACAGGGTATAATATTAATCCAAAGCACACTAATTGCAAATTGAGATCAAACACAGGAGATTCGTGCTCTTAAAAGAAAGCATTCCAACAAGAAATTGTGCTGCGTTCTTGGTTTGAAGTTGTGAACCCACTTGGTAAGATAGACCTTGAGCCCAAGTCAATGACCAATCTCTTTACTTCCGCTCCTTTAACTCCTAATACGCCGTGTTCTTCTCAGAAACTAGCGACGCCCCTCCTAATCGGACTTCATCTCCGGCTGCTCTAGACCCTCATCCCCGACCACCATCGTCCATCACTTACCATATATCAGCTTAACACCACCGGGCCATCACTAATCACCACCTTGATTTACTACCAGAAAACCAAGTTCACCTCTGACGACCACCATCACGCTGGCCGTTCGTCGCTTTCAACGGAGTAAACACGGCACATGTCAAATGAAATACGAAGACGCAATAACTTCATTATTGATGAAAATCAAGCCTAACAACTTACGACCAAACGAATCGCACCAAGCGCTTGGTGTTGAAGAAGACAAAAGGAAAAATATGTCTCTGCTCTTTTCTTCTTTGCCCGAGTACCTTCGGCGAGTGTCCCTAAAAATGAAAGGGTTATTAACACTAAAAACCCACAATCGGTACACATGCGTCCCAAATGAATTTTTTGATTACCAAAAATCCAAAAATGATACATTTTTGACAAATTTAACTCATGTTAGTTTTCGTTAAATTTACAGTCAAATTGTTGAATTGGATGATATGTGACCGTTGACGAGTGTACCGGTTTAGAATTTCACTCTTTGTTTGTCATAAGTATACCGATTTGTGATTTGTAACGAGGATAAATTTATCATAAATGTACCATTTTTTGGTTTTTAATGGTAACAAAATTAATTAAAGGTAAATGTCATAAGTGTACTAATTTATGATTTTTGATGATAAAAAAATTAATTTAGAATAAATTTGTCATAAATATATTAATTTATGGTGTTTTGTGATCAAACTATCTGTTTTTTCCTTCCCTTTTTGTGCCACCTCCGCAATGTCCAAGTCTCTTTTTAATGAGAGGGCCACCCTTCTTTCACTTAAAAAATAAATAAAGAGAACTTTGATTTTTTTTTTTTGGCCGGTGAGAACTTTGATCTTCAAGAGGACCTTTTTTTCCTTTGCACAACCGCCAACCTCCTCTTTAAAATAGGTTTATTTTTTTTCCTTCTTGTTTAGAGTTTTTCTTACCCTTGATCCATAGTGGGCTCGTCTTCTCATTTAAGTTCTATGAGCCATGGGTATCGTGAACTCATGGGCTATACTAATTGCTTTAAATCGGAATAGTGGGCTTGATACTTTAGGCTTGGATGAATTGGATTGAATGTTTAGGCCTATGCAAATTGACTAGGCCCAAAGAATTAGATCAGATTCAATTTCATTCATTTCTTTTTTCTTTTAAAGTTTGATTTCGTCAGTAAAAATTGAGATGTCAACATGATTTATATGGTTGTGTTTGGCCACCAATTCCCCTTGACTCACTTCCTTTTCGATCAATACATGCCATCTCTGTTTTAGACATGCATGTGTAGAGGGGGTGGAGAGAGGGAGAGAAGGGAGGGGAGAGAGAACAACTGATAAGTTTTTATTTTAATGTCACAGGAGATTTATGGATTTTCATTTTTTTTCAAGGAGCTTCTTGCGCATTCCTTTTTCCTCAAGATCTCCAACGAAACTCGTTCCTTGTGTGCATTTGCAACTACAGGTACCGTCATCTTGACACTCACAACAGGTTATTGGACCGTGCGTAGCAATAAGACATGACTGTACTTCCATGCTTTGCATACCTGCCATATAACATCAGTCATCAATCCGTAAACAACTTTCTTATATTCGTGGAGAGAGAGAGAGAGAGAGAGAGAGAGAGAGAGAGAGAGAGAGAGAGATGGCAATTAGCGAAAATATGAGCAACATAATGGATGTGGATGGTTTCACCATTGCTCCCAAGTCAAAAGGGCTTTTGCAAGGATAATATGTTAATGGTTTTGCTTAGGAGAAATGATGTAGTGATCTATTTGTTTCACTATGCTTGTAATATTAAGGTATATATAAGTCCAGCCACTAACGATGATTAGAGAAGCTAATTTGTAATTGCCAAGTAATTAAAATCATATCTTCTCTTTCATATCCCTTAATTTGTAATTACCCTATTTCTTTCTTCACCAACTATAAAATATTGACTTTGCATTTTATACATATCCAACTTTATTAGCATTAACCAACAAGTTAATAAAGTTGATGCCAATATTAGGGTATATATAAGTCTAGCCACGACGATAATTAGAGAAGTGAATGTGTAATAGCCCAATAATTAAAAACATATCCACTTTCATATCCATTATTGTGTGATTGCCCTATATGTTTCTTCACCACCTATAAAACATTGACTTTTACATTTTAAACATATCCAACTTTGTTAGCATTAACCATCAAGTTGTTAAAATTTATGCCAAGAAAACAATATTTAAGCCATGCAAGGTTGACCATGCCAACTAATTGTTAATTATTTCAAATCTTGACTTCTTAGAAAATATTTCCCAAAAATGTCACAGTTTTATTGAAACAAACGAAATTGAAGTTTCCCAAATCGTGAAATAATCTTAAAGAAGGAAAGTTACTCAAATTAGAAAGTCTAATCAAATTAAAATAAATAAAGAAAGAAATAAACTAGGAACAAACCAATTTAAATTAGGATACCTATTCAAATTACGAAATCTATTTAAATTAAGAAGGCTATTCAATTTGGGAAACTTATTGAAATTAGAAAATCCGCTCATATTAGGAAACCTACTTAAACTAATTAATTTATTCAAATCAGGAAACATACTCAAATTCGATAGCCTACTCAAGTCAGGAACCTACTTGAACTTGGCAACCTACACTAATTAGGAAACCAACTTAAGCTAGGAAATCTACTCAAATTAAGAAACTTATTCAAATTAGGAAACTTACTTTAGGAAATGTACTTAAATTAGGAAAGCTACTTAGAATAGGAAGCCTATTCAAATCGGATAACTTACTTGAATTATAAAACATACTCAAATTAGGAAACCAACTTGGACAAGGAAAACTACTAAGATTAGAATAAATAAATAAATAAATAAACAAACTAGGAAAGAAGCTAATTTAAATTAGCATGTCTATTCAAATTAAAAATCTATTTAAATTAAGAAGGCTATCCAAATTGGGAAATTAAACTAGAAAATCCACTCAAATTAGGAAACCTACTTAAACTAATTAAGTTATTCAAATTCGTAAACATACTCAAATTGGGAAGCCTATTCAAGTTAGGAAACCTACTTGAACTTGTCAACCTACACTAATTAGGAAAAGGGAAAATGTCACAAATAGTCCCTAAACTTCCACTTAATGTGCAATCTCATCCCTAGATTTTTAATTTGTTTAATTTGATTTCTGAATTATCGATAAATGTCCGATCTAGTCCCTGACTATCTGAAAATTGACCAATTTCATCATTTGTTAGTGAAAGTTAACGGAATTGGCTTACATGGCTTTTAGTATCTTAAATTTAAAATAAAAAGGGCATGTGGAATATCCACATGGAAATTACCTTTAAAACAGGTTAAATTATGGCCATTGTCCAAAAAAGAGATACAAAACCACTTCTTCTCTTTGCTTTTGTGATCAATGCTCTCATCTCCAATTGATCCCTAATTTATTTTTCTTTTTTAGGATATATATTGACTCATAATTCTAGCAATCCAACATAGTTCCACGTCATCAATTAATGCTCCGTATCATCACTTAATGGCTTGAACAAACGGAACAACTAGATGGAACATTTGTCAATAGTCCAGGGACTAAATTGAGCAAATCAAAAGCTCAGGGGTGAAATTGAACATTAGATTAAAGTTTATGGACCATTTTGTGACATTTTCCCTTAGGAGAACAACTTAAACTAGGAAATCTACTCAAAATAAGAAACTTATTCAAATTAGAAAACTTACTTACTCCAGGAATTCTACTTAAATTGGGAAAACTATTTAGATTAGAAAGCCTATTTGAATCATCTACCCTACTTAAATTAGAAAACATACTCAAATTAGGAAACCAAGGAAAGCAACTTAGACTAGGAAAATGGCAGAAGAACATTAGAGTTTTAAAAGTTGTGTACGACACTCACTTTAGTATCAAAAGCTTTCGCCGAATCACTCAAATGCCATAAGTGCCAACGGCGAGAAATTCTAGCCCAAAATAATACGAGACTATATGACTTGCGATATTATTTAAAAAAATTCTAGTACCGGTGGCATTTCCACGTGATGTGCTTGGCATTGAAGTGATTACTTTTCAACAACAACTAACACTAGTGGGAGTACCTTAAAGAAAATTGGGCACTCAAATGATCACAATTTATAACATTTTCACGTGATGTGCTTGGCATTGAAGTAATTACTTTTTAACAACAACCGGCACTAGAGTGATTACTTCAAAAAAAAATTGGGCGCTCAAATGATCACTATTTAAAAATTTTAAACGATGTCATTTAAGGGTTATATGAAATTAATAAAATATAGCTATATTGGATTTCCGACGACCCAAATTGGAGTTTGCGCTTAAGTGATCGTTTTTAAAAAAAAAGTGACACTTAAATAATCCAAACAAAACTTTTGATATAAAAGGGATTGCCATACACAAATTTGACACTACTTGTGTCCTTCTTCCTTGGGAAAACTACTTAAATTAGCACACCAACTCAAACTAGGAAGCCTATTTAAATTGAG
Organism: Eucalyptus leucophloia subsp. euroa; assembly: GCA_017140325.1. Classification (NCBI taxonomy): domain Eukaryota; kingdom Viridiplantae; phylum Streptophyta; class Magnoliopsida; order Myrtales; family Myrtaceae; genus Eucalyptus; species Eucalyptus leucophloia. Next base: position 10,382,138 of record CM029473.1, on the reverse strand, counting down.
AAAATCTGCGCAATTGTTAGCAAAATCACTACAAGTGTGAAGGCAAACTTTAATCAAAACACTTCAAACTAGACTTAAATCAAAACAAGACTTATAAATTACATCTCTTAAAGTCTGCATCGAAATGAATTACAACCAAGGCAATCAAGGTGAAAAATAAGACAGGGTATAATATTAATCCAAAGCACACTAATTGCAAATTGAGATCAAACACAGGAGATTCGTGCTCTTAAAAGAAAGCATTCCAACAAGAAATTGTGCTGCGTTCTTGGTTTGAAGTTGTGAACCCACTTGGTAAGATAGACCTTGAGCCCAAGTCAATGACCAATCTCTTTACTTCCGCTCCTTTAACTCCTAATACGCCGTGTTCTTCTCAGAAACTAGCGACGCCCCTCCTAATCGGACTTCATCTCCGGCTGCTCTAGACCCTCATCCCTGACCACCATCGTCCATCACTTACCATATATCAGCTTAACACCACCGGGCCATCACTAATCACCACCTTGATTTACTACCAGAAAACCAAGTTCACCTCTGACGACCACCATCACGCTGGCCGTTCGTCGCTTTCAACGGAGTAAACACGGCACATGTCAAATGAAATACGAAGACGCAATAACTTCATTATTGATGAAAATCAAGCCTAACAACTTACGACCAAACGAATCGCACCAAGCGCTTGGTGTTGAAGAAGACAAAAGGAAAAATATGTCTCTGCTCTTTTCTTCTTTGCCCGAGTACCTTCGGCGAGTGTCCCTAAAAATGAAAGGGTTATTAACACTAAAAACCCACAATCGGTACACATGCGTCCCAAATGAATTTTTTGATTACCAAAAATCCAAAAATGATACATTTTTGACAAATTTAACTCATGTTAGTTTTCGTTAAATTTACAGTCAAATTGTTGAATTGGATGATATGTGACCGTTGACGAGTGTACCGGTTTAGAATTTCACTCTTTGTTTGTCATAAGTATACCGATTTGTGATTTGTAACGAGGATAAATTTATCATAAATGTACCATTTTTTGGTTTTTAATGGTAACAAAATTAATTAAAGGTAAATGTCATAAGTGTACTAATTTATGATTTTTGATGATAAAAAAATTAATTTAGAATAAATTTGTCATAAATATATTAATTTATGGTGTTTTGTGATCAAACTATCTGTTTTTTCCTTCCCTTTTTGTGCCACCTCCGCAATGTCCAAGTCTCTTTTTAATGAGAGGGCCACCCTTCTTTCACTTAAAAAATAAATAAAGAGAACTTTGATTTTTTTTTTTTGGCCGGTGAGAACTTTGATCTTCAAGAGGACCTTTTTTTCCTTTGCACAACCGCCAACCTCCTCTTTAAAATAGGTTTATTTTTTTCCTTCTTGTTTAGAGTTTTTCTTACCCTTGATCCATAGTGGGCTCGTCTTCTCATTTAAGTTCTATGAGCCATGGGTATCGTGAACTCATGGGCTATACTAATTGCTTTAAATCGGAATAGTGGGCTTGATACTTTAGGCTTGGATGAATTGGATTGAATGTTTAGGCCTATGCAAATTGACTAGGCCCAAAGAATTAGATCGATTCAATTTCATTCATTTCTTTTTTCTTTTAAAGTTTGATTTCGTCGGTAAAAATTGAGATGTCAACATGATTTATATGGTTGTGTTTGGCCACCAATTCCCCTTGACTCACTTCCTTTTCGATCAATACATGCCATCTCTGTTTTAGACATGCATGTGTAGAGGGGGTGGAGAGAGGGAGAGAAGGGAGGGGAGAGAGAACAAGTGATAAGTTTTTATTTTAATGTCACAGGAGATTTATGGATTTTCATTTTTTTTCAAGGAGCTTCTTGCGCATTCCTTTTTCCTCAAGATCTCCAACGAAACTCGTTCCTTGTGTGCATTTGCAACTACAGGTACCGTCATCTTGACACTCACAACAGGTTATTGGACCGCATTCTGTAGCAATAAGACATGACTGTACTTCCATGCTTTGCATACCTGCCATATAACATCAGTCATCAATCCGTAAACAACTTTCTTATATTCGTGGAGAGAGAGAGAGAGAGAGAGAGAGAGAGAGAGAGAGAGAGAGAGAGAACCGATGGCAATTAGCGAAAATATGAGCAACATAATGGATGTGGATGGTTTCACCATTGCTCCCAAGTCAAAAGGGCTTTTGCAAGGATAATATGTTAATGGTTTTGCTTAGGAGAAATGATGTAGTGATCTATTTGTTTCACTATGCTTGTAATATTAAGGTATATATAAGTCCAGCCACTAACGATGATTAGAGAAGCTAATTTGTAATTGCCAAGTAATTAAAATCATATCTTCTCTTTCATATCCCTTAATTTGTAATTACCCTATTTCTTTCTTCACCAACTATAAAATATTGACTTTGCATTTTATACATATCCAACTTTATTAGCATTAACCAACAAGTTAATAAAGTTGATGCCAATATTAGGGTATATATAAGTCTAGCCACTGACGATAATTAGAGAAGTGAATGTGTAATAGCCCAATAATTAAAAACATATCCACTTTCATATCCATTATTGTGTGATTGCCCTATATGTTTCTTCACCACCTATAAAACATTGACTTTTACATTTTAAACATATCCAACTTTGTTAGCATTAACCATCAAGTTGTTAAAATTTATGCCAAGAAAACAATATTTAAGCCATGCAAGGTTGACCATGCCAACTAATTGTTAATTATTTCAAATCTTGACTTCTTAGAAAATATTTCCCAAAAATGTCACAGTTTTATTGAAACAAACGAAATTGAAGTTTCCCAAATCGTGAAATAATCTTAAAGAAGGAAAGTTACTCAAATTAGAAAGTCTAATCAAATTAAAATAAATAAAGAAAGAAATAAACTAGGAACAAACCAATTTAAATTAGGATACCTATTCAAATTACGAAATCTATTTAAATTAAGAAGGCTATTCAATTTGGGAAACTTATTGAAATTAGAAAATCCGCTCATATTAGGAAACCTACTTAAACTAATTAATTTATTCAAATCAGGAAACATACTCAAATTCGATAGCCTACTCAAGTCAGGAACCTACTTGAACTTGGCAACCTACACTAATTAGGAAACCAACTTAAGCTAGGAAATCTACTCAAATTAAGAAACTTATTCAAATTAGGAAACTTACTTTAGGAAATGTACTTAAATTAGGAAAGCTACTTAGAATAGGAAGCCTATTCAAATCGGATAACTTACTTGAATTATAAAACATACTCAAATTAGGAAACCAACTTGGACAAGGAAAACTACTAAGATTAGAATAAATAAATAAATAAATAAACAAACTAGGAAAGAAGCTAATTTAAATTAGCATGTCTATTCAAATTAAAAATCTATTTAAATTAAGAAGGCTATCCAAATTGGGAAATTAAACTAGAAAATCCACTCAAATTAGGAAACCTACTTAAACTAATTAAGTTATTCAAATTCGTAAACATACTCAAATTGGGAAGCCTATTCAAGTTAGGAAACCTACTTGAACTTGTCAACCTACACTAATTAGGAAAAGGGAAAATGTCACAAATAGTCCCTAAACTTCCACTTAATGTGCAATCTCATCCCTAGATTTTTAATTTGTTTAATTTGATTTCTGAATTATCGATAAATGTCCGATCTAGTCCCTGACTATCTGAAAATTGACCAATTTCATCATTTGTTAGTGAAAGTTAACGGAATTGGCTTACATGGCTTTTAGTATCTTAAATTTAAAATAAAAAGGGCATGTGGAATATCCACATGGAAATTACCTTTAAAACAGGTTAAATTATGGCCATTGTCCAAAAAGAGATACAAAACCACTTCTTCTCTTTGCTTTTGTGATCAATGCTCTCATCTCCAATTGATCCCTAATTTATTTTTCTTTTTTAGGATATATATTGACTCATAATTCTAGCAATCCAACATAGTTCCACGTCATCAATTAATGCTCCGTATCATCACTTAATGGCTTGAACAAACGGAACAACTAGATGGAACATTTGTCAATAGTCCAGGGACTAAATTGAGCAAATCAAAAGCTCGGGGTGAAATTGAACATTAGATTAAAGTTTATGGACCATTTTGTGACATTTTCCCTTAGGAGAACAACTTAAACTAGGAAATCTACTCAAAATAAGAAACTTATTCAAATTAGAAAACTTACTTACTCCAGGAATTCTACTTAAATTGGGAAAACTATTTAGATTAGAAAGCCTATTTGAATCATCTACCCTACTTAAATTAGAAAACATACTCAAATTAGGAAACCAAGGAAAGCAACTTAGACTAGGAAAATGGCAGAAGAACATTAGAGTTTTAAAAGTTGTGTACGACACTCACTTTAGTATCAAAAGCTTTCGCCGAATCACTCAAATGCCATAAGTGCCAACGGCGAGAAATTCTAGCCCAAAATAATACGAGACTATATGACTTGCGATATTATTTAAAAAAATTCTAGTACCGGTGGCATTTCCACGTGATGTGCTTGGCATTGAAGTGATTACTTTTCAACAACAACTAACACTAGTGGGAGTACCTTAAAGAAAATTGGGCACTCAAATGATCACAATTTATAACATTTTCACGTGATGTGCTTGGCATTGAAGTAATTACTTTTTAACAACAACCGGCACTAGAGTGATTACTTCAAAAAAAAATTGGGCGCTCAAATGATCACTATTTATAAATTTTAAACGATGTCATTTAAGGGTTATATGAAATTAATAAAATATAGCTATATTGGATTTCCGACGACCCAAATTGGAGTTTGCGCTTAAGTGATCGTTTTTTAAAAAAAGTGACACTTAAATAATCCAAACAAAACTTTTGATATAAAAGGGATTGCCATACACAAATTTGACACTACTTGTGTCCTTCTTCCTTGGGAAAACTACTTAAATTAGCACACCAACTCAAACTAGGAAGCCTATTTAAATTGAGAAAATCTGCGCAATTGTTAGCAAAATCACTACAAGTGTGAAGGCAAACTTTAATCAAAACACTTCAAACTAGACTTAAATCAAAACAAGACTTATAAATTACATCTCTTAAAGTCTGCATCGAAATGAATTACAACCAAGGCAATCAAGGTGAAAAATAAGACAGGGTATAATATTAATCCAAAGCACACTAATTGCAAATTGAGATCAAACACAGGAGATTCGTGCTCTTAAAAGAAAGCATTCCAACAAGAAATTGTGCTGCGTTCTTGGTTTGAAGTTGTGAACCCACTTGGTAAGATAGACCTTGAGCCCAAGTCAATGACCAATCTCTTTACTTCCGCTCCTTTAACTCCTAATACGCCGTGTTCTTCTCAGAAACTAGCGACGCCCCTCCTAATCGGACTTCATCTCCGGCTGCTCTAGACCCTCATCCCTGACCACCATCGTCCATCACTTACCATATATCAGCTTAACACCACCGGGCCATCACTAATCACCACCTTGATTTACTACCAGAAAACCAAGTTCACCTCTGACGACCACCATCACGCTGGCCGTTCGTCGCTTTCAACGGAGTAAACACGGCACATGTCAAATGAAATACGAAGACGCAATAACTTCATTATTGATGAAAATCAAGCCTAACAACTTACGACCAAACGAATCGCACCAAGCGCTTGGTGTTGAAGAAGACAAAAGGAAAAATATGTCTCTGCTCTTTTCTTCTTTGCCCGAGTACCTTCGGCGAGTGTCCCTAAAAATGAAAGGGTTATTAACACTAAAAACCCACAATCGGTACACATGCGTCCCAAATGAATTTTTTGATTACCAAAAATCCAAAAATGATACATTTTTGACAAATTTAACTCATGTTAGTTTTCGTTAAATTTACAGTCAAATTGTTGAATTGGATGATATGTGACCGTTGACGAGTGTACCGGTTTAGAATTTCACTCTTTGTTTGTCATAAGTATACCGATTTGTGATTTGTAACGAGGATAAATTTATCATAAATGTACCATTTTTTGGTTTTTAATGGTAACAAAATTAATTAAAGGTAAATGTAATAAGTGTACTAATTTATGATTTTTGATGATAAAAAAATTAATTTAGAATAAATTTGTCATAAATATATTAATTTATGGTGTTTTGTGATCAAACTATCTGTTTTTTCCTTCCCTTTTTGTGCCACCTCCGCAATGTCCAAGTCTCTTTTTAATGAGAGGGCCACCCTTCTTTCACTTAAAAAATAAATAAAGAGAACTTTGATTTTTTTTTTTTTTTTTTTTTTGGCCGGTGAGAACTTTGATCTTCAAGAGGACCTTTTTTTCCTTTGCACAACCGCCAACCTCCTCTTTAAAATAGGTTTATTTTTTTCCTTCTTGTTTAGAGTTTTTCTTACCCTTGATCCATAGTGGGCTCGTCTTCTCATTTAAGTTCTATGAGCCATGGGTATCGTGAACTCATGGGCTATACTAATTGCTTTAAATCGGAATAGTGGGCTTGATACTTTAGGCTTGGATGAATTGGATTGAATGTTTAGGCCTATGCAAATTGACTAGGCCCAAAGAATTAGATCAGATTCAATTTCATTCATTTCTTTTTTCTTTTAAAGTTTGATTCCGTTGGTAAAAATTGAGATGTCAACATGATTTATATGGTTGTGTTTGGCCACCAATCCCCCTAACTCACTTGTTTTTCGATCAATACATGCCATCTCTCTTTTACACATGCACGTGTAGAGGGGTTGGAGAGAGGGAGAGAAGGGTGGAGGGAGAGAACAACCGATAAGTTTTTATTTTAGTGTCACAAGAGATTTTTGGATTTTCATTTTTTTTTCAAGGAACTTCTTGCGCATTCCTTTCCCCTCAAGCTCTCCAATGAAACTCGTTCCTTGTGTGCAGTTGCAATAACATCTAAAGTCATCTCGACACTGACAACAGTTTAGTGGACTGCATTCCTCGTCACCAATACATGACTGTACTTCCATGCTTTGCATACCTGCCATATAACATCAATCATCAATCCGTAAACATCTTTCTTATTCTTATTCATGGAGAGAGAGAGAGAGAGAGAGAGAGAGAGAGAGAGAGAGAGAGAGAGAGAGAGAGAGAGAGAGAGAGAGAACCGATGGCATTAGCAAAAACATGAGCAACATAATGGATGTGGATGGTTTCACCATTGCTCCCAAGTCAAAAGGGCTTTTGTAGTGATAATATGTTAACGGTTTTGGTTAGGAGAAATGCTTTCGTGATCTATTTGTTTCACTATGCTTGTAATATCAAGGTATATATAAGTCTAGCCACTGATGATGATTAGAGAAGCTAATCTGTAGTTGCCAAATAATTAAAATCATATCTTCTCTTTCATATCCCTTAATGCGTAATTACCCTATTTGTTTCTTCACCAGCTATAAAATATTGACTTTGCATTTTATACATATCCAACTTTATTAGCATTAACCAACAAGTTAATAAAGTTGATACCAATATCAGGGTATATATATGCTAATAAAGTTAATACCGATATTTGGGTATATATAAGTCTAGCCACTGACGATAATTAGAGAAGTTAATTTGTAATTGCCCAACAATTAAAAACATGCCATATCTTTCATATCCATTATTGTGTGATTGCCCTATATGTTTCTTCACCAACTATAAAACATTAACTTTACATTTTAAAGCATTAACCATCAAGTTATTAAAGTTAATGCCATTAAAACAATATTTTAGCCATGCAAGGGTGACCATGCCAACTAATTGCTAATTATTTCAAATCTTGACATCTTAGAAAATATTTCCCAAAAATGTCACATTTTTAGTGAAACAAACAAAATCGAAGTTTCCCAAGTCATGAAATAATCTTAAAGAAGGAAAATTACTCAAATTAGAAAGTCTAATCAAATTAAAATAAATAAAGAAAGAAATAAACTAGGAACAAACCAATTTAAATTAGGATACCTATTCAAATTACGAAATCTATTTAAATTAAGAAGGCTATTCAATTTGGGAAACTTACTTAAATTAGAAAATCCGCTCATATTAGGAAACCTACTTAAACTAATTAATTTATTCAAATTAGGAAACATACTCAAATTCAGAAGCCTACTCAAGTCAGGAACCTACTTGAACTTGGCAAGCTACACTAAATAGGAAACCAACTTAAGCTAGGAAATCTACTCAAATTAAGAAACTTACTCAAATTAGGAAACTTACTTTAGGAAATCTACTTAAATTAGGAAAGCTACTTAGTATAGGAAGCCTATTCAAATTAGATAACCGACTTGAATTAGAAAGCATACTCAAATTAGGAAACCAACTTAGACAAGGAAAACTACTCAAATTAGAAGAAATAAATAAATAAACAAACAAACTAGAAAACAAGCTAATTTAAATTAGGATGCCTATTCAAATTAGAAATCTATTTAAAGTAAGAAGGCTATTCAAATTGGGAGATTAAACTAGAAAATCCACTCAATTTAGGAAACCTACTTAAACTAATTAAGTTATTCAAATTCGTAAACATACTCAAATTGGGAAGCCTATTCAAGTCAGGAAACCTACTTTATCTTGGCAACCTACACTAATTAAGGAAGCAACTTAAACCAGGAAATCTACTCAAAATAAGAAACTTATTCGAATTATAAAACTTACTTACTCTAGGAATTCTACTTAAATTGGGAAAACTATTTAGATTAGAAAGCATATTCGAATGAGCTAACCTACTTAAATTAGAAAACATACTCAAATTAGGAAACCTATACACAGGAGGAAAGCAACTTAGACTAGGAAAATGGCAGAAGAACATTAGAGTGTTAAAAGTTGTGTATGATACTCACTTTAGTATCAAAAGTTTTCACCAATTACTTAAATGCCATAAGTGCCAACGGCGAGAAATTTTGGCCCAAAATAATACGAGACTATATGACTTGCGATATTATTTAAAAAAATTCTAGTACTGGTGGCATTTCCACGTGATGTGCTTGGCATTGAAGTGATTACTTTTTGACAACAACTGACACTAGTGGGAGTACTTTAAAGAAAATTGGGCACTCAAATGATCACAATTTATAACTTTTAAACAATGTCATTTAAGGGTTATATGAAATTAATAAAATATAGTTATATTGGATTTCTAATGACCCAAATTGGAGTTAGCACTTAAGTGATCATTTTTTCAAAAAAGTGACACTTAAATAATCCAAACAAAACTTTTGATATAAAAGGGAGTGCCGTACACAAATTTGACACTACTTGTGTCCTTCTTACCTGGGAAAACTACTTAACTTAGCACACCAACTCAAACTAGGAAGCCTATTTAAATTGAGAAAATCTGCACAATTTTTAGCAAAATCACTACAAGTGTGAAGGCAAACTTTAATCAAAACACTTCAAACTAGACTTAAAGCAAAACAAGACTTATAAATTACATCTACTTAAAGTCCGCATCGAAATGAATTACAACCAAGGCAATCAAGATGAAAAATAAAACAGGCTATAATATTAATCCAAAGCACACTAATCGCAAATTGAGATCACAGGAGATTCGTGCTCTTAAAAGAAAGTGTTCAAACAAGAAATCGTGCTGCGTTCTTGATTTGAAGTTGCGAACACACCTGGCAAGATAGATGCTGGGCCCAAGTCAACAAACAATTAGTATGCTCCTGCAATTGAATTAATCAAAAGATTAGAAAAAGAAGTTCAAACTTCTACTTTTAAAATCCGTGAGTGAGGACTAGCTTTGAAGGATGGATTTTTTGCCTCATGGATCAAAAAAATTATTAGGGCTAACACAACAATGTAGAGTAGAGTAAATACGTTTATATAAAGAGACTTAAACTTTTTCGTAGAATGCTTGCAAATGTCGCTTAACTAGAGTGATAAACAGTTGCGTAGATGCTGGTGCATCTATGTAGATGAGTCCTTAATTTTATTGATTTTCTTTCCTTTTTTTCCCCTTTGGTGCTAAAAGCCTTGCCCATGTGTGTGCCTTACATCGTTTTTATCTTCTTCCTTCAGATTCAGCTATCTAGATGACAATGGAAACATGTAATATTAGGAGTGTACCTAAGACTGGAGGAGAAATAGGTATGGTTACGTATACATACCGAGTTTATTAAGGATGAAACTTGGTGATTTGGCCAGGAAAAAAAAAAAAAAAAGAAAAGAGAGGATGAAACTTAGTAAGAATGTCAATTTCCCTCTCTTGATAGCTTTCACCATTGTAGAAATCTTCTTTTTTGTTCCATCGACGTTGTATGAAAAAGGCAAGCAACAGTGTAGAATCATCCCGAGAGTAAAGCAGAATAATTTCTTCTCTCTTCTCCATTTGCTCGTCTATAGAAAGCACCAGGTGATTTTCTCAGTATCATCTTCCAACGACATATATTTCTCTGTTTTTTTTAGTGGAAATTCTCCGTTTTCTTTTGGCAGCTTTTGATGTCTATTTTATGTTCTTAACAAAAGTTGATGGATTCTCATCATCATGATTAATAAAAAGAATTGTTATATACCTTGCGAATATATACAAGATTCAGTTTATATTTTTTTTAAAAAGAAATTCCTCAATATCTTTTCCCCAAGAATGCATATCTAGAATTCACTTCATTTATTTTAGAATAAGAGTTGTTAGAGATCTTCCCTTACAAAAATGAATAAACGAAAAACATTTCATCGTTTATGAACTTTTTTTCGAATAAATTATTATTGATAATGAGCATTTTTTATTGATTAATTATTTTAAACGATATAAGTGATTGATTTTAAGAAAACATTTTTCAAATCGTTTATTTTCTGCGAAACAAATGAGGCCTAATAAGAAACAAAATGCATGCAATAGAGCATCTAATGAAGCCCTCTTGTCATGAAACATCTCAACAAATAGTTATATTATTATTATTATTATTATTATTATTATTATTATTATTATTATTATTATTATTATTATTATTATTATTATTATTATTATTATTATTATTATTATTATTATTATTGGATAAGTGCATTAGAAGTCCTAAAATTTATCATAAAAATGCAATTGAGTTCTAAAATTTTCAATAAGTGTAATTAAGTCCTAAAACTTGTCTTGAAAATTCAATCAAGTCCTAAAACTTTCAAAATGTTCAATAAAGTCCCAAAACTTGTTTCAAATGTGCAACCGAGTCCTAAAACTTTCAAAAAATGCAATTAATAGAAGGACTTAGATTGAACCACTTTGACAAGTTTTAGGACTTGATTGCATTTTTTTTTTGAAAGTTTTAGTACTTAATTGCACTTTATGATAAGTTTTAGGATTTAATTGTAATTTTTGAAAGTTTTAGAACTTAATTGCATTTTCTAGACAAATTTTAAGACTTTCAATGCACTTATCCATTTTTTTTTTTTTTTGGTAGAAAAAGCCTCATTTCATGTCACTTCAAGTAGGTAAAGTAGAATAAGAACCCAAATGGGCCTTATAATAAAGAACATCCAACAAAGGTTGGGGGACTTGAGACCCAGTTTAGAGGGAGCAATTGACAAAGTTAGGCTTTAACGACCCAATTCATAGCTTTATTTTGATCTCCGAAGTAGTGGGTCAAGCTTAATTTGGGCAAAGAAGAAATTGTGGCTCGGCCTTCTTGATAAGTGCAGAGACTTCCCATAGTACTTGGCTTTCTCCCAAAAGTGCCTGAACTAAAGTGAGGCAGTTAGATTCAACAGTTGTATTTTTGCTTTTTCCTTTTCTCTTTTACCATGCTTTTTGAACTCCACCACCTCCAAAAGAGTTAGGGTTCAGCATGAAGTGCATATTGCACTCTCAATTGACGCACAAATCCACTAATTACTACTCCGGTGACATCTTTGCACATTCTTGCGATTGTTCCTATGTTTGTTCCGACTTTGAATGCTCAATCGACATCGATTTTGAGGGACTCTGAGGCAAGGGGAAACCAGCTCGACGAAGAGATATGATCTTGCATTGAGCAATTCTTCTTATTGGAACTCCAAAGTCTGAAATTTTCATGCTTTGTGAGTGTTTCAGCTAGCATATTTGCTTGAAAGATGGCCCCATTCCTCTCTTTCCAAACAAACCAGAGTACTTCGGCAACTAATTTGAGGGTGGGTGTTTCAAGTAAGTTGCTCTCGTAGTTAATGAGCCATCATCTATCCTAGTAAGTCCTTCACTCTTTATTTGTATGCGAATTTGTGAGTTTGACCACACTTTGGTTGTCTAGGGGCAGAAGAGAAATAGGTACTTTGCTGTTTCAGGCTTCATTTTGCACAGATGGCATATTGGATCATGTATGATTTTTGTCCGAATTAGTTATCCTTTGTGGGGAGTGCATTCTGGCATAGATTCCACATAAAGACTTTGATTTTTGGTAGAGTTTGCATGTTCCATATCTTTCACCATAGAGCTCTAGGCTTTTGGTATGAGAGCGATTCTTCAATATGCAATGAGTTTGTGTCTGCTTTTCTTAACAGATTATACCCACTTTTCACTAAATAGATGCCTAATGTTGTTGCGATCCAAATAAGTTTGTCTTTTTCTCCTGTGGACAGAATGGGGATCGCTAATATTTCATTAGCAATTCTATCTTGAAACAAATTTTGCAGTTTGTCTTCTTTCCATGAGAAGCTATGCTTATCAATTAACTCAGTTACAAGCTTAGGGTCTTCTCGATCAGCTAGTCTTGTAATTATGCCTAGCTTTAGCCACTTATCTTCATATAATCTAATTGATTCCCCATCGTCCACTGCCCATTGAATTGATTATGATATTGCACCCCTCCTAATTAGTAAGCTTTGCCATCCCCATGAAGATTGGTGCCCCTTCCCTGCGTGCCAAAAATCTGCATTGGGAAAGTATAGCCCTTTAAAAAGTTGAATCCATTGTGTGGGATTTCATTATATTCCAACTTTTCCAGTGTATTCCAACTTTCAACTCATTGTTTTTCCACCAAAAGGAAACGATCTTCTGCTCAATATTTTTACAAATAGATATTGGAGTTTTAAAGATTGACATTGCACATTGCGGTAAAGCTCGAACCATTGCTTTCAATAGAATTTCTTTCCTGACTTTGGACATCAAATTTTCCTTCTGTCCTTCCAATTTTTTCAATCTTTAGGAGTCTCAACTCCCATGCCATATTCCTTCTTAAATTCTGAGGGCAGCCCGAGCTAAAAATGATCCTTGATTTGTTCAAATTTACTGTTTGACTAGTTGCAACACAATACTGATTTAAGATATCAGCTAGGTTTTGGCATTCAAAACCTTACCATCCAAGAAGAAGACAAAGTTGTCTACAAACAGTAGGTGGGATGGTGTGGGGCAATGTCTATTCAGTCTAATGAGCCTAATGCCTTATATTCTCCCCACATCAACTGCTTTTTTTCATTGGTAGAGATAAGACATTTGCAACAAGTATGAAAAGGTAAGGGGAAAGAGGGTATCCTCAAGTATGAAAAGGTAAGGGGAAAGAGGGTATCCTCGTTGACTACCTCGAGTTGGTTGAAAATAAGATAGAGATTCCCCATTGAACTTCATGTTGAAAGAGACAGTGGTCACGCATTGCATGATCCATCATACCCATTTAGTATGGAAACCCATCTTCAACATACAAGCCTTTAGGAAGTAATATTCGATTCTATCTCTAAGCTTTCTTCATGTTTAGTTTAAGCACAGCTTGGAATTTTTTCTTCCTTTTCCTAGTTCTAAGTTGGTGGAAGACCTCTTGGATTATGAGAACGTTATCTTGAATTTGTCTTCCACTCACAAAAGCACTTTGTTCTATTTCTATTAGCTTAGGAAGCCATTGTTTAAGTTGATTTGCCAACACCTTTGAAATGATCTTATAAGTAAAGTTACAAAGGCTAATTGGACGAAACTGATCTAATTTTTTGGGTTGGAGATTTTGGGGACAAGTGTAATTTGGGATCTATTCAAAATCAAGTTTAGAAACCCTTTCTCCATGAAGTCCTCTACCATTTTCAAAATATCATTTTGAATGTCCATTCAATGATGTTGATAAAATTGACCATTCAAACCATCTAGCCTTAGGGCTTTAATTGTACCTAGTTGAAAGATAGTTTATTTTACTTCCTATAGAGTAATTCTGGCTATTAACGTTGCATTCATTTCATCCCTCACTATAGTAGGGTATTGGTCAATGATGGGTTGGAAGTTGTGAGATTCAATCGAGCTGTATATTTTAGTAAAAAATGCTAACATTGCCTCTTTCAGTCTTCCCTGGTCTTTACTCCACTCACCATTTGAAACTTGGAGCATTGAAACTCTGTTTCTTTGTTTGCGTTAAATCGTGGTAGCATGAAAGTATTTAATATTCCTATTGCCCCATTTCAGCCATGTAATTCTTGATCACATCCCCTAAAACATCACTTCTTGCTTCCACAATAGCTCAATATTTTCTTTTACACTTTGGACCCTCTTTTTGTCGTACTCAGCCTCTTTGATATTTATGATGGATTCAAGTTCCCTTTTTTTTTTAATCTTGCTTTTGGGCATTTGAGGATTTTTTACTCCAAACCTCCAATGAACTTGTGACTTTTTGTAATTTTTCCCACAAACTCAGATTGGTCACATTTGGATCATTCAAAAATATGTGTATGATGCCCCCATATTCCATATCTTCCAACCAAAAGGCTTCAAACTCGAAGTCCCTTTTGTGCTTCAACCTTTCAGCCAAGAGAGACATCAGTAAAGGATATTGATCAGAACCTATCGTTGGCAAGGTGAATACTAAAGCTTCTAGGAAAGAAACCTTCCATTCTACAGTGCATAAGACTTGGTAGAGTTTTTCTTTGATAAAGTTATCTCCTTCTTAGTTATTCACTCATGTGAGCGCACATCCTTTTCCTTCCAATTCCATGAAAGAACAGTCATTTAGGACTTCTCGAAATGTTGCCATTCGGTAATATTCAACTAGTCTACCTCCAACCTTCTCTCAGTGATAGAGAATTTCATTAAAATCACCAAGGCAAATCTAAAATAGAGAGTTGTGAGACTTGACATATTTTTGTTCGTCCCATTACATCGTTCTTTTTTGGAAAGTATACGGTGCATGCACAAATGTACTTCTCATAATTGTCTTGTTACCCTCCCATGTACAGGTAGCATTTATAAACTCAGTAGAGAAAGAGTAAATTGATACCCGAATTCATTCATTCTAGATAAGAGCTAGCCTCCCTACAATCTCGATTAGGCCCACAACAAAGTAATTTGGAACTTCATCCTCTTCTTTATTTTGAGCACCATATGTTCCTTGTTCTTTGTTTCTATTAAGAACACTATACTGGGCCTGTTACGAGCCATTAAGGCCTTCAATTCCTGAATTGTCAAGGGGTGGCTCCGCCCCTGACAATTCCGGCTTAAGATGTTAATTGGTACCTGATACCTTATTAAGGCTAGCCACCAAAGCCCATGTATCCTCTCCCTTCACAATTTGGATAGGGGTTTCTAAGAGTTGTGTCTCATCCAAATGCTCTTGGTCTACCCTCTTATTGCCATAAGGGCTGATCTTTTCTGTTTCTTGCTTATATGCTTTCTTATCCCCCCCCCCCCTTTTTTTGGTTTAGTTCTACCATGAGACCTTGTGTCTAAGTTAAAGGAGAGTTTCCTTTGTCTGGCCATGTTAATAACAGAAATGGAGCATTAGGTTTCCCTTGTATCTTGCTTGGAATTTCATGATCCATTTCCTTTCTTTTTTCAAGGCTATCCATACAGCTACTGTTTGGGGGGGGGGATTTGTTGGTAATCTCCATATGATTAAGAGCTTCTTGAGTTTCAAGTATTACTTCCTTTGTTGCACTATCCTCTTACTCATCTTCATAAAAAATCTTCCATATAGGACTGAACTCTCTAGCTATTGCCTTTAGCCAGTACTCAAATCGTAATTCCTTAATTTTGTCCACACCAACTTGGTTTTCATCACAATGGGTAGTGAAATGACCCAATTTGCCACGAGCATAGCAAAAATGAGGTAACCTCTTATATTTATACTCTAGATAGATTTTATTTCCTGCACATTTAACAACACTTCCTTGTTTTAAAGGTGCAACTAATTCGACTTTCACTTTCCCTGTTACAAAGGCAGTAGCCCCCTTCAATTCCATTTTAATATCTACAACTTCTCCTAGATCGTTCATAATCCCTCTTCAAGCTTCTTCATTTCGCCATTCTACCAGGAGGCCACAGATGTGTACCCAGAAAGCTCCCTAAGAAATTATAACATCGAGGGGGAATGTTAGGTTCCCAAGGTTCAAGCAACAAACAATAATTTGCAAAGGACCACATACCTCCATTCATCACATGTTTGGATTCCCCCTCTGTTTGAAAGCAAATAAGAATAGTCCTTGCTCCAGAGGGGGTAATATCTACACTATCTACTTTCTATGCCTTCTTCATAGTACTTTGGAAAACTTGAAAATTAATAGAGGGATTCATAAATAACTTCCCTATCAACATAGCACAACAATCCCTTTCATGCTCAGAAGTATTTATGTCCTCCTAATTGATTATATTATCTATTAACCACATGTCACCCAATTCCCTATAGAGAAGCTCTAGGGGAGGGTCTGCTCTTGTGTTTTCCATGTAGGCTAGCCAACTGAGCATCAAATCGGGAGAGGTTTTGGATTGGACAACAAGCATAGTGGCTTAAGCCCTAAAGGAGATGCAAAGAAACAAACCTAAGGCAATGAAGGGTGTGTAAGACTACGAATCGAGAGAGGTTATATCTATTAATGTATAGATCTAACAGTGTGATACTAGATGATGTGCACAGCTCTCCTGAATATCACACAGAGAATCTAGGGTTCCGCTAAGAGAAAGAGTAGGGGTAAAGTTAGGGTTTTAGGATTGAAATGAAAAAGAGATTCTTGGGGAGGAGGGCATGGCTATGGGAGGGAGGCTACGTTGAGGTCTAGTTCCTGTTTTACTAGAGCTTGGTAAAAGTGTTGCATTTTTGTGAGAAGGAGGTCAAATGCAACATGGAAAAATCTTCATTGACGAATGGAATAGTTCTCAAGAAATACCAGAGGCACAAGATAGAGGTATTATAATCATAAGGAGAGACGAAGGGAAAAAAGTAGGGGGTTAGGGGTTTTGATTAGGGTCTGGGTTGAAGGGGAGTAGGGCCATGACTACACCAAAGGTAGAGGAACTCTTCTCGCGAGAGACAAATCTAGAATGGGAGAGCGAGAAGCTAATGGATAGTTAATTAAGGAGGAGAAAATTAAAGCATATTCGGGTGCCAATAGTCTTGTTAAAAGGTAGCTACCACAAAATTCTAATTTGAGAAGCAACTAGTTATAAGATAAATTGATCGTTGACCACTTTGATTCAGCTCATGGACTAAGAGATCAAGATCTCTTCCATTAGCAACCATCTTGACCTATTCATGGTGAGAAGGCACAAGTATATATGCTCTTTAAACACCTTCACCTACCTGCAAGAAGTAGGCATTGTGCACATTGAACTCCCTTGCAATCTCCCTCATGATCTTGCCCTTCTTTGTGAAATTCCACATCACCATCTTGGCCCTCAATCTTCCATGCTCGACCTTGTCATGTAGTCTCGTGGCCCACCTGCTTACGGAGTCCATGTCATTGATTAGTATGAACACCCCTTTTATTGCGTGTTTGTTGGAAAATAAAGAAGAGGAGGAGGAGGAGGAGGAGAAGACATTATTGGGGGAAGATACATAACACTGTTTTTTGTCAATAGAAAATTTACCAAGAAAGTGACAATAAAATAAACAAGAACTAGATGTGAGGTAAAATTAACGGAAATGCTTTATGATGATTAGTTCCAGCCAACAGTGCTAAGCAACTTCACGAACTTCGCCTTCCCAGATACAACAACTCAAACTTGTTGTTATTAGCATTATACGATTATGACTTTGTCAAATATTTCTTGAAATTGACACACTTAGAGGAAACTTGAAGAGAGGAAATGTTGGTGATTTTTTGTTTCTTATCGGAATGAAGATTTTAAAATATGTTTATAGATTTTTTGAATTCATGTACAGAAACGGTATATGAACCATGAAATAAATAAATACAAGAATCTAGGAGTTTGGGACACCTGGAGCGCCAAAACTTGGTACGGAGGAATACTTAAGTGTCAAAACTTCGAAAATGTACGCTTAAGTGCCAGTTTCGAAGTTCAATGGAACACTTAGGTGCCACTCCAGCGAAAATCCGGCCAAATGGCTAATGTGGCAATTTTCTGATGAGTTTGGTCTAAAATGGCGTCGTTTTGTACACTGACTTAGCGAGACAATGCAAAAAAGACGTTGTTTCGTGTCTGATATGTAAATAATAATATAAAAATTAATTAATTTAAATTTAAACTTAATTTTATTTAAAATATTCTAAAAATTTAAAAAAATTAAAAAAGGGGGGAGGCCGAAAGGGGTGGTTGAGGGCCGAGCCCTCGCCTCCGCCCGCCCGCCGCCGCCGCCAGAAGGGCTGGTGACGGAGGATCGCCGGGGTCATTGGCCCCGGCCAAGCGGCGGTGAGGGCCGTGAGCCCTCGTCGGATCGCGGCGAGGGTCGCAACCCTAGCCTCGATCCGGGCGAGGGCTTGCGGGCCCTCGCCGCCGATCGCCCGGCGTCGCTGGCCATTGGCTAGGGCCTAACGACCACGGCCGACCCTCCCCCTCCATCGCCGGCCCTTCCGATGGCGGCAAGGGCCCACAAGCCCTCGCCCAAATTTGGGGCTAGGGTTGCAACCCTCGCCGCAATTCGACGAGGGCTCATGGCCCTCACCACCGGTTGGCCGGTGGCCGGCGACCCCGCAGACCCCTCCCCCTCGTCGCCGACCTTTCCCAGCGACGGTAGGGGGAGGAGGCGGCGACGATGGCTCAACCCTCAACAGCCCCCTTTGGCCTCCCCCCCCCCATTTTTTAATTTTTTTAATTTTTAGTTTTTTAATTTTTAGAATATTTTAAATAAAATTAAGTTTAAATTTAATTAAATTAATTTTTATATTATTATTTACACATCAGACACGAAACGGCGTCATTTTTGCATTTTCTTGCCACGTTAGCATGCAAAACGATGCCGTTTTGGACCAAACTCATCGGAAAATTGGCACGTTGGTCATTTGGTCAGATTTTCGCCGGAGTCGCACCTAAGTGTTCCATTTAACTTCGAAACTGGCACTTAAGTGTACCTTTTTGAAGTTTTGGCACTTAAGTGTCCCAACTACCAAGTTTTGGCACTTGGACTGATCTTTTGCCAAGAATCTAGTATATACATGAATTAAATAGATATAAAAATCCAGGAGATACATGAATCAAGAATTAAGTAGATACACAAATCCAAGAAATACATTGTCATGACCTCCTTTTTTCGGGCACTCTTACACACAGGCATGTGCAGAGGCTGATGACTCACTAAGTTTATTATGTTTCGCTCGGGTTCTCCTAAGCCCACAAATTCACTACTTATGGTTCATGTTTTTAACTTGCAAGTCAATTTTAAATAGGAGTCGCCACTAATCGATTTTGGGTAAGTTGATTAGAAACCCAAGTGAAATATCGGAAGAAATACTTCACTTATGCACAACTAGAGAAATTAGGATCGGGGACTTGATTACACTAGTTAATCACCAATGCATTTCTTTTTTTTTTTGAATTTTCTAAGGATTTTTCCATTCATTTGTAGAAAAAAAACATCTTTTAGGTTTTTTTTTGGTTTTTTTGGAAATGTAAATCATTTTTGACTTTTTTGATTTGTGGGAAAATGTAAAATATTTTTGGTTTTTTTTTTTAATTTTTGAAAATATATTATTTTTATTAATATTTTTATTTTCTATTTTTTTTATTATTGTATAGGAAATAAAATGAAAATATTCAAACCCGGATTGGTCAAATCTAGGTGCTAGCCCAATTAGATCCGGCCCGACCAACCTGGGTCACGCTTGCCCAACCCGAATGACGCGCATGCCTTTTGTCCTCATTTTTAATTTTTCTTTCTCTTTTTCTTTTGTCACTTCCTTATTTCTTGTTTTTTTTTTCCTTGTTTCACGTGGTCTTCTTTTGGAAGACCCCTCTGCACAAGTTAGATTTAACAAGAGAGGGAAAGACCTATTGTCTTTTATTATGCTGTCTTTTCTCATTTGTTGTACTTCTCTTTCTTCTTTTTTTTCTCTTTATTCCTGTCCTCTCTATCTCTCCATGTTGTCAGACTAACAAGTGATAAACTCCATCTTTTGTAGTTCATGGACTGAGAGACAACAAATAGCCTCTATCCCCTTTTTATTTTTGTTCTTTTTTTTTTCTTTCTCTTTTAATCTTCACCTCTCTCTCCCTGAGTCTCTTGGGTCTCTCCTTCCTTCACACGAAATGACCAACACACTGCCGATCTCACTTTCCCTGATGACCGTCCATTCAAACATTAAAAAAAAGGGTTCAGACTTAATTAAGAAAATTATTTATATATATATATATATATATAATAAAAAATCAAGAACGACGGAGCCATGCCCAACCACCACTGCCATACTTTAGCTTTGCCGACCAAGAACCAATCGCCGTTGGAACCATGAAGCGTGCTGATAATGACCACGAAACGAGGTAGATCGAGTGGAAAGATGGCTGTGGGAAT
Organism: Eucalyptus leucophloia subsp. euroa; assembly: GCA_017140325.1. NCBI lineage: Eukaryota > Viridiplantae > Streptophyta > Magnoliopsida > Myrtales > Myrtaceae > Eucalyptus > Eucalyptus leucophloia. The sequence continues at coordinate 10,361,570 of CM029473.1, read as the reverse complement.
TTACCAAACGTATTTGACAAACCATGAACACCAAAGAAAACAGACGAGGAAACAAGAACCAATGCATATGTTTTGGTCAGGCATTTCATCGAACGTATAGAGTGCAATGGTGAATGGGGGTTAGAAATGATGGCAAGAGGCTTGAATTCAAATCAAGATTCAAAGTAAACGACACCCAAGACTCTACAAATGCAGCCCGCACCTAAATGAGGTCGGGAACTCACATGACTCGAATGACTGCAACTTGGCCAACGGACAAAGGAGAGTGTGAAAGAAGGTACTTTAGGCGTTCAGTTGAAGGAGCCCTACTTGGCTCAGCGACGTCACATGGTAGACAATCTCGATAGATGGGGCTATGTTTGCCCACCTCACTCATCTTTGGGCTGAGTTCCTTAGGAAACCGACACAAAAAAACGAGACAAATCTAAATGGAACATATTGCGGCTTTGGCGCGAACAAAGTGTGACGATGGCTAGTGACTCATCATTTGCTCTACCCTTACTCACAACTCTTAGCTCCCTCTTTCAACCTTTCCTCAGATCTGGCTTTTCTCTCTTTGGCTTGCTTACTCTCGAGCCTCCCCTGATGTCTCTTAGGGGAAGTTCTTTGAGTTTGCTACCTCCTTAAATTGAGCTCACAACTTGCCTATTTATAGGCGAGGAGGGTTTGGTCGATGAAGGAGCTTTAATCATTGATCCTTGGTTCGCCGGCCAGACTCTCTTAGCCGAACCGGTGTCCCATCTCTTTTTCTTTGCAGAGGCATGCTTGGCATTGAAGGTGGGCATTGATGGTGCCTGAGAAACATCCTATCCGTCACCTATCTACCCTGCTCTCTAATGTAGGTAGTCTGCACTTGTCTCTTCTTCTCTACATGTGTGAGTTGTAGAGAAGAGGAAGGAGGAGGCGCAAGGGCTGGGCCCAATGAAAATTAAAGGTGGAATGGGCCGATTCATGCGCGGGGAAGAAAAAGGAAAAAGGAGGGAGTTGGGCGTGAAAGCCCAGCCCTCATGGGCTTTTTTTTTTTTTAAATGTATACATAATTCTATTTATCCAAAATAAGGTAAGAAAAAGGAAAATAAAAATAGATAAAAAAACTTAATGGATGCAAAAAAAAAAAAAAAACTAAGACCTAGGTAATGCAAAAATTATTTTTGTTAAGGCCAAATTAGTCCATAATTTTCTTATGCAATTTAATTCAAAATATATAGTCAAAATTTAAGTGTCAACGGCTGCCCCTCTTTGAAGGTGAGCTTGCAAATGTTGCATTCAAAGATGAACCAATACATAAATTTTGTCCATCCATATACAGTAGATTATATCTTGTTTGGGGCCAGGTGTCCTATACAAAAAAATAAAATAAAAAAGGAGCAATATAAAATTATACATACTAAGACGGAGAAGAAGATACTTGTGATTACTTACTAAGAATGAGTGATATGGGGTGCAAACCTTAAGTTTGCCAAATATTAGGGTATCATCTTACTTGATGACGTGAGGAAGTTGCTTTTTTAAGACTCGAATCATTCTTCAGTTGTCTTGACGGGAAATTGCTTTTCCAGGACCCGAACTATTCTTCAGTCGCTTGTTAAAGCAACAAGCTATTTGTCCTGGACCCGAACCTTTCTTTGGTCACCTATCAGAGCAACAATTTGTTTACTTGACTCTGGCCTATGAAAGCACACTGAGTCAATGAAGACGGACTTCGAGCTACAAAAGCATGCTGGGTTAATAAAGGGAGACTTTAGGCTACAAAAGCACACCAAGTCGATGCATGTAGACTTTGGGTTATAAAAGAATGTTGTGTTGATGCAGGGGGACTTCGGGTTACGGAAGCACACCGGGTTAATGTAGGTAGACTCCGAGTTAAGGAAGCATGTTGAGTCAATGTAGGTGCACTTCAAGCGATGAAAGCACATTGTGTTGATGTGGGGGGACTCCAGGTTGATGCAGGTAGACTCCAGGCTATGAAAGCACGCTATGTCGATGTAGGTGGACTCCGGGCTACAGAAGCATGCCGAGTCGATGAAGATGGACTCCGGGCTATGGAAGCACGCCAGGTTAATGAAGGGGCACTCCAGGTTACAAAAACATGCCGAGTTGATGCAGGTAGACTCTAGGGTACGAAAGCACACCGTGTCGATACAAGGGGACTTCAAGCTACGGAAGCACGTCGAGTTGATGCAAGTAGACTCCGGGCTATGAAAGCACACCGAGTCGATGCAAGGGGACTCCGAGCTACGGAAGCATGTTGTGTTGATAGAGGTGGACTTCAAGTTACGGAAGCACACTGGGTCGATGTAGGGGGACATTGGGCTATAGAAGCATGCCATGTCGATGACTTGGGACTTTGGGTTACAGAAGCACATCGGGTCAATGCAAGGAGGCTTTGGGGTACGAAAGCACGTCGAGTTGATGTAGGTGGACTTCGGGTTATAGAAGTACGCTTAGTCAATACAGGGGGCTCTGGGGTACAAAAGCAAACCGGGTCGAAATAGTTGGACTCTGAGCTATGGAAGCACATCGGGTCAAAATAGGTGGACTCCAAGCTATGGAAGCACGCCATGTTGATGAAGGGGGGCTCTAAGCTACGGAAGCACGCCGAATCGATGAAGGGGGACTCTAAGCTACGGAAGCACACCGTGTCGTTTCCCTCCAACATTTAGGAAGGTCTCTCACCTTCTTGGATATTCACGAAAGTCTCTCACCTCATGGTAATTGGTGGAGGTCTCCCACCTCATGGTAATGAAGGTCTCTCACCTCCTCTTGGTAATTGGTGAAGGTCTCTCACCTTTTGGTGTAAGAAATTTTCGATGTGGCATGAGGCTTACTTGATGAAGCGGGGAACTGGTCGTCTATTCAACATGCAATTTTTTCTTGAGTGCACCATAATGCAATAAAATTGGGGAATACTCGTGTAACTATAGGCATACAAAGTAGTGAAATATTTGAAGAACTATAAGTATTCAATGATATAATTTAGGGACAACTCAGGCAGGTCGAGTGTCAAAGAAAGGGTATACTTAGATGATGGCATGTATTCGAAGATAATGGGATACTTGGGCAATCACCAGCATCCATGCTCTAAGGACAACTCAAATAGGTCGAGTGTCAATAAGAGAGAGTACCTAGACGGTGGCAAGTACTCAAAGACAATAGGATACTTAGACAGCTGTAAGTATCCATACTCTGAGGATAACTCGAACAGATTGAGTGTCAATAAGAGAAAGTACCTAGATAGTGGTAGGTACTTGAAGATAATGGGATACTTGGACAATTGCAAGTATCTATACTCTGAGGACAACTTGAACAAATTGAGTGTCAATAAGAGAGAGTATATGGACAGTGGCAGGACAATGGGATACTTGGACAACCACAAGTATCTATATTCTGAGGACAACTCGAATAGATTGAGTGTCAATAAGAGAGTGTACCCAAATAGTGGTAGGTACTCAAAGACAATGGAATACTTGGACAATCGTAAGTATCGAAACTCTAAAGACAATTCGAACAGGTCAAGTGTTAGAGTACCTAAACAATTGCAGGTACTCAGGGGCAATTCAAACACAAGGTTTTTTTTTGGAAGTAAGGGTAGAGATATGCTTACTTGACGATATCTCTAATTTCTAAAAGTATGTTTCTCGTTTGATAACACACAATGTGCACACATGATTGTACATGCTATAAATTCATGAATTTAAATGTGGTTCATGCATGACAATTTTGTCAGTTTTGCATCATCTAAGTCCCATTGGAGAAAATTTTTTAAAGACAATTTTCATTCAGAATGTAGACGTCTTAAACATGCCAAATGAGAGACTTTTAATCTGAAAGGACTTTCCACTCACTCTCATGGAAAAAACTGTTTTATCCTGACAATTAATACATGATTTATAAGGACCACACCATCTTACTATCATCATGTTAGCAGGGGTCCAAGTATTCTCGCAAGCGGTACAACTTTACTAATTTGAGAGGTCTTTGTTGGGACCACAATGTAGGCTTGGTTAATGGCTTATCAAAGGGGACCATCATGGTCAAGGTTTATGAAAGAAATGCCGCACAATCATATATGGGTTTACAAGTCAAGAACCGTGTAAAAGAGAGAAATAATCTTGCTCGTACTTCTTCGAGTGATGCTTATAAACATATGAAGTCCTACGTTATTGAAGTGTCCTACTCTGCAAAGACTTTTACAAAGAGACATGATGTAAGGGTAGAAGTTGGTGATTGTCTTGGTATTGTCACTAGTCTTTCCTCTCATCGTGGGATATTATCCTCATGGAAGCTCCATTCATTGAACCATGCTAGTAGCTTTGCTTGGGAATACAAATGGATGAAAGTCATTTTTTGTCTGAGGCCGTTGGTCTTTCTTTTTATTAGGCACACTGCTTTTTCATGCCCTTAGTTCTTAATCCAATTTTTCTGATCTAAGGGCATTGACCTTAGTTTTACCAAAAACATAGCTTTTTCATGCCTCCAGTTTTTTTCATTTTCGTTATTTAAGGATTGGCCTAGGCAAGTTCAAGCAAAACACTGCTATTAGACTCTTGAGCCTTCATCTTTAGTCAACACTCTAGATCATGTTGCTTGAATGGCAGCAACTCCTACTTTGCCTCAATGTGAGGGTGAAATTACAAAATCAATTGGGTTGTACAATGAATACAAGTGTATAGGAAGAATTGTTCTTTGTCATTCAAGGGCACTTAAATTATCGTGAGTGTTCATATGCAATAAGGACACCCAAAGATTGATGCAAGTGGTGAGTAAGAAAATTTCTATCCCCTTTCTCACCTTATGATGCCACCTCGCCTCCGATATATCCCAATGTGAGGGTGGTTCTTGGGTATGAAAGAAATTTCACAAGTGTATGGGGCTCAAAGGGGGTAAGTAATGGATAACCTGTAGTGTTTAGGATAGAGAAATGAAATGCTTCTCATTACTTTGGTTATCATACCATTCACGAGAGAATCTTTTACCTTGCAATCATGGAACCTTCTATGCTCATCTCACAAGGCATGGAGCATTTTATGGATCCTAGCATAAACAATTGATCCTACTCGAAAGTTTCATCAAAAACATTTATTCAACAAAATTGCCTTTGTAAACGTGTTGAATCTTGAACACAAAGAGGATTATTAAAAAAAAAAAAAAGGTGCTCACAGATTGCATTTATTCGAAAGGGGAAATAACACATGAACAATCGGTCGGAGTTGATCCTTGATGCATTGGCTTTTGCCCTTGCATAGGAGAAAATGTAGAAATAAATCAACAAGTAAGATCAAAAGCAAAAATGCAAAAATTGAGGCTTGAACGGTTCATTACATTTGCTTTGGCAATATTTGGAATACCATTTTGCTTGGAAGAATTAATCAGAGTTTGACATTCCTCTCCTTGGTTTGTCGTCCACATCTTTGGTGGTCAGGTGATCTTGTGATCCTGAAACTTGAGGAAGGTGTGAGGTCCTGCACTTTTGATTTCGTTTGATCAAGTACCCTCCTATTTTTATAAAATCTAGAGAAACAAAATTTTTTTTATTAGTTTTTTACTTGGCAACCTTGTTGCCGCTTTCGAGGATCAAACCTCGGCCGTGTCTAGATCAATTCATTCCTCATACCACCAGGCCAAGGTGCTAGTAGTGTCTATGGGGCGCTTCTTTTTTCATTTAATTGAACTAGCTCAGGAACGACATGTCTTTTCACACTAAATTAAGTTAATTTGATATGGGTCACTCCCATGTATTTACTTAGCTAGTATAGATTTGCTTAAATTAACCCATTGAGTTTGTTGCTTGAATCATAATGCTTCCTCAAATGTTGGTGATTGTCATTTTGTCATTTTAATCTTCTTTGTCGAATTGGCCAAATAGATTTTCATTTTGGTATGATCGTGTAACTATGTTACTCATATGATGGGTGCATAAGGATTTTCATTCCGATAGGGCAATGCTTGGCAATGCCAAACAATGAACATTTATGCCATTCCAAGAGAGTTTTAAAGAACTCTCAAGGGTAGTACTTTTTTTTACAGCATCATAATTGATTGGTTTGGCGAATTTTCAAGCGTCCATTTTAGTCATAATCAAGACTCCTCCGGGGAGTATTTTCTTTACCACATAGGGACCTTGTAACTCGGGGTGAACTTGCCTCTAAGCTCTAGAAAGAGTGGTAGTGTCTTTCTTAAGAATAACTTGTTTACCTTAAAATGCCTAGGTTGCACCTTTTGATTGAATGATCGAGCTACTCTCTGGAGGTAACATTGATCGTGACAAAGGCCTTTCAGTCATTTTTCGTCAATCATATTCAACTGTTTGAGCCTTTGTTGCATTCATTCTTTCCTGGAGAACCTTGCCTAGGATAAAACTCATAGGGAAGGGATTTCTACCTCTACAGGCAAGACTGCCCCTTTATGCCGTAGACCAAGGGAAAAGGGGTTGCCCAAGTGGAAGTTCGAATGAAGTTTGATATGCTATCAATGCGAAGGGCAACCTCTCATACCAATCGCGGTAGTTTTCAGTCGTTTTGGCTAGGATTTTTTTGATGTTTTTATTAGCTATCTCCATAGCTCCATTTGTTTGTGGACGGTAGGGGAACTAGTTCAGATGTCAAAATTTGAATTTAGAAAATAATTGGTCGATCAATTTGTTATTCAAGTTCGACCCATTGTCGGTGACAATAGTTTCAAGTAGCCATAATAGGCGATTATGTCACACCTAATTAACTTTACAACGTTTCGTGCAATTACGTTCATATAGGACACGGCCTCGATCCATTTTGAGAAGTAGTTAATTGTAATTAAGATGAACTGGTGCCCGTTTGATGCCTTCAGATTCATTGGGCCAATCATGTTGATGCCCCCACATTAAAAATGGCCATGGCTCAGATAATTGGTGCAATTTGATTGGTTGGATATTTATATTGTCCTTATGAATCTGACAATGGTGATAGCTCTGCACATTTTGGGCACAATCGCTCTCTAAGGGGACCTAGTAATAATGTAGCCTCATCATTTTCTTGGCCAGCATGTGTCCATTTATGTGTGGGCCACATACTCCCTCGTGCATTTCTCGCATTATTCATGTGGCTTCAATTATATCCACACACCTCAACAAGACTAAGTCATAGGACCTCTTGTATAAATTTTCGCCATTGACGAAAAACTTCAAAGGCATTTTCATTAGGTATTTTCGATCAACGGAAGTTCTTCCTTTAGGAAACTCCTGCTTTTGGGAGCATTTCATGATATCATAATACTAGGGCTTCCCGTCGAGTTCTTTAGTTACAACCATGTAATGGGCTTGTCTTGACAGGACTTCAATCTTCAAAGGCTCCACTTCTAAATCTTCTGTCACTTGCAACATAAATGATAACATTGCTAGTGCATTAGCAAACTGGTTGCGAGATCTAGGTAGGTATTCAAACGAGATATCCTAGAATTCTTCCACTAATTCCTCCAAGCAGCCATGATAAGGCACGAGTTTGGCATCTCTTGTCTTCCATTCGCCCAAAGTCTAAAATATAAGTAAGGTGGAGTCACCGAATATTTTTAGTTTTGTTACTTCCATTCCAATAGCCACTTACAAACCTATGATACACGCTTCGTATTCGGCTATATTATTAGTGCATGGAAACATCAATTTTGTGACCATGGGATAATGTTGCCCATTCAGTAATATCAAAACTGCGCTAGTGCTGGAACACAACAAGTTTACGGCTCCATCAAAGAACATGGTCCATGTGTCTTCCTCCACTGATGAAATACGATCGTCGGGGGATTATCCTCACATATCTCCTTAAGGCAATATGCTAGCATATCAGCAATCACCCGACCTTTAACTAATTTTTGTGGCATCATTTGAATGTCGAATTTTGAGATCAGGATTTACTAGTTGGCCAATTTTCCCACTAAGGCTAGGCAACCAAGCAAATACTTGATTGGGTTATTTTCAGTCATGAGGAACGTTTAGTGATGCAAGGTATATTGCCGGAGTCACACCCATACCAATGCAACGCATGTATTTTCTAATTCGAAGTAATTTTATTCCGATACGATGAAATTTTTACTCAAGTAGTAAATAGCTTGCTCCTTCCCATCACTGGGCCCCTTCTACACCCGCATTGCATCCAGGGATACACTGTTGATGGTAAGGTAGAGGATCAAAGGGTGCCCCGGGGTTGGGGGTACCATAATCGAGGGTTTCATTATATACTACTTTCGATTTTTGAATGCCAACTGGCAAGTGTCATCCGTTTTAATCTATGCATCATTTCTAGGAAGTTTAAAGAAAGGTTTCGCGGTTTCAGAAAGTTAGGATATGAATTGTGTGATGTAATTTAATCTCCCTAGAAGGCTCCGTACCTCTTTTATAATTAATGGAGGAGCCAGCTCAAATATTGCCTTGGTCTTTGACAAGTCCACTTCTATCCCTTTACAGCTCACAATAAATCCAAGTAATTTGCCAGATGTTGTCCTAAACACACATTTTGCCAGGTTTAAGCGCAACTTGAACTGGCGAAGTCAATCAAATAACTTTTCCAGGGTCTTCACATGGTCTTCTCCATGCTTAGTTTTGGCGATCATGCCATCAACATATACTTCAATTTATTTGTGTATCATGTCATGGAAAAGGGTGACCATGGCATGTTGGTATGTTGCTCCAGCATTCTTCAAGCCAAAAGGCTTGACCTTATAGTGAAAGGTTCCGCACGGAGTGATGAACGCCGTTTTTTCCTTATCTTCCTCTTTCATCTTTATTTGATTGTATCCCGAGAATCCGTCCATGAAAGAGAATAATTTGAATCTAGTCGTGACATCCCAAAGTTTACTGACCTTATAAGTGTAATTAACCATTATGGGCTTGGATTACTTTAAAGCGGGCCAAATGACAAGTTTGATGGGTCGTAAGGAAAGTATGGGCTTAAGTAGTTAATGGGTCGCTCGAAGATACCGAGCATGGGCTCGATCAGTCAAAGGATAGGATATGGACTTGGGCTTGGCTTGGAGTTGGCTAAGAGTCGGGTTCATTAAAATTGTGACTTAAGTCTAGTGAGTCATGAAATGTCGCGGGATGAGCCCGATGAGCTAGAGACGGGGTATTTAGGCCCGAGCACTTTAATTTTCAATTAAGATTATGGATTACTGATGTGAGGGATTTAATTAGAAATTTTATTGAAAACCTATAAGCAATTGTAATTCTATTATTGAACACTAACTTTAGTAATTTCTTGCGATTAATTCTTGTTTGAATTGTAGATTAGTGCCAAGAGATTAACGCATCAATTTGATTCGTGCAAACTCATAGATTCGTATAGTTACAAGAGGATCGAAAATTTTGTGGATCCGAAACGAAACTAAGTAGAAGACATTAGAAGCTAATAGACTAACTAAGGACACTAATTAGAAGTTAACCATTCTCGAGCACCAGATGTCGACCATGAAGAAGAATGCATGCATGGGAGCCACGAAACTCATCTCTTCCCTCTCAGTTTCTCTCCAAACTGAAGCCTTCAGAGGAGACATCATTATTAATCCTTTCTAATGTTTACTTCTCTCATTGGGATTTAAAATAAAAATCTGCACACTCAAAGTTAGCTTTCTCAGAATTCACGTATTTTCACCCCAAAACGGACCCAAAATTCTCTCTCCATTTTTATCTCCCTCCGCTCTCTTTTGTGACTTGCACAGAAGTAGAACTCAGCGACTTTAGCTTCTTCTTCTTCTTTTTGTGAGCATTTGAGGGCAAAATTATGAAGAATAGCAAGCCGCTAGAGAAGCCGAGCCACTAGTAAGGAAATGATGAGGTCCTGAACTAGAATTTATCCGTTGTTTGTCGAGGGAACTTGCGGAGCATGCTGAATGGTGGAAGATTAAGTTTGATGCTTTTGTTTTGAGTTGGAATAGGTTAGATGGGCACTCAAATGAAGTCGTTGGTCTTTGCATGTGATGATCGGGGTTTGGATGGTTAAAAAATCGAATGCGAGGGAGCTGAGTTTGGTCAAGTTGGTGGGTAGATGACCGCTAAGTGATAGATGGTGTTGCATGTTGCTTTTGAGGGGTTGAGATGCGAATACTAGCCTCAAGTTGAGCTATAGGTTGCTGTGTGTAGTCGAAGAGCTAATGAAATCACTTTTGGGTTCTGTCAGAGAGGTGTCGAGGTACTAAAAGAGGTTGTAGATGAACTAAATAATTTGATTGAGTTGTAGATGAGGATAGTGGCTCGAGATGTTTTGTTTGGGAAAGACATGGATAGAAAATTTGTAGTTTATGTGTCACTTGGGGTTTTAAAGGTGTAGTTAAAGGAAATAACTAATTTTCTTAAGAGTGCACCAACTATTTTAGGCTTTGACTACTGATTGTAGAGATTTTCATGTGAAAATTTGCTACCGAGAACATTCTTCCGTTAGAACAGCAAATCGACTTGCAAAAAACAACAAAACCTTAGGTAGTTCTACGAATTTTTTGTGATTTTCTAGACGTAGTTGGATCTTAAACCCTTCGTGAAAGTTGTAGAACACATCTTTAGGAACAACATATCAAAATTCAAGAACAAATGGTCAAGATTTGGGTAGTGAAACGATCATTCTCCAGTAGGCATTTAGTCTAGAAGTTGCTGTAGAATTTAGGGTTAAAGACAGAAAATTACCGTTCTTTATACAATGAGATATAAAGCTTAGGTTTCTTCGGGAAAAATGTAATCTATGTCTCTTCTATGACATATCAAATTTTATAGCATTTCGATAAGATTTGGTGCATTTTCTGCTTCTGTGATTGAAACTGCCTATGTCAACTTATATCCTGCCTTGATTTGAGACTGTGCAATAAATGTTATGCCTATTGTACCTGATTTTCATGGCATATAGGGAGTTTAATGGTTTTGTAATAATGGTTAGTTTGTGCATGAACATGCCTCTTCCATAATTTGAAGTGTGGTCATTGTATGGTTACTAATTGTGGCATATGTGTGCAATAAGTGCAAAATGAATGAAATGTTGTGTGAACATGAGTGCTGCTTGAAGTGATCGTGTGCTCTTAAGGTCTTTTGCATGCTATGATGTGATTTAATTCAGAGGTGTGATATGTGGAATGTGTGAGTTAACTTAGTAAGAGATTTCCATCGATACTGAGACGCTGGTGATGCCCTAGGGAGTGGGATGCCCATGTTGTGTGATCTTGGATGCCTCGGTTGAGTAAGATAGTAGGATGTCTCGGAGTTGAGGTGCCCTTGTGCGTGATCAGCGATGCCTCGGTTGTGGGATACCGGGATGCCTTGGAGTAAGATGCCCCATGTTGTGTGATCTTAGGATGCCTCAATTGTGTACTATTATAATGCCTCGGAGTGAGATGCTCATGATAGCAATATCATGGAAGTTCAGATGTGGAATTTCAAAAGTGACTCGATCGGGCCGACTTGCGTTTCGGTGGGTAAACTGATCAAGGGTGGACTTTGATATACACACTATAATATAAATTCCACTTGGCGTGTGAGTTCGCCTATTGTTGTTGCATATCATCTTAGTTTAGATTAGGAGCATGAGGCATACATGTGCATTTAGCATGTTTCTTATGGAGTGACCATTCATGTGACATTTTAGTATTCATTTAGTTATACCTGTGACAATCCCGCCTTATTATGTTGAGCTATTTGGTTGTGTTCTCTTGCTTTCTTTGGCAACTATGGATTGTTTAGCTTAGGGTCTTATTATTTCTTTACTTGGTTTTGCTCATTCCTTTCTATTTTTCATATCGTTAGTATAAACGTACCATCGATCGCACATTATGGGGTGATAGTGTACATTAATGTTTCTTTCCATGACATATATGACCCCGATATCGAGCTAACCTACATGAGATATGAGGCTACGCTTTGGATGGACGATGGCATGGATAGACTGGATTCCTATGAGGTTCGTCGCTTGGTTCATAAACCATGAATGAGAGTTGTTTGGCCCTCTTCATGTTGATGTTGGAGGACTTGGAGTCGAGGCAAGAGGTGCTTACGCACCCAGATCATGATGAAGCCGGAGAAGACGTCCATTGTTTTTTTATGGACGTGGGCTAGTGTAGGGGTGGTGAAGTTAGGAACCCATCTCACCCTTTTCCCTAGCTAATTACTTACACTTTTGTTTATGAACATGTAAATATATGTTGTGTATCAGTGAAAGACTTGTAAGCAATTCAGGTCGATGTATGTAAGCTCGAATGGTTTTTAAAAGGAAAGTTAACGAAGTTTCTCATAATCTTTATATATATTCTCAGTTGGATTATCTAATACTAAGTGACGAGATTGTTATAGGGTGATCATGTGTTATAAAGCTTCAAATCATAAAATATTCATGTTATATATGCTAACCAGTTAGGTTTGGATGCTATAGTGCGATAATTGAAACCAATAGATCCCGTCATGATGATAATTTGTATAATTTCCGCTTGCACTTAGTATGTGATGTTGCCGGGATGTCACACCAGTAGTGCTATCCACAAGAATGTCTATGTGTGGCAATGGAAAATCATCTTTTGGGCTAGCTTTATTTAGATTTCGATAGTTGACACAAACCCAAATTCGGCTGTCCTTTTTTATTGGTACGATGTTTGCTACCCAACTAAGGTATTGTGAGACTTCAATGAAGCCCACTTCTAAAAGTTTCATTACCTCCTCTTCGATCTTCTTTGACAACTTCGGCTTGGTTCTCCTTCGTCATTGATTCTTAAGGGCAGCGTTAGAGTTGGTTGGCAAGCTATGTTTGATGATCATTGGGTTGAGGCCCGATATGTCAGCGTATGACTATGCGAATACAACTTGATACTTCTTTAGGAGGATAATTAAACGTGTGGCTCCTTCTTTAGGAAGATTTGCACCGATCTGTATCTCCTTTAGGCCTTTTGTGCTACCCAAGCTGATAGTGACAATGTCTTTACTAGTAGGGGGCTTCATTTCCTCGTGTTGCTCCCAATTCCATTGGATTTCGTCAGAGTCATCATCTAAATTATCGAAATTGCTATTATGGCTACCTATGGTGTTGGTTTGGACCATTCCTGTACCCTCATCTGCCACAAGATCATGCCTATGCTGTAAGTAGGTAAGTTAGTAAAACAAATAGGGTTACCATAATGTATGCTTCGCTTACTTTTCTTTCGAAAAAGTGATGATTTTTTTTTTTAAATGAAGCATGAGGAAACCCGGGCTCAGATTTCTTCTTTCATTTCATGGTTGGATATCATCGACGGGCCAATTTGGTATGTCTCCTCATGCCCACAAAATATTTTCAGCTTTTTTTAGCACTAGGTGGATTTACATTTTGGAAGAGAGATTTCAAAAGTCAATTCCTCAAGTGGGAATGATGTTGAAAAAAAACAAAAGAAAGGGAAACAAGCTAGACTTAAGAAAGATTGATAGATTCCCACGTAAGCGAATATGCAAGGAAATTAAAAAGGTTCTACTCGAGCGGGCTTGCACCCCTCCCCCAAATAAATCTTTGTACTAGTCACTAGTCACACCTTCTTGTGCTCCCAACTTTGTCAATTTTAGATCATCTATGCCTCCCCATCCATCAAGGACAATGTTCTAATGATGGTCATAGAAACTCTAAGGGATTAAGTAGTTAAAATAGTAGTCAAATTTACCAATTGGCTAACCTAAGGTGCTCATGATTGTCTTTCCTCCATGTGTCTCCTTGGCATGTTCAGGGAACATGGTCCGAGTGCTAGGTACCATGAGGAGGTCATCTTTGTCATAACATAGCCATGGAAAGTGGAATGTGAATACCCCAACATCTAGAAGATCCTGAGCCTTATCTTTCAGAATGGTGCACTTATCTAGTGAGTGCCCTAATTCCCTTGAATGGTGGTCACAATACTTGGATGGATTATAATTAGGGAAGTACTCAGAGGTAGGACGTCTCAGCTCTTTAGAGATCGTTCCTTGCTTTAGGAGGATGGGGATGATCGTGGCCATTGATTTAGGAAATGACGAATACGATCATGTGTTGCTTGAGGACTGGGGTAGCCGAGCTCCCTACAATGTTGTATCAGTAGGGCCTTCTTCATTTATTTCAACCGCTGACTCCTCATTGTGATGAGATAAGATTGCATGAACGGCTTTAGTGAAATTCTTTGTCAAGTGGTGTACTGCCTTGTGCAGTTCATTAACTTGACGTTGAAGCTGGCCGAACGAAAAGTTATCACCCATTCCTTCTAGTTGTCCTTCCTCGATGACACCTATGAAAAGGTTTCCAAATATAGTGGTCATGTCATTTGGCTCTTCTTTCTTTATAAGTGCTAGTTGAGTTATGTTCTCTTGACCAATGCCTAAGTAAATGAGGAACTTCAAGTATTCATGGTTGAAATATTTTGGAGTGCCGATCATTTTTTCCTCCTCATGCATCATCCTTGTAGGGCCTGGGAAGGTTTCCTTGAGGCGGGGGTATACAAGGCTGACTTTCTTCTTTGCCTTTTTCCTTTGGGCATTGTTATTTTCCTTTGTAATATCCTAAAGCGATAGTGTGGGATCTCCTTAGGGCTTTGATAGGCTGGTGAATGCCTTGGCCTCCCTTGCCAAGCCCTTGACCGAGAGTAAAACCCTATCTGGCCTTGATTTTCCATATCATGATTGCAACACTTGACATTTTGGGGACAAGGGGTGGAGTCCCTCAAGTCCCATGTATAGTAGACACGAGTTCAAACGATTCATAGCTAGATTCATTCTTGCCACTAGGCTCAACATAAGGAATGGCCGTCTCGTGGTAGACACGATGGTCTTCTTCTTCACAGACCGTAACCAATTTTCCTTTAACTATGAACTTTACATTTTGGTGGAGATTTGAGGGTATTACTCCAGCAACATGGATCCATGGGTAGCCTAAGAGGAAGTTGAATGCAGTGGGGGATATCCATCACTTGGAACAAAATTATGAATATGGTTGAACTTATTTGAACATCAAGCTCAAATTCACCCACCATTTCCTTTTCCGTCCCATCGAATGCTCAAATGAAAGTCCTAGCTGCTTGGATCTGGGACGTCTCTATTTTAAGACAACAAAGCATTGCTAGTAGACATATGTTTAGAGTGGATCCATTATCTATCAATACTCGAGCGACATGGGAGGCGTGGCACTTGACTAATATGTAAAGGCCCTTGGTGTGTCCTCTACCTTCCTTGGGGATCTTTTCGTTGGAAAACACCATTTGATCTTTTAAAAGGATGGCCCCGACAAACTCCTCGAGTTTGTCATGCTCAATCATTTTATGGACATATACTTCACTTAATACTTGCATCAGGGGTTTTGGTGCTTGACACACGTCTGAAGTAATTCTAGTAGAGAGATTTGAGTTGGTAATTTTTTGTAATTGTTCCACCACATTGTATTCGGTGGCTTTGATTACAGCCAGGAAATCCTTGGCTTCTTCATTAATGACAGGCTTGGTAGGCTGTGTATTGGCTTGAGCATAGGTCTACCTAGACCTCGTGACTAAGCCATGTCGAGGTCGTAGGACTAAGGAACTACATTGTTGCTTTCATATTTATAGGGTTGGGGGATTTCAATAATTATATGTGCCTCTTCCGCTGATGGTTGGGTTGTAGCTCATTTTCCATCAAAGATGCCTTCAGGTGGGGTGGAATCTATCTTTTCCTTCCTTGTGTTTAGTGCAGGAAACTCTTCATCCTAATTGATGACGACTTGTGAGATGGTAGAGACCATGCCAGTGTGGTCGGCGTATATAATCGTTCCTGCCTCCATCATTCTTGATACATTTTCTTTCTTTGTTGTTGAGGATGGTACTTCATTGCCTAAATAATGCCTAGCCTTTACTAGCCCTCGATAGATGTCGATGGTGTGTGCTTTGATGTTTCTAATTCGGTCGACGTTGGAACTGAATATTGCATTTACTTTGTTGGCGTGATCAGGGAGTGGATTGCTCTAGACATTTGGTTTGGTGGTTTGGAATGAAAAGGCTTTAGTATCTAGTAGGTCTTGGACCCAATGCTTTAGGACATAGCAATCGTCTATGGAGTGACCAATCTCTCCCATGTGATAGTCGCATTTCTCAAAAGGATTATATGTAGAATAATGCTTAGGATTTGGTCACTTTGGCTCAACAGAGAGTAATTCCTTCTTCTGGAGAATAAGTAAGACTTGGGATAGGGGTTCAGGGAGAAGGGTGAATTGTCTTCTAGTACCTCGTGATTGACTAGAGAGCTGACCCCCTCCTCCTTGTTGCCTAGTGGAAACTTGAATTGTCGAAGTGCGATCACGATTTGTTGATAGTAGACTACATTAATATTAGCTTCAAGCTCCTTCTCTTTCTTTAAGGCAAGTTTTTTGCTTGTAGAGGTTGGCCCATTAAACCATCCATCTCTTAATCTTGTCTCAATTTGTTCTCCTACTAGAATGAGTTGATTAAATGATTCGACGATCATGGTTACCATTCGATTGTGATACTCGTAGGGGAGAATTTTGATAAATATTTTTCTCAACTTAAAATCAGTTGGTTTTGGACTAATTTGGGTGGCCTCCATCTAATGACATATTCCTTGAATGACTCGGACTTTTTCTTCTTCGTACGTTCAAGGTCCTCTCGAGAAGGAGTAATGTCCATTATGAACTTGTACTGTTTGAGAAATGTCTCACTCACCTCGCCCCCACGTTTCGAGAAGGTTCATATTCTTCGCAATGTACCACCTTAAGGCAAGGCTTACCAGACTTGATTGGAACAACTGGATCATCAATGGTGCATTATTGACGTACTGGGTCATTCGAACCAAGTACATTTGCAAATGAGCCCTCGGGCAGGTTGTGCCATCATATTTCTCAAACTTGGACATTTTGACCTTGGAATAGATGGAGAGGTCCATTGGAGTAGGATTTTAGAGGCCTTACAATTGTTACAGCCTCTCCTTAAGCTTCCCGAGGCATTTGTCATACTCAATCTTAGACAAACTGTCAGGTTTAGCTCTCTCAATTGTGATTTAGTGTGGATCATCCTCCAATTTGGGAATGTTATTGTCAGTATCTCTACCTTGATCACCCGTGATGGATGATTGTGGTAACAATACTTCGATTGAGGCCGTGAGGGGAGGGGGGGAGCAAGTTTGCCCTGGATGGAGTCTATCTACTTTAAGAGTTGTTGAAGCACATTAAAGACTTGCTTTATTTCGCTTTCCACAACCGCAACACGGCTTGGTACATTCTCTTCAACCATTCTTGCTTTTGATCGGCAAATGCGACTGTGCCGTAATTACCCTCATTGCACAAAATGAGAAGAACATGAGCGGGGGAAATAGATAGAACATTGGCCCATGGCAAAGGGTCAAGTCATTTTTATTTATCAAAGGAGGATTATAGAACACTAAATAAGACTCCTTCAACATGGAGCAGACAAAGCATAAAAGATAGAAAGTAGATGAAACAATCCTGAATATCCACATTAGAAGACAAGGTCACCTTTTTTATATGTGATGGGAAGTCCTAGTCCTGTGAAGCCGCTTGTTCTTTCAAACTAGCTCCAATACATGTTTGTTACTCATCTCCAAACTTCCCTCAAGAGACTCAATCCGTTATAGCTGAGTGAATTTATCAATTACGTTAGGGATCACTGGTTGTAGCTCCTTGGGAATCCTATGGTTCAGAATGTAGAACGTGGATGCGTGATGGGCTTTTTCCTATCCCCAAAGCCTTATGGGTATGACAATCGTTTCAATGTGGCATTTACTCCATGCATTTTGGATTATACGAATTTCATCTAAGTAGTCATAACCCACACGATTGAAGAGGACTCGGAACAATCCTGATTGACCGATGGCGAGATTTCTTGAAGAGCCCTGTACTGACAAGTCACCTCATATGGTAATATGAAGTGGTCTCTAAGAGACCCAATAGTGGGATGGGGTCGTAATATTCAAGTGCAAAGCGCGCTTCTCCTTTATTGAACCATTTAGCTCACCATAAGAATGCCTTGGGAAGAGGGTTCCTTAGGAAGTTCATCCAATGAGAGTATTCCATGTTGGGGGAGTATTTTTCTAAGATTTGAAACCTTCGTAGCGGGTGCTTGAAATTGTTGATTTCAAATATTTGCATAAGGTGCCAAACCCTTTGATATGGGAAAAGAACCACATCTGTAAAATTTCTAGGGCAGCTCTCATGATTTTTTTCTTTATTTTCTTCGAAACAATTGAGGGACAAAAATGTTTATGCTAAAATCATGTTTATATATCCTAGCACAATATCTACTTGATTTACCACCCATGCAATCGAAGGATTTTTGGCATTCTTTTGATGAGGAAAGACGATAAATCTAAAGAATGCTAAGAGGAAGATCTTGCTTTTCTGGGCCATTGGTTGTTTTTCAAAACATTCAGTCAAAGATGATAGTGGGAAAGTATCATTATTGGCTTTAACAATTCCCTTTAGTGAATGAGTTCTTAAAAATCGTGCTAGACTAATCACAAGGTTGATGCCCGTTGGTGGCCTAACAAGCTCCTTTCCTAGGGGCACTCCTATGGCGAGACCATACTCCTCTAGAGTTGAAGTTAGTTTAAATTTGTCGAGTACAAAGGTGGATGTTTCATGACACCAGAAATGTGGTATTGCCTGCATGACCCTGAAGTGGACATTGATTCGGACCAATGGAAGGAGATGACCGATCTTTACATCGACATATTTTTGGCTAAGCTGATCTAACTGTTCCCACCATCTGAGGAGCTCTTCCTTAGGAGTAGGAATGAACTGGATATCGGCTCTTCCCATTGCATATAAAACTAGGACTTATATGATTGACCCATATTGCCATGAGTCAATAAGTAAACTGATTAAGAAAAAAAGAAATTATTTTATTTTTAAAGAAAATGGCACGCACATAGACATGCGCATGATATGTGTGACTCGATGTTTAACTGAGAAAGTTTGTTAAAATTAAAAGGGTGTCTGCCTATCGCAGTTTCACGTTAGCATTATACCCTCTTAATCTCGGTTCTACCTAAAGAAATTTGGGTAAAAGAAGGGCAATCTCTACATCACAGTCCTGCGTTCAAGGTTGTATCTTTCTTAACACCATCCTAAAATATCCCTGTGGCAACCCAGGTTCGACGGCGGGGTTATGTGTGCTACGTGTAGTGCTAAAGCATTGAAACATGCACAGCAGTTTATAATCATAAAACATGCACAAAAAAATACCCATGTTAGGAAAACAAGAAAAAAAGGCGTAAGTCCACAAAAATCAGTTCCCAGCAAAGTTGCCAAGCTATGCAACCTCCTTTTGTTGGGCGCCCTTATGCGCAAGCACGAGGCTAATGGCTCGGTAAGTCTATTATGCTTAGCTTAGGTTCTCCCAAGCCCACCAATTCATAACTTATGATTCAAGTTTTTAACTTGCAAATCAATTTTAAATAAAATTCATCACTAATCGATTTTGGGATGGGTCAATTAGAAACCCAAATGAAATATCAAGAGAAATATTTCACTCCCGCGCAACTAAAGAAACTAGGATTTGGGATTTGATTACATTAGTTAATCATTAATGTCATTCCAGTTCCTAATCTTGTTTAAATTCTAAGACTTTTTGAATTTTCAAAGGATTTTTCCATGCATTTGTAGAAAAAAAAAGGACATCTTTAAGGCTTTTTCTAATTTTTTTTGGGAAATATAAATCATTTTTGAATTTTTTTATTTTTGGGAAAATGTAAAATATTTTTGGTTTTATTAATTTTTGAAAAATAAATTATTTTTATTTTCGATTTATTATTATTATTATTATTTTAAACAGGAAATAAAATGAAAATATACTGACCTGAATTGGTCAAACTCGGATGTTGGTCGGGTCACGCTTCCCCAACCCAAACAACGCGCATGCCTTTTGCCCTCATTTTTAATTTTTCTTTCTCATTTTCTTTTGTCAATTCCTTATTCCTTATTTTCTTATTTTCTTATTCTTTTTTTGTTTCACATGTTCTCCTTTTGGAAGACCCTCTGCACAAGTCAGCTTCAACGAGAGAGGGAGAGATCTATTTTGTCTTTTATCATGCTGTCTTTTCTCATTTTTTGTACTTCTGTTTGTTTTTTCTTTTTTCTCTTTATTCCTGTCCTATCTCTTTCTCTCCATGTTGTCTGACTAACAAGTGATAAACCCCATCTTTTGTACTTCACGGACCAAGAGACAACAAATAGCCCCCATCCCCTTTTTCTCTTTCTCTTTTAGTCTTCACCTCTCTCTCCCTGAGTCTCTCGGGTCTCTCCTTCCTTCAGACGAAATGACCAACATACTGCCGACCTCACTTTTCCTGATGATCGTCCATTCAAACGTTAAAAGAAAGGGTTTGGACTTAATTAAGAAAATAAGATATATATTAAAAAAAAATCAAGAACGAGGGAGCCATGCCTAATCACTACTGCCACACTTCAGCCTTGCCGGCCAAGAACCAGTCGCTGTTGGAACCATGAAGCGTGCTGATAATGACCACGAAATGAGGTAGACCAAGCAGAAAGATGGTTGTGGGGATCTACCAAATGTATTCGACAAACCATGAACACCAAAGAAAACGGACGAGGAAACAAGAACCAATGCATATGTTTCGGTCAGGCATTTCATCGAATGTATGGGTTGCAATGGTGAATGGGGGTTAGAAATGGTGGCAACAGACTCGAATTCGAACCGGGATTCAAAGTAAATGACACCCGAGACTCTACAGACGCAGCCTACACCTAAATGAGGTTGGAAACTCACATGACCCGAATGACCGCAATTTGGCCAACGAATGAAGGAGAGTGCGAAAACAAGGTACTATAGGCATTCAGTTGAAGGAGCCCTACCCGGCTCGGCGACGTCAGATAGCGGACAAGCTTGACAGATCGGGCTACGTCCGCTCGCCTCGCTCGTCTCTAGGCCGGGATCCTTGGGAAACTTACACCAAAAAAACAAGACAAATCCAAACGGAACCTACCACAGCTTTGGTGCAAACAAAGCATGACGACAGCCAGCGACTCTCCCTTCAGTCTACCCTTACTCGCAACTCTCAGCTCACCCTTTCAACCTCTCCTCAAATCTGGCCTTTTTCTCTCTGGCTTGCTTACTCCAGAGCCTCCCCTGATGTCTCTCGAGGGAAGTTCTTTGAGTTTGTTACCTCCCCGAATTGAGCTCACAACCCGCCTATTTATAGGTGAGGAGAGTTCGGTCGACAGAGGAGCTTTGGCCATTGGTCCTTGGCTAGCTGGCCGAACTCTCTTGGTTGAATCGGTGTCCTATCTCTTCTTCTTCACAGAGGCATGCTTGGCAATGAAGGTGGGCATTGATGGTGCTTGAGAAACATCCGTTCATCGCTTATCTACCCTCCTCTCTCCACTATAGATAGGCCCCGTTTGGTTCAGAATACCCAAGGGGCTTTCAGCTCCAAAAGCCTATTAGAAAAAAATTTAGGTGTTTAGTTTAGTATTTGGAGATGTCCTTAGCCAAATGTTGGCCTTTAAAATGATGAAAGCCCAAAAGTAGGTCCCCATCTGCTTTGGGCTTTCAACATTTCGAAAAATGCAAGTCTACCTCTATTATTCATCCGTTGACTTTTTTTTTTTTTTAAACGCTCATCTTTCCCACACCCCAACTGCCGTTGATCAACAATAGAGTTTCATCGGATTTTATTTTTATTTTTTAAAAAAATAACAAAAACCATTTGCAAATGTTCAGTTAACTTTTTTTTTTTGGTCATTTTTATCTTTTGACAATCAATAAGCTAACTTTTTATCAATACACTAGAATGATCATTAATTAACGAAGATGAATACTACAATAATTAAAAAAAAAAAGAATTATTCAAAGTTGAAAACAAACCTAAAAGAACCCCAGGCCAAAAGTTGAGCTTTGCATCTAATCTATAATCAAATTCTTTTAATATAATTTTTAAATAAATTTACTAATATATATCTTTTACATTACTCTCAATATGAAAATGTAAAATGTTATATAGTCACTATTTCTTTTTTGCAATTTTAAAAATATTAAAACTAAAAAACTTAATTTGGTCACACTAAATGGCTTTTCAAATATATGTTTACCATACAATCTTGCATTTCCCTAAAGCGCTTTTCAGTTATAGTTTACCAAATAATTTAGTATTTCGGAAAGCCCCTTTACCTCAAAGGTATTTGCATTCTCTCAAGGGCATTTCTCCAAAGCTGAACCAAACAGACCTGTAGTCTGCACCTGTCTCTTCTTCTCTGCATGTGTGAGTTGTAGACAACAGGAAGGAACGAGGAAGGAGGAGGTGCAAGGGCCGGGCCTAGGGAAAATTAATGGTGGAATGGGCCAGCCCACGCGTGGGGAAGAAGAAGGAAAGGGGGGGGGGAACTGGGCATGAAGGCCCAGCCCCGCAGGATCTTTTTTTTTTTTTTTATGTATACATAATTATATTTATCTAAAATAAGGTAAGAAAAAGGAAAAAAAATTGAAAAAAAAAACTTAATGGATGCAAATAAAAACTAAGACCTAGGTGATGTGAAAATTATTTTTGTTAGGGCCAAATTGGTCCCTTATGCAATTTAATTCAAAATACATAACCAAAATTTATGTGTGAACATACATGAACTCAAGAAACACACAAATTAATGAGATACATGAACGGAAACAACATATCTCATTTTGCTCAAATTCATTGATCTATTAACCCACCATAATTACAACAACATCGAGCTGTGCGCTAACTCCTTCTGAGCTTTTCTCTGAACACGAAGATGGCCTAATGAACTTCTTCCTTTTGTACATGCCAATTCCGCAGTTTGTCAGCACCAGCGGAGTGGTCGAGATCAGGCCGGAGGAAACAATCAGGCCGAGCCCTCTAACCTTCTTGCAAGCCCTAGCCAGTTTCATTCTCCTCCGCATCTGCCCGCAATTGGACATCAATTCGCGAAACAATGCCACGCGATTATCATGCATGCGTGGCAACTGGACCTGGGCGAATGCCAATAAGGGATTTGCCAGGTAGGCAAACGCCGACAGCTTTTGGCATATCAGACGGCTCTTCTCTTCTACATGACTTGGGTCTTCAAACACAAATCTTGCCAACTCGATTCCCCCGGAGGAGCAACTCGCACATATCGCATGCTTCCGAGCTCGCCTCGAAGCAGCCAACAAGAAGACGATGGACATTCAAGGCCTTGATCATTTTCATGAGCGTTTCCTTCCTGGGCTCGAGGAGCGATTCTGAGAGGTGCACCATGCAATGGGCGCTGGTAGACGGAGAAGGTGAGGAGAGCGTTCTGCGGATGCTTGTTCTTGCAATCTGGGATTGGACTTTCGTAGACATCCTCGTAGGACTTGGTCCTCAAAGCTTGTGTGTACTCCTGATTGACGCTGCTTGACTTGTTAGACATGCTGTTTAGACGTTTCTTTTGGGACTCACCTGTCAAACCAAAAAAGATAAATTATACGGTCTCATAGCCATCACTTGATTCACTAGGATTTTTTTTCGAGGAATTTTGTACGGCCATATATTATAATTCGCCAATCTCCATTAGGAAAAAACACATCTGGGCAATGAACAAGAATGCAAGCAAATGAAGTTCTTATCGGCTAATAAAAACTGCTTTTCATACAGGATACATGACAAATCACGAGAGAAATCATTGATGTATGGCTATCCTAGATAACATAGCCGGCACCGACGTGGACAATTTTTTTTATAAAATTTTAATTTTTTTTCCCCCTAACTCTATACTAGCAAGGTCACTAGCCAACCCTTGCCTTGTCTAAGCGAGAGCATTGCTACCATCACTAGTCACGGGTAGGGGTCTCTGCACCCTCGTCAACAATAGGCGCCTAGAGGCCCATGCCTAGGTTAGGCGAGTGCGTCGCGACCCTCGTCGATCAAAGGGTAGGTGTCGAAGCCCACACTTAGATTTGGTAGAGGATGTCCCTAGCCCAAATCAACTGAGGGTTGATCGGCAACCTTATCAGCCTAGAGTTATAAAAAAATAAAACATAAAAGAAAATAAATTAATTAATAAAAATATTTTAAAAAATATTAAAATATTATTAAAAATATTTACTTCAACATCGGCCATGCCATATAGTATGACCATCATCTATGTTAGTGATTTCGAGTCAAAATTGATCAGATGGACTTACTTGACAAATGCAAAAAGTTTATGACTTAATTAGCAAAATTGAAAGATCATTTTAATTATTTATTAATTTAATCATAAATCTTTCAATTGAACTAGTTTACTCCCAATTTGATGATTTTTGAATTTAGTCATTCAAGTTAATTTTGGCTACACATTGATGAAGTAGACAATTTTTGTGATTTATGAAATTTTCTTAATTTTTCTTCTAATTTTCATTTTCCCCTCTTTTTTGTTTTTTTTCCCTCTTTCCCTCCACCAGCTATTGTTAGGCCTCATTCATAGCCGGGGAGGTTGTTGGTCTAAGGTGATAGCCACCCTTGCCTACCCCTTTTAGTCTCAGGCAAGGGCAACCTTAGCCCGAGGGTGACCCTCACTAGATTTAATAATGGGTGGTAATTGCAAAAAGTATTCACATAAATGCTGACTATCCTACTTGACATGGCCATTGTTGACTAGAATGTCACATCAACAACTTCTGACCAAAATTAGTTAGAATAACTAAATTGGCAAATGGTCAAAAAGTTTATAACTAAATTAATACAATCGAAAGGTTTAGAACTGAATGAGCTACCATACAATAAGATTATGACTTTTTAGACGATTTTCTCGTGAAGTAATTTATGTAACATTTATCTTAATACCAACCGCATTGATAAGAAAAATTCATGTATAGTTTCTGAGATAGCTAGTATAAGCACCTAGAGGGGGTGAATAGGTGAAAAAATAATTTCTCGAGATAAGAGAGCAATACCAAACATATAATAGAAAGAAAGTTCTCCTTTGGTTAACAAAACGAATTATGATTAAAGTAAAGCAGAGAGTAGGGAAGAGAAAATGAACATAGAAATTATAGTGGTTCAGCTTATTTCAAGCCTACGTCCACTCTTCGCACTGACTGCCCACTGACTAGATTTCACTATGAACAAAAGAGTTGTTACAGCAAAGCTCTCCCTTGATTCCACAGTGTAGATATTCTACCACACTTTCTCAAGGTTTCTCAAAGATATAAACTCTCTTTTGCGTACAAAATTTCGCTCAACAAATGAATTGACTAAGAACAAAGAGCTTCAGACTTTGGAATTCTTCTATCGTGCACACACTCGAACAACTGGAATGTCTTCCTTATATACTCCTTTATGCCATCATACCCGTTGGCACTTACCAAAGGAATTCCTCCAATCTACCTGTTAGACGGAATCAATTAGTAAGATCATTCGAGCTATTTAAGGAACATGTCGATAGCCCATCAATCCTGCTCGCCCATACAATCAGAATCTTGGTTTCTATAAGTAGAACCTTCTAAGTATACTTCGCCAATCATCGGATCCCTAATCTCTGAATCAATTATGATCAAATAAAGGATTCCGTTATGTCATATCCAGCCAAGAGATATTCTCCAGTCGATAAGGTCAAATCCTTAATGAAACACTCAGTTCTGGATAACCCTTCTTGGACGGACTAAAGACTGTCAATGAGGATAGACTTTGAATCTTAAGTCTAGCAGTCTGGAGGTCTTCACGCTTGAAATAGTAGAGTCTGCAAATCTTCAGACTAGACTGATGGAAACATTTTGTCAGCTTCAAAATACTCTAGGAAGATTTCTCCAACAATCTCCCCCTTTTTGATGGTGACAAAACTTTCCTACAGATTTGGATAACTTTGACCTGCAAAACATTACTCAAGCAAATATGGATATCTCATAAAGATAAATGGCTTAATATAACACTAGAATCTGCAACCACAGAAAATAGGTTAGTCTTTCATGTGAGTAAAGCCATTCATCAGATATCAATAGTACTTAATATAAGCAGTCAAACACAAATCCCAAATTTAGTCCACAGCCAAACACAAAAGTCAAGTCAAACATCAAAACAAACCAAAAGTTCAAAAAGTTTAAGGTTCAAAGTTTCAAATCACATCTCTCCCCCTTTTTGTTATCATAAAAAAGGTTTAGATGGGAAGAGAATGGAATCAAGAATGCTTGGGAACACGAATAAGCTGGAAATCTCCCATTGACTGGACAATGCCTTCCAGCTTTTTCAACTCTTCCTTCAGTTGAGCCACCTCTTCACCTTTAGCATTTGCTTGAATCTAAAGAGCAAGGGCTTGGATCTAATCATTCAAAGAAACTGAAGAAGCTTGACCTGCAATATGCAAATTTTGAACTTCGCATCCCAGAGCATATATCTGACCCCGCATTTCCAAGAGAACATCAAGAATTCTACGAAAATTTGCTGAATTATTAGTCTGCGTACTGGCTTATGCACGATTAGATGGAGTAAAGGCAGACGATGGCAAATTAGCATAGTCACGCAGATTGGGTGATAAAACATCATATCCCTCCTCAGGAAATTGAGAGGCATAAATGTCCTCTGGATCTGCTCGAGAGCGACTGACTCCTTCACTGGTAGCAGGATATGAGGACATTCCTCTTTTCTCATGGTCTCCCCCTGTTTCCATGCCTTCAGGTGGAGAAGAGAGTTCCTCATGCTCTCCTTCCTCTTGATTTCCTCTTTCCTCTTCTTCTTCTTCTTCAAATCTTTCCTCCTCTGCATCTCTTTCTTTAGCTTCTCTCTCCTCTGTTTCTTTCTCTTCTACTTCCAAATCTTCTCTTTCTCCAGTCCTCTATTTTGAGTCTTTCTCTTGTCGTTCTATTTATTTTAGAATAGAACGACTCAGATTCTTCAATGCAATAGCAGAAATGGTGATGTCTTCCTTATCTTCTTCATCCTTAACGATGAGAGCTCTTCTTTTCTTAGATGAAGCAACCATAGGCTCCTTCCCTTTTCTCTTTGCAGCCGAAGAGATTTGATGAATTTTGACAGGGGTTTTCTCCTTGAATTTCTCCAACACATTGTTGAGTTCCTTCAGACGCATTTTAGACACCATTTTCAGTCCCACTACCATTTGATCACAAGATCGAACACAGAGAATTCGTGGAGGCTGAACATTCAAATGTCTGAATAACTTTGTCACAAGAGCCAGATAAGAAAGTTAACCTTTGTCCTTCACCACTGCTCTATACATATGGAACATAATAAAGTGTGGAAGAGAAAACTTTTTCCTAGCATTGATGGCATACATCAGCTTTGCCTCTGAGTTTGAAATATCAGTCTTAGAAGTAGATTTTGGTCTGAGGCAATTAATCACAATCTTGTGAAACAGAATGTTGAACGCACTCATCCTCGAGTAGGAAACCTTTACCTCTGTCCTTCTATTCTTAACAAGTTCCAACGTAACACGAGCAATGGAAACATTGATAGGTTGATATCTCCCTCTCTAAACCCCAATGACATCAGCCAACATATCTACATCCACCACATAGTCCTGATTTCGGACACTAAAATAGAATCTATTCGCATCCAAGAAACTAAGATTCGAATAGAAATATGTAGTGAGTTCAGCATAGGCTTCTATAGAGTCAGAATAGAACTGTTCAAGTTGAAGAAGACTGAATTTTTCCCTCAAATTAACATTCACAGCGTCAAGGAAATCAAAATCCACACTTCTAGGGTTTATCACCCCATGCTTCAACAACTTAGAGTATATATGTTTGTGCTCCTCCGATCGAAACAAGTCTGTTCTTTTGCCCCGAATTTTTGCCGCAACACCCATTCTCGGTTGAAACTGACTGTACAATTTGTCATCATCATTCCCATTTGGTTAATTTAGTCCTCCAACACGTGGATCGATTGGAATATTTGCCATTGCCTCTTCTGCCGACCCGGCAGGGGCAATTTCCAACCGTTCCATTGTGTGTAAAAAGAATGTTTCATTTTTGTACCATTTGTCTTTCAGAAATTCATCAATGTAGTTCAAAGGAGTTCCACCCCTTTTCAAAACGCGATAAAGCTTGTAGATAAAAGAGGGCTTAGAAGATCTTATGGGTTCTGCATCTTTGATTATTTCTTCCTCTTCTTGACAAGCAACATCCTGTGGTCTAGATGGAGTAGATGGATGCTGCTGAGAATGTTGTGGGCTCTGCTGCTGACTAGGAGACTCTTCTTCCTCGGTGAGATCAAAGTGTGTAGGCCCCTCACGCATTTGCTGTGGTCTCCTGTTTGCGATCCTCGAAGACTTCCTTTGAGACGACATCTTTCACAGTCTTTGAAAGATTCCAAACTTGACTTTCCCAAGAAAGATGACAATTTTTCGAAGATTAAACAAGAGAAGAAAACAGGAGTGGAAGATCGATGCTTTTTAGGGTTTTTGGAGTTAAACGAAGAGGAACCGACAGTATATAGGTCAGTCGAAGAGAGGCATACTAAACGTCATAATGGAAAGTAAAAAGATGCCCTTTAAAAATAACTACCTTTTTTTTAAAAAAAAAATAGATAACTACCATTTTAAAAAATTAACTCCTTTTTGAAAAAAGAAAGATTGCGATAATCACGGAATAATAGCAAAAATCAATTATGGACAAATGATCATACATTTTTGAGATTTAATCTAAGAGAGAATAAAATAACTTACAGTCAAAAATCTCGATTGTCTAAGTCTAAGAGTCTCTAGACTTTAACTTCTTCAAACTTCAAGATGTTGAGTCTAAAACGGATGATTTCAAATTGATTTTTCTCCAAAGGCTTTGTAAATATATCCGCCAGTTGGTTCTTTGAGTCGACAAATTGAATTGAAACTTCTCCATTTTGAACATGATCTCTAATGAAGTGATGTCGAATCTCTATATGTTTTGCTCTTAAGTGAAGAATTGGATTCTTAGTGAAATTGATTGCACTGGTGTTGTCGCACTTGATTTTCGTGCATGAATCTTCAATTCCAAAGTCTCTTAGCTATTGTTTTATCCACAAAATTTGTGAATAACAACTCCCAAGAGCTACATATTCTGCTTCTGCTGTAGAGAGAGCTACTGTACTTTGCTTTCTTGAAAACCAAGACACTGTCCTGCTTCCAAGTAGTTGACAGGTACCTGAGGTGCTCTTTCTATCAACTCTGCATCCGGCTAGGTCTGCGTCTGAGTATTCAAGAAGAGTAAAATCTCCTTTTTTAGGATACCAAAGACCAAAGTTTGAAGATGATGCAATATATTTGATAATACGCTTTGCAGCACTTAGATGAGATTCTTTAGGGTTTGCTTGAAATCTGGCACAAATGCAAACCCTAAACAAAATGTCAGGTCTAGAAGCAATAAGATAAAGAAGTGAGCCAATAATACTCATGTATAGCTTCTGGTCAACTTTCTTTCCTCCCTCATCTTTGTCTATCTTCAAAGAACTTGACATTGGTATATCAGTCTTTTTGCAATTTTCCAGTCCAAACTTTTTGACAAGATCATTAGCATATTTTTCTTGATGAATAAAAGTCCCTTCCTTCAATTGTTTCACTTGAAGTCTAAGAAAGAAGGTTAGTTCACCCATCATGCTCATTTCAAATTCATCATGCATAGACTTAGAGAATTTCTTGCACAAACTTTCATTAGAGGATTCAAAAATAATATCATCAACATATATTTGAACAAGCAGAAAACTTTTTTTTTTCTCTTTTGATAAACAGAGTAGTGTCTACTTTACCTTTTACATAGCCGTTTTGAATTAAAACTTACTCAGCCTGTCGTACTAAGCTCGAGGTGCTTGCTTTAGACCATATAAAGCATTTTTGAGTCTGAATATAGAATCTAGTTTCCTTGGGTCTTCAAACCCAAGTGGTTGTTCCACATAGACTTCCTCATGGATAAATCCATTCAGGGAAAACACTTTTAACGTCCATTTGAAATAACCTGAAATTCTTATAACAAGCAAAAGCAAGTAATAATCTAATTGCTTTTAACCTTGCTACTGGTACGTAAGTCTCATCATAGTCTATCCCTTGACCACGAGTCTTACTTTGTTTCTTACGACCTTTCCTTTCTCGTCCATTTTGTTCCTGAAAACCCATTTAGCTCCAATAATAGATTTACCTTTCGGTTTAGGAGTCAACTCCCAGACATCATTAATACTGAATTGCCTGAGTTCTTCTTGCATAGCTTCAATCCAGCTTTCATCAGATAAAGCTTCTTCTATGCTTTTGGATTCTATTTCAGAAATAAGAGCCACAGCACTAGACTCTTAGCGTTTTTTGGATCTTGTGCGAATTCCTTCATTAATGTCGCCAATAATAAGATCTTTGAGATGACTGGACTTATGCTTCCAGTTGTTGGTTGATTTGTCAGGTTGATGATCACTTCCTTCATTTGAATCTTCAACAATCATTTGTTGCTGGTTTTTCGAAGTCTAAGCTGCTTCTTGAGATTTAGACTTTGTAAAGTCTGGAGCAGGTTCAGATTCTTTAAGATGAGTCTGAATAGATTCATTTTGCATAGAATCTTGAAATATGACATTCATTGATTCCTCCACAGATTGAGTCTTCTTGTTGTATACTCTATACGCTTTGCTTGTGGTTGAATATCCAAGGAGGATGCATTTGTCTGATTTTTTTTCAAACTTGCCAACTCGATCATTCACATTTTTCAATATAAAGCATTTACATCCAAACACATGAAAATATGAAATAATAGGCTTTTTTTTTTTTTTTTTACTTTGAATAACTCATAGGGGTTTTTTCTAAAATAGGCCTTAGAAAAACTCTATTAATAATATAACATGCTATAGAAACTGCTTTAGCCCAAAAACACGAAGAGATGTTACTTTCAATTAAAAGAGTTCTAGCCATTTTTTGAAGCGACCTATTCTTTCTTTTCACAACTCCGTTTTGCTCTAGAGTATATGGAGAGGAGAACAAATGCTGAAAACCAGATTCATCACAAAATTTTGTAAAATCTTGATTTTCAAATTCACCTCTATGGTCTGTTCTTATACTTAAAATAACATACCATTTTTTTTCATTTTGGACCTTTTTAGCAAAATTTTCAAAGTAAGAAAAGGTTTCAGACTTACTTGCCAGGAAATATACCTAGGTAAATCGTGAGTAGTCATTCACAATTACTAGGCAATATTTTTTACCTCAAATGCTTTGAGTTCTGGTTGATCCAAAAAGATCCATATGCAGGAGCTGCATTATATGATTAGTGGAAACTTGATTTATTGATTTAAAGGAATTTCTTACCTGCTTTCCCAATACGCATGGTGTACATAGATCAGACTTTTGGTATGATAGATTGGGTAAACCACGAACAAACTTCTTTGCTGAAATTTTGGCTATCTGCTTCATGTTGATGTGCCCAAGCTTTCTGTGCCATAAGTTCGTTTCATCTTGAATTGAGATTAGACATTGTGATTCATCTGGTTTCATATCCAAGAGGTAGATATTTCCATGTCTTTGACCCATGAATGACTAAGTAGAGTCTTTACTAGTTCCTGAACATATTCTCTTTTAAAAGTTGATTTTGAAACCGGTATCACACAGCTAACTAATACTAAGCAAATTGTAGTTGAGTCCTTCCACTAAGGAAACATTGTTGATTGTGAGATTTCCAACCTTTACAGGTCCGAATCTCACAATTCTTCCTTTGTTGTTTCCTCCAAATGAGACTTTTCCACCACTTACTTGAACGAGTTTTATGAAGCAATTTGAATCTTCTGTCATATGCCTTGAGCATCCACTATCTTTGGTACCCATATTTTCTTGGGTCCATTGGTGTTAGTATGATATGTGGTTTTTGCCCATACTTTCTTAATAGGTTTCCAAACCAGAGGACATTCTTTTTCAAAATGATCTGCACTATTGCACTTTGAACATCTGAGAGCATTACGACCTACTGGTTTTACAAAGATCTTTTTAAAATGATTTTTGTAAGCATCTCTTGTGGGTCTCTACTTAATTCTTTCCTTCACTTTAGGAAAATCAATTAAAGGAATGGTTTCCACAGTCATTCCTAAACCAGATTTATTGAAATAAGGTCTTTGAGTTGAAAGAATTTTCTCAAGTTTCTCAGATCCTATTGAAAATCTTTTTGAAATATTTGATATGTCATTTTTTAAAAATACATTTTCTTTTAAAAAAAATATCTTCACTTTCTTTAAGAGTAGAAACATTCATGTCTAAACATTTCACATTTTCTTTCAAAACATTTTCCTGTTGTTTCAGTGCAGAGTTTTCCTTTTTAAGTTTGAAAATCCTTTTAAGAGAAGTCTTAAGACTAAAACACAACTCATCAATATATTTAGAAACTTTAATAGGAATTTTAAAGTTACTCACCTCAAATTCACTATCTAAATCTGAGTCTGTCTCGGAGTTTGAATCTGTATCCGATTGTGCCATCAAATATATATTGACATAATCATCATCACTTTCTTCACATTCTGTATCACTCCAGGTTTCTGCTTTAAAAGCCTTTCAATACTTTCAGCGTTTCCTTTATTTTTACTCAGAAGAGGATAGTTGGATCTAATGTGTCCCTTTTTCTTACATTCAAAGCAGACTACATCTTTGTTTGATTCATCATCCTCAACAGACTTAGTCTGTTGCTTTTGAAAACTCTGTTTCTTTGGATTGAATCTTCTTCCTTTTCTATTAAGCTTTCTGAATCTTCTTATCATGAGAGCAATCTCCTCATCATCCATATCGTCTTCAGAATCTGTAATATCAAAATCATCATTGGATTTTAATGAAATGGATTTCTTACCTTTAGGATCTTCGTCTTCATTGATTCGTTCCACTTCATAAGACTGAAAAGTCCCAACCAACTCATCAACAGATAGTGGCATAATTCTTTGTGTCTCTCTTATTGAGGTCTTTGTGTGATTCCAATCCTTAAAGAGTCCATGCAGTAGCTTGTTTACCTTCATGGGATCAGAAATTGGTTGACCTTGATTTTCAAGACCATTCACGATTTCTGTAAAACGACTAAGCATGTCAATTATAGATTCTCCTGATTTCATTTTGAAGGCTTCGTATTGACCGAGGAGAATGTTGATTTTGGTCTTTTTCACTCGATTGGTTCCTTCATAGGTAATATGTAATCTATCCTAGACTTCTTTCACTGTAACACAAGAAGATATTCTGTTATATTCATTAGGTGACAAAGCACAATATAAAGAATAAATTGCTTTTGCATCAAGAGCTTGTCTCTTGATTATCTCTTCCTGAGTCATTTTACTAGACTCAACAGCTTCTTTTCCTCTCTCTGGGACAGGTGCAGCTTTAAGAATGATTCTTTTTTCTACAACGTCCCATTCTAGAGGATCCTTTGATCTTAAGAACGCCTTCATCTTGTTTTTCCATATGTTGTAATCTTTTCCATTAAAGTAAGGCGGTCTGGTATTGCTTTGCCCTTCTACCAGCCCTGGAGCTAACATATTAGCCATGGATATTTAACTCTGAAGTAAAACACTTCAAACAGAGTACACAGACTCTGATACCAATTAAGATAGCTAGTATAAGCACCTAGAGGGGGTGAATAGGTGAAAAAATAATTTCTCGAGATAAGAGAGCAATACTAAGCAGACAATAGAAAGAAAGTTCTCCTTCAGTTAACAAAACGAATTATGATCAAAGTAAAGCAAAGAGTAGGGAAGAGAAAAGGAACATAAAAATTATAGTGGTTTGGCTTATTCCAAGCCTACGTCCACTCTTCCGCATTGACAGCCCACTGGCTGGATTTCATATGAACAAAAGAGTTGTTATAGCAAAGCTCTCCCTTGATTCCATAGTGTAGATACTCTACCACACTTCCTCAAGGTTTCTCAAAGATATAGACTCTCTTTTGCGTACAAGATTTCGCTCAACAAATGAATTGACTAAGAACAAAGAGCTTCAGACTATGAAATTCTTCTACCGTGCACACACTCGAACAACTGGAACGTCTTCCTTATATACTCCTTTATGCCATCATACCCATTGGCACTTACCAAAGGAATTCCTCCAATCTACCCATTGGACGGAATCAATTAAGAAGATCATTCGAGCTATTTAAGGAACATGTCGATAGTCCATCAATCTTGCTCGCCTATATAATTAGGATCTCGGTTTCCATAAGTAGAACCTTCCAAGTATACTTCGCCAATCATCGGATCCTTAATCTCTGAATCAATTATGATCAAATAAAGGACTCCGTTATGTCATATCTAGCCAAGAGATCTTCTCCAGTCGATAAGGTCAAATCCTTAATGAAACACCCAGTTCTGGATAGCCCTTCTTTGACGAACTAAATACTGTCAATGAGGATAGACTTTGAATCTTGAGTCTAGCGGTATAGAGGTCTTCAAACTTTAAATAGTAGAGTATGCAAATCTTCATACTAAACTGGTGGAAACATTTTGTCAGCTTCAAAATACTCCAGGATGATTTCTCCAATGGTTTCTTTTCTAATGGAAACATTACATATATACATAGTGCATACGCCCTTTTTCTGAAAATGAAATCATTACTTATGCTGTTGCAAAGGACATGGACGAATGGGTGAGCGAAGGATTTTGAGATTACTTGCTTCTCATCTCCAGACTTAGGCCCTTTGCTAATCGTGATATATCCTTATTGCTTCCACTCCTCAACCTCTCCGCAACGTATGAAACTATGAATATGTCTAGTCGCGGCGAGCTCGGAGAACCTAAATCTAGGCCAGCGACTCGCCCACTGGGTGCTCGCGGGTCCCACTCCAGCGTCCACCTCCTCCAAGCGCCTTCCCGTTCACACAAATTCACGCATGGTTTCATGTAGGGGTGAGCGCGGTTCCCGGGTAGAACCAGGAACCAAAGAACTCAACCGGAGGTTCCGGTTCGGTTCTCGGTTCTTAAGGGACTGGTTCCGGTTCTCGGTTCCTTTTTTCTAGAAACTGGCGGTTTCCGTTCCGGTTGTGGTTCCCACCGGAAGGGAACCGGAACCAGGAACCAGAATTGGAATCGAAACCGACTCCAAAAGAAGCCCTAAATAGAGAATCCCCAAATCAATTACCCTTCGCCCTTTCACACTCACAGTTCCTGAAATTGAGTCTCTCGCAATTTCTGCCTCTACTCGCTGCCGATACTGCTTGCCCTCGATGCCGCTGCTAGATGCCCTAACCCTTGACACCGCCGCCAGACGCAGCTAGACACTAGTCACCCCTCGCTCGTCTCACCCTTACCTCCTACTCCCTTGACGCCATCACCCCTTGCTTGCCTCACCGCTCAGCCACTCACGGTCGATGCTGCCAGTGGACGCCGCTCGTCCCCCTGGTGGAGGCTGCTCGCCACTCATGCACCCTCAACGCCGCTCACCCCCAACGTCGCTCAATCAGCCGCTCCCAACACCACTGGCTTAGTCGGCCCTTGATACTGCTCACCAGTCGACGATGCTTGTCGCTCCCTCAACCGGCCCTTGACACTGCTCGCTAGTCGATGACGCTCGCCACTCGCCCAACCGGCCCTTAACGCTGCTCGCTAGCTGTCGATGCTCGCCGCTCACCCAACCGCCCTTCACATTGCTCACCCAATTTGCTTCTGTGCATACATCGTTGTCACATTTCTCCATTGCATACAAGTTGTGTAAGGCATCGAACTTATACAAGTCCGTTCCAAACGACCTTCTTGAATATATGGATGTGGGTAGTGCTTTTGATATGAATGAGTGTAATGGGGTGAACAGCTTCTCAAACACGGAAGTAAAGCAGGCTTCTTATGGAATATCTATATGTTTTGGCTGATTAGTTCCATTGTTCTACCCTCTTCTGGTACAGAGTGAAATCTCATCGTGCCTTGCATGTTTAGGTGATGGGACGATCCTCACCAAATGACAAGCTTCTGCTTGTGCAAGCTCTAAGAAACGAGGACATGTAGTTGCTGTTACTGGAGATGGCACAAATGATGCTCCTGCTCTAAATGAGGTTCCAATATTTCATTGTTTATCTTTTATTTTATGGGAAGGTTCGGATCTATTTATGATGTGGTTATGCTGCCAGCACATTTGCATTACAGCCCAGCTTGATGGATTGGCATTATTGGCCACATTGGCATTATGTTGCTCATTTGTTCATAGGCTCCTAAATTCTCTAGTTGACTGGAAGACAGTCAAAGTAACTTGGGTGCAATAAATGTTATCAAATTGGTTTGTACACCTTAATGTGGTCCTGATGTCTTATGGTATATTATAATTGGTACATTACGCATATTTTGCATTTCCTGCTCATGGTATAATACTCACAGATTGGATATATTTACTCTCTCATATTGCTGTTGGGACGAAAACTTTTTATGGTGTTTAGACACATATTGGCCTTGCAATGGGTATTCAAGGGACAGAAATTGCTAAGGAGAGCTCTGATATCATTATTTTGGATGATAATTTTGCCTCTGTTGTGAAGGTTAGTACTTGCCACCATGATTAACTTATGATCTTGCATCTCACTGAAACAGAGTGACATTAAATTAATGAGGGGCATAATAGTTCCTAGATCTTCTGTCAAATACGGAAATGACATTATCCTTATTCTACCAACTAACATTCTACCATATACTGATCTTTTGGAGATTACTTAATCTCTTATAATTGAATAAATATATGACCTATGAGACGTAGATATGTGCTGATCTGCATGAGCTGAGATGTAAGATTGCTCTTTTTTGGTCTTTATATTATGTGTTTCTTTCTTTTTTGTTTCAGTCCTTTTTATCTTTGGTAGTATGCATTTAAATACACGGATGCAAAATGCAGCATGGGATTGCATATAGCAATTTATAGGGTGGAAGGAGGGAACAAAATAATATGGTTCTTATTGTGCAATCTATTTTTCTCTTTTTGTGTTTTTTGAGTTCTATCTTGTCAACAACCCTGTTGACGCAAAATAAGTTTTAATGGAGCTGCTTTTATAGATGAAGTCCTTGAATTTAACCTATCATGGACACCATGCGGTTTTCAGGTGGGGACGACCTGTATATGCAAATATCCAAAAATTCATCTAGTTTCAGCTTACAATTACTTTTGCAGCCACTGGGATAAATGTCATTACTGCAGTTTCCTCTAGCCATGTTCCACTCAATGCTGTGCAGGTTTGGTCCTATTTCTCTCGCTCTCTTTCTCTTTGAGATTCTTTAATTTATTCCTGTACCTATTTGTTTATGTATGAATCTTATGCTTGGCTGGCTTCCTCTTTGGGTAGCTTCTCTGGATCAATCTCATCCAGGAACTTGTTGAGAGGCAGCTGGATCTGATAAAGCAGCTTTGCCTTTAGGCATTGCTTATGCTTCCACCAATACAAATGTTGTATCCTTGGAGGAATCTAAAGATGTGTTACTTCATCTTTTTTTATCAAAGATCTGGTTTGACTCGATGAAAGCCTTCACGTAACTATTACATAGTAATGCTCACTTCGGGACTCATTTTTGCTTCTTTCTTTTTTATATTTGTTTATTGCTTCACTTGACTAAAACATGTCTACCTTTTCTGTAGCTGGGTCATGGTGATTTGTCTGCCACAAGTACAAAAGTACTGTGCATGGTGAATACTCTTGCAGTTGATAATGAGGCAAAGCAAACCATTCAAGGGACAGGTCTCCTGCTTTCAATGCACTAGCTGCTAATTTTGAGAGCCCAAATGCAACAAATGTCTCAACTCCACCACCAGTTGTCAGGAAGATCTTTCCTAAGTCCGTCACTCCTGATTCAGCAAAACTGGCTTCCAAATCTTCAGCTATAGCAGCTATCAATTCCACTTTTGAGAAATCACCACCAATACGAGAAGTCATCATGCCCAAATCTATCAAAGGTACATCATAACTTATAAATTAATGCTTAGGGAGATACACCAATAGCCGACTATTGTT
The DNA here is from genome assembly GCA_017140325.1 of Eucalyptus leucophloia subsp. euroa. Taxonomy (NCBI): domain Eukaryota; kingdom Viridiplantae; phylum Streptophyta; class Magnoliopsida; order Myrtales; family Myrtaceae; genus Eucalyptus; species Eucalyptus leucophloia. The sequence goes on along the minus strand of CM029473.1, from coordinate 10,323,785 downwards.
TCTATGGAATTTTATTTGATCATTTTGTTTTACCGGGCAGTGAGTCTTGAGACCAAAACAGAATTCAAAGCTTAATAACAAAGAGAACTCATGCTTGGTCGAAGTTTGTTGCTTGCATAAGTGATTTTCTTGTGTTTGTCACAACAAAAGTTGCTAAGTTGCCATCCTTTTTCTGATCTTGGCTTGAGCTGACATAGAAGCTTTGGTTTGTCTCTTTCCTTCTTTGTTATAGTTCAAATATGAAAATGAAAAAAAAATGAAAAAAAAAAGAACTGTTGAAACCTGGAACCAACCTTGGAACCTATGACAGGGTAGGTTCTAGGTTCTTGGTTCTAACGGGTAGGTTCCAGGTTCCAAAAAATGAGGAACCTGTACCCGAGGGTAGGTTCCAAGTTCCAAATGGAACCGAACCGGAACCGAGAACCGTTCACCCCTAGTTTCATGATGCCATATGCTTATCGAATTATAAGATATTATCGTGTATATATAACGCCACAACTGCTGAGGATCGCGAGAACCGAGAAATTAGAAAAGAATTATGTCTGTTTGTTTCGCAATAAATAAACTATTTATATAATATATTTTTTTCTAAAAATCATCATTTATACTGTTCATAGAAATATTCATTTATGAAAAGTTTTGAACATAAATTGTTATTGATATTAAAAATATCTTTTATTTATCCATTATTTTAAACAGTACAAGTGATCATATTCAAGAAAAATTGTTTTCCAAATCGTCGATTTTTTGCAAAACAAATGAAATTTTAAGGTTTTTTTTTCTTTTTTTGTAAAAATAAATTTATATTCATTACTCAGAAGGATACATAAGAAATATATAGACTTTCATGGCAAAGCACATTGAAGTAGAGCAAATGCCAGAATACTACAAAATTAAGCCAAATCCAATAAACAAGAAATATCAATAAAGCACCAGTAAATGATAAGCACACACTTGTTTTATAAGAAAGGGTATGTCAAGTAAAATAATTAGTACCCAATCATCAAATCTTGTATCATCTTCAGTGATAAGCACACGTCAGAAATTCCTTCTCCAATGAACTATAGCGTTGCTAGTTTTCTCTACATTATTGCGAAGACAACCAAACCAAGTCTGGTGGGATTTGATGAGATCAGGGCGTTGCCACATGGACGTCGCAGGAAACCTCGAAAGCGGATGCTTGCAGCGTTCTCTTTCCAAGAAAGTATCTGTCGATGATGAATTATATGAGCGGCCGAAGATAACAAGCGCGTGTCCCCGACTTTTTCCTCTTAAAAGTCGGCTGAATAATTTCTGTCATTGGAATTACGTCCTTGTCCAATTCATGCGGATTCCACTAACTTAGTGTTCTCGTGTGAAGGACATCTCTTCGGTTTTTCCAACGGTTAGGTTTCCCCGACTCTTTAGGCCCTTTTCGGTTCTATCTTTGGACCGTTTCTAAGCGTAGATAAGGTCCACGTCATATAAATATGATCTTATATGCTTAAAGCCAAAGTATAAATGCACGAGGATATTTGCGTTAGTCTTGGGAACAATCTCAATGTGTTCCTTGTCCCTATTGCTGAAATTAAGTTAGATAGCTACATTTATTTATATTTTATTTATTATTTTTAAATTTTTAAGGAGCCCCATTTTTGGAGGGATTTGCTTTCTGCCTGCAAATCCCACTGAGCACTAAGCAAGAATTTTCTAGGAAGCACAATAAAGGATTAGGTTACCTAGTAGCCTTAGTTGAATCGAAGTTGGCACTTAAGTGATAATTTTTTTTTTTTAAAATGGCACTTAAATGATCCCAAAATAATTTTTGGCACTAAATTGAGTGTTGTACACAAATTTGACACTACTTGTGTCCTTCTTCCCTAGGAAAACTACTCAAATTAGCAAAACAACTCAAACCAGGAAGCCTATTTAAATTGAGAAAATCTGCATAATTGTTAGCAAAATCACTACAAGTGTGAAGGCAAAGTTCAATCAAAACATTTCAAACTAGACTTAAATCAAAACAAGACTTATAAATTACATGTATTAAAAGTCTTTATCGAAATAAATTACAACCGAGGCAATTAAGATGAAAAATAAAACAGGTTATAATATAAATCCAAAGCACATTAATCACAAATTGAGATCAAACACAGGAGATTCGTGCTCTTAAAGGAAAGTGCTCAAGTAAGAAATCGTGCTGCGCTGTGGTTTGAAGTTGCGAATACACTTGGCAAGATAGACACTGGGCCCAAGTCAACGAACAATTAGTTTGCTCTTGCAATTGAATTAATCAAAAGACCGGAAAAAGTTCAGACTTCTACTTTCTAAATCCATGAGAAAGGACTAGCTTTGAAGGATGGATTGTTTGCCTCATGGATCAAAAAATTATTGGGGCTAAGACAACAATGTAGAGTAGAGTAAATACGTTATTATAAAGAGGCCTAAACTTTTTCGTAGAATTCTTGCCAATGTCGCTTATTAGAGTGATAAACAGTTGTGTAGATGCTGGTGCATCTATGTAGACTAGTGTCTAAGTCAATGAACAATTAGCAGGCTCTTACAATTGAATTAATCAAAACATTGGAAAAATAAGTTCACACTTTTACTTTTAAAATCTATGAGCGAGGACCAGCTTTGAAGAATATATTGTTTGCCTCATGGATAAAAAAAATAAAAAATTGTAAGGGCTAACACAACAAACTAGAGTGGGGTAAATAGATTATTATAAAGAGACTTAAAACTTTTTTGCGGAATGCTTGCAAATACATTGAAGTTGAACGAGAAATAATTGTGTAGATGTTGGTGCATCTATGTAGAAGGAGTGTCTAAGTCATTGATTGAAAAAAAAAAGTTCAAACTTTTACTTCCAAAATCCACGAGTGAGAACCACCTTTGAAGGATGGATTGTTTGCCTCAAATAGTTGGCCATATTTTGTTTGATAAAATGTATTAAAGGCACGATTATGAAATGATGCGTGATATTATCAAATTTGAAAACTTGTTAACACATGTTCTCAATTGATTGCCAAACTATGCTTACTATTAAGAAAAATTAGAGACCGCGTAGAGGCACGCAAGGAAGAGCCCTCCCCGAAAGGCCCAAGTATGGGCATTTTGTAATTTTAGGATGATGAGGCTTGTTTTAATCCCCTTTTCTGATTTGATATGTGTATTAAAGATCTTTTGTATTTTGAACTATTGGTGAAACTAAATGACACAGAATCTGTTGGTTAGATCTGTGTAGTTTACACGCTAATGATGCATAAATTCCTCTTAATTGTTAACCACCGTTACATAAGACTTTGGGTCAACATGAATTGGGCAATACATATTTTATGCTCTGTTTGAAAGTAACAACAGTAGGAGAGCAACCTCTAAAATTTTAATTTTGTTTTTATTTCTCCATGCTTCCTAGAATTTGTGTTGCATGGATGTAATGTTGTTGAGTTGTTATAATCCAACGAAGAACTTATTGCATGTGAAATAATTTGCTTAAATTGCTTATTTAGTGTGATAGTAGGCGATTGTGTATTTGTAATTTTAGATTTAGGAATTGTTGGCAGGGGTGTGGATCTTGATTTGTTATGATTTGGATTTTGTGATCGTAATGCGTGTTTCTATTGTGTTTGGAGTACTAGTGGATGTTTTGCTTCAAAATTTAGTTGCCAGACGCTGAAATTATAAGCTGAGGGGTTTGAAACTAGAGAAAATTTTGGAGTGATGATGTTGTGGTTTTGGTATGGAGGAGAATGTCTTGGAAGTGTAAGTGTTGTGATAAGTTGGTGCAGTCATTTCGTGCATCGCATGCTCGTGGTTAATTTGTCAAATGGCTTAGGATTTTTTGCACCCATTGTACCAAAATTTGGGCACTTGTAAGCTGAATTCAACTGGGAGCAAAGGACCTTTGTGATTTTGATAATATAGCGTGGTTACTTTTGGTGGAAAAGTTGAATAAAGTGTAGATTACATGTTTATATTTTATGAATTGTTACTTTTGACAAATAAGAAGCTTTTATTTTATTGTTACTTTTTTTTTTTTGGTGAAAAGGTAAGTATTATAAGGGAGGTCGAAAAGTACAAAGAACCGGCTTCAAAAACTTACACTCTAATGAATAGGCTCAAAAGAGTGGAAGGAAGCCGTACGTTCATCTTCATTTTGCTTAAAAAAAAAAAAAAGCATTCCGTATCTTGAACTATTGGTGAAGCTGTACATGTTCTTTTTTTTTTTTTTACTTTCATCTTCATTTTGCTTAAAAAAAGAAGAAGAAGAACATGTTGGATTTTGGAATTGACTTTGAAACCTATGACATGGTACGCTCTATGTTCCAAGTTATGGTGCACAGATTCTAGATTCTAAAAATCAGAAACTCATATCAACAAGTTCCAAATTCTAAATAATGAGAAACTTGTACCAACGGGTAGGTTACAAGTTTCAAGTGGAACTTGTAAGAAACTTGGAATCACTTATTTTTAGTAGAAATGCATATAATATGAGTATTTGTTTTTTTATGAAAGAGATGGAGTATTTTTGACCACACAAATCCATATATAGGACTAAAAAAAATCTATCTATATGAATTCTAATATTTCTTGCTACTTTTTGCATCTAGTTGCAACCTCCCTTTTCGGCGCCCACCTACATGTGCAAAGGGTAATGGCTCGTCAAGTGTTATTAGTCTAACTCGAGCTTTCCTAAATTCACTAATTCACGACTTATGGTTAGATTTTTTAACCTACAAATCAATTTCCAATAGGAATCGCCACCAATCGATTTATGGTGGATTGATTATAAACCCAAATGAAATATCATGAAAAATATTTTACTTATGCGCAACTACAGAAATCAGAGGGACTTGATTGCAGTAATTAATCACTAATGCCCTTCTAAACACTAATCTTGTTTAAACATCAAGTTTGATTTTTTTTTTTGGTTCTTTTGTTAATGCATTTAAGAAAAAAAGATACCCAAAGAAAACATCTTTTTGGCTTTTCCCTAATTTCAAAAATTTTTGAAAAATTATTCATGTTTTGGCGAAAACTAATCAAAACTATTTTTTGACTTTTTCGGATATTTTTGGAAATACAAAATATTTTTTTGGATTTTTTATTTCCTTTTTTAATAAAAATTATTTTATTAAAAATAATAATATTATAACAAAAACGACTTGAGTCGGATTCTTAGGTTGGGATTGACTCGGCTTGTCAGCCATTGGCCCAGATGGGCATGAAGCATGAGCCCAACCTAAAGCTCTTCTCCTGTGACATCCAGATTTTCGGGTTCTAATTTCGATTGGATAAATAGAGCAGTTTTCGTTCAATTGAAGCCGAGAATTGTGAAATTGGGAAACGTGAGGGATCTTTGGATGAGGAAAGTAATCAATTTGATGAGAGAGACATCAATTGATTTTATGAAAATCTTTTGAGAGAAATTCAAGAGGGAAATTGGATGCAGAAATGAAAAAGGGGAAATCAAGAATTCTAGTTTGGAATTTCCTTTGGGATTAATTGAGCTTGTTCAAAAGAAATTGGATCAAAAATTTTCTATTTGAGAAAATTCTTTCTTTTGAAATTATTCTCATTTCCCTTTCCCTATTTGGCCAAACACTTTTCCCCTATTTTTTCCCACAAGTTTCTCTTTCCTTCTTTCCTTCTTTCTTTCTTTCTTTCTTTTTCTTTTTCTCTTTCTCTCTCTCCCTCTCTTTTCCCTCGTGCATGAGCCCCTTCCACCGAATGCACGACTGTACTCCACTTTGCTTCCCCTTCACTTTTACTTTTTGACTTTTCAAACTCTCACTCTCTCTTATCTCTAACTCTCTCTCTCTGGACTCCCTCACTCGCTCGACATCTTCTTCTTCTCCTTCTCGGCTGGTTCAAAAAAAATTGCAGAAGCGGAATCAGCGGCCAGCAGCGTTGAAGGAGCCGCAGCCACGCCGGAGCTACCGTCGCCGTCGTGCCGGAATGCTGCCGTCATCGCTGCTTCGCCCCACCCGTGCGCACCTCTACTTCTCTCCTCTGTCCTCTTTCGGTTGTTGGTGCCCTTTCTGTGCGAAGATCAGAGCAAACCGAAGCAGCAAGTCCCATCGCCGCCGCAGCAAGCAACCGGAGCTGAAGTCGCCGTCGAGCGCCGCCCGCGCGTCTCCGCTTTCAGCCGCATCGTCCTTGGCTTGGTCGACGTTCAGAGCTGCTGTCCAGCCTCTGTTCCGCCCCTGTTCGTCCCCATTCGCCCCTCCGGCCCACCGCCCGACCTCCTCCGGCCACCATGCGCCGCCACCTCAACCCGCGGGAGCTCCCTTCGCCCTCCACCGACCTTGTCCGGCTCTAATCAGCCTCGGAACTGCCCCTTCCAGCAGCGATTAGAGGGCTGGAAAAATGGGTATCGCAGAGGGTTTTGGCCCGTTTTGGCCGCCTTCCCGAGCCCGGATGCTCGGCCCGCTTTGAGGAAAGTTGATCCTCGCGTCGAGCCCGTCGTTTTGAGTGAGTTTTACTCACTAATGCCTTCTTAGTTTGTTAATTACGCTTAAAGGTTGATTAGTGTTAATTAAGTATAATTAGGTTGTTAGATTAGAATTGATTAGTGATTATTAGCTAATTGCTTTGTATATTAGTTGTGTGATTAGTGTAATTAGATAGAGAATTGCCTGTAGTATTTATTGGATGCTTCTTGGGATTTTTCCCGTCCCTTATCGGGTGTTAATTAAGTGATTCGGGCCTAAGTGGTATTTTTAGGAATTAAATATTAATTTTCGAAATTAATTATTTAATTATTTATTTTTTGAAAATTCAACTGGGATGGCCAGTGACCAGGATTTTATGCTGATGATCGTGGCGCAGTCCGTTTATTTAATTGAGCTTTATATTGTGCTAAATTGAATTTATTGTATTTATTTATTTAATTTTCGAAATTAATTATTTAATTATTTATTTTCCGGAAATTCAACTGGGATGGCCAGTGACCGGAATTTCGTGCTGATTGTCGTGGAGCAGTCCGTTTATTTATTTGAGCTTTAATTCGTGTCGAATTGATTTAATGGTGCATTTTTAAGTATGTTATTATATAATGCAATTTTGGCCTTGTGATTGAGAATCGGTCGGATATCGGTTGTTAGTATCGAAAGTGAGTTGGTAAATCACCTTGAGGATGCACGTGGCCTAGTAAATTGGGATGTTACTCGGGAAAGACACGTGGCTCGGTGATTAGATATGTCACCTTGGCAAAAAGGTAGCCTTAGAGAATGCACGTGGCTCGGTGGGACCGTAAAGCCACTAGTTTGGCATCTTGAGAGGGTCGGGTGGGACCGTAAAGCCACTAGTTCTCGAGAGGGTCGGGTGGGACCGTAAAGCCACTAGTTCTCGAGAGGGTCGAGTGGGACCGTAAAACCACTAGTTCTTGAGAGGGTCGGGTGGGACCTTAAAGCCACTAAATCTAAGAAATTGCTTGGTGTTGGATGAATGACCTAGAAATGATTCTACTAGGTCAATTGATCGATGATTCGATCTGAGAGTGTCTTGATGTGATTCATTGCCTTGGTTTGATGTGTGAATTGAATGATTGAAGGGAGATGATCGTGAGTGGTCTTCCTGATGTGAAATCGACTAAGTCGATTAGATCGATGCTTCGATCTGTGATGTGATTGCTTGTGTGCCTATTTAATCTGTACTAATATGCAGGTGGAATCTGAGGCTAAGGTACGTCCTCTGACTCATGTTGTGCGTAGGCAGCCCTAAGGTGTATTAGTTTACTAATCGGGTCTTAGGAGGTAGAACTTGCTGAGACGTGGTCTCAGTGGTTATTGAATAACCATTTCAGGACCTGGATGAGGAGCCTAAGGAGCATGAATTTGATGAGGAGATCCCTTTTGAGGAACCCAAAGAGGAGTACGTGGAGGAGGACCCCGAGTATGACATCGAGTATGACCCGGATGAGGACCGAAATCCTATCCTGTCTTGTCAAACCTTGTTTGCATGTAAAAAGATGTAGATGTGAATTTTCAGAAAGAAAAATGTATGGCCTGCTTTTCTATCTCATTGCTTTGTTGTCTGGGGAATTATAACCGCTTCCGCATGTGCATATATAAATGAAAGGGTCGGCGATACATAGTCCTGGGATATCGCAGTTTTAAATCGACCAAAAGTAAGGGATGTGTGCGTGCCTGAGGGTCGGGGCGTGACATCTCATCCTCTCAAAAAAAGAAAAAAAGGAAAAAACCTCCAAGCTCAACATTTTAATTTAAAGAAAACCAGCCCATTATTAGTGTCAAGCCCAACCCGATAAACAAACCCTAGAAACCAAACCAAACCACATGCCTGGGACTCGGACGACCCAATTTTGGCTTGACTCAGGTTGTAGCTCCTCGCGACCTTCTGCTTTACAGCAGGTTTAGCTGCAACGGAGGCAGTGCTAGTTGGGGGTGGCAACAACGCCTTGGCTAGGCCGAGCCAGTGCTGGGTCCATGTCCGGCTGACAGCCTCTCTGTGGTTGCCGTTGTGGTTGTCACTCGGGTGCTAGAAAAAAAGAAAGAAAGATGTGTATCATAAAATTTCTACTTCTCTATTTCTCTGTTTCCCAAAACAAGTTTGGAATATAAATCCATTTGGTAACGCAATTTGACTTTTCTATTTATGGAACAAATTTCTACTCCAGAAATAGATTTGAAAAATAAATCATAAGTTAAAATTTTTAACTTCTCAATTTTTGAAATAGAAATTAAGAGCACGCATGACAACCATTCGTTAGAAATAGTTTTATAACAGAAATAGATTTTTCTATTTCTATTTCTAGAAGAGTTTCTAAGCAAAAATAACCATTTGATAACGATACAAAATTTCTACTCTAAAAATAGAAATTCATTTGATAATGAGATAAAATTTCTTCCTTTCGGATGGCGCGTGTGATTTGTGACGACCTATAATATAAAAAATAAAAATAAAAATGATTTAGTAACAAAAAAATGAAGAATAAATTTAATTTAATTTAATTTAATTTAATCATAAAAAATATCATTAAAAATAAATTTATTTTATTTATTCTATTTTATTTTATTTTACAAATAATTTTTTTTAGAATGAATAAAAATAAAAAATAAAAATAAATTTGTTTGGCAAAACACTCAAGGCAAATACAAATAAATTTATTAAATTTTTTTAATAAAAATAATTTATTTTTATTTATCATAAATAAATTATTTTTAATAAAATAAAAATAAAATAATAAATAAAAATATTTTTAATTTTTAATTTATTTATTTTTAATAAATTTTTAATAAATTTATTTTTATTTTTAAATGAATAAAATGAATATTTTTATTTTTAATAAAATGAGGAGAGGCGGATGAGGAGGAGGAGGTAGAGACGTAGAGGAGATGAGAGAGGACTCACCGAAATTAGGGTTTAGTGGGAGAAATTATTTCTGATTTCTTTTCCAAATCAATTTCTGGAATAGAAATCTATTCCATAAATAGAAAAACCGAGTAGGTTTATCAAACAGGTTTCTATTCTAGAAACAGGTCTGGAATAGAAAAATTATTTATGGAACAAAAATTTTGGTCATCATTTACCCCTTAAGAAATCAATTTCTGGTTAAAAATCAATTTCTGTTCTAGAAATTTTGTCATGCGCAGCCAAAAAGGCCCATTGCCTCAACTAGCTGCAAGTCTGGCGACTCGCGGTGTGGTCTGGCAACCTCGACTACGCCACCGGTTGAGTGGCGCCAACCGGTTGACGCCCGTACGAATCGATTTTCGCTCGAAACAAAGTAATGAAACTAGATCTCGTTTGAGCATTTTGTTGAGTGGGTAGAATATGCTGCTGAAATGTGGGGTTTTGGTTCCATTGAGACTTAAACCAAAGCCGAAAACTCCATTGGACAAACAAAAACATCACAGCAGCCAAAAAGAAGAGGGCGGGGTCGGAGTTTGCTCAACCAGGCAGCCAAGCTCTGGCCCAGCGTGCTCAAAATGGGGAGAAACAGATCAAGAGAAGCTCACTAATTTGGCTCGGGGGCGTCGGCTGGGTAGCAGGGACGATGGCGAGTGGGCGATGCGAGGCTCGGTCCCATGGATCTCTCTCTCTCTCTCTCTCTCTCTCTCTCTCTCTCTCTCTCAGATCTCGCTCTCTTGACCTCTCGCTCGCTCAGATCTCTTCGGGCTTCTTGGATGTCTCTCTAAAGAAACCCTCAGATCTCTCTCTTTGTGTGTGTTTTTGGGCCTCCATCCGATGCCCTATTTATAGGCCAAGGGGGCCGGTCGACGGTGGCTCTTCGATCGCCGGTCTTCGGCGCACCAATTGGCCTCCCCCAGCTGAAACGGCGTCCCACCGATCGTCGTATCTGAAGCGGCTCTAGCTAGGCCACCTACTCTACTGCATTGAAGATGCGTCCCATCTGTCCGGGTCTCCCGCTGGTCTTTGCGATGCTCGCCATTCTGCTCTTTTGTCGGCCTTGCGGGCGTTCGGCCTCCTCCGCGCTTGTGTTGCGAGGCGGTGGGAGGAGGAGGAGGGAGGGGGGAGGAGGGAGGGGAAGGAGGGAAGGGGGGCTGGGCCGAGCTTGGCCCAGTCCATGCAAAAGAAAGAGGAGACGGGTGGGGTCGGGCCCGGCCCCCGAGCGTGCTCCTTTTTTTTTCTCTTTTTTATTTTTATTCAAAAAAAAGTAGAATAAGGGAAAATAAACTAAAAATAAAACTTATTAAATGCAAATAATATTAATGCCTATCCGATGTGAAAAATCGTTTTTTGTTAAGACCAAATTGGTCCATGTTTTTTTATGCAATTTCATCCTAAAAATTTAGCCAAAATTTAGGCGTCAACACATTCTTATTTATCTTGTTGGTTTGTTTTCTCTTTACGTAGTCAATGCAAGTGTCAAAATCAGTAAAATCTAAAATATTGAGTACTCCACCATTTGCTAATTGCTTAATTTTATCTATAGATATATGTCACAATCTTCGATACCACAATATAGAGAAATTTTCATTCATAACACATTGTTTCATACCAACGTTAGTATGAACATCTATCACATTATAGAAGACATTGTCTTGTAAATTTATTTGGAACAGACCATTAGACAAAGTACCGCTCCAACAATTTTCGATTTAAATGATAAATTGAAGTTTGAATCTGAAAAATTAAAGGGACAACTCCAACAATACAAATCTTGAAATTGAAATCAAATTCTTAGAGAAGCTATGAATGTAAAAGGTCCTTTTTGAATTCAATGCAAAATCACTATAAAAAAACTAAGCAGTATGTCTCAATGGCTTTCACATGAGAACACATCATATATCCTGAATAAATGCATTGTTTACTTCCCACTAGTTTTTTTACGATTTTTAAAAATTTGCAAATAATTCAAATGTGAATTATAGATCCATAATCAATCAACTAAGTATTGTAACCCATCGGCATATCACATTCTTAACAAACATATGGAATTTGATTACTTTTTTTTTTTTCAAGCCAAGCCTTAAATCTAACACAATCCTTTTTAATATCAGCTGGGGGGTATTTTTACCCTTTCTCTTTTGTTTGCCTTACCCCTTATTCTTTTCTTGTGTTGTCAAATGAACATTTTCTCCTGATTTTATAAGTAGCTTTTCTTCCTCTTGAATACATATAGTCATAAGTTTACTAATTGACCACTTATTCTTATTTGTGTTATAAGAGATCTTGAAATGTATATAATGTTGTGGAAGAGTGTTTAGAATGTAGCACATAAGAAAAGATTTAAGTATCTCAACCTTAAGGTTCTTTAGCTAAGTCACAATATCCCTTATTTTCATGATGTGCTCATGCACATACTTGATCAAAAATCTCTTAATATTTATAATTTAAGATAATTAGATATGCTGTGGCTAATATCTAATTGAACAAAATTATATATGGATCACTAGATATTTGATCACATACATAAAACATTCACTAAAGTGCATGCCAGGGCAAAATAGAAAATTAACACGGTCAAGGGAAAAACTGTAAAATAAACTGCTAAAGGTAGAACGGTAAAATTGTGGAAAGAGGGGATGGTAGGGGCATGTGGCGCATGCCGTGCACACGCCTGACCTTCCCCCATGGGCACGTGCACGCCACATGCCTTCTTCCTCTTCGCGGCTATTTGCCGATTTGCACGATTTCAGTTTGCTTCCACTACTTGAGTCTGCTCTGGTAGCCCACCTCAGACCAAATTAAATCATGGGTTCTGGCGACCACAAAGGCGCGATCAGATAGGCCTCAAAATTGGCAAAAAGGGCCAAGAAATTGGTTGGAATTAAACAAAATTCCAATGGACGCACATACCCTAATATGTAACTTCCACAACAAAGTTAGCCTCCGGCGATCACCCAAATGCTAAATTGACTTAAGGCCTTTGTTGCCCATGGCGATGCGACCTGATTTGAAACTGTGTGCGGTGGGTCACCTGAATTTGGCTGGAGTCGCCAATTTCCCTCTCAACCCCAAATTGCCTGATTTTCAATTCGATGAAAATCCCACAAATTCATCAACAGAGATTTAAACGCACTTGGATACCAAATGTTAAGACATTTTAAGGACGAAAGATCCCATTTATACATGGATGAACAAAATTCATGTACAATCAAAATCGAATGCGAACACAAGAAGATTTTTTAGTAGACTCTAGCCATTAATGTAGTTCAATTGATAACTTAATCGCCGAGCGTTGAATAGTTAGTGAATGGTTATATATCTAGTCAATTGCCATCTCAACATTGATTATTTGTTTCCTCAATCATGAGAGGGTTTAGCTAAGAAGACTCCTCTATTTCATTCGCATTGATTCATATGACTTCTTTCGTTAAGAAGCCGTGCCTTTTGGACAGTCACCATATATCTCAATTGTCAATAATAAAGGTTAATGGAATTAATTTGAAAAAAATAAATTTAAGGTGGGATCACAATAAGATATTATGAAATCATAATGAAGGGGAAAAAGTGAACTGAAGGGGATGAAGAAAGCATATTTAACTGAATATGATCACATCAAGTGATGTCCAAATGCTAAGTTGTCCATTCGGGTTTTATTGGAAAAATATGCACATAGTAAAAGCATCTGATGAAACCCCTTGTCATGAAACATCTCAAATGGCATAGGCCATTGGCAGCAATCACAAAAATGTTCAAATAGAGAAGCAATTAATTGTTAGATAAATTGATCAATAACCACTTTGCTTCAGCTCATGGACTAAGAGGTTAATATCTCTTCCACAACCAACCCTCTCGACCTGTTCACGGTGAGAAGGCACAAGTAAATGTGCTTTTCAAGCTCCTCCACCCGCTCCAAGAAACGGGCATTGTGCGCATCAAAAAACTCATTCACAACCTCCCTCACCATGTTGCTCGTCTTCGCATAATTCCTCACCACCATTCGGGCCCTCGATCTGCCATGTTCAACCTCATTGTGCAGTCTCCCGGCGAACGTGCTTACAGTGTCCATTTCATTAGTCAGGATGTACACCCCTTTCGCCGTGACATCAAGTTGTGCACAGACTGCTTGAGTCGATGAGCTTTTCTCCGGATATGATGGTGACCCAATGGACTTCCCTTTCCCAATGTACATCCCAGCGCTGCAGCTTTCCAGCACTAGCGCTGTGGCTGAGATCACGGCGGAGGAGACCATCAGCCCGATCCCTTCTACCCTCTTGCAAGCCCTAGCCAGCTTCATTCTCCGCCGCATCTGCTTGCACTTGGATGTTAACTCATGAAACAACACCATGTGATTATCATGCATACCTGGGAACTGGACCACAGCGATCGCAAATAAAGGGTTTGTCAGTGAGGCAAATGCGGACAGCTCTCGGCATATCAGACAGCTCTGTTCGTCTGCATGACTTGCATCTTCAAATACCAGTTTCGCCAACTTGGTTGCCCTTCTGATCCTTTGGTAATTGGTGCGGATCTGGTAGATGCCCCGGAGGAGCAACTCGCACACATCACACCCGTCTGAGCTCACTTGGAAGTAGTCAACAAGAAGACCATGGAAATTCAAGGTCTTGATCATGTTCGCGAGGGTTTCTTGCCCAGGCTCCAGGAGCGTTTCTGACAGGTACCCCATACTTTGGGCATCGGTTGATGGAGGCAGCGACGAGAGCAATCTGCCCGGGCTTGTTCTTCCAATATGGGATTGGACTTTAGCATACATTTCCGCATAGGACTTGGTCCTGAAAGCTTGTGTGTACTCTCCATTGACGCTGCTCGGCTTGCTAGACATGCTGTTTGGACGTTCCTTCTGGGACTCGCCTGTCAAGCAGAAAAGGCTAAATGATATGATCTCATAGCCATTATAATTCATTAGGCCCATTCTTTGCTCAAGGAATTTTGTACGGCCATGAATTATAAACCACGGATCTCCATTAGAAAAAAATACATCTCGGCAGGAAATAAAAATTCAACCAGCCGGAAGTTCTTATCAACTGTTCTGCTTTTCATAAAGGATATACAACGAAATGCGAGAGAAACAAGAAGATTCAAAACTTAACAGATCGGAACATATAGAGTTTAAAACATCAATTTACTCAAAAAGATTTGTGAGAGCACAAAGTTGATTATCCTTGTTCCAATCGCTAATTAGATAAAAGAAGAACTAGTAGAGAGAGAAATTGAGATGAGAGAAACGACGTACTGGTGGTCGGAAATGAAGATCTCGTCTTGGGAAACACCGACTTCATGAGCTGAGCCATGTGATACTGTTGAAATTGCAGAGACCAAAAGTTTGCTCAAAGAAGTTATCAATCTTTTTCTTCAGAGTCTTTACCAAAAAAAAATCTTTTTCTTCTGAGGGTTTGAAAGAGAAATCGGGAACAAGCGAATGAGCCTGTATATATAGAGGTCACACGGGTTTTTTCTCCTCTTTCTCTATGTTTCTTTTTGGGTGCTTACAAACGCCTGGAAGCTGGCTAGGTGTTTACCTTATAGCCACCAAAAAAGGGCTAGATATTTTATCTTTGGGAGGTTCAATCAATAGAATTTATTCCCACTGAAGGAAGAGATGAAAGATAAATGTGGCCTCTAAGGGCATGGAACTTTTCCAACTCTGTGGAGGAATTCAATTTAGAGGAGTCAAATCCTAATAAGGAATAATATCTAAATCATCTTTAATAATCGTATATAACGCGGAAAAATCTGATCCACTTTTGATGAGCTTCCACCTATGATTAGATAGAAACGACATGCGACGCGAGTGAGATTTCTTTTCGTGACCCTCACGCACTATTTTATGATTGACAAGTTTCCTATCATGTCCCTATCTAACATTGTTCTTGGTTTGTTTCTAAGATTGTTGTGCATTAACCTACCAATAATTGACATTTTCCAACTTTTGCTGGTAAATATGATAATAGGTTCGACTAGATTAGCTCAACCGAAGTCAGTCAACTTAGTTTTGAAATAATATTGCGCGCAGTGCACCTAACATGGGAATTTGCGAATATCTAAATCATATATAGGGGGCTCATGACGATAATATAATTTGAGTTAGATAATTGTTTCTCTTTCCTTTTGAAATTTTATTTATTGTCTTTTTCGTTCTAAAAGCTCTGTGTACGACCTTACATCTTTTTTATTTTCCTCATTCAGATAAGCTTTTAGATGATCACTGAAACATGTAAAATTATGAGTGTAACTAAAAATAAAGAAGAAATAGGTATGGTTAGTTATACACACCAAGTTATTTAGGGATGAAATTTGGTGGTTTGCAAAAAGAAAAAGAAGAAGAAGAAGAAACTAAGTGGAAAAAATTTAAGGGAGATTAACGTGTTGAACAAAATTCAGCCGGAGTATTTGTTTCAGCTCACAGAATATCGCTATAGTAAAGCATGATATGAACTGTTAAAAGATACTCAAAGGATATTGCGAGATTCTATATATTAATTGTAATTGATATTTCAATAACTAATTTTCTTAGATAGTCATATTATAGTATAAATAAGCTAATGTATTTTAACATTTCTCATTTCCGCATACTTCTTATCTTCGTATCACAGTTTTTGTTTCCTGAGGAAGTGTTCGATGCATCTGTCTCATGGTGGTCGTAGCGAAGCTAGCCTTAACGGCTAGGAGGGTCAACGGTTCGGTTCGGTTCGGTTTTTCAAAAAAACCGAACCGAACCGAACCGTTAAAAAAAACTCCTGAACTGAACCGAATGAGACCGAACTGAACCGAAAATTTCAGTTCGGTTCGGTTCGGTTCGGTTCAGTTTTTCGGTTTTTAGTTTAGCTTTCGGTTCTTTTCTTTTATTTTTTGGCTGGATTTTTGGTTGGATGAAGCGGATAAAAAGTTGGGACGCTCGGAGGCGAGGACGACGGCCATGGATGGCGTGCAGATGCAGGACATGGTGATTACCCGTGCGGGCATTACGAGTCAAACTACTTAAACAACATGTAAAAGCCCAACAAAAACCTCAGCATCTCAGCATCTCTCTCTCATTATTCAAGTTTAATCATCGTTTTTCAAGGATTCCACGACTTTGGGTGCTGTCTTTGCCTTAGCCAGAGACCCATTTTCTTGGTTTTTTCTTATCTTTCTTCTGCCACCCAAAGTCAAAGGCCCATCTGCTCCCCTTTTCAATCTCGCTGAGACTCCACTGCTTCTCGTCGAAAGACCACTTCTCTCCTCTCCACCGCGACCGCCCTCCATTGCCCATCAGCTTTTGGTTTTATCTGTTTTTCTTTTCGGTTTGTTTTCAGCCTAAACCGAATGAGGCCAAGACGGATCTGGTTCGGGCATTATGTCGAACATCTAGTGGTTGTCGACCGTGTGGGGGCGTCCAAAGACAGCCGAGACAAAAACTCAAGCCAAAATCAACATACAGCAAACAAAAAATGCTCAAGGTTGACTCAGAAACGACTCCTTCACATTAAACACGAGCATAAACAAGGAACAAGGAGTCCCCCCTCGGTTGAAGCAAGACAGGGCAAAACAGAGCATCAAACGGGAAAGTGGTCCAGAGGAGACGAGAGTCGGGAGAGAAAATCAAACTATTAAAATTCGGTTTTATTATCGGTTTGTGGTTCGGTTCGGTTCGGTTAACCGATAAAAACCGAACCAATAAAAAAAATATCGGTTTATAATGAGAACCGAACCGAAAACCGAACCGAACCGAAAAAACCGAATTTTTCGGTTCGGTTCGGTTCTTGACACCCCTATTAACGGCCATGTATCCCACCGTTCCATACTACTATTCGCCTAATCGGTAGCCTTCAGATTTATTTTGATATTCTTCCACCTCTCATTTTGAAAATTGAACACCACCACTAGACATGCTACCCTCAAACGAGCCGAATCTTGAAATTTCATCGCAAACAAACGTTGGAAGCCACCATAAGCATAGCCACACGTCGCCACGTCTCAGATCCATCGAAGCCTATCGGTTGTAAGTGCTTTCTCTATGCTTTTCGTTGGTTATTTTGAAAAACAAACACCAGCACCAAGTTCATTGTCCTCCTCCGTCAAGTCCAATCCTCCAAACACCATCGCGAACAGCCGGCCTCGCGCCCTTACATGCTGCCCAAACCCTTTATGTGTGAGATTTACTCGCCCATGTGAACAAACGGTCTCACCATGTTCGCTAACTTCCCTTCTAATGTTATCTCGCATGTGCCACACATGTGCGCTGTGTCCACTAAAAGCTGATGTCTTCTCTGACGTCATCATTGCCACGTTAGCACAGCCAGATCATGGTTGACCTTGACTATTGATTAGAAGTTGAATTCCAAATGTTTTTCGATATGCTGAATCCATTTTTTCACGTAATCTTCTCCATATCTGCTCTCTAAGTACTAGTTTCATGGTATAACTTATACAAGTTTGTTGCTTTTAAACTAGTAAAGTGCATTCAGTCGATAAGATAGAAGTCTCATTACCCATCGGACCAATTTTGAATGGAAGAAATGTCAAATTTCTAGAGAGGACGTAGGTTCAAGTGTTATGTCACTGGTAATATCCGTATGCCTGCCGGGATTATTGATGAAATGGAGGGATAAATTTTATTGAATAATTTGATGAATGGGATAGGAAGAATCATCAAATTCTCACATAATTTCGAAACACTTCAATTTCATCTATTCAACTTTAGGTTTGGTCCCTTTAGTATAGCAAAGGAAGCTTGGGATTTACTTGTTAGTCTCTATTCTACCTAAAATATTGCATTAGTATCAGCTGTGAGGGAATCTACATTGCATATGGCATGGGTTAAGTCGATCCATTAATGGCTTTTTAGCCTCTATGCATTCTATCTTAGATCAATTAGCCTTATTTAAATCATGAGGGGATGTGGATACTGATCTTGCAAATTTGCTAAATACCGTGATCACACACATGTTATGAATTTTTTTTTATGGCTTTGAATGGTGAATTTAAACCCGTATGAGCCTTATTTATGCATAGAGATCCATTCCTATATCTAGAGACCATTGTCTTAAAGATATTGATTGAGGACACTTGGCTAGCTACCATAAAGATACAATAGACTATCGTGTCTATTCTCTGCGATGCTTGCCACTCCCACTTCTTCTTCCTTGCACCAGAGGTTTTGTAAGCATCATCACAGACATGGTCACCTAGCGTCCAAATTCTACTAGTTACAATCCAAGCAACCTACGGGGGGATAAGTACACTAATGGTGCCATAAGTTGTGTACGGCGCTCACTTTGGTGCCAAAAGTTTCCGCCGGATCACTTAAGTGCCAAATCGGAGAAAAAACGATCATTTTGGTGCCACCGGCGAGAAATTCCGGCCAAAATGATTACGTGGCATTTTTATTTTTTTAAAAAAAAGTTGCTCGGCTTTTAAACGATGTCGTTTTCCATCCTCTTCAAGAAACGACGTCATTTTGCTCTTATACGTGGACACCCTCACAAAAATGACACCATTTAGCTTGTACATGGGTTGAAATTAGGGTTAGGGTTTCTTCCTCGCCGCTTGGCCACCGTTGTTCGCCCACCAACGCTCGACCACCTTCGCTCAGCCACCATTGTAGATGCTCAACCAGGTGAGTAAGAAGAGAATGAGATTGTTGCTCAAGCAAAAAGTGGCAGAAAGAATAGGAGGCGAGGGCGGAGGAGGAGGAGGAAGAAGAGGGGTTGAAGGTGCCGCTACCGGTGTGCTGCTGCTGCCGCCACTGGTGCCGTTGTTGGTGCTGCTACTGGTGCGTTACTAGTGTTGCTGCTGGTGCCGTTCGCTGCTGGTGTTGCTCTTCAAGGAAGAAGACGACGTGCCTCCTCTCTCTCTCTCTCTCTCTCTCTCTCTCTCTTTCAATTTGGGGATTTAGGGTTTCGATTTGGGGGAAAGAAGCCAAACGAAGTCGTTTTTGTGGTTTAGATGCTGATTGTGCTCTCCGGCAAGCCACGTCAGCCTAAAAAATTAATAAAAAACGCCACGTTGGATTTCCAGCCGATCAGATCGGCGTTGGCATCAAAGTGAGCGTTTTTCAAATTTTTTGGCACTTAAGTGATCCGATGGAAACTTTTGGCACCAAAGTGAGCGCCGTACACAACTTATGGCATCATTAGCGTACTTATCCCACCTACGGGTTTAGACAATCAACCTCAAAATCAAGGTCCACCTACATGACCATTTATCACCGTTGCTATCATAGATACTTCTTCTAGTGGATCATCCATCACTTTATCATCAGAAGATCTTTAATTCATTCTTAGAGAATCTAGTACTTTTAATTCTTCTGTCCCCAAAAACTTCTACTATGTCTATCACTCTAGGTAATTCCAATTCATGATTAATTTATTCCGCCTCCTAAAATCACTTGATCTCAAAATCTAATTTGTTTCCACTTAAATCCGTTGTCTCATGTGCGTCTACTATTCATATAGTCTATAGCACACAACTGAGAGCCAGTTAGATGAGAAAGTTTCCATTTCCACTTTATCCTTACCTATTATCTTTCATGTTTGCAAACTCTCATTAAACTTGATATCTATTGGAAATTGTGTGAAATTGATTTTGATATTCACTTCTCTTCTCATGGTTGTCATGTGTGGAATCCCCATACAAGATAGACAATGTTCACGTTGTTTATTATTTGAGTCGTTGATATTCACGTTGTCAATATTTGAGTTGTCAATGTCACATTGTCGGTTAAGGGCTGCCAAAGTGGGACCCTCTCTAGTAGGTGTGTGGTTTGGAGACAAACTTGGTGAAAGTTGGCGGGCCTATAAAGACCCAGTTCGATGAGGTTAGGGAATGGTCGTTGACGCTAGAGGGCTCAAACAAGAAGCAGCTTCTAGCAGGCTTCTAGGATGGCAAATGAGACATAAATGAGTTGAATTACACATCGAATAAGAGGAGCGCGTGTTTGGGATGTCACAAAAGTGTTTAGGATGCTTTATGAATTGAAATGGTTTTGGCCAGTGACAAGTGTGGACTCACATATGTGTGTTTGTGAGCTTCATGACTATATAAACTTGCCTATGTATATTCCTGTGTATAGTGATAAGCTACTAGGTGATACTAGTCCATGAAATAATATGACATCTACTTACTTTTGAGTGAATGAACTTGAAATTTTATTAATGGTTTCTATTGGCATATTATGATAGTAAAGATAAAACATTCTTTTATGCATTTTCATGCATGGTTATTTTGTAACGCTTAAAGCCACGTTGTTTGTTGGTACAAAGTTGAATGGTAAGATGATCTCCTACCTTATACTTAGAGATTTCATTTATTGGGCTTTAGCTTAGCACCTTCTTTTTCCCCAAATATGTAAGATGGTTCCCTTGAATATGGTGATGGAGGGGACGAGATGATGTCGAAGGCCATTAATCCTTGAGTTGGATAGTGGTTTGGTTAGTATGGGTATAGTGGTGTTAGATGACCCTGACCTTTCCTAGGATTATGTATTTTGTTATGTTTTGCTTAATGTTGTATAAAGATGGCAATTTATGGTGTTGATATGAAGAATGTATGCATATTGTTAAACTCGTGTGATTTTCTTGTAAGTGATGTTGAGAAAATTTTATTGTACTTATGCATGTATATGAGTAAATGGAAAGGACACATGCTACACGTGATGTTCTGGGGCATCACAGATTCTATCTATCATACCTCATTTGATCTAATATACTTAGACATTAAGGCACTATCTCTAAACCATCTCCAATCCCACTATGGAAGGACTTTGTTATTTTGTAATTTTCATTGATGATCATTCCCAATATACATGGCATTATCTTATGAAGTATCGATTCAAATATATTGATATCTATTGTGATTTCATTGCTATGATCAAAACATAATTTAGTCAAATATGTCAAAGTTTTTCATATTGATAGTGTCATAGAGCATATAGACACGAAGTTTTTTGGAATCCTCTCTCAAAATGGCATTATGATTTATCATTCATGTCTAGTAACTTCTCAACAAAATGGTCGAGCAAAAAGGAAACATGGGCATATCTTAGATGTTGTATGCACTCTTTTAATCTCAACATCTTATCTTGAACAATTTTGGATAGAAGCTTGACATATTGTTGGACACACTATTAATCGAACTCTGCACACATCAAAGGTAATATCTCTTCTTTTGAGCAAATTTATGAGTGGCCCTGCTTACAATCCTCTTCAAGTTTTTGGTAATGTTTGCTTTGTACACCTTCTTTCACATAAAAGCACAAATTTAAGTTGCTTCATTCATGTATCTTTTCATGTCATATTTTGGGAATACAAGATGTTCTTCTCTTTTCATACTTTCGAATCCTCTACTATCGTTTCCTTCTTTACTAATCATTCAATATATTTATTTCCTGACAAAGACACCTATTTCTCCCCCTGTAAACCCTCACCTACGGAATTATCTCCTCTTATTCTTGATACAAGCTCTATCGGCAATATCCCTTTGACAATTAATGTCATCTCTGCCCTAACCCAAGATTAATCACCTTCCAACATGTCATCCTTCTTTGTCTAACACTCCACCATAGTAAGTCAAACTAAAGCTTGACTTTGTGATTACCATTACTTCCCTTTTTACACCTTGCACAAATAGAAAAGTTAGTGCTAATCATCTTTTATATCAACCAATGACAAATAAGTTACAAGCTCTCCATGAATTTCATACATGGGATTTGTTTTGTTTGACTCTTGGTACATTTGCTATAGGTTATGAATGGGTGTGCAAGATTATGATCAAGGTAGATGCAGTTACGAATTACTATAAAGCTCGACTAGTTGCAAAAGGTTTTGTGACATCCTAATTTTCCAATTCTATTTTCAATTGAATGAGTTGGGTTTTTTATTGACCCGCCTATAGTTATTTTTTCTGAGCTGATTACTCACGAGATAACTAGTCTATTAGGTGAAGTTATTAAGGGATTTTAACGCAATAAACTTAAGAATTCGACCAGAAATTGACTGCTCAACTGTGCTAATCTGCAAAGGTCAATACGGCACTATCAAAATCAACTAGAGATCGAAGATAGTTCGGTTCAACAGAGGCATGTGATTAATGTGTGGGTGATTCCACCAAATTGCAAAATTCTCGTCAAACAACACTAGATCGATTTTTCTGTCATTTCTGTACCTTGTGCCTGTATTTGAAACCTCAAGATTTTCATAACAACCGAGAGTCGCCAATGAGTCGAAGATGCATAATGTAGCTTGTAAATAATCGACCACGGGTCAATTGCACTAAAAATTTCTAGGTCTCGCTAAAATGGCTCTCGGTTAAAATTAACGGATAATTTAAACACGATTTCAGAAATTGAAAGCTCTATCATGTTATGATTCATTTTAGGAACATCGACTCGTCCTCTGAAGATTTTTCTGCATACCCGAGATTTCAGTGAAAATTCAAAGTAAGACTATTTGGGACCCGGAAAATTAAAGGGTCGTTTTTTGTCACATTTTTGGCATTCAAGTTGGACTATTTGGCGAGGGAATTACAATAATTTAATGTGGGCACCTTGGCTAGAATTATTGGACATCAATTAGATTGAATTGAGTTGCAATTGAATTGAACTTGGAGGGAATTGTCCAAAATTCGTAGGTCCAAGGGGGCAGCCACTTTTGGACCATTTCAATGGCTTGTTGGGGAAGTTTGGGTGTGCAAATGGTTGAGGATTGAAGGCTGAAGGTGGTGGGGGCAAGCAATAAGCATTTTGGGATATTTTGGTTGATATTTGAAGCAATTGGGTCCCCCTCTTTAGCAACTAGCTTCTTCTTCTTCCTTGGAGTGCTTTATCCATTGTTGAGACCATTTGAGAGCTTGAGAGAACCAGAGAAAGTAAGCTGCAGCCCCTGACCATCGACTGCCTCCCTTGCTGCCATTGTGCCCATCGCTGTTGCCCGTAAGCCCGGCACCAGCCCGCGCACACCGTCCGCTACTTGTTTTGCCTCCAGCTTGCATTTCCACAAGCCCAGCCGTTGTCTCAACGTCCTTGTGCCACTGTCGCAAGTCGTCAAGCTTGCCTGATCACTTGTCCAGCCACTGAAGCCATCGCCGTCGCTTACTACAGCTGCCTAGCCATTTGCCTTGCCGTTTCTAGCCCGTCTAGCTATTCGGCCCAGCTCCTTCGGTCCTTGGACTGAACCAAAGGCCAGCAAGGGTTCTTGGACTTCTAGGCCCGTTTCAAGGCCCGTCTGGACCCTGCTTGGTGTTGCCGTAGGCTTGTTTATTGCTTGCCTTTGTGTCATCGTCACCTGACTCACCAGCCCGCTAAACTAGTGATTACTTGCTAAACTCTGCTTAGGGAGTTAATGATGCTTAGTAGATAGCTAGCTTAGATTAAGATGAGGTTAGGTGATTAGTTAGTTTAGATTAGTGATTTAATTGTTTAATTATGCATGTTAGGTGGTTAGAATAGATTAATTAAGGGATAGTTAGATTGTACTATTTATCTAGGTAAGTGCATAAATTTTCTAGGCTCATTTAGGTGGTTAGATTAGCGTTTCTAGCCTAGGTTTGCATTTATTGGATTTATTTTATTTATTTAATTAATTTGCTATTTATTTAATTATTATTATACTAGGATAGCCGGTGATCGAAATTTTGTGTTGATTGTAGTGGTGTGCTTAATTTATGCAATTGGGTGTTAATTTGTGCGAATTGAGTGGTGATTGTGATTTTGAATATTTATTTCAAAATTACAAAATTTTGGTAATTATTTAGAAATTATCGGATGTCGGGTTTTGACACCGAAAATGGTTTTAGATACTATATCAAATAGTGAGATTTTAAAAGGAAGGATATCAATTTTTCTAGTTCAAATTGATCGTGTACCTACACACGATTATTTTTACCGTGTGTTTTTAATACGAAGAAAATGAGCCAACTACGTTATTTTAATTGGGACATTTGAGTGCAAAGCACGATGTCTTGGCCGAGATTGGATGGGTGCATGAATGGTTATGAGAACCTATCTCTGATGTGAGTTGGGTGGACGATGCTCCTATGTGGAATGCCCTTGTCAACGGATGCCGGTCGCAGTAGATTCTAGACCGATGCTCCTTCGGGATTGCTATGCTTAATGGGGTGAGACGTTCCCGTGCTCAACGGGGTGAGACGATGCCTGGTTACGCCAAAAGACCGTCAAACGTCGAGTAGGCCGTGCCCTTTGGCCCATGATAAAATTGGAACCGATGACTGAGTGTCTTAACCATGCTGGATTATGGGACAAAATTATGTGGCATGGTATAAGACATGTCTTAACGATTTGACCTTATAATTGGGACCCATGTGTCTGTGTGAGATTTGAGATGTGGCGTTCCAATTGATTGAGTTTTATTATTGCTTATGTTTGTGATATGAACTGAGCTGATGTGCAGGGAAGATCTGAGATGAGGTGAGTCTCTGTGATTGTGTGACTGTGTGGTTAGGATGCCCCTAGGTGTATTTCCTTTCTAATTGGGGTTTAGGGGGTGGACTTGCTGAGACGTTGTCTCACTCCGTCGTGGGCTCAATTCTTTTTAGGTCCGTACATGGCAGTCCCGCCAGTGCGTTTTGGGAAGCCAAGGGGTTACACGGAGCAGAGTACTGACGTCCCTGTCCTTGGGAGTCCTTGGCTCCATGAGCTCATAGTGATCACTATCTTGGTCGATGAGGACTAACCACAGTTGGTACCTCATTGATTTAGGGTGTGGTTTCGCCATATTAATGGGATCAGGGAAGGCCCCCTGCAGTTCTGACATCCTTGTCGTTGCAGTCAATGCCGTAGCAGGTGAGGACGTAGCTAATCCCCCTGATGGTGTTGTGGAAGACCTAGATCCCCCGGAGGTCTCAAAGGTCTTGGCTGAGGAGTCCTATACCTAGTTAGTTGGGTGGCTCTTCTTTTTGGAGTAGACCTTTGTTTATAGCCTAGTGTTGTATATAAACTTAGCTTGTTTATGAAAAGTTTTTTGTGAAAATGGTATTCTGCTTTTCTATCCCATATTTGTGTTGTCTAGGGATTTATTATACACTTCTGCATGTGCAATAAAAAGAAAGGGTCGGCAACGCATCTTGAGACGTCACAATTTTATCGACCACCGAGGGATGTACGTGCGCTCGAGGTTCGGGGTGTGACAGGTTTTATTCTATGACATTGACTACAAAGACACTTTTACTCTTGTTGCACATCTTATTTCTATTTGCAATCTTCTTTGTATTATTGATGTTAAGCATCGATCTTCGTTTCATAAGGATGTTAAAAAGGCATTGCTAAATGGAGATCCCACTAAGAAAGTTGATATGGTGCCTTCTCTTAACTACAGTCATCCTTCTAGCATGGTGTATTGATTATATCAAGCATTTTATGGTCGAAACAGTCTTTTTGTGCAAGGTATTCTAAGTTTAGCTCAACAATGGAATTCCTTAGTTTTAGTCTAGCTCCGATGATCATGCTATTTTGGTTTGACACACTTCTTGTGGTTTGTTGCTCTTATATGTGGATGACATGTTTATTATTGAAGATGATTGTATTGGCATTTTGAAACTCCAAAATATCTCAATTAACAATTTGAAATTGAAAATCTTAGGTGTGTTGGCTACTTTTTAGGCTTGGAGGTTATTTTTTATTTCTCTAGTTATTATCTTTTTTTATCCAAAATATGTCATTGATATTCTTTCTCAAATTGACAATATGGTCACCACAACTTTTGAGAGTCACGCCAAATTTGATACCAAAGATGGGGCTCCTCTTTTGAATCTCACACTTCATCAACAATTGATTGGCAATTTCATATATATAATTTTTACTCGACCTAACATTGCCTACATTGTTCACATTGTTAGTTAGTACTCGTTTTGTTGCAGTGCTTGAATTTTTCAATATATCAAAGAACCTTTTCAAACCTCTAAGTTATATAAAATAATAATTATTGTAAATTATACACATCGAGATGACATTCGACGCAAAGCCCGAGCCTTAGGCCCACCCAAGCATGGGTTGATATCTTGGGTTAATGATTTTGCAGTTTTACTAAATAATATGGGGCTCGTTGAAAATCTCTGACGTCAGCATTTCAAAGGCACAAATTTCACAAGAATTGAATGTTGGACAGAGGAGATACATGCTTGGAAAGAGTTAGCTTCAACTAAAGGTACACTCACCTTTAGAAGAGGTGCACACCTTATCATTAGAAAGCCCTAAAAGCCTCTAAGTTCTCCTCCATTTCCACTTTATATTAGGGAAGGGGTTAATCTAATCCTTGATCTCTTTCTCTTGAAACTCTTTCAAATCGAGAATGGTTCTTGCATTTCTCTTGTTTTGGCATTTTGTTTATATGTAGATTTCGAAACTCTCTTGCTTGCCAAGTAAGTCTAGACTCCATTTTCAAATTCACATAAAAATGCATGTTAGAATACTGTAATGTCTAGTTTGATCATAAAATTTAGAAAATGTCCCTATGCCGAACGTTTGGAAAAAATGCGTACTCTTGGGTAGATGTAATGCCAAGGTTAAAACTTGATATATGTTATGCCTTTCATTTGAATAATTGGACATCCATATTCTTAGGCCGTCATAATGCCAGAATAAGATCTCGAGCTATAGGATATATCGTTGTGCTACCAAAATGTTGTTTGTTAGTAGGTGATTTGATTGTTTGGATTAGCAATTAGGTTGATATGATATTGGCTATGATAGAAACATGGTCAATTGCTTGTTGTTGTTGTTGCTTGCTAATAAGGTAGTGGATAAATTGAAGTGCTACATTATGATAACCCTTTATTTGAGAGCCAACACATAGGTCATGCACTAAAGTGATTTGGTTTGAATTTTGGGCTATGAAGATATGGTTGGAAGTTAAAAGTCATAGGCATCAAAATTCAAACCCATTAATTGAGGCCCTTGATTCATGTGACTAGTCATATCATAATGTCACCGTTATTTTTGCATTAGATTTGCAATTTCATTTTGGTTGTAATTATTGCGATGTGATTTCATTCTATAGTTATGTTTTACATCAAATTTGCCATTTGATGTTACATAATTTTGTTCCAATGCCATGTTATCTCACCATTATGTTTTACATTGGATTTGTCATGTCATGATGTATGTGATTATTGCTATGTCATGTCATCTCATCATCATATCTTGCATCTAATTTGTCATGTCAAATTGTATGTGATTATTGCCACATTATATCATTTTATCATCCTATTTTGAATCAACGTGTCATATCTTTCTGCATGTTGTTGCCATGTTATGTTGTTCACTCGTTGTGACATTTGCATACACATTCACACACATGAATGGAGTCACACCACTGTATGAAAAGATGGCATTGTCAATCAACAATGAAATATAATGGGTATTTTGGTGACATTTTAAGTTGTTTTTAATTTAAAAAATCAAATTGATGAATGTTTTAAAACTTAACAAAAAATAGAGTCGTGGTATAGAAAGGGGGTCCTACGCTAATTGCAAATTGGACCTAGGATCTCAAGTCATCATTTGGCAAGTTCTTTCGCACATGCACATAGTTAATGGCCTTTCCCATCGCTATCTAGGCCCCATGGTGTTTAGTTGACCTAGATTTACATAAACTAATTAGTGATGACTCTTTTCTGAAATTTTTATTTACTCAAATTAGAAAACCAACTTAAAATAGGAAAAGTACTCAAATTAGGATACCTACTTAAACTAGAAAGCATATTCAAATTAGGAAGCCTCCACTAATTAGCAAGCCAACTTAACTAGGAAATCTACTCAAATTGGAAAATCTACTTAAACTATGAAGCCTATTTAAATTGGGGAAACTACTTAAACTAGGAAATCCACCTGAAATAGGAAGCCTACCCAAATTATAAAAAGAAAATCCTACACTAATTAGGAAACCAATGTAAACTAGGAAATCTATTCAAATTTGGAAAGTAACTTAAACTAGGAAGACTATTCAAATTAAGAAACGTACTTAAACTAGGAAGGCTATTCAAATTAGGAAACATGCTTGATTTAGGAAGGCTGCTCAAATTTGGAAACCTACTTGAATTAGGAAGTCTATTCAAATTAGGAAAACTACTTAAATTGGGAAGCCTACTTAAATTAGAAAACCTACTTGAATTGGGAAGGCTATGCTAATTAGGAGACCAATTTAAGCTAAGAAATCTATTCAAATTAAGAAATCAACTTAAACTAGGAAGATTATTCAAATAAGAAATTTACATTAATTGTTAACAAAATCACTAAAAATATGCAAACTTGATGATGCAAACTAAACTTAAATCAAAACAAGAGTTATTGACTACATCTATCAAACGTCTGCATCGTAATGAGTTACAATCAAGGCAATCAAGACACAAAATAAAGTAAGATATAACATCAATCCAGAGGACACTAACGAAGAATTGAGATCAATTATGGAGAATCATGCTCAAAACAAAACTTTCTGACATTTTGTTTTTCGTTAGAGAAGTTCTTGAAATGAATGATTTGACAATATGAAAAATAAAAAAATAAATAAATAAAACGAATAGTAGGGATAGGAAATTATATTGCACCTGAATTGGACATTTTTTTTTATCTAATTATGTATAGAAATTTCAAGATAGATTATATATAAATGAACAATTATTTTTATGATTCATTTCCAAATATGCATAAATCCGATTGGAGACTTATTACCAAAACATGCCTAACAATTAGAGATTTCCAACAATTCCCTTCACGATACATTGATATGGATGATGAGATATCCACCAACTCTTGCCAAAAACAAAAATACAAACATTAGAAGGTTACCAAAAGAAGACAGAGAATCTCCCCTTAAAGGAATGGCGTTGGAAGATGATTTTGGAAAAATCATATCTAGCTCTCTATAAATAGAGACGAGACAATAGAGAAAACAAAAGAAATCATTTTATTTTACTCTCAGAAAGATCCTAGACAAATAGCTTGCTCCCCTTTCTCACGCCACTACAATGGCCCAAAAGTGAAGATTCCGTCAATGGAGGAAAGCTATCAAGAGAGGTAAATTTACACTCTTACTGCGTTTTGTTCAACACTTTAATTTCACTCAAAATTTTCCACCAAATTTCATCCCTCTTGGGGCAAACCACAAAGTTTCACCTTGAATAAACTTGATATGTATAAGTAATTATATCTATTACTCCCATTTTTATGCATTTCTATTGGGCTAATCTGAAGGAGAAGTTGAAAACCATATAACAAATGCAACTTCTAGCTCAAAAAAAAAAAAAAAAAAAAAAAAAAAGGAAAAAAAAAGGACAGTGAATGAAATTTAGAAAGGGAAAAGAGATGAAGCATCAGACTCTAAATATATTATCCTAATGAGCAACCTATCCATGATTTATATAATTATCACAAAATTATTATTTTTTTCCTATTCTAACTCTAAACTCATTTTCTTTTACCTTGTCTCTTTGCAGAGTGTGGAAGTCGAACCATACACCTAAAACTAAACATCCCTAATCCCCACCTTCATGAGAAGGGGGGGGGATCGAGTTCCCCAATCCCCTTCCAATGTGGCTTGAGCATGCAATATTATTTCAAATCTAAGTGGATTGAATTCTTCTTGTCTATGTGATTGCCATAATTTTATGGAGCTAAAGTCAGAAAATGTCCTCCCTTGGTAACTTAGAAACAAATAAAGAAAAATGGTGGAGAACTACGTTGTAAGAAACTTGTAACTTTTTGAATTTGTTTGTGTGGCACACAAATCTAGATGTATGATGCAGAAATAAAGTATTCCAGGCCACGTTAGCAGGCAATTTGTCAGATAAATTGATCAATAACCATTTGATTCAGCTCATGGACTGAGAGATCAAGTATCTCTTCCACAACTAGCCTTCTTGACCTGTTCATGGTGACAAGGCACAAGTAAATATGCTCTTCAAGCTCCTCTAACTTCTCCAAGAAACAAGGAGTGTGCACATGAAATTCCTTCACAACCTCCCTTATTATCTCACCCATCCTTGTGTAATTCCTCACTGCCATCCCAGCCCTTCATTTGCCATGCTTGACCCATCATGCAATCTCCCGGCCAACTAGCTTACAGTGTCCAGGTCATTGATCCGTGCGTACACCCCTTTCGCCGCAACATCTAGTGGTGCACAAGCTCCTCCTGTTTATGAGCTCTTCTCTAGGTATGATGACAAACTAATGCACTTCCCCTTCCTATTGCACACCTTGACACGGCAACTTGCCGCCAGCCACAACATTGCCAAGATGCCAATAACGCTATGAATTGCCAGCACCAGCGCGACGGCTGTGGTCACATTGGAGGAAATGATGAGCCCAAGCCCTCCGACCCTCCTACAAGCCCTGGCCAACTTCATTATCCTCCACATCTTCTTGTGCTTGGACATCAGTGCATGAAACAATGTCGAGTAATTATTGTGCATGCCCTAGAACTGGACCCGGGTGATTGCCGATAAAGGGTTTGTCAGTTGCAGGAACGCATATAGCTCTCGACGTATCAGATAGTTCTGCTCTTCCACATGACTGGCACCTTCAATTACCATTTTTGCCAACTTGATTGCCCTTCCAATACTTTGGTAATTGGCGTGAGTCTAGTGGATCCCCCACATTGTTATAGATGAAGTCAAATATTTTTAGGGGCTTTTTTTTGTCTTTTCTATCATATTTGCTTTTAGGTTAAAAGTGATACATTTATATTAGCGATGGCAAGACGGTAGCCGTCAACACGCTAAAAAAGAAGATAGAGAGGCAAGAAAAAGAGAGAAGAAAAAAGTGAGTTTTTTTTAATTTTTTTTATGAGGGTTCTCAATCTCTTTGTACCATGATCTTGAGAGAAAATCATCATTATAATCCAATTTTTTTCAAAGTTTAGTGGATTCACAGAGTGCCTTTGCGCGGAGATGTAGCCCAAGTTTGGGTGAACTTCATTAACAAATTTTATGGTGTGTTCTTTTAATTCTATTCCTTTATTATTATATTCAGCTTGGTGAATTGTTTGTGAACATTATTTTTCTGGAATCGATATGCAGTTTCATAACAACTAGTATCAGAGCCTGGGTTGGCTAATTGAGAAAATCGAGGGTTTTTCGGTGATGTTCGATTGAAAGCAAACGATATGGCAGGAGATAAAACTAGAATCGATAAGTTTGATAGGCAGGATTTCGGATGGTGAAAACTATAGGTCGAGAATTATCTTTATCAAAAAGATCTCTATGCACCAATCGAGGGTTGGAAACTCGAGATGGCGGAAGTGGATCCAACAACAGAAGCCGGATGGAAAATTCTTGATTGAAAGACATTAGGTGCAATTCGTCTAGGGTTGATGAAAATGATAGGGTACTGCATTGCGAAAGCAAAAACTGCAAAAGAAGCCATGTATATTTTAACGAATATTTATGAGAAGCTGTCCACATCAAATTAAGTATTTTTGCTAAAGAAATTGGTTAATATGAAGTTATCTGATAGAGGTTCTATGGTAAAGCATATTAATAGTTTCATGCAGGTCACAAGTCAATTGGAATCTGCAAGTATAAATTTAGATATGAAACTTCAAGCTTTATTATTTTTATGTTCTTTTCCAGAAAGCTACAATATCGCAGTGCAGAGAATTTCAAGCACCATGAAGGATGATTTAACTCTTGATGATACTGTGAGTAGTATCATGGATGAAGAGATGTGAAGAAAAGTTTCAGGTGGATATAATTTTTTTGCATCTACATCTTCAACAGCACTCACAATGGAGAACCATGGAAGAAGTAAAAGTAGAGGAAAATTCAGCGGGTGTGGCAGATCACAATCAAGGGGTAAGAGACAAGTTGCAAAAGATGAGTGTTTGTTTTGTCACCAAACTGGAGACCGAAGGTTTTAGTGTGAAGCCTACAAAAAAAAAAAGTAGCAAGATGAGAATGAGAAGCTAATGTGGTTAGCGATGCATCTTTGCTAGATAATTTGTGTTTGTCTGTAGGGTTTGATTTGACGATAGATAGATGGTTTATTGATTTTGGTTATTCTTTTCATTGAATCTCACAAAGAGACATATTTGATGATTATGCTAGTGGAGATTTCAGACAAGTGGTTGTGGGAAACGGCCACATGTGTCCCATTATTGGAAAAGGAACTATGACTATGAACATCTTAGGTGGAGGACGTCTAGTTTTGCTTGAAACTAGGCATACTCTAGAATTAAAGAAAAATTTGATTTCAACTAGTAAACTTGACTAAGAAGGTTTGGTAACAACCTTTGGATATGGAAAGTGGAAGATAACCTCAAGGGCATCAGTAGTAGTAAAGGAAAAGCGTACGGGTACACTTTACCTTCTCCAATGAGACAATATCAGTGGTATGGTTGCAACTACAATGGATACAGATAATTTGTCTACTCTTTGGCATTATCGTTTAGGACATCTTGGTGAAAAAGGTATTAAGCAGTTACACTCAAAGAAATTACTTTCAAGTTTGCAAAAAGTTAAGTTAGAAGGTTGTTAGTTTTCAATTGAATGGTCGACAAAATAAAGGTCAAAAGCTAGAGTTGATTCATATTGATGTATGGAGACCTGCTCAAGAACTCTCTTATGATGGTAAGAGATATTTGGTCACATTTATTAGTGATGCGACAAGGAAGACTTGGGTTTATTCTCTTAGAGAAAAATCAGAAGTATTCGAGATGTTCAGAATGTGAAACACCATGGTAAAAAAAAAGAGACAGGTTATCAGATTAAAGCTCTAAAGTTTGATAATGGTGGTGAATACACAAGTAAGGAATTTGTAAAATATTTGAGTCGAGAAAGCATATAAGGGTTAAAGACTGTTCCTAGAACTCCTCAAAATAACGGTGTAACTGAAAGGATAAACAGGATTATTTTAGAACTTGCGAGATGCATGAGGCTACATGCGGATCTCCCGCTACACTTATAAGCTACCACAGTTAATGTAGCTATTTATCTTATCAACAAAAGTCCATTTAATGCGTTGGATGGAGAAACGCCACAAAAACAATGGTCAGGTAATTAATTATTCACATCTAAAGTTGTTTGGTTGTATTACATATGCTTTGATTAATAGGGAGGATAGGAAAAAACTTGATACTAAGTCCCAAAATTGCATCTTTATTAATATGTGGTGATGAGTATGGCTATAGGCTTTGGGATTATGAGAATAATAAAGTCATCCGCAGTCATAATGTGGTATTCCATGAAGAAAAGATGTACAAAGATCGTTAGATAGAGCATGAGAATGTAGTAAAACCAGAATATGTTGAATTAGACACAATGCCTATGAAGATGTTTCTAGTAGATCAAAGTGCACTTGAAAGAGAGGTTTAAGATGAGCCTATTATCAGTGAGAAGGTAGTTCAAAAGGAACGCAATAATTCGGAGCAAACTAATGACCTTGAAGTACTTGTATTGAGGAGGGCGACACATGTGAGAAAGCTAAAGGTAATTTTTTATCAATCAACTAATATTGTTATGAGTTGTATTATATACAAATTCAGGAGAACCGGCGACTTATAATGAGGCAAAGAAAGACACGTCTCACTTGTAGTGGGAATGTGCTATGAAAGATGAGATGAGCTCGTTACTTCAGAGCAAAACTTGAGAGTTGACCAAGTTGCTCACAGGTAAAAAAACTTTGTTAAAAAAATGTGTGTACAAGATTAAAAATGAAGCAGATGGTAGTATTAGATACAAGGTGAGACTTGTAGTCAAGAGCTTTTCTCAAAAGGAAGGGATCGACTACTCCAAGATATTTTGACCTGTAGTGAAAATGACACCAATTAGAGTTCTGCTGAGTATAGTTGCAGTTAAGGATCTTTATCTTAAGCAGTTAGAAGTAAAAAACAACATTTTTATACGGTGACTTAGATGAAGAACTATACATGGCACAACTTAAGGGTTTTGAAGTCAAAGGTAAGAAGTATATAGTATGTTGCTTGAAGAAAAGCTTGTATGGCTTGAAACAAGCTCTGCAGCAATGGTACCTAAAATTTGATGGTTTCGTGAAAGAAAAATGATTTACACACTGTGAGTCTAATCACTGTGTTTATTTTCGCATGTATGATGATGGTGACATTGCGTATCTCTCTTTATATGTGGATGACATGCTAGTGGCTAATTCCAATATGAAGAGAATCGTAGAAGTGAAGAAGATGTTATCATCATAGTTTGCTATGAAAGACTTAGGAGAGGCCAAGAATATTTTCGGTATGAAAATCATCAGGGACAGGAAAAATAAGAAATTATGGCTGTCGCAAGAAGACTATGTGAACAGGGTGTTAAAGAGATTTAACATGAATAAAGCAAAATTGGTTGTAACTCCCCTAAAGAGTCACTTCAAACTTTCCAAGGGTATATGTCTGAGCACTCAAGCTTTGAAAGATGAGATTGCGGTAGTTCTATATGCATCAGTAGTGGGGAGTTTGATGTATGTCATTGTAAACACGAGACCAGACATTGTACAAGTAGTGGGAGTTGTGAGTCGATATATGCAGAACCTAGGTAGAGAGCATTGGAATGCTGTGAAATGGATATTGAGATATCTAGCAGGTACTTCCAACTACTTACTTTGTTATGGTGGTACATCTCTAGAGTTGCAAGGTTATGTAGATGTAGATCATTCGGGTGATCGAGATAATGGTAAGGGTACCACTGGATATATCTTTATAGTTGCAAGAATAATAGTGAGTTGGATATCTCAACTACAAAAAGTAGTGGCTTTATCGATGATAGAGGCAAAATGTGTGGCGATCACAGAAGCCTCCAAAGAAATCACATGGTTACAAGATTATATGGAGGAACTACATTGAAAATAGCCAGTCAGTGCACTGTGGAGTAATAGTCAAAGTGTAGTGCACGTAGCAAAGAATGCAACTTATCACTTAAGGACTAGATATATCAAGAAGCATTATCACTTTATTAGGTCAGCATTGAAAATTAATGAGTTAAAGCTACAGAAGATTGATGGCTTGAAGAATCTAGCTGACATGTTGACCAAGGTAGTAGATGGAGAGAAGCATATTTTCTATATTACTACTGTTGGTATTACTTCATGTTGATTGATGAGAAGTATCACAGAGGCACAAGTTTTTCAAGTACTAGTTTTTGAAGAAGATGGATGCAAAGTTGCTTGGTGCTCGGGTATATTTGTCTTCAAGTGGGAGATTGTTACAGATGAAGCCAAATATTTTTAGGGGATTTTTTTGTCTTTTCTATCATATTTGCTTTTAGGTTAAAAGTGATACCTTTATGTTAGCGATGGCAAGACGCTAGCCGTCAAGACGCTGAAAAAGAAAATAGAGAGGCAAGAAAAAAAGAGAAGAAAAAAGTGAGTTTTTTTTTTTCTTTGTGAGGGTTCTCAATCCCTTTATGCCCTAATTTTGAGAGAAGATCATCGTTTTATTCCAACTTTTTTTGAAATCTAGTGGATTTGTAGAGTGCCTCTGTGCGGAGACGTAGCCCAGGTTTGGATAAACTTTGTTAACAAATTTTCTGGTGTGTTTTTATGACTCTATTCATTTATTATTATATTGTGCTTGGTGAATTGTCTGTGTGTTATTTTTATGGAATCGACGTGCAATTTTGTAACACTTGCACATATCACATGCATCCGAGCTCGCCTGGAAGTAGTTGACTAGAAGATGATGGATATTCAAAGTATTGAGTATGCTCACAAGAGTTTCCTGCCCCGGCTCAAGGAGCAATTCTGAGAGGTGCGCCATGCAATGGGCAATGTCCGGCAAAGAAGGCAACGAGAGCGATCTGTCGATGCTTGTTCTTCCAATCTAGGATTGGACTTTAGTACACATTTCCACGTAGGATCTGGTCCTGAAAGCTTGTGTAAACTCTCTATTGACGATGCTTGACTTGCTAGACAGGCTTTTTAGACGTTCCTCCTGAGACTCACCATCAAACACATAAAGATAAATTATATGATCTCATAACCATTACTTAATTTATTGGGCATTCCTCTTTCAAGGAATTTTACGGCCGTGTACTGTAAACCACCAATCACTATTACAAAAAATACATTTACTTGGCATGAGCTAAAATTGCGACCAACCCATGTTCTAATCAACTAATGAAAATTGCTTTTCATTTAGGATCCACGACAAAACACACGAGAAACGAGAGTACACAAAACTCAAGAGATCGGAACCTATAGAGTTCAACACATTAATATGCTCAAAAATATTTGTACCAATCGAGTTATGTTTCCTCGTTTGGATCACTAATTAGGGAAAAAGAAGAAGGACAAGGAGAGAAACGGCATACCGGTGGTCGGAAATGAAGATCTGAACTTGAGAAACGCCAACTTCATCAGCGGAGCCATGGGATATTGTTGAAGCTTCAGAGACTAAAGCATCATCAGAGAAGTCATACGTCTTCTTCTTCAAAGGGTCGGAAAGAGATCTCGGGAACACGAGAGTGAGGCTGTATATGTAAAAAAAGGGGTTGAAAAGTCAAAGGTAGAGGAAAAAGGTGGAAGCTTCAGCAAAGAGAGAGAGAGAGAGAGAGAGAGAGAGAAAGAAAATAAAAAAAGAAAGAAAGGAAAAAAAGAAAAAAGAAAAAGGAGGAGATAAAAGGGAAAGAGAAAAGGAAAGAAGGAGAGAGAGAGAGAGAGAGAGAGAGAGAGAGAGAGAGAGAGAGACGGTAGAGAGCTCACACAAAGAAAGAAAAAAGAAAGAGAGAAAGAAGAAGAAGAAGAAGGGAAAAAAAGAAAAGGGGCTTTGCGCGTTCTTGCCATGAGAGCCTTGCCAAGCCACCTCAACTACGTAACACAATGCCTAGTAAGTGTTCGTGCTCCCCATTCATTCAATCGGAGTAGTTTTGGGATTAAGGATTGAAATTTGGAATTTTGGGAAAATTGAACGGCGAAATCCGATTTTTGAGTCATTGAGCTACGTATTTTTGTAGAAATGATAGTTTAGGATGTTGTGGAGCTATAGGATTTTATGGATCGTGATTTGAGCGTATGGTTTGCGCGAAACAAAATTTTCAAATTTATCGCACATGATGAACAGTGTGCGACCAGGACTTCAGAGCCATAATTTGTTGATTTTTGGCTTAATTTTGGATCAAATAGAATAGGGTTCTTGTAGTATGTTAGAAGAGCTTTCTATTGACTATAAGTACACTTGAAACAAGGTTTGATGAAGAAAGTTATGACGTGACCTCAAGTTCTGTGTTATGGACAGCTTAAATAATCACTTTGGATATGCGGTTATTAGCGCATAGGTTTCGT
Organism: Eucalyptus leucophloia subsp. euroa; assembly: GCA_017140325.1. Taxonomy (NCBI): domain Eukaryota; kingdom Viridiplantae; phylum Streptophyta; class Magnoliopsida; order Myrtales; family Myrtaceae; genus Eucalyptus; species Eucalyptus leucophloia. The sequence continues at coordinate 10,286,191 of CM029473.1, read as the reverse complement.
TTCATCGATGAATAAGCATAATTTAGTTGAGTTGTTAGTTGGAGAGTAGCATATTACTGGGTTTTAATATTGTTTTCGATTTATTGATTGGAATACGAGTACATTGGCTTGAGTAACCACATAGGTTGATTTTCAGTTTTCCTAGGTGAGTGGTGTTATCTCTTCTAAGAATTTATAAACTCATGTCTTCAAAATTATAAAGATTTGACAAGTTATGAGTTATGATAAGCATGTTTGTTGCATAAAATCGGATCGGGCATTTACTACATTTTGATATTTATAAATAGTGTAAGAACTTTTTGGAGGGAAGATATATTTTGTTTGGGAAACTAAGTTGAGAAATATTATATATTTTGGATTTGCAAAACCTTTTTATGAAAAGCTTTTTGAGTATGGGTTATGGAATATTATGTATATCGATTTGTGAAATGTCTTATGACATGCATTTGATTTGATTTGGTTTATAAAATCAATTTATGAGAAGAGTCTTGAAATTATTTGAGAATGTTTTATGAAAAGTATTTTTGGCGAATAAGTCGAGTTGCAAAATCTTTTGGTGATATATAAAATGATTTATGTATTTGGCTTTGTGGATTGTCGATGGCATTGTTTTGGATTGGTAATGATGCTCAATATTGCTGTGAGCCCAATGAGGAGCTTGTAAGTATGCGCATAGTATTCTAGGATATCCTTATGGGCCAAGCCACCGGCTAATAATAGGTGAAGACATTGCCAGTGGGCATCTTGGTCGCTTTGTCACTATGCGTTATATCGTGACCATGTTTTGATATTGAGCAACGGATTGGTTAATGGAGTGGACCATTGACACGTGATATGAGTTTAGTCGATAGAGTGGGCTATTAATATGTGATTTGAGTTTAGTCGTTGGAATGAACCATCGACGTGGGATTTCATATGAGATGGATAAATGGAATAGACTATTAATGTGTGTCATGAGATTAACCAATGAAATGGACCATTGGTGTGTGACTTAATGAGATCGATTAATGAATTTGACCATTGACATTTGTTTTGATGTTACTGTGAAATGAATGTTTCTTGTATAAATATAGCTATTCTTAAGTATATGTAACTTATTATCTTATTATGTGTTTGTTATATTCTAGATTTAAGTTAAAAGAGTTGTGGTTTGATTTTGTAAATATGCATAGTGGATGCTTGATCCACTTAAAAGAAATGTACTACTTACTGAGCTGTGACTGCTCATCCCTCTATTTGCCAATTTTTTCAAGTTCCTTAGCTAATGATAAATAGTACGAGAGCGATATCGACGAGGGGACATTTAGGAGTTGGATTTTGGGAGCTCTGAGGTTGTGTCCTTCGAGTGGAAGGATGACCGTGTCATACTCCATTCATGATGATTTCGGGGTGTGATAGTATATATAGAGGTCTCTGACTTGTAAGAAGAAGCCTTAGCTGGCCATTGTATTGAGCAGCGCCTCAAATTTCGTTACTTGTCTTTGCTCGCACGCTATCGTCCCTCGCACGGCGTGTTCTTCTTCGTCCCTTGCTTTTTTATTTATTGATTTTTTGGTCGAAACATGCAATGCTTTCAGACCCCATGACTTAGACATATTCATTCGTTTCAGTTTTAATTTTTCTATTTTGAGGATGTATTTCTTGTTTATCCAGACGCCTAGGGGCTTAGCCACAAAAATTTAGAGAATTAAGCAACTGGGGCAGGACAACACTTGGTAACGGTGATTGATGCCGACACGCCGTAGATTGTCTTCATATTGTTTTGGTAGCAAAATTTCTTTAATTTATGTATGTATGTACGCATGTAAGTGTGTATGTATGTATATTGCTTACAAACGCTTAGAAGCTAATTGGATATTTACTTTATGGCCGCAGAAAAAGGGGCTAGGTATTTTACTTTCGAGTTTTTTTTTTTTTTTTTTTTTTTTTTTTTTTTGGTCGACAACGACAGTATTATCTATGGATGCACGAAAGTAACAACCGCTGTACAATGCTTCAGAGAAGAGAAGGTCTAAAAGATAACGGGGAGGGGAGACAGCCCAATTCAAGGGAAGTGAAGAGGCCCATGGGCTTTGGTAGCCCAGTCAGCAATGAAATTTGCTTCTCTTCGACAGTGCCGGATCTAGAAATTAGGAAAGTAGAGAAGAAGTGCCGTACTCTCTGCAAACAGAGCTCTGTTCTCCCAAGATGTCGAGCTAGGGTTCCGCACGGCTTCCACAAGCACCAAGCAGTCTGATTCCAGCAAGAGGTGATCATTAGCTTTCCCTTTCTGCAGCAGAAATTCGAGAGGTTCACTTTATAGAATTTTATTCACAAAGTGAAGGAAGAGCAGAGATAAATGTCGTATCTAAGGGCATGGATTATCTCAACTTTATGGAGGAATTCAATCTTGATGATCTGAATCCTAGTCAAGAATAATAGTTAGATTATTTTTAATTGCATATCATGCATAAATAATGTGATCTGCTCCAATGAGCACGCGATCATATGGCTTGTAATTAGGTAGAAACGGTGAGAGAAGCACGTGATTTCTTTTCTTGCACCCCAAGAATATATTCTATAACTAGTAAGTTTTCCCGCGACGAGGTTATCCAGCACTATTCTTTGTTGGCTTCTAAGTTTGTCATGGACGAACTTACCGATAGAGAACATTTTCCTACTTTGGTCCGCTCGATTATGGTAATCGGTTCGACTGCATAAGTTCAACCCAAAAGTCATCTACTTAGAATTGAAATAATATTGCACCCAAAGCACTTAACACGTGAATTTGCGAAAAATATTTAAATAATATATAGGATCTTAATCAAGATAATATATCCAGAATTTGATGCTTCATCTCTTTTCACTTCCTTAACTTTGTACTTTTTTTTTTTTTAATTCCCTTTGGTGCTAAAAGCTTGTATATGTGTGTGCCTTACATCGTGTTGATCTTCCTCATTCAGATTTAGCCACTTAGATGACAATGGAAACATGTAATATTAGGAGTGTACCTAGGAGTCTGTAGGTGAAATAGGTATGGTTATTTATACATAGCAAATTTACTAAGGATGAAACTTGGTGGTTTGGCCTAAAAAAGAGGATGAAACTTAGTAAGAATGTCAATTCCCCTCTCTTGATAGCTTTCACCATTGTCGAAATCTTCAGTTTTGTGCCATCCACGTGGTATGAAAAAGGCAAGCAGCAGTGTAGAATCATCCCGAAAGTAAAGCAGAATGGTTTCTTCTCTCTTCTTCATCTGCTCGTCTTTGTATATAGAGAGCTCCAGGTGATTTTCTCAATATCATCTTCCAATGACATATATTTCTCTGTTCCTTTTAGTTGAAATTCTCCGCTTTCTTTTGCTAACCTTTTGATGTCTATTTTCATGCTCTCAACAAAAGTTTGTGGATTTCTCATCGTTCATGATTAATAAAAAGAATTGTTATATATATTGCGAATATATGCAAGATTCAGTTTCTCTTATATATATATATAGAAATTCCACAATATCTTTTCCCCAAGAATGCAAATATAGAATTCACTTCATTTATTTTTTGAATAAGAATGGTTAGATATCTTCTCTTACAAAAATAAATAAACAAAAAAACATTTTCATCGCTTATAAAATATTATATGTTGATTAATTATATTAAGCGATATAAGCAAACAATTTTAAGAAAATATATTTCGAATCGTATATTTTTTGCAAAATGAACAGAGCATTGTATTAAACAAAATGCACACAATACAAGCATCTGATGAGGCCCTCTTGTCATGAAACATCTCAAAAATAGTTAATTAAGGAGGAGAAAATTGAAGCTTATTTGGGTGCCAATATTATTGTTAGAAGGCAGCTACCACAAAAAAGTCTAATTTGACAAGCATTTACTTGTAAGATAAATTGATCATTGACCGCTTTGATTCAGCTCATGGACTAAGAGATCAAGATCTCTTCCAGGACCAACCTTATTGACCTGTTCATGGTGAGAAGGCATAAGTATATATGCTCTTCAAGCTCCTTCAGCCGCCCCAAGAAGCAGGCGTTGTGCACATCGAACTACTTTACAACCTCCCTCACAATCTCGCCCTTCTTTGTGTAATTCCTCACCACCATCTCGGCTCTCGATCTTCCATGCTTGACCTCGTCATGCAATGTCCTAGTCCACTTGCTTACAATGTCTATGTCATTGATCAGTATGAACACCCTTTTCGCTGTGACATTGAGTTGTGCGCTGACTCCTTCAGTTGATGAGCTTTTCTCTAGACATGAACATGACCTAATGGACTTCACCTTTGTCACACCTCAAACCCCGGGTATGTGCACATCCCTCGGTGGTCGATTAAAAACGCGATATCTCAGGACGCGTCACCGACCCATTCTTTTTATCTTTCAATTAAGCACATGCGGAAGCAAATTAAATAAACACCAGGCCAACAAACAAACATAGGGATAGTAAAACACGGCAAACATTGCCGAAAACAACATATTCATTTATCAACTGTTAACCCTAGGAAGTTTAATACTTACAAGTCTTTCCACGGCCACTTCCTATCAACCCTCTCAAAAACCTCTAAGGATTAGGGTTTAGCCTAAACCTCACTAGTGACAGGGCCAGCCAAAAGGTGTCGCACCTCTCGTCCACCAAATCCACACTCAACAAATCTCCGCGCTACGGCCCTGAAAAATGTTAACCACGGCGGGATGAGATAATTCTCAGTAAGTGAAAATCCTAAATCCCGGTTAGGATGCAAATTCACCTCGAAGGCGATCCTAAACAGGCACCATACAGAACTCACCTCGCCTCGACACGTCCCTGCACATTAGTACATCACGTATGCCGTTATAATTATCACAAGCGTAATTAATAACCATAACACATAACACTCATCCTTCAAACATTCACATGGGTCCCAATTATAAGGTAAAACTGTTATGACACATCCTATACCATACCATACAATTTTGTCCCATAATCAAGCGCAATAACACAACCAGTAAGGCGTGTTCCGATTATTACGACTTCTCAGGCTATGGCCAACACAAAAGTCGGCGGTCATCCAGTGTAACCAGGCATCGTTTCACCCCATTGGGTGCGGCATCATCCCGTGTACTCATACGCATTAAGACAGCATTCCATAAAGGAGCATTGGTCCGGCCTCAACCACGACTCGGCATCCCATTAACGTAGGGGCATCCAAACTTAATCAGCCATCGTCCCGCATATTCATACACATCAGGACGGGTTTATTACCCCGCATATTCATACGCATCAAGGTATTTAGGTGATCACATGAGCACACCATCACTCAAGTCCATTGTTATCTTCCTCATTAGCCAAGAACACCAAAATCCCTTTTTAAAAAAAAAAAAAAACCTTGGAACCTTTTTTTTTTCTATTCAAAACATTCAGAAATAAATTCGTACACAATCACATACTCAAAATCAATTCGTCAAACTCTGCACACTTCTACTATAAAATCTCCTTATTTTATTGAGCAAATAAAATTTGGCTTCCAAACCCGACACCTCATTTATTTTCTATTTTCTTTTCCAACCACCCTCTTTTTGAAACTAAACTTGGGTTATCCCCCTTTTTTTTTCTTTAAAACTTTTGGAAAGAAATTCTTAGGTGCTCTCGTACTCAAAATTAATCCGTCAAACTTTGCACGCACCTAGTTTAAAACCTCATTGTTTTATTAAGCAAATAAGTTTTGGTGTTAAAGTCTCTGGTTCATAAAAGTAAAATAATCATCCCATTATTTTACTTAGTTATCTAATCAACCTACCTTAAACTGATTAGTGGCAACTCCCTTTTGCATGCTAGATATTTGAACCTAAGTCATGAATTGGCATAGGCTTAGGAGAGCCCGTGCTAAGTTTAGGCTTAGTAATCCATTAGCCAAACCTTAGGTGGTTCACCCGAAATTTTAGTCACGACAGTACTAATCCAACCTACTAGATCAACACTAATCCATCTTAAGACTAATTCAACCAAACTAGATTAACACTAATCCATCTTAAAGTAAATATCACTTAATACTAATTTAACTAAGCTAATTAGCATTAATCTATCCCCCTAAGTGTAATTAACAACCTAATTAATCATTGGGGAGTTAACTCATCGGATTAGGACGGTGGCAGGCTCATGGCAACGGCGACGTGAAGGCAGTGAAAACTTAAGACTATTGTGTCTCCAACGGAGGCTTAATAGCGAAGGAAACAGCCCACAAGCTCATGGCTTGTGGCTAGGTT